>OY856339.1:8750000-10000000 GCA_963693475.1 Ectropis crepuscularia
CTTGACAGTGATATTTCACTTCAACTAAAGGGGCCTAACCATGTAGGTGAAAAGTTGTGATTCCACCTGCCGGCCGCCGCAGCTGCACGCATCGACATAATATAAGGGACGGCAGGGCTCCAACAAAACAATCAAAACATTACAAATACAAAGCCAACTTCAACTTGCCAACTGAATCGTAATATCGCGTTAGTGATTGCAATCCGGCGTAATTTTTAGTCCGGCCGAATCCGACTGAATTCCAGACTGGTTAAATCGGGATGATTTTCGTTTTCGGTTCAAAATTAACTGTTAGTAAGTTGGTCAAGTGTGAGTATATATAATAACGGTGGTTACAATAATGAAAATTCACGTGTATACAAATTTTGAATTTGATGGTAGAAATAATATTTATTGTTGAAGTGAACTTCATTGAAGTTCAACAAATTGAATTCATTCGTCACGCTCGGGTATGATAAGAGAGTTTCGGGTAAACTCGGGACCATGGCTATTGGCCATCTAGAAACACGTCAGCCAATGGGAAATGCTGAAAGGTCGTGGACAGGCCATCATGGCATGGCCATTTAGAAACGTATCAGCCAATGGGAAATGCTAACGTATTTCTAGATGGCCATGCCAAGACGGCGAAGTCACGCCCTCCGGTTACACCCGTGTAGTTTCCAAGGTAAGCTAACAAATTCTGAGTCATAAGTTTTCAATTCTATCGGCAGTTCCTATGACTGCCATTTTTTTGAATTTAAAATGATCACCAACGTTTCTGAACCCAGTCGGATTGATCACGACTGATCGACACGAATGATCAGAATATTAAAACCTCCTTAGTTAGCAACTTGTTTGGTGACTTTTAAGTTAAATACGATCACTTGGATGTCATCTAATAATGCTTACCTACGGAGAAACTATAGTGCTCGCAGTATAAGTCTGCGCGCGACTGGTGGCGTACTTAATGTTGCCAGGTCAAGCTAATAGGTTCCCTTCCCGTTCATTGGGAACTTACAACTTCATAAAACAGGTACGGGAAGGGATTTTTCAGGGAAGCAATATAACTAACTATTTATAAATTATAGGACAACTGAGATTAGAACTAATGTCTCGAAATAATGAACGCCGTTACAGTGCTGGTTCAGTGCAGTTTGATTCAGTATGACCAAGTATCATTGGTACAGGTTAATGACTGTCTGAGTCTCTTACCACCAGGAGAACTTTATTTTAGTTAATTACATTATAAAAAATCTGTCATTTTCAAACTACACCAACAACGAAAGAATGATAATATAATTTAAACTTGGAAATCTTTTATTGAGACCATAAATAACACTATTTGAAAATTTGGCGTATGAATGCTCTTTGAAGGATCATCTTATTTTCAATAGGGTTTAGATCACGATGGATCCCAGCGGTAACCGCAAAACTTCTTGTCCAATTGTCCATGTCCTTTTAACAGTCATTCTACTTAGTATTGTGGGTCTTCTTTGTACCTCTTTATTAGATACATTGTAGCCTCTTTAGTCTGAGTGCAGTGGTATGATGCGTTGTCCATTACCACGTAATTGTACGTTCTGAAACGCCTATAATAAAACATACAGTAATGAATACGGAGTAAATGATTACAGGGCATCCAAGCTAAAAAAAATTAAGTGAATTTTCTTTTGGCGCACCGCCCACATATTTTCGCTTCGGTGGTAAATGAAGCTGACACTGTTAGGTGAAAGGGTCGATCGGGTGAACGTAGGACCGTCGAGTGTACCCGAGCGAGAAAGATACAATCAGCTGATCTTTACTGCTGTGTCACTGTGTTTCCTATTTTGATTTGTATGTTATGAAAAAAAATATATTTAAATATAACTTGTTTCTCACATTCGGTCTTAAGCACTCACATTTTTTTTCCCACGGTTATTGATTGACATTGGCGATAAAACAATCAAACCTCAAAAATAAAGCCTCAGCTTAAAAATCCGCCGATAATAGGTGGAGATTTGATTCCTATGGTATCCCTACATATATTAGTTGTCAAATAGCTCTGCGTTTGGAAAACTGCACTTTTGGCCTGTTATTGTATCGTTCTTCTTCACAACCACGATTGATTTTCAAGAACTAGACACGGCCAGTACTTTTAATCACTTTCGGCATAATAAAAGCTAATAATTACTTTGGAAATTAATAAATACAACAAACGTAAACAAAGTTTTGTCACCTGACGTAAACAAGAAGTTGACGGCCTGTCAATTAGTTCCATATTTTGCTACGCGCAGAGTTATATTGCGAGCACTCTATCTTTGTTACTGAGAGTGAGGGTGTGAAAATCTTTATAAATTGCGTTCCGAAATACTTGAACGTTCCCTATAATAAAAATAATAAGATACAATCTGAACATAGTAACCACATCGACACGACATTGACTGATGCGGCTGAAGGAGTAGTATCTATGTCAAAGAATAAATTAATAAAAAGAAGGTGATAGCAGCCAGACAGCAGCAGTAACAGCTGATTGTTTCTTTCTTGCCCTAGCACACTTGGCGGTGCAGAGTTCTCGAACCGTTCCTTCATTTACGGGCGTGACAATGAGCTTCATTCACAGCCCACGAAAGATCTATGTGTGGTATGAGCCAAAAGATGCGTTCACTTCAAAAATAAAATCGATTCAACCATTCGGGATAACTCCCGAACTTCCAACCAAAAAAATCAAACCATTTCATCCGATCGGAAGCTACGATGCTACAGACACATACAGTGACAATCGTATGGGTAGTATATTCTCTTCTTCATCACTGGATTAGGTATTTTGGTACCGGGTTAATTATGCCGGATCCACCGGAATATCAGATTCGTTTTTCTGGATGGCAATCCCTATCGGATACGTTACGTAGGTACTTGGAATTGAAGTAAAATAAATGATTGTTTATAAAATGCTTTTTAGAGTATTATCGCCCCTAAATTGACAGAGTATGATGTAATTTCTGAAAATATGATGTACCATCTCTCTTTTTCATTTTTTTGTTGTAATTTTTGCAGGATATTACGACGCAAAACACCATCATAGGGGAGTATGCAATGCGGCCAGT
Source organism: Ectropis crepuscularia (assembly GCA_963693475.1). Classification (NCBI taxonomy): domain Eukaryota; kingdom Metazoa; phylum Arthropoda; class Insecta; order Lepidoptera; family Geometridae; genus Ectropis; species Ectropis crepuscularia. The sequence goes on from OY856339.1 coordinate 8,753,063, forward strand.
AAGGTGCTAAGTCAGACAACGACTGACGTAAAGTTAGCTGACTTGTGGCGTTTTGTCTGTTGTTGAGTGGGGCCGTTTTTGAACGCTGACCTAAAATCCATAGTTTCTAATATCATTGGCTGCACGTCACATAAAACTGTGATTCTCTATCAGCCTGCGTCCATACAGTAGCAGTAGGTACTATCAATCACCAATGTGATTTAGAAGTAGCGTAGTGAATATAGAATCTGCTGCAATCAACAGATTCTAAATTCACTACTATTGTAATACAAACATATTCGCTATTTAATATCCCTCGTGTTTTTCCATTATCAACTGAGGAGAAAAACGACATTATGCACCTGCGTTTGTGAAGCGCACTGGCAAACTACATAGAAAGCGATACTGCCAAACATAAAAAAATATAGCTCACAAATGTCAAATCGAATGACAAATTGACAAATGACAATCAGCTGTAAAACTGGATTTATTTGGGATTTATCTATTTTATCTCGTTTGTAACTTTTTTTTAACTTTGCTTTGTTCCTTGTTAATTTTAACTTACTAATTTATGAATACTTTATTTATTAAAATCATGTTGTAATATTTCGTGTCTTCTAAATTGGTTATCTATAGTTTGCATCGCCTCTGACGACATCAACATTTGGAACACATACCTCAGAGCTATCCCGCGTCATTGCCTTCTGTTTTATTTGTAAAATCCGTAATTATCTTCCAGTATCTATGTACGTGAGATAAGCACGCGGAGATAACACAATTCCCCCTTAAAAGTTTGGTACAGCGAAAATGACCGCCGAGTCGGCCGAGGAAGAAGCTAGCGCGAAAATGTTGGAGTGTAGTCACTGTACGAAGACTTTTAGGTACAACAGCGAGCGGATCAGACATGAAATGAGTCACTCGCCGGGGTTTGAGTGCGAGATATGCTGTAAGAAGTTTAGTTTTGTGTAAGTTTTGTTTTCTGAGAGATATTTCTTTTAAGTTAGCAGCCGTGTCTTATGATAAGCTTAATTAAATAAGTATTTAAAGAAAGAAAATTCATACATAATTATATGATTAAACATTTGGATTTTTTTATAATGTGACATGATAGACAATCAATACATAAACCTGTAACACATTTGCCCTTAATGGCACAGTTACACACTACCAATTCAACATGAATAATCCAAATCACTGCCTTGCGCAGTCGACTGCAGTGTGTTCGAGCATAAATTTTTGATAAATCCATTTCATAATTAACTGAATTAAAATATGCTTTTAATTCAGCAAAAATTTAATATTATAAATAAAACAATATAAATGAGACACTTGTTCAATTTTCTTTATAATTGCTTTAATTTATTATATAATTATTTTATTTTACCATTTTTTGATTGTGCTTTTTTGGATTTCAATGTTGCCTAAAGTAATTATTTCCATAATTTTAGCAATACAATAAAACCATAGAACCATCACTTCTATCGGCAGTTCCTATGACTGCCAATTATTTTTTTTGTATGTTTGATAGTAAAGAAAATAATTGAAAGCATATTTATACAACGTAAGTGCAATATTTTGACATCTTTCCTAAGAATTAATTCCTAGCGTATGATCCTAATAGAACCCGTTATTTTTTTGTTTAATGGCATCTCCTTGAACCGGTCTTTGTTTTGACATAAACTACATTAAAATTAAAGCTCATTTACATAGAAACTTCATAAAATGAAAATGTTTTTTTTTGGCGGGAAAATGGTCCCGAAGTATTGAAATATCTTTTAAAATCGAATTTGTGCTATAGAATGCAGTTTTTTTGTTTTTTCATGTTTGTTATATTGTATACAACAAATTTAAAACAAAAAATCACTACGTCTATCTAATAATTTAAAATGTTATAGCTTCAGGACACTTGAGAACTCGAAAAAAAATCGAGTCAAATGTCAAAAATGTTAGTTTACATTTCAAGTACACTAATTATAAAAAAAAGATACCGTTAAAAGCGCTTTGAAACATTCTTGAGAATAATGGGCTTAAACACGTACAAGTGCGGCGGCACTTCATAATATGACAAATCGTAAACAACACACTTAGGTAACCTGACACCCGTTTCCCGCCAAAATTGTAAAACGCAAATACCTACGGGAGTAATAAGCGGTTATTTATTTAGTAATAGGCGAGCAGCATTAGCTAATATGGTGATATACCTGTCTTTCAGTATCCATTTGTCCAGTTGAAAGAGTTTAATAATTGTGCTGAAATAACATCCTCAGGCAACCTGTTCCAGTTTATGTGTAAAATAATAATTGTTAACTTCACCAGTGTTGTGACCCATGCAGGTCTACTATGAAGTCCAATAAAAGATATATCGGCCGAACTTATAGACGTTTCTTACCACGAAACACAATCAGTCAGTTGATTGGATCGGGCGTTTCGTTCATTCCGAATTCCGACCAACATAGATTTGACTGTTTTTGTGTCGTAAACCTTACTCTAAAAGCATTTAATTACCTTACCGATTATTGGGACGATTGTCGGTCGGATCCGATTATTTGGAGGTTGTTTTTGTAGTAGACCTGCTGCTCTAGCTTATTCCTTGTGGTAATAGTGATCAGAGTATAACCAATTAGCATGGCAGTGTAGCCAGCATTTTTGGGAAATATCAGGAACATGTGTTCCAGAGCTAATATTTTTTTTAATTTTTGGACTATTAAGTATTTTTGTTTTTATTTTTTTATTATGTGGCATTAAAAAATACATACAACCCTAAATTTGTACCCTTTTATCACCAACCCCTATTTTTTAATAGCCATTTTAGTAATTTAATCATTTGACAGTGAACTCCTCCTAAACGGCGGGACCGATTTGAATGATTTCTTTTGTGTGTGTGGATTCGAGGATGGTTTAGATTCACAAATAAGCCCGGCAGAAAGCGCTGCCGACAGTGTCTAGGTTATGATGCGAGCGTAGCCGGAACGGGTCGCTAGTATTAGTATAAATTTACAGCAACAAACAAATAAAACTGCTATCAATCAAATGTGGTACTCAAAATCTAATAGACAAAATTCTCGCACCCTCATTAGGCCATTCGGAATATTCGGATGTAGTAGGACCTAATTTGTGCGAGGCTAAGAATGCTTGGAGGCTGGCTTGTCCAAACAACGATTTCCCCAGATGTCTGTCATCTCAGAGACAGTGGGATCGACCGGTCTACGATCTAGCACGGAATTCTCTTCTCGATACGTGTCCTAGTATCGCGGATCGTGCTCGTATCCTTGTTGTGTCTGTGTGGGAATCGGGCCTTTGGTTACAAGCTTTGCCATCTTTCAATACCGGTAGCCTATTAGATCCAACTGCATTTCGTCTAGCTGTTAGCTTGCGCTTGGGTGCGAGGTGCTATGAAGCCCATCGCTGCCATTGTGGTACTGCCGTCGACCTACTTGGTCACCACGGTCTCTCTTGCTTGAAACGCGCGGGTCGTATTGGCCGCCACGTCAGCCTGAACGACATCATACGCCGGGCTTTTTCCACCGCCAATGTCCCAGCCATACCTACTTGAACCGAGTGGCCTTGCGCGTGACGATGGCAAAAGACCTCACGGCATGACTGTTGTGCCTTGGAAGTTGGGTCGGCCCCTAGTGTGGGACGCAACTTGCGTCGATACTCTGGCACCATCACACCTTCCAGAGACACATAGTAGGGCTGGTGCAGCGGCTAATTCAGCTGAGCGACTCAAACGGCGCAAATATGCAACCCGCGGAAGAGGTTACTAATTGAGAGGTTAATATTTGAGCCATTTGGGGTTGAGACATTGGGTCCGTGGGGGCCGGGAGCTCACCTCATTTTCAAAAGCCTTTTCGAGCGCTTGGTCGACGCGACGCGTGACCAAAATACTGGCGTTTATATGGCCCAACGCATAAGCATTGCCATTCAGCGTGGTAATCCCTCCAGCATGCTGGGTACGCTTCCGATTGGTAGTGGGCTTGAACATCTTGATTATCTGTAGACCTTCATCGGTCTATGGATAATTCAGGTGTGCTTAGTGTAAGCAGTTAGTAAGGTATGTAGCGTAGTGTAGTTCTCATTGTATTTTAGTTTTGTTAATAAAGGTCCTGCCCATCAAATGTTATATTGCATCTGGATATATTGACCAAAGTGAAAGTGAATCAACTTGATTGGCCACTACCACAGTATTTTTCAGGTGGTCTGTTTCAATGGACTCATTATAGCATAGCTTAATATATTAAGCATTTTGCCCAACTAGAGTAAATAGTGAGTTAAGGTAAAGGTATAGTTATAGAGAATAATAGTTTAGGTTAGTTAAGTTTCTCATTTAATCAAGTCTAAAAAAACTGATTGGATCAGGCTGAAATTTGGATCATAGGCATATTTTAGTCTGGAATAGAACATGGTGGTTTATTAATATTGAAATAAGCCTCTTCATGGAGTAATTATTTTCCAGAATCCGCCTAGATGAAGTTATGAGTTTACCTATACTAATAACATGTTGCAGGCCTGTTGCTTACCATCAGGCACATGTCGTGCTCGTCTCGTTACTCTTTATTTAAAAAATTAATAAATATTATAAAGCTGAAGAGGTTATGAACGGTCTAATCTCAGGAGCAATTTAAAAAAAATATTTCATCGTTGGATATGTCCGTGATCCCTGAGTGCTATAGGCTATATATAATGTACCACAGGAGAAGACGGGGCGTACCTCTAGTCTATAATATTTATAACTTTCAAAGCCTCTGAACTGAACTGATAACTATTTGCTGTAGCTTACAAAGGTAACTTTGTGTTTTAGTTCTGCTCTACGCCGACATCAGAAGCAGCATGAGAGAACAGGAAGTGTAAAATGTGAAGAGTGCAACAGGAAGTTTCGAGACGAAGTTCTCTTAAAGAGACATATCAAATATGCACACAAAGGTACTTGTTTCTTTTGTATTAGTTATAATCACACCATGCAGATCATCGTTCACCTACCCTTATCCCACTTTATGTGGGGTCGGTACAACATGTACGTTTCCTCCATTCGTCTCTATAATTTGTCAAACCTGAGTTTATTCCTTTCCTATCCATGTTCTCTTTCACACAATCCAGTCACACTTTTTTTGGTCGCCCTCTACCAGAACATCCATCGACATTCATATTTAAAACTTTAATAATCACACCATGCAGATAATTAAGTAAAATATTGTGTGTGGACTTATGTACGCGCCCAAGAAGATAATATGTACTTAAGAAGTATTACTAACGCGTAACTAACGCTTCTTCTGCTTTAGTCGAAAGTTGACTAGGTAGTAAATGCCACTTGAGTCCAACTGCTATAGGTCCCTTGAAAAAAAAACGCGCAACTTAATTCAGTGGGTCGGTGTGCGCGACCATCGTAAAAATTCACACAGAAGACACAGTTGTCAACCAATTTCGTAATGTCGTTTTTTTGGCTGTTGGCATAGAATACATAATATTAAACTGTTGGTAAGCGCGTATATCGTTAAAAAATCACTCCCATCATTTATCCAAGCTAGCAAAAAGTTTAATTAAAAAAACAGGCAAAATACCGCTGTGTCGGTAACGGTAACAGTATCGCGAGTTCAATTGTTTATTTCCATCTCTAAAAAATACGCCCAACGCCCTGAAATTTCACTACCCATGTGAAAATGGCCGCACTTTGGCTAAGTTATAACACGGTTGCCTGAGATGAATAGTCACATTTACAAGAGAATAGAAAAGGACAAGGAGCGAAGCGAGTGGTTAGAGACAACTCTAAGCACTCAACAGTTAGGGGGCCTAACTTCAGTTCGGCTAAGTTATAATGCGCTTAGCCAAAATGAAGTGGTGTTTTAATTCTAATTCGTTAGGATGCGGTTCTATTGAGGCAGAGCGGAGAGCTGTGTCGCGATTCACAAATCATATGACTTGAAATACACAAGATGTGCCGATATTCACCAATCACATGGCTTGAAATCCACAAGACTAGATATGCCGAGATTCAACCAATCACATGGCTTGAAATCTACAAGACTAGCTATGCCGAGATTCACCAATCACATGGCTTGAAATCCACAATCGCGGCACAGCTCGTCTCCGCTCTGGTCACGTAATATTCGATTTCGGGAGGACACATACTCGTCTCCACAGACTAGGCAGGTGTATTACTTTGTTCGGTCAAGAGACGAGAAGTCTATAGCTATAAAACTTGAACATTGTTCAAAAATACGTATTTTTCTAGGGACATTTACGTGTACGAAATGCAACGCGACGTTCAACAGCGACCAGGCGCTCCGCACGCACATGAAGACGCACCGGCCGGAGTCGGAGCGCCGTTTCAAGTGCGGCTTCAAAGGTTGCGGGAAGTCCTTCAACTTCTCGCACCACTTGAAGCATCACGAGCTCACGCACACTAATGCCAAGCAGCATTATTGCAGTGTGTGTGGGAAAGGTTGGTGTAGTCATTTTCATTTAGTCGAATTCTATTTCATTTAATAAGTGTACGTACATCTTTTTAGTATGAATACTAACGTGGTTATTACACATTTTAAAATAAATACACCGGTAACTTACGTTTGATATAGTCGGTCCAGTCCGACTCAAGTTTCGATCGCGCCCGGCGGTCTTTTTCAAGGCTATACGGCGCGCGTGTTCGCAGCACGAGCTAAAAGGACTTTTTTTTTTTTATATAGCATAGAGTGACGAGAAGAGCAGGTCATGTGCCTGATGGTAAGCAACATGCCTGCCACATAACAGCACAGTAACACGCAGCTATTGAAACATGATAGTCCAAATCATTACCTAGCACTGCACTGCGCTCGTCACCCAGAGATCTAAGATATTATGTCTCTAAGCCCTGTAATTTCTCTGGAATCATTGACCTTCAAACCGGAACACAGTAAAGTTTGCACATTACTGCTTGGCGGTAGAATATTTGGCAAAGGTGTGGTGTGGACTCTGCTAAGAGTCCTACCACTACAAAACTAGACTGACTATATCAAACGTGAGTTACCCGTGTATTTATTTTAAAATGTACGTATATCTTGTTTAGCGAGTTTTCCTCCCCGACCTAAAATAATAAGTACCTATGTTAAAAATATGACGTGTTAGTCTGTGTATTTGTCTATCGGATGTATCGTAGCTCGTAAACGAATGGACACATTATCCTGCGGTTTTGTTTTAGAACTGATGTAATCGAGAAGGTTTTTATCTAAAATTAATGGGTTATTAAAGTTTCTGTCCTTGTATTTCTAAAGTAGGTATCGTTTCTTTTACTAAATTCCTAACACATAATAAACGTAATCTTAAAGTGCAGGGGCAAGGTTTCCAACATTGAGAGTGCTGGTAGATTTACAGAGTAAGGAAACTCGTTATAATGCATGCTGTAGCTAGGATTATCCAGGTGTGTTGGATCATGTACTCTCGTGTAGTGTCGCTTAGACCTTATAAGGTTGAGGTCGATAGATACTTTTTCGTGTAAGGCTTAGCAGTTTTTATAAACATTTTCAACATTGGTAGAGTGGGTCTGGTGGTAGACCTACAGAACAAGAAAACTCCAGACGATGCGCGCTGTGTGCAGGATCATAAACTCTCATGTAGTGTCGCGTAGTAGACCTTATAAGATCGGTCGGAAAAGGTCGGGGCTTTTTGAAGTGAAAACCTTATGGCGTAGATAGTTCGTGGGCTGTGAATTGAATTCTAGCGTCACGCTCGGGAATGATAAGAAATTTTCGGGTGAACTCGGGACCATGGCCATTGGTCATCTAGAAATGCATCAGTATTTGTCATTGGCTGACGCATTTCTAGATGGCCATGGTCGTGGCCACGGCCTCCGGTTTCACCCGCGTAGTTTCCAAAGTTAGCTATCAAAATTCTGAGTTATAAGTTTTCACTTCTATCGGCAGTTCCTATGCCTGCCAATTTTTTTTCCTGAGCCTATGCCGTTATTAGTTATAGACAGGCCATGTTATAAACACGACCATTGGAACAGTGATAATGGTAATCGCTAACATTCCTCATGACATCAACCAGACACTATTCGGCAGAATTAAATTATGTGTTTTGATTTTAGGTTTTATCCAGTCTCATCATTTGAAAACTCATCTGAAGACTCATGACCCCTCTGAGTGGCTGTACTGCGATTTTTCTGGTTGCAAGAAGAAATTCTCCACGGAATATGCCAAGAAGCGGCACATGACCACACACAGTGAGTACTCCTATATTTGTACAATTAACACTTATTCTTGAACACACTTCTGTGATAAGACGTAACCATACTATATTATGTAAATCAAGGAATAGTAAAGGTCTGCGCTCACATATATGTCTCCGCTCCCACCCGACAAATGAACTATACACTCAAATATGGGCTTTATGTCATGCCTATTAAGATATAGATTACATTGGCAACATAAATTAAAAGACGACTGACAGCGAGCAGTCTGCTAATTTGACTGATAATTAGGACTTAGGATTTTACTTTAGACGTGCGACTTTCGCAGTCCTGGCTTTGGCCAACGGTGCCCTTGGATTTCTCGGTCTTTATAAATGACGAGGACAGGTTATGTAGTAGCGCTTTGAAATCCACATTGGAATTCAGAAAAAAAAACTAAAATAAAAAAATATCTTCGGGCTTGACAAAATGTATTGAACAGCAAAGTCTTTCTTCCCAATATAATTGTATAACACATAATAAAAAAAATTAAGCGTGCTGATTAGCAACAAATACTTTACGTTTTTACTAGAACCTTAGCTCTTCCTCTCAGTTCCTTTGAACCGTTCGCCACCGCCTAAAATATCATCTGTACATTGTCGTTACGAGAAGGTCTTGTAAATTCGATCTACTATCTACCTGAAGGCTGTGAAACAGCATAAGTACCACCACAGAGTTTCTCACCGTGATACAACTTGGGTTGTTTCAAACTATACCGTCGCGTCGTGTGGCGTGTCGCTTATTTTCATTCTTTTTACCATAATTTCTAGGGACTTATTTTAATCGTGTTTTTTTTTTTCAGAAGTCAAACCTGACAGTGGAATATCTTCAGACTCAAACTCATGTGATGCTTCAGTTTCATCAAAAGAAAATACGGAAGGTTTGTATAATTTAAATATCCATTACTCGTTATTTATCTTTTCTCTCTAAATTCTATAGCCATTACCAATAATTGTTTCAAAATCAATATGATTTTTTTCTCTTACAGATTTCATCCTTTGCTCATCGTGCGGCGAAAATGTGTATCGATCAAGTATGATCAGTCATTCGACAAGATGCGGAGAAATATTAGATGTATCTCCTAATGTGGAAGGTTGTACAGAAGACTCAACCAAAGACGGACATTTCTTCCATCAAACTATGTTCTCACCTAAACCGTTCCAAAGCTCAGTGAAAGATGAAATTAATTATGAAGAAGAAAATACGGCTGAGTTCGATAAAAATGAAGGAGATTGTAAATCTGCTTTAGGTGGATGCATAATGGGAAATACTGACTGCGTTTGTGCAGACATGACAAAACCTATAGAAGAGAATCACGATTTCATTCCAATTATTGGCTCAGACAATGTAGCAGTTGTAAATGAAAAGATTACAGAGAATAATAATATAGAATTCATTGACTACTCGGAAGTTGTTCTCAACTTTTTCGACAATAAAGAAAACAAGGCTGTGCTTAAAAAAGACAATCTAATAAAAGAATCAGTGCCAATATCTACGAAACAATACGATGCAAAGAATATCCGTGAAGGATGCGACTGTGCAAGTACTTGTAATGTTAAAGTGCCAGAAAACTGTGAAGGCAATAGAAACATAATTGCAAGAAATGAGACTTCAAATGTAAAAACAGTAGGAGGTGTGGTGAAAATTATAGATGCATTCGATATAGATATTCCCATAAAAGTAGAAGTTAAAGCGGAAAGTAATGATAATAAAGGATACAGTGAATTTATTCCGTTCAGCACTTGCAGAGATATTATAGGAAACTGCATAGTTGGAGGGAACGAAGGCTGTCTCTGTGCTAGAATGATGATAGATGACCAGCAAGCGATGGCTCAAGAGATAGATGATATCACACCCATGCCCAAGACAGAAAACTACACTTAACTATAATAGCTTTGAATTTAGTTTTTGGGATGATTCACTTTGTGGATGTTCTATATCATGGCATAAATTGTCCTGCATTATTAGAACTTGATGCTTCTACTGCAAATAATGATTAAAGATAAGGTTGAAAGGATCAAAGACGAAGGAAAAATATGAAGTACAGACTTGCATGTATTTGCTATACACGCTCATGTACTTAAATCATTATCTCCATACTAAGCAAAAGTACTATTATTATCAAAGTTATCGTTGACGGACTTGAGACATACTAAAATATTGTAAGCTCTTTAGAACATAGACCCTTATGTAAGTGGAGTGTGATAAAACTGTGATCTTTGCATACCAAATGTACTTAGTATAGAAAATGCCGTACTTACTGTTAGTTACTTAATTATAAATAACAATTTAAATAAAATTTTGTTAATAAAAATGACTTTTAGTTTGAGTAGAAATGAAATAACACAACATAATTATTAACTTAGATTTATTTACAACATATTTTTACAATATTCAACCATTTATACAAGATATTTAGTTAACAATATACTAAATTATTTATCATATTTATCATACATCAGACCTCACTTCTGCTTATTACTAAGTAAAATTTTATGGAATGTAGATATATATCACATACGGCATGGCAGACATAATCCTCACGAAACCAAATAGCAATTAACTTACTCGAGACTGTCATTACCGAGACTATTATTAATTTCGATAATAATAATTAAAATATACATTTAGCTATGGTAACAAATCAATTGATAAAATTCATAATTCGTGGAAATATAAAACTTACAACGTGTTAGCCGCGGAGACAAAGTTGCGATTTACTTCTGTAGCTTTCGACGTATATAACATATAAATCTTAATTATTGGAATTTCCTATAAATCGTAACAATGGGTTTAACATGTTTATTCCCTGGCATAAATCATAGACACACTTTGCGGCGAACAACTATGAGATATGTCCCTACTCATATAACTATTCCCAACTTCACTAGTTTTTAAAGTTGGCTTTTCACTAAACACGAGATTACCAAAATTGCATTTTTCTTTAATAATATTGTAATATCTTGGATATATTATGGAATGAAATGATTTAACAGCCAATTACAATTCTTCTCGTAGGTGTCCAACGCGGCATTATAATTTATTTTTTATACCAGAAGAAGCTACTTTTTACAAAAAAACATGACAGCAATATAGGTCGAATGATACTACTGCACTGACTGTACTACAAGTACAGAAGTCCGGCAGTGCTATACTACAAGAAGTACCTAAGCTACACAAATTACTGGGGAGCAAAATGGGCCTCTGCTCCATAAGCGCAAGCGCATCATTGCTCAGTTTGTTTTTCGTTAAACTTGTTTCGTAAATGTAAGACGCTATACAGAATATAGTTGAAATACCTTATAAGGAATCGCGCAATAATAATTATTATTGATTTTTGGCGCAATATACACCACAATTTTATTCGTAGGTATAAAACAATAAATAAATCTATGTAATCCATTACGATGACTCTTTTCTAGTTTGACTAGTCTAATGGAAATAACATGCTCTATGTAATGAAATATATCATTTCAGTAAATTATAATTTTAAGTACATAATTGTGCTCTTAGGGGGACATCAACCCTGAAATATCAGTGTGATAAGACATTGAATTCATGGTAGGAGGAGTCTGTTGGATTAATAATATTTTGTTCGTACAAACCAACAGCATCACAGGACTTGAAATAGTAAATATACACAAGATAAGACTTACGCTACAGTTACTACTACGCCTCATTATCGTTCAATGAATCGAATTTGGTTTCATCTAATGTCCTTCTGTCACTCTTTTTTGGTGAATCACTTATATCATTAAGTTCACTTCCGTAATCCTTTTTTAGCGCTTCTTTTTCTTCCTGTCTCTCCTCTTCAATGGGTACCACACTCAAATAATCACTTTCATCATTTAAGTTCGTCATAGATGACGGTGACGGTGTTATGACACCATTTTCTATGTTGTTTCCAGACAATGTTGTTTTTTGCTCTGTCGTATGTGTTTTATCCAAGTCATCGGTGTCAAGTAAAAATGTTGATATTGGCACCGGCTTCTTCTCTTCTGACTTTTTAATCTCGACGTTATCAAATGGCACCTTAGCAGTTTCGTCGGCTGGTGTTGACTTCATAAGTTTATTCGTAATTGCATCTATTTCAGTAGAAGGTGGCATAACAGTAGTAGTTACTTTATTTTCATCAGCCAATGAGCCTTCATTATTAATCATGTGCCTCGATTCTGAAGTATTATTGGGATGATCTTCTACATTTTCGTTTTGTGTCTCATTGAAAGTTGTGGGTTCAATGTCGTGACCTTCTTGGAGTTTTTTCACGAGGCTCTTGTTATTTTCAACTTCTGGTAGGAAAGGATTCATTTCGGTCTCATGATCTTCGAATTCGCCGGAATTCTGATTTGGAGTAGTAAAAGAGTTGTTTCTGTTATGACGAGATATTTCATAAATTGTCACGTTTAAGTTGTTTACTTTTGTTTGAGATTCGACATTGCTTTCAGTACTTGATGTTTGTTGCACGTCTAATGCTGTGGTTTGATCTGTTCCACTGTTTGAAATTGGTGAAACTGATGCAGGAGACATTGTTGTGGATAATGGTGTAATACTAATCGTGACTTCTTCATTAGACACTGAATGCGTTGTTGGAGTTATTATTTCCTTTGCCTTTTCTAATTCTTTTACCGCCAACAGCTTGTCACTTTCTAAATCCTCCCACACTGGCGCTGGTTCAGATTTTTCAGTGGAAGTAGTTGTATCAAATGAAACTATTTCTGCATTATTTTTTGGGATTACTTGTATAGCAGAATCATTCATTACTTTTTCAGCAGTTTTATAAATGTAATCAATGATTGTTGTTGTTTCAATAGGCACCACAGCTGGGTTGCTGTATATTACCCTATTTACAGGTGTAACAAATAGGTTGCTCTCTGTCACACCTTCTTCAGTTGTCATTTGTTTAGTACTCGTTTCCTTAGTTGCTTCTTTTTCTTCATTAACTCTTTTGACTCTAGAATCTTCAGTATCGTAGTCATGGGTTATTCCGTACAATGGTATGTTGTCTTCTTTCACTTTATTATTAGAACTCATATTATTTAAGTAATCAGGTTCAAAATCATCCTTAGTGATACCACTGTTTATTATCTCATCTATTTTAGTACTGCTGGACTCTGTATAAGGTTGATGGTTTTCTATTTTATTCATCCCTTCCTCATAATTTATTTCGGTAACTGATTCTGATAACCAGTCGGAAACTGTTGTGGTATCGATCACAAACGGTTCAGTTACCTCAGAAATACTATCATTTTTCATGTCACCTGAATTCGACGATCGATTATTAAGCATGTTTATCGTGTCAAATGTGATATCCATTCCGTCATCTGTTGTAACCTTATTTGTAGTGGTTTCAGCTTGAGTAGCGTTTTTGTTCACAAGAGCATTTATAAGATGTTTTTCTGCTTCTGAAGAATTAAATTGCTCATAGATAGAATACTCCTTTACGTTGTCGGTTGTAGCAATGGTTTCAGAATGTTTATTAGATTCTAAAGATCTACCTTCTGCTTTAGAAACTTGGGGCGTGTCGTTATCGTCTTTGCTACCATTCTGAGTATGATTTTCTTCTTTTATTACCTCTGACATAACTTCATCGTTATGACTTTCAGAGTCTGTATTGGGAAGGGAGATTATTTCAGTCTTTTCAGTTACAATAGATTCTAACTTATCACTTTGGATGTTCAGAGTTGTGGATTCTTCATTGCCTTTTTTATCAATTGATTCTGTATTATTACTCGTCTTTGAACCATTAAATATGTCATCGTTTACGGTTTTTTCGGTTGTTGTATCTTCTGCAAGTATATTGACTGATGTAAGGGATCTTTGTTCGGAATCATTGATGTTATGTATGCCAATATTCTGTACATCATTAGAGTTCTCCTTGTCAGAATTCTCTAGAAGCAATTCGTTATGATCAGTTGTAGGTTCGTTGTTATTTTCAGTTACGAACTTAGGTACAGATTCATTGTCTTCCCTAAGAATTGATATTATTTCTGGTTTTGGTTCATAAGAAGGCTCGTTAATTATATGAGGTTCAGAAATTGAAACTCTAAGTGTCGTGTTTTCTGTTTCCGTAGTTGGTTTGGTATCAGAAGCTTGTTCTGTTTGATTTTCAGATTTTTCTTCATCAGATAAATCGTGTGTTATAGTTCCTAAAACATCACTTTGATTGCTTGTGTCATCTATGATGTCGTGAAAATCAACACTCTGTTTGAATGATTCCTGTGGTTCTGGGGTTGTTGTTGGTGCATAAATAGGTGACAAGTCAGATTCTCTCGTTTTTGATGAAATGTTATGAATAACTTCAAGACCTAAAACGTCTGGGTTGGTCGAAACGTGTTCAGTCGATGCCTCGGTTTTAAATGACTGTAAATTTGACTCTACGTTAGATTCAACTGCAGTTCGGACACTTGATTCTGTGCTGTCTACTTTTTCATTTGTTGATTGTAGTTCTGAGTTTGATTCTATTTCAGGTTTTATTTCGACATAATCTTCAGACTTCATTTTTGGCTCCATAACTATTTCTGAGTTAGTCACGGGTTCTGCTGTAGGTTCAGGTTCTGGTTTCGTTAAGTCATTCAAGAGCTTGGCTTCAGCAGTTATTTCAGTTTCTGGTTTAGGCTCTGCTACTGGTTCTGGCTCTGAGTTAGGCTCTGCTGTTGGTTCCGGTTCTGCTTTAGGTTCTGCTGTTGGTTCTGGTTCTGCTTTAGGTTCTGTTGTTGGCTCTGGCTCTGCTTTAGGTTCTGCTGTTGGTTCTGGCTCTACCTTAGGTTCTGCTGTTGGTTCTGGCTCTGTCTTAGGTTCTGCTTTTGGCTCTGGCTCCACGTTAGGCTCCGCCGTTTCTTCTGTGTTAACGTTAGGTTCTTGGATTGGTTCTGATTCTGCTTTAGGCTCAACTGTTGGTTCTGGTTCCGCCTTAGGTTCTGCGGCTCGTTCTGGTTCCACTTTCGGTTCTGCAATTGGTTGAAGTTCGTATTCGGGTTCGAGTTTGTGTTCGTAAATTTCAGATTCTGCTTGCGGTCTAGCATTTGGTTCTGGTTCGGATTTTGGCTCCGCAGTCGGCTCTGGTTCTGCGTTTGGTTCAGGTTCTGGTTTCGGTTCCGCCGTCGGTTCAGGCTCTGCTTTAGGTTCTATAGTTGGTTCCGCATTGTTATGACCGGATGATTCTGTTTCTTGTTCGCTTCCATGACCGAAGATGTGTGACAAGTTGAAATCTTTGTCGTTTTGTGTGGTTGTCTCTGAATGTGTGTGAAGTGGTTCTTTCCAGTCGAAAACATTATCGTCTTCATTAACATGTACCGACTCTGTGGCCGATTTTTCATCTTCCGGTACAGGCTTTGATGTGGTTGGATTGTACTCTGTCTGTACCACTTTCAGCCCCGTGTGTTCTTTGTTTTCGTTGGGTGTTAACGGATAAGTGTTGTCTAAGATCGACATGCATTTTTTTGGATTTGAAATATCCAGAATTTGTCCATGGGGGCAAGTGCACGTGAACTCTAAGCTAGTTTCGTCGAACTCGCATCCGTATTCGCACTGATTTTTCTCTATTTGGCAAATGTCGAGGACTGGTTTTGTGGGTGTGCTGCCTTCGTATACATGGTAGACGTTTATCATTCTATTGTTTTTAGCTAGATATGAATTTAGTTTTGCCTTCAAAGATTCAGCGGTGAGAAGATCTGGAGTTGGTTCCGCGTTCAGCTTAGGTTTCCAGTGGATCCTGTACGTAACCACGATTGAACCTTTCCTGTAATTGAAAGAAAATTCACAGTTTAATAACGTGTCGCTAATAAGATGTATTAATGAACTCCAAATTTTAGATTTATAATTTTGTGATTTATAAATGTGGGGTGAGTGCATTGATATATTAAGTTCAGTTATATTTATATGTGTTAATAAGTCCGAAACATACTAAATGCGAAAAAGCGCATAAAATTTACAATATTATTTGATTAATTCCTTTGATAATGGTATGAGAAATAACGTCAAAGGATTGATTAATATTTAGTAAAAATTTGTTGAGCATGAAGCTGAACACGAGTAGGTATGTTGTGCAATTTGTACGTGTTTCAGGCTTTCAGGTGTTACCTAAATGTGTCCTATCTGGCTCGGCACTTGCTTTTATGCTTCTTCACAATAGTTAAAATATTATAGTATTTTTAATACGTCGCAATTGAATCAAGACATTGATTTAAAAGTATTACCGGAGAGTCGACCGCCTAACTAAAACTGTCTTAGCTTTGATTTTGCTCTCTTTATTATCTTTGATTGAATTTACAGCGACAGTAATAGGAAAGCCAAAGCAGATTAAGTTAGGCGATAGACCCGCTGCGGAGCAAAAACGTTGAAATCTTTATTCTACGGTAATAAAATGAATATTTACTGTAGGTTGACGACTTCAACGATGACGTCATCTTTGCCATTCTCAAGTGTGCCTCTATCGAAGAGTGCCCTCTTCAGGCCCTCTGAGAAGGTAGCGACGAACTCGTGGTATTCAGGGCTCTCTGGGTCTTCGAGCGCTGAAGAGTACTCCTCATTGTCGATCATCAGCTCTCCTTCCACAGTCCTCGGCACTGCGGAAAAAAATAACCAGTTTTATTGAAAGTTTTAAGTTTAATGTGGGACAAAACGCCGTCGCCCGTGTTTCGTTCACTGTCGTATCGGAATTATAATACAAATGATTGATACATCCACGGTTGACCACGATTTGCCCGTTGTTAAGCAATATCACGGCCTTCGAAGTAAACTTGTAGGTAGGTACATCTGGACATGAAAAAATACATGCGGGATTCAATTGCACGACCTTAAGATTGTGAAATCGAACATTTTGACCACAAGGCCACGGCATGACGGAATTTAAAAAGCAGACGAACTACGGATATTTGATAAATTGACAATTTCTTATCATTCGCCAATTTAAGTAGATAATTTATTTCATTAACTCCTTATCGGCTGGATCCATGACTTTGCGATTGCAAATATCGATATAACAAAGTTATCACACAATTGCGCACATTCAGTCATTGTACAGGGTTATTTTAAATATATTTAATACCTACGAATACTTCTGGTTTTGCAAGCGTCCATCTAGAGGGTATGATCAGGTATACCGTTACCTGCCGTCTGTTGATATAAGACGTTTAGGTACTTGCCTATTTAGTCATGCAAGTGGGCATCGTCGAACGTCTAGAGCTCTAGAAGACAGATCCTCACGTAAAAAATATCTGCTCGCTTCGTGAAACTATATTTCTCGTTTTTTTCCCGTGAACAAATGCTCATGTGTTATATTCCCTACTATAATCGGAGTTCGAAATTTCACCCCGATCCGTTCAGGTGACGTAATGTACCTAACAACGAACATCTAAACATTCAAAAGATGGAGCAGTACTTTTTTGGCAAATAACCCTGTAAGTACTTTTATCAATGTTTCCGAATCGACAACACATTGAAACAATTCAATTTTGGGCAATGATTTGCGTTTGTGCCATCATGCCGTTCGATTGGATAACGCAGTGCTATCGCGGATGGATGGGTGTAGATTAAATGCGATGATCCTAACAGGTGACGGTGAAATATGCGGATATAAAGTCTTGTTATCGTTTTTTTTAAGACTGAAACAAGGTCATGTTTTGTGAGGCATATAGGCAACCTACGTGTACGTTTATACGTAACTACTACGAGTATACCTATGTGCGTAGTGTTGCTAGGTCGCCAAATCAGGCAGTATGGGTTGACCAGTCAGTTTCGCCGTATATTTAGTAAAAGGGCCGGCTCGACAGTACTCGCCTGAACATGGCCATGCACATCGCTCGTTCTTGTGAAAAGTGAATAGCTTAATAAAAGCCGGACAAAATGGACATCGTTTTTTGGCCGGATACGCAATCAAAAAGCCTGACTATCTACTACCTACCAGCCGGACGCCTGGCGACGCTATTTGTGTGCGCTTTTATATTATGTATACAGATAATTTTTATAATCTTTTACACTCTGGTCTGAATCCTCGAATTCAGGATAAGCGAGGATAAATCCACACATCCAGTCTTTCGCCTTAGTACCCGCTCTTTTTTTTGTAGTTACTAAGCTCGCCTTCACTGGTCTCGTGTTTTAGTTGGCAGTAAGTCAGCTCACGAAGCTACGATACGATACGATACTAGTACGATTCTCACCCAGGTTGAATATGTTTGTGAGATGAATACAAATATTTGTTGTGTTTGGGTGTGGGGTGGGGTTTGAGGCTGAGAATCAAACCTACGAAAACGCCTCAACGAGCTGACTTATTGCCGACTGCGATTTAAGGCTTCAGGATAATCTTAGAGAAACGCTCGGCAGATTAGTATGGCTGCTTAAGGAAGTTTTTGAGCTATGCTGCATCGTAGATGATTTTTAAAAACAAAGTGCGAACTATACCTTCATGCGCCGTAGTTCTGAGAAACAACTTCGTAGAGTTCTAATCCATTGTAAGTTAGTTAAGTCCTGAATAGTTAAAGTATTTAATTATTAGAAAAAACTTCCTTACCATACAAAGAAGTGTCGCTTTCCTCCGACACCACCGATGGCTCATCGTTCTGTTCGGTTCCGTGTGCGGGCTCTTCCGTGGTTACGACATCTTGGCTTCCATGGTCATGATCATGGTCGTGGTCGTGATCATGATTCTGGCCGTGGTCATGATCATGGTCATGGTCGTGATCATGATCGTGAGAATGACCACCGATTCCACCAAACGCACGCGCTGAGCTGACAGAAGTGTTGTATTGTTCGAGAGTTGTGGGTGAGCTTGAAAACAGGATTCCAGCTGAAAAAAACAAGTTTAATTTGTGAAGTATAGGTAGGTATCTCTTATTTTTAATTTATGTATGTAGGTAAATGATTATTTTGTAAGTATTTTATGGTACCTGAATGGGAATTATTTAAACTGTTGGATCGTGGCGCGCTGACGACAACGGACAAGTGCGACCTGACTCGGGCCCTCGGAGTGAACACGCCCCATAGGAATCCATAGGATCTGTGTGTATGGGGGACACACAGATCGACTGAGTTTTTACACCGACACCGACAGAGTGTAGCGTCATGTTCTAAGAGTGTTACATTTGAAATGGATATACACCGACAGAGTGTAGAAAAAATGTCATGTCCTAAAAATAATAAACTTCCTAAAAGCAAAACCCCGAATGTAACTATCAAACGTTTCGAAAAATTCTTTACAAACTGGATTAATATCTAAACCATCGCTTAACATCAGGCGAGATGGTGGTCAAGTGCGAACCTATAATAGTTAAAAAAAAGACTCTAGAACTTTAGATTATTAAATACATGTGTCAGCCGAGTACCTACATTATGACGATGTTTATTACATGTAGGTTGGTATATAAATTGTTTAAATTAGTCTGTACGAGTATAATTAAAAATACGTTTTCTATATTTTAAAACAAATACTCGGGTAACTGACGTATAATATAGTCAGAACAGTCCGATCGCCGGACGCGATTGAAACTCGAGTCGGACTGTTCTGACTATATTATACGTGAGTTACCGGTGTATTTGTTTTAAAATGTGTAATAACCACGTTAGTGTTCATACGTTTTCTATAGGTAATCATCACATCACAACAGCCCACTAAACGTTCCCACTGCTGGGACTCGGGGCCTTCTCTCGCACGGAGAGAGTTAAGCCCATAATCCATCACGCTGGCCCAGTGCGGGTTGATGGATGACACATGGCTTCGAAAGATTCTAGGTGCATGTCGGTTTCCTCGCGATGTTTTCCTTCACCGT
This sequence comes from Ectropis crepuscularia, assembly GCA_963693475.1. Taxonomy (NCBI): domain Eukaryota; kingdom Metazoa; phylum Arthropoda; class Insecta; order Lepidoptera; family Geometridae; genus Ectropis; species Ectropis crepuscularia. The sequence goes on from OY856339.1 coordinate 8,773,004, forward strand.
TTTAAGTTAGCGGCATTACGCACATGACTTCGAAAATACAGTGGTGCGTGTGTGGTTTGAACCCGGGGTCTCCGGATCGGCAGTCGCCGTTCTCCCGACTAGACCAGCCGTAACTTCAAACTTCAAAACTATAGGTAATATTATAACGTTAATCAAAAACTTTGTGCCCCTTTTCGAAGGAGTATGAACTAGGTTACCTAATATTGCTTACCTTATGTAAAAAAGTATGTATTTACTAATAGATAGGTATTATATCAGTTATTTGGCTTCCACCAACCTTTGGTACGTTTACGTACGGTGAAAAATGTCCAAAAATAGTTATTTATTTATTTAATGGTTGAATTTCAGCCACTCTGCTACCACTAGATTATTTACTTATTAGAGACGATTCACACGGCGCGGCTGCCAACCGCTCCCGCGCGCGGGCGCGGCGCCGCGCCGCGCGTCGGTTTTGTTTCTATATTCACGAGACCGCAGGTTTTCGCGGTTTCTGCTCCGGAAAGCTACTGCGCAAGAATCGCGCGCAGCCACCGCGGCCGTAAACCGCGTCGTGTGTATTGAATTCAATTTTATATGGAAATCTGCCGCGCCCGCGCGCGGGCGCGATTGGCAGCCGCGCCGTGTGAACCCTCTCTTACGTTATTGTACCTACGTTTCTTGTCAACAACATCGATGTCGTACCATAGGTGATAAGAATGAGGATGTGATAATAAAGATCGGATCTAATTCTTTACATAGATATTTGTTGTCGTGATTAAAATTCGCAGTATTCTTTTGTTACCTATTATTACACGAAAGCTCGGCCGATTGTGAATCGATTTTGATGTTTCTGTTTTTATTCGGCAGATCATACATCAGAGGTGGTCCCATATAAATGTTACCGAACGATTTCTTTTTTTTTTTCGCTGTTAAAAATGAACAAAACAAAATAAAGTGCAAATAGCGTTTCGATTTGTGGTTTCTTTCAGCAATTTTGTTACTGATAAGGCCTTTACAATCACCCTTTCTTTTAAATGGGCTTTCTTAATTCTTAATCTTTAATTCTTTAAAAAAGGAGGAGGTTCTTAATTCAGCTTTCGGAAGTCGGTTGTTTGTTTATTTTTGAGAACAGTAATTATTTCCCCTCAGGCTGAGAACGACAACTTCCTAAAAGGACAACTTCCGAAAACGACAACTTCCTAAAACGTCGATTCCAAAATGGACCAATTCCGAAAAGGACAAATTACTAAAACGACCACTTCCTAAAACGTCGATTCCAAAATGGACAAATTTTGAAAAGGACAAATTCCTAAAACAACTTCCTAAAACGACAACATCTGAAAATTACAAATTCAGATAAGGACAAATTCAGGTAAATGACTTACTAAATATAGTGTATTAATTTCAGCCATCATGTGAAATGATAAAAACGATAAATTTGTACATGTATATGTTACCGGCCAAACCAAATTAGGACAAATTAGTTTATCGTAGCTCAAATAACTTCATCCTTTAGGTGATAGGATAAACCGTACAGACTAGCCTGTTCACCCATATCTCACTAATATCTCTCATTCTATTTGTATTTGTATGCTGAATACGTCTCATTAGCCTGTTGCACAATGGTTCTATACAAGTACTTTTGTGTACCTAATCCTATGTTATGTAAGTTAAGTACCAGCTCGAGGCTTTATAGTCCATCGCGAGACGTACTAATAGGCTCATAGGTAACAACCAACCACTCTACTTTTGTTCGTAAAAGACTCCAGAGTCTTTGAACTTATCAGATTGTATTTCGAAGGGTGCACACTCTTCCAAGCCGATCTGTTTTTTTTTTTTTTTTTTAACTTTTATAGGTTCACACTTGACCGCCATCTCGCCTGATGTTAAGCGACGATGCGGTCTACGATGGAGCGTGTTTACCTAGAAAAAAACCGATTCACTCTCGATTTGAAGACACAAAGATTGTAACTATCGGGGAAAACCCACTCAGGCAACGTATTCCATAGCCTAGACGTTCTTATCACAAAAGTAGAGTCGAATCTCTTCGTTCGTGTCTTTGGAACATCAACCATGAAACGATGTCGCTTTTTCGAGCTACGAGCATTCCGATAGAAAAAAGGACAAGGTGGTATCAGATCATGCAGATCAGCCGCACACTCTCCGAAGTGTATCCGATAAAAAACCGACAGGCTAGCAATTTTTCGGCGATGTTCAAGACTTTGGAGTCTTTTTCGCACAAGAGTGTCGTTGCCTATGAGCCTTTTGGCACGTCTCTCGATCGATTCCAGAGCTTCCAGCTGATACTTAGCCGATCCATCCCAAAGGTGCGAACAGTACTCCATACAGGAGCGAATCTGTGCTTGATATAATGTAAGCAACTGTTCAGACTTGAAGTACCTTCGCACTTTTGAGAGGACACCTAGTTTTTTGGCAGCTAGTTTAGCCTTGGACTCGATATACGAGCCAAAGTTGAGCGTAGATGTCAAAGTAACGCCCAAAAGCTCAAGACGGTCAGAAACCGGCACGGATACACCTCTAAAAGTAGGAGTCAGTTCGAAAGGACTCCTTTTAGCGGAGAACAGACACGCCTGCGTCTTATTCTCGTTGAACTTGACCAGATTGGCATCGCCCCATTTGGACACCGCTTCAAGGGTCAAGCTCAAACGCTCGATCAGACTCTCTCTCAGTAACTGAGTTTGCTGCCCGCTGGCTCTCGCGCTAGATATGTAACTCTCTACAACGGTGCTATCATCTGCGTACCCAAAGATACCGGGCTTCAACAGATCGTTGATATGTAGCAGGAAGAGCGTCGCAGAGAGTACCGACCCTTGAGGGACTCCGGCATTAATAGCCATTTGATCCGACGAGCAGCCATCAATGACGACTCGTATGGATCGATCCCTCAAGAAGTCCGATATCCACGCAATGAACCCAGGAGACAAACCATAACTAGAAAGCTTGCTTACAAGGCCATCATGCCAAACCCTGTCGAAAGCCTTCGAGATATCCAGGGAGACTGCAAGTGCTTCCCCGTGTTTCTCAATAGCTTCACTCCAGATGTGAGTGACGTACGCTAGAATATCCCCGGTGGACCGGTTTCGGCGAAACCCGTATTGCTGGTCTCTGAGGAGGTCGTTCGTTTCTAGGTACGTCAGGAGCCTGTGGTTTAAGACACGTTCCATAGTCTTGCAGAGTATGGACGTGACCGAGATGGGCCTGTAGTTGGCAGGGTCAGCACGACTACCCTTTTTGGGCACTGGTTGCACATTGGCAAGCTTCCAAGACTTCGGTACTAGCCCAGTTTGGAGAGAGAGTCTAAATAGGCGCGTCAGAATCGGTGACAACTCAGGCGCACAAGCCTTCAATACCAGAGCAGGAATACCATCTGGGCCACTGGCTTTGTTCACGTCCAGATTGCGTAGCACTTTGCGAACCTCCATTTGGCGAATACGTATCTCTGACATACAAGTCGAACAGCCAGGTGGAGTGGGAGGTGTCGCGCTACCAGCATTTAGACGCGAAGATTCCGCAAACTGAGATGCAAACAAGTTTGCTTTCTCCGTTGCAGTGTGAGCCAGTGTCCCATCAGGTTTTAGCATTGGAGGCAGTGAGGGGCGGCAGAAGTTCGATTCGACCGATTTAGCTAGGGACCAAAACGCTTTGCTGCCCGCAGGGTACGAAGCTAGTTTGTTCCCTATTCGACTAATGTGGTCAAAACGAGCCCTCTGAAGAACCTTTTTGCTTGCCTTAGCAGCCTTGTTGAACGCTTTCTTCTTCTGATGTATGTCCCTTGCCTTACGCTGTCGAGCATCAACCCAGGCTAGGTATGTCTCATGCTTAAGTGCTTCAGCACTTTTGCATTGAGAACCAAACCAAGGGCGAGCTTTGCTGGATAATGGGACGTCGGAATATGGAATAAAATATTCCATAGCCGTTCGTATTACATTAGTCACAGCATTTGCGCAGACTGAGGGATCACCAGAAGCGAAGCACAATGACTGCCATGGGTAAGACGCAAAGAAAGAGCGCATCTCGTCCCAATCTGCTGACTTGTATCGCCACATCCGCCGGTTGCCTCTAGGGCTGGGATCAGGCGGATGGTAGACAGATACAGATTTCACCAGACAGTGGTCGGAGCTGCCTAACGGCGAAGATACCGCCACGGAATAACGGTCTGGATCAGTTGTCAGCAGAAGGTCTAAGCAATAAGGTGTATGCGACTCAACGTCAGGTACTCTTGTGGCCTCTTGGACCAGCTGGGTTAGGTCTAACGATAAAGCAAGCTTTCTCGTTTCCTGCCCAGCGTGGTCAGTGTCCCGGTATGGGTACAGCCATTCCTTATGATGGCCGTTGAAATCCCCCAGTAACACTAATTGAGCCGAAGGGTACTTCTGTTGAGCCGCGTCCGCTGCCTCACTTAAATAATCCGTGAGCCTAGTCGTCTCCAGATCTCCGCTGTGCGACCGATACACACAGGCGTAGATAATTTTGTCTATGCCTGTGTCTATTAGTGCCCAAAGGACAGAAAATCTAGTGTCCTCAAGGTTACGGAGACGCCGACAGCAGATGTCGTCACGGGCGTACAGGCACACTCCAGCACGAGGCCGGAATTTGTGCTCCAGGGTATAGCCTGGATACGTTAGGTACGCCACGTCCGACGGACAACCTATCTGCGTCTCCGTTAGAAACAAGAGTGATGTATAAAAGGTAAGGTGATTACCTTTTACCCTATCGGACTGCTCGTGGTACCAGAAAGCGACATTACATCATAATTGATGTTCCAAAGACTCGTTTGACAAAGAGGTTTGACTCTACTTTCGTAATAAGATCTAAACTTAAGAATGCGTTGCCCGAGTAGGTTTGTCGTAACGGATTTAATTTGGGTGTCTGAATCTGAATTTATTCAAGTCCAGAATTACTCAGTTTCTTCTAGGTTATCACGCTCCATCATGGCTTACCATCAGTCGAGATAGCGGTCAAGTGCAAACCTACTACCTATTTATTGTTATTTACAATAAATAAGCAAGTATGTTGCCAACTGTGAGAGGTAATTGCATCTCACTGTAGAAGACTAGAAGATCAGAAGAGCTCACTGGACAGTTACTGGATAGAAATAGTTAAAAGCTAAAGTTACTGGTTATCAGGAAGAAAGTTACGACAACAGTCACCATCATTCCCTTCCTCTCCTTCACACTCTTAAGCTGTTTTATGCAAGCTAAGCAGCATACTTGAATGTTGCATTAGGTAATTGAATGTGCTCATTCGATTAGTATATTTAAACAACGACTTTAAACCGAACCCGTACTTACAACTAAGTTACAATTATTACTAGTTATAACTGTGATTGAACGAGTGAGCACACAAACACATACCTATTATCTATTGAGAGTTTCTGGATATATTTTTGAAGTGAAAACTTATTTTGGGGTAGCGCAGACAGATTTCTCGTGAGCTGTAAATTGACGTCACATTCGTAAATGAAAGAAATCGGGTAAACTCAAGACCATGATCATTATGGCCATGGGCAGGGCCACCCCTCCTGTTTCACCCGCTTAGTTTCCAAAGCGAGCTATCAAATTCTGAGTTATAGGCTTACAGGGGTAAGTATTCACTTCTATCGGGAGTCCCTATGACCGCAAATTTTGTATTACTACTTTAGCGTCCACATACTTTTATATTGCTATCAATGTTTCTCATGGAAACGAGATAATATCTCATATATGAGAATAAGATAAGATAAAAAATATAAGCATTAACGCAAGTCCATAATTACAAACGTAGAACAAAATAGATAAATACATCCGGCATTACCAAATTTATCACACTAGTGGTCGCCAAGTAGTCGAATTTCGACCATAGAGCAATATTGCTCTATTTACAATTGAACCACTGCCCTTAACAATAAAAGAATTAGGATTTATGAGCGTGTCTAATACATGATAGTGTGTGTAATTTTTTTGTTTTATTATCTTTTTATGCATACTTTTATTTTAATATTTTATTATATATATTTTTATATTTACATTACATTTTATTAGAATATTTGCGCTCCTTCTCTACATAAAGCTATAAGTGCGCAAGATTTCATATTCCTCTATCCCAGCAATTTTCATAAAAAGGAGTAGGTACAAAGTTGTTGCTTCACGTACTAATAAATATCAAGTACTAATAAAAAGTAACTATACTAAGCAAGTTTAATATTTAGTTGTAATATGTAGGTAACGTAAAGCAATCTGGCAAAATACATTATCAACAATGTAAGTATAAATCGGAATGCAGTTTATTAACAAAGAAAAAATATCTATAACGAGACTACATAAGAGCCAGTAAAATGTTATAGGTATATTAGCTGTAAAAGGATTACACAGCACGTTATGTTTTTCTAAACCTAAGTGTAGCTTGCCAGTAAGAGCAGCTAACTAGAAGATAAGTGCGGCAGACTAGTCATCTAGTAAGTGCAACCGACTTGAGGGTAAGCGCGGTTGACTAGAGGTTAAGTACGCCTGACTAGAGATTAAGTGCGACTGACTAGAGGGTAAGTGCGGCTGACTAGAGGGTAAGTGCGGCTGACTAGAGGGTAACTACGGCTGATAAGAGAATAAGTGCGACTGACTAGAGGGTAAGTGTGACTGGCCAGAGGGTAAGTGCGACTGACTAGAGAATAAGTGCGACTAACTGTAGGAAGTACTTACTGGCAGCGAGGACGATGATGGCAACTACGGCAGCCACCACAAGCACGAGCAGTGTCCAGCAGAGCGGTCGCTTGCAGCCGCCTTTCTCGCCGCGCTTGTCTGCAGTTACGTACAGTTTCTCGCCCCTGGAATTACAGAAACATCCTGTTTAATAAAGTATTAAATCACTATTGATTAGTCAAATCAGATAAAGTTACGGCTACTCTAGTTGGGAGAATGGTCTCTGCCAATCAGGCGCGGTCCCAGCCTCGAATTTTGGAGGGGGTTAGGTACCAGTCTCGGATTTTGGGGTCACGAGTAAAAATACAATAAATCAAGTAAAAAAGATTTTACTAGAAGCGCCCGACGATTTTACCCTCGTAGATTCCGTTCCAATTGTTTTGCCGCGTTAAAAAATAATCTTATGTACTATTAGATATATATATTTTATTTAATGTATACGTTATTGGGGGGTCATGTCACCTGTGACCCCCCCCCCCTTCGGACCGCGCATGGTGCCAATCCGGAGCCCCGGGTTCAAAATCCCACACGCACCACTGTCTTTTCGAAGTAATGATCATAATGCCACTAACTTAAAATGGTGAAGGGGAACATTGTGAGAAAACTGATATGTACCTAGAATCTTTCGAGGTCATGTGTCGTTCAACAACCCGCGCGGGGCCAGCGCCATTATGGTGTTGACTCTCTCTTTCCGAGAGAAGGCTCCGAGAGCCAGCAGAAGGGACATTTAGTAGGCTGCTTAGCTGCTTTTTTGGGTAACATTTTGATGATTTTTTAAGATCATATGGTGTGCATTTGCATAATTGCATTTGGTAAGAACTATGGTTTTAACCATTATGAGACACCATAAATAACATTTATAATAGTATTACGATAACAGAATATGTATTAAACTATTTCTTTTTAGCCCCGACGCCACAAGAGCGGTGTTATAAATTTGTATAGTGATGGTTGTTAGATGTTTCATCAAAATTAGTTCAGGCGTTTCAAAGTTATCTAACTGCGTATTTATTATATTTCATTTAATAGCCAAATTTTTTTATTAAAATGATTGGAGGATTTTGGTCTGGCCCGGAAAAAGTTGGGGACAGAGAAGAAAAAAGTGAAGGGCTATAATAGATGCTAGAAATAATAATAATAAACAAAGTACTTGTGTACTTATGATAAATTATAGAAGTTATTGATTTCGTTGACAAATTTACGACGAATATCTACTCGACATAAAACGAAACGGTGCATTTTATAACTTGCGCCGAACCTAACTACGACTTGCTCTAATTTAACACGATTTTCTTACGCAACTTACGACTACGGAAAAGGAGTTCTTAGTGCATTTGAAATTACTAAGAACCACAACTTGTTATTTATTTCGGTTCACTGCAAACCACAAGAATAAAAACAAAATGGCGCATGGCGGAACAGTTCATGAAACCAGTCCATTCCCTACAATGTTAATGTTGCAAACTAAACGATATGTAAAATAGAAATACTCTAGTGGTTGTACTCTTTTACAGTCCACTTACACTTTTACGAGCATTTCTGCCGCAAAATAGTAATGTCAAAACATTTCTCTGTTCCGGTTTCCTGAAACAACTGATCAAAGAGAAAAACTCGTGCACAGCACAGTGCGTAGTACACATTTTCATTGGTCTTATTTGAAATATTATTATTTTGTAATATTGTGCTATTATGGGCATGTAAGTTTTAGTCATTAGTAACTACGGTCCCCATGCTATATAATTAAAAAAAAAACAAGTTACTTTGAGGTTATATAAAAAAAAAATCTATAACCCCCATAGAAGCGCAGCGCTGTTTTAATTTACCAATAATGGCGGCCGCCTATTTATATTTAAGAAAAAAAAGAGGATTACATACTTTTCATGGTCGCTCTGGCTGCCACAACTACTATTACTAGTATTCAATAAATTTTGGTGCTCTGCTGGATTCTCTGCCATTATCGTGACTTGCTGTGTAGCGACTGAGTCAACTGCGAGTTTTTGTCGACGCAAGCAGTTAAATTGTCGACTACCCTCCTTTTAATATGAAGCTACATTTGAAATGACATGCGATCGCCGCGACTCGTATTACGTCTAGCAAAATGTAGTGTTTTGCTGACTTGAGTTGCATATTTACACAAGGTTAGATTGAATAAAATAAACAAAAATAAAATATTATGACTTATAAACGACTTAAACGAGACATATATTACTGAGGTTGACGCAATTTTTTTGTGGTAAATCAAAAGGTTCCCGGTTCATCCAATGTTTTGAACGATTTTAACTATAACACGAACTAAATATTTGACTTAATTAATTTATAAAAGGATCTAAAAGGATCTTTTTGTAGTGGTAGGACTCTTAGCAGAGTCCGCCTGGGGAAGTACCATACCTATGCCAGTTATTCTACCGCCAAGCAGTAATGTACAAACAGTACTGTGTTCCGGTTTGAAGGGCAATGTTTCCAGAGAAATTACAGGGCTTAGAGATATAACAACTTAGATCTCTGGGTGACGAGCGCAGTGCAGTGCTAGATAATGATTTGGTCTCTTCATGTTCCAACAGCTGCGTGTCACTGTGCTGTTATTTGGCAGGCATGTTGCTTACCATCAGGCACATGTCTCCTCACTCTATATTAAAAAAAAACTTTTATTTTTGATGATTTCTGGGTTGTTCCTATAGTAGGTGCCTAATTTAATAAATGGTGGTTTCGAACCAGGGGCTAAAAATACACACAAATGCAATTAAAAATTCGAAGGTACTTGTGATACAGAAACACCCGGACAAAAAAATCCAAATGTACCACACAAATTCCAAATTTGACCCGTGCAATAAATACCCACACACAAAATAAAGACCCACGACCTACGGCTCTGTCGGCAGATAAACCACCAACTGACCCACAAGGCCAGCCTAAGGGCTGGTTATTGGTGATTACACTGTTGCATTCATCGTAGGTACGAACGTGGACAGAACAATTTGAGTGAAAAGTGCGCCTCTTTCGACGTAGTTAACCCTGTATAAGTGCCAAAGATTGAAAAACGATTTCAAAGTTGAACTTCAAGGTTTGAGTGGAGTTAACGCACCTATGTAAATACTGGTAAAGTTATGCCAAGGCGCGGCGCGCTGCGGTTGGCGTAGGGCTGCCATTGTAATCTTGGGAGGTAGCTGTTTCATTTTGAGAAGAGAAATTGTTTCACGGGGTCAACTATGCTATCGCCAAATATCATCAGGGTAGCGATTCTAAATGCGATCCCGAATGGTTCGGAATCGGAATGACAATCCCTGTCTCTGTTATGTTAAGACAAAAGACCGAGAGATGAGATTCCGTGTCGGATGCAACCGAATGGATTTAGAATCGCTACCCTGTTCCGTAGGTACGTTTTGTGGAATTCAAAAGGTAGTAATGTGTTACATTTTATCTCTCGGTGGCTGGATATTTTCATGGGAGTGATTTCGTGAAAAAAGACGGAAATGTGTTACAGGAAACAGGGAAGCGCGCGCTATTTGATTTGACCAATGAGCGCACGCGGTTGGTGAGAGATGGCTTAAACGGTGCCAATCCATTTTTGTTTGGTCTATGGGTGGTTCTCCGTCGTACTGGCGGCCAGCGTAGTGTGTGAGTTTCGAGAAGGCAAACAGAGAAGGATATCGCATCAGATGTGAACTTACATAAATAAAACATAATGTGATTCCAGGTTTGATATAAGTAGATGTTCTTTAAGCGTGGAACTCTAGACATATCAACGTTTTTCACTTAAATTTAAAATACACAAAATATTTAGAAAAACCTAAAGTAAAAGTAAGTAAAGTAGAAACTGGCGATATTGTCACCAACCAACCACAACATCCAGGCTAGGTGTATATCACCATTGAAAGACACGTTTGATGGAACCCGGACACATCTCAAAGTACTGCAAACATGGAGAAATCGGACGGATGGCAGCCCTAGGTTGGCGCATTCTTTATTACGTTATTGTTTGAATTGTGAGGGCGAGCAATGCGCCGACGCATTCTCTACCCTGAATATTTAGTAATCTTTACAGTACACAACATAATTATGTGCTAAACTAGTCTTTCATTAATGGATTACAAGGTACATATTTTACATTCTCTTTTTATGTGTAATTTTGTATTTTTGATCAGCTCCAAAAAAGGGTTAATTTGTTTTTTTTTTAAGTAATTACGTTCCATCTTAGAACGCATCGTCTCTTTATATCAAGTTAGATAACGATCAAGTGTAAGCTTATCTTTGGTTAAAAAAGAAAATATGCTACGTTGCGTTGAATGCGTATAGTCTTTTACATATCTACTTTTATTAACATACAATCTGTTGGTACTTGTATCGATGGTTGAGAAAGAAAGTGGATAGCAATCGAAGTAGGATTATTATTGTTGTATCAGCGCAAATTTTTATAATGAAAACCGTACCTAATCGGCATCTGAATGTATGTCTAATCGGTATCCCCCCGGTATTTATATCGCGTTACAACGGCCTTATAGTCCTCCAGGCATTTCGACTTTTCAGTTGTGTTTTTTTTAACTTATAGGTTTACACTTGACCGCCATCTCGCCTGATGTTTAAGCGACGATGCGGTCTACGATGAAGCGTGTTTACCTAGAAAAAAATCGATTCACAAAGATTGTAACCATCGGGGAAAATCCACTCAGGCAACGTATTCCACAGCCTAGACGTTCTTATCACAAAAGTAGAGTCAAATCTCTTCGTTCGTCTTTGGAACATCAACCATGAAACGATGTCGCTTTTTCGAGCTTCGAGCATTCCGATAGAAAAAAGGACAAGGTGGTATTAGATCATGTAAATCAGCCGCACAGCGGACACTCTCCGAAGTGTATCCGATAACTCATATTGAAAACCGTACCTAATCGGCAACTGAATGTATGTCTAATCGGTATCCTCCCGGTATTTATCTCGCGTTACAACGGCCTAATGTCCTCCAGGCATTTCGACTTTTCAGTCGTGTTACGGCCATGGCCACGAGACTAAAAATGAAGTTAGGCGATAGACCCCCAGGTGTTCTTTCCCTAGGTGACCTCCATGCAGGACCGCGATGGAGGTGAGCGGTCGCCGGTCGACGACCTCTGCTCCTGCCCCCCTCGGACCTGCCCCTCACCCCCCCTCTCATCCTGCCCGGAACAATCACCGTCTTTATGTTCCTTAGAAGATGAGAACGTCGTTTTACCGCCGTGTTACTACACCTGAGTTTAGCTTAATTTTGTATTTGGAGTCCATTTGAGGTCAAAAACGTTATTTATTTGAAATCAATTAGCAGTAATGTGCAAACATTACTGTGTTCCGGTTTGAAGGGCAATGATTCCAGAGAAATTACAGGGCTTAGAGACATAATATCTGAGATCTCTGGGTGACGAGCGCAGTGCAGTGCTAGGTAATGATTTGAACTATCATGTTCCATTAGCTGCGTGTTACTGTGCTGTTATGTGGCAGGCATGTTGCTTACCATCAGGCACATGACCTGCTCGTCTCGCCACTCTATGCTATAAAAAAACAAAAACCGTTATAAAACGAGACGTTACACGAACGAGATTAAAGTGAAACAAAAAGCATTATGGATTGATTATGGAGGATGCTATTTATGTCATTGACGTCAACGTTGAAAATTTTCACACCGATTTGACTTTCGCTGAAGAATTAAACGGGTTTTTGATGTTTGTAGATGTTTGGAATACATCGGTAAGGCTTTCAATCAAACATACTTTTTTTACAGAACTTAATCTATACAATACATTGATTATTCCTTGCTTCACTACTGGCTTCTAATAAAATTGCTTGCGATCTTGATATTCTAATTTTAAAGAGATCATTTTGGACATTTGCTCAAGGTTCACGCGAGTCTTTTGACTCTTCGATGATGTCTTTTGTCTCCTTTGATGGCTTCCACATCACAAGTTTTGCCTATTTTGAAGCCTGAATGCCTGATGGAGTTGTGTGCAAGAACGTCGATAATGTTAATGTCCATCTAATAACTTTGTTAGACTAATAGGTCGAACTCGATTTTAGCAATTTAAAAATTGATCTCATTTAAATAAAATAAAACCTAATTCATTAATTTAATTCTCTAAAATGTTGCCAACATGAGTTCTTTACATTTTTTTTTTTTGACAATTCACACAACACTATCTGACCCCAAACTAAGCAAAGCTTGTACTATGGCGGCCAGATAGCTGATATAATACTTATATAGTTTTAAATACATAGGTACTTATTATACATTCTATTACGAAAGTTTAAAAGCTCTTTCAGCATAACACAATCTTTCTAAATAACCCTGTTTAAGTAGCCGGATCCTGTCAAATCTTTTATTATAAATATAACATATTAATCATTACCTCTACAATTGGTTAATCAACTTCAACGGACATTTGAAGATGCCATTAGGCAAAGCTAACGCCTTTGTTTTACCAACATGATCTGACCTAGATTACAGCCGCGTGATCAATGGCACCGAGCCATTGAGCCATTGGGCAAGCTATTCAGAACATCAATGGACCAAATATCACTGTGCCATTTCACTTGTGCAATGATGCTTAGGTAGGAGGGAAATCGAGACTCACCCACTCAAAACGTTTTTGGTAATGAGGATTTGATACTACACGCCGCTGTGATGTTTTGGGTAGGCATACCACAAGTACGATATTGCTTCAGAAAACGAATCAAAAGTATTTTTTGTTGTTATTGTTTAAATTGGTAGTGACTCAAGTGACTCCCGAATGTCCATTGTCTCCCTAGAATGGTGAAACATAAATATTTGCATACAACAAGAGTGATTTTTGTACAAACGGTTTATACCATGTAATAATAAATGGTTATGGCTTTTCCGTTGATCTCTCTTTAATTTCGACTGAAAACAAATTAATAGAAACTGCTTTAAAACTGACTCGCCTCTTGGCTCAGTCGGTGTTGAAGTGGTTACTGAAGCGTAGGTCGTGGGTTCTACCCCCATCTAAGATAAATATTTGAGTGTTAATAATTATGGATTGTAATTCTGTGTCTGGGTGTTTCTATGTGCCATAAATATGTATTTACAAGCTTTAATTCATTTTTTTAAAGGGACCTAGGGCAGTTTGCCCCATTAATTGGCTTCTACTGCCTTTTTAGCCTAACTTTGGGCTACCGCGGAAAGCGCTCAGCCGTGCTGAACTTTAATTAGGTTGTGCATAGATAATGTTGTATGAAAAATGTTCGCCTATATTTATTTGTTCATTATGTATACAATGATGTTATCGATAGCTATTTCATAAATTCGCTGACATAGGTGAATGTTGCTTCACTTTACTAATAGACATTTTTTTACGTTGTTAATAAAATTTCAGGCTTTGGTGTTCCCGGTGTGTCCATCGCCGTCTGTTGAGTAAGTTTGAGTTTGTGAGTATATTTGTTGTTCCCACATATCTCTGTAGCAGCTGAACGGATTTGGAATGAAATTAAATACGTAGGAAGAATATTGCGTAGATTAACACATAGGCTACTTTTTACCTCGTTAAAGTTAATAGCTAGCTGCACCACAGAGCGCAGCTAGTAAGTTAATATGGGAAAAAGCGGCCCCGCGTCCCAACAGTGGGAACACGGAGTGGGTCATGCCTATTCTATACTTAAGGTCCAAAGAGTTATATTTGTAATCAAAGTCAATTTGAATTATCATATTCCAAAAAGTTATCCAAATCAACTTACCTATTTGTAAATAAAATTTTATTCGTGCATAAACAGGTGTGTTGTTCCATTTTTAATTGGAAACGCAACTCAAACCAAAGTAGGTTGTAATAGTATTAGGTACCTAGTATAATAAACCAACACGAAAACGTCAAAATAATTTTATTAAACGGTTGATAGAAATAAATATAAATAACATTTTCGAAACTTGATCCATTTTGAATGTTTCCAACGTTATATAAGATTAAGAAACTGGTTGTCGACTCTCGATGCATTTAAATTGTAGTTTTAAGGCTACTCGTGTGAGGTCCGTGAAATACGCTTTGGGTTCTCAACTGTTCCCACTGAAGTGAAACCACGGATGTGGACTTTATTTCTTAACAAATAGAATCGAAAATATTCACGATTAAAGTATACGAATAAATTATGACTGATGTGTAAGGTAACTGTAATTAACTGCATTACATTTAATTCAAGAAAATAAATGAGCAATTGTAATGCCTGAAATGGCTTAATATATCTGAATGAAATATAATACGCAGTAAGTACATCGCTTGGAAAATGCGTGAAATCGCGGAGCGAAGCTAGGCATAAATAGATAATTATGTAAGTAGGTATAGAAGTACTTAGTTTTAACATACTAAGTATTGGTTACTACATCTGGAGTAGGTAATATACGTTTCAGACGGTGTTCAGGGCATCTACTCTATTTCTACGAAAACGTAATTTCGAAATATACTCGCGACTTTCCAACTCCGATTCTACTTCGATCCATCGTTTTGTCCGTTTAAATATTCTAAGCCTACTCTAATTAAAGTAAGCTTAGAACATTTAAACGTGAAACAATGTTGTATCGGACGAAACGAAGTAGAACGGGAGTAGGAAAGTAGCGAGTTTTTTTTCGAAATTACGTTTTCGTAGAAGAAGAAGAAGTAGAGAGTAGACGTCTAGTTTTTGATATCGGTGCGGAGATTCCGAAGATTACCTTACACATATTATAAAAATATTACAACCAAAATTGGGTTTCTCTCTTATTAATACTAATATCGTGTATCTATATATAGCACAAGTGCGATGATAGTTTCGTATGATATAATTAAAACAATTTGGAATCAATAGAATTCCACAATTCTATAACAACTCTAAAATAGAAATTAATTAAAAAAAAAATGGAAACCTAAAGTTAGGTAGGTACGAACAATAAATAATAGGCTTGTTTGACTTATTTTGTTTTTTTTTGTAGTTCTAACAACGCACAGAAACAGTTTGGACAAGCCAAACCATTTTCTTCTAAATTTACAGTTATTTGGTCATGGGGAAATTTTGAAACAATGTCTACGACTAAACTCGCTCTAAGTTATTTAGGCTTCAAAAAATGTCCAAACCAAAACATTAAGATACAGTTATTCTAGGTTAACCAGAAAAGATATACTTAAATGAAATTCCAGCCACCTTGTTGGCAATTGTAAATAAGTTATTAAGGGATCTATAATTAAACAACATTTTAGACACATAATTATTCCAGTAGTAAGACTTGTGACTAATCGCAGTGTGTATAATATTAAATGTATATACCTTTCCAAAACAAAAATCACTAAAATAGTTGACAAGATAAAGCGTTCCTTGTCATCACAGACAAATCCTCCCATAGTCTTACCCAAATCTTACTTAACACTAGTTTTAATAGATACCTATGTTACTTTGAGATTAAGACACACAATGAACATCCATATTTACCGCGTAAGCGTATGTTTCACTGAACCGGAAGCCATGAACTTATGGCTCAATAAGCTGACCACCTTTCAAATGAGCCAGTCTTTCAGTTTCAGGCACTCTGTCTGCGTAGCCTAGTAGAGAGGAACATGAAAAGCAATGCCAATGTCTTGTCACGGTCTAGCGCAACGAACCGCGTTGTTCGCTCCTTTGTCGCCGCCTCTTTTCATCCATCTCACAAGTATGCAACGGCTTTCTAACAATATATGCCCAAGTATTTTTTGTTCCGCCCGTAGTTTTAAGTTTAAACTTTCTGTCGGACTCAAATACTCGAAACAATGGGAATGGTTGGGTAACCCGAAACTGTCGTTTGGTAATTTGAAAGGTAAGGAAACGAGTAGCTTTGTTAGCCTTCACTGTAATCGTAAGCGAGCTTGAAAAGGATTCCGTGTTTGACATGTTTACACAATACTTCTTACTCTTGGAGTGAAAATTTGCAGGATTTTGTAAAATATAATGATGTACTTATTAGCAGCGCTCCGCGGTTCTTTTGCCGCTTAGTTTCTGCTCCGGTAATTTTCCCGCAGTGAAATACATTTTTGTTTATTTGAAACAAAAAGTGCAACTTAAGCAATTAGAAAAAAAACTATAATAAAGGTAATATATAACATATTTCGCATAAAAGTAGGTTCTCATCGGGACCCTGTATATGTTAAGAAAAAATACTAGGTAGGTATATCCTGTTTATAATCTAAGTAGGTACAAAGTTTATCAGATGATATCAACTATAATCTACGTATTACTCTTTAATTGGTGTTTGGAAGTTTCTTGATAATAGTATCAATTAAGTCAAATACTCTTTATCTTCAAACTACTGTGAAAATATCAATAAATAAAGATATCTACCTAAATACATTCGAATCTGTGTATGCCACGAACTGAATTAACGAGAACATACTAGCGAGCCTGAGTATCTTTATTATGTGTAGACCATCAAATAAATGTATAGTATAGTGTATACTTGAGTATTTACCATAGGAGGAAGGATAGTTTGGCTTGCTAACAAACTTTTTAATTTTTTTTGCGGGGTGCGGGGGAACTTTTTTTTTTAATCAGTTTATTATGGGACTTTTATGACTAGTCACATGACGGTCCACGCGGGGGAACTTATATTTCACACATTTGTAAATTTGAACTCACACAAGAGCAACAAACCGCTGTTTGTACTAAGACAAATGCTACCTAGACTGGCCTCGTGGCTTAGTTGGTAGTAGCTCTGCCTCTGCCTGCGAAGTCGAGGGTCGTGGTTTCGATTCCCACCCAGTGCAAATATTTGAGTGATGAATTCAAATGTTTGCACTGTGTTTGGGTGTTTCTATGTATAATAAGTATGTATTTAAAACATATTTATTATTATTATTTATTTATTAAACAAAACATGCACATATCTACGAAACGCGGTTGATTTGCGGTTGCCCATCTTTGTCAATAAAGCTCAATTTGATATTCATACGGGGCACGAAAGGGGTATGTTAGAACTAGGCTCGTCTCCTTAGAATAGTTGGCTTGAGAGCATCATAATAATGTAATGATGTATAGTAATCAAAATGTAAATTCTACTAATATTAAAAAAATCTACTAAATTCTACTAATATAAAAAAAATCCGAAAGTTTGGATATTTGTTGCTAAATCATGTGGGTACGACTGAACGGATCGGACAAATATTTGGAACCTTAGGTTCTTTAAAGTCTGTTAGAATATAGACTCGAATAGCAGACAGGCTTTTTATTCCGGGAAACTAACGGGAACGGGTACTGCGCAGGTAAAACTGCGGGGTGCTGCTAGTAATTAATATGATAGATAGAACACTCTTTATTGTGATACAGACAAATTAATAAAATTACAGTGAAATACTTGCACCACAAGCGGCACAAATATGGTTATTTAAATAGTTTAATATTTTTTATAACTGTAATCTGAATTTGGCTTAACATTATTAAACAGGTTTTTTTTTATTTTTGTATTAACAATAGCCAAATAACTTAACCGTCGTTCATTTACGTGAACGTCACAGCAGTTCCTAGGCACCACTACTCTCAAATCACTTTTTTTTATTGTTGCTGAATTTGCTTATACATAGATACTCATTTAAGTTTAAGATGTCAATAAACACAGTAGAATACTGTTATGACAGAATAACGTTAGCAAAGTCAGCTAGTAGCTTATGCTTTGATTGCAGAAAAATAAAACGCTAGATTTGTTTATGTTTTGGTTTAATGGTAGATATGTTTATACACTTGTATTTTTTAATCGACTTCAAAAAAGGAGGATGTTCTGTGTTCGACTGTATATTTTTTAATGTTACCATATTGGTACAAGATGTTCTTATTTAGAATTTTGTAAATATACCTAAATAATTTGTGACGCAACAAGTTGACAGCGATTTTATTTATATTTTCGCATAGACACTAATATCTTCTTAAATTTATTTGTATGTTTGACCTGAGACGGTCACATGCAGTGGCATAATAACGATGCATATTACATGAAGATTGCATAAACACTGAATTACTAGAATATGTACTTCCTTTCCGGAATTTGAAACAAACGTGGGATTAGTTTCAATTCTTAGTCGAGAGAAAGCTCGCAGAAGTGTTATAATGAGCATAAAATTGGCACCGTTCCGAAATGTGATAATGCGATAATTTGGCAGAGAGTTCCCATTGATGCAGACGCTGCAGCATCTTGATTCCGACTTAATTGTATTGCGAATGTTTTGTTTCACGCTGATATTGCTTTGTATTAATGAACTACTTAGAACAAAATATGTTTTTTGCAACAAACTTTCAAATTGTTAACGGTTCCAATTCGGTTGTATTTTTATCCGCAAAATTTGCAAAAAAGTGAAGATTATTTATGCTCTTATCATCAGCCTATTCTAGTCCACTGCTGGAAATATCCCGGACCATGGCTTGCCAGTCAGGTTAATACTCAGTTTACGTTTCCACCCACTGCCTACTGTGTTACTTATATCGTCACTCCATCTAGTCTCTAGAGTAGTGTCTTGCACTACTGTGACTGGTTCGCGGTCTCAACTCAATAACACGTATCCGGGCCATTATAATCATTAAATACAAAATTGTATTATATTATATTAAATGTTAATGTGTATATTAATTGTATTGTATTATATTAAATATAAATGTTTAACGGTCGCTTCCGGAAGAACTTTCCGAGTTGAGCGTAAAAAGTCCGTTGCCTGTTTTGTGGACAATTGAAGCAATATATTGCCATGATTTAGGATGTTTCATGTTTAAACAGCCAAACTTTAGTACTTTACTATCCCACTAATGTAAGTTTGAATGTTTGTTGCTTAATCACATCAGAATGCTTCCATGGATCGGAAAATACAATTTCATTACAATTCAATACAATCAAAAAACAGCTAGATTACAATTTTAAAAGTGCATAAAAATGCCAATTGCTGGCTAGAACTGCACTGCGCTCAGCACCAAGATAAATGTTACCATCGTAGGGTGGCAGAATTACAAGATAAAGTGGGTAGGTAATACAGTAAAAAAAAGGAGGATTCATCGTCTCGAAATCCTTTTTGAATCATGATGTGAAATATGTATGTATTATCAGGAGTATCCAGAAACAAACCATAGTGAACTAGTGGCTAAAATTAACGATTCACAATCATCAGGTCGTAAGTTCGATTCTGGCCCTCACCTCTGGGCATTTTTTCAAGAGAAGATGTAGGTACATGTTAATATTACCACTGACTCTTACAATGAAGGAAAACATCGTGAAGAAACCGGTATGCTATCTGTCTTTCGAGGTCATAGGTCAACCCGCCCTGGGCTAGCGTGGTGGATTGAAGACCATATCTTTCTCATTGAGAGAAAATTACCCGAGTCCTAGCAGTGAGAATATTTATTTGGCTGCTAATGCTTGTTGATGTCCAGAAAGAAGATTTAGTATTACTCTGCAGTGCTTTGAGTACACATACAGTGATAATGCAAATTTAACAAATTCAAGTTAATAAAACCAGCGGATTCTAATAATATCTCGAAGACTACGCTTCGGAATCTGTCGTTGCTTTTAAATTACTATTGTCCACGCCTAAAACCCGCTATAGAATATTTTACACACGTTTCTGGCCTATTAGCAATTCATGAGAGCTTACGTCGATGGCGACTATTATTTAATTTGGATTTTATTAGTGGCTCAAGGTCGACCGTTGCTGGCCGAATATGCGGGAGCTTACGAATGTGTCAACACGCCGACGCGGCGACGTGGATTTTGAAAGATCAATCGTAGATACGACCTTGTGGATAAGACCTATATTAATTAGTCTGAGTAACCGAACGTCCTTTATAGTGCGAGGATATGTAGCTGAGCTGTGATATAACTAATGTGAGATCCACAGGATGTGAGAACGACAAACAAGAGTATTTGCGCGAAATTACACGATACGAGGTTGGAAGTTGGAAGGCTGTGGAACGGTGCATAGGAGGAGCAGGCTCTTTATAGTTTGTATACCAATAACATTGGAGTCAGTTCATCGTACGCGTTAGTTTGATTCTGTTCTAACATCTCGTCTAATAAATAATCCACTTCATAACACACGGAGGACGTATCATGCGCCTTCCAGTAGATAAAAAAAAAAAAATAACAGTTGCGTGAAAACTCTACAGCCAATTTAATTTGAGGCTTAAATTTTATTTCAATTTAAAATTCAATTTAATTTGTTGTGATAGGTACATATTTTTAATTCGGATTTAATTAATTGTATGTCTTTTGGAAATATGTTACGCAACCAGTACGAAAAAGGAAGAATAACACACTCAATATTAAGTAGATAAGCACACTCGGTTTCAAACTGTAGGTACTTAAGAAAGACGACATGCTTTTCCGAATGATTACTATATTTCACAATAATTATAATCATAATAAACAATTTCGTTGAAACTTATTTCTTCCGCTCATAAAAGAGGAATAACTATACTATACTTTCCCGTATGTTGTGTTTGGCACTAAAATAAAAGTAGTAATGGCATCCACTCATCACTGCAGAAATAATACCATTTTAATGACTAGTAGCATTGCACGCTGATGGTAATAACTATAAAACCCAACCCATTACGGCAGCATTCGTTTTTCATCCCACTATTAAAGTCCACCTCAGTCTAGTTAAATGCGGGGTTTGGATAAATTCTTCTTCATTTTGATAGGACAATTTGGTTTTACACAACCTTCACCTATTAAAGTCATCAAGATGTATGTTAGGTACTTAATTACCGGGAAAAGGTTGAAATGGCGTTTTATCCCGCATTTGAACGTTTGCCGCCCATTCGCCTGTTGCTTTCAGCTTTAGGTACTCATTATTGCTTTATCTCCTAGTCGTAACATTCAAATAGGAATTAAAATAAATCGAACCTCCAAATAACACAGTGTTACAAATATGCAAATCTCGTGACAAATGATCGGGCTCAGTAAAATAGTTCATTGAATGACATCACGCCTGAGCGGGCTCAGTTGCATAATCCAACCGGTCTACCACTGAGCAACCGCACCGCAGGAACTATACTGGCAACCTGATACCGTTTTATATAGGTATACACTCTGTTAGACTATGCATACGGCTTTGCTTGCGTATTACATGAACTTTAATGAAAGTTTGACCTTCGTTTGTTAAATAATCGAGAGGTAAAGATAAAGATAAGATAAAGATAAATTTATTCAGTTCACAAGTTCACATTTTTACAATTTGCTTAGTGGAAAATGGAACCCAAACTCGGCTAGGCCGGTATTTTGGTATTCCTCCGTTTGATTTATAAAAATTACAATACGTACAATCAGGTTGCATGATAACTCAATTTTTTTAATTGATAATTTAGATTATGTGCAGCCTAATGATCCAGTCAGAAGCAGACATACAATATTGTACAGGGAAAAGCGGAACTGGAAAATGTTTTGAAGTGATGTAAAATATTAGATTTTCGCCAATATCTTAAATTTTGAAGCTTGAGCGAGCTTCAGCCACATGATTGCTAGATGCCACTAGGTAGATAGAAGGCGTTAAGTATTTAATTAATAATTTATAGTCATGAATAAGCGATGATAGTTCATTTTGAAAGTAGGTACTATAAGGAAGTGTATAATAGCAGATAAAACAGCGAATCATAAATTATTAACATTCATGAGAAAGCTCTTAAGAAGACACAATGTATCTCAGTAACAATTCTATGAATAACTACTTTTTCGTTGTCGAAAGTTTATTTAATTTACAGAAATAGTACCTACTTATCTATTCGTATAGGTAACTCAACTTTATCTTATGGCTTCCATTCTTTTATATCATCGTAATTTTTCCAGTCTTTTCAAATAAGATATTTTTTCTTAAAATTTTAACAAATGCTTTCTATGGAAGTCAATGTCACGTCGATTTCTTAACGCATGTCAAAAGGTCTTTGCCCTAAAACAAGGGCATCGTCGTTCAGCTTCTTGTTATTGTCATTACTTATTGATAGGTATTTCACGGTTTTAAAAGACAAGATGATGATTGCTAATTTTAATTTCACAGCAAGGCTAAGATTCTGTCCTTGGGTTAGAAGGCAAGCGGAAATACGGGCCGTGACTAATTCTATAGACACGCTTCGGAGAACGTATTTTAACTGAATCATCATTGATTGTCTAAAATTATTGGCTAAGAATGAATTTGCTGTTTGAGTTCAATGCTTTTGTACTAGGTGGGTACTACGGGTCGATTCAAGAGCAGTTAATTGTATCCATGTCATTTCAGTGGACGTGACAGTTGACAGGAATGGTTAATTCATACTACCAACGATAAGAATAAGTTCTGTGATACTTTTATATTGGAATTTACTAATTTCCATAAATAGTTATGGAAATGAGCTGCCAGTTTATAACATTTAGGGGAAATGTAATTGAAAAGATAGTGTAACGAAAAATCCTTACCTTACTATCCAATTGAACTTGGAATTATATTCCATTTTTATACCCATAGGTTTTTTACGTATCATCTATCATAGGTAATCATAGATATTATTTGTTTGTATAAGTCTACTTGACTAGATGACTAGTAGTAAGTATTTCTAAAATCTAAAATAAAATCTAATATAATTAATATCCTAGTAGACAAGTAGCCATATTTCTGTCAGAAGTCTTACAAGAAGCTCGTTTCAAACAGTGAAAACATTGTAAGGAAACCTACTTGTCACAAAAGTTAACTCTCCTTATTGATGTTCGAAAAGTGAAGGTTAACGTGTAATATTTGATATTATTTGATAATAATTAGTAATTAATTGAGTTACTAAATCAAGGTGAGCAACTTAAGATCCGAATATAATTTACAATACCAACATACTTGACGTATCAAACCTCTAGTGAATTAGAATAATTAAAATACAGGCTGCAACGTGCCCCTATTGGAATCAGATGTACTCGTAGTAGGCCTTGCTATCACAAATAACATCCCACACAGTACCTTTGTACAACGGTTCTAGTGATAAACATCTACCTGTCCCGCTAGGTTCAATTGAACATTGATTAGCTATGATATTAAGGCAAGTTGATACACTTGGAAGAGCTATGAAAACGTAATGAGGTTGTGGTTTTGCTTCCGGTTGTTTTGATTATTTTGCAGCCGTTATTTGGTGAAGGTTATGGTCAAAGTAATCACATAACAAGACTTTTATTTTTGACTAGACTGTTTTGGTTTCTTTTACTTAAGTGCAGATCTATTTCGTAACCTCATTTGAATTCATTTTATGTTGATTCTCTTTTGGGTGGCTATTATCAGGATATGTAAAATATTTAGTTTTTTTCTCATTTTGTAATAAATTAAAAAATACATACCTCATGAATTTTCTATGTTCATTGACAGGCACGAAGTATTCGTCGTAAGGGTTGCTTGCATTCATGTCGACCTCCACATCTTTCTTCTTGGTGCCATTCTTTGGCGTCAAGTTGATGAGTTCGAGGTTTACTGCTTCTGGGAGTTTGGTGTCACCATTCGGTTCTTTGCTGTGGCCGTTATGTTGCGGGCCATTGGAGGTGAATGAGTCGTTGTGGTTTGGGTCTTCGTCGTGTGTGTAGGCGCGGTTGTCGAACGCCCCCGGGGATGAAGGGGATGAAGGGGGCGAGGGGGGCCTGTGTTGCGGCCGCATGGGCTCCCGCGGCGACGCCGATCTACTGTGGCTATCCATTACTTTTGGAGCGGACTGACATCTGTGAACAACGAAAGCTGGTGGTTAGTTTGGTAACTTCAACTAAGCCCTGACTCCTCCTATTGATCAATGAAACTCAGCAATACGATATCGACGGAATATAGTAGGCAATGGAAAATTACAGAACAGGTTCAGTGACATACTTTGAAAGACCCGTAAGAAATTATTATGGTCACGTCAATATTTTAGGCTTTAAAAACGTTGACACGTTTAAATAAAATAGAGGTCGGTGATGCCAATAGATAAAAGAATGTGAAAGAGAAATTCTTAAAAGAAATTATTCGGAGCATGAGCACGTACCCTGGTCACTTAGTTTTGTTATGCATATTTAACTCTGTAAAGATCAGTGAGCGGAAAACCACGAAGGTCACTGGGTTAACGACTGCAAGGAGACAACTAATACAAGCTAACACTAATACGTTTCGTACTGTGTATCCTATTTGTTTTGGAGTCGACAATTCGTAAACGAGTTTGCACCAAATCTACCAGAAAAGTAATTCATCCATGAATTACCATTTAAGTTGATATAATTACAAATAACAAGCGTGGTACGAAATGTTCAGTCACGCTTGACAATATTTCGTCAGCATAACAATCTAAGTTAGGTTTCCAATGGTTTCCATTCCACAATAACAGACGGCAAATACGTCTAACTTGTAAAAGAATATTGTGGCATGATTTGCTTTATAATAATAAATATGAAATGGAATTTGAGTTGTTTTGTTATCCCTCGCTGCGTAAAATGAGCGTTTTTGTACGTGGAAATTTAGATAAATATGTGTTAATTTTCATGTAAGTTTGAAATCAGTTCCACTTTTGGGCAAAGCCTCTGTTAGCGGTTTTCAACGGGCTCTGTTGACAGCCATGAATTGTTTTCACACGACAAATTATAAGTCCCAAATTACGGACTGAACGGCGTTTTGGTACTAATGACACTAGCTGTAAGCTGTGTGTGATGATGAAAAATTATGATTCATAAAAGTAAATTGAGAATCATGAACAAAGCTAGGCAACCCTAACATAATGTCGGTTTTACGAAAGCGATTAGTCAAAATTTTACATCAATCAGCCCTACTCATAAAGACGAAACGAAGACTTGGATGAAATATGGTTAACTTAAGTTTGACATTATAATTTTACGAACCGACAGTCGACACTAATTCACCAATCATAATATTTTTAAATTGAACTTTGTTTTCTCTTAAACTTATTATCCCTGTGGACGCTAAATTGCAAAAATGTAGGGTCTTCAAAAAGCCAACTATTGCTATTTTGCTGTTGTTGAATCAATTTCTATCTATGACTTAGTATGTAGCTATTTATTGCATTAAATAAGTTTGTATCAACGTACAGCGAAAGCGTCCATGATGTTTTGATCTGCAAACAGATTTCAGAATTCAAAATAGTAAACACAATGAGCTGGCAACAGCTAAACGATTGTACGGATGGTAACTATCCGATAAATAACAATACAAGATGTTGATGTATAAATGATGACTTTGTGTATGTATATAATTTGTGTGAAATTATAAAAAATGTTTCAGAATTTAAAACGAATTCGTAAAAATCCTGAAAGCATTTAGGTAGGTACGAAAATTTTTTTCATTATTTTTATTTTAATTTGCGTAAGATATTTAAGTTTTTGTTTTGGGACAAGCCATTAGGTATCGAGATACAGTAGGTAGGTACTACGTACTAGTTCGGCCCTGATGGGTGCAATAATTATGTATTCGTGTTCTTATGACAAATAAAGAAATTTGTATTTGTAGTCGAGTGCTCAGAGAATTTTCAATTTGGTCTTAAAGTTTTTATTCAACGTTATAAAAATTGTGTAATTAAAAAAAAAAATATATTAAAACAGTAAATACATAATATATTAAATCCCTAGCTAAAACACCGATATAAATATGAATGTATTTTTTTTAATATTCGTTAATTATTTTATTAAAATCATGAAAATCAGTATGTATGTACTAAATGGTACGTGTGTATCATCGTCTCCTCCTTTTAGTCGAATTTGGTAACAGCAATATTATGGGATCTTGTGTGCTACAACAATTTTCTGTTGACACATAAAATAATAAGTGAATTCCAACCTTGGAAAGATACATGTTGTATCTATACTAATATTATAAAGCTGAAGAGTTTGTTTGTTTGAACGCAAGGATCTCTGGAACTGCTGGTCCAAATTGAAAGATTATTTCTTTGTAGGATAGTCCGTTTATCGAGGAAGGCTATAGGCTATTTAACATTACGCTACTATCAACGGGAGCCGAGCTTATGTGAAAAATGTAACAAAAACGGGAAAAAATTGTGCTTTTTGAGAGCTTTCGTTGTGTGACAGCATATGTCATATTTTAAAGGTTGCGTCATTAGAAACTAAAGTAACCGAATTTGTTCAAAATTTTGAATTTCTACCACCAACTTTCGATAGATGGCGTAGCAACGCGCGCGCGTTCAGCTAGTCTTCAATAAATGTGATCGATTAACAATGAGTCTTGAATACTGTGATGTATCATAGTTACATCAAAATAAAGTTCATGCGACGTGTTACAAGACAGTGTAACCAGCACATATCATCATAATGAGGCAGTGCGCTGTAAAGCAGCTGTCCTTAATCCCAATGTGCCGAAGTGTCGACGAGGCAAGCCACCTCTTACCGAGACGCAGCTTTACATCGAATGCGTGATCATTGTCGGCGACAGGGTCAAATGCCGAGCTTAGAGGCCAACAGTGGGCAAATGGAGAATTCCAATTGTGACCTGTTTCTGAGATCAATCTTGATACAATTACGAACCTAATGATTATATCACGCTTGATTTTTGTATCTGAGTAACGGAATCTTTAAGACGTGACTTTAAAGGGTAGGTATTAATAGGTCGGATAGGTAGTTTCACTAGAACCTTTAAGTATTTGTGGCGCTAGTTCATAAGTGTTTCACTGTAATATTTGATTTGTTTGTGTTACAATAAAGAATTTCTAACTTTCTTTTTTTTTAAATGAAGAGTGACGAGACGAGCAAGACATGTGCCTGATGGTAAGCAACATGCCTGCCACATAACAGCATAGTGACCAGCTATTGGAACATAAAAAGTCTAAATCATTACCTAGCACCACTGCACTGCGCTCGTCACCCAGAGATCTAAGATGTTATATCTCTAAGCCCTGTAATTTCTCTGGAAACATTGCCCTTCAAACCGGAACACAGGAATGTTTGCACATTACTGCTTGGCGGTAGAATAACTGGCAAAGGTGTGGTACTTCCCCAGGCGGACTCTGCCAAGAGTCCTACCACTACTAAATCTCTCTCTGCCAAGAGTCCTGCCACTATCTATATATCTATCTGTGACCTCCATTTATTCCCTATATAATTTCTTGAATATATAGCTGCGGATATTGAATATATAGCGGACTGATATCAGTCCGCTTTTTGATCGCGAAAATGATAAGAAATGTTTCCCCAAATATGGCGGTACCTTTAACCAACTACGAGTAAGTCAAGGATACATGATATAGTCACGAATTAGCTTCAATAGAGAAAAAAAAATGTGAAGTCAAATTGAAGCTTGACATTTTCTTGATGTTTGGCTATTGTACAAAATTGTATTTATGTATCCTATATGTATGGAGATTCAATAGGTATCTATTTTTTACAAATGGATTTTTATATATTTAAGTAATGCAAAGCGTATGAACCAAAATAAACAAATAATCGTGATTTAACGTCGACACTGAACTTTTCCGGAATATAAAATATTGGAAACGTTACAGGTCGATTCAACAATCATGAGTCGTTAAGTACAAAGTAACCTTTGAGTTGGATTCCACGATAATGTTGCAATGTGAATGCGTGCATCAAGATCTTTGAGAAGATGCGCCCTTTGTGAAATCGTTGGACTCGTACTTTCCGGACTGTTTTAAAGCCGTGACCTATAGTTATTGTTTATTTATATTTAGGTACTGGCAGGTCCCGTTCCCGTGATTTTCTTGGGAAACTATACTCTAACCGTGTTCCAATTTTAAAGCCGGACGGATGTTCAGACGTTGAGGATTGAGGAACAAACATCCAAATATCTAAACATCAAACACAAACTTTCGCATTTATAATTAGTAGCATTAATTAGCATTTGCTGCGTCTGCATACAATTTAGAAAAAGGTTATTCCCTACATAGCATAATATCTATGTGTTATTACAGACTATAATTTAAGTAAATTCAGACTGAACCGGTCTTTTTTTACAACGTGACAAACATTCGAACATGTATAAACTTTCGTATTTTTTAATATTTTCTAGTAAGTAGGCAGTATCTTTCTTATCATCACATACCTTGTTCCATCTTCACTGATGATTCAAATAAAGTTTAATTGAGAAGTACCTCTTATTATTAAGAATGATTGAGAAGTACCCAAACATTCACTGATAGCTGAAGAAACCAATATGGAAGGTGCAACAGTGATCGTAAAGGCTGCATACATAAATTTGATTGTTCATTGGCGGCACTGAATTTAGTGACGGGACGAATGAGAGACGCCTGATGTTACTTACCATCAGGCAAAACGCCTGACCGATACATCACAGTACAACTATTACATCTATTAGCTAATATTTACACTATTAGCTATTTGAACATAACGATAACAAATCACAGCCTACCACTGCTTTGCGTTTGTCTGAACTTACAAGATATTTAAATTCTTTGCTCTGTATCTGTAATTTCTCTAGCAACGTTGCCTTTCAAACCAGAACATGGTTATGTTTCTATGTTATTTTATGTTTGGCGGTAGAATAACTGACAAAGCTATGGTACATGTCCTTGGCACTAAAAATCATGACGAAATTTCATGAATATAATTAGCGAAAAACACGACAGTAAAAAAAATATATATATATACGGTCGAATTGAGAAACCTACTTTTTTTAAAGTCAATTAAAAAGGCAACGCCTTTATACGATTTTTCTGCTCTCTCTGCTGCTCTTTGCTCATTACTGCTCTCAGTCTTCTCTCCAATATCTTCTCAGACCGAAGATTCTATGTTGAATGAAGAGATGTCCCAGTTTACACTGTCTCTATGCCTAAGCCATGGACGGCATACTGGCCGTTTGACATTTAAAATTTGTCCTTTTATCTATATTTATATACTTTACAAGTATATATCTATATATGTACATACTTGTAAATATAAATTTACTTGCATACTTTTCAAACAGTTTGCATACATTAACCTCCGTATTAATTAACATCACTTATGAACAGTTTTATCTCTTGAGTTCGCTTGACTTCGCAAAGACCGAACATTTCTATATCGATTAACTTTAATAAAATATGATTTTTGATTTGCGTAAGCAACTCTAAAGGCACGGTAAACTATAGCCAACCCCGCAAACGTTCTGCCATGACAATTACCAATTGAATGAAATGTCAATATGACACGATGGTTCATGTAAATAGCATCACTTCAATGAGCGACGGCGACGGTTTGATAATGTTTCAATACAGCTCATTCAAAAAAATCGCGATTAAAAAGGAAGGGTAGAGGAAAAGAGACCAATTGCTTACGAGCTACCAAATTTATATTGATTAAAAGTAAATTGAAAAAAAAAAAAATTAAGTAGTTCGGAATAAAAACAGTTCGTTAAAATCGGTTGCGTCGTTGTAGAGGAGCACGATTAGAAACACCGTGATTTTTATAAGTAAGATGGGCTTATAGTTTCGATTGACGACAACTTGATTGTCGATTTTAAAAAATCTACTTTTTACGCCTGTCATTAGTCAAAACAATAACTTCCACTAAGTTATGAAGTGCTGGTTCATGCTCTGCATGTTTTGACAGTTATTGTTAACAAGAATGGCATTGGACAACATCTTTTATGTTTATTTATAAATGAAGGAGGTCAATATTTAAATTATCCAACTTTGCAAAAAACAAGACCGTGTTCAACATAATGTAAAACAGAGGCCGTATTTGCGATAATCAATAAACGATGAAAACTTTAGCGATCTAACCTAACTTACAAAAGCGCAAAAACCCAACGAATTTTGAGTTAAGAATATTTAAGCAAACTTTCATATATTAAGAGTCCACTGTGTTACCGACGTTCACCGCTTCCTGCAACTGACTAGAATGGAATGAGTGAGCTCACTCTTCCCAACGATGACATAATTCCGCGCACCTGAAGCTTGGGATTTAACCTTGGGATATCTAACGATTTATATCGAAAGGCACATGTCCGAAAAATGTGTGTCCTGGAATATGCCGTTTTTGTCCATGATATCTTCCTTCACCATTAAAGCCAGTGGTGAAGGCAAACTTGTACATCACTACTTGGAGAAACAGCCGAAGGTGCAGGCGGGGTTGGAAGCGACGACCTCAGGTTTGTGGCATTGGACATTGTCGCCACTGGACCACCACGACTTCAAACTCACATGTGTTTGTCATGTCGCAGGTAAAGTACAGCCGGAAAATTAATTACGTCTTCAAATTTCTCACCGTGGTCTGTTGACAGCAAAATGCAAACGCCTCGTCACCGGAGGGTCTATCAGGGATCTTGTGTAGTAGTAACGAGCGTGAGCGCTCCTGGGTGTCCTAGGCCCCTTACGGTACCGCTCGTACCTTGTATAGTTCGCGCTCCCAGGCATTTTATCACATCCTATCCATATGTAGAAAACGCGCACATCCCGAAGAGTTACCCGAATTCAATCACTATTTTTTTAATTTAGTTATTTTAAAACTAACCGAGTAGTGGTCGTTTCAGCAAGTGATTAGCCCGGTACAGGGTAACGTACTGGCACGATCTGTGATGCTATTCCACATTCATGTGACGAATCAAACAATCTTGTAAACAATAATGTTGTTGTCTCCGATCCGACGCACGGGATGCTCCTTTGTGGGCCTGTTGTTGTCGGAATCCGTTCATGAAACGTGGCGTGAATAACTTTGGGTGCTGCAGTTTCTTGCCAATGTTACCTTACGATTATCAAATACTATGAATTTTAATTCAATGGTAGAAGGATATTGACGTCCTATAAATTTCTCCCTTCCGACGTATATAAATGTCCAATGTAGTTTCTTGAACACTGCCATTATTGATATATTTGTTTGTTTGTCCTTAATTATATTCTCTCTAAAATTACCAGTCACATTCACATTTGAAAAAAAAAAACTGCTAAAACCTACCCGATTTACTGTAAAGTAAATTTAACTTCTGCTGTGTTTGGTCAAATTATGAGCCCAGTTAAAAGTTGACATAAACATATTTTGATAACTTATTCACCGTTTACAAGTTCATGTTGTCACTCTTCGTGTCTGTTGGGTAGATGATTGGTTAATTAATGTGTATATTTCACAATGGCTAGTGGCGGGGTTCAATGGTTTTCGTCCAAATTTGATGAACCAAAACTATCGTTTTAAAATATTAGCGTGATATGATTATTCTATTGATCTAGTAGTGCATAAACAACGAAAAAGCAGGCCAAGGAAATGATGGCGAACCGTCGAGGTCCACCGTAAAGACTGGACAGAATTAGACTTCGAGAAAAAGAAGGTGGGTTGGGTAGCCAAATTTTTTCCCAACAAAACAGGCATATAATTTATATTACTATATGATAATTGAAAAATATTTTAAACGTAAGTACTAAATAGTTCAATGCCAAGTATTTGATTTTTTTCATCATCCTGTGTCACCTTATTTGTATGAATGATTTCATGCTAAAAGAATAGTGTCGGTTAACGAGCAGCTTCAATGAACACTCAATGGTAAATAATAGGCCTAACAATGCGTGTTACTGTAACAATTCAACCTTTACCATCAACACTACATTTGTGGCTTTTTGTCAAATTAGGTCATTACGGTCTATAATAGGTCATTAGTATCAATCAGGAAGACTATATACAAAGTATAGATATACATATTTAGGTATATGAACTCATCAGTATGTTCAGTTCAATCATCAGTTGAGGTTGGGCTCTTATAAAAGTCTGCCAGGGGTAGTTTCATAGTTTTGCCAGTTATTCTACGGCAAAGCAGTAATGTGCATACAATACGGTATTCCGTCAAACTGAACAATGTTTCCAGCTCAAAACACAAGGAAAACAGATATCATCTCATAACTCTGGGTAACGAGCGCAGTGATGTGCTGTTCTGTGATTTGAAAACTATATGTTCAAATAGCTGCGAGACCTGGTGGTGCTATTTGTAGTAGTAGTAGTTATTTAATTTGTACCCTACTTTTATGTAGGATGTGCATTTTTTTAATATTCCGTGGCAATCTTCATAGGTTGCAGAGTGTTCACGGGCAACTGTCGCATGAAACCTCGAAATATCTGAAATTTCATTGTGACGACTGTTACCAATGTTAAGCAATTTTAAAAAGAAAAATACACGTCCAAATTGTGTTCCAACTAATAAAAGTAGTGATAATATAATAAGTGTTTTGTCAAGATTTGTTCGAGTTCGATTAACAATTACTACTGTTAATCGCTTAATATACTTTTTTATATATTAAAGAGTGACGAGACGAGCAGGACATGTGCCTGATGGTAAGCAACATGCCTGCCACAAAACAGCACAGTGACACATAGCTATTGGAACATGATGAGTCCAAATCATTACCTAGCACTGCACTGCGCTCGTCACTCACAGATGTAAGGTGTTATATCTCTAAGCCCAGTAATTTATCTGGAAATATTGCCCTTCAAACCGGAACACACACTGACATACAGAGTACTTTTATATAGGTAGGTATTCATTAGACCATTTTATGTCACCACCTTCTATGCGTTATTTTCCTCAAAAACTAATTGTCGGGGTAAATCGGTCCATCATATAACCATGGTAAATAATCTCATAATTATTATTACTGCAATTCCCTACAAGATTCTTTCAAATAAGGTACGGCACCTTTGCTTCATTAACTGTTGGAATGCCTGTCATCCAGCAGTGAAAGGCTGGTCGTAACTGGCGACCTAGCTCTAGGTACCTACTAGACAAACTGCATTGCAGGCCTATTCTGTGATGACATCCAGCTATTGATGCATTAATGGAATTCCTTTAGGTCACTACAGGAATGATGAAATTACGAAACGGAGGGTTTACGTATGTTAGTAGGAATGTAACACTTTGAACTAAATATTAGTAGGTAATCATTAATTTTATCTACTCAAAACCAGATTTTTTAATGGAACCGATGACTTTTATTACGATTTTGAGAGGGATTTCAATGTAAAATCTATTTTTTAAATGCTCATAGGTCCGCTTTTGATTACCAACTCTTTTTTTTTTTTTTTTTTTTTAACTTTTATAGGTTCACACTTGACCGCCATCTCGCCTGATGTTAAGCGACGATGCGGTCTACGATGGAGCGTGTTTACCTAGAAAAAAACCGATTCACTCTCGATTTGAAGACACAAAGATTGTAACTATCGGGGAAAACCCACTCAGGCAACGTATTCCATAGCCTAGACGTTCTTATCACAAAAGTAGAGTCGAATCTCTTCGTTCGTGTCTTTGGAACATCAACCATGAAACGATGTCGCTTTTTCGAGCTACGAGCATTCCGATAGAAAAAAGGACAAGGTGGTATCAGATCATGCAGATCAGCCGCACACTCTCCGAAGTGTATCCGATAAAAAACCGACAGGCTAGCAATTTTTCGGCGATGTTCAAGACTTTGGAGTCTTTTTCGCACAAGAGTGTCGTTGCCTATGAGCCTTTTGGCACGTCTCTCGATCGATTCCGTGCCGGTTTCTGACCGTCTTGAGCTTTTGGGCGTTACTTTGACATCTACGCTCAACTTTGGCTCGTATATCGAGTCCAAGGCTAAACTAGCTGCCAAAAAACTAGGTGTCCTCTCAAAAGTGCGAAGGTACTTCAAGTCTGAACAGTTGCTTACATTATATCAAGCACAGATTCGCTCCTGTATGGAGTACTGTTCGCACCTTTGGGATGGATCGGCTAAGTATCAGCTGGAAATACTTAGCCGATCCATCCCAAAGGTGCGAACAGTACTCCATACAGGAGCGAATCTGTGCTTGATATAATGTAAGCAACTGTTCAGACTTGAAGTACCTTCGCACTTTTGAGAGGACACCTAGTTTTTTGGCAGCTAGTTTAGCCTTGGACTCGATATACGAACCAAAGTTGAGCGTAGATGTCAAAGTAACGCCCAAAAGCTCAAGACGGTCAGAAACCGGCACGGATACACCTCTAAAAGTAGGAGTCAGTTCGAAAGGACTCCTTTTAGCGGAGAACAGACACGCCTGCGTCTTATTCTCGTTGAACTTGACCAGATTGGCATCGCCCCATTTGGACACCGCCTCAAGGGTCAAGCTCAAACGCTCGATCAGACTCTCTCTCAGTAACTGAGTTTGCTGCCCGCTGGCTCTCGCGCTAGATATGTAACTCTCTACAACGGTGCTATCATCTGCGTACCCAAAGATACCGGGCTTCAACAGATCGTTGATATGTAGCAGGAAGAGCGTCGCAGAGAGTACCGACCCTTGAGGGACTCCGGCATTAATAGCCATTTGATCCGACGAGCAGCCATCAATGACGACTCGTATGGATCGATCCCTCAAGAAGTCCGATATCCACGCAATGAACCCAGGAGACAAACCATAACTAGAAAGCTTGCTTACAAGGCCATCATGCCAAACCCTGTCGAAAGCCTTCGAGATATCCAGGGAGACTGCAAGTGCTTCCCCGTGTTTCTCAATAGCTTCACTCCAGATGTGAGTGACGTACGCTAGAATATCCCCGGTGGACCGGTTTCGGCGAAACCCGTATTGCTGGTCTCTGAGGAGGTCGTTCGATTCTAGGTACGTCAGGAGCCTGTGGTTTAAGACACGTTCCATAGTCTTGCAGAGTATGGACGTGACCGAGATGGGCCTGTAGTTGGCAGGGTCAGCACGACTACCCTTTTTGGGCACTGGTTGCACATTGGCAAGCTTCCAAGACTTCGGTACCAGCCCAGTTTGGAGAGAGAGTCTAAATAGGCGCGTCAGAATCGGTGACAACTCAGGCGCACAAGCCTTCAATACCAGAGCAGGAATACCATCTGGGCCACTGGCTTTGTTCACGTCCAGATTGCGTAGCACTTTGCGAACCTCCATTTGGCGAATACGTATCTCTGACATACAAGTCGAACAGCCAGGTGGAGTGGGAGGTGTCGCGCTACCAGCATTTAGACGCGAAGATTCCGCAAACTGAGATGCAAACAAGTTTGCTTTCTCCGTTGCAGTGTGAGCCAGTGTCCCATCAGGTTTTAGCATTGGAGGCAGTGAGGGGCGGCAGAAGTTCGATTCGACCGATTTAGCTAGGGACCAAAACGCTTTGCTGCCCGCAGGGTACGAAGCTAGTTTGTTCCCTATTCGACTAATGTGGTCAAAACGAGCCCTCTGAAGAACCTTTTTGCTTGCCTTAGCAGCCTTGTTGAACTCATCCATTGGAAAGCGACGCGCGACGGCGCGGTCAACGTATTGCATACGCTTGCTTACCTAGAAGAATCGTGATCAGTCTAACCTTGAAGTTTGAAATTAAATCTCTCAGAAATTAGTGAAACCGCCAGCTTCTTCCACTCTTTGCCTGTTCGAATAAGAAAAGAATACTAAAATAGCTTCGCACGAATTTTGGAGGCATTAAGAATGGTCATATTAAATCACAGAAATCTAAATAATATTGAGATTTCTGTGTATTAAACAGTTGAACATGAAGTAGTTAAATAAATAAATAAATATTGGTAGACAATTCACACACAACACTATCTAACCCTAAACTAAGCAAAGCTTGTACTATGGCGGCCAGATAGCTGATATAATACTTATATAGTTTTAAATACATACTTATTATACATAGAAACACCCAGGCACAGTGCAAACATTTGAGTTGGCTAAAAAAAGCGTTTTACGTAATCGTCCCCAAAAATAGGCAATCCTTATAGATATTTGAAAATATACCCTATTTCATTGGTTAAATAGTAGATAAATATGGTGTAAGTTATTATACTAGTGTAGTACGAATAACCGTGACAACTTAAAACAATATTTCATTGACTCTTCATCAAGGAAGGTCTGTAAATTAGCAGTATTTTGAAAAAAAAAATATCACACGAAAATTCAAAAGGCGAAAGTTTGTGGATTGTTAAGTGAATATTATATAGTTTGCTCCCATGTCTTTCAATAACGGATGAACAAAAGGATTTCAATGAAATTGACTATAAAGCAACAACATTGCCCTGGTCTCATAGTAACTACTGCAAAGAACTGTTAAGCTGCGAGTTACGCCGCGAGACTCAGATAGTATTTATGTATAATATAAGATACGAATGCGATAATGTGCAAATATCAATGAAAATAATATCCAGATACTAAAGTAAGATTACATTATGAACCCGTCACAGACAAGTCTAGAATTTCACAAAGCCGCAAGTTGCAACGAAACACCTAAACGAATCGGTTTTCAAGGCTGGCACGTTTCGCTATTAAATCAATATTTTGACACGACTTTTTTCAATAGCTCGTATTCCTTTTAGATTAAGGTTCAATGTGCAGCCGCTAAATAACTGGATTATAGGTGAAGATTAGCGAGGATAGCAACTAATTATTTAAGATTTCGCAACAATGATAATGATTAAGTTTTTGAAAACATTTTCATTCTACTAATGTACTAAATGTGAAAATTTTGATGTTTGGACGTTTATAGCCTGGAATAGCAGATAAGTTCATTTTTTAAAATAAAGATTGACGAGACGAGTAGGACATGTGCCTGATGGTAAGCAACATGCCTGCCATATGACACCACAGTGACACGCAGCTATTGAAACGTGAAGAGTCCAAATCATTACCTAGCACTGCACTGCGCTCGTCACCCAGAGATCTAAGATGTTATATCTCTAAGCCCTGTAGTTTCTCTGGAAACATTGCCCTTCAAACCGGAACACAGTAATGTTTGCACATTACTGCTTGGCGGTAGAATAACTGGCAAAGGTGTGGTACTTCCCCAGGCGGACTCTGCTAAGAACCCTACCACTACTACCAGGCAAGGCAAAGCTTCTTAGGAAATAAATAAATAATCGTATCCATTCTCAAACGCGTCAAAAGTATGAATGAAGTTTACGTCTTGATTTCCACAGGCACGTAAATTGTGAAACTTGGCTGCATACTTGAAATCGTTAAGGATCGTCACATTGTTGAAAGGGCAACCACAGAAACAACATTCTTATGGTAAATTATACACTAACTATAGAGTTTTACGTCTACTCAGCGAACCCGTAATATTAACCGCTTAACCGTAGTTGGAAGAGTTGGTAACTTTTTAAAACTAGTAAAAAAAATCTCACTTACACAGATAAAGTTTGCCCGCCAACGTACGAGCATATTAACCCTTAATTTGATTATGTAAAGTATGCTTAACAGTCTGGTTGAAAAAAAAAAACGAGTTATGTGTGAGTTCAAACAGTTATTTTTCAATTGTATGTGATTTCTTATGTAATCTTTTTTCGGGTTATTTTTTAATATTACCGTGTAGTAAGAATATTTTTGAGTTTTGAGCGTCAAGATGACGAGCAAACGACGAGCTCTTCGAACTATTCAAGTAAATATATTTTTTAAATAAAGGAATGTGCATAAAATATAAAAGTAACGGTTTAAATCGGTTGATGTGTATTTAAACTTTGTTTCGATTTATTTTTCAAGCGTTCAACTCATGAAGCAAGGATATGATAGGCCTCTGACAAATGTGTTAAGTCCACTCAACAAAGTTCGATGATAGGTAAACGGCGCTTAGTTTTTTGTGTTGGGTATTCTCAACAAAAGTAAGAAAAAGTACAATTTACCATGTGGTAAATTGCACTTTTTCTTATTTTATTAGATCACACAATCACACAATCCTGTTGCATGTGCTTGCTTAACCTACTTGGCTAGTCTTGCACTTGACCAGTTAATATATTATACTGGCCAGCTGTTTATTGCCTTACTACCTTCTTACCAGCAGTATGGAAACCTCTTACACTTTCTACGTTCTACAGTTACGGTAAACCTACCTACACGGTATTGTCCCGTAGATAATGTCACATTTGAGAAAATCCACTATTTTCCAGAACATGGAATAGGGTATGGTCTATGTACATACAGCAAAAAAGGTATCACGACTGTGTATTGCCTGAAATGCAACGTAAGCCTTTGTTTTCTCAAAGAACGTAACTGTAATTTTAATTATCATTACAAAACGAATAAAATTTGCTACCTTTATCTACATCATTGAACAAATAAATAAATATAACACTAAGTGGTTTTGATTTTAAACTATCATTTTATGCAACTTGTTAAGCCAGCTTAACATAATTAACAGTAAGTCCATATTTCAACATCCGTTTTTGTTGAGTATAATTAACACGCATTTTCCGGAAAACCTTTAAAGGGAGATTTTTTTTCACATTTTTTCTTTATTATTTAGGGTAGCAAAAAACAGGTCTATTGAAAAATTACTTCGTTTTTTCATGTTTTTTTTTTGCCAAATTAAGGGTTAACTGTCATATTTAAATACAGTAACGCGAGCCAAAAAGTAAAAATGACAGACTTTTCTGGCTCATATGAACAGAGTTGTAGTAGCTCTACCTGGGAAGCCGAGGGTCGTGGGTTCGATTCCCACCCAGTGCAAATATTTGTGTGATGAATTCAAATGTTTGCACTGTGTCTGGATGTTTCTATGTATAATAACTCTGTATTTAAAACTATCTAAGTTTTAATATCAGCTATCTGGCCGCCATATTACAAGCTTTACTTAGTTTGGGGGCAGATGGTGTTGTGTGTGAATTGTCCACCAATATTTATTTATTTAGTTTTCCCGTCAAAAAACTCTAGGCCAGCCAAATAGTTGTCTAACTTCTAAGTATAGTATAGTCAAACCTAGAATTATAGCTAGCATTAAAAACCTAGCATTTGTGACGTCAAAAGAACCGAGATTATAATTTTATTTTTTATAAAATTATCGACCATGTATGTATATAATATATTAATATACGAGTATATATATGTAGACTAGCTATCAATGGTCACCAGGTTCGTTAGGGGATTACGTGAATGTGATTCCCTTAGACGAAATAATATGAGTAAATGGATTTCCTCCACATAAACAAAAACGGGAGAGGAGCTTTGTTTAGTTTGTCTTTGTAGACGTTGTTGTAGTTTTGGAATCGACACCAGAGCCAAGAACGTTTCAAGAATACTTTCATTAATTGGCAAAGCATCGGGAACATCTACGATACCTATAGATTCCCATGAGCGACAATTGTCACTTATCATCAATTAAAAGATCAGCTTAAGCACAACTCTTTACAACAAATCAGTGCTCACAAACCTCTAAATCAAAATTGATCGTATGTATTGCTAGAGAAGCTTTAAAATCATACTACTTAATCATAAATAATTAAGATAATAGTCTGGAAGGACACATATTTTGTGCCCCGGAAAAATAACGGGAACGGGAACTACGCGGGTAAATTCGCGGGGCGCTGCTAGTGGTAAATAAAAAGATCAATTTTGTCGCACGTTCCTTTTTCTGTGTAAGGAAGTACACTACTTACCGAGTCGCAAGTCAAGATAAGCTTATAGGTATTATAGAAGCCAGATACATGCTATAGTCCTGCTAATATTATAAATGTCAATGTTTAGATTTATGGATGTTTGCTGCTCGATCACGTCGTAACGTCTGAATGGATCTGGACGCCTGCTCTCTTTCGACGAAAAACGTAATTTCGAAATAAACTCGCGACTTTCCTACATACTCCGGTTCTATTTCGTTTCGTCCGATCATGTTTGACGACATTGTTTGACGTTTAAATGTTCCAAGCCTACTCTAATTAGAACATTTAAACGACGACGAAACGACGGATTGAAGTAGAACCGTAGTAGGAAAGTCGCGAGTTTATTTCGAAATTACCTACGTTTTTCGTAGAAAGAGAGCAGGCGTCCAGATCCATGCGTCCTGGTTGAAATTTGGACAGTACAGTTAGATTATAGTAACACTTAGGCTTTAAACCTTTGCAAGCTTCACCGACCTTCATACAGAATCGTCTGTAAGAAGTTCGGTGAAGCTTAAGCTTAAGTCTTGAGAGAAATTTAGAAAATTTCAGCTGAATATAAATAAAAATATTTAATTACAATATATTTATTTGAGCCGTTTGCGCTGATTTGCTTAAATTTATAGCACACCGTTATTTTTTAATTTCATAATTTATGATATGTAGAAACATCCCCGCACAAAATATTTATTGGTCCTGGGTACCAACAAAGCCACGAAGCCAGTTGATGTAAAACATAATTTGAATACAGGAAAGCAAATTCCTGAAATTAGTAGATATATTACGATCTCAGTCATGATAATCAACAGGAATTCGGTTTCACTTCAATTACTATTGAAATAATAGCCTTTGGTAAGTTATTATTACAGTAATCCAATGCAATGCAGATAATTACCGTAGTTTGCTCCCAATGTAACACCTAGCGATAATCGACAAGCAACTGATTTCTTTTTCTATGACGCGTTCGAGAATGGATATGATATTTATGATATTAATACTTGTTAGATAAGAGATTTGACTCCACTTTCGGTATGCCCATTATTTTGTTCGAATAGAGTTTAGAAAATTATAATCCCTAAGACTCTTTGCATATATTTTTTTCAGGATTCGTTTGTTTGATTATCTCTGGCAGACACCCCGGTCGGGGTTTTGTAGTGGGTTCCAGAAGGGTGGCCAAAGTTCGTGGAAGCCAAGATACTTTGGTCGCCCGAACTGAGTATATCACATTCTCCAGGTAATATATTCAGTTCGGGTGATGGTTCTGTTCAGGAGATTTTTTTATTATTTTGTCAAACTTTATTTTATTTCTAACCTATTCATTTACAAAACTGGCGCATTCGCTTTAATAAATTAGTTCGTATAGATAAATCAAAAGCTTTTAAATTACCTATTACAAATTTCCTGCATTGTGATAAGATTAGGCCAGATAAAAATAGCGGTCAAAAGAGGTAATAACTACAACACATAGGCTCTATAAACATTTTTATTGTACTCGTATCTAAACTAAATAAAATTATGAAATTAAAAAATAACAGTGCGATATTAATTTAAGCGAAACAGCGCAAATGGTTCAAAAAATATATGTATTGTACATAATCAAATATTTTTATGTGTATTCAGCTGAAAATTTATAAATTTCTCAAGACTTAAGCTTAAGCTTCACCGAACTTCTTACAGACGATTCTGTATGAAGTTGGGTGAAGCTTACAAAGGTCGGTGAAAACAGCTCGTGGCAGGTTGCGCAGGACCGTTCGTTGTGGAAATCTAGGGCCTATGTTCAGCAGTGGACGTCTTGCGGCCGATGATGATGATAAACATGGAGTTACCTCAACGTACGTACGTCCAACTCGCCGGATGGCACGTAACTCCACATTGTGCTCGATTATTGAACCGCGACCACTACGATACATCCACCGTACCTATCCGCCGGCTGCGATTGTTCCGTTGCAGTGAAAGGCGAGAGGTCACGGTACTTCTGAAGATGTACTATTTTGTTTGGTTTACGCCGGATATGTGAGATGTGATACGAAGGACCCTGTTCGTATTATGAATATTGCTGCATGTTTAGGTGTTACAAAGTTTGTTACTCAAACACGACTGAACGAATCTAATTGAAATTTGGAACAGTATTTTTTTTGTTAACGCTGAGTATTCTTTTGAGTATAACATACGAAGTCGTAGGTAGTTTTGTAAAAATATTGTTACCACTTTATGTATCGTTTTTTTTTTACTGAGAACAGGTTTGCCCTTGACCACCATCTTGCCTCATGTTGAACAACGATGCGGTCCACGTAAGGTATTCTAGGTAAGTGTGCTCCATCGCTTAACTAGAAAAAACCGATGAACTTTAGAGTAACGTTATGAAATAGACACAAATTTCAATATATTATATATTTACTAAATAATTCATTAAAAAAAAATTCAGTAAATCAAAAGCAAAGGTGGAGGTCAGATCTTATTAAGATGCTACATTTTAAAATAATAATTTCTATATAAAGTTATATGTGGTATCCATAATGCATGGAGTATGTATAACATGTAATATTTCATGCAAAAATAATTAGCGTTTCAAAAACAGAGACACAAAAAGCGCTTGCCGATTCGACTAACATAAACAAAAACGATGTTTTTATTGATCCTAAATTCACACTCGGTGAAGTTGCTAAAAGTAGTTGGCGATAAATATTTGCTAATCTACAAAAAGCAGAAGCGTGAACTAGCATCCGGGTTCAACCTGTCCTATAGTGTTGACATTTGTGGAACAAAGGCCTTAGTTTTAAAGATTGTTCCAGCCGATATTTTACCTTGTTTCCCTTTTCTAAAGATTTAAGTTTTACTCTCCGATATTTATTTTTCAGGAATCTTGAATTATCTTTATTACTCGTTTAATTAATACATATTTGAAAAAGATATGATAT
Organism: Ectropis crepuscularia; assembly: GCA_963693475.1. NCBI lineage: Eukaryota > Metazoa > Arthropoda > Insecta > Lepidoptera > Geometridae > Ectropis > Ectropis crepuscularia. Next base: position 8,815,827 of record OY856339.1, read on the forward strand.
CTAGCTGACGTTTTGTGATTAGATTAAGTTTGATTGAATAATTTATAAAAAAAAAAAAAAAACTAGCTGTTAGCTTCTTGGAACGTGTCAATTAAGCATTCGCTATCGGATCGGATCCAAAAATTTATTATTCTGCAGTGTTAATGTGTTTATTAAATAAACTGTAAAAGACTGGTCCCTTAGTTGACACACTCCAAGAAACTAGTATTTTACTGACATGTATAAACTGAAAAGTAAACTCGCCAAAACTCTTTTGATTGTTCAATTATTTATATATTATAATTTTGATTACAATTATTTTTGAACTACGAGTAACATTGATGCTAAGTGCACAAATGGAACTAAAATGAAAATGCCACTTTGAAATATTGAAATATTTAATATTTGAATTAAATATTTGAACTTGGGTTTGGTCCATGGTTTCTTCTAGATAAGACATCTTCCAGAGTAGACCGCATCGTCGCAGGCAAGACAGTGGTTAAGTGCAAACTTATAATATTTGAAAGTATTTTTTTATAGAATTCTAGAAGTTTGAATGTGTCAAGGATTTTTGTACCTACTATGAACGAAAATAAAGTAGAGAGTTTTTGTACATCAGGAGATAAATAATCTACTGTTAAAATAGTATTTATCTAGCAGTTTCGTATTGTATTTCAGATGTTCAAAAATTTATAACTGCGCTCGCATCGTCCTATAAAGATTAATTTTCCTTGACTAAATTTACGGCCTATAGAATCAGAGAGCTCCAAGATCTAACCTTGCTGCAAGTTAAAGGTTAATATCACCTGCTAGGTCAGCTCTTATGTTAGGTACAGACGCTTTCACGGAACTACGGAACCCTTGAGAAGAAACCAGTCAACCACAAGACTGGTTCAATGCAACAACTGGTCGTAACGTCAATAGCGTCCGGAAAAACCAATTGACTCAGCCACTGAAGTTATTGCAAAGCGGAAGGCGCTAAGAAAACGTGTCAATTTATTTTTCCTGATCTTGACTAATATAGTTGTTATTCATAGCGTGACGGATGGCCACTGCAATATAAATAAGTTTTAATGCAGTAATACTGGGTGGTGTACTCGAAAAGACGTTTTTTAGAAATTGAATCTTATTTACTGCGATGTAAGGTAGTTTGAATAGCGACAGTTTCTGTTGTCCTGTAAGCCACCGTGACCACACAGTGGTTAGTTATTAGCATGTATGTGATTTCCATATTTACTCACGCCTGAGAAACTCTCAAAAGTGTCGGAAACCACAGAATTTAGGACCATACAACATTAAAGTTTTCTTTAATACTGGCTTCTTTAGTTTGTTCTTCAATTTCACTGGTTAAACAAATACAGACGTTTTAGTTTGATAATATAGTGTGACGAGACGAGTTAGTCATGCGCCTGATGGTAAGTAATTACCTGCCTAAAACCAATAGAGTACCACACAGAAATTGAGAAGAATATGAAGAATCGAAAATACCACATATCACTGCACTGCGCTCGTCACCTAGATACATCCTTTTTACTCTGTAATTTCTACGGAAACATTGTCAACATTCAAGTGGGAATACAGAAATGTTTGCACATTTATGCTTTTTGAAAGTGTAACTGGCAAAGGTGTGGTACTATCCCGGCGGAATCTGTAAAGAGTCATATCTGTATACCTACGAGTACATGAGGAAGGTAAGACCGATATCTTTAATGTTATAATTATAATTTAGTTACAAATATTTTCAATTAGGTACCGATTTCCTTGTCACTCACACGTGCGAAGGTAAAACCCAAAGTAAATTATCCGTTCTTGTATACGTTTTGAGAAATCCTGGCAAGTTTGCTCAAGGCCGGAAGGTCTACATTAGCATGTTATCGGCTCCACAAACATACAAATTACTTTAAAGCGGTGTCAATCAGAGATTCACGGCAGCGCTCGTTGTGGTCAGACAATGCGGCAATTCCGAGCATGCCCAACGTTGGGAAACAGCTGAACGATGTGCATACTAGTGTGATTTTGATGATTTCATACAAACCTTGGCTTATTTTTTAAATAACTTATCTAAAACAAAAGCAAGCGATAAAAATCCTTATTTCATCAATTAAATAATTCTGTTTATGGGATTATTGTTTTTTGGTTTAAGAACTAAGCTGTTACATACTCGTAGTTCTATGTATATAATTATATATAATAGATTTTCTATCATCAAAAAGGTTCGTTGCAAAGATTTGCTAATAAAACTAAATTACAATGAGAACTACGTATGCTACATATTTAACGGACTATTTACACTAACCACATCTGAATTATCCGTAGACCAATGAATATCCACAGATTTGCTAATGTTCATTATGCAATGACTTCAAATGTTAGGCCTAATTAAGCAAATTTCTAAAAAAAATGTGTAACTATCTACAGCAAAACAACAAACCTGAAAACCTTTTTGTTTGAAATCATTTAAAAAAGCATACAGGTCATGCAGCTAGCTCTAGCAGCGCTTTAATATAGAAAATATAGATATTGTTTTTTTTGCGCTTATCGTTACAGCTGAATGAATTTTGACCTGAAACTAACCTTTACGCCACTGTTTCAAATCCAAATTTTATAGTTGAATGACTGAAATAGCGGTTTTAAAAATCTAGCTCTAAGGCTTTCTACACGTATTTAGTTTGAAGAAAACATTGCATTATTGCGGCTAAGTCGTAAATTTACGTAATTGAAATTTTCAGGTAAAATGTTGATAAATCCAATTAGCATTTTCGGTAGGTATAAACAGAGATGACTGCTCTCATCTTTGTCCCAGACAAAATACGTGGGATCCATTGTATTCAGGCTTTGAGTAATGGTGTAGGCTACATTTTGATCCTGTGGAGGATGAGAAGCCTTGCCAGATTTATGCAAGACCTGAGTGAGTAATTTCTATCATAGAAGGATTTTCTTATGTAACATATTTTTAACAAAAATGATCGCAAAAAGCACGATCAGCTTGGTAAGCGATTGTAAAAATGTATATACATACATCGATTCAAGTGTTAAACTAGATACTTAAATAGAACATAGCTAAGTATCGTTATCATTATAAATTTTCTAATATTGTACAGGTACAATTTACATTAGATGGAACAAACGTATTATGTATAATATGTTTGTTCAAACATATTTAATGGGTACAAAAATTACTCTCTTTAAAAACTAGTTATCCGTCCATTGGCTTAATAGTGATGTAAAGAATTATTTCCTAAGTATAGGTAAGTACTCTATCAAATTGAGAGTCAAATACTTGAACAAGGCTTAAGTAAATGGATTACGTACTACATATTACATTAAGTAGTTGTTTACATGTACGGCTTTGCCTGCATAGACGACGATGCTGCGCCTAAAACGCGAAGTTATTTTAAAACCCAATTCGATATCTCCTTCGAGGTTTTTATTGTTTTATAGTGAAGTGTTTTAGGAATACTGGTAAAATTGATTATGTTTAATATTTTGTTCCGCTATGTCGACTTTGTTCAGCCAGTCACTCCGAAAACTTTTTATAGACACAATAAATAGATCGGTATATTAAGCAACATGCAATTACTTTTGAATCAATATTGGTGACTATATTTACTCACGGAATATTTGTCTGTGATAAAAGTTCATTGAGTGTGTCACTATGATTGTTAAATTTAAAAAAGAAAATAGATCAAAAAGGGTTTTCGAAACCGTCTACAAGGTTTTGCACATTGCGAGTGGAATAAATTTTGGATTTTACACATTCAAATCTTTCAGGGTGAAATGTATTGTAAATTTCCTTATTTTGATGAAAACGGTCATTCTGTTTGCTGTGTGGTTAGCAAATTCATTCTTCGAAGACACAAAGCTTATATTTTTACTACAAGTATCCTTCTCGTTTCAATATTTCCTGTATATATTCACGTTCATGTCTATGAATAGAGATACCACTATGGCTGGCATTATGTCGGCATTCCGATACGTCGATAATTTACTGAATACTGACAGCCAAACCTTTAATCTGGAATTTAAAAATTTATTAGCAGTTATTACATGTCTTCTAGTCAGAATCACAGTAACTTACGGTTACGTATCCAGAATTATTGTAAGTGTTTGGCCTACAACAAGCATCTTCATCAACTTATATAATATTTGTATTTTGAGTTATAGAGATATAATTATAGTATTAAATGCATTTGTTTTTTATATAATTAAATGTCGCTTGGTAAAATTTGTTAGCGTTTTGAAATCGGACAGTAGTCATGATGTCATGTGGTTTTTTCGATTGTACAAAATTATTTCCGATAAAGCACTCAAGTTAAAAAAAGCGTATGATATCGTGGTGAGTAGCATTTTTTGTTTTAAAGGTTCTAGATAAAACTGTAACTTTAATCCTCTCAAAAATCCAATTTTAATTATAATAATTGAAAGCGTTTATGCCAACTATCTAACAAAAAATTAGATCAAAATCGATTTATTTGTTTAAGTGTAAGCCGTACATAATCAAACACGTCAAACTTGAAACTTACTAGCTAGACCCCGTGGTTTCACCCGCGTAGCTTTTGTTCTTGTGTTTCCTGCGATGATAGTCAAGTAACTAGACTAAGTAACTAGATTTTAATAGCAGTCCAAGGGAAGGTAACTTAGTTTTCAAATAATTAAGTGGAGAGGTGGGGAGGCCTTTACCCAAGATTTGGCTCATAGGTAATACTTTTTAGTTTTGTATCGAAAATTACTCTTAATGCCTTTGACTTATCTAGTAGTCTTTACTTTATTTTTTAGACTTTTAACGAACTCTAAATTTCAGTTCACAATTACGATAACCTTCACGTTAGCTCAAAAGATGATACACTTTTATAATTCAGTGCTGTTAATGAAAAATCACAACCTCACGGTGAGTTCTCCTGCCATTTAGTTAATTATTCAGATATATTTTCCAAAATATGTATGTAGAAAAAAATCTTCATCAAAAACTGTTTTACATGTGCATGTTGCTGTACTACCCTTTCGACTAAATTTTGGAGTTGGTACAGCATTGTAGCAGTATTAAAATTTTCGAGGTTTGTAAAAATACGATCAAATAAAGTTAAAGAGAATATTAAGAAAATTTACTTTAAGCCCAGGACGTCTACTCTATATCTACGAAAACGTAATTTCGAAAAAAAAGTCGCGACTTTCCTAGTCTTGTTCTACTTCGTTTCGTCCGATACAATATTGTTTGACGTTTGAATGTTCTAAGCATACTCTAATTAGAGTAGGCTTAGAACATGTAAACGAACAAAACGACGAATCGAAGTAAAATCGGAGTTGGAAAATCGCGAGTTTATTTCGAAATTACGTTTTCGTAGAAAGAGAGTAGACGTCCAGTTTCGTCATATACGGTGGTCAAAATTTTCTACCACTCCTACTATGTACAAAATAGCGAACACTTTTAACATAGTTGAAAGTTTGTTTCAGATTTGGGAATCGCACCTGACGATTGAACAAATTATATTGTTAGACTTCGTGTTTGCGACTTTTCCTTCTGCGCTGTTCGCTGGGATGTTGTCGACACTCGTGCAAGACCTCCTGATTATACTACACGATAAGCTTTTAGACTGCCAAGGTATTAGTTTCTTATTTTAAAAGAAAAGACAAGTCTACAAAATTATGAAAATCCATACTAATATCATAGAGCTGATGTGTTTTGTGCTTGAACGCGGTAATCTCGGGAACTACTGGACCGATTTCAAAAATTCTTTCACCGTTGGTTTTATACGTGATCCCTAATTGGTATTGACTATAATATATTTTGTACTTTTGTAGTGGTAGGACTCTTCGCAGGGTCCGCCTGGGGAAGTACCACACCTTTGCCATTTATTCTACCGCCAAGCAGTAATGTGCAAACATTATTGTGTTCCGGTTTGAAGGGTAATGTTTCCAGAGAAATTACTGGGCTTAGAGACATAACATCTCAGATCTCTGGGTGGCGAGCGCAGTGCAGTGCTAGGTAATGATTTGGACTCTTCATTCGGTTCCAATAGCTGCGTGTCACTGTGCTGTTATGTGGCAGGCATGTTGCTTACCATCAGGCACATGTCCTGCTCGTCTCGTCACTCTATATTTAAAAAAAAAAATATTACATACCACGGGCGAAGCCGGGGGGGACCACTAGTTATAAATAACAGCCATACTGTAACTAGCCTTTTATGCACCCGGTCCGAAACGGTCATGTCCCCCCTGTGACCCCTCCCTTCGGACCGCGCTTGGCTCCGTTATCAGATGACAACATAAATATTGGTGGATATCCGATTTCGGCCACGGCAAGTACTTTACGAAAATTATGTTGCTTGATGCATCCTCACATGACTTATATACCATGTACCTACCTAATTCTAGTAGTAAATTTTAAGTGCCAGTTGCTAAACCTCAGGATGCCATACCAGGAGTAGTAAGCTTCAGCTTTCTTTGGTTTTCAAATGTGTACAATTTCTGTGCTAGGTACTTTAATTTTATACTTTATTTTTGTAATTGAATATGGGTTGTGTAACTTCAAATTAATTTTAATAATATTGTATTATTTTCTAATTTCCAGATTCCCAAAAAAGTCGTCAGATCAAGGATTTCATTCGATACGTAGAGGCACATCCCATGAAATTCACTGTTTATACAGTGATACCCCTGGACACCAGTCTCCCTGGAATACTTTTTAGAATGCTTTCCACTTACTTAATCTTTATAATACAGTCAACTAACGTGTATTGGTTTCCTTCGTGGTATATTTTTTATGGTATTCATCTGGGTTTCCGTTTCAGTAAATTGTTCGTTTGTTACCTACAGTTGTGAAAGACACACAATTGACGGTTGATTATAAATTTGAAGGACATAATCGTAATAAAAAAAAACAACAAAAGCTCTGAGAGAAATAAAAAAATAATTGAGTAACTGTTTCTTACAAAACATATTTATATTTAATATACAATTAATTTACCTATCTGAGTTTTTAAGAATTCTATTGAAAGTCTTTATCTGAATTCATCTAGGATCTATCTATTTTGTATGCAAATTTATTCACATTTTTTTTAAAGAAAAAATACGTGGTCGATGGTAAGAAACACGCCTGCCCATTAAACGCCCACACACATCTATTTGAACAAAAATAATACAAATTAGTACTTATGTACCTACTACTGCACTGTATTGCGCTAGTCACTCAGAGATAACTTATCTTTCTATTTCATTGCCCTGTCTATAAGAAAGAATTCACGATGAGCAACCTTTTCGTCACCTTTTTGAAACGGCTGTTTTCCTTTAAGGAAACTTGAGTCAATTTGTCTAACCGCGTCGTATCAAGGCATTTGCCTCAAGCTGTTTGTGACTAAACGTTGAACGTTGGCGCAGTCGGTAGGTATTTCTTAATCCGCCCTCGCGTCGTGACAGCCTGGCCTCGTTGCAAGTTTACCACTTTGCTTCGCCTCGCGCGTGCCGATCTAAATTCAAAGGAAAATAAATCGCTGGAAATGTTTTTATGACGGTATATTGTTATAGCTGATAGTTCAGACACAATTTGTAGAAAATATCGGCAGTCGCTGAGACTTTAAATTATTACTAAGATCAAAATGTGCATAACAATTGGGTCCTTATATGTATTATAGTCGTTAAATTAATTTGTAACACTTAAGTTAATGTTTGAATATTGGTAGCAACTTTTGAGTATTGTAAGGTAGTTTCTAAAGATTTCATTTAAGTAAATTAATAATTATAACATTCAAAAAATATAAATTCTTTTACACTTTCGAACATTTTCCTTCTGTAAGCAAAGTGACGGGACGAGCAGGACATGTACCTGATAGTAAACAAAACGCCTGCCCATAAAAGCGTGACTATTGGAACGTAAAGAGACCAAATCATTACCTAGACAACACTAGACCTAGACTATAGATATAAATTATGTATTACCTCTATGGCTTGTAATTTCTCTGAAAAAATTGCTCTTCGAATCGGAACACTGTGCTGTTTGGACATTAAAGGACAACAACTGCCAGAGACGTACTTTTCGAAGCGAACTCTGCAAAGAGTCCTACCACTACTACAATCACTACACAATACATGACTGTAAACGAAGTTATGTATAAACTTCGAATACCTACGCAATAACCCGCCGGCTTAGATTGACATAGATTATGCTAATCTAAGCTATTGCACCAGTCTTGCTAATTGCCAGGCTGACTGCTCACGCTTTGGTACAAGTCAATATTAGTTCAACGATCACAGTGATTTTCCGAGTTGCGTAACTGGAAATTGTAGGTGTACTTACTGATTGACATTGATGATGTTTTCAACATTATCCAATCGTTGGGTACTCTATATCTCACCGTCATATTTTAAAAGCTTTGTCAAGGCTAAAAACCTGTTTTTACCAAAATCGGTCCAATCGTTTAGGAGTAAGGAAAAAACATAAGTCCAAAAGTATATCATTTCATGAGATAATATTGTTGTTCCAGTTCATTATTTTAATTTCTTACAATAAAAACAATATAAAAACGTAAATATACGTAGATTCCCGCTTGTAGTAGAGCCCTAGGTACGGTTAGAGACTCTACGGTTGGTTAGAGTAGCAGAGTGAGGAACCTCCCGACGAAGCGCACTGTCAACCATCTTCTGTATATGGTTTTTTATCCAACCGTTTGACGAAAACCTCTTAAAATATTATTTTTAAGAATTCGAAACCTCGATAACTAATTAGTCCGCGTTTCATAAAATCCCAAAAAAGACTATGAATTGAACAAGTGCATGTCTATTCCGTATATGGTAAGGCGTAACCAACTCCAATAGAAGTCAATATTATTTTGATGATCAATTAATTCCAAAATAAGGCAGTAGTATTCTCTAACGGCGCTTATCTACGCCTTCTAATTTGTACTAAACGCTCGACACTCGGTTTTTTATTGGAAATCAAAATCATTGGAAATTTCAAAACTTATTTTTGGTATTAGTTACTTATGTACCTATTATTTTTTTCAAAATATCACGTTCACCGAAAGTAGAAACAATTGAAACGTGCTTTATCAACGCATTTCGATTACTTCTTCAATCACTGTAATTTTGTCACTATAGAGGTGTTTATTGTAAGTATGTCAAGTGAAAAGCAGCAAAGTATGTCTCTATCAAAGAAGATTTACACATGGAATTCGTATGTTTTTTTTTCTACAGATCAATTTCATGTAGAAACAGAGATCAATATTGTCTGCAGAATTATCACTAGTACAATCGGTTTGAGGGCTCTATCCTGTCCAGCGAGCATGGATAGAAATAGACAGGATGATTCCATTGTGTGCTCAATTTAATGAGTGTGAGTGAAAGACGAAAACATATATTATCGCATTGAAATTCAATCAACCGTACGCATTCCAGTTTGTTTAAAACTTCCTCGTTTCAATTCTAAATTGTGATTGAATCACAATAACACTGTTTCGCCAACAAAATGAAGATTGATCGTCTTTATTACTAAGTGCGCGGAAATTGTGAGGCGTTGCGCTAACTGTAAAGTGTACAGTGACTGGTCAGTGATCATTGACTGCTTTAGACGAGAGGTAAATGGACGAGTGTCGGCGTGGGAGTGTTTGTTCGCATCTTTTAGAGATACCTAATATTCTAAACGTTAAAAACGTACAGCCGACCATCTATATATTTCTTTAATTTGAATTTTGCAACTCCACAGACTCCCGGGCCTGTGACCGTTGTCATTTGTTTTTTTTTTTAATATGAATCTTGGACTAGAAAAAAAAAAAAATAGGACTATGCGAATCAACTTTATATCTGTGAAATGTAATATTCGCATTTGAAAGATTTGGTTATCCAAATGGTATAGGCTACAATATTAAATGAGTCATTCTTATTGTTCTACCCGGACGAAGTTGGGGCGGACCGCTTGTTACTTATAGAAAACAAGTGATAATCTAAACTACCGCGGGAGTAGATAGAACATAATTCCTTCCATTTACTAGGATCCTGGCATATTAGCATAGCCAAAACAGCCATCTCGTGTTGGAGTCTTCAATCACAATAAGAGAAGAGAGGTGACAAATGTCACATGTCCCACAGAATCCTAAAAGATATACATAAGTACATTTAATTTATGCTTTTGTACAGGATTTCACAAGCTTCATATTTGTTGAGTACAAGATTAGGCTAGAAGGGCTCTGCCTCTTCTGAGTTAGCTCAAAATTCGGTAGGCACCTGAGACCAACCGTCATAGATTCCTTAAAGAATAACAATGTTTAGTCTTCATAGTTGCGATTTCGCAAACTTGAAGCAAAACTGAACAGTACTTACGATATTTTTACTTTCTTTTGTTCGGTGTTTCATCTGATGTGATGTTTATTGTTCAGTCTTAACAAAACTGCTACTAAGATGACATCAGTTTTAAGATGAACTTCCGCAAATTAACTCCTCTTCACTTTCGTAAATTACTGGGCACTATTAATTACACTGATTATGTTTTATGTTGTAATTAAATAGCGCGTCACCATCGTATTTTACAAGATTCTTTTACGGAAGATTAGTTCCGTAATTTCGCCCATACCGTCGACATTCTAACATAGTGACGGCATAAACTGTCTATCGCAACCATAAACAGGTAAAATCATTACACATTAAACATAATTTATACTATTTTGTTTAATAGCCAGTCTTTGTTCGTAAGGTAGTTTATATTATTATTTCTAATACAGTTTTCTTTGTCCGTATTGCATCGGAATGTTCTATCTCAAATGGAAATAAAGGTCGCAGCTACTTGATTTGGCTTGGTTAGTGCTTGGGGTAATATCATACAATGACTGATTTACCATTCAGGAAGTCATTGATCGTGATCAGTTTGTCACGAAATTCATTGATGTTTGGAGGTCTATAAATATAAATGTAAATTTATGACATTTTGAAACTTGAAACAACAGTTTTTTGAGGACAACTCTAGTTGTAAGAGACTGACTGACATACTGATTCAAACTAACAAGATTATAACCGTTGTATTTCAAATACATGTTTACAAAGTCCTGTCAAGTTTTTGAGACCTATAGAATATATACGTTTCGCTCAAACAAACACACATGGTTTAAGGGTAGGTATCATCAGGGTTGTTCACTAGAATTGTATGAGATTTTAACTTTTCAACTTTTAACATGGTGCCTGAAAGATCATCGAAATAGTTTCAGTACTAGTAACTAAAAAGGGTTTAGTTTCACCATGTAACTCTGATGAATCAAAAAGTCATTTTTTAGGGTTCCGTAAAACGTAAAAACGGAACCCTTATAGATTCGTCATGTCTGTCTGTCTGTCTGTCTGTCCGTCCGTATGTCACAGCCACTTTTTGCCGAAACTATGAGAACTACACTGTTGAAACTTGGTAAGTAGATGTATTCTGTGAACCGCATTAAGATTTTTACAAAATAATTTAAAAAAAAGAAAAATTAGGGTTGCTTCCCATACTGAGAACTGAAACTCAAAAAATTTTTTTTCATCAAACCTACACGTGTAGGGTGTCTATCAATAGGTCTTTAAAAATGATGTTAAGGTTTCTAATATAGTTTTGGTCTACACTGAATAATTTGCGAGAGAGACACTTCCAAAGTCGTAAAATGTGTGTCCCCCCCCCCCCCTCTAACTTCTAAAGTAAGAGAATGAAAAAAACTAAAAAAAATATATGATGTACATTACTATGCAAACTACCAATGAAAATTAGTTTGAACTCGATCTGATGAGTAGTTTTTTTTTAGTACGTCATAAATACACTATTATTAAAACTTCGATCAAAGTTACAACGAACTGCAAGAACTATGTGTACTATGTATATTATGTTACTTGCTGCAACGGAACCCTTCATGGGCGAGTCCAACTCGCACTTGGCCACTTTATTATTTATTAAAAGTATTTATTTACCGACAACCGAACCATTTAAATCAAAGTGTTAACATTGAATTGTAATAGAAATTTTACAATTGATTAATTGTAATGATTAATTTGAAGTAAACATTTTTCTTTCAAATTTGTCAACACATTTACGTCATAGAACACAGTAACAGCAGTCAATGTAGTTGGAAAGGCAGCCGGAAAGCTCAACATTCATATCCTTTGAAGCAAGGTCAAAAGACCGCATGCCGAAGCAGCGACGTATTTCAGTTCGTGATACTGTGACAAAACGAACAGTCTAATAGCTGCGGAGATATATTATGAATGTCGATTAAACGAGGATTAAACCTCAAACCATAATGTATCTAATTTAACTCCCTCATCAAAGGCGTCGCGTCGCCTAGTACTTACGCGGATTAGAGTATCTTTTCTGTCAAATCTAGTTCTTCAGGTCTCGTCACACAGAGGCGAGAAGTGCGGGAAAGCGATCGCGATCCGGGACGGGAATTTGTTGTAATATTCGAATTTGTATGCAATCTGACACATGACCAGCAGGCGCGATCTGGCCACGCCGGTGTGTCAGGTTGCGTACAAATTCGAATATTACAAAAAAATCCCGTCCCGGATCGCGATCGCTTTCCCGCACTTCCCGCCTCTGTGTGACAAGAGCTTAAGGCATGCTTCTCTTTAGATAGCGTCATTACTTTGCTTCAGGTCTGCAAGTACAAGCCACTGATTGATAATACAACTCTTTTCAGAGATATGTATGAGCATGTGAATTTAAGTGAAGTTAAATTATTATTTTGGAGTTGTTAAGCAAAACGGCTGACGGAAACTGTATGGGAGTCTATGCATTGCATGACTATTGCATGGGAGTCTGTTATTAGAAAATACGTGAAGTAAGTAATGTTTGTATGTACCTTCATTACCCCATATCTCAAAATTGGTCGTCTAAGCAAGTTAGCGAGTAAGCATGTGTTCTTAGTACTTACTAACTCTACTCAATCGTCCACATTTCATTCATCAGAAAATAGGTGACGTCTGGGAGCTCTGAGATCTTACTCTAAAATACTATTTCGTTGATTTGTTGTATTTTCATTGTTGTCATTAGCTTATCAGCCAATAAAATTCTAACATACCTAAATGAGCAATCACAATAAGGTAAGTACAATTTATAATAAACCCGATGAAGTCATAAAAAGTAACAAGTACGTATAGAAAACTACATGTTTTTTTAAGTGTGATTCATAGATATTTTAATTTTATTACATTGATATAATCTACATAGGTTTACCTATTTTATAAAGAGGATTTAGTATTACCGTTACGGGTAAGTAAGGTAACTCACCAAACGGGTATTAGATAATGCCAACAAGACTACATAATAATTATTACAATAATTCGTTCCGTAGGTATACAATATATGATATTGTAGAAAAAAATATTAATTAAAAACAGATTCCAAACAGATTTAATCAAAAGTTTTTCTTTTAAAAGGACATTAAATGTTGTCTTTTTAAAAATGTCTGCAGCAGTATTCCACACTCGAGCGAACTAGAGCTTGATATACAGCAAGTAAATGTAGCTTGATATAGAGCAACTTATTTTTTTTCTTAGTCTGAGGCTAGGTGTTGTATGACAAATGTCCACCAATATTTAATTCAAAACTGCGAAGTAAAGTAAAAATAGTTTGCAAATTAAGTAAAGAAAACTTCACATCAAAAGGGATCCTTCACATGCAAATAACGATTTCTCAACTTGTATTTTCGGTGTTATAATGGATATAAAACACTTAATTTGTATAACAAGTAACACAATATGTCATATTAAAAATAACTATAAATAAACCTTCGCATATTTCTTACGTTTTTTCTCGAGTACAGTGATATATTGCGTTTACGCTGGTTGTGTCACTTCTGCATGAGATGGTTGCATGCTTCAATGGCTGTATGTGACCTGAGTTTCTTCATTCATTGAAACTTATGCCGATATGGATCGCAAGCCCTTTGTTAAGCTGACGAGTTGTCATCGCGCAAGAATTTGGGCTGGTCTCGTGCCATGACACAATAGGAAGGCATTATCTCGGATGCTTGCACCGGGCTACGCAGGAAGATAGTATTGAAAATTATCGGCAACAATACTGAAATATAATAAATCAATATAAATAAATAATATTGGTGGACAATTCACACACAACACCATCTGACGGCACATGCCACCATATGCATTAAAGTATCTACTTTCTGTGTTATTTTCGTGTTTTTGAATAAGATTTGTCGAATTTTCGAAACGATGCATCATAGTGCCTAGCTGTGACTGTAAATGTGATCAAAATATCAACTTCAGATTTTTCGATGACAAATGCGACTTGTTCGCATTTTTGAAGAGAGCAATTTGATATTTTCTTGATTGTGGCCCACTTTAGGATAGTGATTTTTTCTGGATTATGTCCTTAAGTAAGGCTCACTTTAGGATAGTGACTTTTTCTGCGTAGCCTAATATTATGATGATTTTATTATGAGGCTCTGTGATTGTTCTTAAGGAATGGTACTCGTAATAGAGGCGACAGGTTTGAGGGCGGTGCAAATTGCTTAATAGTCGAAAGTAGGGAGTGGGAACAGAGTGGGCTTACATTCAGAGCTTTGACGGCATTTTTTCTTCAATAGCATTAACGATTGAAAAACATTGTCTGCTTAGATTAAGTTGTTAAGAATAATCTTTCTTCAATAGCATTAACAATTGAAAAACTATTGGTGTTTTGATGAAGTTGTTAAAAATAGAAAGTAACGTAACGATTTGTTTTGTTGTTAGATTAGCTAATAATGTGTAGGCGCAAATCCTATGTAGGTACTCGTAAGTATACACTATCCTAATGTACAGAACATACTAGGTGTTATTAATTTGTAGCGTAATTTTTGATGACATTCATTTGCCGAAATAACCCCTGTTAAAGGGAAGCTTTTGAGACATGTACCTAACCTATTTGTTACATTGTGTGTTTGTTATATTTACATCACAACCTGAAAATTGTTTAAGTTAAATTTCCAGCTGGACTTTGTTATGATGATGTCATGTACTTATTCATGTTTGATGTTCCTGTATTTTTATGTGCTATGTTCCTTAAGTCTTACTGATACTATAGGTAAACAGTTTGCGTTCTGCAGTTTTAGCCGCGTAATTCCTGTGATTTTACTGTGATATAGAGTAGTGTTTTTTTAGACTATACCTCTGGTGTTATCTTAGATACAAATTACATCCATCCAGTTTCGACATGAAAGAGAAACAAGTAGGTATCCATACAACAACTGTTGTTGAGCTCAATCATGTGGGGACAATTTTACGAATCGAGTTGAAATTTGGAACGCAAATAGATGACGATAAACTACTCTAAATAAATTAATATTGGTGGACAATTCACTCACAACGCCATCTGACCCCAAACTAAGCAAAGCTTGTATGATGGCGGCCAGATAGCTGATATAATACTTATATAGTTTTAAATACATACTTATTATACATAGAAACACCCAGACATAGTGCAAACATTTGAATTCATCACACAAATATTTGCACTGGGTGGGAATCGAACCCACGACCCTCGGCTTCGCAGGCAGAGCTACTACCAACTAAGCCACGAGGCCTGTCAAATACTAAAAGTATATTAAAGAATACTGTTATTACGAATTTACTAAGTAGTGTTACTAACTATAACTATGACTAATATGGATAGAAACCCGATTTATAACAGCAAGTAATTACTGATCAAAAGTTTGTCTGGGTCTACAAGACCAATCTCGAAATTTCCACTAATAAATCGAAAAAGAATCGATATTGTGGATCCACTGCGATTAACAGCCGAGGAACAGATCTCAGAGTCATCTCCTAGTAAATATGGTTGTGAGTCATACCAAATCTTAATAGATGACCTTTTTCGACAACTGTTTGTCACGGTTTGTTAGGTAAATAGTTTAGAAGCCATTTTTAAATGATCTGAAGGTCAATTAATAACAAGATGTAATAAATAATTTAAATATCTTAGTGAGGGTATTTTTTTTTGTTTTAATTTGAATAAACAAATACTGCTCAACATTTTTTAGACAACACTATAGTCTCAAATTAAGCAATGAAGAAGTTCGTGATATGGTTCTCTTACACCCTTCTCTTTACACCCTAAAATAAAAGGAACAGAAAACCCTAAAACAAGACTAGAAACGCTAGCTTTTTAAGGTGATACCAAATGGTAGCTGGTGTCAAATGTCATCTACCTCCCATCGTACTTTGGGCTCGCGTAGGGCCTTAATTAACCTTGAAACCGGCGCAGTGGCCGTGGTAAAAAGCGTGGCATGTTAAGATCAATTAGTCCACAACCAATAGGGTACAATCCTCAAAAAACTAATTAGTCCGTCAGTTAGATTGCTAAAAAATATTGTACACGTATTTTTTCTTTTGTTTCACAAACAAAAAATTACGAAGATACGCGTGACGTCACTCGTGCCTACGATTTTTACTCACGAGTGACGTCGCGACCCCCCACTCTCGAAGTTTGATGTTCTATATCTATGTCGATTTTTAATATTTTGAAAAAACAAAAAATACGTGTCCCATATTTTTCCATGATCTAGCTGACGGACTAATTAGAATTGTGTACTTTTGACCCAGTCCGGTACCCTATTCTACTATAGGACCAACTCTACTACACTTAAAAAGGGATCTTTAGTGACACATAAGAGATAAACTTACAGTGGTTCACTTACAACGCCTAGCTCGTGCCAATAGATACAGAGACTTTTAACTCATTGAAGGAGTGATATTGGAGTAGCCAAAAAAAAAAGATTCGTAATCCACTATTAAAGAGGGTCAATTGTGTTTTAAGGTTGTCATTATTTCGAAACGGTAGTCTTCTCGGATGAAGCCCTGGCAAAGTAAAAGAAAGGTACCACTTCAGTTGAGGAATAGCTGACTAAAATGATGTCGAAACAGTGAAACATCTTCGTTTCATATCGTTTGTATATATTTTAGCACCTTTCTACATTTAGAAATAGCTTAAGAAATCGATAGTCAATTGTCGGGCGGCGTGTAACGCGCGCACGCGACGGTCACCGTTACATCCGCCTGCGCCGGCGCACCGGATGTGGCGTCCGAATGTGAGCGGTTATGCCTCTTGTAACGTAACACCGCGTTTGTTCGCTTTATTTTTAATTTAGTAACATCGCGTAATGCCGGTGTCACACTTGTGGTGCAGGTGTTTCCGATTCTATAGTTATATGCACATTTTTATTATTATCAAACAAATACGAGAGCTTTAATGCCCCAATGACATGTTTACAATGGATTTTAATATCTTATTTTTACATTGTTTCTGTCGAAAAGTCACAGTTTCAAATATGAATTTATTTCTAATTACAATAACTTTAAGATCAACCCTAAAGTTTTGTTCAATAACTATAATGAGTATCATGACATCGTGTAAAAATTAGCAAAAACCTTTTATTCGATAAATTCGGATTCTAAGTTATAATGCTATTTTACTCAACAAAATATATTAATGTTAATATTTTCGGGACAACTCCTGAAATGGTTTGTAGTCTATACTAATATTATAAAGAAGTAAAGTTTGTGTGTTTGTTAAATTGTAAGGGGTAATCTCGGGATCTACTGAACCGATTTAAAAAATTCTTTCACCAATAGAAAGCCACATTATTGCTGAGTGTCATAGGCTCCGAGCAAAGCCGGAACGGGCCGCTAGTTTTAAATATAACACCACCTAGTCCTATAACTGCTACAGAAGAATTAATTATTATTTAATCTGGAAAAACTAGCTCCTTAATAACAAACTATCATTAGCTTGTGTATTCCTTCTATCTATGTTAAAAAAAAATTGATCATACATTCCAATTAACCCTTCAAGTTATCTAAGTGTCAAAGGTATACCGTTCAGTACCAGTAGTTCAGTATTAATCTATACGGGCCTGATGAATTATTAAAGGCATAAACTCTTGAAAACACTTGCTCTTGCATTTCTTGTAATATATACTATGACAATACAGCATTATTTCTTGTGTAATCTAAAATTACAACATATCATTTTTAGATAAATATAAAATGTACAATTCAAATACAGAAATAACATACACCGGTGTTATGTTTAAAACTGTGTTAAATAATTGGCAGAGAATGCAACTCAAGTTTCAAGTAAGGACATAACCGATATTTTAAGACTGCGCTTACGCAATTATATCTGTAATTAACTCGATAGTGACTTTATTTACGAAACATACCGCATTATTACTTTCACGAAGCTTTCCTCAGATCATACACGCTTCTTAAATGATGCAAGCAAGACTGTTAGCCATTCCTTCAGTTGTTTTACTTATGTAATATACGATTTACGTGCATTAATTCAATCGTTACCTCGTTTGCGTCTTTATTATTCAGTAAGCACCTCTAAGAATTGGATCAAGATCTTTACAAAGTAGCGGTTTTATTAAGCCGTCGCAGTTTTTAAAGTTTTTTGAAGTGAAAACTTCTTTTGACGCACCATAGACATATTTTTCAGGCTGTGAATTGAATTCTAGCGTCACGCTCGAGAATGATAAGACATTTTCGGGTGAACTCGGGACCATGGCCATTGAGCATTTCCCATTGGCTATCTAGAAATTTCTAAATGGCCATGGTCATGGCCACGCCCTCCGGTTTCACCCGCGTAGTTTCCAAAGTAAGCTATAAAATTCTGAGTTATTATAAGTTTTCACTTCTATCTATTGATACTCAGCTTGAAATACCTTCCACGTCCTCGATTATCGTTGGAAATATTGACCGACCGAAGCATAGTAAAGCTCCGCTATTCACTGACCTCAAAAGTGCCATTTATATCTGTCGCGGGTCGTCAATCAGATCACCAGTAAGCATGCATGATGAAACCGAGAGTGGTGTCGTGTGGGGTGTGGGCGACAGACGGCCCTGAGATAGCGCCCGCGGCCACGCATGCTGTGACGAACCGTTTACAGCGAGCTTTGAGCGGCGTCAGGCAAGAAACCTTTCAATACACCAAATACGCATTGCGTACCCTGTTTGACACCAAATTCTTAGGTACGAATTTTAAGAGGAAATAGATTTTTAGTTCCATATTTTGACTTCATGGTTTCCTGAGAGCCCTCAACCTGAGAGCCTGAGAACCTTAAAAACGTCTGTGCCCACACACGTTTTTAAGGTTGTAACCTTTTATGCCTTTCTACGCTACGTTTCGTACGATTTCAGTGATTTTGCAATGATTTCATATGTTTTAACAAATAGTAAAATTGCGGTAATATTTTTTAGTCTGAATGCTAACGTTTAGTTGAAGTAGCGTTGCGAATTGCTCTATCATTTATTATGTACTTTCTTTTCAACGAACATGAACACACAAACACGAACATCTTTTTCGGAGTCTCAGATTGAGCTAATCGTCGTTCATTGCATAATCATAAGCAACTAACTATTTTTCCACTGCTGGGACTCGGGGCCATCTCTTACAAAGAGAGCCATGAGCATTATGGACCACGCTGGATAAAATAAATGCAGGCTGCAGGTTGGCATGACGGCTGTCGAAAAAAGTTGTCTGATTTTTGAACATGTTGGTTTCTTCACGATGCTTTCACCGGTAAATCAAGTGGTAATGACAGCTTTTTACATCAGCACTTGGGAAAATTCTCAGAGGTGCAAGCGGGATTCGAACCTACGACCTCTTGTTTGTGGAATCGGACGTTATCACTATTATGCTACCACAGCTTTTTTATAATCAGTTTCAGTCAGGTTCATGAAGTGATTTTCGCGTCACTGATATATAATATTTTACTTTCGATTAATTCATACGTTCAATTTATCTGCTAATTTATTTAGGAAAACTACGCTAGTCGGCACACCTATTAAATATATAAATTAAGTGGAGAGTACTACGAGTACTAATCCTTTAGTACACGTGTAACCGACTTAGTTAACCTTCGCTGTTCTAATAAAGAATACAATACATGAAGGTAATCTATCACTTTTACTATTCTTTCTTCGTGCAGTTATTTTTATGGCCAAGACCTCGAGTCCACAGTCTTGGTCTAGATTTGTCGTCAATGTTTTCTCTTCACACGTTTCAGTTTCAGTTTTAAATGTGCTGTATTCTGTATTGTAGAGCTTGTTCCACACAGGGGTTCCCAAACTTATTTTGTCTGCTGCCCACTTTGAGAATAAATTATTCATTAGCGCCCTCCTTTTTTCACATAGGTACTTAAAACACTTTGAATTTAAATTAAATTAATTAATTATTGATAGCTTTATTAGCGGAGATTAAACATTCATTATAAACGAGACTTTTACTATAACCCGCAAGAGTTAACTTGAGACCTGAGCCCAGTAGGTAGTATATAACGGACTCCGAGCCTCTACACAAAGCCCCCATTTTTTTCTGGGTCTCTTACCTCCCCCCTTTAGACTTGCAGCGCCCACAAGGGGACGTTATCGCCCACTTTGGGAAACGCTGTTCTAACAAAAGAGTAAGGTAGATCAGCCATTCGTGATGCACATGTACCTAGTTTAAAATACGTTTTTTGAGGTGCTACTGCATAGTCATGTTTAAAGTTAATATTTATATAATTAGCTCTCCATTTATTAGGTGGTACATATACGGCCTATAGCTCTCAGGGGTCACATACTCGTACATTACGTGTTATAAAGCTGAAAAGTATATTTGTTTGAACGCGCTAATGTCAGGAACTACTGGACCGATTCCAAAAATTATATTACCATTGGATTTACATATATGTTTGTGATCCTTGAACGCTATAAACTATATATTTATGTACCATGGGCGATGCCGCGGTCTACCTCTATTTTAATAAAAAAATATATGACTGTATATATTGAATGCTATGGTATGGTGTTCAAAACATACAATACACAGTTGCACCGCCCTCCATACAGGGCTAATTTAAGAGCAATAAATAAATAAAGAAGAGAAAAATAATTTGTAGTGGCTCTAGCAGTAGATGGATAATCGGATATGATTTGACGGTAACTTTAATACTTATATCACTTTAATTGCTCGAAGACATCAGAAACAATTTGGAAAAGTATCTGTTGTTTTGATTCGATTTTAAATTGGTCTACCTGAGAAGTTTATCTATATGAAAAAGGCTTTAAAACGTCAGCAAAATGTTTAGATTTTTGCTACAATTATAATATACATTATTTGAATCCATGATATTTGCATTTGGTCAGTAACATTGCTGTCATACTTATTTGAAAAGATTAACAAATTGAATTCGGAAACTAAACTAAACTTAATTTTGTACTTTGCTTTTTTTTAAATCGTAATTATATATTTGAAGATGTTATGCAACTAACTCAAAAATATACCTGATTACAATTATATATATTAAAAACTACCTTGTGTACGTAATTAAAGGTCTGTTTGTGCCTGCTCACGTGTCGTAATGTATTCTTGCCTTTTGGTGCCGTTACAAAGAACGTCTATGAGCCAACAAATGCACAAAAAATGGCGTTTATTTGATCATTATGTAAATAAGCAATTATGTGTTGCGGCGCGTTTGTGTACATTTGAATACATAATGTATGTATTAGTGATGTTGACAGTAGCTCAAATCATTTAATATTTATTAAGCCAACCTAGACTCACGGTGTGTGTTCTAGCTAATAATTCAAATAAAATATTTAGTCACCTCCGAAACGGCTCTACCAATTTTCACAACTTTTGTATATTTGGTAGATTGAGTATAGGTCGAAAATATATATTATCCCCTAAACTTCACTATCCCTTAATTTATTGTGATTTTATTATTTTTATCTGAAAAAAATAAATAAAATATACATGCAGGTAATTTCATTCATCATTCATATGCTGAAGGTCGGCGTTTGTCAAGTATGATTTTCTACACGAGTGATTTAAAAGATTAAAAATTTGTAGCTGTGAATGTTTGGCCTTGCTCGAGATAGCAGGCTTTGTATAACTCTAGCTCATATAGCTGGTTCAATTTATGGATTAATACTTTTTCGTCAACCTTTTTTAGTCCGTAAAGATTAAAAACAAAAAAAAAATGTTGTATGTTTTTAGTTAGACTTACTAATAACATACAACTAGATTGTTAGATTTACAACAAAAAAAAAATTCAACTGTATTTTCTATACATATTTCGCTTTCGGTAGATTATCACATGAAATGTGTAAATTTTTCTTACAACGCTCTCACTTGGCAAACACTTGACAAACACAAAATCAGAAGTTGCAAGTTGAAAGATTTTTTTTCGACTCCCAAGTAGATTAAATGTAGACGTGTACATACTAACTCTATAAACGTACCTTCTAATTAAAGTTATTAAGTGAAGGCACGGAAAATTGCTTATTGCTTTACCCCGGCTACAAGAGCTCATATCGTGTAATGTCTTAAAACTTCGGACAATGTCACGTGTGCCTTAGGTAATAGGTTTTTATAATCGGTAAAATATACCTAGGTGTTCTAATGAGCACAAATTGATTAATGTTCGTAAATAAACGTAACGGAGACTATAAAGCCCTAAGCGTTTTTTCTCATTATTAATTGAGCGTATCGAATCGTAATTACTGTAACTGTTTCATTATGAATAACGGTTTTGTCTAATCGTAACATAACTTGTTTTATTCATTTTCAATTAAAGGTTAGTTCATACTGTTGTTCGACTACTTATTGCTGAGACCATAGAGCATATATTTTAGTAGGGCAAATAATTTAGTCTTAGTAATACTACGTGACGCGGGTAGAGTCCTAACCATCACTCTTGTTCTACATATTTCTGTCCAATATTACACAGTTGTAACCACAGAAATCTAAATAATATTTAGATTTCTGTGGTTGTAACTAAATAAATAATAACCATATGTGTAAATAAATAAATAATAATAAACAAATGTGTAAATAAATCAATAAACATGGAACATATTATTATACTTGTATAATGCTTGACAGATTTCTGTACAATAATTATTATAATACAGTAAAGTAGTCATTTTAAACTTTGAAAATGTATACAATTTGTATGCTCTTTCTTTTGTTTTTATGTTTTTATTAATTCACGTGTAAATTGTACATTTATGAATAAAGTACTTTGACTTTGACTTAAATATTTTTGGACAATTCACACACAACACCATCTGACCCCTAACTAAACAAAGCTTGTACTATGGCGACCAGATAGCTGATACAATCCTTATATAGTTGTAAATACATACGTGGTTCAAGATTTTCCGCACAAGAATTTAACGTTTTCAGAATGACAGCTGTGAGCAACAGATGGGTAGAGTAGGTAAAAATACGTCAAACCAAAAACATTCCCGTTTACTATCTAATTTATCTAACAAAATCAAACATTAATGCCACCCCTGGCACAATTAAGAACTATTTATGACAAGTCTTTGGTTACCCTTTGTCACTCTGAAATGAAGCAAACAAGCTTTTTTTTGGCGAAATAGTATGTGCAGCGTTTTGCCAGTGTCAAGTCTTTAAAAGAAACGATTAATTTAACATGTTACAATCGATTACGGTTCCTAATGACGTTGTGCTGTTTTTCGAACAGGTTAGAAAGAATAGTCAAGGTTGCCCATTTCAAGTTTGAATTTAAAAGCCTAAGCTATTTATTTATGAGTCCGAATCACTGTAGCCTTGCAGACCGCATTATGGTCGGACTCAATGCCAATTTTAGTACGTTAATATCTAAGTATCCTGCATTAAAGACCATTGTACGATCAATATAACATAATGGCAGGTAATTAAATCGCCATAAGCTTTAGATACAGGAAGGAAGTGGGTGTTTTGTTCATTTTGAGATAGTTACCGTAATATTTTATAGACTGTAAAGTATTAGGTAAGTATGTACGTAAGCATGTATGCTTACGAATGTTTGTAGTTTCTACATCATGGATGTAATTTCGATCCTGTTTTGTGGGCTTTTAACATAGAGTGTAAATGCTTTGATGCATTGTGTTGTACAATCTATGCCTATCTACTTACCAATTCAGAAAGGTCAAGTTTTTTTACGTGTAATTTATGTATGGTATCAAAAACTGATTACCATGTATGTACAAAGTAATAAATAATACTTTGTACATACATGGTAATCAATTCTATAAACTAATCTAATTTACAGAAAAAATACAGTGGGTGAGGTATGAATATTTAGATGTAAGTACCTACGCTTACCTGAGAAATACTGATTTATACTCGATTTGAAGACATTCAGATTATATTGATCAGGGAACACATTTCAAAGTTCAAATATCTCTTACCACAAAAGTGGACTCAATGTCCTCTTAGATAAAGTCTTTTTAACGTTAGCCATGCCAATGTTAGCCACGACATTGCTTTGAGCTACGAAAGGTTCGCTAAAAAGCAGTTTGATTTGAATTATTTTTTCCGCACTCAAGGGGAAGTCATTTGTTCAACTACCAGTTTCACTAGGATTTAAATACAATTCCTAAAATGATATTTATTTGTCTACACGGTGTAATAATTGACTCATACACTATTGCCCAGGTTATGTCGCTATTTTGCGTTGAAAAAACGTTACTATAAAATAAAACGTAAACTTTTCCTTGAAAATTGCGTTCTTCCGTAGTTTTTACCAATCAATCTTGAAAATGAAATGGCCAGTTCGCGAATAGCTTCAGCAAATGGTAAGTGTAACGGTCAATGAACCGTGCGCGGCCGTCTCGTCTAGTCGCCGGTTACTGTACGGTTACAGACAGACAAAGCCTTTACTTCTATTAGCTACATCAGTATATCTATTTTATGCCCGCTATACTTAAGCTGGTGTAAACATTTGTATTGTATCTAGTGTAATTAGGCGTTATCTGAATTTCAAAAGAATGCTAAAATGTAACAAAAATTGTTTTCCATAGTGTCGTAGATACAATATCATCTATGGAATATTTCATTTTCTTAGAGAAATTTGATAAGCTTGATCAATGTTTAGACTTTAACATATATATGTTTCATCCACCATTCGAAACGGCAAAAGGTACAAGTGACTGATGGATCTCATTTTGTGTTTTGTAACTTTTCGTCCAGGATATGTTTAAAGTTTTTCTAAACAATGTTTAAAAGCTTCATCGGACGCTTTAAATCACCTTATTTTTTATTTATGTATTTTTTGATAATCGAAATCATATTTTTAAATCAAATGCGTTTATTTAGTTTCAAAGTATTTTTTCTCCGTATAGTCTAACTGCTTCTGATAAGCAGAAGCTTGGTTAACAATCAAATCAAATAACAGACCTATCATCTGTGGCAATTCTAGCAGTCACTATTTTTTTTTAATTTACTAGCTTAGTTTGGTATGTATGAAAGTATTAAAAATCCTCCAAAAGACAATTTGACAAAATGCATGAAAAGCAAAACTGAACTAAAGTGAAAAATGAATGATGGACAACAAAAATTAATCTTTTTGAAGTGAAAACTTCTTTAGGCGCGCTATAGACAGAATTTTCGTGGGCTGTGAAATGGATTCATGATCACGTGATCATCACGCTCGGATATGATAAGAAATTTCGGGTAAACTCGGGATGCTAGAGCGAGAAAGATAATGTGGTCAACAAACGTGCCAGACCGAGAAAGATAATTGTTAGAGGAGGACATGGGACAATAGATACTCTCTCTCTCTCTCGCTGCTCGGTACCGGTTACCAGTGTTGACACCTTAGCGACTTTGTCGCTGAAACTGGCGAATTTTTAAAATCTTTTAGCGGATTTAGACGACGTGTTACCTACCGACAAAGGGGAATATACTAGTATAGTGTAGAAGGATGGAGAAGGAAAAGCACAAGGTCATTGGGAGTCAGATCATATTTTTAAGGAAATTAACTCATTCTCTCAAACATAAACAACATGGAAGTCTACCATAAACTCGACTTGCAATTTCTATACATACAGATAAATATACGCACATTATAGCAGGAGCTTTCCCAATTATATTATTAACATTTTATTCAATCATTTGTATTTTCGTTTGAATCTTACATGATAATAATGTTAATTATTGCCTTAAGATATTTTCCCTATTTTCCGTTTAATTTAAATTGCTTAACATTGTAGGTACTTAGACCAGTGCCATTTTATATTCTTACTAGCAGCTATATTTCCGGGATAAAAATAGCTTATGTATTCTTCCAGACTGTTATTCCCTTAATAATTCAATCAAAACCGGCAACTTTGTTTCATAACTATTTGGCGACAAGCTCAAAGTCATAGTGGCAACACTGACGGCTACCAACTCCAAATCCAAAAGACTTTTCTTTGGGCGGGAAAACACGACGGGTGCTTTAAAATTTTCACAATCAAATTAATTAGTTTTGCTGTGTAAATATTTCGTTTCTTTCGTGTAAATATTTAGTTTTGTATATAGTCAATAGTATAAATAAATATGGGCGTCGCTAGCGACGGGGGTGACCTCGTTGAACAGACCAGAAAAAGAAAACTATTGAAGCCAAATCCAAGTGAAAATGTTTCTTACAAACTATTTAGAAAACCCCTTTATAAGAGACTATTCCCAGAAAATCGTAGTGGAGACTGTGTAGTGTATGTGGAATCGACGGAACAGGAGAAAGTCGGTAACAAAAATCCTATTACACTCACCAACCTTTTTGCGGACAATGTTAGGGGCATCATAGGGGTGCACCGTGTGAATAACTTTTGGAGTAACTTTTAAAAAGCCGGCCCCGGCCAACAACTGTTTGAACATGGACACTTTTTTTACTAACCATAAATGTGTATACAATCTGGGTATACAAATAAGTACTGCCCGAGTAACCTTAGTATTTATTTCGCGCGGACTAAGTCGCGGGTAACAGCTACTTTGTATATAAATAAAATTTCAATAAATATTTACTTTAATTTCTGGCTTGTTTTACTCGTTTATTCAACTAATACGATCCATAATATTTTATTATAATACGACATATCTACCTAATACAAAAATCAGCTAATGAAGTTTTCACTTCTGCCGTGTGGTCTTAAGCACACACCTTTTTTTGTTTTTTCTAAGATAACATGCATCTGGACTCTTGACACAAGAGTTAAAACTATCGTTGCATATTTTAACGCAAGCAAATAGAAAATTCGATGCACTCTATTCGTTGGTCACTTTCTTTTCTCCTGAACCAAATTTCCACCATGACATCCATGACTTGTTTTTCTCGAATGACACATTATTTCCTATGTTGTCACTGTCCAGTTCGTTACATAAACCACGTTCTTTCAATCAATAGACCGTGTCCTCATTAGTGCATTAGAGCATCTTCGCAAACACGTAGAAAGTTCACTTATGCATTACATCATGGCGAGAGCAAACGGACAAATATACCTACGAGGAAGGTATTATACAACAGATGGACGAATCACTGTCGCTGGTGCTAAGTGCACTCTTGACTTCGCATTCTAGGTCACTGTTTTGTCAATTGAACTGCCTTTTGTAAATATACTATTCGAAAATTGAGGCTACGATAGTTTGATGCGAGCATTTTGTGAGGAAAATAAACGGACCAGACGTGTACAGAAGTGCGATATTCCTTAGTTCGCGGCAAAATTCATTTTACAAGTTCCTTCAGTAACGCCAGTAGAAAGCAAAATGATCATAAACAAAAACTTTAAACTACATGTATGATAAATAGACACACACTAAAACTGATCGATGAAGAATCGATCACCATTGATCTATTTATGAGTATTAAAGAGTGGATAAACAAGTAATAAATGCGCTTAATGATAAGTAACACGCTGTCCATAACAGCACAGTGCCATCGAGCTATTTGGACAATCCACATAACTGGAGTCCGCGGAGTGGATCAGTATTATGTTGACAACAAAATCCGTATCCGAGTCATCGAACTAGAAACAAAAAGGTTTTGTCTAGAATTTTACTTATAACCGTAAAACGAAACGTACATAATGCGTGAGCGTGAGCCGCGCATGCGCGGCGCGACAACTGCGACTAATCACTTTAATCGCCATTTTAAAATTTTGGCGCTAATAAGTTGGAGATTTTTATAAAATTTTGTGATACAGTAAAAAAAATCGTGCATTATTGTCATATTCATTTGTTTTCGATTAATTAAAATGGATGTGTTGTTTTTGTGCATTAATCTTTGGAAGAGTACCTACCACTACTCGTTCGAAACGCTGTATTTGGGTTTTTTTCTACTGAGTCGTTTCTGAGGCATTAAAATTAAAGACTCTTTTATCAGATAATCACTGAATTTACAGTCCACTTAGTTAAACCATACTAATTGCGCGGTTAGTTAAAGACAATAGGATGCGCGTCCTGTTTCCTTGTTTGATTTACTGAATCACTGTTTAGAAAATTAGTTTTTTTAGGTGGCAGCCACACAAAGAGTAAGGAAATCCTGTTATAAATCTGCTTTTTAGCAAAAAATGGCATGCTAGAGACATGCCATGCGCTTGCTCAGTATAACATACCTGCAAGGGTAGGATCGCGTTGAATGCGAACAATTTCGCATTCTTTAAATCTCTTGCAGTATTGCCGTGTGTGCAGGTGAATCAAAGACCACTCAAAACGGGATAGATAAATCTACGTAAGTACAGAGTTCATTAGATAGATTAACTATTGGCACATCAATGAGATATTTCAGTGTGAAAATATATCAAACTATCTGACAAAGCTAGTTCTCAGTTTTGCCAAAAGTCTAACAGTCTGACTCGTTTATTATTCAGCTAGATTATTTCTAAATTATAGTTTCTATAACATACGTTTTGCAGACTTTTTATACTTAAAATAGTTCACGATTGCGCTAGTAGGTGGTGGCGCTGTTGTTTGATTTTGTTAGATAAATTTGAAAAGCATAAGTTAGTATTCGTCAGAGTTAATAACTCGACATATTTTTCATCCATTTGTCACCTATATATGTATGTAATTAAACGCAGATATATGCATTATTTATTGTATTTTTTTAGTTTTTGGTGTTTTTTATAGACATAATGTTCACTTTTTTAACAACCATTTTGAGTCCAACCAACTATTTGTCCTAGACAAACCTTGTTGAGGTTATAAGGGCAAATTTATTTTTGTATGTAATAATTATTGTTTTCGAAATAAAAAATAAAAAAATTATGTATGCCATTTTGAAAACTTCTCATTGAATAAGTGTGTTTGTTGATTCATGCGTTGTAACTTAAGTTACAACATGTGAGTTCACTTTAGAGATGGGAAAATGTTAAGCAAACATTCACCTTGTTACAATTAGCCAAAATGTTCAATAACATCTAACTTATCAGATGTTACGTAATGCTAATTGAACAGAAACTGCAATAAACACTCAGTCTAGAAAGTTTTTGTATCGGTGAACGGATCTCTTTCTTTTATTTTATCTGTAACCAGCTGTTTGGATCGACTAATGGCAGATATGCATGTATAGTTGTTAAGGCGGTTTATTTTAAATATCCAGTCGAACGCTGTTGTGTTTAGTTGCTTACTGTGTTTGGCACGTTAAGTTTGTTTTTTCATGCTGGATAAACAAGGAATATGACATTTGATTCCTTTTTTTTTTTTTTTAAATATAGAGTGGCGAGACGAGCAGGTCATGTGCCTGATGGTAAGCAACATGCCTGCCACATGCCTGCCACACAGCACAGTGACACGCAGTTATTGGAACATGAAGATTCCAAATCATTACCTAGCACTGCACTGCGCTCGTCACCCAGAGATCTAAGTTGTTATATCTCTAAGCCCTGTAATTTCTCTGGAAACATTGCCCTTCAGACCGGAACACAGTAATGTTTGCACATTACTGCTTGGCGGTAGAATATTTGGCAAAGGTGTGGTCCTTCCCCAGGCGGACTCTGCCAAGAGTCCTACCACTACAACCTTCCGAGTGTCCTTCCGAGTACGTACATTTTAAAAGTAAACTACCAAATGGCTTGCCTTATGGCTTAGTGGGTAGTAACTGTACCTGCGAAGCCGAGGGTCGTGAGTTCGATTCCCGTGCAAATATTTTTGAGATAAATTCAAATATTTGTACTGTGTCTGGATGTGTTCTATGTATACTAAGAATGTATTTGAAACTTTATAAGTATTCAGCTATCTGGCTTCCATTGTACAAGCTTTGCTTAGTTTGGGGTCAGATAGTGTTGTGTGTGAATTTTTTCCACCAATATAAATTTTCATGAACTGACAGTGATGGGGTGATGGGCCTAAATGTCGATAAAACACAACACTGTGCTTCTGGTGATTCTCTAAACACTATTAACAAAAGCGAAATACTTTTACTTAGATTAGATATTCCTAAGAAGTTTTAAAAGTTAAAAGTAACCAAACATTATTTTCCTAATCCATCAAAAAAATTGTGATTTAATCTAACATAGTGTATTAATTTAGATTAACATGTTTCTAATTTCAGTAGTTAGATCTTCGTCATCATCATCGGGGGCTGGTAGCCTATTTAATTTTCAAAACCTCTCCGAGAGCTTGGTCGACGCGAAGAATTACCAAAATGCAGGCGTTTATTTTACAAGCATTTTTTTCCAGCTTGGTAATGTCGGCAGAATGCTGGGCACATTTCCAAGTAGGTTTGACATTTTGATTATCTCTCATGCTTGATATTTTGACCCTTATCTGTCTATGGATAATTCGGAAGTACCTGTCTACTATATAGCTCTCATTTTGTACACTTATTGGGTGTGTATGCCACAGACACATACGAGTACCTACACAGGCATGCAGAAGAAATGTGTGTCTAAAGTGATTTCTGTTTGCAGTCACTAGCGTAGTGAGATGGTTTGCATTTTGTCAACTGCGAGGCGAATTTCGAAGGGCATTGTTATTTAGAGAGTTTGTTTGTACTGACACTAAAACTGATCAAGCAATATACATACTATCGTGTTCATAGATTTATGGGGTTTTTGGTATTTCTTTACAGCTTATAAGATATTCTTAATTACTGTTACAAACTTGTGGAAGGAAGAAAACGAGGTCATAGGTACCCAATTTTGGGACATCATAGGCTAAAACTAATAATTTCACACGAATATTATAAAGGCAAAGTTTCCTGTGTTTTTAAGTGTGTGTTATTCCGTAAAAGTCAATAGGTAGTTGGCAAGAAGTGGGCTACACCGCAGGGGGCAGCTAGTTAAGCTTTTAAGCTATCCTAATATTCAGTTATGGAGATTTACTTCGTGACATTTATTACCACGATAAATATCCCGTAATTTCTTTTAATAAAATTAAGTGACGGGACAAGCAAGACATGCGCCTAATGGTAAGCGACACTCCTGCCCATTACAGCACAGTACCTATATATTTTAGTAGCTATTTGAACTTAAAGAGTCCAAATCCCTACCTAGTACTGCACTGCCCTTTTCACTCAGAGATATAAGGTGATCTATCTTTTAGCTCAGTAATCTCTCTGGTACTAGTTCTTTGATACTATAACTTTCCAAAGTGAAGTATATTAAAGAGAAGTATATAAAGAACAAAGATGTGTTCGGATTATAATGAGTTTTTTTTTTAAACAACTAGTTAAACTTCTGAAGTTTTCCTAAATTGAATATTCAAAAATTATGTTGACTATTACAGTTACTTACAGATCGGTATTGAAAAAAGTAGTAATAACCTCCAAGATATTATACTCTTAAGATATTATGCATTTATTATTACGTCTTAAATCACATAAAAATTGTATATCAAGGATGATCGAAAAAAAAAACGATCAGATTTATTTTAACGGCTTGGAGGATGCAGAAGCTAATTATCTTCTGCAATAAAATATTTTACAAGTTTTACAAAATTTCAGGGCGTATGCTCGTTCAGTAGTGTAACATCTATACTAATATTATAAAGAGGAAAGATTTGTTTGTTTGTTTGTTTGTTTGTTTGTTTGTAATGAATAGGCTCCGAAACTACTGGACCGATTTCAAAAATTCTTTCACCTTTGGAAAGCTACATTATTCTCGAGTAACATAGGCTACGGCAGATGGCGCTGCAGTTGATATCTAGGTTATTATTCGAGCGAAACCGGAGCGGGCCGCTAGTCCCATATAAAATTCTTACGAAACTTCTCGACTAGCAATTACAATTCGTCACAGGCCACAAAATGTCTTCATTGGACCGTTGGCTAAGAAGAATGTAATGTCAACTTGCAATTGTCTGTACAGCCTGTATTATCTGTGTCCCATTATTGTCTAGTATACAGAGTTACGCTGAATGAAGCCCAAGCCGGGAGAGTCACGTTCTATTCGTCATTGTACTGAAACTGAAAAAATAACCCAAAGAAGTAAAAAGATCTAGAAGATAAGTAGACCGAAAAAACCCCGTTTTTCTGTTTACATTTATCTTTTTTATTGAAACAGTTTTACATCGTGGAATATATTGCACTTAGCAATAAGGTTATCAGCGGTTAGATTTCTTTTTGATCATGGATATTTGGATTGTTTTGAATTTAGGTTTAAATATAATATTATGGACAACTTTTACTATGGTACCAACAATTCCGAAATAAACCAAACCTTCCAAACAAAATGTATTTTGAACTCAACAAAATGAATAGAGGCCATGTGACACAGTCGATAGCGAATCTCACTAGTGGGTCGAGGGTTCGATTCCTGCACAAAACAAACATTTGTGTGGTGAATACGGATGTTTGTTCTAGTCTGGGTGTTTCCATGTATCAATCAATATATTTATGTAGGTATGTTTTAAAATTACGTATGTATTAAACAATATGGCGTCCACAATACGAGTTTTAGTTGGTTTGGGGCTATATTTTTTCCAACAATTTTTGTTTAAAAATAATAAGATAATAATAGAATTCGATTCTTTCAACTTAGATTTAGACATTGTCTGTAACTCTGTATAGCAATCATTATGGCATCGGTAGTACTCAGAAGTGATAAAGTGAGCATGTGCGTACTAATGAGCTTCGAAATTCACTTTCGCTTGCGTACACAATGTGCAGACGTGTTTATCGGCTTTGGGGAATGTTGAGTCAGTCAATAGAAGATAACGAGTGATTTTGTTTGAAAGGAAAAGTCATGCCTTGTTGTGGGAGAAAATTCGAGACCAAATCGAATTAGATGTTTGTCTTTTAACGAGAGAAACCTTTGAGTATTTGTTTAAAATTGTAAAGAATATGAAAAGCAAGTTCATTGTATATTGATGTTTGTATGAGTAAGTTTACGAAATCGTAGGATCACATAACTGTTGTGTATATTCTTTCTAACTATTCTAGTTAAATCCTCAAAAGTATTGAATGCTACTCTTGTAAATTCTGACAAAAGAACGGGCTCACTCGTGAAGTTGCCCGTCTCCCGTCTGCATTTTTCAGCATTTTTGATTGGCCTCGTGGCTTAGTTGGTAGTAGCTCTGCCTGCGAAGCGGAGGGTCGTCGAGGAGGGCCACTGTGTCTGGCTGGGTGTTTTTATGTATAATAAGTATGTATTTAAAACTATATAAGTATTACATCAGCTATCTGGCCGCCATCACACAAGCTTTGCTTAGTTTGGGGTCAGATGGTGTTGTGTGTGAATTGTCCACCAATATTTATTTATTTATACTTATTTTTCCAAGTGACGCACAAGTTTGTTTTCCACCACTGGCTTTTATTGTTGAAAAGAAATATGGTGAATACCTATGGTGATGCTCTAAAAGAATCTTTCTTCTTCTTCTGTCTCGCGCTTCGCCAGCTTGGTGGCTAAGGCTATATTTATATAGCCTTAGCATTCTTCTCCTGACGAAAAGCCTTGAGTCTTAGCAGTGGGAATATGACCGCCTATTCATTTGAATCATCAAATATACTGAACGATACTCCTCCGAGTTTACAGGAAATATTTCCATTTTCCTATCTGTTTTACCTTATTCTTATTCGATACTTATTTTACAAGCTAATTTGATTAGAATATATTCTCTAAATACGTAAGCGTAAAATTCAGATTTTACCGTCGCTCACAGGTAGTTTCATAAACAAGAGTCTAATGATTAGTACAAACAAAATTTCTTAAAATGTAGAGGCTTTAGTAAGTTTTATGTCACTAAGCTTATTAAGGTTTATAAGCTTCTACCCGAGACATGGGTTCGATAACGGTTTAATTTAAGATGGGATTATTGTAATGGTAGTTATACATTTTGTCAAAATGAGAAGATAATGTACCTTAAATACCGACTTAAATTATTATATTTAAAGTTTGAGATTTGTTACGTCTACGTCTTTACAAAGGTCATAAATATAAACTACTTGAACACGACATTTATTTCAAATGCAAATAGGTGGGATTATTTGTTTAAACATAATAAACTCATTGTCACTAATTATTTTGCGCCTTTTTCAATAACATACTAAATCAGTCATAGTGAACATATCCATTTGTCAACATTTTAGTTAACCAATGTAAACTCTAATAAGCATTTAATATTTTAATTATTAAGTGACAGCACAAAGAAGAGCTACCCTTAATGACATGGTTGCCCTTAACGCCACCTACGCCTATCATTCAACGCTGGCACGCCTATCATGCGTAACAGCGACGCGAGACCGCGACAGGAGACCGCGACCGGAGACCGCGACAGGCACATACCATTATGGAATTGTATGGGCGCCAGTTCGTGCCGAGACCGCAACACGTGTGTGTCTCGGTCTCCTGTCGCGGCCGAGGCGCGAACTGGCGCCCATACCATAGTGTCAAGTACCTGTCGCGGTCTCCGGTCGCGGTCTCCTGTCGGGTTCTCGTGTCGCGGTCTCAGCGCGAACTTGTACCTTATAAGACTGCATGCACTACGTAGCTCTTTGTCATGTATTGTAATTTATCTTACTGAATCTCAATATTTGAATCTCGCATATTATCAACTAGCTGATCCGTGCGCTCGTTGCTACGCCTTCTATCGAAAATTGGTCGTACCAATTCAAATCTAGAAGAAATTTGATTACCCCTTAAAGCCGGGTCACACAGAGGCGATCCGATAGCGATGTAATGTTCGAATTTGTATGCAACCTGACACACAGCAAGCAGGCGCGATCCCATACTCGGTATCGGATCGCTATCGCTATCGGATCGCTAAAGCTACCGGATCGCCTCTGTGTGACCCGGCCTTTAGATTCTAATGACGCAACTTTTTAAAAGATAGACACATGCTGTCACGCGACGCAAGCTCTCAAAAAGCAATATTTTTTCCCGTTTTTGTTACATTTTTCATTCATGCGCCGCTCCTGTTGATAGTAGCGTTATGTTAAATAGCTTTTAGCCTTCCTCGAAAAATGGACTATCCAACAAAGAAAGAATCTTTCAATTCGGACCTGTAGTTCCCGAGATTCTTGCGTTCAAACAAACAAACAAACTCTTCAGCTTTATAATATTAGTATAGATTTACATATTTAGATTTTCATTTGTAAACAGTGTTTGATTTCAGAATAGTCAAATATGTATGTGTGATATTACTAGTACTTTACGCTTTGCGCTACATTTTCGTAGTGACCATAATACATAAGTCTATTTACCTATATTCCACTTACCGTGTTTTACATGCTGATGTGAGTTTAATTGCACTCCATTCGTAATGTTTACATAGACGTATCGTAATATCACTTAGCATTTGACATTACACAGAACATGTTGAAATCCATGATGGGCAGATCACGAGGTAGCAAAAATGATGTTTGCGTTTTCACTGTGAAAACTAATTTTTGCAATAAGTTATATAGATTCGAGAGTCGCTAAAGAAGAATGCACGTTCAGTGACGTATAACGCTCGTGACTATATTTATATGGGCACTCATTCCATATATGAAAAAACGTGAGATTTCAATACATAACATTCAAATTAGAGGTCAAATTTTAAGGTTTTGTAAGGTTTAAAAATATTTCAAGGTCTAAGGTGCCTCTTAAGAAAGGTCTGTTCAGAACTTTCCTGCACCGTTTTCTTCAATGTTAATGTTGTAGGATACTGCTCGTCTTGTAGTAGAGATTTATAAACAATATTAGGCTTTGCGAGTCATATGGGTTCGATTCCCACCCAGTGCAAATATTTGTGTAATGAATTCAAATGTTTGGGGTCAGATAGTGTTGTGTGTGAATTGTCCACCAATATTTATTATTATTATTTATATACCGGCACACCACCGAAATTAAGCAAGTTCGTCGGTGTACGACAAGGACAACTGTAAGTAGTGGGCCTAATAGTTTTGGGCATCACTTACTCTAGGGGTAGTAACAAAACAACATTTTTACTATAGTCCAAAGAAAGCAAACAATTGCAAAAATTATCATAATTCGAAGGTAAACTAAAACTAACTTCTATGAAATGAAGTATCATTTCTAATGGCAGGATAAAACGTTTGCTTCCCTTCCCGTAAAATAAATGTACAGTGCTCGAAGCTAAAAGATATCTGTCCAAATGAATTACGTCATTAACTTAAACTATTATTAAAATTCTTTACCGTCTTTACCTCTTAAGTCTTGGATAACTGAGAGGCCTATTACTTCGTGGAAACTTTTTGCTAAGTGCCGTTGGCCTCAGACAGCTCGTCTGGCCGTTGAAAGCTGGCGCTACCTTACTTGGAAACCACCTGTAACTTTCTGATGTCCTGGTATGTCTACTTGCAGTCGTCCAGTACTTCCTTAGTTTTTCAATTATGCAGTATCATTAATCGAAAGTATTTCTATATTTGAACTCACTTTTTTAAAGAAATTGATTGTACTAGACGCCTATTAAATTGAATATTTCGCAAATGTTGGATAGCAGAGGTCATCTGAGGCCAACTGGCATACTCGTAGATCCTTTTTTTGAGAAAAGAGATATTCAAAATTGCACATTGAGGATGTTTGATTGCGAATCACGTCATAACGGATCGGGTTGAAATTTGGAACACAGTTAGTTTATAGTCTGGAAGAACACAGAGGCTACTTATTATGTTTACTATAATATTATATCCGAGAAAATAAGGGGAACAGGAACTACACTGGTCAAACTGCGGGGTGCTGCTAGTCAAAAATATATATTTCCCTAGTTCTTATTTCCCTACATGTTTCTGTAAGCTGGGTAAAATCTGATTGGTGCAGCAGCAATTTTACACAATCATCGGAATTAATGGCCGAGGTCGATGCCAGCAGTTTTTGCCGAGGCTTATACTGTGAACTATGTTTTTGTAGGATTAGTTATGCTATGATTATGGTCGTTTTGTGGAATTATAAATGCTTCAATAATTGCAATCTTCCTTTTGGTTAAAACTCTACAGTTAATGTTGTCTCGTCAAATTGTTTGAACATTAGAAATAATACATTATTTCCTTTGTAATTATTATGTCATGTAGTCAAGTGCCTTAGCAGCATATTGTAAAAACGTGAGATCGTGGGTTCAAACCCTACCTGCACTACTGGGTATTTATCCAAATTCGTCATTACCATCATCTATTTCTATAAAAATCAATGCCACTTTTCGTTGTTAATGAACTCCTCCTAAACGGCTGAACCGATTTAAATGATTTTTAGGGTTCCGTAAAACGTAAAAACGGAACCCTTATAGATTCGTCATGTCTGTCTGTCTGTCTGTCCGTCCGTATGTCACAGCCACTTTTTGCCGAAACTATGAGAACTACACTGTTGAAACTTGGTAAGTAGATGTATTCTGTGAACCGCATTAAGATTTTTACAAAAGTTTTTTAAAAAAACAAAAATTAGGGGTGCTCCCCATACTGAGAACTGAAACTCAAAAATTTTTTTTTCATCAAACCTACACGTGTGGGGTGGGGTGTCTATCGATAGGTCTTCAAAAATGATGTTGAGGTTTTTAATATAATTTTTGTCTACACTGAATAATTTGCGCGAGAGACGCTTCCAAAGTCGTAAAATGTGTGTCCCCCCCCCTCTAACTTCTAAAGTAAGAGAATGAAAAATCTAAAAAAAATATATAATGTACATTACCATGAAAACTACCAACGAAAATTAGTTTGAACTCGATCTGATGAGTAGTTTTTTTTTAGTAGGTACGTCATAAATACACTATTATTAAAACTTCGATCAAAGTTACAACGAACTACAAGAA
Source organism: Ectropis crepuscularia (assembly GCA_963693475.1). Lineage (NCBI taxonomy): Eukaryota > Metazoa > Arthropoda > Insecta > Lepidoptera > Geometridae > Ectropis > Ectropis crepuscularia. The sequence continues at coordinate 8,853,736 of OY856339.1, forward strand.
CTATGTGTACTATGTATATTATGTTACTTGCTGCAACGGAACCCTTCATGGGCGAGTCCAACTCGCACTTGGCTACTTTATTTCTGTAGGTATGCGTTTGGGTAGGGCCCTCGATGGTTAAGATTCAGCCCGGCAGATGGCGCTGCAGTTGATATCTAGGTTATTATCCGAGCAAAGCCGGAACGGGCCACTAGTTAGATATAAAGATGCAGAAAACTATCACTGGCAAACCGAATCTTTCAAAGGCGTCACTCTAACTATCATTTTTGCTTCAACCAGCTTTGTGGATTATGATCTTGCCAAAGAGTCTTAGTGGGAGAAATGCTAAGTCGTAACAGTGGGTGGCTAAGGCATTTAGTAGGTAGTTGTTATTCGTTTCTATAGACTTAGGTACTTCCGTCGTCCATTTACATTCAAACTCATTTTACCTATGCGATAGTGACGCTTTGCATAAACATTTTATGTTAAAAGATAAGATATTAAGTTAAAATGTTGCATACGATTCAACACCTAGTTTCAAGCTCGCAATACTTTAGATCCGTAATTACGTATGTTTATTCGGTTTATCTGTTACGAGGTAGTTCTGCGTTTCGGTTTATCGTTGTCGATAAGTGCAAGTGTGGCGAGAGCTGGTGTTATGTAAAGTAAACGAGTTGGGAGCGGGAACAGGTTCGGAACGGATCTGGGTCGGGTAGCTTTCCAGTGGGTCCCTGCTCCCTGCAAGAGGCGCGACTTAAATCAACCTCTGTACTTATTTCTCTATGCAATTTGCGATTTATTGAAGCTTTATTTATAGTATGGAGTGACGGAACGAGTAGGACATGCCTGATGTTGCACCGGTTGCACGCCTACCCACGCCTATCCATAAAACCACAGTGTCAGGCAACTATTGGACACTGAAGAGTCTCACCCGATAGCGTCTTGAAAAAGCACATGATAGGGTCTGAGTTTATAGCTTGTTTCTTATCTGTTTTGTGAGATTTTAACAAAGAGTTTATTATTGTTATTCTAGAAAAAAATAAAGGTTTGTGTCCAAAAAAATATTTTGTACAACGTTCGCTTATCCATAAATGTCGCTGTCATTGAAAGTTTTACAAAACGCATCGTTATTTATGATCCGCATAAAATGTTATTGAGTAAGTAATATCCTCATTCTCGTTGCAATGACGTGTATGGACCAGTCGAACCTGATAATAATTCCGCAACTTCTTTTTTCAACTTGTAACTGAGATATTCCGCAAACGAATCGTGACTGGCCGACGCACCCTGTGGATACTTTTTTTGGTCCAGGCAGTCAGTTCTGTAAAAGTGAACTCGGCTCTGGTTTCGATGAGAAACTACCCGCTGCTGTAATTTCGTCTCAGACCACTTTAAAGGTTATTTGTTTTCGATGACCTAAAATTTTAAAAGTTCACAAACAGGCAAAAATATCATTTTACTAACTGTTAAAGATAAATCAAAAATAAAAAGATTTAAAAAAAAAATTTGGCTTACACTTGACCGCCATCTTGCTAGATGTTAAACGACGGTACGGTCTACGATGGAACGTGTTTACCTAGGTGAAACCGACCCTCGATTTGAAGACACAAAGATTGTAACCATCGAGAAAAACCCACTCAGGCAACGCATTCCATGATAAATGTTTTAAGAATACAACATATATAGGTGAACTAGCAGCGCCCCGTGGTTTAATGTTCCTGTTTCCGCAATTTTCACGAGATAAAAAGATTAAACGTGTTATTCCAGACCATATAGATAAATAATCTAACTGCGTTCCATATTTCAACTCGATTGTTCCAACGCGATTGAGTATCAATCATTCATTATTTTAAATTAGGTACACAAATCGTGGGATACTTAATGAAATAGTTCATTTGCGTGGATCGTATTTAGCAATAATAAATTATCGTGAAAAACTATTAAGCCGCGGTTTCCACCTCCAGGTGCAACTCAACGCATAATTTGTGATATGTTTAGTTAGACAATATTAGACCTCACACGGCGATGACGTCATTGGTTATTGAGATATTGTCATTCAAGCCCGCAAGGAAATCGTAAAACTATTCCTATAGAATTACTAACATTGCTATTCTCCTAATAAATACAGCGACCTATTCTAATATCGAATTACTGAAATTGCCAGATCTAACGGTTGGAACATTTGTGTACCTAATAAGCACTCTCTGTTTGAAATCTACTTCAATACTTTTTAGTATGAAAACTAACGTGGTTATTACACATCTTAAATAAAATACACGGGTAACTCACGTTAGATATAGTAAGTTCAGTCCGACTCAAGTTTCGATCGCGTCCGGCGATCTTTTCTAAGGAGCACAGGTGCGCGCGTGTTTGCAGTTCGTTTAGCACTGCCAAACTCGTGCAACTGCAATGCGAAAAAGATCGCCGGACGCGATCGAAACTTGAGTCGGGCTGGATTTACTATATCAAACGCATCAATTTCCATTTTCTGCCCATAAATCGTGGCTACATGAATTATCCGAAAGATTTGTCTCAGTTTCTATAAAAGAAGCTCTTCATATGTTTCAACTCATGTCGTTTTTATTAGGCCTTATGTAATTTGCCTGAAAATTATCTGTCGTCCGTCCTCGACCTTGGCTATTGTCGAGGGCTCTAATCACATCCGATGGCGGAACAGCCCCATCACCATGACAGTTACGACATTTTCCCGCCATGATGCCGTCACGCGGGAAATAGTGCTGCGATTTATTTAATTCATCGAACAATAATCGAGTTTTATGACAATCGTAGTTAAGTGTCATTGCATTTCCGCATATTTGTTGTAATTTATTAATCCAATTATATCCAACCAATTAATTTTATTCGTTCTAGTTACCTAACTTTAAGGATTAATTGGAAAATAGCTACAAATGTATGAAAACGGAGAAAAAGTTTTCATAATAAAAATATTAGTACTTAAATAAAAATAAAATTTTTCATGGAATATTCCGCGCATGTAATTTTTTTTCTCATTTATTTGCCACAAACAAGGTGTATCATGGGAAGATAGATGCTCAAACCGGTACAATAAACAGAGAGCAGTCGTCTTTAATTGCTTACCTGATTACTTCGTTCTTAGAAGAATATTATTTCTTGAGGATAGTTAATGGCGTTGCATTTGAATGGGTCTACGACTGGTAGATCATTTACATCGTTAAATATAAGTTGGAAAATAATATAATCAAGAAGCACGATTCAGATAACAAACTGTGTAATCGAATAAGGAATTTCCTTAATGATAATAAGTGAAGAAACATTATAAGTGAAGAAATATAAAACAGTGTTCCGTAGTTCTTCACTTACAATATTTGTATTTTATAAATTTCTTAATAAATATTTTACAACCAACTTTTATTATCATTTATTTATAGTAACCCAGTACATTTGCTAGATTTTGGAAATGTAGATCGATTTTTTTATGGATCTATGCTAGTTTTAGTGAAAGTTTATTAATGCGTCTACTCTGACGGAATAGATAAAATTAATAAAAGAATAACTATTTTAAATTTAGTAGTCTACAAAATGTTTGTGCTAAAAATCATAATTTTAAAATAGAGTTGGAAATTTGAATACAGAAAAATGATTGTAAAACTCACCAAGGCTATACAGCCAAGTAGTTAAATCGCCGTCCGATAATCCAGGACACAACACTACACTTTAGTCGATTCTCGTAATATACCACAGTTCGATGATATAACACGATGGTATCGATTCACTTTCGTCGATTATACTGTTTTACATCTTACAACAGTCAGCGGTAGAGATCACCATCTAAAACAAAGAAATACAACTATTAGCCTATACTAAAGTAAGAAAGGTGTTAAGGTTTAAATACAGTACCTATGTTTGTTACATTTTAACGATTTTGAAATTCAGGGTTTAATGGCTGTGAAATTTTCTCGTTCTCATATTTTTATTTTAAACCCCAGCCAATATACCTATTAGGTTCCATGATTTTTGTTAGAAGTTAGAACTAGCATTCGTAAATGGCTTAATAAAAGGTTTCTTTTTTGAAAATGACAAAATTGTTTCTGCAAAATAATCAGCAAGGTTCCTTTCGGCGTGGTCTGTTTAGCCACAAAAAACTTTACGCTGGTTATTAAACAAAAACAGCTTCCCGTGTAACTTCCGCGTCACAGGTGCCTATTTTTTATAGTATCCCGTTGACTCACTTGTCTTGTAAGTATCATATGTTGCAAAATCAGCCCCGCGATCCGGTTTGCTGTGGTCACCGTGTCAAACGGAAGTCTAGATTTGTGACCACGCAAAATCAGGGAAGCAATATGGGAAGGTACGATATTTATTTATTTTTATATAAAAAAACGAGACAACCAAGATATTCGCCTGATGGTAAGTAACACTATAGTGCCATATAGCTATTTGAACATAAATAATCCACTCTACTGTTTAGCACTTCACTGCACTAGTCACTCGAGTATAAATACGAGTAAGCTCTTTGACCTGTAGGTTACGTATCTTACGTAATTTCGTCTTCGTGCCAATTCACGATGTACCTAAATCATTTTCTTAACACTTTTGAAAACATGTGAACATCTCCTTACGCGTAAATATTAACAATCAATCAATAGATAGTTAACAATCAAAAGTTCGGTAAGAAAAAAAAGTTTAGTAGGGCCCTGCGCTTGCTGCACTAGTCCAAAGTTATATAATTTGTTAATTTGATATGAAGTAGTGGCTACCTAAGGCTAACTTATATTTTTTTCGAGACATTACCTTTCAAATTGGAAAAGAAATGGTAGAATCAATAAAAAAATAAGTACAAATTAGTAGATCATGGAAGTGTTGACGACATTTTACTATCGAATTCCTATATCCTATCTCAATAAACGTAATGTGAATAAACGTCGAAAGATATATCGAATAAAAAATGCCATAATGGAAATACGAACTTTGCAAATAATGCAAAGGTCTTCGTATACATATTATATGATAATAATTTAACATAACGACCGTCCGTGAAGCCATTAGATACATCAAACAAATCTTATGTAAAACATTATTAAAATATGTTTATTGTTTCATAATTTGCTTTATTAGTGAGCCAGACAAGGCTGTCTTGTGTATTAGGTGATGTTTCTCATCAGGTAAGGTCAAGGGCAATTTAATCACAAAATGATGTGTCAAAATACATATTTAATTCGTTATGCTATCCTCGATTTGTTTCGAAGAGTAAATAAAAGAAATAAAGAATTTGAAATAAGAAAAGCTTTAGTTTTAAGTATCAGAACACTTACAACTACCTACATATTATACATACCTATAATAAAACGCATAACCCCTAATCTCAAGTTAGTCAGCAAGTTTGATATTGTTAATTTTTTTTTAAATAAAGAGTGACGAGACGAGCATGACATGTGCCTGATGGTAAGCAACATGCCTGCCACATGACAGCACATGAGCACAGTGATCCGCAGCTATTGGAACATGAAGAGCCCAAATCATTACCTAGCACTGCACTGCGCTCGTCACCCAGAGATCTAAGATGTTTTATCTCTAAGCCCTGTTATTTCTCTGGAAACATTGCCCTTCAAACCGAAAGTTATATATTTTTGACGTTAAACAGTAAGTATTATTATTTATTTATGATTAAATTATAAGTTTGCATTTTTTTTCTAAATTATCTACTCGTAATACTCGTATAATTTACGCAAAGTTAACACGTTTTTGAACATCATTGTTAAGTGAACAAATGGAAGACGCTGCCTTTAGCACACAGTATTTAAAATAACGCAAAAGGCCGAGCCGCGCAATTAGTTGTACCTCAATAACTGTGCAATAAAATTATTTTTATCTCTAACCATTTACCCTACAACTTTAATTTTAAATACATATGATTAATCTTGGTATTATGTAATCCCAGCTTCTCTACTAAAATTAAGAACTATATGAAAAAGTGACTTTGTCTGTCTGTCTTTCGCGGCTTTCACGGGTAAACTACTGAACCGATTTAAATTAAGTTTGGTATAGAGATAGTATGCCACCTGAGAAAAGCAACCGTTTAATGCGAAAAAAAGGTTGTAAGGGGTTGAAAAGTAGGCTGGACGGTTGTATGAAAGTTTTATTGTTTTTGAATATATTTTTATTGCATATTAACTTTATACTCGTAATACCTACATTATATTTATTAGGTATAGGACATTTAAATTAGATTAAATCCCCTTTAATAGTTTAGGTAAGCCATAGGTTACACTGCAGGGTGCAGCTGGTTTAAACTAGAAATAAGTAAATGTAATCGCACATTAGTATACCTCACAGAGATGCAAGTTTGTATTAGGTCTACTACTATAAATTCTTAACATCCACTATCACTTTATCTTACGTATTGCAATAAAGAGAGTTTGTGTTCCGGTACCAACATTACTCGTATTTAATTATAGATTTTTATACTCTTGACGATTAAATCAACAATAGATAATATTTCATTGTGTGAAATAAATTCCATCAATTAAAAAACCTCCTTATTTCGTCATTAAAATGTTCTATGCAATGCGGTCAGCGCCAACTCTAGTAGAAATCTACCATATCTAGACAGATAGATACTCTTTATTAAACACACAAAAAAAAACATAATTATTTACAAACACAGCAAAATTATAACAGCTACAACAGGCGGCCTTATCGCTGACAGCATATCTACTATTCTTCTGGAAATAAGTACTTATTTCTTACTTTTTATTTACATTATTTTTTTACTTTTGTAGGTTAACATTATTTGACCGCACACTCTCGCCTAGTATCCAGCAAAATTTTCATACTATTTAAAGTTTAAATGAATGTAAGTGCGACTTGTTTTGTCTAAAAGTAGGTAGGTACTTATATGAAATCAAACCAAGTTAACGCATTGGCAACTGGAAAATTTATTCCGAATACCTAATAATAAATCATTATCTTTACATCACTATTTTGTATTAGTGGTATTCTTAATTCTATATAAAAATATTTAAAAAAAACAAGATTTTATGACTATAAATATAAAGTGTGCTATTAAACACCACAACTAAGATCATACGATGCCATAGACTCGCTTTTTTTTAATTTACGACTGTTTTTTTGTATTGTTTAAAATTAGGCCAAATTTGAGGGCCGTACACACTGACCCGTGCGCAACGCACGACTGCTCATGTTGCAGCAAAAATGCAGAGCAATCGCTTTGCGTTCACATTCGATACTCCAATTTGTGAATCCGCTGATGCGCTTTAATTACACCTGTTGCGAACCACTGGAAAACTATTAACCAACTGCCTTTTAATTAAGTTAAACAATTACAGTCACGCTTGCTTACACATGTTAAACATCTGTGAAGAATGGTAAATTTTACGTGAAAGAATGTCTGCGAACTTTTTTCTGTATTTTATTGAAACGTGATTTGAAGATGATCATTCAAGGTCACATGCCACCATCGCTTTTGCATATATTTTACACAGTTACATCATAAGTCTGTGTGTTGGAGTTAGATTCCGAATGTAAATGTCAGTTTGATCCAACGCGGGTCGCGCCGGTGCGGCGTCCTCGTCACAAATTGTTGACCCACCGCACCTGCCGCCGATCGAAAAAAAAACGGGTTTACGTAATTAATCGCGCGAATACGTAATTACAGTGTGGACATGGCTTAAGAAACGTACGTGTAAACTTTACCTAATAAAACGTTCAAGTGATTGTGATGTGTCTGATGACATATTATTTTTAAAATATGTGTTTGTTGTCATAGCACCAGTTTCCAACGTTTGTATAATGATGTAATTAAATTGTGGTAATTTTTTTAAAGCTCTTGTTCTGCCGGATATTATGAATTAGAAACACAATAAAAAGGAAATATTCTTATATTTATTTATATTTGTTTTATGAGAGAGTTTGTTTCTGAATCTAACAAACGTAGATTGTGGTTCAATCGCGTTGTAACGACTGTACGGTATGGATTGAAATTTGGAAAACAATTCGATAATCACATTTGCTACTTTTCGTCACGAGAAAGACTAGAGAATGGGAACTACGCCGGTGAAACCGCGAGGCGCTGCTAGCACTTCATAAATGTTATAATTTATTTATTCATTATGAATATGTTATGCTAACGAGGTAAGATCATCGCTATAATTAATGTTAAAGTGATGAGATATTTCCATACTTTAAAGAACATTGCTTAGAATGTGTAATTGATTCTAAAAATTTATGATATCCTACACAGTTATCTGTTTCATTTAGCATATATTTTCTATGACGGTAACATTACGTGTATTATTTTATACCGAAACTTTTGGACGCGCTAGAATGACATGGATGCCAAGTGTAATTTTTAGACCAAATTTTTTAACATGCTGGAACGGTGAAGCACTCAAACATAAATTATTTACATAAACATAGGTTACATTACAGGCAACCAGCATGTAACAATGCAACATAAGTATACATGCTAGTTTCCTGAAAAAGATTGCTCTCAACAATAAGGCTGCAATTTCTGGCGCTAGATCATAAGTGTTGTACTGGATAACGTGCAACGTTTCTGAGTCACAATAAAGAGCTTCTTATATATTTAGCTAAGTATTTGGACAGACATTTTTCAATAAATTAGGACGATAATGGGGGTCAACTGCAAAGTTTAGATGGAATTATTTGAACATTCTGGGATAAATTGGTGGTCATGGACTCATGGAACTTTGTACGTATTTGAGCGATATAACGACAAAACAGAGACCAAGAGACCTGAGGTAAATTATACACCAAAACTTTTGAGAACGCTAGAACGATCGGTCGGTTAATCATAAATTTTAGACCGAAAAATCTTGTGTCATGATAATTTCGCAATAGTTTAACTACTAACGAAACGTTACAAACACGTGTCTCGCATCACATTAAAATATGATTCAGTTCAAAGTGTAAAATGGCCGCGAGTTGCATTACAAAACCAGTTTAACCTTAAATAATGCTCTGATTAAGCTTGTGCTTGAAGGTCACGTATGAAAGTCGGAGTTAGCTTGAAACTGGTGCCAGTATTGGGCAATGCTTAATCAATAAATTATTATTATTCAAGTACATGAGATAACATTTGATTTTTTTTGACACGTGAATACAGTTGAATAGCTAAATAATAAAAACATTTTTTTAATTTTTTGTAACTCTTGTGGCGTGGCAAGAAAGTAGATTGCTTGACGATCTTGCCGTAGTTGTTACCGGTTCGAGTCCCACTCACTAGACTGTCATGTTTACTATACCCTAACTATATTTAGAAACTTAGCTGGTATATATTTACCATTTACTTATGTATTTTTAAGTATAAAATATGATAAGGAATCAATCAAGGGTAAATACAAAATTATTTATTTTAAACCTAAATTCACATCACAACAACAGAAACAAAAGACAAGGCCAATACACAATTAACTACTCAGCCGTTGAAATCATGATCATCTGAGGTTTTCTGGATCATCTTGGAGTCTGAGATGTGTGCGTAATTGCTTTAAGGAGATACATTTATATTTAAGACTCTACTCAAGAATGGATCGGGGTCAGGGGATCGAATTAAATGTGCGAATGGGATCCTAGATCGAATTACCCAAGAGGAAAGTTTGGGGCAAAGACATTTCTTTCACAAAGAAGGATCGTGGTGCCTAGTGTAGATATAGAGCTAGTGCGCGAACTACGCATGCGTGCAGTTCCACACTTTTACTCTTTCGGACATTCACGTACTGATATTTTATATATAGTTTAAAACACTACAAATAAAATATAGTTTAAAAAAATTAACTAAAAAATGAAAAATAAATAATAGTTTAAAAAAAACTAAAAAAACACGCTTTCGTAAAAAATCCAACTAAAAATAAGAAAATAAAAATTAATCAATTTGGATTAAGAATATTGTATATTAGAAATGAATGTACATTTTTGTAAAAAAAGCGTGGGGTGTATTCAAAGCGCTTTTTAAGATATTATATTATCAAAGTGATGATTCTTCTACTCATCATCTGTCAATAAAATGTTTATAATTACACTATGCACCCCACGCTTTTTTACAAAAATGTACATTCATTTCTAATATACAATATTCTTAAACCAAAGTGATTAATTTTTATTTTCTTATTTTTAGTTGGATTTTTTACGAAAGCGTGTTTTTTTAGTTTTTTTTAAAACTATTATTTATTTAGATTTTTCATCTTCTTACTTTAGCAGTTAGAGGGGGGGGACACACATTTTACCACTTTGGAAGTGTCTCTTGCGCAATTTATTCAGTGTAGAAGAAAATGATTTTAGAAACCTCAACATTATTTTTGAAGACCTATCGATAGACCATACGTGTAGGTTTGATGAAAAAAAATTTTTGAGTTTCAGTTCTCAGTATGGGGGGCAACCCTAATTTTTCTTATTTTTTAATTTTTCTGTTCAAATCTTAATGCGGTTTACAGAATACATCTACTTACCAAGTTTCAACAGTGTAGTTCTCATAGTTTCGGCAAAAAGTGGCTGTGACATACGGACGGACAGACAGACAGACAGACAGACAGACAGACATGACGAATCTATAAGGGTTCCGTTTTTACGTTTTACGGAACCCTAAAAATGGAAAAAGGTTGCCTTTGATCTGCACTGGAATGAATCAGGCCAAAGGAACAATTGTCAAGAATCGATCAATAGTTGAATGCACGACATCAAGTGTAAAATTCAGTAATAAATAGTCGAATCGAGTTGTGCCTGCAACGCGGCGCAGGCTGGCGCGTGGATGCAATGCGAAAGTAAGCGGCGACCAACCGGTCCGCCGAAGGCCGCCCGGCGAACGCTTTTGTCTAACGTCCTGGTGCAAGGCTTAGACGGGAGCGGGAGATGAAGCGGAAGCGGAAACAGAAAAAACTTCTGCAGTTATGCTATAACCATATACTGATAGTCCCATTAGAACTAGTATCTATCTGTTACTTGTTGTCAACTTTGTTTATGGTGCCAATAAACTGTTTTGTATTGTATTGTATTGTATCTTTTATTTGATTATATAGCTCTTTTTCTGTGATAAATAAAAATGGATATCTGTGGATATGTACGATATACATACGATAATACGAGTAACATTTACAACTATAGCGTACTTCGTATTGGATCAGATCGAACCTTGATCTTCAGTAGTTACGGCAGTCTCGGTCAAAGTTTTACCACCTGAAGTGGTTAACGACGACGAGTATCGTCGTAAGTACGAGGTAGAAGTGGATGAAGAGTATGTTAGAAAATTTGGGATGCCTTCAGGTATGTTCTGCGTATGTGGGTAAGAATAGCTAGTTAGGAAGTTCAGCATTCGTAATAACTGTTGAATGTATGATACTTCTCCAAGAGGACTCTGGAAAGAGTGCTACCACCACAGAAATAATTTAATGCTAGGCTGTGATTTGAACTCTCCACTCTCCATCTTAAATTACATATTCGAATTTCATAACGCACGTGTGCGTTCACGGGCAGGGCCAAAGCTACCGGTGGTTAGCGCTGCAGAGTGAGGAACATGCTAACGATGCGCGCTGTGTCGAGGATAACCACCTTCTACATCTGACCCTTGATCCAACTGTCTAGCGAAAGTCTCTTAAGATTTTGGTCGAGACTTTTTGCTATAAGGCTGTTTGCGAACACTACTATCGGGACTATGATCGTGGAATTGACATCCCACATAGCGGTAACCTCATGAGCCAAGTCAAGCTTGTCCTTCTCAGCTTTTAAGAGACGTAAGCCGAGCATACTCGTCTCATCATTCTATTTTGTATTATCATGAAAACAGGTCATCAATTTTGTTAATGTCGTAGAACATAAACACAAAATGTTGTGTGGAACTAGTTTTATTGTCCTGGGGGCTTTTTCGTTTTACATTATTGTAGTTTTCCCGATTTTCATGCTGATTCAAAGTGTATTCTAGTTATTATTTCTAATGCTACATATGTAGCACTTCTCTCTTGTGCCTTAACCCACAGTTAAAACTGCAGAAATGCACCAGCAAAAACGCATACGGCACCATTCCTTGCACCGAAATGCTTGTTTCCGTCTCGCTCTCTCTTTCGGTTACGACGTTATCTCGTCCTTGTCTGAAGGACTCGTGTCGAAAGTGTCCAATAAAACTATTTTAACAGATAACTGAATTATTTCAATTTAGGATTTACGAGGCTTACAACAGAGCGTTTTATTTTCTGATAGTTAACTGATAGCTGTAGGTATACCTAATGTAATATCTGTAGTAATTACCACTATTAAGTCCTTTAAACTCGTGACAGTATGCAAGTTTTAAGAAAAAATATATTTATTCATTTCACTAGTTTGCAGTTTTTTTTTCTGCTGCCGCAAAAAAATGTTTGTTGACAAACCTTATGATTTGTTTTGTCAAAACTAACCTCAAATTTTTTGAGGTTCTCAGGAGTTATATCCGGCGCCGAACCGATATGGGTTTCACGCCGCTTTACGGGTACAAAGTAATTCCCAAATGTATTTAATTTTATTGACATCTGTAACATCATAGAGTTTAAGAGTTTTATTTGCGAAATCGATGAAAACAGGATCAAATGTAGGGAACGTCAAGAATTAGGAATTTTTAAATGTATTTTTGACGGTTTCAAAAAAAAAAAACGCATGGTAAAATAGGTGCTGTGTCCTTATAAAACAAAAGGAAAAAAGTCAGTCAGTATTAATAATAAAATAATAGAAGTTACAATTAAAAAAATAATTCTTAAATACTAAAAGTCAGGAAATTGTTACGGTACGGAATTTAAAGAAATTAACTGATAAATGACTGGGTTTTTATCATAGATAAAATATTTAATGTTCAGTTGCGTGTTCTTAGTTTTATTTTGCTAACTGTTAATGTGAAACGGAACGTTTACAAAAGTAGGTAGGTAAACACTATACCTACATACAAAAATACCAAAGTACTAAATATCGTTTAATTTCAGCTATTAACCTGTGTATTATTATCATTACCACCATGTGCTAGAGTAATTTAAAATCTTAAGTACCTACCAGCCATAATCTTAGATCTTTATAAATGCTCTCTTCACTAAAGAGCTAAGTGGTGATTTTGCATAATCTATCACTTTTCATTTCACGCAAGTAGAAAGTGGCAGGTAGTAGTTGGCTAATCAATTATGAAATATTATACTTAATCCATCTATAATCTCATACCTAACGAAATTAGTAGAACATTCAATACATTTATTCACAGAAATAAAAAAACAACTTATAAATTTGTAAACGATGATCACATTTATTTAAAATGTGTTTTTCAATATAGATACTCTATTTAGTACTTAGTAAAACTGAAATTTTTTAGACAACCTATTTGCAGTGTATTTGTTGCCATGTTACATTGAATATATAAAATGTTTGTCATCCAATAAGCAGCTCGGTAAAGGTCGTTGTATAGCGGGATCTCCTACATAGGTTAGTATTTATAAAAAATAAGTTTCGATTTTAGAAGGAGGCGTTAGTGTCACAAATCTAAACAAAAGATATATTGCATAGAGATTGTTCAAGACAATCAAAACTTTAATGTCATGTAACATTGTAAACGTATGGGTTGTTTTATGGATTTACAATTATTTTATTAGCGATGAATAATACCTACCTGGAAATAACGGAGAAACACGAACGCTGAGTAAAAACAGTTTATTTTTGTTCACTACTGCAAAAAAACTTCAATAATTATGATACTACTAACTGTGGCTACCCTTCTGATCGCAATAACGTTAATTCATATCATACATCTCTATTGAGATTTCTTACACAACATTATCTACTTAGACCAAAACTCAGCAAAGCTTTTGCTATGGACTATAGGATATAGGAACCAGATAGCTGGTATAACACTTATATAATTGTAAATAACTATTTATAATTCATAAAAACACTCCGACACACAACAAATATCATTTATTCATCACACAAATTTTTGCCCTGAGTGGCAGAAGTTGTTTGTAAACAAAAACAGGACTTCATAAAATTTTGTGATAATAATTAATCTGTTTGCAATAAATCACTTTGAGTTAATGCAGGTAGGTCTCTTTAGTGTTTTATGTTAATACCTAATCCACGTCATTTGGAAATAACGATGTTTTTAGAATTATTAGAATCAGAAATCGGCGAAGGACATACGAGAGACCGATATAAAATAATATTTCAACATTATTTAAAATGTAGTATTCACGAGCGCTGGAATTTCAAAGGTTGTCACATAAGATTGATATAAATTGTAAAATCGTCATAGCTTTGTTCCTTCGGCTAGTTTTTCATTTTACCAACTTTATTCACATTACCAGTCTTACTTTACACATCGGTTAGTACTACTAACCGTAGAAGTGACGTTATTGACAGCTGTAGCTCAAATATTTATTCAAGACCTACGCGAGGTAAAAGTTGGTAAAAAAATTAAGTAAACACAAATCCATACAGAAAAAAACGTATGTAATGTCAAATGAACTCAAAGAGACAATATTCAGCTCAAACGACTTAAATTTAAGACTCAAGTTTTGTCATACGATACCTCACCTTGTAACTTACTATGTCCCACGTTCCCCCAAATTCAATGCTAGTATTGATAAAACATTGCTGTCTGTGATCATAACAACAGTTAGGACTTGCATAAAATATTTCGTAATTTAATATGTGAATCCCACTAACACTACCCTTACTAGAATTTATACGAAAATTATTGCTTATTTTTGCACGTTTGTAGTGTTTACTTTGAAAAAAATTAAGTTCTTAATTGTGTCTTAATTAACGACTTATGTAGCTATTACTACTTTCAATAAAAGCTAACGCATTTACTTCTGCACGTTTTAAAACAAGTTAATTTAGAAGTAAGTTTGACTTCTAAATTTAGATTTAGATTTGAATATCATTCATTGCATTTGTTTAAAGCGCACAGGAGAAATTGACGAATTAAAAAAACACACACACACAGCATTAAAGAAATGTTGGGATAAAACGTGAAACGAAGGTATAGTATAGATACTTGTAACATTTTCAAATGCATAGGTATCTAGAATCGCCAAATATACAAAAAACTTTTATTTTAAATCATCATCATCAGCCGCAAGATAGGTCTCCACCTAGATTTCTACAACCATAAATACCATGTAATAATCCCAGATAACAAACACTAACTAAGAAAAACTTGTACTATGACAACTATCTGATAATTGTAAAAACATACTTAATACTTAAGGTACATAAAAAAAATGAGGCAAAAAAATATTTCTCCTGGATGGGAATCGAATCCGCACGCCCTACTGCTATAAAGTAGGTAAGCATTGACACCAGCCAATATTATTATAGGTTTTTGTACCTACGACTGAAGATGACTCAAAACACGACAAGAAGTTATCAAATACATTATGACATTGAAATATACTTTTAATTTTCTTACCTAAATCGACAAAACGTTGTTTTAAAAAAACTCATGTGTTTGACATTCGAATTTTCCATGAGGATACAAACTGGTTTGCGGGGTATAGGAACTTCTGACCTTCGCTACATCAGGATGTGTCGATTTCTTCTTAATGTGCCTTCATTCACATAAAAAGGTGTTTGTGACTTCTTATCGTCTTTATAAGATTAGCTAAATATAATAAAAAAAATACAAATAACAAGGTTCTCGATGAAATACGATGCAGCATTTTGCCTTCATTATCATAAAATAAGTGTGTATGTTGTTGTATGGGCACGTATGTGTGTATGTTGTTGCATGGGCACGTATGTATGTATGAAAGCGAAGTAAATAAAGCGAAGCACCACTATATAATAATAATACGTTTTATTAAATAATTTATATCTTTGATTTCGTCCGCGTCGTATTTAAACAGGGTTATTCCCTAAGAAACTATATTTTGCCGGATAAGCAAGATTGAAATAATGTTCGTATTGTGGTAGAAGTAAATCTAGAGTACTTTATTTAAACAATAACACAAAGAGCTATCTAAGCTAAATTGATTTTGGAAACTTGTTAAATATTACGCAGTATGTTTGCACCGCAAATCATTGCGTTTCGAGGTGGACCGTATTATGCATTGATTATGCAATTTATTCGTTAACTATTTACATATTATGATTACTACACAAGGATATGTAGACAAGTTTATCCAACTGTTTCGTCTCAAACCTCAGTCAAAGCACAGTATATAAGTGATTTAATAGACTGTGGTCAAAGTAAAACCTAAGGGTATAACTTAAAAATCAAAGTGCAAGTTGTAAAACATCTTGTCAATCGTTCTGAATAGATACGAAATTAAACACTGTTTATTTATTTTTAAATCACTGAAGCAGGCTGATATTTATTCTTCCATTCATATCTAAGAATGAACCACATTCTTCAATCTAACTAATTCACTCAATAACACGTACTTAGACGGTAGTTTTTTTAAATCTTTTTTTTTGTTGAGTTTTAGGCCCTTTTTGGCCGAGAGCTCAAATCAAAATCATTGCTAGTCAGCGTGGTAAACCCAACAGCATGCTGTATACTCTTCGCAGCTAGTAGTGGACTTGATCATCTTGATGATATTTTGAACTTTATTGAGTATCATAGGTATATGGATAATTAAGATGTGCCTAGTATAAGTAGTTAGTTAGTTAGGTATTATACTGTAGCTTACATTGTAATTCAGTTTATAAAAGGTGTGCACGTTAAAACACGATAAAGGTAAATTTTGTTATCTGCGTCCGAAATTAAAAGTAAAACAAAATGATAATTTGGCCTCAAGAAATACGGAGCAGCCACCGCTCAACCTTAAAGCCTGGCTTCTGAGAAAACAATAATGATTGGCATTGGGCATGTAGAGCGTAGCTCTTAATTTTTACCACATTTAGACAATTATAGCAGCAACAATAGAACAATAGTTTCTGTTAAATTCTTTTCTGCGAAGGATAGAATTATTTTTCTTGTTATGTTTACCTTGTTCTTAGGACTTAGATATTAGATTACTAACACTATAATGTTATTACTCTTAATTTTATAAGTTCAATGTATTTAACATTATTGTCTTCAGACAATATTACCGTTATGACCCGTAACTTTGAGGAAAGAACAAAAAAATAGCGAATCGTAAAGTAAACAAAAACAGTATACTGATAAAATTACAGAACGAATCAATGTTTAAATCACATTATTCATTAAATTAACTGGAGTCCAGTTAATCATTAAAACTAGACTAGACTCTGAAAAAACATTTTTGTTTTAACTCTGCCTCCTTAAGCTGCCTATACACACTGGGCCAGAGGAGGCGAACGCGAGTGTCGACAAAACGGCACGAGACAAAACGTAGCAACCACACACTGGCCCAGCGCTGGCAAAAGCGCGGTAGGCCAATAGGAGAACAGGACGCTACCCGCCGAGTGCCTTTGTTTTGAGCACAAAAACCGACACCGGTCACGAGAGACGAGTCGAGACAAAACAGCCCTATACACACTGGCCACTTGCCGTCACTCGGCCAGCGAGGCGAGCGACGCGAGTCATCACAAAACGACCCTCCACACACTGGCGTTGGCCTGCACTGGCCCAGTGTGTATAGGCAGCTTTAGAAGGAATCCTCAAAAACGTAATACGCGAGCTCTTTTTTGGAATCCCGAACGTAAGATCTTGGAATATCTGTCTGAAATCTCGAAAAGCTACTTTTGAGCAACAACAGTAGAATCTAATTTGCGAAAAACTTACTCCATTGAATATATAATTAATGAATCATTTCCACATTCCATTGATTCTGCTGTAAATTATGCTTAATTAAAATAAATGAATAAACCTTTAAGCGAATTATAAGTACCTACTCAAGACAAGTTGTGCATCTTTTATTAGATATGTGTAAGAACGTGACGATAGGTCACGTAATGCGTATGATCACGCGCAAAAACGCTGCCTAAACGTATGTGTGAATAAATACTATAGACACATTAATGACGAAATACAAACCTTCAAATTTGACTACAGCGAGCAGAGAATTCGTTAGTTTCATACAGAACAGTATGACAGAAATAAGTTACTATGAATGTCTTCTAGTCGGTATTACGAATGTGCAAGTTACGGCTGGTCTAGTCGGGAGAACGGCGCCTGCCCATCCGCTGACCCTGGGTTCAAACCCCACACGCACGACTATCTTTTCGAAGTCATGTGCGTAATACCTCTAACTTAAAAACGGCGAAGGAAAATGTCGTGAGGAAACCGACATGTACCTAGAATCTTTCGAAGTCATGTATCATCTACCAACCCGCACTGGGCCAGCTTGGTGGATTATGGCCTTAATTCTCTCCTTGCGAGAGAAGGCCCCGAGTCCCAGCAGTGGGAACATTTAGTGGGCTGTTGATGATAATTGATGAAGGTGCAACTAGCGATTTAACCCACTGCTTGACAGTTTTCACCATAATCATATAATTAAGTATTCCAGAGAAACTAAAACTAAATTAAAACTAACCATACAACCTATTTTTACCTTCTTAAAGTAAGTTTAATCCCGGTAATGTACTGGCTACATTCAACGTAGAAACACACGTAGAACACTCGTTTCTATAGTATTACTATAAAAACGAAATAATACCAGTAATCCACTAAAAGTTCCCAAAAAACACATCTGCAAAGCTTCTAAATTCAAAAATCAATTGTTAAATATTATGTGATACATTTTTGAAAGTAGACGTAACATTATATCGAACCGCATCAAAACCGGTGCATTCCTTTAAGTGTTCTGATAGTTACATACCTAAGTACACGGGAACACACAAATAATACGTATTTTCGTTGTGTCTGGGTGTTTATTTGTACAAAGAGTATGTACATAGTTAAAATTAAATAAATATTATATCAGCTATCGAGCTCCCATTGTACAAGCTTTGCTTAGTTCAATGGTGTTGTGTGAAAAAAAAATGTCGACAGATTTTTATTTGTTTTCCAGTGTCCCAACCATGG
Source organism: Ectropis crepuscularia (assembly GCA_963693475.1). Taxonomy (NCBI): domain Eukaryota; kingdom Metazoa; phylum Arthropoda; class Insecta; order Lepidoptera; family Geometridae; genus Ectropis; species Ectropis crepuscularia. The sequence goes on from OY856339.1 coordinate 8,872,667, forward strand.
ACGTATAAAAAACTTTTTTATACGTCCATCCCAACTTATAATGTCTCCCTCTATGCACACCAAACTTCAACGAAAGAAGAAGTAGATGACGAAAAATTGGACCTTCAAATTTGAATATAGCCATTGCCCATAATTTATAAGGCTACGGCAATAAAATAAAGAATTGGGTGTAACGAATTAATTGATAGTAATTTATTCATACTGCTTCATCTAATGTAGATTGATATTTGAATTGTACTTAAATTTATACCGAATACGAGTATTCTATAACAAAAAAAAATGGAAATTAATAACTACACATATGTATGTGATGGAATCAACGTGATTGCAGTCTTCAGTTCAATTGCATAATTTGGTTTGTAAATATTTTTATGAAGGTCGGAAATTTCTACACAAATTTGATAGATTTTTACACACAACTCATGTAAGCCTCAATTTAGTAAATATTTAAAGCACAGTAGCTATTTTTGTTAATTTAATATAACATGTATGAAAAATAAATAATATATACCTAGTCGACAACTAAAGTACAAATAAGTCTATTTAAACAAACTTTTATCCTACTAGCCACTCTACTGCACTCTATATTTTATGTACATTGAGACAGGAAATTAAAATTCTGAGCTATCAGTAATTTGTGAAATCTCTATTTCAAATACTCTTATTTCATACTCGGTTAGATACTCTTATTTAATCGACTTTTAATAAAGAGCTGGTTCGCGGTTTTGAAACAATGTTTTTCATCAATATGTGTTTATGCACAAGTATGGTGTATTTTTAAGTATATTGCAGTACCACGTTTGATTTTACGCAATATCTTACCGATCGACCCAACTGTTGTAATTAATTCCAAAACACGCTCCATTTAGCATAAAGATGTTAAAACCGATCGTAACGATATTTTATTAGAATTGGCCAAACGTCTTTGGGCGACCGTTGCCATTGCCGGAGCTATATAATTTATATTGTTTGCGTTTTGCATCAGAACCCGTTGAAGTCTTTTCTTGTGGTGTTTAAATGTATCGCATATGTGAATAAAATATTTGCATTATTTTTTTTGTGGAGAAAATAAAATTAACTTTCGGTTACAGGGGTAAATTAAAGCATTTTTTTTAAAAGTTCTTACACATAAAATATATGAGTAGTTGGTTAAATTAAAAAAAACAAATACTTACGTGCCCGAAACTTGTTCCCAAGAAAGCACTGGCACAAAATCCTCAATGAGTTCGCAACACAGGCACACAATAATTTTAATTTAAAAATGTAGAGACGGTTAACGTTCCGGATTCGAAATTCGAACGGCGGCGTCCGAGGTGCGCGCGCGAGTGGCGCCGGGTCACGTGCGCCCGCCCACCGACCGCAGGCACCTGCTACCCGGCCGAATCAAAAATACACACACACATTCTGCATGCGCCTTTGTTCCTTAATTCATGTGAAATGACGTCTTTCTAATACAGGTGCTTTTTAAAACTATGACTATCTTTGAGGACTTGCCGCTGAATGTAACATTAGTGCAAGGCATACGCGAGCCAAAAACTTGTCAAAATTTTGAGTACAGTCATATCAGTACAGAAATTTTCTAAATTTGAGACACTAGTCAAACTTAGACAAGATTCATTGGTTCTAGTTTTAGTACAACAGCGGTAAGTTTAAGTTTTTAGGCACTTTTATTTTATTAACATCGTCGCTTAACATTAGACGAAATGGCGGTCAAGTGTAGGTTTACACTAATAACACACACACAACACAAAAGTTAAAAACCTAATAAGTTTTACTTTCATTTTAGGTACAAAAACAGGTGAGTCCCCGCACCCTACCAGTTCCTTCGTTGCTTACTTCCTGGCCGCCATTCTTTCGAAGAAAAGAGCCAGAATATTTTAATTGAAGGAGGTACTCGTAGGTCATTAACTTACGGTCGTCTGCAACGGTTCACTGATTTTAATACTTATTCACCCAACTGCTGGTCTTTTTACTTTAAACAACATCCTTGATTGTCTTTGCGATGAAACTTACCTACCTACCATTTTTTGTGTTGGTTTTTGTTGGGTACTAAATTGACAATAGACTGAATTTCACTGAAGTTATTCGATGATTCTGCTTTTTCAGAAACGGGGAATAATACATTTATAGTTTTTTAAAACTCACAAATAACCTAGTAAAGCTTTAATTTTTTGTCTATATAATTGTTTACATAGATAAGAGATAGATCGGGAATGGACACCGTTTATACGTAATTTAATTCTAAATTTAAACTGACCTTATTCTAAAGATATATTTAGTAAAAAAAATACAAAGCGATCAAATGGAACACAGACTTAAGCCTTTCCAAATCACACTAATATCTAAAACAAGGACAAGCCGTCAATTAAAATGATCTAGTTTATTTTAGATACGGAAAAACAATATCGATTGCTGTTTTTTACTCAGTTTTTATTCACATCTGTCTGGTAAACGGTCGCTATGTGCAGTCAAGTGACACGTACCTTCTTAATTTGGTCGTGTAGCGTTGTCTGGCGAGTTCGTGCGACGGAAAAAGCTCAGTTAGAAGCCAGGTAAGCTGTTATCGGCCCAGGAAATAGTCGGAATAGCCCGCTTACCGTCGATGCATTGTGCGATGCAATAATAATTAACATTCATTTTATATTTTTATGAGTATTCTTGGAGGCGGAGTGTTAAGCACCTTATTACATTTTTATCAATGGGACAGGTAGAAGGTAGGAAGTTTGTTTTTATTCTAAAATATTAGTATATTCTAAGTACATAATTAACATTTAAAATAAAATGATTTGTTTTAAACAACAGACTTATGCTGGAAGTTTACCTATTTCTGGAAAGTGGACGTTGTTTTAGTATTATTCTGCGCCTTCAGTGCAGGTCCAAAGTTCTGTAGGTTGTAGAGGTCTCTTGAGGTCAACGGCTATAGGGACGGTTAAAAATATACAAGACACGGCGTTACCATTGCAAATATAATCAGAAAATATCTAGTTCGTAAAGATGCAGCGGTTTAGGCTGTGATTTGATTTGTTTACAATCTAAACTTTCGAGGTCAGAGTGAATAAACTCCTTGTTTCAAGCTTGAATAAATACTCGAACTTACGCGAACTAAAACCTTGTTTTTGAGTACACTGAAACCGATATAGAAATGTCTGCCGTTTGAGATGTTAAATGAACACAATGAGGGAAAATTGAGCTTGAGTCGCTTGAGTCATGTTCGGTTATACAGTGGCAAGTATCTACTAGGCTAGCATCTGACATCTTTTACTATGGTTCATTATCACTGTTTCTAGTGAATGGGTGGTCAAAAGTGTACTGATTGCGAAAGAGTTTCAATGATCAGTCAATGACTGGTTAAAAAATAGGAGTATAGAGTAAATTTAGACAGAGTTTTACTCTAAAAGCTCATTAATTGTTTAAGATTACAATCTATTCTTCGTACCTATTTTGGCAACGATTATGGTTACGATTTGGTAACGATATTTACGGATATGAAAAGTATTTATTTTTACCAACAATAGATTATCGTTCTTTTTTGAACTCTAGTCATCGACAGAACTGTTTTGCCGTCAAAATATACAGAAGAGTAAAACTACCTTTTTAGGGTTCCGTAGAAAAAACGAACTTCCACCGAAAATTGGTCTGAACTCTAGTTCATCTAGATCTATCTAGTAAGTAGTTTTTTTGTAATCGGCATAATTATAGTATTATTAAAACATCGATCAAAGTTACAACGTTACCTACGTTACCTACAAGATTTTTTATATTATGCTACTTGCTGATATGAACTAGGCTAGGCACCCTTCATGAGCGAGGCCAACTCGCACTTGGCCACTTTTTCTTATAGTGTGACGGGGTGAGCAAGATATGTGGCTGATGGTAATCAGCACACCTTCTCGCAATAGCACAGTTCCACGCAGTTATTTGAATATTAAGAGTCCAAATCAAACCAGTACAGCGCAGTACACTGCTAGGCAGCTAGCAGTGTACTGCGCCCGTCACCCATATTTAAAGATAATTCATATATTTGCCCTGAAATTTCTCTAAAAACAATGCCCTTCAAACCGGAACACAGTGTTTGCACATTGCTGCTTCTGGCATAGGTAGGTGTGGTACTTCCCCAGGCGGACTCACCAAAGAGTCTTACAACTCCAACGTTAAGCGAATGTAATGATTCTATAATACTCAACTGGGCTGATATTGTTAGTCTTAGAATACTAGAACTTAATTTCCGCAAAGCTTTCAAAAACGTTAAATAATAGTTCTTTGTATTCAACAAGTCAGTTTATAGCAGAGTAAGAAACAATTTGCGTAATCATTGCTGTCAGCTGATGAAAATGTCTGTTGGATTGTAGTAGTGAAAGTTGTAATGTGGTAAATAAAGTTTGAGTTAAACCTAACTACGATAGGTAGGAAGTGATTCCTTTGGACTGACAGATTGTGAAACCACCGCTCATTAATTAATCTTTACTAGTAGGTATTGAACATTTGTAATTAATACGTATCTACGTTTAATAAAACATTGTTTGTTCATTTTATTGCTAACATTGTTGGGAAACCGAAACATCATATTACAACCAGGTAAATTTTGAAACTAAATGATCATATACATAAATCACTAACTACAGGAAATAGACCGTGGTTTTATTACCGCTGTGCTAGTTTATTGACAGCCACCACGTTCCAATAAAAGGTATTTCCAGGAGATCCTCACTTTGACAGCCTAGTGGATTATGGCCTCGACTCTCTCCTTGCATGAGAAGAACCCAAGTCCCAGCAGTAGGAACTTAAGAGTGCGCCTAAAGCCAGGAAAAAATCAGATTTCACCCGCGCGACGCGTTTTTTAATGTGATGTGCATAAAGTCGAGAATAGCATGACACAGTTTGGCGGAAAAATCAGTATTTAATCAGGAGTCATTTTTGACCAAGTTTTATTTAATTACTCAATAACTAAACATAAATTTAAAAAAGTGTTCGGTTACTTTACTAGAACGTACAAATAGGAATTTTATTACCAAAAAATAATGTGGGGTCATCGCTGATAATTTCGAGTACTCGAATTAAAACGGGGTTTTCGGTGTCATTTTTATTTTTTTATTGTAAAAAACTCTGATCTATTTTTAAAATTCTATTCGGTTATTGTGCCTCTTCTTGATTGTACCCATACGTCAATATTTTTTTTGTCATAGTTTTTAGTTTCTTAACTTCAGTGAGCGGCGTCGAAAATGTCCTTTTTTCGTTTTCTAGCTTTAGGCGCCCCCTTAATGGACTGCTTATGAATATTCTGTGATCCTACTAATCCCACTAATATTATAAATGTCAATGAATGGATATTTGGATGTTTGTTGCTCAATCACGTCCTAATGTATGAACGGATCAGGCTGAAATTTGGAACACAGATAGATTATAGTCTGGAAGAACACATATGCTTCATAACGGCGAAGTAACAGGAACTACGCGGGTAAACCTGTGGGGCGCTGCAGTATACGATACATTTGCCAACGTTAACTCGATATTACGTTCATACAACGGCTACTGGTAGCTTTCAAACCACCTCTGAACACCCTAGTTACCCACATCCCACGATCTTCAGTGACAGGTAACCTTAACCTCGCGCGGCAGGAAACAAGTAGGGCTCCCGAGTCGTCACCGGAGCGCGACCGACGAGTCTGTACGATACACACGACTAAGTTTGGTTATCTTGCATTGTAAAAGTTTTATCTCTTTTAGAAATCGTATTTATAAGCACATTTTTTTCTTTTTAATATATTTCATTCACAGTATTTTTAATACGTGCAGAAGAAATATCTTTATCAATTTCAAACAAAATATTTGTTAGTAGGTAAGAAAGCAGCAGAGATAAAAGGATATCTTTAAACGTTTCTTCGGGCTGACAAAACATCCTACGGATCCCTAATACTGTAGATTTTAATGGGTAATGGCTATCGTTTGCCATCAGACAGTGCGTTTATTGGTACCAACTCATTTTTAAAAAATAGCTGTTTGGTTCACAAAAACTTTAAATAAAAACATATAAGGCGGGTAGTAAAAGAGAACTAAATTTCTAGTGTCTATGGTTGCGACTTATATTGTTGGTGGAGAGTAGGCACCACATATGTACCTACTCTACTGTACAGAATGCTGTGGAACTCATTAAAATAAATCTCTGAGGCTAAATAAAGGTTAGATTAAGTGGTTATCTCTAAACTGATTAAGCGCTGAGAACAAAGCCTGTTCTAGGTGCACTCATGTATATCATGTAATTCTGAATAGAGAATTTTGTTTTTGCAGAAAGTTGAACTCATTAACAATGTATAATTAAATAAATATATTAGTCATAGTTACATCAATAATTAATCTGCATAAAACAATTTTGCTCATTTTTATCCTACGGCATCGGTGAGTGACTCACAAGTATAATTTTATTTTCGTGGTTTAGTGGATTTCCAACAAACAAAATACAAATACCAAAATAAGGTAAACAGTTTAGTCGCAAAAATTCAGATTAGGTCACTAACAAGTTTAGCAAAACATTAACAGTTTACCTTTAGGAAATAAATGTACATTTTTCCTAAAAATTGTTAATAGTTTACTGCTTGCTTGACTTGACGTGAGTCACTTTATCAGGTATTAGATTTTTGCCGACAGCGCGTCATATCTTAATATATAAAAGTCCAGTATTATGATGTATGTTTCCAGTGAACTCTTCACCGAGTCATTCACGAAAGTTAGCAGGTACTTATGTGTAATTTGGTCCAATTTGAGACACAAAATACTTTTTTTTGCAATGCTATATTTGCACTTGACCACCATCTCGCCTGCTATTAAGCGACGCGATCGGCGCTGACGATGCAGTTTACCGTAAACATTTTAACTAGATAATCTCTAAATAAATAAAAAGCTAAAAAATATACTTTTTGTTTTTTTTTAATAAAGAGTGACGAGACGTAGGACATGTGCGTGATGGGAAGCAACATGCCCGGCACATAACGGCACAGTGACACGCAGCTATTGGAACATGAAGAGTCCAAATAATTTCCAACCACTGCACTGTGCTCGTCACCCAGATATATAAGATGTTATATCTCTAAGCCCTGTGATTTCTCTTGAAACATTGCCCTTCAAACCGGAACACAGTAATGTTTGCACATTCCTGCTTGGCGGTAGAATAACTGGCAAAGATGTGGTACTTCCCCAGACGGACTCTGCCAAGAGTCCTATCACTACTCGAACTGTTATGTTGCGCTAGACCACCACCTCGTCTAAAATAAAACAAGCGACTAGCGACTTTGTTCACTACATTAAAATCATTACAAAACAACAAAAATAAACATTGAAATCGGTTCATCCATTTGAGCTCTACGGTGCCACAGACAGACACACGTATACCACCACTTTTTTCTGGTCGGGGGTTAAAAAATATGCAACGTGTTCGAATAGGCTTACGGGACGTTCCCAACCCCCGCTATCTACCTGCCCCCATGAATGAATGGTTTGTACTGAGTGATATCATGGGAAAGGAATTTTGTCTATCTTCTTACGATGCTTGCGTAGGCGCCTACCTACCATTTAATTATTTTAAGACTTCATTCATCAAAGGATTATCCTCTCTAGCGATTTTCTTGAAACTGCTTATTGCAACACAGACACGTTTGTTATGTCTATTTATAGGTTGTGAAATTAGGAAACACATATTCACAGTCACACATTATAAATAAAAGATCCCTGAGAACTTAAAATTGTTTCAATTCGTGGGATTAATGTAAGTGAGATGTAAGTGATTTCTAAAATTGTTTTTTCTATCTTGAGTGCATTTTGAAAGTTAACACATACCTACATATAATCATCTATGAGTAATTATTATTATTTATTAAAAGCTGTAAGTGGCTTAGTGATTACACCAACGATCCGATTTCATAAACGTGAAGTTACAGGTTCGCAGGTTTTAAGAGAAAAAACAACTTAACAAAGATCATCTCAAATTTTAACGGTTCAGAGTCGTGCGAAGATTTTTAAAGAACCGTGACAAAAAACGGCATAGAACATACTCACACCGGCAACGGTTGCCATGATCGGGCTTCGGCGTCCGTTGGATGACTCATCACAGGAGCAAGCATTATCGTGTTGTGAAGCTTTTTATACTTGACAAAATAACCTAATGTTCTTGAATATGATTCGTGATTGATGCCAGAAACTTATAAATTAAACATTGAAGCCTTTTGTAAAATAAAGGTTACCAATTAAGTTAACCTAGTATTTAAGTTATACATAATGTTAATTATGTCTTTCCTCAATGTATATTTTTTCAAACGTACAAACTTTCAAACCTGCTATCAGTGCTGATTAATTTAAGAAAATGCTGCTGATTTTTAAAGAGACTAATGGAAATTGATCTCTGGTGACTTCTATTGCCACCCGAACGTTGGGTAGCGCAGAATGCGCAGGATCCTACTAAACTAATCTTACCTTACTCAACGAACATCTCTGACGAAAACTAGTGCAAGGGCACCTCAGCTCAAGCAGTCTGCTATTTTTTTTTTAAATAGAGTGACGAGACGAGCAGGACATGTGCCTGATGGTAAGCAACATGCCTGCCACATAACAGCACAGTAACACGCAGCTATTGGAACATGAAGAGCCCAAATCATTACCTAGCACCGCACTGCGCTCGTCACCCAGAGATCTAAGTTGTTACATCTCTAAGCCCTGTAATTTCTCTGGAAACATTGTCCTTCAAACCAGAATACAGTAATGTTTGCACATTGCTGCTTGGCGGTAGAATAACTGGCAAAGGTGTGGTTCTTCCCCAGGCGGACTCTGCTAAGAGTCCTACCACTACATAATGTTTACAATGCTGATACTCGGGCTTTTGTTCATTAGATTCCATTAAAGTGATAATGCACCGCACTAGTTGAGCATGTTACAAATCCTCGAACCATGTATTTATTGGTACACGTAAGTTTCCTTACGATTTTCTCCTCCACCGCTCAGTATCGCAAGGCTCTTTAATGACAAAGAACGTAAAAGTAGTTATGGACTTTTTAAAGTTTGCAAATAGAGCCTTAAATAGGTGTACAGTAGGTATAATGTATGATACAGGCTGGTCGAAAAATGCGTTGACGAATTTATTACTTATAATTTAAAATTCGAACAGGATGATATCCAAAGTTAAAATATTATTTAAATGTGTGCCCGTAAAGTGGCGCGGAACCAATATATTGGTTCGGTATGAACGGTTCGGTATCCGGTGGGATATGACCCATCATGTCAAAAAATACAGTAAAAAAATTGAATCTCCCCTCAAAAATTTTGAGGTTAGTTTTGACAATTCAAATCATAAGTGTAGGTTTATCAACTAAACTTTTTCGCAGCAGCAGCAGCAGAAAAAAAAACATTTAATGATTTAAGGACCTTAGTTGTAACTACTAGTAACCGCTGACAAAGAGATAGAAACAGGGTTGTTAGGTTTCTCGTGTTTTGAAAAGACGTCAAAATAGCTAACCTAAACTAAAGCTAACTATCATAAAATATATTGTTGAATCTGTAATTCTTGGAGTCTATATTTATGTTACATTTTCATATCGATAATAGGTAAATTCCTACAAAATGTTTTATTGTAACAAAATAAGGCATAAAATGAATAACAATTAAATATTTTTGACAGTTTGTTTGCAATGTGAAAACGTCTCAGTAACAATGAATGAGTCGAAGAAATCTTGTAAACATATTTTTGGAACACACTTTAGTATAAGATATCCGGACCTGCTTTTGCAGTTCTTAGCAAATATGAAATAGGTAGCACAAATATTTGTCAACTGGTGCAACTGTAGCACGTTAACCTTGCCTTATCTCATGCTGTGGTTGAATCATTGTCACTTGCTAACGTAACTTGCTGTTTGACTTTCAATTCGTTGTTTATTTTTCAACTAAGTAAATTATTGTTTTAAGTAAATAGGTACAGTCTTCCGAATGTTGGTGATGTTACTTTACTTTCCATATTTTAATTAGCAATGATGTATTCTTATTATATCTAGACCTTCATTGGTGTACAAATAATTAAGTTTACTTACCTTACAAAGTTTTACTTAACGTTACGTTAAGCTTTACTTATGCTTACAAATAATTATATTGAATATAGTTGGTATGTAGTGTAGTGTACCTACTATTGGTTGCATTTTTGTTGGTAAATAATTTAAGTCTGATGATTGCAAGTATAAGTCGCATAGGCTTTGCAGCCCGTTTTATTTTCTTAGTTTTATCTTCGTAGTGTTTCCTCAAAATATATATTTTTTGGAATATACCAGTATCCTCGCAATGTCTTCTTTTACCATTTTGAAAAACGCTCAGTGGTGCGTATGTGATTCGAACTTACAACTTCACAACAGACATTTTAACAGCTATTACTTTTGGTGTCTGTTTTTATTTCTCTACTTTGAATGTTCTCTGCTATTTTAACGTTAAACAATTTTAAACAAAACTATGCGCACGGTGCTTTTTCTGAATGTACGAGTATAATAGAAGCATGTTTCTTGATTCCCTTGGACAACAGATTCCATTATGTATGTAGTTTCTATAAAAGATTTCTAACAATATCTAAACAAAATTGAAGTCACATAAATTAATACCATCGTGTCGCTGACGTTATGTTTCTTCCTAATACGACTATAACAAACTAAACAATCTGATCAATCAGCTGATTGCAAAATCCCATTGAAGCATCTTAGCTTACAGTTCATGAGTCATATTAGATTCAAGGTGATCATGTCCTACTTCGACTGAAGAATAAAACCATGATACAATATAACTGTTGCAAATTCTTTGAACTACGTTCAACTAAAATCAGTCATCCTTATTCTGACATGGTTTTAAACTGCTCAGGTATTTAATAGGGTTGTGGAATGTATTGGAAGCTTAGAGGTTTCTCAGAACTCGTTCAGGGTTAAGAAGATTGGGGTGTCATCGCCCGTCTGGTGAAGCTGACGTCATTCGTGAATCCCAAAATATTTTTGCCGTTTTACAAGGTTAAGGTTGGGTTTTGTTGTTGTAGCTTACATTTATTCAACTTCTAACATTGAAATGAAAGATTTCATTTTAACGTTTCAAGCTACCTAATCATTCTATAATGTCTCTCAGTATCCCATGGGGATAACTAATTTTAAAAGATTTAAATATTAGCTTGCGGTAATTCAGGTAATGCTATAGCATTCCCTAGCATATAGCATTCTGATGATTGTAAGCATAAGTCGCATAGGCTTTGCAGCCCGTTTCATTTTTCCATGTGAGAAATGATAGAATGATGATGAAGTATGAGTAGAGATGAGGGAATCGTATTGCTCACTACTTATTGAATTTCTTTGCACCCGTTAGTTCTATTGTTGTAGTGATACGTTACGGAACAAACATACTTACTTACAAACTTTCGCCTTCATAGTATTAATGTGCCACTCTCTACATGTCGTTAAATATTAATCCCGTGATTTAAGGACTATAGTTTGTTGTTAGTCGTTTTAATCCTCGTAAATTACAACCTCGTGTTTTTCCAATAAATGTGTCATATCATTCAGGGATCGGGAAGTAACCTTTATGTCATTTACCTTATCTCTAAAGACCTTAGCTTTTATTGAAAGTGACCGCAAAACGTCTAACCGGTGAACACTTATTATAAGCAATTTGTAAGTAATATTTATTCAATTTATCATTTCCGAGATGATGAGGTGTTTTTGTAGTGCGAGCCTCGGGCGGTGGTTCGTGAGAGCTGCGTATGCATTCTCGTATTACCTACTTTGGAGTTTCCGAAACATTGTTTTCATTGTCATCTTGATATCAGTCTATAGAAGAGAATATCGACAAGTTAATTGGTGTAGTGTCGGAGGGACGGCTGAGCACTTGAGCGATATGTTCGCGTTAGATGATTTTTGGATGGGTAAAATCTTGTGTGTTAAAGTTACCGGCATGCGTAATAGTATTTATAACACATTTGCTCGTAAAGTATCTCCTATTGCACCAATTTCTGTATCGTAATACAACTCATTATGTACTTGTGCGGTAAAGTATAATGTAAAACGCACGGTTTCTAAATGCTCCGTCTAAAACGAACGGACCTTTTTAAATCTTAGTAAAGAGTTTTTATTTCAGAAAAGTAGCCAACATTTTATGAATAAAATTAACTTTGAGAGGTAAAATATAATAGAGAAATATTTAATTCGTTATTTTAATTAATTTTGACCATAAATTACAACAATTTATCTATAACAAAACACAAAAATATGAATTGACTTTATTACTAATGGCATACAAGCTGGTTCTGTGCCGTTGCTTAAAAAAAGTCGCCGATGCGCGCGCATTGCTAATCTGTGAACAAGTAAAGATATATCCGCGCGCTATTTTTCGCTGCATTGTTTTTATTTCAAAATGTCGTCAGAGTTTTAATTATTTCCTCGCAAATGTGTTATAAAACGTCGTATGACATACGTGCGCTTTGATAATTACAACCTCTGCTAATTATAGCAATATAGCCTCAGCTGTAATTATCAACTTAGCGCACTTATATCATAATGTACTATTGTAGCTATACAGATGACGGATTTGTAGCTATGTAGCTATACGAAAAAATTTGCGTGCAGGAGCTATCAAAAGAGACCTAGGGGGAAAAATACGTCTCTATCTAATGTTGGGACACCACAGCCTGAATAATAAAAGGTGGAATAAGGTTGTCCACGTAGCATCAGGATGTCGATGTGATTCCCATTTGCGACCAATATTTGTGTGATGAATACAGTATTTCTATGGATCGTAAGTATGTTGTATTTACAAGTATAATCTGATACTTGTAAATCTATATCCCACCAAAAACATTCTGTAAAAAACTAGCCAAGTCTCGATGAAGCTGCATATTTATTTCTAAAACGTAATGAAATCTAGACAAAGCTGTACCAAGTCTAAGGTACCTTGCTGCGGTTTCTTTATTATAATAGTTAATGTTGTGTGAATTGGCCGTTGAAGGGTACACAAGGGTACTGTTCCGTATAATCGGGCAACATTATATCGGCCATCGAAATCATAGCGGATCTATGGTTGACAGCCGGCTGTCACTTGTACATTGTCTTTGTTCGCGGGAACGACGAGTCACGTTTTCTTTCTAACCTGGTGTTTTTCGGATAAAAGCTTTAATATTGTGCGGGAATACGTTATTAAAGTTAATAATTACTACTGGATTAGTGCTGGAATATTATTTGTGAAGTGGCTGCTGGATTGGCCCCTTCTAAACCGCTGGACTGGTTGAATACTGCTGGGACGGGAGATCGTCTACGGAACTGTCTGGTTTGGTGTCCACATATTCCCTTTTCTGACCCCGTTCCTTCTTCCTGTCAGACCAAACTGGGCTTTGGACGACGCCGGGAACCCTACGTAAGTAATTTTAAGTAACTTGTTTGCAATTAGGGGGTAAACTTTAAAATCGGTATATCTGCTTTAATTAATATGTTTTAATCCTGCTTATGGGCCCCAGGACGGTAATTTCTGGATAAATTACTATACAGGTACAAAACCAGGTGCTTCATGACACCATTGCACCAATCTGTCGCCAGAACCACCACCATTGATGATGGAAAATGGCCAATTGGAAAACGTTGATTCAATAACCAGTCAATTGTTTTTGTCTTACTATTTTCCCTAAATTGAATTGTATGTATATGGTGTGAACAATAAAGAATTTCAATAATACTTATGTGTAGGCGAGCCGGAAACAAACAGTTTAAAAAAATAGTTCCAGTCCAGACGGACTCATTCTATCATTCTACGGATACGGATACGGATCTATTCATTGATAGAAGTCCGTCTGTACGTTTATTTTATGTTAGATAGGTGGTCGATTTGACGCTCCCAAAAAAAAATAGCGCAGAAGTCAGTATTCGATGCTGAACGCAGGTGTTGCTGTTAAATGCATGCATGTGTTGTTGTTGATTAACAACAACCTGATATGAGACATTAGCGTCCAATTACCAATACCAGTATAGGGTATTATCTCGCTTAACAAGTACAAACATAAGTAGTTACAACAGATACAACATAACGTGTAAACAAAATTTACTTGTATCCACTAACGGACTAACGTATAAGAATGTTCAACGGCCAAGTCACAAAACATTAACTATATTAATAAAGAAATCGCAGTAAGGTACCTTAGACTTGGCACAGCTTTGTCTAGATTTCATTACGTTTTAGAAATAAATATGCAGCTTCATCGAGACTTGGCTAGTTTTTTACAGAATGTTTTTGGTGGGATTTCACTTCTTTTTGTAGAAACGTAGACTTATCGATTTATTATATTAGATGTATTATTTGATACATATTCTTTTTTTCCGGTTCTGATTCTTGTATATTAGCAACATTTGCCCAGTAGTGGGAAGCAATAGGCTAGATTAAATTAGAAGATGTGTCCCACTATGCTGGATTTTTGCAATGACAGTCGATTTTTTTGTGTACCAATAGTAGAAAGGGGCATTACTATATCTCTTATACAGCTGGGACAAGCTGAGAGCATGAAGAACCTTCATCAGATACTTCAGACCTTCGATTTTTGACATCAAATGAAGAGGCAAACAAAGTTGAATATTTTTTGTAAAGGCGTGTTTTCAAATAACCAGGTATACCACAAGGTACCCCAGATTTTCGATATTCCTAGTTTTTATAGTTTTCCCTTTATGTGGCCATTAAACCCTAAGTCTGTACCAAATTTCAGCTCTCTGAGTTTATGGGAAGTACTAGTTCTATTTTGATGATCATGAGTGAGTGAATGAGTGTCGTAAATGCGAAACTTTGCTTTCGCTTTACTTCGTAACTAAATGACGTACAGACTTGAAATTTTGGATTTTAAGTACGCGATTATAACTTACTAGATGACGAAAATTTCAGCGTTCTGGTCTTATCTAGAGGTTCTCAAATAGGGGCCTGAAAATGCGGCGAAATGGTTCCAGTAAAGGATGGTACGGCAGTGTTTGCTTCGCGCTCGACTTGGCGGGGGCACTGCCGTGCCCCCAGATATTTAAAAATCAATGCCACTTTTCGTTGTTATTGAACTCTTCCTAAACGGCTGGAGCGATTTGAATGATTTTTTTTGTATACGTTTGGGTAGGGCCCTGGAAGGTTTAGATTCACAAATCAGCCCGGCAGATGGCGCTGCAGTTGATATCTAGGTTATTATTCGAGCGAAGCCGGAGCGGGCCGCTAGTATCTGATAAAGTACTATATCAGATATCGGCAATCGCAGATCAAGGGGAAGGGGTCATGGAGTTCATGACCCACCCCCCTGACCTGGGACCCAGTACCTAGATGGACCGCTGATTAAAAAAACATGCCATGGATTTATCGCACAGTTTAATCCGCCCTTGGATATCGGGCTCTCATACTGAGCTATTTTTAGTTTAGGGTTAGGCAGTGTTGTATTTAATATGTCCACCAATATTTATTTTAGTGGACGAAAATTAAAATTTTGGGAGATGTAGAAAATTATGGGAGAACTGAAATCATTTCTATGATCAAAAGCTATATTTTTAAGAAATTAAAATATTTTCTCCTAAAATTTATTTATGTTCTTTTTTTTGATAAGTTTCAAATAGATTTAATATTTTTTAAACAATTTATTTTGTTAATTTGATGTTTGCTCGGTCCATACAAAGTTGTTATTCGTTCGATACAATGGAAACAAACACTTATATCTCCGTGTTGTAGAGAAGTTCTCACGAAAACCGCCTTTGGTTGGGGCCTTTTTGAGCCCCAATGACTCCGCATTGACTCATCTTTTCTGCAGTGCAATGATTTGAACTTCGCGGTCATTAGCATTGGTCCATCAAACATTTAATCGAAGTTTTGTAATTATACAAAGAAAATCCAGTACCCTACCCCTTTGATGAGGAAATCTTAAAAGTTGTTGTAGTTTTCCTCATTTCGAGTTTGTCGAGGAAGTCACATTGAGTTGTTTAGTAAACAACTTTGTTATTCAAAGTCGTGGTACGATGGTGTAGCTGTTGGTGTACTATTTTAAGAATGAAGGATAAAAAACCCTCAATTTAATTTTGAGAGTGTAAGTAATATTTTTTGTATGAAAGACAGCGCAACTGTTTCTTCATATCATAAAATTAAGAGCACGAGTAATCGTATCGTAAAGAACATAGTCCACTTGTGGAAGTACCTCCACACCTTTGCTAGTTGTTTAACCGCCAAGCACTGCACATTACTGTGTTCGGAGGAAAATGTTTCCAAAGAAATCACAGAGCACTCTTTGCTTTGTGATGCCTTAACTTATAAATATTCCTTTCTTAACTTAATTTGTAAATAAATTTATCTCTTTTTATCTTCTTCTTGTGCTAGAAAGTGATTTGAACTGATCATATTCAAATGGCTTAGTGCTCTAATGTGCCGACATGTTGCTTACCATCAGCCACATTTCTTGCTAAAAATAAATGTGATAACGGAAAAAACATTTTGAACTTGAACGACGATAATACAAGCAATCTGTGTTGTCTGTGTAACGTTGTTGAAAATACCCACATCATCTTTAACCAGTACATTTAGGTCTACGTGCTAATTTTCAAACAAGATGCTAATACGCAATATGATATTGATTTGATCCTTAAATCACACAGTTTATTGACTGTTCAGTTTCCGTCCAAAGACTTTGTTTTACAACTACGCGCATTAAGGACTTGCGTCGATGATAGCATGACGTCTTTTTGACGTGACAACGTCTTATAAATTGGTATGCCGGGTGACACTTCAAGAAACTGCGTTACGCTCCGCTCACGTTATGCGCTCACAATGAGAGCGAGTGAGAGGGACGCGTGCCTTTCACTTTTTATGTCTGTCTCTCTCGCTCTTAGGCGGGCTAACCACTCAAAGTCGTTGTCACGTAAAACTTTCGCCCGTATACCGACTTTACAGGCAACCAATTTTTTTTAACAGTCATTATAACTGAAGTGCTACGTAAAAATATACATTTTAAGACGTATTTTAAAGTGAAAACTTCTTTTGGCGTGCCTAGACAGAATTTCGTGGGCTGTGAATTGAATTCTAGCGTCACGCTCGGTTATGATAAGAAATCATCGGGTAAACTCGGGACCACAGCCATTGGCCATCTAGAAATGCGTGCGCGAATGGGAAATGCTGATGCATTTCTAGATGGCCATGCCGTGACGGCCAGGCCACACCCTCCGGTTACATACGTGTAGTTTCCAAAGTAAGCTTCCTATGACGGCCAATTTTTTTTTATTTGAGTTTTGTCAATAATATTGTTTTTCACTTTTTTTTTAAATAAAGAATGACGAGACCAGCGGGACATGTACTTGATGGTAAGAAACATGCCTGCCACATAACAGTACAGTGACACGCAGCTATTGGAACATGAAGAATTCAAATCATTACCTAGCACTGCACTGCGCCCGCCACCTAGAGATTTACTAAGTTGTTATATCTCTGAGCCCTGTAATTTCTCTGGAAACATTTCCCTTCAAACCGGAACACAGTAGTGTTATCACCTGTATTTTGTTTGCCTGGTATTTCACTATAGTATTATTTATAATACTGGGATTTGAGTCTAAATATGTGTCATTTAGTGTAGAGGGCGCCGGTGGGATACCATTCACTTCTACCCGCCATCTCAAAAGAGTTTTAGAGGGGTTTGCGCTATAAGTAGATGGAGCTAAGCCGTTGAAGAGCATTCCTTTGTGAAATTTTATATGGGAAAGATCGAACAGTTGTCAATATTAATTCTTACATTTATTCAATTGGTTTACTTTTACTCAATTGATAACAGTAGTGTTTGCACATTACTGCTTGGCGGTAGAATAGCTGGCAAAGGTCCTTCCCCAGGCGGACTCTGCCAAGAGTCCTACCACAAGATTGACTTGGCCATACTTGACCTTCGAGTGACGTCATAAGATGATGGTCTATATTTTCCGTGTGTTAATTGCATAAGCTGTATTAATTTCAGGTGTTTGTAGGAAACTTTTTCTGTGAAAACTATTTGGAGAAAAAATCCGCCTCGAGAAGTATTACAAATTTGCTAGTTATTTTACCGCCAAGCGGCAATGTGCAAACATTACCGTGTATCGATTCCCAGTGAGGCAAAGGCACTGTTTCTGTTCGGAGGCAGGCTAGGACTCTTCGTGTACAAATAGCTATTTGGCACTATTAATTGTGTTTCATAACACCAGACGCACGTCTTGGAATCTCACTCCCGTTACACTATATTTAAAAAAAAGGTACAGATCGCTATCGATTTGACAATATGTAACCGAAACTTCCAAACTTTCTAAAACCGAAAATTAATATAATATCTAAAATAAACTTTATTGGCATTTAAAGTTCTCAATTTAGTTACAATCACAAAAATGATTAACGCATGAACGTTAAGAAACAAATTAAAACTGTAGAGACTGAATTACCTATCTACGAGTATGTATACAGGGTCTTTTTTTGTTTGTTTTAGCAGTGCATTTAAAAAAGAAAATTTCGAACTGAAAAGAAAACAACAATACAGGTAAGCTAAGGAATTAACACTATAACATTCTTTTAACTACCCACTGACACTAAGCACATTTGAGTTATGCATAGACCACTGAAGGTAGACGCTAGAAATGATCGCATCCACTACCAGTCGGCCGCGTGTCTAGCGTGCTGAAGGCATCACAGACTAAGTAGAGAGATACATTATCCTAGAATGAAATTGTACTATATTTGCGGAGTCAAAACAAGTTTATCTTATTCCTATTTTCGAGTTGACATTTGGACGGTGTCAAGGTGATCCGACCTCTTTGGTTCGTTAAACCGGTCCTCTAAACTTTATGGTCCGGATTGGGATGGCTAATATCAATATTAATGAAGTCGATTACTCAAAACAATTGTGATGACATTCTTTTGAAGTAATCATAACACAGCTATTTTTGAATGCAAATAAAGACTGCGTTTGACCGCCGATTCGTCTGTCTGTAAGCAACGATGACATTTCAATGATAATAACCGTGGCCTGCGAGTGCGAAGAGGTAGTAACAACTACTATATAAATTCTGTCAAATAAAATTCTGTAGTAAATAATTAAATTTACTAATATCCCAAATAAAATTATAATTATCAAAGTTTAGATATTTGTTGCTTAATCACGGCGGAACGGCTGAACGGATCGGGTTGAAATTTAGAAAACAGAATATTGTCTGGAAAAGCATATGCGTTTCACAATGTTGAGATCATAGGTTCGAATGTTCCTGCACCTCTGAATATTTTTCCAAGTGGAGACTTACTGGTTTATCATCGCCAGTGGCGATTCGCGACTGGGTTTGACGGCGAAGAAAAACAGCGTAAGGAAACCGGCATGTTCAGGATTACTATTGTTCGGCGTACTGGGCCAGCGCGGTGGATTATGTCCATCTATCTATCTTTGCGAGAGAAGGCCCTGCGTCCCATCACTGGGAACATTTAGTGAACTGCTAATGCTTTTAGCTTGAACCTTGAACGACACTAAAATTACAACGATACAGACAAGATTAGCATGGCCCTGTAGAAAGATGATACCTACGCAAAATCGTGGAGCGGTCCATATTTTTTGGACCACTCAAAGCCGGCCATCTCAGTTAAGAATTCCTACCAGAACGCAACCTCGCGCTCCTCCACGGAGGTTGTATTTAGCTACATGGGCTCGGAATGCTTATACCATCATTTATCGGTTCGTTGGAGGCTCGTTTGTTGGAAGGATGTACCACGTGCAGGTGAGGTTGATTTGAAGTTGATAGTGAAGGACACTTCCATGATTATAAATATTCGAACACGAAGAATCCAAATTACTGCCTAGAACACTGCTCTCTACACCCAGAGATATAAGTTGATGTATCCCATTGCTCTGTTTCATTTCTTGAAACAGGGCTACATGGTTTTGTAATGGTACTCTCTCAGGCAGACTCTGCGTAGAGTACTACCACCACAAAATATCATAGACAGATATCGAAACATCAAAAATTTACATCGCTAATTGTAATTGCATTAGCATTGCAAATTCAATTCCCACGTATAACAAAAATGTCTACATATTTATTGAAGTGGATCTATAAATCATTGGGGGCTTAAACAATAGTTTTATTTTATTAAAATTTGCATTCTGCAATTACAAACGCAATGTATTTGTAATTGTATTTTAATTCATAAAAAAAGAGTAATTTTGTAAGCTGTAGCAGGTAAATGTCTCTACGAATGTTAACGTCAATCTTTGGTATCAGTTTTGGACAGTAGACATTGCTTCAGTGGTCTAGTTAACAACCTTGCTTTCGAAAAACTCGGTAATAAATCCAGTCATAAGATATAATATCGACTCGAGTACTTAAACGTAGATAGATCGAGAGAATTAGCCAAACAATTCAGCGGTTACAGTTTTTTTGGGCATGACACTGTAAACCTGTTTACATTAATTTGTTGATTTGTAGAAAATTACAATTGGCAAAATCCGTGATTAAAATATTACATTAACGTGGTTAAGCAACCAACCCTACAAAGGTAGCTGTCATTCTTTAAAGGTTACCTAAAGTCTTACATACAAGAACACTTGTTGACTTCAGAATTATCTAACATTTTTTTCATACGAATGAATTAATAATAAATTTCACTTTCTTACTCCTAAAAAGGAAAAACAGCTGAAGATTGTTTTGGAATGAAGTTTGATCGCAAAAACTTGCATCACAGCGGCCAGTGCGGCAGTGAAAACGCAGCGGGTTGCGCAAGCGCATAAATGCGTGAAATTGTTAATATGCAATTGTGCATGCTGAGAAATTTCGTTTCGAGTATTTCGGAAGTATTAAACAGTAATATGTAACTGATCTTCGGAAGGTTGGTCATTCAACTGTATGATGAGTCGTCCAAATAGTCTACTGAAGATTTTGAACCCGCGGTGACTACAATTTCGCCACTTTTCATAAATTTCCTGGGCTGTTAAAAGCACTCCAACGCCGGGACTTCGGGCCTTTTCTCACAAGGAGAGAGACAAGGGCGTAATTCACCACGCTGGCCAAGTGTGGGTTGGCAGATGACCCGTGTACGTGAAAGAAGTAATAAGTGTATTTCTTGGTAAATGCAGGTTTCCTCACGATGTTTGCCGTTGGGCTGCCAAACAAATAACTAGCAATCGACATAACTATTAAAGATATTAACGGCACAATAGACAAGTCTATTTCGAATTCTTTAATTTCGAAATGAAACATAACGTAGTAAGTAATAACTCAGTTTGGAATTAATTAGGCATTCGCTGTATCCCATTTGTCGAAATTGTAGATTCGTTGTTTATGAATCGGTTTCTATTGCAAGTAGGTACAATTGTATTTAACTATCAACTGTAATTTAACTTTCAACTCGAACTTCAAAATCGCTTCGAAGCCTTAGATGAATGCGTAACGGCGGATGAAATAAACGACAGGCTGGTGGAAACTGTTCAAGCAGTTGGCAGGGAATTTTATAAGAGCCGACGCCAGAATAGAACCCAAAAGCTCTCCGATCATACTCTGAATCTCATGGCGGTTAGGCGAGATATGCGATTGCAGTCTTCGGTCGACATGACGGTATACAGACGGCTCAATAGACAGATTTCTACTTGTGTGCGACGCGACATACGCTGCTTCAATACTTCGTGTATTGAAGAAGCGATCAAGCGGAATAAAGGCTCGAAAGTGTTCGCAAGAAATCTGTCTCTTGGGCAAAGTCAATTGACCAAATTGAAGACCGACAGTGGTAACGTCGTCTCGTCGAGGGCCGAGATTTTGGAGGAGATTGAGAGGTTCTATGAACAGTTATACACCTCTACGCAAACACGACCTGTCGTTAGCATGGCAAAAGACCCAAGAGCCAAGCTGACCCGACACTTTACCGAAGACATCCCGGAAGTCAGCCTGTATGAGATTAGGATGGCCCTCAAACAACTTAAGAACAACAAGGCACCTGGCGACGACGGAATTACGACTGAGCTTCTGAGAGCGGGTGGAAAACCGGTACTTAAAGTCCTTCAGAAGCTGTTCGACTCCGTCATACTTGACGGTAATACGCCAGAAGCGTGGAGCAGAAGTGTGGTGGTGCTCTTCTTCAAAAAAGGTGACAACACCTTGTTGAAGAACTACAGACCCATCTCACTTCTGAGCCACGTTTATAAGTTGTTTTCGTGATTACCCTAATCACGAATCGTCTCGCACGCAGGTTTGACGACTTCCAGCCACCCGAACAAGCCGGTTTCCGAAAAGGCTATAGTACCGTAGACCACATACATACGCTTCGGCAGATTATACAGAAAACCGAGGAGTATAATCGGCCACTATGTATAGCGTATGTGGACTATGAGAAAGCCTTCGATTCCATCGAGACCTGGGCAGTGCTTCAGTCTCTCCAGCGATGCCGCATGGACTATCGCTATATCGAAGTGTTGAGGTGCATTTACAGCAAAGCCACAATGTCTGTCCGATTACAGGACCAGTGCACAAAACATATCCGGCTACAGAAAGGCGTGAGACAGGGAGATGTCATATCTCCGAAACTGTTCACTGCCGCGCTGGAAGATGTTTTCAAGCTACTGGACTGGAACGGACATGGCATCAATATCAACGGCGAATGCATCACTCACCTTCGGTTTGCCGACGATATAGTCATTGTGGCGGAGTCGATGGAGGACCTCGGTGCTATGCTCAGGGACCTCAGTAGAGTATCCCAACAGGTAGGTTTGAGGATGAATATGGACAAGACGAAGGTCATGTCAAATGTTCATGTCTCACCTGTACCGGTTATTGTTGGGAATACCACACTCGAAGATGTTGACGAATACGTCTACCTGGGTCAAAAGATCCGATTGGGTAGATCCAACTTCGACAAAGAGGTCCAGCGAAGGATCCAACTCGGATGGGCAGCGTTCGGGAAACTACGGCACATCTTGGAGTCCAAAATACCCCAATGCTTGAAGACGAAAGTCTTCAATCAGTGCGTGTTGCCAGTGATGACTTATGGAACTGAGACGTGGTCCTTAACTGTGGGCCTCATAACAAAGCTCAAAGTCACACAGCGAGCTATGGAGCGAGCTATGCTCGGAGTCTCTTTGCGCGACAGAATCCGTAATGAGGATATTCGCAAAAGAACTAAAGTAGCCGACGTAGCTCGAAGAGTAGCTAAGCTGAAGTGGCAATGGGCAGGCCACATCGCTCGCAGAACTGACAACCGATGGGGAAGAAAGGTTCTCGAGTGGCGACCACGAACCGGAAGACGCAGTGTTGGACGGCCTCCCACTAGATGGACAGATGACCTCACGAAGGTCGCTGGAAACCGCTGGTTGCAGGTTGCGCAGGACCGTTCGTTGTGGAAATCTAGGGGGGAGGCCTATGTCCAGCAGTGGACGTCTTACGGCTGATGATGATGATGATGATGACAATTGTATTTCCATATTTGTTAGTTTTATTATTATTTAACTAAGTACATAGTCGTATTTCATGTTATGTGTATTTACAGTTATATTTTAATTATTTAATTTTCTTTACGGGTTTTTTACTTCTTGTTTGTACACCGCGTTTTCTGACTTATCCACACATTATTTTCGATACTAAGGTAGCCTGGAAGAAATTACTTTCACCGAGGCCGTCAAATGTCGCACTAGTTGCCATCTCAAGCAATCTCTTCCAGGCAACCTTGACCAATGACCGAATATGAGAAAACACGTTAAGAAATATCTATCTGCGGCGTTTAGAAATATGTACATAGATGTTTTTTTAACGGGCAGAGCCACTATTAACAAAACTAAAATAGAATGAGTACTACACTACCCTACATACAAAACTAACTCCTAAAACTAAGTACATCTGAATTATCCATAGACCAATGAAGGTCTACAGATAATCAAGATGTTCAAGCCCACTACAAGTCAAAAGCGTGCCCAGCATGCTGCTGGAGCAGCAGCTAGCAGCATTACCACGCTGAATGTCAATGCTCATTTATAAACTTTGAGCTTGAGGCAAATAAAAACCAGCATTTTGGTCACCCGTTGCCCGTTGCCCGTTGCCAAGTCCCCATAAATAAAATACGTAAAGTTTACTTTATTGAACGCGTTATTCTATAAAATCTCCAGACGAATTAACAAGAGCATCAAACAAAAGCAAACTTAAGA
Organism: Ectropis crepuscularia; assembly: GCA_963693475.1. Classification (NCBI taxonomy): domain Eukaryota; kingdom Metazoa; phylum Arthropoda; class Insecta; order Lepidoptera; family Geometridae; genus Ectropis; species Ectropis crepuscularia. The sequence goes on from OY856339.1 coordinate 8,896,824, forward strand.
GTTTTTTGACAGGCGTTTCAACTAGTCGATATTTTACATGAGTAGGTACACGTACAAATCCAGATATAATAATAATTGGTTGAAATAATACAGCGTAATAAGAGCTCAATAGCATAAAATTTTAATTATGAAAGGCTATAAGGAAATAGATAAAAGATATATCAGAGACGATGAACGATAAGTAGGTAGGACACGATTTTTGGGCGTATGTTGACATCGAAAGCTACAATGGTTTTAGTTACTTTAAATAGGGCGGAACAATTGGCTTTTTAGTGAAACAATAACAATGACAAACTTAAATAATTGAACTCGTTCCCGACCATCGTGGATTTTAAGTTTGTCATAGTTTATTTATGTCGCAGCCGTTTGGCTGATTAAGCCAGTTGAATAAGTGGTTAAACAACCACTTCTACTTCGATCCGTCGTTTCTTCCGTTTAAATGTTCTAAACCTAATTAGAGTCAAATAATGTTCGATCGGACGAAACGAAGAAGAACTACGAAGGAACGAGAACGAAGGAGTAGGAAAGTCGCGAGTTTATTTCGATATTACGTCTTTGGTAGAAAGACAGTAGACGTCTTGTTAACTTCAATTTAGTTCCATTTTACGCTACCAAGTGCCGAGACTCTTCAAACTCTAAATGGAGTCGACAAACGACATATTGAGGGATATGTGAAAAAATATGTAATACGCCATTTTGTGGCGGCTGCCATCTTGCACCAATTTTCATCAAACATACCTCAATACCATAGCTGGGCATTAACTCGTTAATCCGTTAATCGTTAATTAACGAAGTTAACATTTTGATTAACTGATTAACTTTTAAGTTAACTTTTCAAAATGTTAACGGACATGTTAACTTCCGTTAATTATGCAGAAGTCCGTTAATCGTTAATCCAATGCTTACTATTTACCGCACGGTATCTCGGCGCGGCGCAAAAAACAGGTTCAGACAAATATGTAACGAAAAGTGCTGGGCGCAGTGTGACCATAAATATGTGGCGGGTTCCTGCAAGGTTTCGCAGGATTGAGGCGTCATTTTAGCCTGTGGCATGAACGGTTGACGATATATGTCATAAGTCATATTTCCGATAATCTCGAGTTCTTTTTGGTTGAAAATTTGAGCATAGACATACTCGAATTTGACTGACGTTTACAATTTAGTTGAATATTTCACACATCCCTAGTAAACCAAGTAGATTATAGTAATCTATAGCTAGTGGGGAACTCCCCGATAAATTCAATCATACTTTTTCGATCGTTAATCTGTATTGTAACTTTCTAAGCTTTGCTTAGTTTGGGGTCAGATGGTGTTGTGTGTGAATTGTCCACCAATATTCATTTATTTATTTATTAATTTATTTTATTATTTATTCTTTTAATAAAATCGGTGGTAGTTCATTTCAACTAACCAAAGAAAAGTTAAATAAAATGAACAAATCAATGTATAAGAATGATGAAATGGAGGTATATAATGAAAATTCCAGTGTTTAGCATCTTACTAATATTATAAATGGCAATTTTTGGATGTTGTAATGTTTGTTGTTTCATCACGTCAGAACGTCTGGGAACGGGAAAGGATTGGGTTGAAATTTGGAAAACAGCCCTCAAACGCTGCAGTTGAACGTCTGCTATCCACGGGTAAAGACATTTTAACACCAAAGCGAGCCGCGCTTTCAGACGAGAACTTCGACATGTTAATGTTCATGAGGGGAAATAGATACCTATGCGCATTATGCCCGACGATTAAATTACACTTTAAATTAAATAAAATAAAAATTGGTAGTCATAGAAACTGCCGTTAGAATTGAAAACTTATAACTCAGAATTTAATAGCTTACCTACACGGGTGTAACCGGAGGGCGTGGCCTGGTCATCATGGCATGGCCATCTAGAAAAGCAACAGCATTTCCTATTGGCTGATGCATTTCTAGATGGCCATGCCATGATGGCCAGGCCACGCCCTTTCAGCATTTCCCATTGGCTGACGTATTTCTGGATGGCCAATAGCCATGGTCCCGAGTTTACCCGAAGATTTCTTATCATACCCGAGCGTGACGCTGGAATTCAATTCACAGCATACGAAAAATCTGTCTCGACGCGCCTAAAGAAGTTTTCACTTCAATAATAATATTGAACTCTACAAGTATTTGGTTTTTTCCTAACCTGTTAACCTCCAAAACCTAAACCAACAGGATTTATGAGTTCACTAACGCAACGATATAAAAATCCAATACGCATATTAACGGATTAACGATTAACGTTAACTTCCGTTAATTCTTACGAAATGTAACGCTTTAACGTTTAACGAAGTTAACTTTTTTTGTAACGGATTAACGATTAACGAAGTTAACTATTTGATTAACGGTGCCCAGCTATGCTCAATACCTTTCGAACAAAAAAAAAACAAAATCAAAATCAGGTTCATGCGTTCGGGAACCATGATACCACAGACACACATATAAACATACAGACACATGCAACTTCCAACACGCGTCGCGGGTTTAAAAAAAGTATGACTTTGCAGTAAAATAAGTCTTTATTACGAAGTAGTTAGTTAGGCGAGAGTTAGGTGGGTCCGTGGCCGCCCTTGAAGCGATGGTCGAGGCTGCCATAACTGGGGCGGTACTTGGGAGTGCGTTGGCTCCACGGACTCCGACGGTTCTTATAACTGGAGCAGGCGATCAGACTGTTCATGGCCGGGGGACGTGACTGCTCCACACTGATGCCACAACGTTGGCTAGAACAAAAGTGTAGATTTGCATGTTTTTCATACTAAATTACAACTATCGCGTCGAGCGTGGTTTTCAGGTAAAACGAGAACAGATAGGCAGGTAAACGACACATAGACGGGCATGCTGAAAAATGTGAAAAAAGTTTAGCACTGCAACCAGTTGTTACAGTTGGTATTGGCACATTTTAGATATTTATTTTTCTCGTAGTCTGAAGAGAAAGTCTTGCCGCTACGTTAGTAACATGTGTTAAAAGTTTTGTGTTTTTAAATTTAGTGGACGGAATAATTCGCGTGAGTTTATTTACTGCCAATTGAATTTCGATATAAAGCTGAAATACCCATATCATATCAGTTGCCCCGTTTTCTAAAATATTTTATTTTACACAAAATACTACGACAAAGTAATATCTACTAAAATAGTATAAAAACTTCCGCATTGGACTGCGAAAAAAAGAAAACTTTGAGATGGCCCTCACATAAGCACATGCTAGGTACGAGTCACAAGGTCAAGGTCGATCGTCGATCTGCTAGCTTGTTTAAAAAGATAGCACGTATCAGAATTCGATAGGATCAACTAAGTCACCTCATCATGATCATCAGCTTGTGTTCGTCCACTGCGGGACATAGGCCTCTCCTATAATTCGGCACTCGGCCCAATCCTCGGTCTTACGTTTCCAACCGCCACCAGCTATCTTTCGTATATCGTCACTCCATCTAGTCTCAGCGCGTCCTCCAAGTCACCTCATAATGTGTCAAAAATATTGTAATACGCTTATATATTAAAAATAATGTAACACGAAAAATACGTATTCAAAATTGTTCCCATTACGTCACTCGTGCCAGAAACTCAGTTTATGGTGGAACTCTAAGCAGACACGCTCCATGATTATACATAAATACAGGGTATAATTTCTTTCCCCTATCTCGACCTGGGGGGTCAAGGTCAAATCCAATCAAAGGTACCAAATCCTACAGCAATTACAACCTTTTATAATTGTTTTATACCTCTTAATTCTCGGCGCGGGATACTTGTCTCCGATGAGGACGCTCTCGTCCAGAGTGCCGTCTATCTGAAGCAAGTCTCCCGCTGACACAGACACATCCATCTTGTAACCACCGTCCGTCATCCACAGGTACAGCATGACGACAAACCCCTGTAATGAGGTAAATGATACCATTAGATCTTTTGTTCATCTTTTTATTTAGATACACTGGAACAACAACAAGGTTATTTCAGTGTAATGGCCGAGCTATACGAGGCTAGCAAGCGAGATGGTGGTCAAGTGCGAACCTATTATAGTAAAAAAAGACTAGTTTTTTAAGCTAAGATAGCAAGCTAGTGTTAGCAAGCTAGCAAGCTAGTACTTCTAGCTTCGTGTAGACAACGCTATGTAACGCTATTTTGAGTACACGAAGCTACTACACGAAGTACTAGCTTGCTAACTTAGCTTGGAAAAACTAGCCTCGTGTAGCTCAAGGACAATAAAGGACAATGGTTTCAAAGAATTTGAGGAGCAAATAGAAAAATCATCACCGTATATCGCCGACCGATAAGGGAAAAATACAATGCACAGTGGCTTATACCCATCGTATTGAAAAAACTGAGAGGCTCAGTGCTATTATTGTCTGGCCAGACCCAATCTTATTTACCTCTGTCTTATTAATGAAATGAAAATACGTAAAACTTACGACAACAATGTGCAGTATGAAAATAAACAACGTTGAGTTTCTGAATCCAATGGAGTCGAACAGCAGACCAGATACGGTTGGCCCGATGAAAGCGCCGAGAGCAAACGTTGACGTCCACATTCCGGATACCAGGCCGTATGTTTCTATGGAGTTGGGCAGACCGCTTGCACTGCAAAGATGAAATGATTATTTAAGTTTAGATAGTGGAACTGCCAATATATTACCATTTACTTTCATAATTCACTGGGCAACTGATGGTCGTAAAAAGTCCATAAATAAGAGCAGTTAAGTATCTGACTCATCATCAGCATTAACCAACCTTAGCACACTGCTGAACGTAGCCCTTTCATATGAACCACACAGGAATGGAACATGGCAACATGGAACATGGCAACATAGTACGAACTTTTCAGTTTGCACATCTCCAATGGATGCAATCAAGGTGTCGTTAAATCGAGAGTGAATCAGTAAATGATGTTTTCAGATATGCTTTGAGTCAGGTGTACTTAGGTCTTCAAATGGACCACCCCTTCTATGTTTTTTTTTGCCTTCCACTATATTTTTCTTTTAAGCATCTGCTCCCTGAATTGCTCGCTTGTGGTATTTGTTTGTTAAGAATTAGATTTGATTTGGAATATCAAAATATTCTACTTCAAGTGTGAATTTTTGCAGGTCAAAATTGAGAGTTTTCTATGTCCTATTTAATCTGTAATAATGTCTTTTACTATATTTATAAATAGTATAGTCTAGAACAGTCTTTACCAAAGTGGGTGATAAGGCCCCCTTATGGGCGCTGCAGGCCTAAAGTAGTAAGGTAGTAGGGCAGTAAGAGATCCAGAAAAGAAAAATAGGGGCGTTGTGTAGAGACTTGCAGTTCATTGTGTACTATCTACGGCTCAGGTTTCAAGTTAACTTTTGCGGATTATAGTAAAAGTCTCGTTTAGATTGAAAGTTTATCTCCGCCAATATAGCTCACAATAATGAATTAGTAATTTAATTATTTGAAGGTATATTGGTTTTTAAATAAGTACGTGAAAAAAGGGGGGCACTTAAGAACAATTTATTCCAAAAGTGGGCAGCAGGCAAAATAAGTTTGAGAACCCCTGGTCTAGAGTGAGCTGATGAAAAAAATAGCCAGGTTTATACTTACATTGCTGTACCAAGTGCATCAGAAAAGGAGGCTACAAGTTGGCTACCCAAGCCAAGCCCGTGAAGTACCAAGCCAACGATGGAGACCCACAATACTCTGAAATGTAAAATGTCATTTTAGTAGTTCTAATTTTACCACATAGTTTAAAAAATACTAATATGTACATCTAAACTGTGGATTTGGTGCCTTTTTGTGTTTGGGGGAGAGAGCATCGGTAAGCTTGTTTCGACGTAGACTGCAGACGGTAGCCAAATAGTCCAGTAACTTTGTCGTCTGAAAGTATGGAGTAGTATGCGTTAAATCCGGTAGATCTGATTTTTTGCAGACTTGTTTATAATATTGGCCTTATGATTAATCCAAGTTTGTGACCTCGAGCGGCAAACGCAACTTTGTCAAAAATCGAAAAAACCTCGAAAAAATCGTTTATTTTTCAAACTTTGGCGACTATAACCCTAAACGACTAGTTTTTGAAAAATCTTTCTTATGGCGTTTATAAAGTAGACTAAATTTGCTACAATATGATACTAGAATTGTCTCTGTACACCCAATGGATTAATCATTAGGCCAACATCATAAACAAGTCTGCAAAAAATCAGATCTACCGGATTTAACGCATACTGTAATGTATAAAGTTACTGGACTAAAATGGTAACTATTAATATAATGATAAAATTTCGCAATGATAAAAATATATTTAATGGTGATATTTAGTTAAAATATAATTAATTTAAAAAAAATACTGCAATTTATTTGCTAAAACATATTTTGCAATACAATTTAAGTTAATGCGAATATTTAATAATTGATTCGGCCCGTGGAGGCATAATACATACAGGCTACATAATGACCCCACGGCGGCGGGAGAGGACTGCCGGCTTTATGGTTTGTGGGGGACCATACCAAACCAAATCAAACCGTGACCAAAGACCTTACTCGTCGCGGGAGACCAAGATCCGGGGGCGCCTGGCACTCATTTACTGTTTGATCCTCGAGATCGTTAAGGTGAGCTTTGGGTGTTCAGGCGCACCAGTGACGACCAGCCCCAGAGGAGGGCCTGGAAGAGAGTAGGCTGTGGCGAGTTTGAATAATGTGAGAATGACCCCACATTCCCGTCGTAAGTGGCAAAGGCTGAAAGTATAGTCGGCAAGGGCATATGGTAATGAGTTTGTCACAGCCCGGCCGTGCCCAACATTGTAAAATGTATATTTTGACAAGCAATCAGGTATACTTACGTGGGCATATCAAAGAAGGGAGCGGGTCCAATAAGAAGAAAAGCGCTGGCGACGAATATGCACCCCATGACAGTAACGTATTTTGGCTTGACTCCGGGGCGGTCGCACACCCATCCCCACGCGGGAGCAGATATTGCGTAGACACCGCCGTTTATCACGAACATCAGCCCCAGTATCATGGGAGAGAATTCGAACTGGGGGTCAAAGGAAAACAAGTTAATTCTACTGATATTTTAAGGAAATATTATTTTCGTACAAATTCTAGTTAGGTTCTTCCTTGGATTTGCGGAATGTCGAATGATTTCCCTGCAAAGGCTTTTTTGTCACCGTACACCCAGTACACCAGAAATTATTATACATTCTAAATCACGTCTTTGTTTTGATACAGCTCTGTCAAACCCGCTGTTCGTTAAAGAAGTCTTTTGGACTCAAAAAATGTACCTACAGAACTTTCAGTCAGTCGACATAATAAGATTTATCCTAATGTTTAAGTAAGTAGAAGAAACTAGAAATCAGTCCGTCAACACTTGTGTATGACAAAAATATGAACCAGTATAATAGCCGACATCAGTTGATAAAAAAAAATTACCTATACCTATTAGGTAAGTACCTCCAAATAAATATTTCTGAACATTTCTCAAACAAACACCATCAAGCCCCAAAATAAGAAAGGCTTGTACTATAGGACCCAGATAAATCATTAAATCAGCTTATAATAACTTTACTTACTTGTCGGAAATGTGGCTCCAGCGTTGCCTGCAAGAAACCGATGCTCAGGCTCGTGGACATGATGCTGATTGCCGCGAGCAACACGCCAGGGATCCGGAGCAATGTGAATATGTTGGCTGTCCAATGAAAAATTAAAGTTTCACTAAGAATAAAGATTTAAGAACCTGATGTTTTTTTTTGTATAGCGTGACGAGACGAGCAGGATATGCGATTGCTGGTAAGTAACATGCCTGCCTCTAACAGCACACAGCTGCCTATTGGTACATGAAGAGACCAGGTTGATTCTTAATTTGTTACGGCGTAATTAGCAAACAAACAGCCAAACTTTCACATTCATGGAAGGACTTTTCAACCATGCTTCACTTTTAAAAAATGTTAGAATTTTTATATTTATCTCAAGTTAATATGAGAACACAATGTAGATTTAACAATCATTTTATATTAATTTAATTTTATTAGATTAATTTACCCAACGGCAGAAAAAAAAGAGTCTTACTGACTCTTTTTTAGTTTGCTTCAAGCTCATATTTTGTTATAGTCACATTACAAAAATCTTGGTGAACAATCGTGACGGAACAGAGGGTTTGTTGCAGTTGACAGTCAGTTCAGGGGTAAGATTTCCCAATTAAACTACCATGAGCTCGTAGGTACCTAGTTTCAAATACTCGGGCATATTTGAGTATTTTTCAAATTGCATCACTACTGCATATAGGTATAACGGTGCATCATCATGAGTAAACCAAGTACCAAGAAAGACATCTTTCGAGAACATTAGTCATGTAACCTACATTGAGTTTTGTGGCTTGCTGGATTATGTTATTGTGTCTATCCTTGTAAGAGATGGGCCGAGTACGTCCTAACTGTGGGTACATGAAGCGCGCTGCTTAGTGTTTATGCTATAGTCTCTATTCTATGCTATAGTGTTATTTAATTGAAAAAAAGTACTGACTAATATTTTAAACGTCAGAGTTTGTGAGTATCTTAATTTTTTTTATTCATTCACGCCATAACTACTGAAGAAGATGGAGTTTGGTGCATGGATATAGGTAAATAATACTCTGGAATAATAATAATTTTTATCATGGAAAAATATCGGGATTGGGAGCAAAACCCGTGTTCCGGGAAAACTTCTAGTTAAAAAACAAAACTTACGTCCAATAGGTCTCAGGTCTTCATCGTCATTGTTCTTCGGCAGCGCTGCGCAGCTCATCAGAGCAGCGCAGAAGAGAGCTGACCCTAACACAGCGAAGGGCAATGTGTAGCCGCCGTAGCCGTAGAGAGCTCCGCCCAACGTCGGCCCCACTATCAGGCCCAGGCCGAAGAACGTTTCTAGCGACGCCTACAAAAACAGAAGAGAACTTTACAAGTTACACGTGCTATTATTGAAAATAATGTTTACTTTCCGATTTAATTCAGTCGGAAACGGGGACACAGATTGTCTTTTTTGAACACAGGTATCTTGAAATTATTATAAACGTACGTATTTTATATGTACAATTACTTCTATTTGTAAGAATTACCTACATAGGTATGTGTAATGTATCAGTTTTAGGTACAGGTGTGTGTTTAAATTGTGTGGGTAGGTACTTGTTTTTCTTAGGTTGCTAAGTATGTGTAATTCGTCTTCACCATTTATGTTATACTTGCGCTAAGGATTACTTTTAGGTAATCTCTTTTTATTCCGTAGTACGGTATAGGAAAACATCGTGAGTCAACAGACATGTATCCAGAATCTTTCGAAGTCAGGACGTCTACTCTCTTTCTACGAACACGTAATTACGAAAAATAATCTCGCGATTTTCTAACTCCGATTTTACTTCGATCCGTCGTTTTGTCCGTTTAAATGTTCTAAGCCTACTCTAATTAGAGTATGCTTAGAACATTTAAACGTCAAACAAAGTTGTATCGGACGAAACGAAGTAGAGCGAGAGCAGGAAAGTCGCGAGTTTTTTTTCGAAATTACGTTTTCGTAGAATTAGAATAGACGTCCAGGTGTCATCCACCAACCCGCACTAGGCTAGCGTGGTGGATTATGGCCTTGACTCACTCCTTGCGAGAGAAGCCTCAAAGTCCTGGGAATACTGGTCAAAGCTGTGGGAATATTTAGGGGGCTGTATATTATTATCTATTATACTTACAAACATGGTAGCAACGTTGTTGGGGAACTCCTTGGCAATGATGGCGAAAGACGCTGTAAGAAAAGCAGCGTTGCCCATCGCCTCCACTATGCGGATCACAAAACTCAAGGTTATGAACGGGATGTGTCCTTCTACTTTATCCAAGAACCTGGCAAAGAAAAAAGTTTAATATAATTCCGTCCTTCCTTTTTTGTATTACCTTAACATGAGTTACAGTAAGATTAAAATAATCATGGCAGTGAAATTCAGTTAGCAATTAGGACAGTTGTCCGCTGGCTTAGTGGTTAGAAAACATTCAGGAGCCATATTGCATTGCTTTTCTGGGTTGCGATTCTGAAACCATTCGGTTGCATCCGACAAGGAATCTCATCTCTCGGTCTCTGTCTTATCAGGGTAGCGATTCTGAAACCATTCGGTTGCATCCGACACGGAATCTCATCTCTCGGTCTTTGTCATGCTAAACAGATAAGACAAAGACCGAGAGATGAGATTCCGTGTCGGATGCAACCGAATGGTTTCAGAATCGCTACCCTGATAAGCATGACAGAGACCGAGAGATGAGATTCCGTGTCGGATGCAACCGAATGGTTTCAGAATCGCTACCCTGGTGTCAACGACGCATGTTTTTGTAAAGTGAACGATTGAAACTAATTGATGTACAGAGTCTTTCTCGGGGTTGTAAATATTTTATTGATAAAAAAATATATATTACTAGTAACCTAAACCATAAAAATATGTTCTTTCACTTTTCCTTTTTATCAACTTAGAATTATAATTTTAGAATATCTGAACGTTACTAACAACTTTTGCAAAATAACTTATTTTTTTAGTGTACCATATCAATCAAGAATATACTATTATTATATGTTAGCTTGGTTTCTTGCACAAACTTTATTCTCATTTTTTTATTGTAAAACATAACACTCCACTGTCTACTGGGTTCGTCGTGCTTTTTACTAACAATTACAAAAATAATTAAATAACAGTTAGCGGGGGACTTTTTGAGTAAATTGACTTTACCGTATCCTTGACGTTTTCTTTGGATTGTTTAAGTTTAATTGTATTTTTTCTTTTTGAACTGATTTATTTTCAGTAAAAAAATATTATTTTTAAGAATTTAAACTGTAAGTATTTTCATGTGAATGTATTTAATTAAACTAAATTATTCAAGCAGAAGATTTTAATTTTCCTAATTTATGCTTTTCAAATGAAAAACTAGAAACGCGTATGCCGTGAGCAGTGCAGCTTCCGCAAGCAGCACCCGCTCACGAGTATAACGCATAAATATGCCAGCCTTCGCTCCCCCGGGCATATTTTAGGGAAGAGCGGGCACCCAGCACACGCTACCGCCGCCGCAAGAAAGAGAATTCTTAATTATTTTACAGATTCTGTTAAAAATACGTTCTGGATCAGATATTTTATCAGGCTATAAATCTTTTTCATTGAACTTAAATTGTATTGTGACATGCAAGGCAAAGTAATAATATTTGCCATAGCTTAGATACTCATTAGGCGTAAATATCTGCTGTTTGTTCAACAAATTGTCCGTTTGCTTTTTTTTGCTTTTTGCGGAAACGCGAAAAAACAAATCTCTTCTAGGTCAAGATATTATGTCAAGTTATGACGAATAAGACATTAAAATTTCTTAAATCTGGTATTACTCTAAACAATCATAATTATATGCTTGAAGTATGTTTCGAAAGATTGAAGCCTTGGCAGAATTTAAAGCAATTTTATGAACGACGTAGACCTTCAATTCACGGTCTATTTTTATCAAAAACTTGGCATTGAATCATTAGCCCTACTAAACAAATGCGCGTATAACTAGCTTATTTATAAATGCACTAAGGAATATGATCACTTAGAATTAACTACGCTTACCAAAATGATCCTCCATTTCATTTCAAATCACAGGTGATATGACCCCCCCCAAAATCGTATAAGTTATATTAAAATGGGGCGCTACTAGTAGTCTTTTTAACTCGATTTATTGTAATTCTACTCGTGACCCCCCCCCCCCCCCAAATCTGAGGCTCTGTGCTGGTGACCCCCCCAAAATTAAACGCTGGGACCGCGCCTGGGATTATTGTCCTTGGATATTAGGATGACGTACGCTTGTAGGTACGTACGGATGCCCGTAGACTGCAGATTAGGAAATTTATTTAACATCGTCAGTTTTGTCGTGACATACCTACATTTTTGATTTTTTATTTATGTTTACGTGTTTAAGTGGGAATAATTATTTTGAAAATAAATGGTATTTTAACTTGACTCGAGTATCTTTTTTATTGGGTTAAGAAATTAGTTTTATGTCCTTAAGAATTAAGCTAGTATGAAATATAGACATACCCAAAAAATATAGCACACGTCCCCGTAGTAAGGATCCCTCCATTGAAAAGTAATTTCGGGCCGATTCTGTTGAGATGTGCTCCATACACGGGACTTATGAGGAAAACCACCAGTTCAAATACTCCGAAGACCAGACCATACTCCGTCGCCAGACAGCCTTTCTTCTCCGCCTGAAATATTTTTAATATTAAAAGCATACTTCTTAAAAATTAAAAGGCCCGTTTTAGCATTTGAGAAAGATCCTAGAATGTAACTTGGAACTTTTTATTTTTATTTATTTTATTGCAAGCATTTTTCAAATCAGCCTTTTATTATTTAAGATTATAGTAATATTAAGGACTCTCCTTTTCAGAATCAAGGGTCGATACAGCTTTGGCTCCAGGGGTGTCACATATCTAGTCATGATTAAGTCACAAGAAAGTTATAAGTGCATGCGTGTGCTTAGTGGTCCACCTAGGTACTGGACCCAGCCCAGGGGGAGTCATGACCTCCAGCCTATATCCTATAGGGATCCGCCCTAGTTCAGTATACGTCGGGGAACTGAGTAAATCATTATATAATCCTACTGCCAAGTAGTAATATCCAAATATTACTCTGTTCTCACGTACAGGGCAATATTACCAAATAATAAGTACTGGTTAAAGAGATAAAGGGTCATAAATTTTGCCTATTGATGACGAGTACAAGGAACACTAAAATATTCAGCGAATTGTTAATCGGCAGTTTTGTTCTAGGTATTTACTCAACGTATCACTCGGTTTTCTTATGTGTATAAACTAGAAGTTGAAATCCAATTAATCTATATCTACCTATATATGTTATGTAATTTGTAGCGGTAGTACTCATTGCAGAGTGCACCTGGGGAAGTACGACACCTTTACACCTTTGACAGTTAATCTTAAAGCCAAGCAGTAATTTGCAAATATCGATGTGTTCCAGTTTGAAGGAAAATGTCTCCAGAGAAGTTACAGGGTATAGAGATACCAATAGAAATGTTATGGGCAGGCGTGCTGCTAACCATTAGGCACATTACCTTGTCATCTCGTCACTTTATAGGTACTAGTGTAATCTTTTCATCATTAGTGAGTTCTGTGACAGTTCTAGTAACATTTCGTTTGAAGAACCAGGCTAACGAGACTAGAATTGTAATTATCTTGCACTAAGAACACAACAACCATTACTTTTATCTCGATATAGTTATGTGCCAATTTTACGTAATGATTTAATATCGGGTGGTGAACTCGACCAAGATACTTCATGTTCCATTTGATTCTAGAATGTCTTACAAATGCATCTCAATTGCTTGTAAGTCATTGAATAAAATATAAATGCATAAGACAGAGAAAACAGTTTACCTACTGCTCAATTAAGTGTTATAATTGATAAATTTAAAATTAAAATAAATAAGATAACGAAAACAGTTTACTGCTCAATTAAGTGTTGTAATTGATAATTTTGTGTATATTTGTCTGTTATTATAGGCTGATGCGTTGTAGAAAAGTAAAACAAATAGATTACTTTATTTGTGCATTATAGAGTCTATTTAGATGAACGTGTTTTGGACTTTGGACTGGAGGGGTTTGGAGGGTGTCGTATAAAATACGTTCTTGAGATTGAGAATTTACTTTTTAATTTTATTAATGTAATTAAATTTTTAACTGCCTCCCAAACTTTGGGCTAGCGTGGAAGGCTACCTAAACGTAAACGTACTAAATAACAATACTAGAGCACGTATGTAGAGCACACCTAAAAGCATGAAAGAAGCGTTCCTGAAATTATTCAATTTCATTACTCAGTAACTGATTCCATCAACCATCAACAGCCCACTAAATGTTCCCACTGCTGGGACTCGGGGCCTTCTCTCGCAAGGAGAGAGTTAGGAGAGTAGAGAGAGAGAGGAGAGTTAGGAGAGTAAGGAGAGAGTAACTGATTAAATGTAACTTATATTATTCATAAAGCACTACACTGTTTTTTTAATTTCTCTAAAAATGCAACAAAGCAATGCAGGCAACAATGTTATGTCGAATTTGAGTTCATAACACGAGTTTGTGTTATAGGTAGTTATTATAAATTTTGAATCAGTAGTCGCTTGTAATGTAATGTGTAATATTTTGCTTATAATTTAAATTTACATTGTTTTGAATTGTTAGTTTACATAGCAGTACCTGGTTGACCGAGCTTTGCTCGGTTTTTTTTTCGTAAAATTATGTTTAGGAAGATACGAATTACGTACTGATGAAATATCACTACATACCTAGTATAAAACGCTTCCCGCTGTCCTTCTCTCCCTACATACCACATATATATTTAGATCTTTCAAACCACGCAAAGGATTTGATGTATTTTAAATAGGTCCCCTAAGCATACATAGGTACATAAAAAGGATTAGGTACAAAAAAGTCCGTTGTTGTATATATCTATCTTTAACGGCTTAATATTGCTTTGTAAATAAGGTATTATTGACGAAGCGATTTAAAACAATATTCAATTGAGTTCTTAACTTAAATAGGTTCATTGTGCATTTCATATAGATCAATATAGGCCTTAGGCACATCATGTAATTTAAATTAATGCCTTCGAGGATATTACCGATTTAATATGCAATGCAATGGGACATTTTTACCAGCATTGCACCCGTGCAAAGCCGGAGCGGGTCGCTAGTGAATAATTTTCTTTTTTTAATCTTGCCGGAATAACATAAAAAAATTTTAACGGGATATTTTTTCAATAAAGCATCTTCGAGTCTTGCTTAACAGCGCCATCTATTATACTGTTATACTGTTGCTGTATCAGTTAGTTTGTATAGGAACATTAAGTTACAAGTATTGTATTGTAACTTACATTTATCAAGCACAGATTCGCTCCTGTATGGAGTGAGTACTGCTCGCACCTTTGGCATGGATCGGCTAAGTATCACCTGAAGGCTTTGGAATCGATCGAGAGACGCGCCAAAAAGCTCATAGGCAACGACACTCTTGTGCGAAAAAGACTTCAAAGTCTTGAACATCGCCGAAAAGTTGCTAGCCAATCGGTTTTTTATCGTATACATTTCGGCGAGAGTGCGACTGATTTCCATGATCTTATCCCACATTGTCCTTTTTACATCGGAATGCTCGTAGCTCGATAAAGCGACATCGTTTCATGGTTGATTTTCCAAAGACACGAACAAAGAGATTTGACTCTACTTTTGTGATAAGAACGTCTAGGCTATGGAAATACGTTGCCTGAGTGGGCTTTTCCCGTTGGCTACAACTTTTGTGTCTTCAAATCTAGAGTGAATCGGTTTTTTTCTAGGTAAGCACGCTCCATCGTAGACCGCATCGTCGTTTAACATCAGGCGAGATGGCGGTCAAGTGTAAACCTATTAAAGTTAAAAAAAACGCCAATACTTGGATAAAATTTGTTCGTGTTTTTTTAGATTCTATTAAATTAGAAGGACTCACAGTAAATGAGGAATTTGAAAAAAATGGTTTGATCTGGTTTCGAACCGCGCACTTCTGTATTTGAAACCGCCCAATTTCTCGGTTGTGATATAACGACACTAAACACAATCATGTACGAAATACGCATTCGTATTCTAATGATATTGTAGCAATTCTTAATTGCTTCAAAATGCGCTTAAAACGCCGTTTTTGACCCTACCTAAATCCTAGCTAAATCGATTTATCGCCTCCGAAACCCCCTGCATAGAGACTAAATTTCATCAAAATCGTTGAAGCCGTTTCCGAGATTCAGATTCTGTATACTAAATACATATAAACATACATCCAGGAATTGCTCGTTTAAAGGTTTACAAATAATAGGATTTTCTATGAAGAAAACATAAGCGACTTCAATCTATACTAATATTATAAAGAGGAAAGATTTGTTTGTTTGTTTGTTTGTTTGTAATGAATAGGCTCCGAAACTACTGGACCGATTTCAAAAATTCTTTCCCCTTTGGAAAGCTACATTATTCCCGAGTAACATAGGCTACGGCAGATGGCGCTGCAGTTGATATCTAGGTTATTATTCGAGCGAAGCCGGAGCGGGCCGCTAGTTTAAAATAAAATTCAGACACGACTAAATTTTATAAGAAGCTATGAATGACTACGTGGACTATTAGGAAACCGCCACACCAATTTCCATAAAATTTATATGAGGTCACCTCTCAAGTATTTTGTACCAAAAAAATGAAGATAGCGGAGCTATCGCGCAAGATACGTACCAGAATATACAACGGAATTGAGAACCTCCCCTATTTTAAAGCCGGTTAAAAAGATAAAATTTTTGTCACGTAAGCGAATAATTGATTATTATTATTGGTCTAGCCTCAAACCAAATACTCATAGGCTTAGTAGTGCAACGCCATCTATAGTTAAATACAACAGTCAGTTTGTGCAGATAATTCGCCAATAGGATTTTTTTTCGGTTTTTTGTTAGAAAATACTTAGCTACAAATTAAATACAACGATATTAAGACGTTGATAAAGAGGGAGCCCTTTTTATAATAGTTTTTCTCAAAAATAAAAACACAAAATGAAGAATGAGAGAGGTAACAGCCATCAGGCTTCGAACCGAGGCCTCGTAATTTCTAAAGCGACCGTTTCCCATTTGCGCTAAACAGACGACGTGCAAATTGCCGAAATTTGTTATCGTATTCTAATGACATTGTATGAGTTTTTCATTGCCTCAAAAAGCCTCTAAATTGACGTTTTCCTTGAATAAAACCTAGCTAGATCGATTTATCGTCCCCGGAACCCCCTGCATACAAAATTTCATGAAAATCGTTCGAGCCGTTTCCGAGATTCAGATTCTATATATATAAATATACATATATAGGTACAAGAATTGCTCGTTTAAAGGTATAAGATGTAGACATTTTAAGGCTAATTTTGTTAATCTTAGTGTTTACATTCTACTTGTTTTTGTTTATTTTATTAGGGTTATATAAACGTTCAATGTCAAATTCCCGTGTTTAGTGTTATAAATAACTCAATTACAAAAAAGATAATGCCATAAAAAATGCTAAATGCAAGCTAAGCATATGCTGATATTTCTCGAATTTTCTTGAAAGTGTAGTCGTGACGAAGGCCCAACATTGTATTAGTAATCAGTTTTAGAGTTATCCAACGTCTCAGTGTGTTGAACTGGTGTGTGAATCCATCGTGTGCCTACTGATTGTTCAGTTCATGCCAAAGGTTATCATAAGCGCCAGACGCTTAGTGATTGACAATAATCGTCTTGGTAATACGTTTCCTTCAATAGGTTCTGAGTTATGCAATAAAGTACAATATAGATTTTTATACTATTATTACATATATTAATTTAAAATGGAATTTACTATTTTATAGCGACCTGTAAATTTAAGAGATTTGACTCTACTTTAAGAACGTTAAATACGTTGCCTGAGTGGGTTTTCCCCGTTGTTTACAATCTTTGTGTCTTCGAAACGAGAGTGAATCTTTGGCATATAATAGATAATATAGTCTAATAGATAATATAATATGTCTTTGGGTAAACACGCTTCATCGTAGACCGCACCGTTGCTTAATATAGGGTGAGATGGCGGTCAAGTGTAAACCAAATAGATATAGAAGTAACAATAAAATAAAAATAGGCAATAAAAGTAAAAAAAATAATAATATCAAATTTCAAACAAAACGAATCAGTTTCAGGAGACACAAAAATATTATTCAAATTATTTATTTATTTACGGAAGGATTTTAAATTATTTTGTGCTTCAATTGTCTTGTTTTTTATCGTATAATTTGAAGAATAAGGTGTCTAACAGTTTTGAAAGTACAGAATTATTTTGCTGTTATGTTATGGACATACTGGAATATTATAAATGTCTTATATTTTTATTTTGTGTAAAAATCTTAATGCGCTTTACAGAATACATCTACTTACCAAATTTCAAAAGTATAGCTCTCATAGTTTGCGCAAAAAGTGTCTGAGACATACGGATGGACAGACAGAGAGACATGACGAATCCATAAGGGTTCCGTTCTTACTTACTATTTACGGAACCCTAAACATGTACAGAAAAATACTAATATAAGAGTGTATCTCGTTCGTACATATGTGTGAGTACCACTACTGTGTTTAATCCTACGAACGGGTAGGTACCTACACATTGATTAGGTAAACGGGTAACTCACGTGTAATGAGGTCGGTCAATCCGACTCGAGTTTCGGCCGCGTCCGGCGGCCTTTTTCAAGGAGAGTGTACGCGCCCGATGGCGTCCCGTTTGTACCTACATGTATTATTTCTCGTAGATCACAAAACGAGCGAAGCTTGTCATCGTCCGAAAACGTGTTTTCATAAATATGTTATTCAATGATATACACGATGTTTCTACAAACTAATCTGCACTATCACTGAAAATACATATTATATTTTGATTTAAGTATTTTTTTTATCTTTGCTTTTGCTAATGAGTTTATTGACATGAGCCACGTTGGAAGTTTAGTTGGTATAATTTAGTGGAAATTTTTGTTTTTAATTTGCAATTTATGATAGAATAGATTTTTTTATAGGTACCTATAGAGTGGACAAGACGAGCAGGGCATGAGCCTGATCACACGACACGCAGCTATTGGATCATGAAGAGTCCAAATCATTGCCTAGCACCACACTGCGCTTGTAACCTTATATAAGGTGTTTTATCTCTTAGCCCTGCCCTTTGCCATTGCCCTTCAAAATGGAACACAGTTTGCACACTAGGTACTGCTTGGCGTCAGAATAATTGGCAAAGGTGTGGTACTTCCCCAGGCGGACTCTGTTAAGAGCCCTACCACTACTAGATTTAGAGAAGCCATCGTAAATCGGGAAATGTGTAACTATAGCAAACTATTGAAAATAAATAAAAGTGGCACTCATAATAAGTATTGAATTATTTAAGTGAAAACGAATCTAAAATTAAACTTGTAAGAACAATATAATTCGTTGTGATGAATTATAGACGACATAGGAATCTGGAATCTGTAAAGTGATTATCATATTTTTCTCAAAACGAAATCAAATCAAGAAAATCTATTCTTAATGTTCCAAAACATTAGGTACTTTGTGAATTTGGCTTTACTTGCAAAGTAGCAAGTTTTGACTCGTGTAAGTAAACGTTGGGAATAGGCAGATGTTCGAAACAATCCCCATGCATGGGCTTAAAAAGGAGTTGGCAAGAGGGGTGACAATCATATATCTTTATCCCTCAGAGAAAAAGTAGAAAAAGTAAACCAATTTTAATTTTTTTTATCTCGGACAAAGTAGATAGTATCCATGTTCCTCCGCCTAGGCATAATCCCAGGCCTCTGCCTATACCAATGACAACCACATTTTCATTTATAGACGTGGACAGTAGGTATGTGGAAAATTTATTATTATATCTATTTTGGCTTCATATGGTAGAAGATCCCGCTATACAACGACCTTCGTCGAGATGATAGTTTCCGAGATATCGGCTAACCTCACAGCAATATTTTACTTGTAAAAACTCGGCAACCGGAATTCGGGACTGATTTCGGATTTCGGAATTCGCAGGCAACCCTATACCACAATGTTCATAATAAAATAATCTTTCAATTTACTTAATTACAATTCAATAATCAGACCATTGCAAAATGTACCAGTATCGATGTACCTGTTTAGACCTGGCAACCCGAGAGTTGTGACCGGAAAAGAACAGGCAACCTAACGTTTGCATATTCTATGCGCTTCATACTTTCGATTGGTATAGAATATGTCTAATAATCAAAACGATGCATTTTTTTATTTATTAATTAATCATACTCTGGACTAAAATTTGTCAGACAACCCATTTGCAATATATTTAGTGACCTATTAATAATTTAATATAAAATACGTTTCATCAAATAAGCATCTCGGTGCAGGTCTTTGTATAGCGGGATCTTAAGGCCGATTTAAACTGAACGAACATAGAGCTAGAGCTGAAACAAGAGCATTCTTTCTCGATCTTTTAGTGTAAACGAAAGATCGTTCTTAGCGTTTTCCATAGTATATATTCCATAGAATCTTTGCGAACGCAAACAAAACAACGAAAGAATGCTCTACGTTTGTTTACACTGAAATATCTGAAATTTGTCCATATAGCTAAGTATATGTACTATAAAGAGTCCTGAAGTGTAAATTGATCCGAGTCTTATGTTCAGGTGATTGTTTGGCATAATAATAGGTATGCGCGACCAAAGTGATAGTGAAATTAATAGTGTTATAAATTGGTTGTTTACCATATAAACATGATAGTTAAGCCATTTATTTCAATAATAAAGCTCATATAGGTTATCTAAGAGAGCGCTAGTAAAAACAACTCTACTAAAATTCTGAAGTGTTTCGAGACCGCTGTTTCGCTTACTACAAAAGATTGAATACCAAAAAGAATAAGTCTTAAAATCCTAGAGTTAGATAAATTAACTAACAGCATAAGAAGGAATGAGGAAGGAAGGACGTTTTTAACAAAGATTGAATATGGATATGGAGATGGTTTGGACATGTTGAGATGAAGTAAGATAAATACAACCAATTATTTTAGAAATATATAAATAAGAAAATAATTAAAATAAATTATGTTAGTACAAAATAGGCAAGTCAAATAAACGTCAATAATCCTATTAATATTATAAATGTCAATGTATGGATGTTTGGATATTTGGATGTTTGGATGTTTGTTGCTCAATCACGTCCTAACGTATGAACGGATCGGGCTGAAATTTGGAACACAGATAGATTATAGTTTGGAAGAACACATAGGCTTTTTATTCCAGAAAAACAAACGGAACAACGGGAACGGGAACTTCGCGGGTAACACCGCTGCTAGTAGCAAATATGTTATCACTACAAGAATATCTCAAAAAGTATACCTTCAAAAACTAGCGCTAATTTAAATATACATGTATTTGTAAAAGTGGATGAAAAGTTCTATCGAGTCCAAGGCCAAAGTTGCCCAAAACTAGATGTCGGTATCACAGGTGCGAAGGTACGTCACGTCTGAATAGCTTCACTTTGTACTCATAGGTAATAAATTCGCTCATGTATGGAGTACTGCTCGCACCTTTGGGAACGGTTGACTAAGTACCCACTATCTGGGAGCTTTAGATTCAAATGGGGAGACATGCGAAAGGTTCATTGACCACGAATCCTTGGTTCGGAAAATACTTTCGACTTTTTCGATCTATATCACTAACACATAATGACTGAGCATCGCTACAAAGGAGAAGTGTAAGCTGTACATATCGATACCTCATCGGCTACATTTCACGGAGTGTGCAGATGATATTCATGATCGATTCCCACTTTACTTTTTTACTTTCTTATATTTATCAGACTACTCGTAGGTTGAAACACATTCACGTACACATTCCAAACATTAAATCAAAAAGGGTCATCTCCTCTTTCGTAGAAGGAACATCAAAGTATTGATTGCGTTGTTGCCTGAGTTGTTTTACATCTACATAATCTGGGTGTCTTCAAATCGAGAGTGTGAGTAGGACCTATTTCAAAAAAGACAAAATAATATGTTGCTGTATAAAAGCGTATTACGTATTACGTAAATAGTATTAATAATATCACATAATTATATTCATTCATAGCATAATTTTTTTTTTCATTACTGTTACTTACCTCTTGAGGATAAAAAGGAGCCTGTAGCGCGACACATATCGCGTTGCAGAAATCAGCTATTGATATCACCACTATAACCGACCACTGTCTCTTCGTAAAGTTAAAACCCATTTTAGTAAATTTTTATTAAAATGATTAATTAATTTTAAAGTTACTTTTCACAAAGACCAAAATAGGATTTTTGTAATCTTCTAAATTAATTGTCCATTAATAGATAACTGTCATAACTTGAGTAAAAATCCCATCACTTATTTTACCGCCATTTTAGCTTTATCCTGATAGCGGTCACAAAACTATCAGACGACTGTAGTTCTGGATATATTAATTGCCAATGTGCGTACTTCAATTGTAAACTATCATTAACAATTGAACTTTAAACTGTTTTCTTTTGATAACATACATTGCGGGTCTCGTACTGATAGATAAGTGACAGGTTCGGATGTAGCTGGTGTTGGATTGCTGGTTGTAGCAGATTTCTGTCGTGCCAAGGTTGGCTCTGGGAAGAGAAGTAATGACCGCAAGAATGATAATGAGACGAAAATATCTATAAATGATAAGTGTAGGGGACAATGGGGTAAAGCAGAGTATTATTTAAAACAGCTAGAAATGACATCGTATGTCAGCTATACGGCTCATAAATTATTAAATAAAAGATAGTGATTGATTGATTGTCTGCGATTTCCTAAAACAACTTTTTGTAATAAACTAGACGACCATATACTTTATTTTTCGTTAAAAAAATAAGAAATGTCAAGATAAACCTGTAGCTGTTCTAGTTACTATTACATGTTCTTTAAAAAACACTGACAAGCCCTAAACTAAACAAATCATAATAATCACTCAGCTCGCCAATATGCGTTGAAACCAAAATGCTGAAAAACCAACCAATAGCAGTCAAATAAACCCGAGAATACTACTTATTTTTTACAGTAGTCATTAAGGGTGTTAATGTCACCTGTTTATATACCTACGAGAATTTTATATATAAGATTATCGGTTGTACTAAGAAATTAGCGTGCTAATAACCGTCGACTTCTTTAGAATACAGCATAACCGTTTAAACCAGAACTTTCTGGTATCTAGATAATTTTCGTTACATGTAACAAACTATACTTACATCGCCGCATGGAGAGCAAATTTGAAAGTTCAAAAGAAAAGCAAAAGTTCATCCAGGAACAGTCGAACTTTATTGAATATTAGCAGATAGAATTTACAGCAATAACTGACTAATACTTTTTCAAAGGACCCTACGGCAGTCGACCTCACCTCGTCTCTATTGCTAGTACTTTTATTGCCTTTTTAAAAGTACTTCAAGCTAGCTTAGAAATCACAAGGCGAAACGCCCTACTAATTGATAGTTTTTGCTATCTACATTTATGTAAAGTGTACATCCTAGATCATGCTTGAAGGCATAATATAATATGAAGCATATCTGAAAGCATTCCATTTACTTACCACAGTCAATTACTGTATTCTATTTTGTATTACTAACGCAATGAACCTCAGATGATACGACCACAGATTGGACTGCCGTTGATTTAGGAAAAAGTAAGAATCGACCTGGTATGTCCGAAGGTGGTACCTTACGGTCCCATGGGACCGACCTGGTCCATCTAATACAATTCCATAAATTTGTAATATCGTGCAAGAATAAAAAACGCACGAAAGCATGTTACAAAAGAATTATTTTACAAAAATCCCGCTATCAAAATACTTAAAAAATGGACATCAATGAAACTGTGAATCAAGTACATACGCATTTAAATTGTAACCATTTTTTCTGATTTTTTTATTGCTGGGTTCAAACTTGACTCAGTTGCCTTTTCCCTAATTAGTGACTATTTAATGTAATCAAAACTTAAATTAACGACGCACATTTGATAATGAGCTACTATACCTATAGACGTAGGATCCGTTGTATCATCAACTGTCCGTATGTTACGCCTCTTAGTTAAATTTACTTAGCACATTATTGAAAGATAATTGTGAATTCAACAAGTACAACCGGAACTATCTAAGAATTAGATGGATGATAAAGCTCAAAGTTCCTAAGAACTTGTGTCTGGGGCATTTATGTACGTTAAATTTGTTAAAGTTCTTCTCTGTTAAATTTGGGTTGAATCGTATTTGATGGGATTGGTCGGAGTTAGATATGCTATTATCCTAGATCATCACAAATACCACTCTTATCTGGAAGTGTGAAGGTCAAATGTAGTGTTACCGTCACTTTTCAAACATTTACCTGGTTTATTTGAGTTATAAAGCGCTCAAATTATCGGCTAAAGTACAACCGGTACAACATTTTTAGACGTTATTTACGTCAAAATAACAAACCACCGTACATTTAATAAAATTGAACTTTAGCTTCAGCTGAGACCTGACCTGAGAGGGACCTGAGTCCCTAGACTATTTTTTTATCTGTGCCCCTAGTTCGAGCATTGGGCTGTTTATTTAGCCTTTAGAAAATGTTTGGATTACGGAAATTAAATAAATACACTTGTGCTTATGTACTATTTTGGAATACGAAGATTTATCATAATCTTCTCCTTTACCTACTACGTCGGCGTCTAGTCCAGTAACTTTATACATCACCGTATGCGTTAAATCCGGTAGATCTGATTTTTTGCAGACTTGTTTATGATGTTGAGCTAATGATTAATCCAAGTTTGTGACCTCGAGCGCCGAACGCAACATTGTCAAAAATCAAAAAAACCGCGAAAAAAATTCGTTTATTTTTCATATTTTGGCGATTATAACCCTAAACGACTAGTTTTTGAAAAAACTGTCTCAGAACGTTAATAAAATAGACTAAATGCGGTACTAGAATTGTCTCTGTACACCCAATAGTTTCCGAGAACATAAGTCTTACAAAATGTATACATTTTTTCGAACTTCGCAATTTTTTGCAATATTTTAGCTCCTACTTGACCACTTTATGGCACAGTTACTGCGCTTTTTAACCCCTGACCAAAAAAAGGGGTCGTAAAAGTTTGACGTCGACGTCTGTCTGTCTGTCAAACAGACAGACATACAGGTCTGTCTCTATCTGTGTCTGTTTGTGTGTGTGTATGTCTGTGGCACTGTAGAGCTCAAACGGATGGGTCGATTTCGATGCGGATTTTTTTATTTGAAGGTTAGGTTCTGTGTTGATTTTCTTAGCTTTTTTTCGTTAATATCGATTCAAGATGGCCGCCTCCACAAAATGGCGGACCAAATATTTCATCACAATCTACCTCGATATGGGTATCAAATTAAAGGGCTTGACTAGTAGAATGTTATACACTATTACAAATTACGAGAATAGAAGCTTTTTCACAATCTAACACACATACTTACCAACAATATACAACTAAGTGAATGTTACTCCAACTGACTCTACTTGAAAGTTGACCTTTTGAAAAGTGTCATTATAAAAGGTAAGGTACAGAGTTGGCAACTGTTAGGTTTTGAAACAAAACAAAATTATGTGATACGTTTGGCAGATGCTGCTTCGGCGAAATAAAGATCTGCGAAACGTTAGTTGGCAAGTGATAATCGGCCAAATAATTTTCAGCGAAAATGCAGAGAACCGCGTAATTTTATATCGCATAAAAAACTTAAAAAATAATTCTACCGAATTGAAAACCTCGTCTTTTTTTGAAGTCGGTAAAAAAATATTCAGCGATATTGATATATTGACATATCTTTAGAATTATGTAGAAAAGTTTATATACAATTTGTATTCCGCAAAAACATCTTCAAGCTGTCATAATTAATTAATACACATCTGCACAAAACCTAATAACCATCAATTGCAAGTTGAGATAAGATGAGATTAATAATGTCTCATCGCAAGCTGTGCTTTCTTAAAAAGATAAATAATTTTGGCAATAAAATAATGCGATTAACAGAAGATATGACAACGAATGTATCGATACAAATCCGAAAGAAACAAATTAAAAGAAAATAGCAAGCAGTCTTGAAGCAGTCAATTTGAAAACGTGTCCAACCCAATATGGGTTGGACACGTTCGCCGCAAGTGGGATGATTGTTGGGTCAAAATTACCACGGACTTTCCACTGAACCCAGATCGTAAACGATGATGTGGCAGACCTAGAAAATCATGGCACGATGACCTTGACAACAATCTGATAGAATGGAAAGATTTAGCCGTAGATAGTATATAAATTAAAGGAAGGTAGGGAAACTTTGCCTTTGCTTAACTTTGAAACTAAACAAGCACAATATATATATAAAAGATAAATGAACTAAAAAATTAAACTAGCTGAATTATGACAACAGTATTAACCCAAAGAAAAAGCATTTCATGAGAATTAATCCAGCTCTTTTAAATATTTCGGTTTCGGGAACATTCTCATGCCAGGTTTACTCGTAAGCCATGTAAAGGAATTTCGCATCGAAAGTCTCTTAGTGACCACTAGACTTTGTAGGTTTATATTTCAATATTTAAATGAAGTTACGTTGATTTAGATACTTAGTTATGTAACTCAAAATGACCGTGACTTAGGCAGGCCGAGAATTTCATAGTCGTGACAAAATATGAGCACTATTTAAAATGGTAATCTTTAAAAAAATGGGGATGATGGCTTTTCAGCCTTTGTAGTTGTTTTGTATGGGGATACCACTTTATTATCAATCGTTCAAAATAGAAACAAGCCTTTTAAAAAAACTTAAATGTCGTTCGGCCGTTCCGAATTACATAACGCGGTTGATAAATTGAAACCTCGTGTAATCAGTACAACCACCTTGTACGCATTGGTGATCTTTTATAGCACTCCGTTTCCTTGAAAATCCATCATTTCACAAGACATTCTTTGTCCTTTCCATCCTAGGATGACACAATGCGGTCAGGTAACTAGCTAATAGATGGATGGCTATTTACTCGAGCACTAGCCAGAAAATTAGACGTGCCAACCATCGCGTCCTACTCCCTAATACGTTGATTAGTAAATATTTTCATGGGGGGAGCATCACTGGGATGACGAAAACCTCTCGTGGATAAAACACATAGCCCCGTGCTTTCACTTCAAAGTTGGAACTACATGAGAAGAGCGTCCGTCAGCGTCAAACAGTGGACCGAACTACGCCTATTGACTCACACAATCCGCAACAAGACGGACGCGTCCAAAATATTACCTGTAATTAAAAAAAAAACGAATTTGCAAATTAGAACCAGCCAGTGACTGAAGCTGTGATATTGGAATGAAAAGTTTTTAATTTCAATTAAAAAAAGTATTAGTGTTCTTTTTTTTTTAAATAAAAAAAAGTCATCAGGAAAAATGAAAATGGCGGATCGTTGTATGTTTTCGCTAGTGATATTTTGTATTTCTGTTATTTGTGATAAAGGTGAGGCGGCGGAGAGCGAGAACGCACTCACAGCACGTAAGTTTATAATTCATTAAATATTTTTCAGTTCAATATCTACAGCTTGAAAGAAAATTAAATTAATTTTTCGTCAGATTATATGCTACTCTGAAATGACGTCGTGATAATCGTTTGAATATGTATGTACTAAAGCAAAAAATAAAATGAAAACGAGCATTATTTTATCTTGAATGTTGTTAATAATACAGTATTTTACTGTTTCTTTATTACTATGAACAGTACGTAATTAAATGCATGTTTTCAATTATAGCTCTGCTCTGTGCACTTTGTTATCTGGAAGGGTACCGACTTTTGATTTGATTTGAGTACCAAGTAAGAAATTCCGAAATTATGACCCTAGCATACTATATCCGATTATATTGTTTCCTATAAGGATAAATAAGATATTCATCAGTAACTCACAACAGAATCAAATCAAATGAAAATATTAATTTAATTGTGCTTCTGAATTACAAAAGATGACACAATTGTTAAAAAGTTTTAGTAAAAAACATTTAAAGCATAAACTTTGTAGAAGATTGCTACAAAGGAAACTGCGAATAATAATTTATTATTAAACCCTATAGATCCATATCACAGAATCAGAACAATTTTTATTTCATTTTATTTTAAGCTGTATTAGGTATTATACCTATTAGTTACTAACATCAAACGTGTACATATACGTAGGATGAGAGGTTACTATCGCTTTTTTTTAAGTAATAATTATTATTATTTATATGTTATAAAAAAATGTTGTTTTAGATCTGAAATCAATAGGTATAGAACTTGTAAAATTATTTATTGTACAGTTTTGAGGTTAATTAAACTCGAATCCAAAAAAAAATATTTTGCGTACCTCATCACGTGTCAAAAATAACAGTAGGCAGAAATATATAATGTGGGTAACCTAAAATTAAAATCCACGGAATGTATTAAAAAACAATAGAATTTTGAAATCAGTTCGTGTGGAACATATGTATTGGTTCACAATTTATGTATCTCAGAAAAGGAACATCAATTGTTTATTAAAATTTGAAATGGCAGTTCACGTTTTTAATAACCGTCATACAAACAACAAAACTAACCGTCATACAAAACCACAAACTCATGGAGTTATCTAGAAAAAAAGTTCAAAGAAACTTTTTCAGGCTCCATTTTTTAATCGACTTCAAACAAGGACGAGGTTCTCAAATCGATTGTATGTTTTTTTTGTATGTACATATGTCACTCGATAGCTCCTCCAATTGTGAATCGATTATGATATTTTTTTTATTAGTAGATAATAGTTCAACGCGACCCGTAAAATACAATACAATACAAGAACACTTTATTATACCACAAAACAAAAAATAAACAGTGATTAAAACAGTGACGTAAAACCGTAGATTTGGGAAATAAGTGAATTTAAACCGGAACACAGTGATATTTGCACACTTCTGCTTGTCGGTGGAATTTAGAGGTTAACTGGTAAAGATATAGAGGTTCCCTAGGCGAAAAATAATATGTATACAAATATCGATATTTTTTGTTTTTCTTAGTCTCTCTATATGATAGTATTGTTGATTTTCTCAACCAATTTTGCATTAATTACATTTTTCCTAGCAATTTTTTCGTAGTCTGTTTTCTAGCAAAATAGGAATATGTCACAGTGAAATTCAATCATCCATATCGATACATTTGGAACGTGTAAAATAATACTATCACATCATAACTTTGCTAGTCGTTAGCAATAGCTGGGTTTGTAGTTGGCAGTTTGCATAATTTTTTAACAATTTGCTTGAGTTGCTAGACGGGTAAAATAAATATATTAGGCAGATTATTATATCAAGGGTATATTAGATCAAGGGTTACTCTTGCCTGACTGCCTATCATCAACAAGCCAAATAGCATTTGAAACGTATTGTGGTCCAACATAATCGCTTGAGATTTTATTCTTATAAAGTGCAAAACAGCGTCCAAAGCACTACAATTTTATTATTGAATAAATATATGTTTTCAGTGTAGTCTCTACAGAACAAGCTGTGCAAATTTATCGCAGTTTTATGAATAATGTTCAATATTAATTGATCACAAGTTGGGTTACTAAGTAGTACATCTAAATCATCTCTGAAGCCTAAAATGACAATCTTTATGCACAGAAAAAAAACAAGGCCTTTCTTTGTACGTGAACCAGACTGAACAAGGAGGCTGAAGTTCAAACATGACAAGAGCGCACTTGCACTAAGTAACAATAATTTTAAAACAGACAAAGGAAAATTCGAATAAAGTAAAGATACGGATTCATGACCAAAGGTTCCATTGACATAATATAGGTGCGGTATCGTGTAAATATTGGCATAGACTAATTGACGAAACAGACAGGCATGTCATAGAATACATAAACGACGCACATAGAGTATGACATAACTCTATCATTTTCAAACTATATGCCTACGACGTATTGCGGCAGTGCGAGTTACGATCTTGAGCAATTTGGAATGTCATAAATCTGGCAATATGGGTTATTTTTGTACATATTTAATTAAATTTCACTTTTGTTGCTGTGCAATTAATTTGATTGTTGAGTGCAGTCATGTGATTTTAAAAATATGCATATTACGAATGTTTGTGCACACACACATATAGAGTATTTTTGAATTATGAAATTCTAAAATATTATGTTCAAAATGCTTTCATCCGTAAGTTAGATGCAGATATGCACAGGTGATAATTTGGTCGATAAATTTAGGTATTGGACTTGTAAAACTACTCAGAGGAGAAATGTGTTGTCGATATAACCTGAACTTGAGAACACTAATTTGTGGGTGTTACTATTCTACCTAAATATAAGCATTTACCAGATTATAACAATCCAAAGAATCTGTATTAATACAATTATTCTTCTAAAGTTACATCTCAGAACGGGGGATTCGTGCGTACATAGTTCCAGATTTTAGGCAAAATGTATTGTACTGTAGGTTTGTAATATACAGTGCAAATAAATAAATAAAATAAGTAAATATTCTTATTTAAAAATAGCACATGTACTTTAGTAATAGTTAAACTTTATTTGGTACAAATATACTCGTAAAACCCTTTGTGTAGACACTACCAAGCAACGATCACGGAGGTCTAACTTCTTTATACTCGTCTCACGTTCTGCCATTGCATTGGCTAGTTCATCTCATGCATTTATTATATCTATAATTCTATATGTATATATACTATAATCCTTTGTGTTGTTAGATCTCTACCCACAGAATAATGTTAAAGTTTCCTATTATCAGAAACTACGTGTGGCTGCAAATTTAGGCACTCTTCCAATATATTGTTTGTAAGTACGACTAGTTATTCTAAGGATATCCTTCCGCTATTTCTCCAATTTTGTTATGTTAGTACTCTTAAAAACAAAAAGAATAACTGAGAAATGTAATCACACTACTTAGGTACTATCATATTAGTGAGTGTATATGTTTGTTCGATTTGATCTCTACATTGTTGTTTGATCTCTACAACGGTAAAACGAATTTGAATTAAATTACATACGTAGTAAATGCATAACCTGAATTACATAGGACGTTAGTTTTTATCCCGTAAAGGTTAGTAGTTCCCGTGGGAAATTATAAATTTGCGTGAATCGTATTTGGCGAAAATAAGGAACGTAAATATTCATCTAGTAATATTTACAATTACTTGAACACTTTTTGGGGACCGTGTCACCTCCGTCCGTGGGGAAGCACCTGTACACAGAAACCCCCCACACGTGGTCCCTGGGTGGTGCAAATCGGGTGACAAAAACACCGGTGGTAGGCTTTGGCCGTGGCTGGTGACCACCCGCCAGACTGAGTCGTGCCGCCAAGCGGCCTAGCCGTGTTCCGGCATGTAGTCTGGTGACACCGTTAGGGAAAACGGGTCAGAACAGTTGCTGCATAACTGCAAGACCAGATAGTTGCACACCAATACTTTACATCGGGAAGCTAGTCATGGAGGGTAGCGGGATCCGAGGCACGGTTTTTGCCGCTACCGACCGCAGATAGTTGGGGGCCCAAGTAGTGAGCTAGCCACTCATGAAAGGCTGCCCCGCCATCTAGCGAAAAATCCCGGGATGCGCTATCCTGCCGGTTGGCGACCGGATGACAAGGCCAGATAGACATCCCCGGGGGGGCTCGGGCGTCCCCGCAGTCTCCAGACTAGTTTCCCATTGGTGTATTTGTGTTGTGTGCTGTGACCGTTGGTTGGCAGTGTGCAGCCTCGTTCTACTTCCGTTTTCCCACCGAAAATCACTCTCAAAATAAAACCATGAAAAGTAAACACAGAAACAAAGTAAAACAGCGGCTGCACTCCTTGTCTCTCAAAGTGCACCTCACTAATATTCGAGGTCTGCACTCTAATATCACCCCAGTCCACCATCACCTCGAGACTGAGCAGCCGTCACTCTTGTTTCTTACGGAGACGCAGATAGGATGTCCGTCGGACGTGGCGTACCTAACCTATCCAGGGTATACCTTGGAGCACAACTTCAAGCCGCGTGCTGGAGTGTGCCTGTACGCCCGTGACGATATCTGCTGTCGGCGTCTCCGTAATCTTGAGGACACCAGGTTCTCTGTTCTATGGGCGCTGATGGACACAGGCATCGACAAAATTGTCTATGGCTGTGTCTATCGGTCGCACAGTGGAGATCAGGAGACAACTCGGCTCACCGATTATTTGAGTGAGGCAGCGGACGCGGCTCAGCAGAAGTACCCATCAGCCCAATTAGTGTTACTGGGGGATTTCAACGGCCACCATAAGGATTGGCTGTACCCATACCGGGACACTGACCATGCTGGGCTGGAAACGAGAAAGCTTGCTTTGTCGTTAGACCTAACCCAGCTGGTCCAAGAGGCGACACGGGTACCGGACGTTGAGTCGCATACTCCCTATTGCTTAGACCTTCTGCTGACAACTGATCCAGACCGATACTCCGTGGCGGTATATTCGCCGTTAGGCAGCTCCGACCACTGTCTGGTGAAATCAGTATCCGTTTACCATCCGCCCGATCTCAGCCCCAGAGGCAACCGGCGGCTATGGAAATACAAGTCAGCAGATTGGGACGAAATGCGTTCTTTCTTTGCATCTTACCAATGGCAGCCACTGTGCTTCTCTTCTGGTGACCCGTCAGCCTGCGCGGATGCTGTGACTGATGTAATACGTACGGCTATGGAATATTTCATTCCATACTCTGACGTTTCATTATCCAGCAAAGCTCGCCCATGGTTCGGTTTTCAATGTAAAAGTGCTGAAGCATCTAAACATGAGGCCTACCTAGCCTGGGTTGATGCTCGACAGCGTAAGGCAAGGGATACACACCGCAAAAAGAAAGCGTTTAACAGGGCTGCTAAGGCATGCAAAAGGGTTCTTCAGAGGGCTCGATTTGACCACATTAGTCGAATAGGGAACAAACTAGCTTCGTATCCTGCGGGTAGCAAGGCGTTTTGGTCCCTAGCTAAATCGGTCGAATCGAACTTCTGCCGCTCTTCACTGCCTCCAATGCTGAAACCTGATGGGGCGCTGGCTCACACCGCAATGGAGAAGGCAAACTTGTTTGCATCTCAGTTTGCGGAATCTTCGCGTCTAGATGCTGGTAGTGCGATACCTCCTACTCCACCTGGCAGTCCGACTTTGATGCCGGAAATGCATATTCGCCAAATGGAGGTTCGTAAAGTGCTACGTAATCTGGACGTGAATAAAGCCAGTGGCCCGGACGGAATTCCTGCCCTAGTGTTGAAGGCTTGTGCACCTGAGTTGTCTCCTGTACTAACGCGCCTGTATAGACTCTCTCTCCAAACTGGGCAAGTACCGAAATCGTGGAAGCTTGCTAACGTGCAACCTGTGCCCAAAAAAGGTAGTCGTGCTGACCCTGCCAACTACAGGCCCATCTCGGTCACGTCCATACTCTGCAAGACTATGGAACGTGTCTTAAACCGCAGGCTCCTGGCATACCTAGAATCTAACGACCTCCTCAGTGACCGGCAATACGGGTTTCGCCGAAACCGGTCGACTGGGGATATTCTGGCGTATGTCACTCACATCTGGAGTGAAGCTATCGAGAAACACGGGGAAGCACTTGCAGTCTCCCTGGATATCTCGAAGGCTTTTGACAGGGTTTGGCATGATGGCCTTATTAGCAAGCTTTCTAGTTATGGTTTGTCTCCAGGTTTTATTGCGTGGATATCGGACTTCTTGAGAGATCGGTCCATACGAGTTGTCATTGATGGCTGCTCGTCGGACCAAATGGGTATCAATGCCGGAGTCCCTCAAGGGTCGGTACTCTCTGCGACGCTTTTTCTGCTACATATCAACGATCTGCTGAAGCCCGGTATCTTTGGGTACGCAGATGATAGCACCGTTGTAGAGAGTTATATATCTAGCGCGAGAGCCAGCGGTCAACAAACTAAGGTTTTGAGAGAGAGTATGGTCGAGCGTTTGAACTTGGCTCTTGAGGCAGTCTCTGAATGGGGCGAAACCAATCTGGCCAAGTTTAATGAAGGAAAGACGCAGGCGTGTCTGTTCTCCGCAAAAAGGAGTCAATTTCTACAGACTCCTACTTTTCGAGGTGTATCCGTGCCGGTTACTGATCATCTTGAGCTTTTGGGTGTTACCCTGACATCTACACTCAACTTTGGCTCATATATCGAGTCCAAGGCTAAATTAGCTGCCAAAAAACTAGGTGTCCTCTCAAAGGTGCGAAAGTACTTCAAGTCTGAACAATTGCTTTTATTATATAAAGCACAGATTCGCTCTTGTATGGAGTACTGTTCGCACCTTTGGGATGGATCGGCTAAGTATCAGCTTGAGGCTCTGGAATCGATCGAGAGGCGGGCTAAAAGGCTCATAGGCAATAACACTCTTGTGCGAAAAAGACTGCAAACTCTTGAACATCGCCGAAAAATTGCTAGCTTATCGGTTTATTATCGGATACACTTCGGAGAGTGTGCATCTGATCTGCATGATCTAATACCACCTAGCCCTTTTTTCTATCGGACTTCTCGTAACTCGAAGAAGCGGCATCGTTTCATGGTTGATGTTCCAAAGACACGAACAAAGAGGTTTGACTCTACTTTTGTGATAAGAACGTCTCGACTGTGGAATGAGTTGCCTGAGTGGGTTTTTCCCGATGGTTATAATCTTGGTGTCTTCAAATCGAGAGTGAATCGGTTTCTTCTAGGTAAGCACGCTCCATCTTAGACCGCATCGTCGCTTAACATCAGGCGAGATGGTGGTCAAGTGTAAACCTATAAATGTTAAAAAAAAAAAAAAAAAAAAAACACGTTTTAGTAAATAATTTTCCATAATTTTGACAACGTGCAACTGCATTCATGCTGTCCTGGTAAGGTCTGTTGTCGGATCACTATAATTGTATGGTTTATAATATGCAATCACATTTAACAATTGTATTTAAATCGACTGATGAAATAGTCGAACGTTCGCTGCGAAGTACTCACCAGCTTAAAATTATGACGAAACTACTTGAGCAATATGTTTCCTAAATATGACCTTTAGCGTGTTGCATTTTGTCATTCAAATGCAAAAAGAAATTAATAACATGTATTCAAAATCTATTTCTAATCTCTATGAGCCTTAGTCATAGCACTGCATCTAACTAACCAGTTCTTGTGTTGTTTCGATGTTGACATCGAAAGATCTACAGGCCATAGTTAATGTATTGTCGTAAGCAAGAAGGTTTCTTATGCTATCTGAAGCTTTGTTGTAGAAATGTTAAAATCATACCTATACAGATTTGTCAGATACGAAATTCTGAATTTGTAGACGGTATGATAGTTATTTTTTGACGACTAGCTGTGACCCGCTCTGTAATCCGCATCCTCTAACTTTTAAGGTAATGTAGGTACTTACTCGTAATACGTATTTATTTTGATTCAAATCCGTAAAGCCATAATTATAGAGATACTTATTTCTGTAACGTGTAATGGAACAAACACACAAACTTTTAACTTGAAAACGCTCAAAATATAAATGTTTAAGCGTGAAGTGAACAACGAAATAGATTTCTAATACAAGAAATTTCTTCAAACTAACCACAGTGAGTTGGTATACCGCAATTACTTTAAGAATTCCGCTATTAATGCCCTAAAACAGGACTCATTTTAAATAATTTTCGTAGCTTGTTGAATTAATTACTTGTAAGTATTTCGATTAGATTAGCAATAAAACCAAATACGAGTACCTTATGGATTACAATATTATCAATAAAACCAAGTATATTCTTATGAATCGTGTAATGATATAACGAGTGATTATTACCGTAGACGGTGAACGTTGTGTAAATAATGGCCAGTTTTGTCAACTGCTAGTTTGGCGACGATTAGAAAAGTACGTGATCATTGGTGTCAAGGCTGCCAGCTGGAGTTTGCTCCGTTTACAAAACTAATGGACATATTCCAGCTAATAGCTTAGCGTGCCTAGCTTTGCGGATTTTAGGCCTTCCGCTAGAACATGGGCGTGAGGAAATGCGCAGCAGTGCGTATCTGTCGGCGTCAAAATATAGGTACAAACGCACCGCGGTACTAAATATTACCCGTCATACACGTCTTCTACACTTAGCACTCCCCATACAACTTTGAAGTTACAGCTCATCTAGTCGTCTAAAACGGCAACTGCCGATCCGGAGACCCACGGGTTCAAAACCACGCGCACCACTGTCTTTTCGAAGTCATGTGTGTGTGTAATGTCGCTAACTTAAAACGGTAAAGAAAAACATCGTGAAGAAACCGACATGTACAATGTACATAGAATCTTTCGAAGTCATGTGTCATCCACCAACCCGCACTGGGCCAGTGTGGTGGATTATGGCTCTCTCCTTGCGAGAGAAAGCCCCGAGTCCCAGCATTGGGAACATTTAGTGGGCTGTTGATGATGATGATGAACTGCCTCAATATGTAAAATTACATAAATCTCAGTGTATAGATTTCATTCTATAGTCAGCATAGTGAGTAGCATAGTTTTGTCTTAACCCTTACACCTCTAAGACTGAAAAATTAAAAACATGTCCATATTTTACAATACCGTACAATACAATAAACATTTATTTAAAAAAGTCTCAAAGCATAAAAAACAAATTTCTAAATGTATATCCTACTCTTGTTTATATAAGTAACAAATGTATGGTTTACAATCGAGTTTTTTTTAATGAAACCCACAATATCAACAAAATCAAATGTTTTAAACATGACAAAAATAATGGCTGTGTAACAATAGAATGATCCCCATCATACATCTATCACAGAGTACTTACAACAGAGATAACATAAATTAACTTGTTTTATATGTTTACCGACATTAAACTTGACCTCGGTTATAACAAAGAAAATATATTTGTCTTCGTAGGGCACAGCTTCTTCTGAATACTAAACAATTGTCTTTGCTATATCCATCTACTGCCCTGCTACTTTGTCATATAAAGAATATAAATTACCGAATTAGTGCGCAAGCGCTTATTTTTAACACGTTTGCTGCATTATGAGGTCGAAAACGCCACATGCGTAGCTTCTCGCAGGTGCGGTAGTCAAAATCGTGTTCTTTCACTCTGTGCGGGGGGCGACTATATTAACATTTATATGAGTATAACAGAGACAAATATATGAAATTGCTTCTCGTGCAAAGCCTAGCCTAAGAGTGAAGTTAAAACTAAATGAGGTTTAAAAGGCCTCAAACGCACTGAGTATTAATTAGTTTCGTACAGTGCGAAGTGAGGTCTAATCTGCCTCAAAATTGTAGGCCTCACAGCCGCATGGAGTGAGGTGCGGGCAGCAAGGCGCCTGCGTATTCTAACTTAGTGACGTGATAAAAAGTATCGATACGAAAGCATGCTGCAAGTTGATGGACTCGCTAACACACATTGCTACATGTTAACGACTATTAGTCTAACAAGTCAATATTGTATAGAAATTAGTACATGTGCTCAGCAATTTTCAGGGACAGATTTTTTATTACATTTATTAATATGTTGTTTCTGCGACTTATAAATTGATACTGGGGATAAGTTATATAATATTCCCCAAATATATGTTGAATTCTCGATTTGAACAAGTGAAGTTCGTCCTAGAAAAAATATGATAATTGATAAATCTATGATACCGTGGCGCAGACGACTTAAATTGTGCCAATACATAAAAAATAAATCACATACATAAATATATCGAACTATCGAGTCGAACTATAATTATAAATCGTATACTCGTATACTACACTTATTTATAGAGACAAAGAAAGCTATCATCTCGAGCAAGATTTTGAGTTTTGAGAATAATTAAAGGGTCGTATTGTTCTTCCTGACAACTTCAACGAAATTGACGAAATGGTCAACGAAAGAGCTGTGTAGGTTGCTACGATAAATTAAGACTTGTGTAAAAAGTATTTAGGAAGCAAAAACAAAACAAATATTGTTCGTGTATTTCGTGTCCAATTCGTAAAAAATCTTTCTACTTGACCGGTTGTAATAAAAAACGTATTAATCAATCTTATTACATAAATTATTTTAATATCGCAACTGCAACTCTCTCTATCCACAACACTAGTCGAGACACTAATAGAACTTTATTTCAATGCGATGTGAGGCAGAACAGATGTCATATATATAATTTTCATTTACTCAATACCTAAATGTCATAACTGTGGGCGAAGCTGGATTCAACTTTAACAACTCTTTAAATTAATATTGCTAAATTTTCAAGCAATTACTCTTATAAATGAACATAATATTTAAGGTATTCTTAGAAACAATTTTGTGAGGCACAAAAGGTCCCATACGCACTGCAAGGAAGGTCAATTTTGCCTCGAAAAGACCTCATACGCACTAGTTGAAAGTCTACGAAAAATGGCCCCGCAGCAAAGGTGTTAACCAGCATCTCAACCAGTGGCTGTATCACAAAGTTGAAATCTTTGCATGTATTTCTGAAATCTATTTGTAGCCTATAGCTTGACTAATCCTCGAATGAAGATGAATAGTCATTTGACAAATGGCTATCAAGCCATCCCCAGAATAATGAAGTCATACCCTTCCTCGGGCCGAATATGGCGAGCAAAACCTTGCCTGACCATTTCTATGGCCTATAATAATTAAATGGTCAACGGTAACGTGGTCAGAATTCCAAGGGTGTGTTTAGTGTAGGTACTCTGTGTTCAACACAGTGCCGTAGCAAATATTTAGAAGTTGTTTGTTGATAGAAATTAGGATGATGACAATGAATTTTTATTTAATTTGTATTCATTAGGATTAGTTCTTTTAAGAGAATGTAGATATTAAAAGATAATAAAAAAATGTTTTGCATATATGTGTGTTGCACTATTAAAAATATTAGTCGATTTTTTTTTAATTTATCGCTTTCATTTTTATGTTTTCGTTACTTCTTATTACTCTACTAGACTCGTATTATTAAATTTGTTTCAATATCTATTTTTTCCATCACAGACAAAATTAAAAGTGACAATACCGCAGTTAGTTTAACATCGGTTTTTAGTTTTTAATATTCATTAACAATAATATTATTTTCAACTCACCATCAAGGGCAGGGCTTCGATTTTCTAAAATATTGATGAGAGGCAAAAAGGAGGCAAACAATGAATTCGTTAAAATAATAAAAATAACAAATTTTCTTTTGAATTTTGGAAATGAATATGAAATGATCCGGATACGGATGATCACTCCAATTATTCTTATTATCGAGATAATTTATTATCTTACTATCCATTTTTTCCCCCTGCGCTTGATTGCTATTTTGTTGAAGTAATCACATTGTTTAATGAAGTAGGTCTTCTTGCAGCATGGAATATTTTTTTCTCATGATACCCTCTACCTCAGAATATCTAATTATATTATTGTAATTTACACTTATTTAATAAATTAAGCTGGTGACACTTGTATATCATATATTTGCTCAAGTTTTACGCAGGTCAAAACTGTAAAATTTTGATCATAATCAAATTGATTTAGATATTTTTATCATTTGTGACGTCGAAAAAACTAACATGATGAAAATGAAATTACGTTTCTAACTTTCATCACATAGTGTTTTTGTTAATTATGTGTACAAAGAGCAGGTGTCGTTTTTAATAACAGTGAAATACATACTCATAAAACTTTTTGTCATTGTAAATGGTTTGCTCCAAGAAAATACTTTTATAAACAGACTATTTCTCTAGAAGCATTATCCTTCCAACCGGAACATGGTTATCCGCGATAAATAAAATAAATATCGCGGCTATATGATGAAGTGAAGTATCTCGTAATCAATAATGCCAGTGTCGTGAAAAATCGTTATAGCTTATATTAAGACAATAACAACGAGTATAATGTTTATGAGGCGATATCAGAATGACATATGAGTGACAAATACATATGTCAAGTTGAACATTGACGTATGTTTGTCAAATTCTTCTTACAGCATGAAACATGAACACTACTAGAGGCCAAATTGAAAATTATTTTGGAATAATGTTTTTTAGGGTTCCGTACCCAAAGGGTAAAAACAGAACCCTATTACTGCGACTTGGCTGTCCGTCCGTCCGTCCGTCTGTCACCAGGCTGAATCTCAAGAACGGTGATAGCTAGACAGTTGACATTTTCATAGATGATGTATTTCTATTGCCGCTATAACAACAAATACTACTAATAAAATAAAATGAATATATAATATAGGCTCCCGTACAACAACCTTGTTTTTTTACCGTTTCTTGCTCGATTAGTCCGTCCCAAGCATACTCGATTGAATTCGTCGTTACAACCATAAGGTAAAACCAACATTTTAATAAAGGTTTTCGGATGAATGCCTGTCTGCGGAAACTGCGATAGTTTTCGAGTATGTATACGGAATTCGGAATAAAGCCAAAAAGCTAAGCTATAAGGCCAAAGGTTTTCGCCATTAATTTGCTAATGGTACGGAACCCTTCGTGCGGGAGTCCCACTCGCAATTGGCCACTTTTGTTTAATATAATATGCTAAAAATACATTTTTGTATTCTCTCTGAAAAACGTCTTATTTCAAGAGATGTTTAGATCTGTAGCGTTTTGTATATATTCAAACGTAACTTTAGCAAAACAAACATCAGCTTTCTCGGCCACTCTTTGTAACTATCGAAGCTCCGCTGGCACCCAGTCGGTCCGACTGCTGGTCCGGCGCTTGCGCAGCCTTGACACCACACGTTGCGTGATCGTTTGCGAAACCCCGCGTTTCGTAGTGACCTCACGGATCGCTCCCTTATTTACGACGAGCCTTGGAGATTAGTTATAATAGACTACAGCTACGCGATGCTCTGAATACTAATACAATTTCAACCAATGATTGTAAAACTATATTTTTTCTACGGTTTTCCTCAGCCGATAATAATCATAACAAATAAACACTATTCAGCCTCAAAATAAGCAATTTAAGTAAAGAAAAAGAAGGTATTTATTTATTGTTAAAAGTAATGATAAGAGCTATCCAAGAAACGGTTATCAATTAGATGTTCAATAATTAATATCTAGCAAATTTTAATAGAATTATGTAAAACTGGGAATATTTCGGGAATTTGTGTATAATTTGTATTCTCTATTGTATGATACTAAGTAATATTTGAAATAGAATTTAACTAACAGTATAACAAACAAACAAACTAATAACATTATTATTATTTACAGGGTTATTGCAAATATTTAAACTTTACCTACCTTTACTTTACTTTACCAACTTGAAATAAACTTTACCTACTTTGTTATTAATCTAGAAGGTACAATGACCCTCAATAGAATATTTTGATCAAACATACTTTGAAATGTACCATTTAGAAATAATTTTATGCGTGGTTGTAAATAGTACTTTGATTGGTTGAATAGTTTCATAATACTTTATTTTTATTCAAATTTTCGATAAACTTGATTTCACACTGAAATTAGCTATTAGAAATCTATTATCGAAAATTCGCGTCGATGCACGATGCGATTGAAATTACCGACGCCGACGTTTTATGGCTCGTGCAAATGCAGTGGTAGCACATTGTTGCAGCATCAGCCACCGAATTCTGCAGTCCTTTCAACAAAAACTTCTCAACCCTATTCCCCAGTGACAGTATAGCATTTGAAATGCAGCATGTCAACGACTCCAGATTCTTCATTGCAACACTCGGTCCTTTTATAATTCTGATCACGACTACTTGTATGA
The DNA here is from genome assembly GCA_963693475.1 of Ectropis crepuscularia. Lineage (NCBI taxonomy): Eukaryota > Metazoa > Arthropoda > Insecta > Lepidoptera > Geometridae > Ectropis > Ectropis crepuscularia. The sequence goes on from OY856339.1 coordinate 8,938,005, forward strand.
AGTATGCCTTTCTACTCTTACCTTGCACCTAGAACATTACTAAACCCATTTTACACGTCATCTTCACAATTGTTCATTGAGTTGTCTATTGGTACCTATGGTTTAAAATGTTTTCATCACGTGACTCACGCAGTCAGTGCATTATTTTGTAAATTAATTTTGCAATTGTTGAATAGCTGTAACCTTACCTTGAACTTTGGAAAGCTTTTTAGAATTTTTGCTAAGCTAGGATAAGATATGTGTCTTAATCAGTGAAATTCACTAAACTGGTTGAGTTCACCCATGACTTGACTAAATGTTAGGATGAATATATAAGTTGATTGATTGATAAATTTCTCCAGAAAAATTATTTATAGCTCTTGATTTTTTTTAAATTATATAATTCTACTACAAATAGGTACAAATTTCGTGTTATTTTATCGTGGATAAAACAATTATTAGTTTAGCCAAACTTTATCATTGTGGATAAGAAGTGTAGTAATGGATCTCTGCTTTTTCGTTGAAAATTATTTGGCCGATTATCACTTGCTAACATATCGCAGAATTTTATTTCGCCGAATTATCATATGCCACACTTATCCATAATTTTGTATTATTTACCAACCTAACAGTTGCTATATTATCAAAAGGCGAACTTTCAAGTAGCGAATGTTTAAGTTAGAGTAATATTCAGTTAGTTGCACCTAAATTAATGCTTACTCCTATTTGAACGTGGTAAAAGGATTTCAATTTGATTATTTTACACTCAGACATTACAATTTTGTAATGATTTGAATTTTTCGAAGTAAATACAGTAAAATTTAAAAAAAATATTGGCAGTCATAGGAACTGCCGATAGAAGTGGAAACTTATAACTCAGAATTTCATAGCCTTGGAAACTACACGGGTGTAACCGGTGGACGTGGCCTGTTCATCATGGCATGGCCATCTAGAAATGCGTCAGCATTTCGCATTGGCTTACGCATTTCTAGATGGTCATGCTATGATGCCTTTTCAGCATTTCCCATTGGCTGATGCATTTCTTCTTGGCGAATGGCGATGGTCCCGAGTTTCCCCAAGATTTCTTATCATACCTGAGCGTGACGGTAAAATCCAATTCACACCCCACGAAAATTCTGTCTAGGCGCGCCTAAAGAAGTTTTCACTTCAAAAAGGTTATAAAACAAGTAGCTGATAAGCTACTTTTCTGCGATATAATAAATAAATATCGGTGGACAATTCACACACAACACCATCTGATCCCAAACTAAGCAGAGCTTGTAATATGGCGGCAAGATAGCTGATATGTTACTTATATAGTTTTAAATACATACTTATTATCCATATAAACACCCAAGACACAGTGCAAACATTTGAATTCATCATACAAATATTTGTACTGGATGGGAATCGAACCCACGACCCTCGGCTTCGCAGGCAGAGCTACTACCCCACTAAGTCACGAGGCCAGTCAAAAGATATACAGGGCACCCTATTCTCAAACCAGCGGTATTACATATTCAAACTCAAACTCAAATTCCTTTATTGCTTAATTTGTGTATCACAATGTGGATCCGCCGTCTCCGAACTAGTTAAAAACTGTATTTCGGAGTCCGGTGACCTCCTCCTAAGCTACATGATATTAACAGCAAATAAATATATTACAAAATAAACAAAATTACAAAATAGAGAATATTACAAAATAAAGAATATTACGAAATAAAATTACAATCCAAGTTAATTAAATTCCAAATAACAAACAACTGAAAAACAAAATACGAAAAATAAAATAAAATTAGTGCATTAGTGAAATATATTATATTTAAATATCTACTCCACAGACTCCGGGGTCCGTGATCTTTGTCAATACAATTTTTTTTTACAGATTTCTTGGAGTAGGAGAAGAAAAGGAAAAAAGGGGGGAGTTGGGCACATTTCAAACTTAATTCTAGAGCTCGTCTGTAGAGCCGATCACTATCGGTTGGGATCCTACCGCTAGTAATCGACTCGACATTGAGTCTTTGCCTTGCCATTTGCCTAAGCCGCCTCCTCCCGGCCCAGAGCCTCCACTACGGCTGCATTTCTGTCCCTGATGGCCATCTGTAGGTTGAACTCTCGGATGGTCTTCGGTGATGCAGCCAACGCTCGCCGCACGAACCGACCGATGGCGTCGTCGGTGTCGTCAGCGTAGTAAATGAAGGTCCCCGTGTGCCGTGAGATTGCAACAACCGCATGGGGCACGCTCTCGTGCAGCTTCATGTTTGCCTTGGTTTTGATTGCGATTACCGACTCGTATGTTAGTCCTTGAGCTTCATGGATGGTAAGGATGCGTGACCCGGTGCCTGACCCATAACCCTGGTTTGTCAGGGTCTCTTTCTCCTCTTGAGTGTGAACTAAAAAGAGGGTGTTTGGTAGGGTGTTGAGTATTTGCGCTCCCTTATATCTTCTCTGCTCTAGGGACTTTATACGGGGCGCTGAGGAGTACATACCGGAGTATATTTCCCTCAGCGCATATGCGACGTCCATTGGGTTTCGATGTGTGCAGAGCAACTCCTGGCTGATCTTTGTTACCAGGTTCGGGCGGTGATACCTCATTTCGAAGAGATTTTCCCTGTCGATGTAAGGCAACTGATTGACGTCTCCGATGAGGACAATTTCACCAGCACCAGACAGCCTTGAAGCCATCACAATGGCTCCAAAATGGTTCATGAGAGCTTCGTCTACCATGAGGCGACTGAAACTTTCTCTTCCGAAACCATTTACCAGAGCAGAAGCCATGGTTCGCACTCTGGTTTTAACCAGGTTTCCGATGCGGTGCGATAGCTTCTCCCTTAGATCTTTTGCTGCCTCAGTTGTTGTGGTGATGATGGCGTCCTTGTCCACATCAAAGTGTCTAATCACCCATGTTGTCTTTCCACATCCTGGAACTCCGTTGACCCACTGTATTCTCGGTACCTCCCAGTTTTCCCAACCAGCATTGACGTTTGAGTTCCTTTCGATGGTTTTGGCCATCTCTAGGATCTTATCGTCCAGCATAATCTTGGTGCATCGGGCAGTAACTACAATTGGGTCGTTTTGTGGTGTCGCATAAACAGGCACTCCCGCGCGCTCTGTCTCTATCTCGTTCAGTGTCACGAAGCCATTTTCTGCACTGTAAGCTGCCATATACTGTCCTGTCATGGTTCCCTTGATGACCCGGGAAGTGACATTATTGTAAATAGCTGCTTCGGCCTCCTCGAGTTTCGCCTTTAAGAGGCTTTGACTTCCTAGCCTATAGGACTGCATGATGTTTTCGCAGGTCTTGAGGTTGACTTGTCTTGTCGCTCTCAGTGTGGCTATGAATTCTATCAAGGCGTTACGTGCATGGCTCCGCGGCTCCGAAGCCGTGACATAGCGGGGCGGTTCAACCTGACCCATATCGGCTCTCGTTCGGCTTATTTGTTGCTGTGAAGCTGCTTTGGGGGTCTTTGTCGTCAAGGGGTGTGGTGAATGGGATGAGATTCGGAGTATGCTCCTTGCCGCTGCGTTGAAGGCAGTCACGAAAGCCGCGTTCGTTCCTCGGCTGCCGCTTTGATTGGCTGCGGCCTTTTCCGCGGCTGCCCTCTGCTGTGCTCTTTCGGAGCCGGTTTGGACAGTCGAACTAGGAACTGGATGTCCCCAGCTGTCAGTTGCATTTGTTTGGTCTTGCGAAGGGGCTCTGAGGAAGCTCAGATTTTCTCCCCTATCTTCGTAAACGACAACCTCATGATGTTTAGAGGCTTCAATGCAACCCAGCCGGTCTGCGACTCTCGCTCTTGAATATTCGATTGCCATCGCATCCACGCTTATCACCCGGGGTGTCTCACCCGCGTTTCTGCTCAGATGTGCGAGCAGAGCACTTGCCTGTGTGAAAGGCGTCCGGCCTTCCGAGTACTCTATTAGTGCAATTGTTTTGTTTTTCGATCGCACCAACCGAAATCGGTGGCCGTCTACCTCACACACCGGCATAGCGTCGTAGGTTTTCCGCTTCATTGTTACTTTTGCGGTACTCCCATTAAGCAGGCAAGACAATCCAGGTGACAAACGGGCTCGTTCCCGTTCCCAGGCGAAGCAAAAGCTTATTCCGAATCTTTCTTTGTTGCTGTCCATGAAGAGAGCCACTCCGCGGATACGGATCCCTGCCTCTCCTCGGTCTGCGTTCTCCAGTAGTTGTTTGACGGAGATGCTCTTCGAGGAGTTATGTTGGGCGGGAACCGCATTCCACGTGGCGTCCACGGACAGCGGGGTAGGGTGTGGTGGCGAAAGGGGGCGCGTATTTGAATTAGTAGAGTTTCTCTTGGCCGCTATGCGGAATGAGCTCTCCATGAAGGACAGGAGCCGTGTTCTGTCATCTGGATCGGCTAAGATGTTGTGGAGATCCGAGACAACCAGCCTTCTGTCGATCATAGATTCGAGCTCATGTCTTGCGGCCATGAATCGGGGACAATCGACAAGCACGTGCCAGACCGTTTCGGGTTGGTCGGGGTCACACTCGCATGCAGGACTGCTCTTGAGCTTAAATTTGTACAGGTATTCTGCTATTCCTCCGTGTCCCGTCAACGCTTGTACCTGGAAGGGAGTCAGTTTCGTGGTCCTCATCACCCGATATGCGTTTGCTATATCGGGGAGGAACATCTGGGTGACTTTTCCGGTGTCCGAGGTCTCATATCGATCCTGCCATTTCTTGACCGATTCTTCGCGGATTTTCCGTTTGACGTAGGACAAGGGGATCCCCTCATAGTCACTGGGCGACAAGGTGAGCGCAGCCGATTTGGCCAGTTCGTCGGCTCTTTCGTTGCCGACGGTGCCAACATGCGCTCTCACCCAGAAAAGACGAAGAGATTTCCCCTCAGCATTTATCCTTCCAATGTTTTCCTTTATGCACTTTACCACGGGGTGACTCGTTTTTGGGTTACATAGCAGTTCGAGTGAAGATCGGGAGTCACTCAGGACATTGACTTCTGGGTCCTTACTCTCTAACGCCATTTGAGTTGCCCGGTAAAGAGCATAAAGTTCCGATTGAAAGACTGTGCATTCGGAGTGGAGCTTGAATGTCGAGTTCTTCACCTCTCTGCCATTCTCCCACCATGTTAGAGCCGCTCCAACTTTACCTTTAATCTTACTACCATCAGTATAGATTTGAGGCCCTTCTGGAAGATTGGAAGTGTCTTCTAGGAGCTCGTACTTTACGGATACCTGCGTGGACGGATGGGGTTGGTCCAGGCAGTTCACGTTCCGTTCGAGTTCCACTTCTGGTGGGAGGTAGTCTTGGGAGAGGTTTTTTTTTACTCTGTACAAATTTGCTGCTTCCTGTATCCTTAGATCTAGGGGGAGCAGACCGGAAAGCGCAAGTGCTGATTTCAAAGAAACAGTACGGTACGACTTACAGATTTTCTGGGCAAAACCTCTTTGGATCGCGTTCAAGTGAGACTTGTTTTCCTCGAGGTCTGCCGCTTGCGCCCATACACTTGAGGCATACATGATGATAGGTTCCACCACCGCGACGTAGATAGTTCTCGTGATTGCGCCATTTAATCCCCAGGTCACCTTCGCTGCACATGCTAGCTGTCTATAAATGTTCGCCACTTTTTTACATTGGGCGGTCACATGTGCTTTAAAGTTGAGCCGTCGGTCGATCAGTAGGCCCAGCAGTTTGACTTCCTCGACTAGCTCGAGCTGGACGCCAGACATGACTATGTTTGGAGGTTCATACTTCAACTTTTTTGTGAAAAGCATTGCGTTGGTTTTATGCGCTGCAAAGTTGAGTTTGTTGATTTTACCCCATTCCACTGTCATGCTCAGCGCCCTGCCCGCTTGTTGTTCGATAATGGTCGGGCTGCCTGTAAATACGAGAACGACGTCGTCCGCAAATGCTTGACAGTATACTCCCTCGGCTTCCAGCATTCGCAGTAACGAGTCTAGGATCACATTCCAAAAGGTTGGTCCACAGATGGATCCTTGGACGCATCCCTTGGTTGTTTCCTTCTCATAGACTGCTCTTGCATAATTGACCTTGATTTTACGGTCGCTGAGGTAAGAGTTTACCATGTCGTAGAGGTTTGTTGGGCACCTCTTCTTCGCTAATTGATTTTTGAGGGCGGGCCACCATGCATTGTCGAAAGCACCCTCTATATCCAGGGAGATTAGGAGTACGGTGTCTTTACTTTCTACTCCTTTCTTGATGTGCTCTACCAGGTCATAGAGGGCGTCCTCGGTGCCTCTTTGGGGCATAAAACCGTACTGTTTCCTACTGATGGTTGGGAGGAGATACCATTGGAGTCGGTTTGCCAGAAGCTTTTCGACGATTTTTCCGGGAACGGACAGAAGACCTATGGGGCGGTACGATTTTGGTTGTGTGTAATCTGTCTTACCGGGTTTGCGTAATATGACCACGTGCGCCTCTTTCCATTGCTTGGGGAAGTGTTTCAGCGACAAGCATTTGTTTGCTATCGCCAAGAAAACCTCCCATTCGCAACGTATGGCTGCTGCGCAAATATCAGCGGTTAGCCCGTCTGTACCGGGGGCTTTTTTCGGATTCAGAGTTCTCAATACTGATTCCAGTTCCGCTGATGTGAATGGTGGGTCATTTTCCGGTAAGTCCATAGGCGTTTCCATCGTTTGCTCCCGTAGCTCTGTATGACACGGTTGGTCGGTGCTCTCAGAGTCGTCGGGATAGAAAGTTTTGGCAAGTAGTTCTGCTGATAGTTGCGGGGATAGAGTGTTACCTTCGGTGTCTCTTAGAAGAATTTCTTCCTGTCTTGTCGAAGTTTTTCTCATCACTCTGTAGATCTTGTCCCACATACTTTCTTTCTCCTGATTCGTGCAGAACTCCTTCCAGCTTTCCGTCTGAGCTTGTTTGACTTTTTCCTTGTAGTCTTGCCGAGCAATTTGGTACTGTTCGACTACAAGTTCAACTCTGTCAGGGGCGGCATTCCTAATCCTTCTCTTTCTTCTGAGAACTTCTTTCTTCAGATTTTCGAGCGTTTTAGTATACCATGGGGGTGTTGGATTACCTTTCGGCGAGCTTACCAGTGGAATGGTGTATTCGCAGGCTTCATGTATACTAGTTGTGTAGCTCGTAATCATCGACTCAAGTTCTAGTGGACTTTCACATTTCTCGACTGACTCCGGCGAGATGTTTCTTTCTTTAAGGGAAGATTTTAGCTGTGACATAAAGTTTGGCCACTTTGCCTTCTTGGTGTTATATTTGCGTGTTGTTATTGGCTTCTGTTGTTCGAGAGCCTTAACTAGACGCAAAGTGAAGGTGATTGCGTTGTGGTCCGATGTTGTAATACTTTTGTCAACCTCCCATCCCTCGATTTTTCCCAGAAGAGACTCGCTGCACGTTGTTACATCTACTACGCTTGTGCAGAGTTTGCCTTCTCTGACGATCTCGAAGGTTGGTGTATCGCCGGAGTTGAGAATGTACAAGTCCATTTCATTGAAGAAAGAGCTTACAGTTTCTCCTCTCTCATTTTGAGATGTGCTTCCCCACCAGTGGGACCATGCATTCACGTCACCAGCAACAATAAGGTCTTTTGTAGCTAGTTTTTCGCTGAATACTTTGATCCTGCTGAGGTAGGGGTCGACTTTTTGGTCTCCTTCTAAGTAGACAGAAATCACTCCCAGTTTTAGGCCTGTACCGACCAATAGGACAGCTGCTTCCGTTTCGGTAACAATTTGGGGGTCATGGATTACCTCCAACATGTCGCCGAAGATTATTATGGCTGCCTTAACTGGTTTTTGCCTATTTAAACTGCACTGAATAATGCGAGTTCCAGGATATTGTTTCATCATGCCTTTGTTTCCCACATATGGTTCTTGAACAAGGGCAACTGAAACTCCCCTTTCTTTCGCGACCTTCAGAAGTTCTGTCGTTGCATTCTGGGAGCGCTGCAGATTTGCTTGGATGAAACGCAAACCTGGTTCGCCTACTCTTCGGGAGACTGAGCCACGTTCCTCATGAGTGCCCTTAGCAATAAGATATTCGGGACCGCGCTATCCCATCCCATTTTACTCTTTCAGGGCACTCGCTACTAAAGGCGTTGTGAGCGAGTTCCCTGTTGGGGCTGTTTGGATGAGCAATTACGCAGTTTTTGCATTTGGGTGGCAGGTCTTCCTTTCTTGCCTTGCATTGGGTCCAGGAGTGGGCTTTTCCGCAATGACTGCAGGATTCATCCCTTTCCCGGCAGATCGCTTTTGTGTGACCGAAACCTAAGCACTTGGTGCACTGCACCAAAGGCGAGTGGTCTGCCACTGGTCTCCTCTGGAGCCCAATGTAGACCTTTTCGGCGTCCAAAAACGCTCTGTGAATGCGAGGTGAGACCTCGATCACCGGATGGCACTCATGCTGGTTACGCGCTTTCTTCCTGTACCGCACTCTAATCGCGCTCTCTTGCAAATCAACCCCCTGTAGCAGATGTTTATTCTGCGCCAAAAGGTTTTCCACGATCTCGTTGTCTTTGTGGTAAGACAGGACGTCTCGGATTATGATTAGTGGATTACCCGCTTTCGCGGTCTCCACCTTTAGAGATTTGTCCTGCTGCACGCGATTTCTAACCAGACCAAGGTCTTCCTCTGTGCTGCAACTCAGGATAACTTTCCTGTTTCGACCTTTGCGCACTCGGTCAACCCTTGCCCCAGTCTTCTTCGTGTCCAGTGCTACCGCTATCCTCTCTATTAGATTTTCGGTAGTCGTGGGAGATGTGGAATTCGCCGTTGTTACGATGAGAGTGTGGTTCGGTTTTGGCACGATTGGCTTAGCCGCTATTTTTGCGTAGTTGGGCTTAGGTGGCTTGCCCGTCTCCGCTTGGCACATTTCAGCCTCGATGCTTAGGGCTGGTGGGGGAAGAATTAATTTTTCCTGCCGCATCGTCCGGAGTTCTGACGACACAGCTTCTAGCCGTTCTGTGATAGGCAGCACGTGCTCGTCGATGTTTATTTTAATTGGGGCGGAAGATGGGGGTAGCGTTTCCTTCGACATTATTTTTTCAGTGAGTAGTTTTTCTATTTTGGCGAGACTATCCGAATAGTTTGGGGGACTAGGAGGTGGAGGAGTCGAGGCGAGCTTTTCCAGCATGTCTGTGTTTAGGTGAAGGACTTCGACGGTTTTTTCGCTTGTTGTATTGGAGTGTCTCCGGAATTCGTCGACCTGCCTCTGAAGGATTTCAATCCCAGTTTTTATCCCGAGAAAATCGTTCCGCAGCGGCGTTAGGTTGACCGTGGTATTTTCACTCGGTAAAGACTTAAGGTAACCGCCAATGTCCCTCACCGCTTCCACTGTTGCTTTTATGTGCTGGTGGGGCTCTCTCGACTCGAAGCTCTGCCAGTCTCTGACGGCTTTAGTCTCTTTTTGTAGTTCCGCTAGTTGTTCTCTGGCCAGAGCTACCTCCTTTGTAAGGTCAAGATACATTTTTTGTGTTGCTTTTGTGTGAGCCCTTTCTACGGAGAGCAGCTCCATGGCGTGCCGAGCCCTTTCTTTCTCGAGCGAGGCGATGTGACGATGTCTGGACTCCGAAAGGGAAAGGACGATCTCGTAAAGCGCTTGTAGGCTTTCGATCGCCGTTTGCCTTATATCGCGCCTCACGTTGTGAGACGACTCGAGAGCGTCCTTGCCCCGGAGCAGCGCATCGTTTGCCACTTTTGTGGCGCTGTCCATCTCGACCCCCGTCCGCTTTGAGCAATCTCCGATCAGCATGCTGACCCTTGTGCTGCGGGCGGAGGTCGGGAACGACAACTCGGATACGCTGTCCGTCTCGTCATCGGTCCTCAGCTCTTTAGGCGGTGATATCCCGCACTGCTCCCAGTTCTCGATTCTGTCCACCGCCGCCACTTGTCCTGAGGTCGTCTCGGGGACCGAGGTCACCGGGGCCGAGATCTCACTAGCTGTTTGTGACTGTGGCGGCGACGGCACATTGCCGAGAGACTGAAGACGGCTAGAATCTACTTCGGGAATCTCTATGGGCTCGCTGGGGCTCTCCCCGTGTTGCCGCGTCGGTTGCACCACTTCTGACCCGCCGGCTTTAACATTTTTTTTTAAAATTCGCTTATGTAGGTTTGACGCCACAGATCTTACTGAAAGGACCCTTGGTCGTTTTGGTGCAATGACGGGGGCAGAGGCGGAGGAGGCAGAGGTGGAGGGGGCGGCTTTCTTGTTTATGTCGGACATTTTGTATGACAGAATTTGATTTAACGGAATTGGGTAAATTTAAATTATACTACTATTATAACAACTTATACTACTCGCGTATGATCCCTTTCTTCTTCGTCTTCTTCTTCTTCTCCAAGTTAAAGTTTGTCAGTGTTCTTGCGTACACGCTCGTTTTAGAAGGTGTTCGGGCTGTCCAGTAGGTGTCCAGTCACCAGCAGTCAGTTCTTCCGCCGGGGTTGGCGATGATGATGATGTTCTCCCAATGATGTTTTACTTGGCGGGGGGAGGTGTCGCTGATGACGTGCGTCGAGTCGCCGGCGCCGGTCGGTCGTGCAGCGATAAGAACGTGTCGGCGGAGGTTTTCTATACCGAAGAGGACGGACGTGACTTTTGTCCAAATACAACTTTGCGATCTTGTGATGTTGAAACTAAACTAACCTTTATTTTCGGCTGTTCGTACGGTATTTTTGGTGATTCCTCTTTATCCCTGACGTCCTGGGGGCTGTCAACACGGCTCCGGGCTCGCTGAACTGTAGCTGGTTCACTGATATCACTGGGCTGCTCGTAGCTCCAAAAAATCCGCTTGTATTGATTTTTATTTACAGAGCTGATGTTGAGCGTGTACGTGTTAGTCGGTCTATCATTAGTGAAATAAATAAAATGTACTTTTTTTATTTTATTTCTGCGCCTCGCGATGCTGCCCGCTGCTCAACAGCATTTACACTACCTATATTTAATTTTTGCCAATCTACACAAATAAATAATTTCAGGCTATACCCCACGGGAACCACAAACGGAGTAAAAAGTAACCTAACCTATCTCTTAATCAAGGTTGTCAACTGACCAATTTTTTATTTCTACAAATCCTGTTACAAAGATACGTGCTAACAAACACACAAACTTGAAAACTCACAATTTTTCGTCTTCATTATATTCATCATCATAATCATCAACGCCTACTGCTGGGACTCGGGGTCTTCTCTCGCAAGGAGAGAGTTAAGGCCATAAAGCCACCACGCTGGCTCAGTGCGGGTTGGCGGATGACACATGACTTCGAAAGATTCTAGGGATATGTCGGTTTCCTCGCGATGTTTTCCTTTACCGTTTTAAGTTAGCGGCATTACGCACATGACTTCGAAAAGACAGTGGTGCGTGTGGGGTTTGAACCCTGGTCTCCGGATCGGCAGGCGCCGTTCTCCCGACTAGACCAGCCGTAACTTATTTTAGTTATAATACTACAGTATATTAGTGATACTTAATTTAAATTTAATAAGATTTTTGAAATATTAAACTAAGTTTTGCCTGTCACAACTTGCTTATAAAACCACTTACGTTTCGCAAGTTTGAAAGTACGTTTGTCGTTACTCATACTTAGCATCATTACTTCATATTCACAATATTTTACAATGCGAATAATAATTCACAATGGTTATTCATTTATTCAATAAAAACATCTTTTGTCCTAAATTGTATATGATATTGCATCTTTGAAAGACGATTTACTTAATTCTAAAATCTTACAAAACTCACAGGTTGCAATATTTACATATTTGGAAACAAAATAAAAGTTTGAAACAATTTCAAAACGTAATGAACTTTCTGTCTAAGTCAGTTCTAGGAAGAAAAATGAAATTGTACGTACACTTGTGTTTAGTGGTAGGACACTTTGTAGACTTTGCCTGAGGAAGTACCACAACTTTGCCATAACTGACAAACTTGCTTCTCCTGAGCAGAATTGTGCAAAAAATTACAGTGTTCTATTATGAAGGGAAATGTTTCTAGATAATTTATAGGGCATAGAGATAAAACATCTTATATCACAGTGTGACGAGCGCAGTATAGTGGTGTTACGGGTAGGCGTTGCTTACCATCAGGCACATATCTTGCTTGTGCCGACACTTTATACTATAAAAACAATTTTTTACTATCATACTGAATCTTGTAGCAACCTGTTAATTTTCTCTAAGATTATAACTTCACAGCTAGCTACGGACTGCCTTGGCACGATTGAGAGATGTAGATTGAACTGTTAGTTAATTATATCTCCTGTAATTCAACACCTCATACGCCAAAAAAAAATTTCTTGCGTAAATGCTATCTTACTTTTCTTCCCAGATAGAACAGATAGAAACAATAAAATGAATAATGTTGTTAAGCTTTGGAGATGCCGGTTTTTCCAATATAGAACAACAGCCCGTGAATCCCAGATCTTTATTATTTCAACAAAGCTGAAAGTTTGTAAGCGCATGCTTACAACACAGGTAAGAACAATGGACCATTATGAAGTTTGGGTCATCCTGGTTTTGGCAGATAAACGGTACTAAGGCCCCGAGTCACAGCAGTGGGAACTTTCAGTGGGCTGCTTATAATAATTAGGCTGCTAATTGTTACCCAAGTATAATGTATGGAAATCAGCTCATATAAATTTTAAATATATTGGTGGACAATTCACACACCAACACCATCTGACCCCAAACTAACCAAAGCTTGTATGATGGCGGCCAGATAGCTGATATAATACCTATATAGTTTTAAATACATACGTAATTACGTATTATACATATAAACACCCAGACACAGTGCAAACATTTGAATTCATCACACAAATATTTGCACTGGGTGGGAATCGAACCCACGACCCTCGGCTTCGCAGGCAGAGCAACTACCAACTAAGCCACGAGGTTCAGTCATTTACTATGACGTACGTAAAATTATAATTTTGTATGAACATCAACATGGGTGTCTGTCAAGTGTTTACCGCGATGTTAAATGTCTGGCAATTATTCATGTGATTTTTAATAATGTTCTGAAGGTAATATCAAAATATGAGATTTTATAATTTGACAAATTCAGATCGGTATTTCATAGGTACACCTTTAGTGCAGTCTATCTGCCAAAGCCAGGATGACCCAAAGTTCATAATAGGTCATCGTTCTTACCTGTGTTGAAGGCAAGCGGTAACATACTTTCAGCTTTGTTAAAATAACGAAGGTCTGGGGTTCATGGGCTCTTAGTCCAATAGTTTTGTTATATAAGATACCTTGAAGACTTGAAGTGATAAACAAGGTCCATATGTATTGTGAGATCTGGTCTGTTGGTAAAATATGTACCTAATATTGACATTAAGATAAGATAAGAAAACTCTTTTTTAAAAGCCATATACATACAAAAACAACAAAAATACAAAAGAAACTTAAAAATAACTTACCCATGCTAGACATTTTATCGCTTAGATCGATCTCTTTCAGGCAACCGTGGCAACGGATAGGATATTACAATATAGTAATGCGGCCTTCATATATTCAATAAATTAAACGACAAATCGAATAGCTATTATAAAATATTAGCTAATTACATTAGCCATTGTTAACTAAAAGTTTTTCATGTGTCTTGACCTGAATGTTTTGATACGTTACTGTTTTAAAAATAGAAACGCTCTGAAACGTCTGCTGCTACCTCGAGGTGCTGGCAATTCTACCTAACGAAATTTATATTCTTACCATGATCCATTCTACTAATTAACGTGGGCAGGCCAGATCAGCTTGCAACACTGGTTGCATCACCCGGTAACGTATAATTACTTGATCGTTACACGGTGCAGTATATTTCTAATTTAATTTGGCTGTTAGGAAGTCAAGGAAGTCCTTAGAAACCTTATGATTAGCCATAATATTATGAATAAAATACAATGTTAAGTGAACCACATACATAGTTTTTAAACTTTACATAGTGTTTTAGATCAGTTATAAGCACAGAAATCTAAATAATAAGGTAATTATTTAGATTTCTGTGGTTATAAGTAAGTACTGTCAATTTCATCTGTAAATTCAATACGATTTAATCTCGTGCCAAAGACACAAATAAGTATGGTTAACCCCGATCCAAAAAAAGAGGGGTGTTATGAGTTTGATGTCGATGTCTATCTGTGTGTGTGTCATTCAGTCAGTCTGTGGGACCGTAGCCTAATATTTATTCTGTGCCGTACCCCTCAAATTAATGGACCGATTTCCAGTTTTGAAAGCCAGATCTCCTGCGGTGGTTCTTATCTATGTTAGGTTAATATGATTCAAAATGGCCGCTTCCACAAAAAGGCAGATAAACTTTTTTTTAACAACCTCCCTCAATATCGGTATCAAATGAAAGGGCTTGAGTAGTAGAATACTATAACGAATTTCAAATTCGAGGTAGTTGGGGGTAAATCAAAATTTTCTATTTTGTTCTTGTTTAATGCATAAGTAAAATGTGATGTTGTAACTCGATAAGACATTGATATAATGGACACGTTCTCAGGTCGAAAATAATCGGGGAGCTTCTCATTCTCAGTTTTGAAACACACACAAACACAAAAGATCGAGAAGAAACGAAGAAAGAACGGTCTAACAATGGTACTTAAGGGGGTATGGTTCGTCAGATGGCGTAATGTTAATTTGGGCGACTTACAATATCTACTAAATTACTGAATATTTAATGTTGAAATTCATGTATAATAAAGTTCAGGATATACTCGACAGTAACTTCTATTCGAAAACACGTTTTCATAAAATTTCCTCGATAGAAAAAAATCGCAAAGCTACCTCTATTTTTCTAAATTTACGTTTATTACTCAATAAATACAGAAGCTAGATTCTTGAAATTAAGTGTGATAATTTGAACAAGTATAAGGATTTAATCATATTAAAATCTTTTTCAAATAACCATTATTATATTTTTAAGGAGAAAAAAACCAACAATTCCAGCGACGAGCCAAAATTTTTTAGTACCGCCTCGGCTTTCGACGGGGGTGGTCGCGACGTCTGCGCTCTGACTGAACGATACGAAAATTACGTGTTTATTTAAATATTTTTTCTTTAAACCTTGCGCTGCTCCGTTTGACTTTCGGCCTTATCTTCAGAGGTTTATAGACTACTTTAGTATATACGTCAACTGATAAGCCACAAGCGCTCGGAGCATGGCCTTGTACTAACATTTATTCTGTGGCATGGTGCGATCGGGGAGCTTGAGTTGGGCTTGACTACTAGAGTACTATGTACTACGACAAATTGCAAATCTAAGGTGACCGCCACCACAAACTGGCAAATTTTTTTCAGCACTACCTCAATATGGATATCAAATGAAAGGGCTTGACTAGTAGAGTACTATGTACTACGACAAATCTCTGATCCAAGATGGCCGCCACCAAAAATGGTGAATCAATCATCTTTTTCAGTACTACCTCAGTATGGATATCAAATGAAAGAGCTTGACTAGTACAGTACTATGTACTACGAAAAATTACAAATCCAAGGTGGCCGCCACCACACATTGGCAAATCATTATTTTTTCATCACTACCTCAATATGGGTATCAAATGAAAGGGCTTGACGAGAAAAGTATTATATACTACAACTAGCCGACTGAATTTAGTTGCTACTGAATTTAGTCGCTACTGAATTTAGCCGACTGAATTTAGTTGCTACTGAATTTAGTTGCTACTGAATTTAGTCGCTATGAATTTAGTCACTACTTAATTTAGTCGCTACTGAATTTAGTCTCTACTGCATATAGTCGCTACTGAATTTTGCTGACTGAATTTAGTTGCTACTGAATTTAGTCACTACTGAATTTGGTCGTTACTGAATTTAGTCGACTGAATTTAGTCACTACTGAATTTGGTCGTTACTGAATTTAGTCGACTGAATTAGGGACTACTGAATTTCTAGGGCTGGCAGACTAAAGTATATAAGTCTAAATGTCATAGTTTACAGGAACTAAAAAAAAACAAAATTAAAAAAAAAGACGCTTTATTGTTTTTTTTTGTAATTTATTCGATTTACTGGGGTGTACTAAAGTAATCCTAACGTGCAAATATGTGTCATTTAAGACCACTACAGCAAAAGGCTATTTTTGTGACTTAGGTCATTAAGAACACTTACTTTACCATTGAAAATACATTTATACTTAAGACTTAGGTTAGAAGGTACTTAGAAATAATTTTATAAGTATTTATTTATTGACCTATAAATTAAGTATTGTAACATTAATCTAATTAATCATCATCTTCACTGTCTATAATGTCATGGTAAGTATTCCATTAACCGTTTTCAGTAGGTAAATCCATATAAAATTTATAAAAACATCAGGTATTACATTTAATAAAGAGTTTTTTAGCAAATCTTTTTTTTACTCTTTGGATATGGGCTGTTACAATATAACTGGAATATTGTCAGATTTCATGTTTAATTTTAAAATTCAGGTTCGTTTTCTATGGTATCCCCTCCTTGTGAGAAATTATTCCGAAGTCCGAATCATAGCGCAACCATCTTTAATCGACCCATTTAAATTGTCATCCATCGTTATCTTTAGTTCTTTATACTAATGAGCCCTTTAGAAGCGAACAAAAAGCTCAAAATCAGTATTGTGCATTTTAACAACAAAAATTTTTTTACTGCTCGATTTTTTCAGTGGTTTCCAATCATGCGGGTGATAGATTTGCAATCCTATCTTTTTCTTCTGTATAATCCCGTAATCAGTATGTACTACCAAATGGCAATGGACGAAAATCATAAACTTTTGCTCAGTTACTTTTAAATCTATTTTTTTGCAAAGCCCAGGTAAACATAAATCTTACAAGTACTTATATGAATTCTGTTCTGGCTTCCACATCTATCAGAATAAAATGTTACAGATTGTGTGCTCTCAGATAAGTATGTTTGGAGGTATTTAAAAAGACAAGAGATAACTTCCTCCCGCAACTATTATTTCATACCATGTGTACTGCAGGGTGGAGCACGAATATATGGACAATTTTTTTTTAGTTTATAAGTTCTAATAGAGGGGGATTTGTGCGTCATATTGAAGTTAAAAGAAGAATCATTTTTCATCTCATTTAATTAGTATCTTTTGCCTCCACATCCACAGGGTTTTTTTTTACTTCAAGTCGTAAAATGTGAAATGGTGTGCCCCATTCACAAGAACGAAGGTACTTGATGATAGACTGATAATGTATGGTTTAAACTTTTATGAGAATAATACCGTGACAATAAACATGAAAATACTAACAAGGATTTAAAAAAATCTATTAATTTATTAAGCTTGAAAAACATTTTTTGTTTAAAATTTAGGGATCACGTTCCACAATTACAACGTGGTTTTTATTGCACCTAATCGTGATTTGTGTGCACTGAGTAATGGAAGCTTCGGTCGGAATCTTCACAGCTCTCTCAACAGCTTCAGTAAGGCAGGGAGGGAGGGAACCTTTAAAACAGTGGTTTGCTCTCACCACCAGATTCGACAATGTCCTGAATTCCTTGGTTAGATTTGTTTTTAAAGCAGCGGTTCGGTTAAGTATTCCAGTACGTTAATTAATCATTATAAACTTGAAGTAGAATTACGACGACAAAATACGAGTTTCTTTGGATTACCGGGTCTATAATCTTTCTTACAGTTTATGGGCAGGTTTATCGAGTACACAACAATGACAGATAACGAGTGACATTTTTGCAGGATGGTTGGATCCTTATTAAAAACCAAGGCAGCCCAACTTTACCACATTTCACATGCCCAACAGGCATGTGAAAATTTACCTGGAGATTTATTTTCAAGATCTGATTTAAGCAATTGGCCATTGCGAGTAATATTTGTCCTGCAATGTGCTTAACTTTCTTTAGTCAGTTTTTCACGTTTCTAGAGATATTTCTAGTGGACCTACGTAAGATATAGGTCCTGAAGTTCACCCGTGAAGATGAAGAAATAAGTGGCATGTGAAGCAAACTGATTTTTCACTGAAATGGTTTTTGCAGCTTTTTCTGAAGCAGTTTTATGAATCCTTCATATTTTCCAGTGTTAACATTCGTTCCATCACAACCAATGACCATAATACTAGCCTCGGAAATTACTTCATGTAACAGAAAATCTGTTATCATAGTTAATATTCCTCTATTTGTGCCAATCTCAGGTACAACGTTTACCTTTTTAGAGTATTTTGCTATTTCTATGTACCTACCAGTAACATTGATTCTGCTCATAATCATCATTCGAGATTATTCTTTTATCAACTATAGAAGCCTGCTCTTATTTAGGAACCTTTTTATGTATAGGACAGATGCACTGAGCTAATTTATTGCATTTACATGCTTTCAAGATCAAAAAGTATCTTACTGCTTTGCTTTTCTGTCTCCTCTGGATGGATTTGAGTAGATTTTTGCATTTTAAATGATATGCTTTTAAATTTTGAATTGTCCTCATTTGTGTTACTATCGGAATAAATAATACAGTTTGTCGTATATTTCCAACCCTAGATATTACGATGTCTGCTATCTCTGAAACAGTTGGCTCTTTTGCTCTTTCTAGTTGTAATTTTAGTTGATGTTTCGTTCATGTCAATTTGTAATACTTCATTACATCTTCGTAAGTAGTTAAGCGGCTATTAGACTACGTGTTATTCAGCACTCGTTATTCAGACTGTCCTAGAGTCTAACTTATCAGCTCGCTATTACACCAGCATGAAAAACGCGCGCTCTAGGACTTTTTCTTTACTGCACGCCATTATGGTATTTATTAATTGAAATAAAAAAAAATGTAAGCTTTTGAGATAGGTATAATAACAGTGAGATAAAAATTAAAATTATGGCATGCGAACTCCGAATACCCAAAACACAAAAATAGAAATGACCGCGAATACCAATGAACCAATCACGAACCAATGAAATTTTATGTTAAGACTAATATGTCAATGTCATGTATTTGTCTGTCTAACAGTCTTTGTCTTATTACACTACTCGCTATTCAGACTGTTAGCCAGTAAGACTCGCCTAACCCGATCTTGCTGTCTGAATTCAGAGTCTAACAGTCTGACGCTTATTACATTGACATGAACACTCAAATTTAATATCCCTAACGGACTTACGTAAAACATAACAGAAGAGCTTAAGTAGGTGCTGGAGTAGGTTAGCTTTGCTATAAATCAAAAGTGTAGACGTTGAACCAAGATATAAGGGAGTACCAAGGTACTCCTCATATCCTGGTTCGCTGGATTGCTATGGCCAGCCTTTGCACCTGCTGTCATTTTTCCAGGGCACTAAAGTCATCCCGTCCGGGTGGGTCTCTTACCATCAGACCTGCTAAAGCCCGGTGGCACAAGCACGCCAATTTTAAATAATATACGAATTCACAATGCTACAACGTACGGCATCAAAAGGATGCACCGTATCAAAAGTGATGATGAAAGTGGGTTATTACAAATGTAAAAGTCTTATCCGCTACCAAATTATTTAATGGAGCTGTAAAAAATATATTATCAAACTTACATTCAGTATTTTTTAATATCATCTCAACTAATTTCTTGAGAATCCACTATGAGTAGTAGAGATATTATATTATTAATCAAAGTTAATACAAAATTATACTAGTAAATGATTGCAAACCAAACGGGCACTTCTTTATTTTTCTTCTATAAATTACATTTTGAAGTGCTTAGTGCTTACCCTCCAGTTAAACAAAGAGATAACGTGGCGCATTTAAAGATCTATATGACTATGTCATACTTTTAGTCCGCTTAGTGCCGAATTTCATGTGTTCATTTTGACCTAAGTCATTATAAGTTGTTTATAACGTCACAAGATTTGGAGAATATCATAAAGTAGAAAAGGTGCACCATTAGAGTTCAAATTGAAACAGACGGCTTTGACTTACGTGCTTTAGTGAGTCGATGTATTAATTTAGAATAATATTCTGGGCATTTTATAACAAAATGTATTTTTTTTGACTTAAGTGCTTTTGTCTGCCGACCTTAGATTTAGTCGCAACTGAATTTAGTCGCTACTGAATATAGTCGCTACTGAATTTAATACTAGGTATAATGAATATTATAGACAATAGACAATTGTATAATTGTCTATAATATTATTAGAATAACTGGCAAAGGTGTATACCTTTGCCAGTTATTCTACCGCCAAGCAGTAATGTGCAACAGCAGTACATTATTGTGTTCCGGTTTGAAGGGCAATGTTTCCAGAGAAATTACTGGGCTTAGAGATATAACATCTTAGATCTCTGGGTGACGAGCGCAGTGCAGTGCTAGGTAATGATTTGGACTCCTCATGTTCCAATAGCTGCGTGTCACTGTGCTGTTATGTGGCAGGCATGTTGCTTACCATCAGGCACATGTCCTGCTAGTCTCGACACTCTTTATTTAAAAAAATAAATATATACACAGTAGGTATACCCAGTAAATTTGTATGTATGTATATTGTAGTGGTAGGACTCCTGGCAGAGTGCGTTTGGGGAAGTACCGCACCTTTGCCAGGTATTCTACCGCCAAGCAGTAATGTGCAAACATTACTGTGTTCCGGTTTGAAGGACAATGTTGCCAGAAAAATTTCAGGGCTTAGAGATACAACATCCTAGATCTCTGGGTGATTAGCGCAGTGTAGTGCTAGGTAATGAAATGGACTCTTCATGTTCCAATAGCTGCGTGTCACTGTGCTGTTATGTGGCAGGCATGTTGCTTACCATCAGGCTGTGCATGTCCTGCTCGTCTTGAAAATCTTTATTAAAAAAAAAATACTACTTACTTATATTATCTATTATTATGAAATAAATCTCACTAAATTGGTAAATAGTTTTTGTTGTACCTATCCACATCGATATAAATCAACAGACGTGCCCGGAGCAACTTGACATTGGTAATAAACTGTGTTTCTGTGTGTAAGAGGTTTACAAACAACCAATCTACTTGACCTCTAGACTCGCTAGCGGCAAGATATGATGTGGTTCTACTTATTTTGGTTGTTGACAACGAAAAGTGATAGGTAAACCGGTTCCTACAACCGACTAAAACGGAAAGAGTGAGCTCACTCTTCCCAACGTTGACATGATTGCGTGCGCCCTGAAGTTTGGGAGGGCCCATCTTGGGTTCTACGATCTATGCCTATCCATTGTATACTGTATGTAGGCATCAAATAAATTTTAGCAAAATCCAAGCAGATAATTAGGTAAGTATATAAGATGTCGGGCACCTTGTAACTATTTTTATTCAGTCAATAATTTTATTTAGAAGAATTTATAGCTTTACTGGTGTTGAAAATCATAAGTAAATCCGGTCTACTCGTCCGGCATTGAACGTTAGTGAAAGAGCGCGCGCGCACTGACTACAATGAGTACTATGGATTCAGCTGTGACGCACAGCCGCGCGGCGCGGCGCGCGCGATCTCCGCGGAGCGGGTGACGGCTGCGACGAAGTGGGGGCAAAATCTGAATTTGAGCTGAAGTTGGGTGGGGCCTTAACATACAGTAACTATGCTTAAAATACGTATACGAAATAGGTAATAGTTTGTGGCTGTTACGGGGCATGATAGACTAAAAAGGTTGTGTTGATTTTGTTACAATATTATATTTTTGAGTAAAACTATATTTGTTTTACTGTTGATATTCATAAAATATTTCAATAGGTAAATTATAGCGAAGAAACATTTTAAATCACGCCATCTTTGGAAAAATAGAAGTAGCGAGTGCGGCATAGTGACGAGAACGTTAGATTTCACAATGGTGTCTCGTAGGTTCGAAACCCACCAGCACTATTTTTTCAAATGCTGGTGTAAGTACAAGTTTGTCATCACTACTAGTTTTAAATGGGAATGAAAGAATGGTGAAGAAACCGATACATCCTCGAACGACATATGTATTTCGAAGACATGACTGGAACATAATATGCCAAAACGCGCCAGGCTTGCGTGGTGGCTTTTAACAGTCTCAAACTCTCTACGTCTGTTTACAGTGGGGACATTTAAATGTGTTGTTTACATAGCTCTTATTCCACCAGATACTTTTTTTTTTAATAAAGAGTGACGAGACGAGCAGGACATTTGCCTGATGGTAAGCAACATGCCTGCCACATAACAGCACAGTAACATGCAGTTATTGGAACGCGAAGAGTCAGAAATCATTACCAAGCACTGCACTGCGCTCGTCACCTAGAGATCTAAGATGTTATGTCTCTAAGCCCTGTAATTTCTCTGAAAACATTGCACTTCAAACCGGAACACAGTAATGTTTGCACATTACTGCTTGGCGGTAGAATAACTGACAAAGGTGTGGTACTTCCCCAGGCGGACTCTGCTAAGTCCTACCACTACTAATTATAATCCTATACGTCGAAATAACCTCATGAACCCTCTTTTTTACACCAAGATTGAATCTATCAGATACAAATCTAAATTATAGAAATAACTTTGATTGAAATGTGGTCATGCTGGCAACACTCAGGTGCATTGTTTAGGCGATTGTGCGTGCGTTGAGCAAACAGATCGCCGGGTGATCCGAACCAGGCCAACGCAACTCTGTTGTATAACCAACCGCTTTACATAACCGGTGACCTTGTGCAAGACCTCGTTCCACCGTTCAAGTTCAACACCACATTTGAATAATAAGCTTATTAATGCGCTAATATTGTTTGCAATACGAATATTTCATTCAAGAATTTACATTTGTGGTTATGCCAACTTTTTTTTTATTCGTTTCTTTTATTTATTTTTGTATATTTCCTCCTTATTAGAAAAAAATACCGGACATGTTTTTACACCTTATTATTTATTTATTATCTACATAAATATATTTACGCAAATGAATTAGATTTTTATTTTATGGTTATTTTTGAATAGCAAAAATTCTGCCTTTTCCACGACTCAAAATATTAATTTTCAAAATCCTCTGCTTTTTTTAACATGCCTTTTTTATTAGGATTATGCATACGAATGTTTTTAGTTACCTATGTGAAGAATGAAATGAAGATTTTATACTATTAGATTAAAAGAAACCGAATTATTATTAGAAACGTTTTGTATGAGATCTGATTCTAATCGCAAAGAATTTTTTATACAGTAGGTAGGTACACCCGCAGTAAAGACAGTACTAAGCACCTGTAGGTGCGACCCGATAGGGAAGAGATTTACCGATACTTTCAATATTTTTTTAATTCAATGCCAACCAAAGCAAAACTATACATATTATATTTGAGGAAAAACATTGGTTCTTTTTCCATTCAGCTTTTAAGTTCAAATGACAATTTGTACAGAAAACCTGGTATTATTTAAATATAATATTATGATAAGGATATTAGAGTTGGTCCCATAACAGTAGTTGTTAAGAATTGAATACTCAATACTTCAAAAGTTGTTAAACATGTAGAACTTCATCTATAAAAAACGTTCAAAATTTAGTTCTTATTAGTACAAAGGATTTGGGCAATCATGTATAAATATAACCTTTGAGTATTTAATAAATAGGTAATAATATGACCGAGTGTATAACGCAAATACAACCTACACTTAAACTTATCGATTCTGTACGTGTATGATACTTTGGATTGACATTGGACCATCCATCAAACTCTATTGACCTGTAGAACTCTTTGCAGAGTCCACCTGAGGTAGTTAGTACCACAGCATTATCAATTTCTCAACCCCAAAGCAGTAACGTACAAATAAATAAATAAATAAATGTTGGTGGACAATTCACACACAACACCATCTGACCCCAAACTAAGCAAAGCTTGTGTGATGGCAGCCAGATAGCTGATACAATAGGTACTTATATAGTTTTAAATACATACTCAATATACATAGAAACACCCAGACACAGTGCAAACATTTGAATTCATCACACAAATATTTGCACTGGGTGGGAATCGAACCCACGACCCTCGGCTTCGCAGGCAGAGCCACTACCAACTAAGCCACGAGGCCAGTCAATAATATTGTGTTCCTGTTTGAAGGACAAGGTTTCCAGAGAAATTACATACAAATCATCTAATGCCCTAAATCCACAATACAGGTTAATCCCTTTGTAGGATACAGAGTTCCTAAAAGTGAAGTCGCTCTCTCTCATACACACTTGTTACTAAACATTTATTAATTAATTAGATTTAGATTAGATGAGATTTCAAAAAAAAAAAAACGTTTTTCTCTGTTCTTGGACTCTTCATGTTGAAATAGCTACGTGACACTATGCAGTGATGGGCAGGCATCTATTGGTTATTGTTTACCATAACCACATGTCTTTCTTGTCCCGTCACTCTATATTATACAAAAATGAGATAACAAATACTACAAACACGGTGGTAAACTTTCACATCTATGGCCTTGTGATCCATTCAAGAGAACAGTTATGAATACTTGCATTACCTGTACCTAAAGCATACGAGATTTACCAACGTGTCCTTGGACTAATAACAGATTTCACTTTTGCCGTCAAAACAGTCGGTCATCGACTTTGCGTCACCTTGTCGCCAGTGCGTTTACCCACTGGTATACTTTACCGCTTATGTAACAAACCACACTTCGCCATACCAACCTAGTTAGTCAGTGCTGCTAAATTACTACAAGATAAGATGGAAATCGTCAATGAAATAGTCTTAATTATCTAATCTAAAGCCTCTAAACTCTTGTCTTATTGACCGAGTATAAATTATGGTTTTCAAACAAAAAAAAGTGTCAAAATCAATTCAATTGTTTAAGAGTTACGATAGTATAAAAAGATAAATATATAGACTGACTGTATCTATGTTTTTCGCACTTTTAATACTCGTCTTTTAGAATTAAGATTTTTTTTTGACTCCACTTTCAAAATAAATATACATCTAAACTATGTACCTAATACGCGTGTGTAAGCGGGTATTTATAGGTATTTCCTTGTGGATTAATTCTGAGGCTTCTAGGCTAGAGTGACCTAGTTGCTGTTAGATACGCGTTCCCGAATATGGAGAGACATTTTCTAAATTCTATAGGACGAAGACGGAGGCTGAAATTATTTTTGAAAATAATTAAGTAATTAGATTGATTGGAACGTATTTTGTATCTAATAATTCATAGTTTTATCGAAATCACGCGAAAACAAAACGATGTTTTGAAATATTCTAATGATGACATTTCTTCATATTTCTAGCGGACTACATCCTACCATGCAGCCAAAGCGATCCAGAACTGGACAATTGCATAAAGAACTCGTTCAACCACCTGCGGCCGTATTTGGCCAAGGGCCTGCCTGACCTGGGCGTGCCCCCGGTCGAGCCCTTACTGATCGACCGCCTCGTCATGGAGAACGTGGCTGGGCCTGTCAGAGTCACTGCTGCCTTCAAAAACATCACCGTCATCGGCCCCAGTAACTACACTATCACGAAGATCAGGTAAATACTAGATATATATATTATCTTGATGATGGCAAATTGTGTAAGTTACGGCTGGTCTAGTCGCGAGAATGGCGCCTGCCGATCCGGAGACCCCGGGTTCAAACCCCACACGCACCACTGTCTTTTCGAAGTCATTTGCGTAATGCCGCTAACTTAAAACGGTGAAGGAAAACATCGTGAGGAAACCGACATGTACCTAGAATCTTTCGAAGTCATGTGTCATCCACCAACCCGCACTGGGCCAGCGTGGTGGATTAATTGCCTTAACTCTCTCCTTGCGAGAGAAAATCCCGAGTCCCAGCAGTGGGAACGTTTAGTGGGCTGCTGATGATGATGATGATCTTGAATCCGAGAAAAACTTTACCAAGCTCCTGGGTTCTAATACTCTTGATCTTTTATGAAACGCTGTCTTAATAATGACTAAGAATTCATAATTTCTAAGAGCTCAATTACGAAAATGCTTTTGTCTAATGCAGCGTGCATTAGACAAAAGCATTTTAGATTATCTTATAATAAAAACCGAAACAAATATACAAAAAAAAATTGTAAATCCTTTTGTTTCTTAGATTAAGCCGTGAACTATTAAATCTGATGGCCATAAAACGTTACATTGTAATTATCAATTATACCTACTAATAATAAATTTGAGCTAAGTATCAATTTTATGGTCTATCCGAAACCAAATCTGTACCGAAAGCGTGAGCCTAAAGATCCGAATCGAGGTCAAGTCTCCGTTACTTAGTTCGCGCTATTACAAATAAAAATAAAAATTGTTAAGTATTTTGCAACTTTCCGACAAACGCCAAGTTCAGCGATGGCTTTGTTACTCAATACGTCTGAATAGTTGACAGTTGAAGCATCAATAACTGCAAACAAGAATGACACTTCAAAGGAATGTTTCTCAGACAGTTCGATAGCTTGATGTCAGTAAACTCCGTTTGAAAGGAATTGACGTGGGGGTTGCTCAACAATTTGTTGTTTGTTAAACACAAGAATGTTTTCATTATAATACACGGTTTTGTAATTCTTGTATTTTATTGTTTGACCTAAATTAAAACAATGACATTTTTGAAATGTGCTAAAGATGACCTTACATTAACATCTTATGAGTTGCAATTAGTAGTTTTGCCTTGAAATTACTACCTGTAAATGTGGTGAAAAAAAAAAAAAAAAAGTGGTACCTTTATATTTACTATTCACACATACCATGCATCAGTTGATTGATGGTTGCATGCGAAACAAATTTGACCCATTGCTCTGAACAATTTTTTTTCCAAAACATGCCCCCATATTTTAGAGCTCCATTAGCATTTTTCTCGTGATAAAAAATTGTGATATTTTATGGTACATGTAATAATTAGGACACTTAATGTTGCAATTACGTTCCAATATATAAATTGTAACCTTTTCGAGCGCTTGGTCGACACGACACGTAACCATAATGCTGCCATTCATTTGTACGTTTCAACATATATAAGCATTGCCATTCAGAGTGGTAACGAATCCAGCATGCCAGGTACGCTTTCAACTGGTTGTGAGTTTGATCGTCTTGATTATCTCTGGACTTTCATTGTTCTCATTCTACCTCTGGATAATTAAATATATCTAAAAATCTGTTCCTACGTATTAGGTATGTAGTGTTTAATTTTTTTTATTGATATGAAATAATGAAATTTATCAATAAAGAAAAATATCACTTAAGATAGCTGTAGTTAATTTTATTGAACTCTAAATTGCTTTCAATACTTTGTCGCGTGTAAATGAAAAGTCACATTTTTTTAAATATTCACGACACAACATTGACACTGTAATATCCCATTACAATATTTTTAATTTCGAACAGTACATAATGAAATCGTTTTTATAATACTATACAGAGTTATTGGTAAATAATCAGCCCGCATCCTTTTATGGGTTAAGTACATTATGTCCACATTAATTATACGAATTTTAAAAATAATATATATTACTATACGTAATATACGTTTTTAATATACATTTTCCCTACAAAATAAATAAAAGTGTGCAAATTGGACTCGCCGATGAAGGGTTCTATAGCAGCAAGCAGCATAATATAAAAATCCTTGTAGTTCGTTGTAACTTTGATCAATCCTTACTAGTCCTTACTAGTCCTTACTAGTATTATAAATGCGAAAGTAACTCTGTCTGTCTGTCTACTACGCTTTACCGTCTAAACCAGTGAACCGATTTTGATGAAATTTGGTGTACAGATAGACTAGACTCCGAGAAACAGCATAGGCTACTTTTTATTGCAGAGAAAGGGTTGGGGTTGAATAATGTAACGAAAACGGCGAAAAATATTTCTCTTTGAGAGCTTTAGCTGCGTGTGCCATTCTCCTTGGCGTGGGTTGACTTTGTTGACGTGTCACAGACTTTTGAAGACACGTGTCACAGATTTAAAGGTTGCGTCATTTTATGTAAACAAATCTGCAAAAATGCATTGTTACGTTTTTACGTGTAAATTAAAAATATCTCTAATCTTATACTGTGTAATATTGTTTACATTAAATTCTCTACACCAACATAACTATTCACATACAATCGTACATTAGAAGTACTTGAAGAAAGAAATATGCTGCCTAGATTTTACACCAAAGCGGTTTTCGATAATCAAGCTCAAGATTATCTAAAGAAGACTGATCACCTGCATGAAGAATCATGCTCCAATGAGTAGCATATAGACACAGATTACAGAAATAAAGCCAGTTGGAACGCGCAGAACAGAGAACCTGAAGCAGACAAAGCAAATACAAACGCCGAAGCAAATACAAACTCCAGTCAGTACTAAATGGACTTCCGTGTTGTACGGGCATCCCGTGTGATTTTAAGTTTTGTTTTAAAATATGCCGTTTTATTTCTGTAATCTGTCCATATAGAATAATGCTCTCAATGTTGAAACGCTGGACGTTGGCAAAATTGCGGTGATACGTACCTTCTATTAGCGAATGGAAACCATAAGAAAAAAGAAGGACAGAAGAATGCATTGTTGGAGGAGGTTGTTTTATAAACGTGATGTTAATATGTATCTGAACAAATACATTATTTATCCCAAATATATATTTTAAACAAAATTGCCCGTGATGTTTTTTGATTTTAATGAATATTTTAGGAAATATCGTAGTTTTAAACAACTCCGTGACAAAATAATTGACCACTTTATTGTGGGCACGTGGTTCAATGATGTTTCTTAGCGTTGTCTTCTAGCTGAGGTTCCTTGACGCGATGTAGCCACAGAGGCGGAACTGCGCCCATCACTAGCCGCGGTCGTGAGGGCGAACCTCTCGCACTCGACGATCTTAGCCAAGACGCTCAACAATGAGAGATGACCTCTCATTGAATGAATTGGAAAAGCGAGAGGAGGCCATTACCTGTCATCTAATGACGTGAAAGTGGACATGAGAGCGTCTTAAAGGCGCACTTGACTCGCATCCTGTTTCCACCGGAGGGTCTGGAGTGTCGGACGCTTAGGGCGTTCCGGCACCGCACCTAGGTATATGGTTTCCCGAGGTCGTGACGCGTCGCTGGTTTTTAATGCATGACTGGAACCAAATGCGGTGGTTCGGACGTCTCCCATGAGGTGTCCCAAAAAAGTGCAAAAGGCGGCGGCAATGGCAGATCGAGTCACAGTCGAATGCGATAGCGGTCCCGAGACTGCTGCCAACCCATGGCTGGAAAAACCTGTCGTAGGTATGGGTTTTGATCGGTAAGGTTGCCATACCCGTACGTAATATCGATCCGGACATATCTCACTATGTCAATGCGTGACCATGGGCTCCAAAACTTGTGGTCCAAGCAATTCGGTCACGGGGGAGTTGCGCGGCGTAGACGATGCTGGCGCGACTGAGACGTGCCGCGATGAACCGTGGCCGTAGAGGAGATACCCCGGCTGAAGAGGAATACCGGTATAACGGTGCGCCACTCTCCTTGCCCACTGCGGCCTTGCGTGGTCGTTAACGTGTGATGGTGGATGTGGTGGGGCTGTAGGGGATGAAGAGTGCCGATATATCGGTGAGCTGCAGTCCCCGTCCTCTTCAGCCGGATGATGGTAGGCATTAGTCCCGCCGCCTGATGCAAAGGGTGTCTAGACGTGAGGATGTCTGGCACCGACGAGGCAGTTGGTTACCGAGGTGATCACGGCGTGCATTACCCCACGGCAGGTTCGCAGAAGAGTGCGAGAGCATACCCGTGTCCACGGCAAAGGTTTTAGTCGGTAGCACTTAAGTCGAATATGATACAAATCGACCATTCCCTTCAAGCGGAATGGTAAAAGGCATTGTCTCCACATAAAATGGCACCATTTGCTTTTTAATTTCAAAATAATACAATTTAAGGATCCCGTTAAGGAGTCGTTTACTGTAACTATTACTAAAGCACAGGGGCAAACATTTAAGCGCCTAGGAATCGATTCACGCCAAGACGGTTTTTCATATGGACAACTACTTAGGTATCTGTTGCGTTATCAAGATCATCAGGTAATAGATATAACCATGGTTCTCTTAGTGATCATAGCTTTTTAAAGCAATGTAAATTTTAGTAGGGATTTTCCTCAAATAGACGCGGGTGAAACCGCGGGTCTCAGCTAGTGTTTTAATAATACTGTATTTATGACAATTACAAAAAAATGCTTACTAGATCTTGTTCAGACCAATTTTCGGTGGAAGTTTGCATGGTAATGTACGTCATATTTTTTTTTAGTTTTGTTATTCTCTTTTTAGGGTTCCGTAAAACGTAAAAACGGAACCCTTACAGATTCGTCATGTCTGTCTGTCTGTCTGTCCGTCCGTATGTCACAGCCACTTTTTGCCGAAACTATGAGGACTACACTGTCGAAACTTGGTATGTAGATGTATTCTGTGAACCGCATTAAGATTTTTACAAAAATAATTTAAAAAAAGAAAAATTAGGGTTGCCCCTCATACTAAGAACTGAAACTTAAAATATTTTTTTCATCTAACCTACACGTGTGGGATGTCTATCGATAGCTCTTTCAAAAAGGTTTTAAGGTTTCTAATATAGTTTTTGTCTACACTGAATAATTTGCGCGAGAGACACTTCCAAAGTGGTAAAATGTGTGTCCCCCCCCCCCTCTAACTTCTTAAGTAAGAGAATGAAAAATCTAAAAAAAATATGTGATGTACATTACCATGTAAACTGCTAACGAAAATTAGTTTGAACTCGATCTGATGAGTAGTTTTTTTTAGTACGTCATAAATACACTATTATTAAAACTTCGATCAAAGTTACAATGAACTACAAGAACTATGTGTACTATGTATATTATGTTACTTGCTGCAACGGAACCCTTCATGGGCGAGTCCAAGTCGCACTTGACCACTTTATTTGAAGTTATATCTCTTGAAGTTACGGAGAAGTTACAGTTACACACACACACAAATTTTACCACTTTGGAAGAGTCTTTCGCGCAAACTAGTAAGAGTAGAAAAAATAATTATAAACCTTCATATCATTTTTAAAGATCTATCCATAGAGACCGTACACGTAAGATTATGATAAAAAATATTTTTTTTTAGTTTCAGATTTAAGTAAGTATGGGGCACCCTAAAATTTATTGCTTTTTGTCCTATTTTTGTGTGAAAATCTGAATGCGGTTTACAAAATTCATCTACTTACCAAGTCTCCACAGTATAGTTATTTTAGTTTCGGAAGAAAAAAGGCTGTGACATACGGACGGACAGACAGACAGACATGACGAATCTATAAGGGTCCCGTTGTTTTGCCATTTGGCTACGGAACTCTAAAAAGTGAATTTGCCTGGTCTAAAGACATCAAACTCTTCGTTACAAGAACGTGCGCGCTCTTTAACACTCCATAAACGAAGTGCCGACTCGCATTGAGTAATGCAGTGCTAGAGAGGACAACAAAAACTTTAGAAGTTTTTTTGGTACCTATGTATGGCGTTTAAACAAAAGTTGTAAAACAAGAGTTTTTTGTTTCTTAAATATACGAAACATGCCTTTAAATGGATGCAGGCTGATTATCAGTAACTCTGTATATCAATTGTTTCGATTATGTCAATATTTAAAATCCATACGTAATAATAAATATAAACCACGTGATTCTTTATTTATTCAGTAACCGCAAAAATAAAACAACATACTTAATGAGCGAAACAAAGCGGTTTGACATCGTGTAGGAATGTTGCTTATTAATTTATAAATGTGGTTAGTTCCGTTCTTATGTCACTGATTTAACGTTTAAAGGGTAATAATATAACTAATTATACTTATAAATTACAAATTGAAGAACACTACTGTTTAATCGTTTATTATTTGATTTAAATCTAATAAGGATAATCCAAGAACTCGAATGGTTCATAATCGGAACAGATACATTTCGAAAAGTAAGTTAAAATTAAATCTATATAAATATATAAAAGTGAACTTAAAACGATGAAGGAAAACATCGTGAGGGAACTGACATGTACGTAGAATCTTTCGAAGTAATGTGTCATCCACCAACCCGCATTGGGCCAGCGTGGTGGATTATGGCCTTAACTCTCTCCTTGCGAGAGAAGACCCCGAGTCCCAGCAGTGGGAACGTTTAGTGGGCTGTTGATGATATAAAAGCGAAAGGTCACTCATCACGAAATCTCAGAAACTACAAATGCTAAGAGTCTCAAATTTTGCATGGAGGTGTCTTTTAGCACGTAGGCGCTCACTAAAGGCCGGGTCACAAAGAGGCGATCCGATAGCGATAGCGATAGCGATCCGAGACGGGATTTTTTGTAATGTTCGAATTTGTACGCAACCTGACACACAGCAAACGGGCGCGATCCCATACTCGGTATCGGATCGCTATCGCTTTCGGATCGCCTCTGTGTGACCCGGCTTTAAGACGGGGTTTTGTGAAATTCAACCCCTAAGAGGGTGAAACAAGGGATGGACGGTTGTATGAAAATTCCGTCATTTTCAAAGTTACAAGCATGAAATCCACTGAATTGATTTTAATTAAATTTAGTACACAAGTAGACTAAATCCTAAAAAGTGAGATGGGGCACTATTTATTACGAAATAAGGTTAAAATGGGGATTAAAATTTTTTATGGAAGTTCGCAATTGTTAAAGATAAACCATAAAATTTCGTATCTAGATACTTGACAAAAAGCAAATAAATATTTGTTCTAGAAGTTTTGTAATTCCAATCTGTACGGAAGGATGAAATAGGGGTTGAAATGGGAATGAAAAAGGGGAATGAAAGTTCGCAATTGTTGAAGATAAAACCATGAAATTCTGCAACTTAGTCTTGACAAGCTCTGTCTATGTGTTACGCTTTAGCACCTAAACCACTGAACCGATTTTGATGCAATTTGGTGCACAGATAGACACTAGACTCGGAAAAGAATAAGAGCGACTTTTTATCACAGAAAAATAATTGAAGGGCCGGAAATGAGGACTGATTGTTTACACGGTAGTTCGTCAATGTTATAGATAAAATCTTTTTTTTTTGCAACTAGACACTTTTTGAGACTGATTTTGATGAAATTGTAAAACAATGTTTTAATACGAAATAAACTGTTCTTAATAAACACACATTTATATGGGTGAACAAATACTGCCTCAATTACCTTAACATTTATTTTGCCCGGACGAAGTCGCGAGTAAAAGCTAGTAAATAATAAATAAATATTGGTGGACAATTCACACACAAACACCATCTGACCCTAAACTAAGCAAAGCTTGTATGGTGGCAGCCAGATAGCTGATATAATACTTATATTATATAGTTTTAAATACATACTTATAATACATAGAAACACCCAGACACAGTGTAAACATTTGAATTCATCACACAAATATTTGCACTAAGTGCGAATCGGACCCACAACCCACGGCTTCGCAGGCAAAACGACTACCAACTAAGACACGAAACCAGTTTCCTCTCAGGAGTCAATTGACTCCTTTTTGTGGAAAACAGACACACCTGCGGTCTTTCCCTCGTTAAATTTGGCCTGATTGGCATTGACCCATACAGAGACTGCCTTAAGAACTAAGTTCAGACGACTTCTCTCAGTACATGGTTTGCTTGTCGACTGGATCGTGCACTATGTTCGTAACTCTCTACAATGGTGCTATCAGCTGGCGTACCCAGTAAAGACACAAGACTTCAACAGATCCATGAGGAACTCCGGCATTGATAGCCATTTGATGTGACGGGCAGCCATCAATGACCATCATGTTGAAGCGCGGTTTTCAAGAGTATGACTGTTGTGGAGTGCTATACGACATGTTAATTACCGATAGTAAGATTAATTGGATATTGCTCCAACAAAAATATGTTCATTAGAAATCGTGAATAATATTTATTTATTTATTACTTTACAACCTATTATCATATCTACTAACTATACAAAAATCCAAAAAGTCAAGCCATTTAGCAAAATTATTAGCGTAAAACCTGGTGTTAAAAACAATATTGATAACATATTACTGTATCTTTCCGGCGGCGGGTGTTTGCATAAATTTTAGTTTTAATTTGATTGGATTACCTGTTTTCGATATGTTTGTTTAATAAATGGAATCGTTTTTCTTAATGACCAGTAAATAACGTTCGCTATCTTTGTCAATTCCAGGTCGGACTTGAAGAAGCTGCGTATCGACATGGGATTGGTTCTTCCCCGGATCGAGATCACGGGCCGTTATGAGGTATCAGGGCAGGTGCTCCTGTTTCCGGTCAGGTCACAGGGTGACTTCTGGGCTGCGTTCAGTAAGTAAAGCACACAAGGTCAGAGTAACCAAAATATATGTTATTCTAAATTTTGTCGTTATATATATTTATTTGCAACTAAAAACTGGTGTGCATAGAGCATGTTCAACACAAAAGGCGCAAAATAATAATAATTATGGCTATGCCTGCTATCAACTTTATAAAAAATATTGGTTTATACCGTAGTTAGTAGTGTTACATAGAGTTACCCAAGCGAAACACCTGTAGAGTTGCGAGGCTCGGGAACCTCCGTGTGGTACACCCTAGGCATCAGACAACATAATCCCTATAGGGTTATTCCTATAGGGTTATTATTGTCTGTCTGATGGCTAATCCCGGCCGAGGAGCTATTCGCAGCTATTCGCTCTTCGAGTAGTCCATTTGAAGGTTCGGAGTACGGGGCAGTGTAGAATTGGGAAGGTTTCCCGGCTGATATTCTTATGAGCTTAGTAAACTTCCTAAGTCTTCCAGAAGAGAGGTCTCCGCGAGTACTCTCTCAGAGTGCTCAATGGAAGGACAAGGCGCCTGTCACGGCTGAGTCGGAGCCACGTTGTTAATTTGTGGGCATCGCGGCCACGAAGGCGAACCGTGGCTATCCCTATTCTATCCTATCCTATCCTCGCGGCTAACTCGCGCTAGCAGCGGTTGTGAGGGTGGACAGCTAATTGCAGACCATCTTAGCTAAGACAGATAGACGAGACTATTACTTCTCGCTCAACCGGCGGAAGTGAATACGGAAGAGAGGCCGAAGAAGTACTTTGGCTCGCATCCCGTTATACTGGAGTGTCTGGAGCGTTGGATGTTTAGAGCTGTCCGGCATCCCACCTGGGGACAGGCCACATCACTAGAGGGTCCGATTCTCCTCGCCTATGGTGAGGCCCGCATGGCCGGCGGCAGTGGCAGGGTCGTCGTCGAATGCAATAGCGGCCCCGCGAGTTTGCCGCCAAGCCACTGCTGGTTTCAGTTGGTAGGGGCAACAACTCACCGTGGTATCGATCCCGAATTTCCAGCGGGACACGGTAGACGATACGTAAATGAATTTCCTTCACATAAAAATTGTTAAACACTTTTACTAAGTCAAAAGGGGA
This sequence comes from Ectropis crepuscularia, assembly GCA_963693475.1. Classification (NCBI taxonomy): domain Eukaryota; kingdom Metazoa; phylum Arthropoda; class Insecta; order Lepidoptera; family Geometridae; genus Ectropis; species Ectropis crepuscularia. Next base: position 8,973,144 of record OY856339.1, read on the forward strand.
TGTATCCATTATGCATCTTGTAGTTTTGAGATTCCCACTATGGGACCAACCCAGAGATCACAAAAAGGGCAAAATTACATGCGCTATTATTGCTCCATGAACTGGGAAAAATGTATGAAACTGTTTTTTTTGTTTCCAAGTTGGTCAACTTGTACTACCACTTATCATTACTTGCTTAGTATCGTCACTTTAATTAACGTTATGTTTGTAAGAATATGAGATGGACAGTCTTGGCTTGTAGCTAGCTAGCTAGCTATAAAAAGTGTCCTAATCCAAAAGTCTAGTCGTATATTGCCATAATAATATTTGGTCTGATGTACACGTAAATATATTACGCAAAGTTTAGTGTTAGAACAATCCCCAATTTCTACATTTACAAGGCTACTTGCATGAACTTTAACTTTATAAATTGGTCTGCAAACCTTGATCTATGATAAAATTTAATTTAGGAAATGAGTTACTCACGAGTCTGGTTGTCTGAACCCGACTTTAGTTCTACTGCATTCTGAATTTACTAAAAATGCGAAGGCACAACGGGGTCGGAGTTTATTAAGTTCTGTTCTATTTTCAAATTTATAATGTGGAAGAACCACGTTAGTTTCATAGTACAAGTACCAGACGTTCCTGCATCTTAATTACGTGGTCGCATCGTAGTCGGCATGGATGCAAAGCCTAAACGAGCGACCCCACTTTGGGTTCCTCTCTGCTTCTTTGCTTCACTGTGGGTGACCAGGCTACCCCGTCCGTCGGACTGATTAAAAAACGTATAAAGACTCATTTGATAAGAAACACACTGCTCAAAAAGGAGATGAGAGTAGAAGCTCTCTTGCTGGCCAGGGTTAGCAACAAAAACAAGCCACCGAGGCATGTTGTTGGTAAAACAATATAAGTTATGATTCAGGTCAAATAGGTTAATTGTGGATGCCGGTTGGACTCACCATTATAAGATTGGCCACATGATTATCCAAAATCTAAAATTTGGTAAATCCCACTAATATCATAAATGTCAAGGTATGGATGTTTGGATATTTGTTGCTCAATCACGCCGTAACGTATGAACGGATCAGGCTGAAATTTGGAATATAGTTAGATTTGTTGAATATAGGCGAGTTTGAAAAAAACTTTGACAGGGTGAAGCATGAAGGTATTATCTTTAAACTGATGTGAACGACAACAATTCCCACTTTAATTAGAATGATAGCGTATTTCCTTTCTGATCACCGGTTTTTTTGTATCTGTTGTAAATGTCAAGTCTGGATACAGGCCGATGGCAGCGGGCGTACTACAGGGGAACTGCGTAGCAAAACCATCCTTATACGCCTCATTTACAAATGATATGCCACTCCTGGAATAATAATCCCTCATACCATGTGAAAGATGAGCGGTTCTGACTCTTTTTGTCGATATAAACGCGTACATGAAGTTACGGCTGGTCTAGTCGGGAGAACGGCGCCTGCCGATTCGGAGACCCCGGGTTCAAACCCCACACGCACCACTGTCTTTTTGAAGTCATATGCGTAATGCCGCTAACTTAAAAACGGTGAAGTAAAACATCGTGAGGAAACCGATATGTACTTAGAATCTTTGGAAGGCATGTGTCATCCGCCAACCCGCACTAGGCCAGCGTGGTGCATTATGGCCTTAACTCTCTCCTTGCGAGAGAAGGCTCCGAGTCCCAGCAGTGGGAACGTTTAGTGGGCTGTTGATGTTGATGATGTTGTAACGCGTACATACATATTTGCGCAGCCCATGGGTTGCAGCTAACAGAGCACAGAAGCTTCTCAATTCACAACCAGGATGGCTCCACAGATGGCGTAGTCTCGTGAATATAGGAAAGACGGCTGTACTATTAATAGGGCTAAAAGGAATACATCTTTGCTAGTATCACTGCAATTTCAAGATCAGGACGTCGGTTGGGGACGCACAGTCAAGTACATGAGAATCCACAGCTATGCAGTCTAGAAAGTGAAGGTGGCTCGAGCGTTGTTAAGGCCGATCTCCGCCTCCAAGCTGCTGCTGCGAATTAAACTGGGCACATAGTAGACCTACAAACAGAGATGGAAGTAGAGATTGTACCACGGGAAGCGTCAAGAAAGCGTTTAAGGAACTGAGAACATATAAATCATGGATCGAAGATAAAAAAAAGTAACAACACACAAAATAGAACAGAAATACTCAGAATAGCAACAGATTTCTATAGAAACCTTTATAGCTCACCAGATCAATCAATATATAAACTACTGAGTAGCATTACATTAGAAACGAAAACAACTATTGATGAAGACGAAATGGTGAAAGGAATTAAAACACTAAAAACAAATAAAAGTCCGGGACCCGACAAGATCAACGAAGATATAAAATCAGGTTATATGTATCTAGCCAAACCTCTAACCAGAGTATTCAACATGATACTAAGCTGTAAAAGCACCCCATATCAGTGGTCAGAGTCAGAAATAATTTTGCTCTACAAAAAGGGAGACCCAAACGACATTAGTAACTATAGACGTGCTATAGATCAATTAGCCTATCTTCATTATATAAACTTTTTGCTTCCATAATAGAAAAAATAATAAAAGAAACCACAGAAAAATTCCAACCTATACCACAAGCAGGTTTCAGACGAGGTTTTTCTACTGTTGATCATATAGACTCGCTAGAGATTGTGATAAAAAAAATCAAGAGTTCAACAGACCACTCTATGCTGTTTTTATTGATTATCAAAGAGCCTTCGATACTCTACTCCACCCATCGATCTGGGAAGCTCTACTCTCCCAAGAAGTGGCACTAGATTACATACAAGGCTTAAAAAACCTCTATGACAACAATACAAGTAGAACAAAGTTGGAGGCCACTGGGCCACTCATACAACTAAAAAGAGGTGTAAAGCAAGGAGATCCAATATCCCAAACAATCTTTATATACTAGAGTTCATCATCCGCAACCTCAACTGGAAGAAAGTAGGCATAAACATAAACGGATGTTACCTGAGCCATCTTAGATTTGCCGACGACATTGTTCTGCTGTCAGAAAATACACACCAATTGCAACTGATGATAAACTCTCTACATGAAAAAAGTCGTAAAGTAGGACTAGAAATCAACTTAAATATAACAAATGTCATGAGAAACCATACTAGAATATCTATATACCTTATGTGCAGTCATATTCATGTATGCAGATGATGTGGCTGCCGTAGTAACAGCTCTTTCAATTGAGGATTTAGAAGAGAAATTAAATATTGTAATTAACGGCCTAAATTCATGGTTTAGAGCTAATGGTTTTATGTTAAATTCAAAAAAGACTCATTTCGTTCATTTTTGTCTGTCGGGCCATCACACAAAATCGCTTAAAGTTTCGCTAAACGGTGTGAGGATTGAGCAAGTACAGACCACCACATTTTTGGGATTCGAGATTGATCGCAGCATGACGTGGGAACACAACATCTACAAGATGTGTGCTAAAGTCAGCAGTGCGTGCTTTGCGCTAAGACGAGTATCCCGAGTGGTGTCTGCGGAAGTGTCACGTGCGTGTTACTTCGCCACAGTGCATTCTCAGTTACAATACGGCGCCGAGCTATACGCGCGCGCTGCCGACTGGGAGCGTGCGTTCCGAGCCGAAAAGCGTGCCGTACGTGCCATCGTTGGCGTATCGCAATGCACATCCGTCAGACCATATTTCAAAGAGCTTGGCATACTTACGTTACCTGCTATATTGATCTACCAGGTGGCTGTGTATGTCAGAAATAATCTAGAATCATACAATACGCGAGGAGAGAGACATTCTCGAAACATACGTAACGCGGACAAGCTCGATGTCATATCACACTCTCTCACAAGGTCACGGAAGCTAACTCACATTATGGGACCTGAAGTTTATAACACTCTTCCCAAAATAGTTATATCTGCCCCAAGTTTCGTTAGCTTCAAAAACAAATTAAAGTGCTGGCTTATTCGTTGCTCCTTAAGTCGCTCAATTTGGCGCTCCCTGTTGCGTGCCGCCCATAGTAGGCGAGTGGGAGCGTATTTTGAAATGTGTATGCCTAAGATGCGCTACGCGCCTCGCGTCTAATAATATTCATGCAGCGCGTCTCACTTCATGCTCTCGCCGCGCTAGGTCACGTGGTTCGCGTGCTGTATCCTAGGTATTGGTCGAGTTGATATCATCATCATCATCATCATCATCAGCCGCAAGACGTCCACTGCTGAACAAAGGCCTCCCCCCTAGATTTTCACAATGAACGGTCCCGCGCAACCTGCAACCAGCGGTTTCCAGCGACCTTTGTGAGGTCATCTGTCCATCTAGTGGGAGGCCGTCCAACACTGCGTCTTCCGGTTCGTGGTTGCCACTCGAGAAACTTTCTTCCCCATCGGTTGTCAGTTCTTCGAGCGATGTGGCCTGCCCATTGCCACTTCAGCTTGCTTACTCTTTGAGCTTTATCGGCCACTTTCGTTCTTTTGCGAATATCTTCATAACGAATTCTGTCGCGCAAAGAGACTCGGAGCATAGCTCTCTCCATAGCTCGCTGTGTGACTTTGAGCTTTGTTATGAGGCCCACAGTTAAGGACCACGTCTCTGTTCCATAAGCCATCACTGGCAACACGCACTGATTAAAGACTTTTGTCTTTAGGCGAGTTGATATAGTCACAGTAAAATAATAGTTAAGTTTCTGTACTTGGACCAATAACACGAAGTTTATAGCTTACATTTTTGTGTCCCCCCCTACATCCGGGGCTGCTTGCATTTCAGTATACCCCAAAGATGCTCGATTGGATTAAGATCCGGTGACTGTGCCGGCCCATAAGGATGTTGTTTTCTTTAAACCTCCGCTTTGTTATTGCCGATTTATGGCATGAAGCATTGCATTGCTGAAATTTCACGTCTTCTAAGTTGGTGTCACCGAAAATCCGATGCTCTTAGCGCAGTTTCAAACACTTTTATGTACTTGTGACTGTCTATACGGGCTTCGCAAACGAACATTGCGCAAGACGAGCCATGCAGCCCCAGATTATAATGCTGCCGCCACCGTGTTTAATTGTGAGGATAGGTAGTCAATATTGATATCTTTCTACTAAAGATAGGCAGAACACGAAATATTTTATGATTTTAGTGGATGTGGCGGCGATCGCGAAGATATTCGGCAAGGAGATCGAGCGGGACAGCGTCAAATATATGGAGGCCAACAGACTGCTAGTCGACTTCAAACTGCGCAGTTCGCGATTCAAAGTGCGCGACACCGTCAACCACGGCAGCGTCATCGGTCAGTACAATCTTATGAAAGTTATCATTTCCTACACAAAGTAGGCTATTTATGCGTGGAATAAGTATGAATACTTATTAAATTTTAAAAAATCTTAAACAACTCACTTTGTGTCTTCTTTGAAGAGAGTTACATTTGTAATATATGCTATTAATGTAAGTTTTGTTTTGAAGACGTTGCATGCTCTCAAAATCTATATTTTTCATAAAAATATTATAATGTTATTTTTTATAGTTTTGTTTTGAAGACGTTGCATGCTCTCAAAATCTATATTTTTCATAAAAATATTATAATGTTATTGATCTCACAATGCTTTCATTCAACGGAAGCTCAATCTCAATGGGATCAAACCTACAACAGCGATTTGGTAATAACAATTTGCTATAAATATATATAATTTAACAGTAGATACCAATAACTGAGTGAACGTTGCGTGCAGCAGTTAGTAGTATCAAGACATAAATATAGTAGTTCCTAAAACCTTATTTTCAGGGGAAGCAATGAACCAGTTCTTGAACAACAACGCGGCGGAAATCATCGAGGAGATGAGGCCAGCGGCGTCCGTCTCCATCGCCAAGCACTTCCAAGCCTTCATCAACGCGGCCTTCACCAAGATACCCATGGACGTCTGGCTCAAACCTTAAACGAACACCCAAACTCACCCAAAGATCATTGGGGTTTTATCGCTACAATTGCTATTAATGTAACTTTGAACAACAAACTCACGGAAGTGTAACTTAAGTCAGTAAAAAAGAACCGGAAACCAATCATTGTCAGGTTCGACATCTTGTTCAAACTTTAAAACAGCCTCAATTCCAAAGAACCGATTATCTGCTCGATATCTTGTCGTGCAATGACAAGATATCGAGCAGCGCAGTCTGGATTAAACTGCGTCATTTTTACATAAATTACTGAATCAAACCTCAAATCTTTTCAAATATTATCAACAGAAAAACAGCACATAAGTGGTTTGTCTGTGGATGCAACCTTCAACAAAATATTCAAAGACTGTGTGGCTGATGACTTAAAATAATCTGAGTACCTACACAACTGCCCGCCGCCGTCTATCGCTAGAACAATTTAAAAAAAAAGTACTTTATTCGTATGACATGCTCACTATTGATATTGAGTGTTTACTATGGAATGGTACCTATCTTCAATTCGCCATAATCAATATCTGGTTGAAACATCTTTAAATGATTGATGAATGCGCAGTAAATAACTGTGTTACATAATTTTACTTAACTTTACATAATTTACTAAAATATACCCATAATATAATACATTCATCTAAATCCATTACAGGTTGTACGCAAAACACTGATTCTAAGGCGAAAGAGTAGTGTTCTTATCATCATTATGAATAATGTACTTGAAATTATACTATAATAGGTCAATCCTGCAATCAGGATTTTAAATATCAGCTATTTTTAAAAAGTTTGTGAGTCCAAATTTCAAGAGCTGAACTTATTTCTGTTATTTTCCACGGATAAAAAATTTAAACTGTAATTTTACACTTTTTGATTCTTGGGCAGCGACGCTAAACTTAACGCTGAATTTACAGCTACTTCATAGTGAAATTTTGATCAGTTATTAAAACTGAAAAGGTGTAAATTTCAAAAATCCGATAAATGCACATAACACTCGTTTCGTAAAAAATATACTATTTCGGTTATGTCTTCAATAATACTAGTAGGTATTAAATGTTCAGAATAACACAGAGTTGACAGATAAGATACATAATTTATAAATAAATTTTTGTATCAATTTCTACTTCGACAGTCAATTTCTTTGTGAAGCTTCAAGCGTTGTATAAAATATAGGTTTAGAATATTAGTCTTTTAAGTAAATATTTAAATATTCATGTTGAGAATTGACTCCAGTAACAAATTGTTACGTTTTAAACGCCTTGCAAAACAATTTGTTTTATTTAGTTCAATGATCAACGTGAGCATAATTCTCTAGACAGTCGATAAGCTTTATTTATTTAAGACACCAGTGAATTTATATTTTACTTTAGTTCTAAGTGAAGTACACTTTTAAGTATGATTGTGATGATATTTAGCATGTTTCGAAAACGATTAAATTAGTTTAACTCGATTGCTTTGATCATTTTAACCATAAATGCATGTAGCCATCTTAACCGATATTTACTTTATTTAGTACATCTTGATAAGATGCGTCTAAACTCGAGGAAATTGTATCTAGCTTTAAAATTGTACTAGTGTAGTATAAGTATTAAGTAATAACTTGTAATATAAGTATTAGAAGCCCAGTTTAAGTCCCCACTGTTGGGATTCGGGAAGTGCTCTCATAATGAGAGAGTGTCGAGGCGATATAGTGATCACCTAACCTGGGTTGGCGGTTAGTGCATGTCCTTGAAATATGTTTTTCTTGGAGTAGATTTGTCGATTCTCTCGCGATGTTTTTCTTCACTGTTAAAGCCAGTGGTGAACGTCCGATTTCACAATCGTGAGTTCGTCTTAATCGAATCGACGTGAACGATTAATCCCTATACTCTTTAGAAGCAGTAATTTTTTGACAAAACCTGGGCTCGAACAATATAAACTATTTTAATACTTGGTATTGTGAGATATATTTTATATAACTAGGATAGAAGTTTTTATTCTGCAGTGAGATTAAAAAAAAAGAGTATTTTACTTTTAGACTAGGTCACTTTAATTTAAAATAAATAATTTATTTTGGTAATAAATAATGAGGAACTCATTAAATAAACTTCTGATATTGTAAATCGTCTAAGCGAGAACGTCGTCAGCGTTGAGGGTCGCGAAAGCGTGGTCTACGAGGGGCTTGAGGACGTCCCTCAAGGCGGCCTCCATGGGCGGCTGCAGCTCCTTCGACAGCTGATGCCAGTTATCGTTGAGAAACTGGTTCACGGTGTCTCCTGCAATCAAAACGAACATTACACACTAAATTTGGCATCATTTTCACATTTATTTTCTAAGGTAAAGTGATAATTGTGCTCTACGACACCAACTATTATTTATTTTCTATTTACCGTCATAAAGACTGGATATTTGTCGTTTTATCCACTTTTTCAATCTCAAGTGTTTCGTACTTAGCAATAGTATCTACCTATAAGAATAGATGGACTCCGTGTCTACACAGTAAGAACGTGGCCAGGTAGGCTAGGAACGTGGTTGGTAGTTTTCTAAATCTATCACTGTCGTTGAAACAATGATGCAGTTGGTGGCAGCTTTTGTGTCGGATATGTATGTCTCTAATGCCAGAGGAGTAAGCCCATTTGTTGGGGATCAGTTCAAGTTTAGTAGTGGTAGGACTCTCAGCAGAGTCCGCCTCGGCAAGTACCACACCTTTGCCAGTCATTCTACCGCCAAGCAGTAATTTGCAAACATTACTGTGTTCCGGAACACAGGGCAATGTTTCCAGACAAATTACAGGGCTTAGAGATATAACATCTTAGATCTCTGGGTGACGAGCGCAGTGCAGTGCTAAGTGATGATTTGGACTCTTCATATTCCTATAGCTGTGTGTCACTGTGCTGTCATGGCAGGCATGTTGGTTACCATCAGGCACATGTCCTCCTCGTCTCGTCACTCTTTATTTAAAAAAAAAAGAGCTAAAATTCATAACGACGACAAAGCGAAACTAATTACATTTATTTACGATAAATATAGTAGCTGATGAACTCACCTAGGTCGCTCTCTCCTCCAAATAGATTATCCAGGTGCATCGCAGCGTCTTCAATGTGGAACTTGACATCCAAGTCCTCGCACGTTAGAGCGTCTGGCCTGTGGTCACGTGGCAGCCGGCCCAGCTGAATGGTCACTACAGCTTCGATGTCGCCTGCAACATAAACGGATGTTCGTTTAACTTGACTGTAGCGAATGACATGAAATGGTTGTTTTTTTGGAGGAAATTAATATTGGCTTGATTTTAGTGAATGTCAAATTTTATGTTCTTTTGTTATTTTTTCAGACTGTTAGCTGATTGTTTACCACTAAACCAAAAAAACGCAAGGAACTGCATGAAAAAAAAATGTCGCCCTAATAGGCTGTCAATGTACATTTTATTATTTACACGTTTTTAAATTTAAATAGCAAATACCAGTATGTCCGGAGGAATTGCTTTAAAATTACTTATTTAACGCGAAAAACGCTGCTTTTGACCACCAACTTGCCCGTAAAAGTAAAACTTTGTCAAGTGGCAGAAGATAAAAACTCAGACTTGGAAGTTAGCTATTCACTCTGACCTTGAGAAGTCCTAGGTTATATATAACTTGAAATTAACAAACTTGCTATACTATGTCCCAAATAACACGAGAGTAACGTTCATTCCCTGACCTTCACCACGATATCACAAAATTCATTAATTGTGATGCCGCCTCGCACCACGAAATTCTAGCGATACCATCAGGCATAGTTTGTATGGTAAACGATAGAATTAGCGATACAAGTAATATTTTGCGAAATTCTAGAGTAGGTCAGGGAATGAACCTTATTCTCATGTTATTAGGCACATAGTATCGCAATTTGTTTCAAAATAGAGATTTATAAGTGATGGAGAGATAGGAGAAACTTACGATAAACCGCAGAGAACTGCCCTTCTCCTTCAATGGGGAGCACTAGGAGTTGTCCTGATAGGACGTAGTTCCCATTCATCCTCAGCTCTGGTATGTGCAGGTGGCCAATTACTCGGTGCTGCTGCGAATCAACTCTAACACAACAAATTAATATACTCCATTAAATTTTTCAAAACATTAAATTCAAATTAATGACCTGGATTTGGGAAGTATTGCGTGTATCTTTTGTATTGCAATTTAGTTAGTGGTTAAATTTCACATGTTTTATTGTAATCATGCAAAAAGTGGATTCCTAAATTTATTACCCATAATCAAATTTGAAAATGTTGTTCAATAGTACTTCCAATGTTAAATGCGTAAAGTGACCGAAAGAAATTAATTTTAATTAAATTTTTTTGATTAAATATTTTTCTGTCTTTGTATGTATCACAATCAACATGTGAGAGAAACGTTTGTTGGTAAAGCATATCTTCGAGTTCTGTATTCAATTCAATTGAATAGAGAACTCGAAGATGCTAAATACTAAAACTTGAAGTAACGGCTGACGAAAGAAAATCAAAATCTATGTCATGACGATGTTTCCGCATAAGATGTTTCACGACTGTGTTTTGTCACATTGTGTTACTGAGATATAATAAACTGCATCTTAAAGCAGCTGCTCTGCTTTTTTAAGTCGGGTCTATGGATAGAACAACAGTAACTATAGACTAATTAAAAAAAATATTTCACAGCCATTTTTAATCAGTCCGATTTTAAAGAAAATCAAATCCATATAGAAATTTGACGTTTGAGCATCGATATAAATCAACAGATGTGCCCTGAGCAAATTGTTAACAAATTGCGTCTCTGGTGTAGCGTGAGTGGTTTACAACTACCAAGAGTGAGCTCACTCTTCCCAACGATGACATAATTCCGTGCGCCTGAAGTTTGGGTGGGCACATATAGTGGTTTATATCGAGGGTGGCAACGATATATTTGTCTCTTACTCGACTTCCGTGACCCTCATGTGCGATGGCCCGCTGACAGTGACGTCGGTGTAGACGGAGCTCACGGAGATGGGACCAGAGGATTGCTTGACGCTGATGGACGGGATGTGCAGAGGTTCGCTGGGCGGTACTCCGAATTGAGGCACTCCTGTGGCAAGGAATAACTAATGAGTTAAACAAATAACACTTATTAACGAATTCTTGAAATTGTTACGAAACAGTCATATTTCTACATTCGTAAAGTCGGATTAAACAGCCGATTCCAAAAAAGAAAAAATGTTTTCAGAGGTATGATCAGTATAGTATCCCGTCACGTCCGACCAAATCGTCGCTCATCATTGTGCAACAAGATAGCGAGGCATCAAACGCCAAGCTACTGACAGACAGAAATATAACTTTTTGGTGTAAGCTCTCAAAAGAAATAAATACACTGGACAAGAAATCAACAATTGGTGGTCAAAATTGGAGAAAGAAGTGTGTACAAGTACATTCATCTTTGTAGTTTCAGTGGAATGGATGTAACGTTAGCCAATGTAGATAATATAACGTTCTTCCACGTTCCTTATTGGCTGTTTTATTTTCCGTAGATATATATGTAGGTAGGATTTTTCTTTGTACTTAGGCTACAAAATGGAAAAGTGAATGTCAAATAGCGAAATTTACCTTTTGCTAGTTGCGGAATGTAGGCATTCAACGCATCGCGAAGACAAGCACCCAGAGCTATATCTTCTCTGGGGCACACGAACCCTCCAACTAGAATAAAGATTCCTAAATCGTAAATAAATCCACAACTACAATATTATATACAGTAATACTTTAGTTCAATAATAATGATAACTGAAAAAAGTAGTGTCACACAACACGTGCATGTTAAAGTACGCACAACAACAGTAAGTTACTGCTGGTCTAGTCGGGAGAACGGCGTCTGCCAATCCGGAAGCCCCGGGTTCAAATTCCGCGCGCACCACTGCCTTTTCGAAGTCATGTGCGTAATACCGGCAATACCGCTAACTTAAAACGGTGAAGGCAAACATCGTGAGGAAACCGACTTGTACCTCTAGGTTATGTGTCATCCACCAACCCACACTGGGCCAGCGTGGTGGATCATGGCCTTGACTCTCTCCTTGGGAACATTTAGAGGGCTGATGCTTATGTTACAACAGTACCTACGCATGATTCTCTAGGCGTGCGCGTGTCGCACGTTCCTTACATAGGTCAAACAATTATTGTGTTTTGCAATTATAAACTTACGGTTAAGGAAAATATCTAGTGTATAAACATATCAGAGATGCGATATCTACCAATTCACTCCTGTCCCGAGCGATGGCTTAGATTTTTTTTATTGTGAGACAAGGCTCCGAGTCACAGCAGTGGGAAGACCAGGTTGATCAGGATCAGGTACGGTATATATGTAACTTATTACAGAAAACGTTCTGTAATTCATGGATAATTTCATGAACTTATTTGCATAACATATTAGGCCAAAAGTTTACCACATTCCTCATTAAGAATCACTATGATTATAGAACTAACCTACATATATCGCTGCAATTTTTTTTTATTTAGTGGACTTGATAACTGGCGAGTAGATAGTAATAATGGTGGATGTGATTTTTGCCAATCATAGATGAAGAAACATTTATAATACTAGAAGGGTTAGAACGAGAATCGAGTACCGAGTAGTCTCCTTCGGTAGGTGATTTATCAGTAAGGATGTACTTTTACATATATATAATGTACAGTGCCGGGACGAGCAACACATGCTTCTGGTGGTAAGCAAGACGCCCGCTAATAACAGTAGTACCACGGCTCTAATCTATTTAATAATCTATAGGTACTAACATTATTAAGCTGAAGATTTTATTTGTTTGAACGCGCTAATCTCAAGACGTACCTACTGGACCGATTTCATCATTTTTTCGCCTTTGGATTTGTACGCAACCCTTGAGAACTTTGGGTTATATATGTACCACGGGCGAAGCCGGGGCGAACCGCTAGTTAAACATGAAGAGTCCAAATTACTGCTTAGCACTGCATTATAAAATTATTTATTACAATGCACTGTGATTTAAAATATTACTAGCGGCCCGTTCCGGCTTCGCTCGGATAATAACTTAGATACCAACTGCAGCGCCATCTGCCGGGCTGGTTTGTGAATTTAAGCCATCCATGGCAACCCTAAACTTTAATAATAAAAATAAATGTTTTGTTTATAAAACAATTTTAGATTTGTCATAAGCTCCGGGAAATTTTATTCGAAATAGAGTGAAAAACATTTACAAAAAAGACGATAATTGATCAGTTATCGAGCGAGGATAAAAAATGATTAAATTACTAAAGAACAAAAGTAATAAAAAGGTAAAAATTTAAGGTTGTATGTATTTAAAAAAAAAATGAAATAGAAAATGCTTATAAAACTTGGTAAAAATCAGTAAAGCCGTTTCGGAGGAGTAAGGTAACTAACATTGTGACACGATAATTTTATATATAAGATCTAGTATCTTTCGGCCCGTTCCAGCTTCGCTCGGACTTCGTCATATAAGGACTATTAATCGAAAAAAAAACTATCCTATCGCTCAAGTTGGACAGACTGCTCACGGTGTGCCAATTTAAGTTAAAATCGGTTAAGTAGTGTAGGAATCCATCGCGGACAAACATTGTGACAGGAGATTTATATATATTAAGAAGATTACTAAATGGTCCAACCCAAACTTTCTACGACGCATGTTTCAGCACACGTGGGTGATAAACATGGAAAACTACGTATTCTTGTTGTAATTACGTCGATATTATTGGCAGAGGTCAGAAGTTATCCAATTCACAAATTGTATCCCAAACAAAGATTAAATATAGATATAATATGTTTAACTTACAGTTGATAAACGGGTTTTCGGAGCTAACATTATTAAAAATTACACAACAAAGAATTAATATTTTCCACATCTTTAGTTTCAACGAAATTTTAGAGCAACTAAAAAATTTGTTAAGATCTTTTAATTTAAATATAGAGTGATACGTGACGATACAAACTATTATTAATCTGTAAGATCTTATCAGAAGGCAGACGTGGTTTTGATTTGCTCACGGGATCAATAGATTCGAGATAACACAATTCTTTACTAAGTACGTAGGTATTTATCCCAAGAATAGTTGTTAGTTTCATACCATACTCTTCTAATTACGACTAGCGAGGGAGCTAGTTAAGGAATTAGGACATCGAATTTACTCAATTCCTTAAGCTAAATATTAGTATTGTGCCTACGTACCAGATTTTTTAGTAAAACTCTAATTGTTGTAGAAATTTTCAAAGAGAGAAAAAATTGCATTTGTCAATGTCTACATCTACAGTAAGTACAACATACATACATAAACATAATAAAGACATAGTGCTGAATCTTATTATTGTATATCCCTCCTACCATCCTAGATAGGTCTCTTGGTGGTTCATATGACCCATAAATTTTGTTGACGGGTCTGTAGCCTATTACTCATCCTCGCAAATATTCACCACAAAATTCTATTCATAAATTAGTGACTGGCTTTAATCCATTATTTACTGCGAAATCATTTGTATTATTACAAAACCTGACTTAAATTAAATTGTGTCTATTTGAATTCGATTCATGTCACAAACGTCGAAAATGTCGTTTTTTTTTTTTTTATAAATATTGGTGGACAATTCACACACAACACCATCTGACCCCAAACTAAGCAAAGCTTGTGTGATGGCGGCCGGATACGATACCGACGACCCTCGGTTTCGTAGGCAGAGCTTCTACCAACTAAGCCACGAGGCCAGTCTGATTTTGCTCAATGAATTTACTGGTTTAGATAGCTTAAGCCTTGGGTAAATATTTGGAATAGGCGATAAGACACTTAAAAATCTGTTAATAGCATAAGCATTCCGCTAAATGCCCCCACTGCTGGGACTCGGGTCCTTCTTTCGCAAGAAGAGAATAAAGGCCATACGCACATACCACAAAAGACAGTGATGCACATGGGATAGCTACGAACCAGGGCCTCCAGATCGGCAGCCGCCGTTCTCCCGACTAGACAGGCTGTAACTTTTATTCTATTAATAGCACTCTAATTTAATTCCACGAATAATAAACGATGACAATGCAATACTTGTGCATTCATGAAATCGTCATGCCTAGAGGTTGTCGACCTAGTATTGTAGTTTTAGAACGTTATACGCTCAGTAATAAAGATTATATTAGCTTGACTCTGAAGGTACTAGTAAAGAAAGTGTTGTAAGCATTACCAACAATGACGTAATTATAGGCTGCTGACCGTAGCAGTTGCGGAACATTGACACACTTTAAGTCTACTTTAGGTATTCTTTCACAATTTTTATGGGTTTTAACGTGTTGAAAATAAAGTCGAATTTGTATTGATGAAGTATGACACAGTTTCCCAGTTCATGGGCGTCTGGTAACACGCTTTTTTGCAGTTTGCCTTGAGGTGATGCGCCAATTCAGATATTAATACTCATTTTAATTTTCGTAAAACTTTTTATTTCCTAAAAATAATTTACATTTAAATATTAATACAATTCATTGTATTCTGAATTTAATGTATTCAGAGCTAATAAGTTACAATTTTAAAACAACTCAACGCCTCCCCGCCGACTTCACTCAAATTAAAAACGTCTTTTGATCTCATAAACGTTTGTTTTTGAAATTTTCAATTACACCTTAGAAACAAAAAGTAAAGCTTACATTAAAGAATTAAGTTATGGTAGATCAATTGTTGGCATAGTAGGTGAAAGTACGATGACTTTTTCACTGGTAGATAACCGTGGATTGACTGAGCAAGTAGTATTTCGCCTCGTAGCAGATATAACAGTCACGAAAGACTTCTTTGTTTAGTCATTACATAGGTAAATGGGGTATTCTACTAAGTAAGTACATTTCCAATTAATAGCCAACCCGAAGTAGTTAAGCCATTAATTGGGGAACACCATTTCTGAAGGTATGTTCTTAAGGAATTTGTTGGCGATGTCTTCGAGCACCATGGCTAGTGCAGTCTCCACCGCGGGCTGCACTTCTCTGGCGATGTCTGACGAGTGCATGCTCACGATGTGATCAGTTATCATCTCTGGAAAATTAAATAAATTTATTATTATTATTCTGGAGTTATAAATAAATTGAATACTTTTGTGTGAGCCCTGATTTCTAGCGAATAATGATGTGAATGCAAGTGAGCGATTAGATTATTACCATATTTTTAGTAATTGATCATCTAGAATAAGATCCCAGATTCTGGAGCAAAATCTACAAGTGATTCGTTATTGTAGGACTTCTTAACAGCTGAAACTTTAGCGTATTCCTTATTACTTATTTAACGTTGGATGCTATAATAAATTACGGTGTTTGGTAGGTTGAATGGAATAATTATCTACTTACAAATAGCTATTATACAATTATAATTATGTAACTACCAGTGCCCCGCGGCTTTGCCCGCGTAGGTCACGTTCCCATTGTTTTATCGGGATAGTCTATGTGTTCTTCCAGACTATAATCTAACTGTGTTCCAAATTACAGCCCAATCCGTTCATACGTTAGGACGTTGAGGAACAAACATCCAAACATTGACATTTATAATATTAGGATTAGCTTATTATACAATTGGGATATTTTATTTACAAATATTTTAAATATTTTATTTAATAACCTCGTATATAATCATCACGTTTCACGTTTAAGATAAACCGTATTTAGATAAAAGAAAACGAGCAACACGTGATTTACTTCTTGATACTACGATACTAGTCTTCAACAAACTAAAACTTTTTCTATGCTAAATTTCTAAATTTGCTTGTCCAGAGTTATGATATTTGGCAAGGAACTTGACGTTCCAACGTGACCATTTAGACATTCATCCCAAATCCTCCAAATATTAAAAATGCGAAAGCGTTGATGTTTAGATGTGTGTTGATCAATCATGTCGGAAGGGCTGAACGAATCGGGTTGAAATTTGGAACAGAGTTAGAATATGGCCTGGAATAGTGGTAGGTACATATGTTACTTTTTATCCGAGAAAATGACGTGAATGGGAATTACACGGTTAAAACCGCAGGGCGCTGCTATATATACCCTATGAGCTCTATGTACTCTACACTAAAACACAAATGTCAAGAGTTTGCTCTTTTATTTGTTTGTTTGAATATTTTTCACAAAAAAATTTCATTAAAATCAAACGATTATGTTTGTGTCAAACAGTCCACAATCTTCAGAAAAGACTATTCATCAACATTTTCGTATGATACCGTGGTGCACGGCTAGTGGTGAATTAATAAAAAAAAAATTGGCAGTCATAAGGACTGCCGATAGAAATTTCTTATAACTCGTTGATAGCTGATAGATAGATAACTGATAGCTCGCTTTGAAAACTACACGATGAAACGGGAGGATCATGGCTATGGTCCCAAGTTTACCCAAAGATTTTTTTCATTTACGAACGTTACGCTTGAGCTTAATTCATATCAAAATCTGTCTGTGGAGCGCCAAAAGAAGTGTTCTCTTCAAAAAAGGAAACGTGAAAATAAATATAAAGTAAGACATTATACCCATTTCCCCAGTAGTGGAATGTGCTTCCATGAGGTCAGCTTTGACTGGTCCTGTACATTGCAGTTTTACTGTCGCGTCCCGTATCACAATCCTCTTGTGGACCCGGGCTCCCAGCGCCAGAAGAGCCGCAGTGCATCGAGCTGATGAAATATAAACAATACATTTCATCTTTTCTGCGAACACGATAGTTTCCATAGCGCAAAGGTCTTGCCGATATGCTAGAGTTTATATCGCGTTGAAGAAGATAGTGAGATGCAAAAAATAGTTCTTTGATGTACGATGCAACGACGCGACGTGCAAAAATTAAGATTGTTGTGTGTCGAGATCGAATAGAAATGTACATATATGTATATCGAATAGGTACTTAGTTTGATCTTCTAGACCTAAAGATTTTATTTTGTATGCCAGAAAGTTGATAGTGTGTGTACTCTTATGATAGATAGATGACTTAATGATCATAATTATCAAAATAAAGTTGATGTACCTATACGTGTACCTGTACTCCGTATCAAAACAGTGGTAGCTTATAGTAACTTAGTAACAGGGTGTCGGCCTATCATCTACATTTTACCATCGGCATCGATAGTAAAATGTAGATGATAAACCGACACCTAAAAATAGAAATTGCCCTATAATTAACTATACTATGAATTTCTATTCATGTCCTTTACACTCACTAAAGTTAGCCGCCATTTTGCCGGTAGATTCAACTGGTAGCATTTGGAAGTCTCCAAGCACGACGTAGTCGCCGACCATTTCCAAATGAGGCAGGCTGATGTTGGCCGTCACCTTCAGGTCTTCCGGGAATACACTGAAATTCAAAATGGTTAGTTTTTTCGCTAATAAAATTACTTTATTTTTTAAATGCTTTAAACTAAAACGTAAATTTAAAAAAAAAACGTTTTCGGCACTCCCTGATTAAAATAAACTGCGTAAAGGAATGATAGTTGAGTGAATTATTATACTAGCTGTGCCCGCGGTTTCCTCTGCTTTTTAAGGGTACTCTTTTTTCACGGAACCCTAATCAATTATTTTTTTAAGTGACCTATGTTTTGCCTTTAAAAATCAGCTGTCGGGTAGTGTAAGTCCTGTTATAATAGGTCCAACCATTTTAGAGATTAGCCGGAACAAACAGACAGACAGACACAAAGATTAAAAATAGTATTTTTAAACATAGATTTAGACCGACATTTTCATATGAACTTAGTAAAAAGCTGTTAATTTGGCATTAGGTACATACAGACAGACACTCCAAATTTATTTATTTATAGATAAAGGGTATTTCCAGCTCAAGTGTATGATCATGACGTATGGTCCAAGCCATGAGAGAAAACGTCTCAGGAGTTCATCATTGGTCGATTACAAATAGCATCTTAGAACATAGTAACTTTTTAGAAATCCAATATTTCGTTGGTGTGTTTATTGTGGATTTTAATTTACTTAGTTTATCTGCAATTGCATAGTCATGTAAGCTTTTAAGTGTATTCTTACGGCAATATCTCTTTAAAACAACTTACTCCAAATTATTGAACGTGTAATTAGTAAGTCCTTTCAAGATGACGTCGGACAGCCAGGCGTCGTACTTGAATCCGTTCTTGGGCATGTTGTGCTGACGCAGCCGGATGCTGGGGACCTTCAGCGGCTCCAGGGGCTGGATGTTCAGGGAAGGCACTCCCTGGGCGAGGAGGTGACGCGCCTGCTCCGCTACTCTTTGCACGCATGACGCTACGTTCGGGTCGCTGTAGTGGCACACCGATGTACGCGCTGAAATTGTTTGTAGCCTTAGATAAAGTGTATATAAACTCATTGTTTGTAGAGATAATACCCGGTTTACATTATTCCAGTCCAGCGCCCGAATCCAGCGCTGGATTGGTTACTGGAATAATGTAAACTGGCACTGGAAAGCATTGACGCTGGATTGGTGCTTTCCAGTCCCGGTTTCCATTATTCCAGTAAGCAATCCAGCGCTGGTATACTTACTGGAATAATGTACACCGGCACTGGAATGCATTGGCACTGGATTGACGCTTTCCAGTGCCGGTTTCCATTATTCCAGTATTAACCAATCCAGCGCTGGATTCGGTCGCTGGACTGGAATAATGTAAACGGGGTATTATTGTGAAAAATTTCATTTACAACCTTCGAAAAAGGAAAAGGTTCTCAATTCGGTTTTATATTGTTTTTTTGTGGGTATGCTACGCGATAGCTCCGTCAATTTTGAATCAATTGTGATGATTCTTTTTAACGGTTTTATTTAGCTTACTCTGTTTGTTTTTTTCTTGGGACGAATTTAGTAATTTGAAATGTACCCTCTTCTTGACAATCGAAATTCTTGATCTGAAAGGACAATGTCCATTTTTGACCCGCCAAAATATTTGTCGTGTAGACATATGAGTTATAATTTATTAAAAAATCGGTGATTTTTTGCTGTACTCGTGTGCGATGTTATATATCTTTCTAACATTGCAAAATAAAATAATTTGCACGTGTTTAAATTAAACCTACCATTTACCAACAAAGCTGACTTTCTTTTTTGTCGTTTATTTACTACTTTTACATATTTAGATAACGATATGTATAAATACGGCGACAAAGAAACTATCATTGCTTTTTATAGCAATGTAAACGAGGAAGAAGTTGGCACGCAATTGTGAATCGCAACGTTTTCACCAAATCCAAATTAGTCAAAGATTAATGTCAAATTGACAAATTGTCAAATCAAAAAAAAGTAAACAAGCAAAATGAATTGGTTTCTTCCTATATTTAGTTTTCTTCTTGTTTTCTAAGCGGTGTAATATTTATGCATTATTTACCACAACAAACTCCGATTACCAGTTCAAATGTTTCAATGTCGGATTTCAGTTAAACACAGTAAAATTATTCCGATTGTTCAAAAGAGATTGCTCCAGGAAGATACAATTTTTTAAGCTTCTTTGCAGTGCATAGAGTAATTTGCAGTTTTTTTTAAATTTTTTTTATAGCATAGAGTGACGAGACGAGCAGGTCATGTGCCTGATGGTAAGCAACATGCCTGTCACATAACAGCACAGTAACACGCAGCTATTGGAACATGATAGAATAAGAAGAATATTATTAATTCCTAATCGGACATCAACGACAACTCACCAAGTTTTTGTGACGGAATTTATATTGGTTTTAACAAAACTGGGAATTATGTGATTCAGTGCTCCTTATTACTTAGGTACATAATTGTGGTAATAATTACATAAAACCATATATGCTTGTGTTGTCTGATGGAAACCCTCGATTGTTATGGACCTTCTAAGGCCACTGCCTCGAATATCAATATAATGAGATATTTATATCACAATTAAGATATTCCACACGTGTTCCCACAACAGCATAGTGTCACGCAACTATTTGAACATTAAGAGTCCAAACCACTAGTACGCCAGTGCTCTTGTCATCCAGAGATATACTACAATGTACCTTGTTGCCTTGTAATCTCATGAAACCTCCCTCTAAACTGGGACAATACGGTTTGTATGTTTGCACATTATAGTATACTTGTCGAATAACTGGAAAAGGTCTTGTGCTTCCCCAGGTGGATACTGCAAGGAGTCCTACCACTACCTGGTATTATACTACTATTAAACAGTCTACCTTTTCAACTTTTCTAACTTCATTTTTCCTAGTCAACTTTTCTAATAACATTTACCTAATTTGTCTGAGATATACATAAAGAGTTCTTCAAAGCTATCGAAATTAGTTTTGAGTTTGCTCTCAAATATTGCGTAGGTTCCAATCACACTACTGATTGGTACTTAAATACTATAAAAAACTTAAAGAACTTTAGTCTACTTAAAGCACTAGTTTTGTTTTTTATTATTTTAGCCCTCTATACTGTCTGCATTACCTCTGTACTATGTGTTGAGCTAGATATATGTAAACATGGTACTTACAAATGTCCTGATTATTTCCTGCTGAAGTATGATTGACTAGACGTCCCCCTGAAACATAGTTCGCACACAAACCCACTAGCAAAAACTTTAGCCACGTCGGCCTCATTGTAATAAATTAAATAAATAAAAATAAGTAATGTTTAACAACCAGTCCAAACTGAACCTGATCTAAGAGATGAAATGAAAAATGATGCCTTATAAAAGGATAGAAAACTGGTCGACATAGAATGCCGTAAATGGATTGAAAAAACCTCGGTAGTAAGATGTAAGGACAACAACATTTATTTACGTAGCATAAGCAAAACTATTCCTAGTATCTTTTCATCATCATCACTAACAATCATAATAATTATCAGTATCCCTAAAATTTCTGAAAGTCATCTACTGTTTCACCAGGGGTTTGGAGTCGTCGGTGGCGGTTTAACATAATAGGCAAATTTATATTTTTTTTTATTCTGGCCGATTTTTCACTAGCAAAACTAAATTAGGATTAAAATAACACCACTGGGCCACCCAACTACATACACTTAACACATCTGAATTGTATATATTCCAATGAAGATCTAGTGGTAGGTTTTGTAGTGGTAGGACTCTTAGCAGAGTCCGCCTGGGGAAGTACCACACCTTTGTCAATTATTCTACCGCCAATCAGTAATGTGCAAACATTACTGTGTTCCGGTTTGAAGGGCAATGTTTCCAGAGAAATTACAGGGCTTAGAGATATAACAACTTAGATCTCTGGGTGACGAGCGCAGTGCGGTGCTAGGTAATGATTTTGGCTCTTCATGTTCCAATAGCTGGGTGTCACTGTGCTGTTATGTGGCAGGCATGTTACTTACCATCAGGCACACGCCCTGCTCGTCTCGTCACTCTTTATTTAAAAAAAGTGATGCTCAAACTCACTGCCAGCTGGAAGCGTGCCCTGTATTCTTGTAACCAGCACCATGCTAATTATTTATCGAAGCTTATGTATTGAGCAAAATAAATGCCAGCATCTTGATCATGGGATCAAAAATATTTTTTTATTGTGTAAACAAACCTCGACCACCAATCTTTTGATTAATGTATACCTTGTAAAAATCACAACTCGACCTAGACTACTGGATATTATGATAGTAATAGAATAGTAATAATAGTTTAAAATATATTTTCAGCATCCATCCTACGGCCTACGGTAGCACTCAAATGTTCGCCTAATGACCAACCTTAACGTCCGATCCTTAACTTAGACCATGGTCGAAGTTAAGCTAGCTAAGAAGAAACCTAGCGCCTATCTAGTAAGTGCTAGAGATCATAGTTATAACTTGACCTCTCATTTACGATTCTCTAGTTCTTACATGCATAGCCTTATAACGTCAACTTCCTTATGCATATTAGGAAAGGAATTACATTTAATTCAATTATACGTGTTTATTTTGCTATTAACTCTGACACAGAATCTCTTCGGGATTTTTATCACTTGTGTCTTAAGGTCAGAATCAAAACACATCACCGTATCACCAGTTGTACCGTAAGGTTGGGTAAATCGTGGAATAAAAGAAATGTCAAATTATGTACAAACGTAAGCAGCCCACTAAATGTTCCCACTGCTGTGACTCGGGGCCTTCTTTCGCAAGTAGAGAGTCAAGCCCATAATCCACCACGCTGGCCCAGTGCGGGTTGGCGGATGACACATGACTTCGAAATATTCTAGGTACATGTCGGTTTCCTCACGATATTTTCCTTCACCGTTTTTACGTTGACGAAGCGCGACCACTGTCTTCACGCTAACTCTTTCGGAATGTCGCTTCACCATAAAACCACGGTTAATATCCCGTCATTAATACGTAGCGTTGCTTTAAACAATGTTTGTTTCATAAGTAACTACCCGCTTCGTCCGCGCGAAATAAATACTAAGGTAACTCATGCAGTACCTATTTGTATACCCAGACACATTTACGGTTACTGAAAACAGGTTATAATAAAACATTTGTTTACAATTTCATCAAAATCGGTTCAGTTGTTCAAGTGTGCAAGCGTAAGAGACATTCGTCCCCCATTTCAACTCCAATTTCATCCCCATTCGAAATTACAAAGTTGCTAGAACAAACATTTATTTGCTTCGTGTCAAGTGCCTATACCTATACAGAGTTACATGGTTTTATCTTCAACGGTTGGGTACTTTCATATTGACATTCATCCCCCATTTCAATCCCAATTTCATCCCCGTTCAGTTTTCATACAATCGTCCATCTCTTGTTTCACCCTCTTAGGGGTTGAATTTCGCAAAACCCCGTCTTAGCGAGTGCCTACGTGTTAAAAGGCACCTTCATGCAAAATTTGCGACTCCTATTATCCATTTGTAGTTTCTGAGATTCGGTGATGAGTGATATGTAAAATTTTGATCACCTAATACTTACTCTCGAATCCAGTTTTTGGGAAACAAGGAAATAAAACAAATTTGAAAAAATATTGTGTAATAACACCGAGATTTATTTATATTGTGTTAACTAATTTTGTCCCACATAAATAATTCAAATGAACATTTAAACAGGTTAATTTTAACTTAATATTTACACACTTTTAAAATTAGATTTAGACCATATCATAATCTTTAAAAATAAATAAAGCCTATTCACAGCTTTTCCAGGTAATACCATGTCATCAAAATAGATTATTTATGGTTTACACCATTTCTATTTTGTTGTACTTAACCTAACATACATTTTAAACGTAGAGTATTCCAGAAAGTATACTAATTTTAGAGTGGATTTCACCACGAATAAAAGTAATGGATAAAAGATACTAAGAATCAAATACCTACTCTAGAATAAAAAACCTGATAAGTATTTTGTGTATCTAGTCCAAATTATTTCAACAGTCTGGTAATGCATACAATTATTTAAGATATGTGATTGTACGTGTTTTATAGTTTATTTAGATCAGGATTATTTTGAAATCGTATCGTTTAGATTACTTTTGAGATCATACTCGTATTAGAGCCTCTTTTTTATGTTATTGGCGGTTATCAAATCTACAGTACCTACAGTACCACCAACTTCTGTAGAACGGCCGAAAGCTAACTACTTACTATAAGTATATACTTTCGAGTATTAAAGAAGCCCTACTGAGTTACAAGTATTAACAAAGATGTTGACTAATTTTGTAATAGGCCAAACACTGTCTTATCCATCGCCACATTCTACAAATAAGTTGGCCGTACTGTTAAACACTTTCTTCCGATCATGTTTCGCTATTTCACTACTTTTATATACAACAAGTCACGATCAAATGCAAACTTGCAAATTTTCTTTTAGAAACTACAATGCCGCAGATTTGAAAACATTCATAATAATTAGTGTATCTTTTCAGGAGGTAAAATATAATTCACCGAATCGATATAGGTAATAATTATAGAGTGAGATGAAAAGAACCTTGTTTTTGAAGATCGATTCATAAAAACACAGAAGTAGCTATGCAATTCACCCTAATTTTATAGCTAGTTTACATAAGAGTATCCTCTAAAGGTGTCAGTCCGTGAGGACATCACTGATGGGTAACCCAGCCAGCAGTTTGTTAGCGAAAGCCTTAACGACGGCGGCGGCAGTCTCCTCGATCAGAGGGTTGATGACGTCGAACACCACGCCTGGACTCGCGTTGAAGAATGTAGCAGCCGTGGCAGCTGAAAAGATAATGTTTGTACTTTATTTATCATCATCACTGCCTGAAAATATTTGTATTTTCGGCCCATCGCATAAGCGCTTTTGCCATTTTTCCCCAGGTTGTGTTAGTGTGTTCCTAGTTTGTAACTGTGGGTGAATAAAATCTTTAACAGTTTATGTACTTGTTAACTTGTTTGTAATATTAAGCGCCGTACTTTGAGCTAGTGCTCAAAGCTAATTTGAAGTAAAAACTACCATATTTTTTAGCTAAATCAAATCGCTGTCAAATTTTCGATATCTATGTAACGTTCGTTTAAAACCACTATATAACAGTTTGTTTAGTCCTTGACCGCTATATTAAAAACATCACGAAATCACAATAAATGTCGAAAATTACCAAATTAAAATTCTCAAAAAATATTGTATTTTTGGCTGGCGTAAACAAATTAAAGAGATATTTAGAATACGGCTGTTAATCATGTTTTAAAGACGGTGGGTCTCATGGCACAGAAAATCACGTTTTGCTAACAAAATCTACAACTGAGCTACCTATGTCAGTGTTAATAAATTTATGTATTTACCGAATAGTTCTAACAGCGCAGTGACTATAATAAATATTTTGTCACAGATCTTGTTTCAGATTACTAATTGACAATACTGACAGAGTTAATTTCCTAAAACGCGGGACACATCGTGCCCACTACAGAAAATCATCATAATGCGAAAAGACCAAAGTAAGCGACACAGCAGAGTCGTGACTATACGAGTATCTACTTACATCAGGCGAGATGACCATAAATTTTCATTGATAAAAAAACTACCTATCATATTCAAGATTAGAACATTCATTTACCTATGAACTATAGATACATAAAAAAAGTTTTAGATCAGTTTACTTACCAGCCAGTGGTCTCTCAGTCTCATCAAAAGCAATTTGTCCATGTCCAATCTTGACCTTTGTGATGACTTTGTCTACTTGCAGGAACTCTACCCCATCTTTGGTAATGGGTTTCGCAATACCTTTTGCTACTACAGTGATGCCAGCTGAAAAATTACAACAATAATATTAATTTAATTAATTGTTTACATTCTGTAGAGCCTAGTTTACTTATGAACAACGTGGCTTTCTATTCATGACCATCGTTATCCGGCCCTTCCTGATAGATAAGAGCCTCTCAACTGGTATGTCAAATCAAATTCTTTATTGTGTGTCAAATCAAATGTGATCCACGATTTAACTGGATACATTCAATTTCAAACGACTTAACATATTACGTTTTGTAATTTAATTATGTATTATTTGGAGCTAAAAATTGGCTACAGAATATAATACTGAGTGATATATCTAAGTATATTAATTTAGTTAGTCTTATGAAAATGGCATTAATCGAAGTCTTAAGTTCTGCACTCATCAAGGGATACGCAAATGCAGACGCAAGGTTACGCAGCAAGCACGGTCTTCAAGAACAAAAACCAATCGGTTTTCTGTGATGAAGCCATCAATAGACCTGAGTACACTTACAGCTTACAATTTCAGGGTTTTAATTGTCTTTAATGTAACTTTTATTGACAACTGGTGTTTCGGTTGGTCTTAATGCAATTATTTCGATTGCCGTTAGTGTAGATAATTAGCTACTTAAGAAGCCTACTTTTGTATTACTTCAGAAGAACATAGCCAAGGAGATACAAATCCACCACGCAGGCTAAGCACGGGTTAGCCAATGACACATAGCTTTGAAATATGTATTTCTTAGGACATGCTGGTTTTATCACGACATTTTCCTTCACCGTTGAATATGGTGATGTCAAATTTAGGTTTACGAGCGCAAACAATATTCAGAGGTGTAACTACTCTCGGAATTCTTAAAATACTTTTTAAAAGGAAATTGAACCAACGATAGCCAAGTTGGACGCTCTAGCCACTAACACTAACACATCATAGCCAACTGATAAATTAACTGAGTAATTTAAGTAATTAAATATCTTCATCATTGTCATAGAATAGATGATTATATTAAAATTTACCCAATGTCAATCAAATGTGGGAAGTTTTACCACGTAATATAATAGTTAATTGTCCAAAAATTCATAGTTGAGAATTAGACCTGTGACTTTAATTAGAAGGCTGTTTCAATACAATGAGCTCGAATGTGCATAAATGAGCTTACGACACCATGTTGCACGAAATGCATTCTGGACTCGCAACACCTAGTAAATATAGTGAAAGGTCACGAGCTTCGCGACATTTACTTGCATAAATATATGTAGTAATTGTGGCTTTTAAGAAACCATGGCGTAATATGGCTAGACAAACATACTGACAGAAACACTATTTTGTACACAAAAAAATTACTATGTGTACCGACTATAGATACAGACAACCACGTATACCTAGTATCATGAATGACCTTATCACTCCACCGCATAGTCACGATAAATATACCTACCGTGATTATGTTATTGAAGTGAAAAGTTTTTTTTCGTGAATACTAAAAACACCACCTACAGATTTTTCGTGGGCTGTGAGCTGTGAATTGAATCCTAGCGTCACACTCGGGGATGATAGGAAATTTTCGGGTGAACTCGGGGCCATAGCCATTGACCATCAAAAAATGTGTCAGAATACCCCATTGGCTATCTAGAAATGCGTCAGCATTTTTAAATGGCCATTGTCATGGCCGGTTTCGGCCGCGTAGTTTTCAAAGAAAATTGTAAATTATATTATGACGTGAAGGAATACGAGTTGCGATCAAACCAATGACAATGTCATAGACAGAACGAAGTGGAGAAGTAAAAGTAAGAAGGCTGACTCCACCACCATTGGGGATATGTAGCCAGGAAGAGAGAGAGAGAGAGAGAAGTAATTGTCTACTCACTGAAATTGCCCCGGAGCCGTCCTTTCCCGTTGATGTCCAGGGTCAGGATCCGGGAGCCGCGCACGTCGTAGTCTGTGACCACTCGCAGCTTGGGGAAGTAGAGCTTCACTTCGGCTGCGTACTTGTTCACCACGTTCACTCTGGAAAAGGTAGATAGACCAAATTAAAATAAATATACCTAGATACCTACCAACTGCAGCACCATCTGCCGGGCTGGTTTGTGAATCTAAACCATCCATGACAACCCTAAACTTTAATAATTAAAGTAAATGTTTATTTTTATAAAACAATTTTAGGTTTGCCATAAGCTCCGGGAAATTTTAATCTAAATAGAGTGAAAAACATTTACAAAAAAAAAACGATAACTGATGGGTTATCGAGCGTGATGAAAAATGATTAAATTACTAAAATGGCTATTTAAAAATAGGGGTTGGTGATGAAAGGGTGCCATCCGCCAACCCGCACTGGGCCAGCGTGGTGGATTATGGCCTTAACTCTCTTCTTGCGAGAGAAGGCCCCGAGTCCCAGCAGTGGGAACGTTTAGTGGGCTGTTGATGATGATGATGATAAAAGGGTAAAAATTTAGGGTTGTATGTATTTTTAATGCCGCATTAAAAAAAAATTATCCATAAATTAAACAAAATATTTTAGGGGTAAACAACCCTTATCACTTAGGTGTATGAAAAATTAATAGTAGCCGATTCTCAGACCTACTGAATATGCATATAAAATTTGGTAAAATTCAGTAAAGCCGTTTCGGAGGAGTATGGTAACTAACATTGTGACACGAGAATTTTATATATAAGATGTATATAGCGTTAAAAATATTTTAATACTATCCAATTTAAATTACAAGTACCTGGGTTACCGAGCTTTGCTCGGTTTAAATACTAAAAATACTTAGATATTTTCTTTAAAAAAAAAGAATACAAAAAAAAAGAGAAGCCGTCTGGATTCGAACCCGCAGCTATTAATTCGTGACCGCTATGAGCGCCCAACTTCCCGTTTGAGCTAATTATGCTGTCGCGTCACGCGGCGAAATTTACCTTCGCATTCTAATGTCTAAATGTGACAGTTTTTTATTGTCTAAAAACGCGCATAATATGCGTTTTTATTAAATGAAACCTAGTTAGATCGATTTATCGTCCCCGAAATCCCCTGTATACATAATTTCATGAAAAGCCGTCGAGCCGTTTCCGAGATTCAGATTCTATATATATATACATATTTATATACAAGAATTGCTCGTTTAAAGGTATAAGATATACATAATATGTTAAGCGTAGCACAGCATAAGAAACCCACTTTGTGTTCTTATCAATGGAATTGAAGGCGTTATTACACAAGAAGAGATTGAGATTGTGCGTACTAAGTGCGTTTACCGATGTGGGCTTATTTTCAGAAGGTGTCTCTTTTAGAATACATCGGTTTCTTCTCGTTGTTTCTTTTTGCCGTTAAAGCCGCTGATTATGATAAATTTGTACATCAACACTTAAAAAATAGTAAAAATACTAAGAGGAGTAGGCGGCATTCGAAACTACAACCTCGATTTTGTAAAATCGAACGCTCTTGGCACTTATTACTAGGCACACTTACTACACTGTTCAAATAAAAATACTTCAGACTAATAGGTACTCATTTTCCGTATGTCATGGCTACTGCAGAATTCATAGAAAAATAATGACCATAACCATATAAACATAAGTCACATCATTGGAATCATTTAAATTTTTAACTCAGAATTTAAATGTTTTTTCCAGCAGGTAATCAAATCTTGTACGTACCTCTCAAAGGTATTTCTTTCTCAAATCAAGCACACCCTTCTACGCAGAGCCAAAAAGGTCATCGCTCCAATAAAATATATAGGAAGGCTAGTAAGGCCAACCACTTCCAATACTCGCTGACAATTGCTTTCACAGTGGATTACATATAGTACAAGTAATAATATTTTTTTGTTAACCTTTTCAATAACAAAGAGGCCACTCACGCAAAGACCTACTCGTGACGTCACAAGTACACGTAAGCTCGTACGTCACGTGTTGCGTCTCCTGATGCAGCATAACGCCTGCCCTTAACATCATAGCGCTACGCAGTACTCGACTAGCTCGTAGTAACTCATTTATAAGTAAAACTCAGGTAATTCACTTACTTCAATGCATTAACTCTAAAGTTACTGCCTCCATAAGCCTTAGTGTTGGAGACAGTCGCTTTGATCTTCAAGTTGGGGGCGGTCCTGTTCAGCTTGAGGGTAGGCAATGTGAAAGGTTCTAGCGGGGGAATGTTGGCCTCAGGAATCCCTGCCTTCAGCTGCGGCCTCATTGCCTCTATACCATCCAGGAGGCATTTGGATATTTGAGGGTCGCTGCGCTTACATGTTGGGAAGAAGTCCGCTGAAAATAGGAGAACAAAAAACAATTATGTATTGCCATTTTTTGGGCGATTTTTAAATCGATATTGGGTACAAAAGATAAAAAAACTCTTTATTAAAAACACCAAAAAAGGAGAAATGCCTTATCGCTCAGTGCATCTTCCCGATTCCAGACAACCATGAACTGTGCGTGAAGTGCGAGGCTCGGCAACCTCTACGTGGTACAACCTAGGTATCAGACAGCAACTTCCCAACTTACACGAAAACGACACGATAGCACGATACGAACCCATTGTGTCTCTAATCCCGGCCAAAGAGGGCGAACTTTGCGTATTAGAGATTCGTTGGAGGCACTGGAATGATTTGAAACGTTACTCGGCTGATAATTCTGGCTGAGTAACATTCCAAAGACATTCCAATAGAAGGTGGGGTGGGTCGCTTGCTTGGACTTTGAGTCCAAGCCGACGACGGCGATACCCGAGGCGATCAATCTCAATAGAGATTTTAGTTGAAATGGATACTCGTGGTGGCCAACATAACTCGACCATCCTGACCCGAAATCCATGACCCTGACCGTCCCGGCCGCGTTTACCCGAAAATGTATGCGTATTTCCTCCACGTACAAAAAAGGCAAATGTGAACTATATCTACATAGGATAGAATAATTAATATACGTAGTATCGAGGCCCTTAAACATACAGCTCGTTAAAAAATAATAGTCGTTAAAAAAATGCACAGTCACTCACAGCCTTTTTTGTCATGATTATTTGACTATGAATTTTATTTATTTTAACGCCGTCCTTGCAATTGAGGAACTCTTCTTCGAAGTAACTTATGAAAGTTGATTTATCTGTTTCTGAGTTTCCCGTACTACATGTACGGGAAACAGGTTTTTTACATACGTAATAATTGTTCAAGTTTTCCCTTCTGTCGACAGTGTCGACACTCCCGAAGTGCCACATTGACAACGAAGAGCAACTTAAATAACAATTCAAGGTTAGCATATATTTTTCAGAAAAGGGGAAAACACTTATTAAAAATTCACCACCCAGAATATCTACACCAACCTCCTCGTTTGACGGTCTGTCTTTCTACGTGACATTGGCGGAATTGTGAGGCTAAACCACAATAGGAGCCATAAACCAAGAGTTGAAGTTGAATAATTCAAGTTCTAGATAGAAATGAAGTTGTAGTTGTAATCATAGTTGAGGACAAGGTCTTCGGGATTGGTGATCGGAACACAAAGTACACCAATAAATTAATTCTGTTATACCTTTCAATGACCGTTAAATGCTAGAGAGCTTTGGTTAAAGTTGGAGTCTTTTTGATTTTGCTATTGAAACTTAGAAATTTTGATAGAAAGAACAGTATAAAGTGGCTGAAAGTTATTTTAGACACATTTCTTTAAACTACATCACTTGGAGTAAATCTGATTGTATAAATTCCTTTAAGGTAAGGTAATATTACAAGAAAGTGACAAAAAACCTTCGGTCTCCAGAAATAATAAGCCACTAGTCAAAAAGTACCGAAACCCCTTTACTGTGCTATTGAAAGTAACAGTGCTACTTATGCAATTGTAACTATTTGTAACCAATGTAGGTACTTCTCGCAGTCATAACACCACTTATAGTCAAATACCTACATAGGTACATCTATAATTATGTGCTAGTAGATATAAGTAGCTACTAATACCTAATAATTGTGGATTAGTGAACGGTAAAATCCTTGAGCTCTTTCGAATTTCCTTTGGATGTGTCCGCTGTCCACCATAACATGTAATTATGCGACCCTTGAAGTCAGTTCATACGTGTAAGTCAATCTATAGCCCTATTACGGTGAGTTACAGTTGAAAATCACATTCGTCTCTTTGCCTACTTACTCTGTGGAGTGATTAATTTGCCCTAGATTTTAGTGACAAGTTAAATGTAGTTCGACTGAATCACTCAAAATCAGCGAAGGAGTTACAAATGTTAAGGAAATTGTAACATACATATTACGTGGACCTATTTGTACAAACTGATCTGAATTTTGGATTGTATAAGAGTAGATTTTAAAGTAGAGTAAATCTTAAATGATGTACTAATTTAATTCACATACTAGTTCATTAAAGTAAGCATAATTTAAGCATAAGAGGCTACTTTATGTTCTCGCTGTTGGGTCTTTCCTTCTCTCACAAAGAGAAATTAAAGGCCTTTATCCATCGGAAGATGGCCAATTTACTCGAACAAATTTTTATTTGGTACATGTTGGTTTCCTCTCGCTGTTTTCATTCACCGTGAATACACCGGTTGTGGCAGACCTGTATGTATATTTGCAATGTGCATGCACATGTCATAAAAATACTCAGTGGTGCTGCCGGGGCTTAAATCTACAACCTCATGTTACCCATCTTGTCGACCATCGTAAAGCGTTCTTGCCTCTAGGTTACAACGGCATTAAAATTAAGAGAATAACCAAACTTCACTTCAACCTAAATACATTTTCCAATTAAAATAAATATAATTATATTGTTACGTTGGCGAACCCAAAACTGCGCTGTCTGTATTTTGGAATTCAGAGACACTGTTGGTATAGGCGTAAATGTGGGCTTCGCCTAAAGTTGGATGGGTATTAGATTTATTGGCCATTTGAGGTCGATTGAAATATGTCTATTAGTAAAAAATGGTACATATTATATGTGTACGTTATTCTCATTGTAAGAATTGTATCAGCCACTCGAAGGTTCATATCGTGCAGTTATTGTTTCAGTAGCGAACAATAGAGTCGGGCAGTGTGAGGTTGGATAACAATCTGGTTGGCTACCCCGGTGGCTTAGTTGGTAGTAAGTCTGCTTGCAAAGCCGTAGGTCGTGGGTTCGATATTTGTGTGATGAATACAAATATTTGTACTTTTCCTGGGTGCTTTTTATGTGTGATGAGTATTTATATAAAAACTAGCGGCTCATTCCGTCTGCGCTCGGATATTGTCATTTAAAGACTATTATCGAAAACTATCCTATCTCTCAAGTTGGACCAGACTGCTCACGGTGTGCCAATTTAATTTA
The DNA here is from genome assembly GCA_963693475.1 of Ectropis crepuscularia. Lineage (NCBI taxonomy): Eukaryota > Metazoa > Arthropoda > Insecta > Lepidoptera > Geometridae > Ectropis > Ectropis crepuscularia. Next base: position 9,006,374 of record OY856339.1, read on the forward strand.
AAATCGGTTAAGTAGTTTAGGAATCCATCGCGGACAAACATCGTGACAGGAGATTTATATATATATATATATATATATTAAGATATAGAAGTATTATATCAGCTATTTGGATCTCATAGTACAAACTTTGCTTAGTTTTGGGGTAGATGGTGTTGTGTATGAAATGTCAACCGATATTTATTTTATTTAATCCAACCTCATATCCAATATATTTTAAATCTAAACTAAGTTTATTTATATACTATCAGCGCCCCCCGGTTTTACCAGCGCAGTTCCCGTTTTTTCGGGATAAAAAGTAGCTTATGTGTTCTCCCAAACTATAATCTATGTGCCAAATTTCAACTCGATCCGTTCAGACGTTATGACGTTATTAAGCAACAAACATCCAAAAATTGTCATTTATAATATTAAGAAGTTAATAGGATTTACATTAAATATCTAAACCGACTGATAAATAATAATTGGAAACCTTGATCAACGTCTTTACTAATACCAAATAAATAGGAAAAAACAGTACCTAAGCAGTCTGACCTAATAGACCAAAAGCGTAACTGAACCCTCCTTTTTAGTTCTGAAAGCAGCAAACTAGTTATTTTAACTGACTATGACACAAGTGTCCAATCGCAGTCGAGTATTTTTACAATTAAATTACGTTTAATGTTTAGTCGTTAGATAATGTTCAGACGGTTTTTACAATTGTACGGTGACATATACAAATGCATTTTGTATTTAAGATGTAGAGATATAAGGCCGGTTTGGATTTTGATTAATGCGAGTGCGAGAGCGAGCGCGATTGCGAGTGCGAGTGAGTAATCGCGTCTGATTACTATGCATTCGCAAAAATCAGTTGGTGTCCACACGTGTTTGCTACTAATTACTCAACACCTGCACTACTCACTCGCAATCGAACTATTCAAAATGAAAACAGGCCTTTAGGATGAGCAAGACATGCACCTGATGATAAGCAAATCTCGATGGTAGATACAAATCAATGTATGTCACTTCACAGCAATCGGAGACACAAGATGATTTAATTTTACTACATTGGCCTCCAAATAGGATTGCAGTTGGATTTGCATATTACCTTTTTATATTTGTTGTAATGTATAGAATGACGAGATGAGCAGGACATGTGCCTGATGGTAAGCAACATGCTTGCCACATAACAGCACAGTGACACGCAGCTATTGGAATACGGAGAGTCCAAATCATAACCTAGCACTGCGCTGCGCTCGTCACCCAGAGATATTAGATGTTTTATCTCTACACCCTGTAATTTCACCTATAGCTTGAAGAGAGAATAACTAGAAGAGTAGTAGTAATTCCCCAAGTGGACTACTAGTCCGAACAGTCCTACCAATATATGAAACAATCTGATTTACATCTTCGCATTTAGATATTGTGTAGCTTTTCCCGTAGACTATGCTTCCAGATAGATAACGTAAATAATTTACGAAACATTCGAAACGTTTCTGATGTTTAGCTCTCCTACCAACCGAACAAATCACCGCACTAAGTATAAACTAAAAGGTAAATTTCCAACGGATATTTCAGCTTAGAGATTTTGTAATAGGTTAAACCCCAATGTCTATCGAAATTTCGTCCTAACTTGCTTAATATTTACCACTCTAAATAATTTTGTGGCCATTTAAAACTATGCTTTATTTCGCAAGTAGCTCATTTACAAGTTAAATCAAATAAAGTAAGGCACGATCAAGTAACACAGTGACTTAGTAATTAGTGGTTAAATTTAATTGAAATCGTGAGTTTATGAATCAAGACTAAGATAACTGGACGGACCGGATGTTCTTACGCTTAGAATAGGGGATCCGAATAAGATCTTGTGTTTTGACGAGTAACAACCAGAATGCATACACAAAACCAGTTTAGTGTGCCCTACAGTTGCGCAAAGTCCCAACGAGTCTAGGAGGTCAAGCTAAATTAGCAAGAACAAGCGTTTACCTATCGAACAACACAGTAACTACATATGACATGAATAACACTAATATTATAGACATAAGTTTATAAATATTAAAATGTGTTTCTTTTCCCACATATCTCTATCACGGTTAAACAAATTAGAATGACATTAAATATAGGCAGTACTACGTACATATTACTTGCAATATACGCATACACTAGGGTTACTGTTTATCCCGTTAATGTTAGTGCTCGTTAGACCGCATGTTACGCTGCGAGGTGCAGCTTGTAAATTGATAAATGTTTGATTTCACAAATAAAAGTAATAAAAATAAATAAATTTAAGCCACGGTGAGATCGAGATTTGCCCACAACTACAACAGGACGTCTACTCTGTTTCTACGAAAACGAAATTTCGAAAAAAAAACTCGCGACTTTCCTACTCTCGTTCTACTTCGTTTCGTCCGATACAACATTGTTTGACGTTTAAATGTTCTAAGCATACTCTAATTAGAGTAGGCTTAGAACATTTAAACGGACAAAACGACGGATCGAAGTAGAACCGGAGTTGGAAAATCGCGAGTTTATTTCGAAATTACGTTTTCGTTGAATTAGAGTAGACGTCCAGCTGTGTAGTTTTTAATAGATTCACTCGTCTTCGTAGACTCTTATCGTGATAATTACGAGTTTGCACAGAAGCACATGCTAATTATAACTTATTATTTTTGTAACAGATAATAAAACATTTCATAAACCAATAACTTCATCAAAACCTCAAACGCTTTTCAGTAGCCTTTGATACCTACTATGGTAAGATTTGGGACTGGGGCTAGCCACTTGTTCACAACTTACCTATAACTATTGTAAAAACATAAAAATGACGAATAAGAAATAATAAAGAAACTAAAAGAATACCATACAATATTGATGGTAGTTTAATAATGTTATAACATTGATTGATAGCAAAATCAGGATACCAGATACAATAGAATTGCAAGTAATAGTGGGTAATGTTAATTTTATTCTGGCACACAGGAATAGTTTCACTACGCGTATAATTCAGTTTTAAGATACTCTAATTTCTTTATCTGTATCATCATTATAACTTATCAGTTGATGGTTAGCGAAATGCCGGATTATCAGAAAACCATTAAAACAGTTTTTTTATTAATAATGTGTAGTTGCTAGTCTTTAATGACCCAACGGTTATTAAAAAAAACTGGTTTTAGAGTTAGCTCGTATCCTTGATCAAATTATAGGATACTTTTTGTTTTGAAAATTCTATTATATTTAAGGGATTGTTGTTAAAACGTGAGGCAAAGCTATATTACAAATAACAAACTTACGTGCAACTCTTCCATAAACACTGCTAACTGCACACATTAATGCAACCAGAAACACTTTCATTTTCACTTATTTATCTCACTAAATAATCAATTAAAAGAATTATTGTTAATTATTTTCTAATAATTTTTTAGATTATTATTGTATCATTTATAAGACGTCAATTTCCAGAATGCAAGTGTGCAATGCGATTGTTGTTAGCCGAATGCCCGAGGCAGCCCAATTCTCGCTTATTTGTAGACTCATTGCCCCCTTGATGCAATTGGGCAATTCTTGGGGTTTTTACAACTTTTAATAATAATAGACTTTTTTATTTAGCATATAGAGCTCGTAAGATTATATGATAGAAATTTAGGAAGTTACTTTTATAGCAGGACGCAAACTGGTTTCAGAACTTGCCATTACGCTTAGTGCTCTATGTTTCATTTACAGATTTCGTAATATGGCTCGGTGGTTTTCATACATGCCTTATAGACGCATTTTAGGTCGCAAAATACATCTATACTAATCTGGGCCAGGAACGACCAAGATTAATATATTTTTACACAAGACAATCGTAATTTTATAACTGTCGCAGAAGATTAATTAAGATAATTCTCTATTAAAAGGTCAAGAACAAAGTATAATAATTACTCTATTAACAAGGTATTACATTATGTTTTGTTAATTAGGTATCTTAAATGGTGGCCGTAAAATTAACTCAGAAACGAAAATGTAAAAAAAAATGATAACAGGAAAGAAAAATCAAATGTTTATAGATTTGTAAAGAAATTGCATAGATTTTCGTTGTCAACTTAAAACGTTTATCATTACGAAGATTAAATAAATAAATAGCAAATGTTTTATATCATTTTCTTTGCCTAGTTTGGCAAGAATAAATAAATATGTTTTTAAAATGATTGAAATCTTACACCATTCATATACAGGATATACAAAGAATACTGGATGACCGCCACATTCTGAGACTTTGAGAGTGAAGTAACGTGAGAGTTACCGCTTTATTACTTTATTTTTTCGCATATTTCAAAATGAGGAAAATTCCGTCTTCCGACATTAAATTCATAGAATGTAATTTTAAGATCTTTGTAAATGTCATATTTGCGTAAACATTACACTCGTACACCAGGCACAAACTTCCGTGATCTTAAAATATAAAACAGGGTTACACATAGACGGTGAGTGACGACGAAAGAGACACTTTCATAAAAGTGTTCTAAATATAGTAGGTATTCCACTGATTCCTAACACTGCTGTGATTTGGGACCTTGTTTATATAGACAGAGACAGAGTCATAATCGATCAGAATGGCCAAGTGCGGGTTAGTGGATGACATATATAATATGCACTCGAAAGGTTCCTTTCTTAGAACCTACCTTCTATCGGTTTCCTCACGATATTTTTCAAAGTTAAAGCCACGACAGTGAAATTGAGCGTTCTAGCAACTATGCCCCAATCTTTTTTTTATGCACGGCTTTTTAAATCATCCTCAGGCAATAACCCTGGGTGGGACTAACCCTGAACATTGTGTAAAAACTCCACAATTGGACGGAAAAAATATTATTGCATATGGATAGATGTTTATTGCGTGTTATATCTGGATGATTCTCATAGTAAGTTAAACTTGTTGGTTACAATCTCAAGTCCGCTTTTTGGCTTGAAAGCACACACCACGACTGCTACCTACATATGTCATATAAATATTAATAGTATATTAATGTCTATTACTGTACGATTGTAGAAAACTTGAAAAAATTTCAGACTTTTTACGTTGTTCAGAAACTACTGCAATAATAATTTAATTAAAATTGATTGCATTAATACACGTAATTTAATTAACGGAAGATGTGTTTTTATTGTAAAGACAAACAAGTAACATAATAGTCATAGTACACATAGTTCTTGTAGTTCGAAGTTTTAATAATAGTGTATTTATGATGTACTAAAAAAAACTACTCGTCAGATCGAGTTCAAACCAATTTTCGTTTGTAGTTTACATGGTAATGTACATCATATATTTTTTTTAGTTTTTTCATTGTCTTACTTTAGAAGTTAGAGGGGGGGGGGGACACGTTACCGCGTACACGTGCGAGGTGTCTATCAAAGTGTTACCACTTTGGAGGTGTCTCTCGCGCAAATTATTCAGTGTAGACAAAAACTATGCTAGAAACCTCCACATCATTTTTGAAGACCTATCGATAGACACCTCGCACGTGTAGGTTTGAAGAAAAAAATATTTTAATTTTCAGTTCTCAGTATGGGGGGCAACCCTAATTTTTATTTTTTTTGTAAAAATCTTAATGCGGTTCACAGAATACATCTACTTACCAAGTTTCAACAGTGCAGTTCTCATAGTTTCGGCAAAAAGTGGCTATGATATACGGACGGACAGACAGACAGACAGACAGACAGACATGACGAATCTATAAGGGTTCGTATATCCATAAAAACGGATTTTTACGTTTTACGGAACCCTAAAAATGCATAGTTTTAGGTTATAGTGTTGCGTTTCCTATCTACTAGTTTGGCTGAAAATTGTTATTTGACACCTTTTATTTAAGGGATAAATAGTATTACTGTGTCTTGTATTTTTTTTAGCGCTAAATAATTTTCTCTGCGGCATTTAATAGTCCAGATCTGTTTCAAACTGTGTGAAGTTATTGCATACACCTTTTTGCAGCGTCCAAACGGATATTTCGATGCAGTTTGTTTTATGTTTAAAATTTGATTTACAACAAGAGTTTTTACCTACAGTTTACGTCAAAGATCACATGTCAAGGTCTCACTTGAAAATTCAATTATATTGTTGAGTCTACAAACACCGGCAATATAAGGTTTACACGAGACTTGAGATACGAAAATAAATAACTGTAGGAAATTCAAAGTAATGATGAACTTTATACATGTTTTTTTTATATAATGAAGGGTAACGAGACGAGCAGGACGTATGCCTGACGGTAAGCAACATGCCTGCCACATAACAGGACAGTGACACGCAGCTATGGAAATATGAATGAGTCCAAATAATTAGCTACCAGCACTGCACCTCGCTCGTCACCCAGAGACATTCTTATATCTTCTCAAAGGTGCGAAAGTACTTCAAGTCTGAACAATTACTTTTGTTATATAAAGCACAGATTCGCTCTTGTATGGAGTACTGTTCGCACCTTTGGGATGGATTGGCTAAGTATCAGCTTGAGGTAGTAGCTTCAGCTCTGGAATCGTTCGTGAGGCGTGCCAAAAGGCTCATAGGCAAAGAAGCTCTAGTGCGAAAAAGACCACAAAGTCTTGAACATCGCCGTAAAATTGCTAGCTTATCGGGTTTTTATCGGATACACTTCGGAGAGTGTGCAACTGATCTACATAATACCACCTTGCCATTTTTTCTATCGGACTTCTCGTAGCTCGAAGAAGCGGCTTCGTTTCATGCTTGATATTCCAAAGACGCGGTTGAAGAGGTTAGACTCTACTTTTGCGATAAGAACGTCTGGGCAGTGGAATGAGTTGCCTAAGTGGGATTTTCCCAATAGGTAAAATCTTGGTATCTTCAAATCGGTTTCTTCGAGGTAAGCACGCTCCATCGTAGACCGCATCGTCGCTTCGCTTCGCTCTTCGTCGATGGTGCTCGTCGCAACATCAAGCGAGATGGCGGTCAAGTCTAAGCCTATAAAAGTGAAAAATAATAAGATCTTTATGTATTATCTCTATGCCTTGTTATTTCACTGGAAACATTGCCCTTCAACCGGAACACAGTAATGCTTGCACATTACGGCTTGGCGGTAAAATAACTGGCAAAGGAGTAGTACTTCACCAGGCAGACTCCGCTAAGAGTCCTACCACTACTAAAATTGCAAAATATTTATTTCAGCTCCGACCATGTTTTGGTTTAATATGATCATGAGTTTGTCTGACTTAGATGTACAAGTATAATAAAATGTAGGTAGTATTTGAGCATATCAAGAATTCTGTTTTTTTATGTAAATTATAATTATCAAAATGAAACAGTAGTTCCGACGACCCCACACGTATAAACACAACTGGGAAACTCAGTATTAGTAAACTAATAGTTCTACACGCGTAGGTCCTGTTCCCGTGATTTTCCTGGGATTAAGTAAAAGTAGTAAGTAAATAGTAGTAGTAAAAGTAGCCTATGTGTTCTTCCAGACTAAAATCTACATTAGTTCTTAATTTCAATCCGATCCGTTCAGACATTATGACGTGATTGAGCAATAAACATCCAAACTTTGTCATTTGTAATATTAGTAGGCTGTAAATATGTATATCTTTTTCGTAAAATCACCCCTAATAAAATCTACGAGTATGAGCCAATATCGCGTAGGTAAATACTCAATCATATCGATTTCTTTTTGGTGTTTATTTGTCTCAACAAGCATTGCCATTCAGCGTGATAATATGCTGGACACACTTCCAACTGGTAGTGGGCTTGACCATCATGATTATTTTTAGGCTCTCATTGGTCTCATTGGATAATTCAAATGTGTTTAGTGTTATCAGTTAGTTAGGGATGTAGTATAGTGTAGTTCTCATAGTAATGCTAAAAAATACTCTGTCCGTTAAAAAAGAAATTAAGTCAATTTAATTTCCATAACAAAACCACTTCGGTGGTCATGGATGGAACCGCTAAGCCCTACATTTTTTGCCCACGGGGAAAACCGCGGGCACCATTGCAAGGCGTAATTCCTCATTGCATAAAGCTGATCAGCGAGTAATAATTACGTTACATAAAGACCACTGTAACGGTTATCTCATTTCATACAAACGCGGCTAGAATGCTGCAACTTGACACCGATAGGTGTTCGCTGGCTAAAGTATCGATTGTTACTGGCTTAGATCGTGCGCTTTTGGCTATGCGTCAGCGTGCATTGATATACTACACTAGATTAGCGGAACGCTTTTGTAACTGCTTGCAAAATTTTTAAAATTCAGTCAAATATATTACATGAATTGCGAGTCGACAAATGTAGCAAATTTTGTGCACCGGCGCCTGACGACAAGGCCTCAACACACTAGGGCTGACCCTTCAGTTAATATCGGAAAGGTATCGTTTGTACTAAGAGAAATTACACAATAAGGGAAATGTAAAGCTTGCATTCTTAATATTATCTATACTAATATTATATATGCATAATAAGTATGTATTTAAAAAAACTATATAAGTATTATATCAGCTATCTGACCGCCACCATACAAGCTGTGCTTAGTTTGGGGTCAGATGGTGTTGTGTGTGAATTGTCCACCAATATTTATTTATTTATTTATTATTTATTTATATTATAAAGCTGAAGAGTTTGTTTGTATGTTTGTTTGTTTGAACGCAAGAATCTCTGGAACTACTGGTTCGAATTGAAAGATTATTTCTTTGTAGGATAGTCCATTTATCGAGGAAGGCTATTTAATATTTAACATTGCGCTACTATCAACAGGAGCCGAGCATGAATGAAAAATGTAACAAAAACGGGAAAAAATATTGCTTTTTGAGAGCTTTCGTTGCGTGACAGCATACCTATGTCATATAAAGGATTGCGTCATTAGAACCTAAAGTAAACGAATTTGTTCAAAATTTTAATTGGTACGACCAATTTTCGATGGCGTAGCAACGCGCGCGCTTTCATTTAGTGTTATAATAAAGAGTGAAGGATGAGCAGGACAACATGTGATAAGCAACACACCTGCCCATAACGGCACAGTGTCACGCAGCTATTGGAATAGGAAGAGTTCAAATCATTACGAATTACAGCATTCATTCACCATTTCGCCATGTGGTCAACGATGGAACGTGTTTACTTAAAAGAAAACGATTCACTCTCGATTTGAAGAAACAAAGATTGTAGCTATCGGGAAAACCCCACTTACACAACGCATTCCACAGTCTAGACGTTATTTTCACAAAAGTACTCGTAGATGTAGAGTCAAACTCCTTCCTTTGGAACGTTATTGCGCTATGAACAGTCCAATGCAAGGTGGTAATAAATCATGCAGATCAGTTGCACATTCACCGAAGTGTATCCGATAAAACTCATTTTGGTTGTTTACAAGATGTTGGAGCAGGATTCATTAGTCCCTACGGAACTTTAATTTAATTCATAAACCATCATATCATAATAACTATAAAAAAAACATGTAGGTAGATAGATACGCTTTATTGAGACACCAATGAAAAAGTATACACAAACAGGAATAAATAACTAAAACTGCGACAAATGGCGTCCTCATTGGTAAACATAATCTCCGTTGAACAAATAAAAAGAAATCGAGAAGAAGGAATCAAGTACTTAGTACAAATATTTAGATCTATGATAATAATTTGTCTTTGTTCATTTTAAATGCATTTTATTTTAGGCTTAGCTATAATCGATAACAAAGACTGCCAATCTATAGAACCTTTAGTTTTGAATATTTGGACGTCTGTCTAGGTCGGCCACAGCCTCAGCACGTAAGTAGTGACCATATTGATTGGCATAGAGTAACTACATAGAACCAACAACTTTATTTACAGACTTGTTCACATAAACACATCGTGTCAAGGCAGGCAGCTTAAGTTAGGCGTGTGCTAGCCCTAGTCTATCACGGTTATTTATTCTTAAATTAAAATGGAACGCATATAACGCATAGTTATTATCAGGGATGTTACGGAGCTTCGACTCCGACTCCGTTATGTCGGAAGTTCCGATTAGTTTTACACCTCCGGTTCCGACTCCGGTTCCGAAACTTTTGAATCGGAGGTTAATCGGATGTCGAAGCATAACTTAGCGGCGGCGCCTTGCGCCGACAGTAACGAACAGTTTCGCAGGAACATGTCGCGCAGGGAATCTCCCGCGCACGAGTGTAATGAAAAGTATACTACATGAGCACAACATAGAAAACCGCAAAATTCCAGCACCTTATATTAAATTTCCGCCAATATTATCGTGTCCACCAGGCTCGGTAGCGAGCGAATACCTTTTTGGTGGCGCCGATTTAATCTACAAGGGGGCACCTAGTGCCAGAAAACGAAAAAAGGACATTTTCGACGCCGCTCACTGATGTTAAGAAACTAAAAACTATTACAAAAAAAATATTGACGTGTGGGTACAATCAAGAAAAAGCACAATAACCGAATAGAATTTTAAAAAGAGATCAGATTTTTTTACAGAAAAAAATTAAAATGGCACCTGAAAAAACTATTTTAATTCATGTACTCGAAATTATCAGAGATGACCCCACATTATTTTTTGATAATAAAATTTCTAATTTTACGTTCTATTAAAGTAACCGAACCACAGAATAAATATTAGACCGAATTATGTTATGTTTAATTATTGAGTAATTAAATAAAACTTGGTCAAAAATTTACTCCTGATTTAATATTGATTTCCCTTCCAAACTGTGTCATGCTATTCTCGACTTTATGCATATCATTTTAAGAAGGGCCTCACGCGGGTGAAATCAGATTTTTTCCTGGCATTAGGCGCACTCTTAAGAAATATCTTAGACTGAGACAGCTTCAAAGCTTATGTTCATGAAGTACATATACACACTTTTGGTGTCAATGTATTTAATTAAATTTGTTAGAAAGTTTTTGTTCATTTAACATACTTTATATGGCACTTTGGGATTCAATTAATTTATTTTTTTGTTTATTTTTGAATAATCCATATTTTTTTTCATTTTTTGTGATATTTCATGAAACAAAACAATGAAAAGTTTGAATTAATGTTTTGTTTGTCCTAAAATAAAAATCTCTCTTCTACCACTACTTTTGACCCTACCTCCGACTCCGGTTCCGACTCCGACTCCGACTCCGATAAATCAAATTTAAAAACTCCGACTCCGACTTCGGTTCCGATAAGATCACCTCCGTTACATCCCTGGTTATTATAAATAATTAAGCGTTTTCTACTATCATTACGTTTATCTTTCACACCTTGATATCTTTTTAGTAACCGAGAATAATGGTGTTCGCAACATTTCACTCAAAACTTACGTAAGGCAAAAACATGTTTTTTTAAGTTTGCTCCTTTAAATTAAAATTGCTTTGTAATCAGAAATTTATTATTTCCGAAAAAACAAAAACCGACTTAAAAAAACAACTATATGATGTCCGAATATGGAGGATTGAACGGTTGAGGCAAGGACTGTCATCGGTGTACATGAAAAGTCATGTACACAGATGACAGTGTCATTAGCATCAGGGTAAATTTAAAATGCAATAAATAAACGTAGGTACTATTCATAAATCACGAAGTAGAATCACTTTAGCTAAAATTTTTCTCATAATAGTAATTATTTGAGATTATATTTTGTACTACGCAAGTAGTTAAAATTTTCTATAAGTTGTAATTTTATATTTTAGTCGACAGCAATGTTTTTTTTAACCCGGAAATTTCTTCAATTCGTTTACAATTGCTTCATTCATACCATTTGTCTTTGTCTACACCAGCGCCATTGTGGAAGATTTTTAAACTGTTATTTATAACATACAGCTGGACACTTTTTAAAATTTTCACCATTTGAGATAACTTTACTTAGGTAGCTCTCTATCCTCCAAATGTGAAAAGAAAATTGCACACTAAGCAAATTAAAAAAAAGGACACCAAGGAAGTCCGAATCCGAATTTTTTATGAAATAAAAAAATGTGTGATAAATTCGGCACCAAGGAGATAGTAGTTAATGGGTTTAATTATGTTTTGAATTCACAACTTTAGTGCACACGATATTCTTAATTCAAATTTACTTTACCCTCTAGAACTTTACTTTAGAAAACTTTAGAAAACGACTTTTGCGCCCTGATATCGAGGACCAAAAGTACTCTAACCGAGTTGGTGGTATGAAAAAAATAGATTACGTTCACGCGCACTCGTGGTAGAACTACTAGACTACAGGCAGGCCCGTGAACAAAATTTTTCATGAAATTATGTACCTATGCAGGGGGTTTCAGGGACGATAAACCGATCTAGCTAGATTGCATTATTAAAAAATGGCATATTATGTGCTTTTTCAGGCAATTAAAAACTGATACAATTTTCACTAGAATACGATTGCAAATTTCGCCACTCTGCGCAATGTCTAAATAGCTCAGGCGGTAAAAGCGCGCCCTCGGGTTCGGGAGACACCGGTTTAAATCCTGATGAATACTTTTTCGTCTTTTTTTGTTCTTTTTTGTGTATTATATAAACCTCTATATCTCAAGATGATCCTAGTGTTCGTAGTCACACATGACAGTATGCTGTTTTGTGGAGATGATTATTATCAAAGTCCTGCTTTTTAGGGTTCCGTAAAACGTAAAAACGGAACCCTTATAGATTCGTCATGTCTGTCTGTCTGTCTGTCCGTATGTCACAGCCACTTTTTGCCGAAACTATGAGAACTACACTGTTGAAACTTGGTAAGTAGATGTATTCTGTGAACCGCATTAAGATTTGAACAAAAAAAATTAAAAAAAGATAAATTAGGGTTGCCCCCCATACTGAGAGCTGAAACTCAAACATTTTTTTTTCATCATACTACACGTGTGGGGTGTCTATCGATAGGTTTTCAAAAATAATGTTGAGGTTTCTAAAATCATTTTCGTCTACACTGAATAATTTGCGCGAGAGACATTTCCAAAGTGGTAAAATGTGTGTCCCCCCCCCCCCTCTAACTTCTAAAGTAAGAGAATGAAAAATCTAAAAAAAATATATGATGTACATTACCATGTAAACTACCAACGAAAATTAGTTTGAACTCGATCTGATGAGTAGTTTTTTTTTAGTACGTCATAAATACACTATTATTGAAACTTCGATCAAAGTTACAACGAACTACAAGAACTATGTGTACTATTTGTATATTATGTTACATGCTGCAACGGAACCCTTCATGGGCGAGTCCAACTCGCACTTGGCCACTTTATTTATTAGTACAAGGCCTGCTAATTTAGTCCTTCTATCTTAGACTTTTTTTACGTATATACGAGTATGTTAGCGTTCGGGTTTGTTCGCTACATAACGTTTTATTAAGGCTCAGAATCAAGTTAGTAAAACATTCGATAATCACAATACAAGGCGATAACGACCACTGCTGCAATGATGTAACATAACGGTATTGTTCTTGTTTCAGGTTGTGGAGAGCCTTGGTCTAAAAAACAAGTGAAACCAAAATTAATTGTTTGTTGTCCTCTCTAGCACTGTTTAGTGGCTGTTTTGTGTTTATTCATTTCGGAACATCATTAATCGATCGAGAGTGCGCCCTCTTATTACGAATTATTGCGAAGAGTTCGACGCTTTTAGACTAGGGGGAAATAGTTATTTGTTGTATACAAGTGTGCAAAGTTGCTTTTAACCGAGTGCTCAATTTTGATGACCGAGCAAGCGAAGGATTCTATAATTTCTATAATTCAAAAATTAGAATCCTGAGCGTAGCAAGGGCATCAAAAGGGCACAAGGTGAAAATTTTTTGCACTCGAGTGCGTGCAACACGTAATTTTTCATTCCACCTTAGTGAAGAAATGACTAAATGCGTTGCGCATTTTCAGTTTCAGTCAATTCTGTTGGCGTCAAATAAATTTCTTGGTCGCTAGAATCACTTAGGTATTTCGGTTTTTCACTTGTATTCAATTTTACTGTTTTTAACCTAAGTTTTAAACTTTGTGTTTATTTAGCCATGGTTTTGACAATAACGATATGACGTGAAAATAGTGAGTTGACCGATTGAGGTAAGGAGTTTCATCTGTGTACCTGAAAAAGTGTCCGGCCAAATGCATTAAATTATAGTAGCACTAAATTAGCATCAGGGTAAATGTTAAAGAAAACACATAAACGTACAATTCAGAATTCATGAAAAAAAATATAAGGCACTGCCGATAGAAGTGAAAACTTATAACTCAGAATTTGATTGCTTTGGAAACTACGCGGGTAAAACCGGAGGGCCTGGCTATGAACATAGCCATCTAGAAATGCTGACACATTTTTAAATGGCCAATAGGAAAGGTTGACGCATTCCTAGATGGCTAATGGCCACAGTCCCGCGTTTACCCGAAGATTTCTTATCATTCCCGAGCGTGGCGCTAGAATTCAATTGACAGCCCACGAAAAATCTGTCTTTTGCGCGCCAAAAGAAAGTTTTCACTTCAAAATATATTGTAGCTAAGTACTTACATGTTTTCTCAAAATAGTAATTATTAATTTGATGTTACATTAACTTCATTATTTTGTACTGCACAAGTAGTTGAAATTATCTATTAGTTACTATTTTAGTCGTCAATAATATTTAATTATTTAACTCGGCATATTTCAATTCGATTACAATTGATTCATTCATAGCATTTTAAAATGTTCTGCAATTTAAAATAATATTCCTTGCCTCTATCCTCCATACGTGAAAATAAAATTACGAGCAAAGGATTTAAAAAAAGTACAGCAAGGAGGTTCCAAGTCTGAGTATTTAACAAATAAAAATGTTTGTCTGTAAAGTCGGTTTACTGACGATAGAACGTGACAACGTCTTAAGAAAATACTGATGGAATGGTAGCATTTTTCAAAAGAAAATTTTAATTTCATTTGTTTAATAGATTTGTATGTAAAAAGTAATCAGTAGAATTTAGTCATTTTCAATCAAAACAATGCAAAAAAGCTTTTAGATGCCGGGGATCGAACCCGGGGCATTTCACATGCAAAGCGAACGCTCTACCACTGAGCTACATCCCCGCTTGAACTATGTAACGTTACATATTGACTACAATATGTAAACGTACATTCCTACTTTCATTCTAAAAACATCACTTTCATAGGAGAGATGTGTGTATTTACATACCAAAATTTTCATATCACTAATTTCCTTTTAATTATGTCCATACGATAGATAATAATTTTCTTATTGTTGTGATATATTTCTGGTATCATATATCTTATTCTAAATCTATAATATTTACGTTTTTCCAAAATATTTGTTTGTTTACATAATTTCTTATTGTCAATACTTCAAACATCATTCGTCACTTAGCAACCTCCACCCTTTTTCATAAGGTCGTATAGTTTTTAGATTTAATCCTCTTTGAATTACTAATATTAAAACAAAGTTTTTTACTCCAGATTCGAATCATCAAAAGTTTTCTTTATGAATCTCATCGGCTGAGATGGGCAGTGAGAATCCGGCTTCCAACAGGGAAAGACTTAAGAACAATGAACTCCCAAGTGACCAACATCACCAGTAAACCTTGAAGGTTTATCATTCCTGACTGCCGGATGTGAACTCTACCGTGAACCTGCGAGCCATTCCAGCTGTGGGATGCTGAACGCTGTACCTGCTCCAGGCTGCTGAACCTGCGAGCCATGCCCAGCTGTGGGATGCTGAATGCTGTACCTGCTCCAGGCTGCTGAACCTGCGAGCCATGCCCAGCTGTGTGATGCTGAACGCTGTACCTGCTCCAGGCTGCTGAACCTGCGAGCCATGCCCAGCTGTGGGATGCTGAACGCTGTACCTGCTCCAGGCTACTGAACCTGCGAGCCATGCCCAGCTGTGGGATGCTGAACGCTGTACCTGCTCCAGGCTGCTGAACCTGCGAGCCATTCCCTGATGGAAGTCCTCACTGAACGCTGTACCTGCTCCAGGCTGCTGAACCTGCAAGCCATTCCCTGATGGAAGTCCTCACTTAAGCCCCTTTTTTTATTATTTTTGTTCTTTTACATTCTCTTTATATCACTCTACTTTTTTCTACCTTCCCTTTTATCTGTATTTCTTTAATATACTTGTAATCACGAACATCTTATTATTCCCCTTCATCCACCTCTCCTCTGTTGTTCACTGATGTGACATTTGGCGCCCAACCTTCCAAAACAACCCCCCCTCTCTTGCTTATTCTTTGATCCCTCAACCCTTGATTTCCTCAACCTTTACCCCCTTAACCTTTGATCCCTCAACCCCTGAATTTCTTCTAAATTCTAAAAAATACTTACACTAGTATATATACTTAATATTTTCTTTTCGGCACTCTTTGGATAATAACTTCCCTCCTCGCTCTCTCCTCATCCTCTCCTCTCCTCATCCTCTCCTCTCCTCTCCTCTCCTCATCTCATCCTCATGATCTCTCTTCATCATTAACCTACAGTATTTTATTTACTCTTTAGTATTTTTCTAATTTTCTTACTTTCTCAAGTTAATGAGCTCTAAACTCATTAACTCTTTAACCAATGAGTATCTAACTCTTGGATTTTGTATGAGCCCTAAACTCATACGCTTATCTTGAACCCTACCGTTCAAGGTATCTCTTGAGCCCTACCGCTCATGTTAGCTTTTGAGCCCTACCGCTCATGCTATCTTTTGAGCCCTTATGCTCATCTTTAATTACTTTCTTCCCCTTATAAAGAGCGGATGATAACTCTATAAATAAGCCTAACTATCAAGCCCTATGTTCATCCCTTTTATCATTCTTATTTTCTTCTATCCATAGAGCGGGTGATAACTCTTTAAATAAGCCGACTATTAGAGCGGTTGATGACTCTTTAAAAAAGCCTGCCATCGCCGAGAGTGTATGCTTTGAGTGTTCGTCATTGAATGTGAACTTACACCCAAACAGAATGGAAGTGATGAGTGAAAGACTTGAAAGGTTACTTGAATGGAGTTATGTTTGTGTGAAGGTAATACCTCTCTTAAACCCTTTAGAACCTCTTCCCAAATTTTACAGAAGCGTAAAATTTCCGCAGTCGTCGGGAATATGTAACGTTACATATTGACTACAATATGTAAACGTACATTCCAACTTTCATTCTAAAAACATCACTTTCATAGGAGAGATGTGTGTATTTACATACCAAAATTTTCATATCACTAATTTCCTTTTAATTATGTCCATACGATAGATAATAATTTTCTTATTGTTGTGATATATTTCTGGTATCATATATCTTATTCTAAATCTATAATATTTACGTTTTTCCAAAATATTTGTTTGTTTACATAATTTCTTATTGTCAATACTTCAAACATCATTCGTCACTTAGCAACCTCCACCCTTTTTCATAAGGTCGTATAGTTTTTAGATTTAATCCTCTTTGAATTACTAATATTAAAACAAAGTTTTTTACTCCAGATTCGAATCATCAAAAGTTTTCTTTATGAATCTCATCGGCTGAGATGGGCAGTGAGAATCCGGCTTCCAACAGGGAAAGACTTAAGAACAATGAACTCCCAAGTGACCAACATCACCAGTAAACCTTGAAGGTTTATCATTCCTGACTGCCGGATGTGAACTCTACCGTGAACCTGCGAGCCATTCCAGCTGTGGGATGCTGAACGCTGTACCTGCTCCAGGCTGCTGAACCTGCGAGCCATGCCCAGCTGTGGGATGCTGAATGCTGTACCTGCTCCAGGCTGCTGAACCTGCGAGCCATGCCCAGCTGTGTGATGCTGAACGCTGTACCTGCTCCAGGCTGCTGAACCTGCGAGCCATGCCCAGCTGTGGGATGCTGAACGCTGTACCTGCTCCAGGCTACTGAACCTGCGAGCCATGCCCAGCTGTGGGATGCTGAACGCTGTACCTGCTCCAGGCTGCTGAACCTGCGAGCCATTCCCTGATGGAAGTCCTCACTGAACGCTGTACCTGCTCCAGGCTGCTGAACCTGCAAGCCATTCCCTGATGGAAGTCCTCACTTAAGCCCCTTTTTTTATTATTTTTGTTCTTTTACATTCTCTTTATATCACTCTACTTTTTTCTACCTTCCCTTTTATCTGTATTTCTTTAATATACTTGTAATCACGAACATCTTATTATTCCCCTTCATCCACCTCTCCTCTGTTGTTCACTGATGTGACAACTACTGGTCGAAATAATTAATACAACTGTAACAAACATGCGGCGAGGTAACGACCGACGGTAACGGTACATGACGTCATGTTTTGTGGGCGTGCAGCCGGCTTCATCGAATTATAAGACGTTATCACGTCAAAAAAAAAAGTATGATGAATTCGGCTCCAAGGAGGTAGAAATAAATAGGTTGAATTATGTTTTGAATTCAAAATCTCAGTACACACGATGTTCTAAATTCAAATTTACTTTACCCTCTAGACCCCTAGAGGGTAAAAACGACTTTTGCGCCCTGATATCGAGGAGCAAAAGTACTCTCTCCGAGGTGGTGGGATGAAAATGCATTTTTTTTATTTTGTATGGAAAAAAAAAACTGTAGAACATAACTTGACAAATTTAATGTACTTAACATACCCTTAAAATGATGCCGACTTGTTATTAGCGTATTTTTATTGATTCTAAAGATTAGGGATTGAATTTGGAATTGGAAAGAAAGGAATTGTTTTTACACATATATTTTTTTTTAATAATCGCAATATTCCACACATTTACAACATTTTGCAGCAGCAGCATAAGCAGCCCACAAAATGTTTTCACTGCTGTGACTCGCAAGGAGAGAGTCAAGGACATAATGACCAGGAACCACTACCAGGGTCGGTGGATGACACATGACCTGGAAAGAATCTACGTACGGTTTCCTCACGATGTTTTCCTGCGCCGTTTTAAGTTAGCGGCATTACGCACATGACTTCTAAAATACAGAGCTGCGCTTGGAATTTGAACCCAGAGCATCCAGATCGGCAGCCGCCGTTCTCCCGACTAGACCAGCCGTAATTTTTGAGTGTAGTCAGATTGGTATAAATTTTTTTCGTTAAACAAAGTCCAACAGATGAGATGGGACTGAAATCACTTTTGAAATAAATGAAATTATAATTAATGTACCTACACTTCGGTCAGGTGTTACATCAGGATAAAGATCAGGAGTCAAAAAAATTTCTTTATAGATTGAAAAACGCTCTTTGAATTTGAATTTTGAATGATCTATTTCCCTCAGGTGATGTTTTAATCTGTAAAGTATCTGTTCGATCATTATAAATGGCTTGACTGGCAATCACATGTCAACGACTGAAAGAGTAACACCTCGCAAGAAGACCTCATGAAGCCCTGGGGCTTCTAGACACTACTCGGCAGGAGATCTCCTGAGGTCACAACTTGTGGTGCCCTAGACGGAGGCAGTTTAAAGGTTGGTGGAAAATCTGTCTATCTTCTATGCTGTTTTGTTAAAGATAATTAATTACTTTTAACCCTTTTTAGGGTTCCGTAAAACGTAAAAACGGAACCCTTATAGATTCGTCATGTCTGTCTGTCTGTCTGTCTGTCTGTCTGTCCGTCCGTATGTCACAGCCACTTTTTGCCGAAACTATGAGAACTACACAGTTGAAACTTGGTAAGTAGATGTATTCTGTGAACCGCATTAAGATTTTTACAAAAGTTTTTAAAAAAAAACAAAAATTAGGGGTGCCCCCCATACTGAGAACTGAAGCTCAAAAATTTTTTTTTCATCAAACCTACACGTGTGGGGTGTCTATCGATAGGTCTTAAAAAATGATGTTGAGGTTTCTAACATAATTTTTGTCTACACTGAATAACTTGCGCGAGAGACGCTTCCAAAGTGGTAAAATGTGTGTCCCCCCCCCTCTAACTTCTAAAGTAAGAGAATGAAAACCTAAAAAAAATATATGATGTACATTACCATGAAAACTACCAACGAATATTAGTTTGAACTCGATCTGATGAGTAGTTTTTTTTTAGTACGTCATAAATTCACTATTATTAAAACTTCGATCAAAGTTACAACGAACTACAAGAACTATGTGTACTATGTATATTATGTTACTTGCTGGAACGGAACCCTTCATGGGCGAGTCCAACTCGCACTTGGCTACTTTATTTTCTTTAGATAAATTACAGTCCATTAAATTTCGATGGACATAAACTGACGGTGGTACCGTACAGTATCTATTTATAGGATCTACTCTGTCAAATGATAGAATATCTATTAGAATAGATAAATATTAAGCGACTAGCAGGGTGCCGCTGTTTCATCCGCGTATTTCCCGTTTCCTTTATTTTCTCAAGATAAAAAATAGCCTACGTACTATTCCAGCTCCAGACCATTGCGTATCTATCTATGTACCAAATTTCATTCAAATCCTTTCAGTCGTTTTTGAGTGAAGTATAAAAAATAATTTGAATTCAATAGGATTTCAACTTGACTGGCCTCGTGGCTTAGTTGGTAGTATGTCTGCCTGCGAAGGCGAGAGTCGTGGCTTCGATACCCACCCAGAGCAAATATTTGTGTGATGAATACAAATGTTTGTTCTGTGTGTGGGCGTTTCTATGTATAATAAGTAGTGTAGTTAGATATTTATTATATCAGCTATCTGGTGGCCATAGTAGGTACAATTTTTGCTTAGTTTCGGGTCAGATGGTGTTGTGTGTGAATTGTCCACCAATATTATTTATTTGCTAAGTTACTCAAGGCGAGTCAAGATACCATCAAATTATTGAGCGAGATCAAATTCGTTTCATCCATCCGTTTAAAAGTTTTCATCATTAAGGACATATTTTTGAAAGTGACAAAATTGCGTTTATGCCTTGTTTTGCAATACGACATTTAGGTTTGTGGGGATTTGACAATTCGGATGAAACTCGACTAGAGTTTCATCCGAATTGTATTTTGAAACCTTTATTTTAAAATCTTGTGTTTTTGTTTACGTCTTGCGTTATTTATTTAACAATAAACGTTTTTTCATTTTCAATATGTAATGAAAGACGCAGTAAATTTTTTTCAATAATTTAGTACAAAAAACATTAATTTATTTGTTGATCCGTATTCATCATGTCATTCAAAAATTAGAAATCTAAGAATATAGATCAAGACCAAAATGGATCAAGAATCACTAAATCCACGTAGTCCAAGATCCCAGAGCTGCCAGACGCCAGACATCACGTATTTTCACATGAATTAAATGTGAACGATTGAGTAGAGTTAGTAGGTACGTACTAAGAACACATGCTTACTCGGTAACTTGCTTAGGCGCCCAATTTTGAGATAAATATGGGGCTATGAAGGTACATACAAACATTACTTACTGCACGTATTTTCTAATAAGTGATTTTCACGTATGTTGTAGGCAATATCCATAAAAATAAACCCCTATACTCCCAGACACTTTCCGTCGGCTGTTTTGCTTAACAGACGCTTTAAAACTCCAAAATAATAACTTAACTTCACTTAAATTCTCGTACTCCATATGTAAATATGTTCGTCAGACAACTATTTTAAAGCTTTTTCCAATAAGACAGACCAAACTAAGGGGCCAATCATCCCCTAAACTCAACTATGCCTCTATGGGTAAGAGCGCGAGACTGACTGACACATGTATTAGGAAATATTGACTTAAAATTGAGTTTTAAATTGAAACCACACCCTCCCCGGTATGTTTGGTTGCTTGGCGGTAGAATAATGTTTCCAGAGAAATTACAGGGCTTAGAGATATAGCATCTTAGATCTCTGGGTGACGAGCGCAGTGCAGTGCTAGGTATTGACTTGGACTCCTCATGTTCTAATAGCTGCGTGTCACTGTTCTGTTATGTGGCAGGCATGTTGCTTACTATCAGCCACATGTCCTGTTTAGGCACATGCACTCGTTATTAAAAAAAACTGACAATGGTGTGGTACTTCCCCAGACGGACTCGGCAAAGAGTTCTACCACTACATACCAATTACATGCCTTAATGTGAGTGTCGAAAGAAAAGTTAGAAAATTATGTAGTTTAATTTATTAAGTATTTAAACATAGTCTAGTTGCTAATCTACAAGAAATTCATTTAAGGGCACGGCGCTTAGTACTTCGTTCAGATATTGCTTCACAATGGACGCGGTGGTTTCGTCTACGACTGGGCTGAACGTTTTTAAAACCACAGATGGATTCCAATTGATGAATGACGCGGCCGCTCTACCTGTAACCATAAATAAAAATAGTTGATAGTACAGTACATGTGCCTGATAGTAAGCAATACTCCTGCCCTTAACAGTGCAAAGTCACGCATCTAGTGGAAGTCAACAGTCCAAATCATTACCTAGCACTGCGCTGCGCTCGCCACCTAGAGTTATAGGAGTATGTTTTATCGCTATTTTATATAGTTACTCTGGAATCATTAATACTCCAATCTAAACACAGTGATGTTTACTTATTACTGGTTGGCGGTAGAGGTGGTTTTAGTAGGGGTAGGACTCTTTGCAGAGTTCCACACCTTTGCCAGTTATTTTACCGCCAAGCATTAATGTACAAACATTACAGTGTTCAGGTTTGAAGGGCAATGTTTCCAGTGAAATTACAGGGCATAGAGATAAAACATGGTAGAGATAAACTAAGTAAGACTGTCCTCGTGGCTTAGTGGGTAGTAACTCTGCCTGCGAACCCGGGGGTCGTGGGTTCGATTCCCACCCAGTGCAAATGCAAATATTTGTGTGATGAATTCAAATATGTGTGCTGTGTCTGGGTATTTCTATGTATAATAAGTATGTATTTAAAACTACATAAGTACTATTTCAGCTATCTGGCCACCTTATTACAAGCTTTGCTTAGTTTGGGGTCAGATGTGTTGTGTGTGAATTGTCCACAAATGATTTGGACACTTCGTGATCCAATAGCTGCGTGTCACTGTGCTGTAATATTGCAGACATTTTGCTTACCATCAGGCACATGTCCTGCTCGTCTCGTCACTCTATACAATAAAAAAAAGAATAACTGGCTAAGGTGTGGTACATGTCAAGGCGGACTCTGCAAAGAGTCCGTTACTATACACACACACACACTCTACTAGACCAGAACACTTCTTTGAACTAAAGAGTTCTTCACACTGATGTCAGTTCTGCTGCAGTAAGTATAATAGACTACAGGCCCGTGAACAAAATGTATGGGTCAAATAAACCACCAGGAGACCTATGTAGGATGATAGAAGGGTATAAAGGTACTTATATATACTCTAAGGTATAAAGTAATAAGATTCAGCACTATGCCGTCACTTAAGTAAGCTGTCCAACTGAGTGCAGTTGAAAAGGGGGGGTTGCGACCCTCAATAATTTCTCCTTTTCGCATGACTTTTGTACGGCATTACGAAATGATGGAATAGAAAAGGTATTGGAACTGTATGGAACCAATGCCGAACAAAATTGACCAAATTTACTCTGTAAATAGTCGGAAAATCATGAAACTTTTCGACAAACTTTACTAATATCTAAAAAATTAAAATGTATAATTGTTCTAGTTTCAATTTACCTGCGAAAGTATCTTCTGCTGGATTTATTTTTAGATCTCCTTTACCAATAATGACGTGTGTCGTCACGGAATCGACCTGGAGGTATTCCTTATCATCTTTCGTGAAAGGCGATGCTACAACTTTTACTTCTACAACGACGTCGCCTGAAAATTATTTTTAGGAATTATTTAAAAAAAGAATACACCTTATTTATGGTCTTAATCACCACTTATGAGATGATCAGTAATTGCTTACCTTATTACAATACTTATAATAATATTTGATATAAGTAATTACTTTTAATAATTGAGACGAACTTCTTAGCATTCCATGGATTCACCGTGCGGGTGCCGGGTCCATCGTGTGGCAGAGAGAGAAATCTCGAATAGACCCCAAGACTTGTGACTCGGGCGTAGGTTTAAAAGTGGCCCCTTATATTGACGTACGTCAACACTCACCTTCACCACTCGTATTTCTCTCCCTGCCCAGACAAATCCGATATGATCCTACTAGTGCAGCTTTAAATACTCATTCTAGTATAGAACTTACTGCACTTCTGGACAATCCAAGGTCTTTAAGCAGGTTATAGAGAGATTTTGCTGGTATACCTCTCGCTCCTACTTCTACACCGTATAAATTAACTACATAGCCATTTTTTGTTAATTCGTTTTGAAGGTCGTAATACTTATTTTGTTTCATCGCGTGGTCTTTAGGTATATTAGTTTCCCACGGTACGGTAAGTTCTACCAGGACTATGCGTTTCGTAGCCCTAGAAAAAAGGAAAATGTCCCATCTGGATGACGAAACACCCACATCCTCTGGGATTTTATAGTGCTTTTCATACGTGTCCATTAAAATAGTCCAATCAGGTGCTAAACCCAGGATTGAGTAAGGCTTGCTCTTGGAGTCTGAAGTTGAACCCTCTTTTACAAAGTTAATTTGTCTTTTGTTTGTCGTCAATCCCTTTTGGGCTCTAGCTACCGAAAGGCTTACGGCTTCACGTATGATTTCAAGTACTCTGTCATGGCGCTGTGAGTAATGACCCCTATTAAGGAGCACCTTGCATCCCACCAATATGTGCCTTGCTGTACATATCGCCTCACCACAAGTATAGCAACATTTTTCAGAGGCTTTTCCCCACCTTACCAAGTTACTCTGGTCAGGAAGGGTCATTTGAAAAGCATTTAGATAAAATTTTAATAAGGCAGGAGACCAGTCATATAGCAAGGTGCGCCACTTTAGAGCTAATGGGATACAAAACTCACCTATGGTTAACCACTCACTTTGCATTTCTAAATTCATAGCGTGCACTTTATAACTGTCATTTTCGTCTTGTTGTAGAAAGGTTTTTACCATGTCTCGGTCTTCCCTTTTCTTTCTCGCACCCAACCCAGCTGTATTTACTTGTGCACCTGCCATAAATTGTTTATGGAATTGAAGTCTAGATTCAAGGTCCGAAGCGCTTTTGTCTTTTGGGAGAGATGCGATTAATTCGTCTTTCGACTTTCCCAAAACATGCGTTTTTGTAACTCTTAGGTGTTTGTAGAGTTCGGATGTTTTTTTTAGTTTCAGGCCAAAACTATTGTGATCCCTAAAGAGAGTAAAAGCAATAGGTATTATTGCAATATAACTTCAGTATAGATAGGTACTGTAGAAGTGTAGACCATTCGGCATTTTCTTCTTTACTAGATATAGTACTAACTTTAAATTTTGTATTCAATTGACGATTCCTAGTCGTGTGGGTCGTGTTACAGCGATCAGAATATTAGACCGTGAAGGGGTTAAAGGATTTAAACTAAAAAACACTAATATGTAGAAGTTGGCATTATTAATGATGATGACTGGACTTACTAAAGGATCCTGTAAAGCTGCCGCCACCACTGACTGTGAATAAGAGCATTTTAGAGCCCTGTGTATCGTAATCGGCTGAAACTTGTAGCTGAGGGAACCTCAGCTTCAGTTCACCTGCATATGTATCCACTAAATTAATTCTGAAAATTAATAAATAATTCCTTTTTCAATACCAAACAAACAACCAATTTTATCTTTTTTCTAAATGTTCTCTTTAGTATCCATCCATACATGTAGTTAGGTCCGTATCATACGTAAATAAAGATATTAGGTACCAGTTTTAGTAGTTCAGTAACTTTATACATTACCGTAGGCGTTAAATCCGGTAGATCTGATTTTTTGCAGACTTGTTTATGATGTTGGCCTAATGATTGTCCCAAGTTTGTGACCTCGAGCGACGAACACAACTTTGTCAAAAATCGAAAAAACCGGGAAAAAAATCGTTTATTTTTCAAATTTTGGCGATTATAACCCTAAACGACTAGTTTTTGTAAAAACTTTCTTATGGCGCTTATAAAGTAAACTAAATTTGCTACAATATGGTACTAGAATTGTCTCTGTACACCCAATAGTTTCTGAGAATAAGTCTTTCAAAGTTTATCATTTTTTTCGTACTTCGCAATTTTTAGCAATATTTTAACTCCTACTTGACCACTTTGTGGCACAGTTACGGCGGTTTTTAACCCCCGACCAAAAAAAGAGGTGTTATGAATTTGATGTCGAAGTCTGTCTGTCTATTAGACAGACACACATACAGTCTGTCTCTATGTGTATCTGCCTGTGTGTGTATCTGTCTATGGCACCGTAAAGCTGAAACGGATAGGCCAATTTCGGTGCGGTTTTTTTTTAATGAAGATACATTTTTGTGTTGATGTTTTGAGCTATTTTTGGTTAATATCGATTCAAGATAGCCGCCTCCACCAAATGGCAGCCCAAATATTTCATCACAATCTACCTCAATATGGGTATCAAATGAAAGGACTTGACTAGTAGAGTACTATACAGTATAACAAATTGCAAATTACAAAATGGCGAATTACATAATTTTTTTTTCACTAATGGCATAATATGGGTATCAAATGAAAGAGCTTGACTAGTAGACTACTATACACTATGAAAAATGTATATTTATACCATATTTATACCATATCGAGGTATTTGTAAAAAAATAAACGTATTTCGTCATTTTGTGGTTGCGGCCATAATGGCTTTGAAATTTGTCATAGTGCATAGTAGTCTACTAGTCAAGCCCTTTCATTTGATACCCATATTAAGCCATTAGTGAAAAAAAAATTATGGAGTTCGCCATTTTGTGATTTGAAATTTGTTATACTGTATAGTACTCTACTAGTCAAGCCCTTTCATTTGATACCCATATTGAGGTAGATTGTGATGAAATATTTGGTCTGTAATTTGGTGGAGGCGACCATCTTGAATCGATATTAACCAAAAATAGCTCAAAACATCAACACAAAAATGTATCTTCAAATAAAAAAACCGCACCGAAATCGGCCCATCCGTTTCAGCTCTACGGTGCCATAGACAGATACACACACAGACAGATACACATAGAGACAGACCTGTATGTGTGTCTGTCTAATAGACAGACAGACTTCGACATCAAATTCATAACACCTCTTTTTTTGGTCGGGGGTTAAAAACCGCCGTAACTGTGCCACAAAGTGGCCAAGTAGGAGTTAAAATATTGCTAAAAATTGCGAAGTACGAAAAAAATGATAAACTTTGAAACTTATTCTCAGAAACTATTGGGTGTACAGAGACAATTCTAGTACCATATTGTAGCAAATTTAGTCTACTTTATAAGCGTCATAAGAAAGTTTTTACAAAAAATAGTCGTTTAGGGTTATAATCGCCAAAATTTGAAAAATAAACGATTTTTTCGCGGTTTTTTCGATTTTTGACAAAGTTGCGTTTGTCGCTCGAGGTCACAAACTTGGGACAATCATTAGGCCAACATCATAAACAAGTCTGCAAAAAATCAGATCTACCGGATTTAACGCATCCTACTCCATACATTCAGGCGACAAAGTTACTGGACTATAGCTAATTTATGATGATGTACGTACATGATTTTGTTTGTACTGGGCAAAAATTTGAAATAAATTCTTCTTTTGCTAATGTAACGCGCTCGAATACAAACAAAATTGTCTATATTATATGTAAATCAAACTACAGTGTACCGATGTCCAGAGGCACGCGTTTTTCCCGTGGCGTGAAACAGAACTTCACGAGTAAGGCTCATATAATATTAGTAATTAAATAAAAACTAAACTTAGTAAAAGACACAAAATGGAAATGCAGAAAAAGGATTAACGAATATCTACTTTCCCTAGGACACACTTAAACTGAAAATGTAATACGAGCAGATTATTAACTAACAGCAAGATATTAACAAATAAAATTGGAGTAATATCGCACGCATGGCTTGGATAAGCAAGTCCCTACATTAACACACAAGAACACACCTTCACATACACCTCATTCCCACACTTAGTCATAAACGGTTAGGTCTCATTCTCCTACATCACACACAAATGCACTCTTTCTCTCAACAGACACGAAAACACCTACATTCACACACAAACACATTTTTTTTTATCTTACATAAACACTTATAGACATTTTTACATCCATGAACACTCTTGTCAACATACTCACACTCTTCCTCTGCTTCTTTTAACTATTACAAAGCTCTCTTGAAGAGAACTAGCTCCCACAAACATAGGGAATCTTACTGTGGGGTCCAGGGCTTCCTGACTTCATTATTGTAACTATGCATTGTAGTTATAGTTAGAGTATTTTTAAGTGTTGCATTTATAATCATGTTACATGTTTGTTGATCACTGAATACATTTTTATTATTTATTATTGCTTGTAATGATTGGTTATTGTCAATACAGCGATGATGATGACCATCACCATCCTCCTGCTAAGCCTTTTATTTTCCACTGTTGGGTAAGCTTCTCTTTTCGTACACCGCTTGTTCCAAACTTGTGTTAGTCTTACCAGGAAGACCTGGTAAGTTAAAATATACTCAGTCATACACAGTCAAAGTTTCTGGTCACACCTAAGAAGGTGTGACCCGAAACTTTGACTGTGTTTAGCCATCGTAATAATAGAACAAACGTATTTCAATTGCTGTACTGAGTTTTTAATAAATATTTCTCCCAATTAAACTTTAAAGACTACTGAACATAAGATTATTTAGACAACTTTAAAGATAAGAAGTGTAAGTATACATATATGTATAAGTATCTTGCTTAAATAAATAAAAAAAGCTTTAACACAATTATTTGAAATTTTAGGTAATAGTAGGTACGTATGTTTGCAAGTAAACCCATAAGGCATCAAAGATTCCCACCATACCTAACAAAATCCTATAACTTTGAAATAGCTGAACAGTTTCAATGAAACAAAACTTACAACACTCCCCGACAAATTCACCTTGCTATATACCTACATTTATGTATTTTTAGTGCTTATTTGCACACTCAATTTTCTGACTTGTCCATTATTATTATATTATTATATGGTCTTCCATCCGAAGGTTGCCTGGAAGAGATCGCTATCAGCGATAAGGCCGCAATAATTTACAATGTTTTGTTAATTTTTGCTATGTATTCTTTTATGGTGTGTCAATAAAGAGTACTCGTATCTATCTATCTATTCAAACAAAAAAAATCGGTTCATCCGTTCGGAAAATATGATGCCACAAATAGACACACGTGTGTATGTGTGCTTCTACGTGCAAACATACGTATGACCTTAGACTAGGGGTCGGCAACGCGCGGCCCGCGACCGCCCTCCGTGCAGCCCGCGAAGGTGTTATACTCGTATAACATTTTCTTTTTTTAATAATTTATTCCCGACTCACATAACTATGTACGCTGTTTTTTCGCAAGGGATGGTAGAATTACAAAAAAAATCTACATTTTTATCTACTTTTTGACCATGTGGCCCATTGCTCCTGAAACGTTGCCGACCTCTGCCCTAGACACATCAAACTTTATAACATCCCGCTGTATTTTCGTCGGGAGTAAAAATAGGTGTACTTTTCTTGACTTACTTTAAGTAATCTATTTTGAAGTTTGAACCCCCTAGAGCCACGATATGCTTGACTGTAGCTACCACCGTGACTCCTGTTATAGACGTGTTGACGAGTAAACTCTCCATTTTGAAGGGTTCTAGAGGAGGCAGGTTTATCTCGGAGATACCCTCCTTAAGCTTCGATTGAACAGCCACCACACCCTTCAGGAAACATGTTTCTATTTCTGGGTCACTTTTTTTGCATTGGGGAAAATAATCCACTGGAATGTGAAAAATTACGTATGTTAAATAGATTTCATACCACCAACACACAAACTAATGAAATTTCTGATCATTAAATTCTGATCTGAAATTAATGATCATCGGGACATGTGCCTGATGGTAAGCAACATGCCTGCCCATAATAGCACGCAGCTATTGGAACATGAAGAGTCTAAATCATTACCTAGCACTGCACTGTACTTGATGCTGAGCTAGATATATATTAGACGATTTGTCTCGATTCCCTGAAACTTCTATGGAAATATTGTCCTTCAAACCCGAACACTGTGATGTTTCCACATCACTGTTTGGCAGGAGATCAACTGACACAGATGTGGTACTTCACTAGGCTTATTCTGTGGAGTACACTACAAAAAGTAAGTCTACCTTTATGGTTTAGATGTATGCGAAATATTGTATCGCTCGCTATAAAAAAAACAAATACCGAATGTTTCAGAAACTGATCTTGAATTTTGTCAATCCTTTACACAAGCGACTAGCCCGTTTTTTACTAGTTTAAAAAGTTTTTAATGTCCCTCTCAACTTTATTCTGACCCTCAGGCATACTATTCTGACCTGATAATTTCATCTGATGTTTGGTTTTCTCGAAATATTCCTAGTCTGAATAAAAAAGTAAATTACTTAAGAAATTTATAAACAACTAGGTCTACAACTACAACAAATCTACTTACATGTATATCCGAATTCAAGAGTAATGCACATAAAATAGACCATGTATAATTTCATGACTACAGCAATGAATATTACTCCAAGAAAGATCAGTACAGAATGTGATGATACCCAAAATGCTTCAGTATTTGTAGAGTCTCATAAGGGAAACCTGCGAACAAAAAAACTAAGATTTCAGATAAGAACAATCAATAGCGCAAGGTAATCCAGCGTAGTTCCCGCATCTCGGGTTTCCCGTGTGCAAGTCATTCCTGTTGACTGCTATGAATAATGTATTCTTTTGGAATAGTTTTTATGCCCGTATTTGTTCACCGACTAACTACCTGAAGACGCCTTGATTGATTGATTGAAGACCGATTTGTTTTTTTTTGTTTCCATATTTTTCACATTGTCTTATTTAAATTTCATCAGAATTGGCAGAGGGCTTTTTGAAAAATCAACAAAAGCATAAAATATCTGTACAATATTTTTTTAGTTTAATCTAAATCTCACTGTATCATTGGGGTATTGCATTTAGTTAGCCTACTAAAATTAACTACTTCGTTTCATTGGAAATTTTATTGGAATACATTTTTTTGAGCGTGAGACTATAGTTTTTAAATTTAACCCGGCTGTTTGGTAAGTATGCTCTCCATTCCAGTAATCAATTTTACTAAATCTGGTGAGTGTAATGAACCCGCTTTTTGAAGTTGACCAATCCTGCTAAATTATTTTCTCGTAACAACATACGTAGATTTAGGAAATTAAAACACGAATTGAAATTAATAATTTGTGTTTTATTCTAGTAAAAACTATTAAGATATAAGAAGCTGTTGGTTTGATTTGAAAATATATTCCTCCATTTCCCAAAACATAACTGTAAGTACAAATTTGTCTCTCAATCAACGTCAAAATCGTCGAAAGTTCCTTAATCAATATACTCAAAATTTAAATACTTAAAAATACTCAAAATTTGGCAGTTTTTGGCTCGGTTTATTTTATTTGATATGACTTCTCTCACGATACAATAGATACCTACAGATAGTAAAGTACACATAAGATGTCAAATCAATATGGGCCGAAAAGGCTTTTCGGCTTTACAGTGGTTTTCTCACTGTTAATGGAAATACCAATAGACATGCTCAGTGCTCACCCAATGCTCATAGGTAACGACTCTGAGATCGACAAAAACTTCCAAATCCTGAAAATCGCCGCAAAGTTGCAAATTTTAACTGACTTCAAAAAAGGAGGAGGTTCTTCATTCGGTTGTATGTTTTTTTTTATTTGTATGTATGTTACGTTTCTACCAGAGCTACCAGATAGCTCCGCAAAGTGTGAATGGATTTTGATGCTTTTTTTTTTTGATATCTACAATATAAAATGTACAAATACATAGTTCAGAGGTGGTCCCATATAAATTTTATACACATCGGTATGGCGGTTTTTGAAATATGAACCTAAAAACTAAAATTTACTTATATCTAGACGACGTAGAGGTAGCTTCTTATGAAATTTTGTCGTGTGACTGAATTAAATTTTAAAGTCTTACTATTACTTACTCTCTTATCCTCAAAAGTCATTAAACCTTTTTTCATTAAAAAACACACACATAGAACACTTTAGATTCTTTGACACGGCGCTTTTGGTAACTTCACTTAGCGAGCGATCTTCCAAAGAACTGCAGCAATGTTCTGAATGTCTGATCATTCGATCTCATTGCGAAAAAACTGGTCCCTACTGCGATATACTTTCCTTTCACGAGAAAAATTTTGGACATAAAGGTGGAACATGAGTACTGTTTGCAAAATACCTTTAGACCTATCTAGGTCTAAAGGTATTTACATATGCATTTTGAGAATGTATCTACATTCTCAGAGCAAAATACTTTTTTAATATAATACTACTCCTTGATTGTAACACGATATCAAGACCAGCTAAAACAGAACTGATTACACACATTGTTTTAGATTATGTACACTTCCAGACTTGACTTACGGACATATACGAGTAAAACATAAACTAAGGATCAATATCACACATTAGCGTCGTACTTATTCACATGACTAATGTACGGAAAGGGTGTACAGTACACGTAGTTGACCAGTACTTATAACTTGACTGTTGAGCTAACCCAACCGTTACTCAAG
This sequence comes from Ectropis crepuscularia, assembly GCA_963693475.1. Lineage (NCBI taxonomy): Eukaryota > Metazoa > Arthropoda > Insecta > Lepidoptera > Geometridae > Ectropis > Ectropis crepuscularia. The sequence continues at coordinate 9,038,737 of OY856339.1, forward strand.
TCTGTTTGCGTTTAGCTTATTGGTCATTTGATTATTTTCACTTTGTTTCCAGAGAAATTACTCCGTCAACGAGCGCAGTCCACTGCTTGGCAGTAATATACATTTTTAATGTTCAATGAGTAAACTTTAACCATGTAAATGGCAGACGTGTTGCTTTCCATTAGGAGTGTGATTTGCTCGACCCGTCATGTACTATTAATATTAAACCAACTGACCTGTGCCCACTTCGTTGGGTGTTAATTTTTTTACTTGTGACTAAATTACGAATGTGGTTCGGTGAATACTGACTGCTATAATTTATTTCTCGATTACCAAAGGGAAAATTATATTTTTACTCCTTAAGTATGTATGTTCTGCATGCTAACTTTGTTATATTATCGAGTTATGAATGCGTGAATAGAAGCTGATTATGATTGAATAGATTTTGTTTATTTTAATTGTTCATAACGTGACCGATGCGTGCCATCGCGCGCCGTCGCGATGGCTGAATAAAGTTAGCTAACGTATTTAATATTTTAAGTTATCTATTAAACTCTGCAACCTAAAACATACTCTTAGTATGAAAACTAACGTGGTTATTACACATTTTACAATTAACACGAGTAAATCACATTTGTTATAGTCAGACAGCTGTTAAACGAGCTGCGAACACACGCGCGCACTCGCCTAGAAAAAGATCCCCGGACGCGATCGAAACTTGAGTCGGACGGGACTGACTATATCAAACGTGATTTACCTGTGCAAATTTTTTAAATGTAAAACATACTCCTTGTTTGTTAATAAAATGGCGTGTTGTAATGACATGAAAAAGCCTCGGCCTCGGGTCCAAACCTATGTGGTTATATTTATATCTCAAGCAATTCGTCCCAATTATGTGCGTGAAAAAGGGAAAAGTCTTGTTTTGAACATTTGAGACAATAAATATATTTATTTTGATTAAAACTCATATACCTACTACTAACACTATAAAAGTCAATGTTTAGATGATTAGGTGTTTGAATGTTTGTTGCTCAACCACGTCGTAACTTCTGAACGGATCTGGTAAACATTTGGAACACAGATTAAAGTCTGGAAGCCCAACGTCCAACGCTCAACAACTAAGCATGGATGTTGAACACCGCATACTTCACTTTGCTATTTTCAACTGACTTCACAAAACGAGGAGGTTCTCAATTAAATTGTATGTTTTTTGAAGTGAAAACTTCTTTAGGCGCGCCTAGACATATTTTTCGTGGGCTGTGAATTGAATTCATTCGTCACGCTCGGGTATGATAAGAAAGCTTCGGGTAAACTCGGGACCATGGCTATTGGCCATCTAGAAATACGTCAGCTAATGGGAAATGCTGAAAGGGCGTGGACAGGCCATCATGGCATGGCCATCTAGAAACGCATCAGCCAATGGGAAATGCTGAGGCATTTCTAGATGGCCATGCCAAGATGGCGAGGCCACGCCCTCCGGTTACACCCGTGTAGTTTCCAAGGTAAGCTATCAAATTCTGAGTTATAAGTTTTCACTTCTATCGGCAGTTCCTATGACTGCCATTTTTTTTGTGTATCTACGCGATAGCTCCGCCAATTGTGAATCAATTTTGATGGTTTCTTTTTATTTGGTAGATATAGTTCAGAGGTGGTCTCATACAAATCTTATACCTTTAAACGAGCAATTCTTGTATGTATATATATACATACAAGTATATATATAGTAGTAGTTGTGTATATATATTTCCATCCCGGAGTTGATATTACGTCCTACATGGCGGTTTTTACCGATGATGTTGCGTCCGACTGACTTGTTGCATCCTGTATACGGACGCAAGATTGACCATCTCTCAAATTCAGCCAGAAGAACTGTAAAGGTTAGTAGAATGGCTGGGTGAAATATTGGCACGGACGTTGTTGTGTCACCGGAGTGCTTTTCGGCGTATTTCATAGTTCCGCTGTTTGGCGCGCGAATTTTGGATGGCGCTCCTGTGCGCCGTATATCAGTGGCGTATATTCGATATTTTGTTAACGTATAACACGCCGATAATGTGGCTTCTTCTGTATATAATAAAAGTTTTTATCAATTCTAATGTGTGATTTTATTGCGTCACACAAAACGACTTCGCCCCAGAGGAGACGTCGGGGTGACAGAGGTGAGGGGGCGGAGTTCGTACGCGGTTTGCAAGCAGCATGTTTTGGTTTATACCTCTATTATTTGACGGCCAGCGCGGACGTAATGCCGCTTGTGGTATAAATAGTGTATAGTGGAAGTAAAATAACAGGCACCATGAAAAGAAGTGCCAGGATACTATCATTAGCAAGTAAGTATCCCATTAAGTATATTAAAAGTAATGATTAGGTAAATACCTAGTAAGTTTTAATTTATACCTACTTAGTTTGTGAATTTAAATTATCGTTATTATCTATTATGAATAATCCTGTTTATTTGTTTTGTACATAAAGAGGACGGTATTTAATTATAACACAAGTTCACGATAACAATGAATGTTTTTTGTAGGTAATAATAGGTTAACGCGCGCGCGTAACCAAACACGACGCACGACGAAATTTAAATCGACACCCTTTACAAGATTTTTGGTCACTGTGATGACATACTTCCAGATTTTGCAATGTTTTTTTTTAATAAAATCCTTATTTACCATACTGTATACTGCCGTCACAAAATAAAAAGTAGGTATAAAGTGTAAATTTTGAGAAAAAAATTGTTTCATAAAGTCTTAGCCAAAAAAACTATAGGTAAATGCTAACTTTATAGCTTTATTTATTTTCCTTTTTCATGCAATAAATTATTAAAATATTTTATTGTAAGAAAAGTACCATAATATTATGTCGTACCACTACAAATTCTTGATTAGATGGGTTAATTTATTTAATAACTTATCTAAAGTAGTTTAGTACATTTTTTTGAGAAAATAAATGTCAAATTTAGCATAGTAGGTATATTCTGTTTTTGGTAATATTATATGAAACTGTTAAAACTGTTTTTTTTTCTCAAAATTTACGCTTCATACTCTTTTATTTTGTGAATGCAGTCTATGGTGTGGTAAGGATTATTTAAAAAAAAAAAACAAATTAAAATCTAGTGTCAATCACAGTGACTAAAAATAACATCACGGGTGTTGATTTTTATCAAAATCAATCAATTAGAACCAAGAAAAGAACAAGTAACATAGATTATTTTAATTTTTTTTAGACCAGGTACAGTCTGGCCCATCACCCGGTGACCACATGCCGTTGGGTTTCGGGACACCTGTATAATTTCATGCAACTGACTGTTAATATAATAAACATTATTTTTATTGTTTAGGTTATATCTTGAGTAGTCTTTACGTATGATTTATTTAACTGACTTTTATTGTTTTTATTTTAGGAAGAAATAAAGAAAATTCACGTGATTTATTTGATTCAACGTTATTCAATGAGGAACAAATATCTGTTTCAAGTCCTGATTTTTCTGACACAGATTCCAATTATACACCGCCTGTACAAGATGTAAGTAAAAGTTAAATAACCTACAATTTATAGTTAAGAAATTTCATATCTATACTATTTATAAAGAGGTAAACTGACTGATTGACTGACTGACTCATATTCGTAGCGGCTTAACGGCTGGTCCAAATTTTATAAAATTTGCACATCTGGATAGAAAATTATGCGTATACGCCGGATAAGAAAGGATTTTTCGAAATACAACCCCTAAGTGTAATAAATAGGAGTTTAAAATTTATCCCCATACATACTATAAGTTAAACTGTGACTTACGCTGAGAATACGTATCAAAATTTCAACTATTCTACCAATTTCCCGATGGTTGAGTGGTTCGGGCAATCGGCTGAAATTTTAGGGTAAGTATGCGGAGTCGCATTCTGCCATATGCACATTACTTCTTGTTCTCTGTTTTTTTTGTTGAAAATATTATTATTATATTTAGGCGAAATTTAAATAAAGATGGCAATAATAATATTTTATGGGTTCCTATATTTTCCCTTTCGTTTTATTTTAAAATTATTCATTTTAGGTGTATTTATATAAACCGATGTCTATACCAATAATATGATCTATACCAGTAAAAGGCAATGTTCTGACTGACTGATTGACTGACTGACAGACAACGTACATCCTGGACCTAGAGACTTGAAATTTTCAGGGTGGGGTCATCTCTATATGTAGGTGAGTACTAAGGACGGGTTTTTCGAAATTACGACCTAAGCCGGGGAAAAAGGGATTGAAAGTTTGTATGGAGAAACCAAATAAAATAGAATTTTGGACTAACCACTTATGTAGAAGTACTCTAAAACGCAAATAAAATTTATTTATTCTATTATTTATTATTATTTATTCGATTACAACATAATTTGAAAATCAATTTGTTATGGTGGGGAACTGGGGTCTAAACCCCAAAAAGTCGATATGGGTATAATTTTTAAGGTCTCAAGGGATGCTTATATTCATTGAAGTTATTAAATTTCTATTGCAGAATATTTTGAAAATTAACCCATTTCTTATTTTACTTTAGGTAGGTACCTACCCTGCCAAAAGTTATTTTACCTTTTATTTTCAATGAAGTATTGTCACCAGAATCCCCTATATGCGGGTGCGAAGCTGCGCGGGTTAAAGCTAGTTGTTGATAATCATATTGTAAAAACTTTATAAATTAAAAATATAGTTAATTATGTTATGACCTACGCCTCGGTGGCGTAGTGGGTATGTGCCCGACTGCCGATCGTGAGGTCCCGGGTCAGGCATAGTGTTATTTGGGATTTTTATATCAGGAATTTTCTCAATAACAGTCTGGAGTCTGGAAATGTGCCCGGTAGATGGCAATAGACTCGCCCCCTATCACATGGGCCTAAAAACATTACTGGCGAAATGTGGGTGTACCTTATGGAATTAGGTCCTAGTACATCTCTGCCTACCCCTATGAGAAAAAAGCGTGAAGTTATGTTATAATTAAGTTAATTTCATTTTTGCAGGCTTCATCTGATGAATCTAACTTATACGATGACAAGATCTTGGATCGAGACTGCTCATTTGGCAATGTACCTCATTCATCTGAAAAGTTTCATCAGAAGAACTACTCATTATTAGAACTTAAGCCCGTATCTGACAAAAACATTGAGCAGCCTTTAAATGAAGAAACCTCGGTAATCTGTAGTGACAGTATTCTAAGTGACATAAGTAATTCACCTGGCTTATCTCTTACTGTGGATAGTAGATTATTAAAACCGGTATCTATGTCGACACATAAATCTAATTCTGTTGTTTCGGGGGATACTGCAACTATTAGCATTAGTAATCATACCCAAGAAGATGAACTTACAAACGATGAAGATGTTATAATACCAAAGAAAGCACCTAAATGCAACCGTGTTATCCGAGGTAAGGACTACTGTTTTTTCTGTGAATGTTTTGTTTTAAATTTTGCCAGACATTTAACTAGAAATCACGTTTACGAACCTGAAGTCCAAAAAATTTTGTCGGTGTCCAAAAAAAGTCAAGAAAGAAAAAACCTTATCATGGCACTACGGAAAAAAGGAAATTTTATTCAGAATTCAGTAGAAGTTACTAAACCCATGCGAAAACAAAAATTTACAGATTATTTGCCCTGTACAAACTGTCTGGGTTTTTACTCAAAGAAACTTTTGTGGAAACATAAGAAAAAGTGCACACAAAATTCGAATAAAACTTCTGTAAATGTTCAATCTGAAGCCCAAAACCTATTATTAAGACATTTAAAAATAGATGAAAAACTTAAGGATACTGTATTTCTGCGAATGAGAGCCGATAAAACATCACTTGTTGCCAAATCAGATGTCCTTATATGTGCTTTTGGATCCCAGTACATGAAAACTCACAGGGAAAAACATTTTGTTAATGTCATTTCTCGAAAAATGAGGGAATTAGCGAAATTATTGCAAGAAATTAATAAGATTAATCCTGCCATAAAAGATTTATTTGACGCACTTAGACCGATACACTACGACACCATTGTGGCAGCTACAAAAATAGTGGGAAAGTATGACTCTGAAAAAGATAGATTTGAATCACCTACATTTGCTATGAACATTTCTACTAGTATAAAACAATGCTGCAATATAGCAATTTTATTTGCATTAAAAAAACAAGGACCTTACATGGAAACAAATACGGCAGAAATAGAGGCAGACCTAAAAACTTTAATTCAAATCATTGACTCTAATTGGAAATTTGATATATCTAGCCAAGCAGCATCTGATCTTAACACAAATAAGTGGAATAAAGTAACTATAGTCCCGTTAGCTAATGACTTAAAAATCCTGAAAGAATACCTCGGAAAAACATCAGAAGAAGCTGCGAACAAAATCAAAGAAGGTTTATTTAATGTCTCGACTTATATCCAGCTATTAGAGACTGTATATTGTAGGGTTTTGTTACTGAACAGACGCAGGCCTGGAGAGCTTCAGAGAATCAAAGTTCACGATTATTTAGAATCTGATAATAATGCTGCTGATAAATACGAAGAATTTGACCGGGCTCTTACTGTATCGGAAAGAGTCTTGGTACAAAAATTTAAAAGAGTTGTCATTAGGGGCAAGCGTGGACGTGGGGTTCCAGTATTATTTAATAAGGAGGTTCAAGAGGACATTAAATTATTGCTTTCGATTAGAGACACATTTGTTTCAACATCAAATCGTTTTTTATTTGGTAATCCAGGTTTTGAAAATACAATATATGGTTACAAAGTACTAGAAAGGCATGCGAGGCTATCTGGGGCAAAAAATCCAAAAGCAATTTCATCTACGAGGCTTAGGAAGCACTTAGCCACGTTATCACAAATATTCAGTATGTCTGAAAATGACATGGAACAGCTAGCTACATTTATGGGCCATACAAATGATGTACACAAAAAATCATATCGGCTACCGGATGATGTCTACCAAACTGCCAAAATATCTAAGCTGCTCATCCTTATGGAAGATGGGAAAGCAGACGCTTTCAGAGGCAAATCCCTGGATGAGATTGAACTTGATTTAAATGAACAATTAGATGAAGGGATGACAGAAAATGAAGTAATTTTAGATTATGATGTCGAGTCACCTGGACGAGCGCAAGATATAACAGAAGGAAATACGTCACCACTACCGCGATCACTATCACAACCACCTCAGCCAGGACCATCTGGTCTTCAAACAAATACTTTGGAGTCTGATCATCACGTCAAGAAAGGCAAAAAGAGAACCCTGATACCATGGACTGCAGAACAAAAAAAAGTGTGCTCTGCCTTTTTTAAACATCATATAAAAAACAAACAACCACCTAAAAGACATGAATGTGAGGCTCTTAAAGAAAAGCACCGAGACCTCCTGCATAATAAAGATTGGCTCAAAATAAAAGTATTTATACAAAACACTTACACTAAGAAATAAACCTGGTAATTGTTCATTCAAAATTTGTCGTTTAGTCTTAGCGCTCTATCAATATCGTTTATTTCTGTCATTCTTGCCGGGTGGTTACATGAAACCTAGTAATTTATTTTAACATAGTCGTAGTAATTTATTTATAATTTTCTGAAGTCAGAAAACTGATAGGTATAGTTTGTAATTCAGGTACTTATCCTGATAAACACGCTAAAGCTCTCGAAGAGGGACGGGACTCGACCAAAGTCGACGACTCGGACACTTTTGGATGTTTATAATGATATCTTGTTTAACAACTCATCTAATCTTCAAGACCAGATTCTTTGTATTTTTGGACTAAATGTGCCAGAGACAGTAGCTTGTGACTGATTTAATTTAAGCATAATCTCACCAAATACTTATTTTGTAACGTTTTAGTTTTTATTATATTTTGTTTTTATATTGGTTTGTTTCCAAAGTGATTTGAATATATATTGACATTTAAGTAATTAGTATTGTGTCTTATCTTTTAATATACTTATAACTATATAGAGCCTAAGTATTAATAACGATAAAAGCAACAGCTGTTTAGCTCATGACTGATTTGTTACTTAATAATTATGTTTAATATTTAGTGACGTGAACGCCTACCTCAATGGGTTTGTTTTTTATGTTTAAATAAGAGTATTGTTGTGTAATTTTTATTTTTGGACTGATTTATTTTATTTTTGATAGGTACGTTAATAATTTTTTAAGCGTTTTTATTTTACTTTTTGACGCCTAATGGGCTTTTTTATTTTTAAGACATTGTACTGATTTTGAGATATTGTATGGTACGTCTGATATGTGATTATTCAAGTTAATAATTTTCTAAGCATCTTTATTTTATTTCTTTAAGTGGGACTCTCGTAGTCACGTTTCCATACAAACTGAGTTTTCCAATTACTATCCTGAACAGAAAAAAGTACGACAAATTATTGTATAATAAATTAATATATTATCTATTGTTTAACAATAATTGAAAAACAATATTTGATCTCAGAAAAACGTTAATTAAATGGCTATAACTCAAAAAATGTTTTTTCAAAGAAAAGATATGTATGTCATAAAAGCTATTTGTTCATATTTTTCTTTGACAAAACATAGTTTTGCGCAAACAATAGATAATATATAAATTTATTATACAATAATTTGTCGTATTTTTTTCTGTTCAGGATAGTTATTGGAAAACTCAGTTTGTATGGAAACGTGACCATGAGAGTCCCCCTTAACGCCTAAACGGTTAAGCGAATTTCAATTTGTTAATTTTTATCGACGTGTCACGTGAGCGGAGCCACGGTTGAAAACTAGTATTGCTTACATACACAAGTTAATGATAGTCAATAATACAGTAAATTAGCCTCTCAACTGGTCGTTCTTAAAATTGTTAATTTCTTAATTATGTTCCAATTTCGGTGTATTTGATTTGTCCGACACTTTGATTATTATGACAATGGGTTTATTATTGCACCTACTTGATTTGTAAACAGTAAAACTTAAAATACCTACTATCAAAAACATTGTTTTATTTTATGTTCATACTTAAATTCAGAAGAAACCCGCTCACATAAATAAATGTAGGAGCATTTTATTTATGTGAGCGGGTTTTATAATCCTAAATATCATATCCTTAGTATTCTTTAATTAGCCTAGCGGACTTAACTAATTATAATTTAAAATTTAATTAATCTATGTAATATAGGGGTAACTTGTTTTTAATGTCTATTACGTACTCCAAGTAATATAAATAGGTATTTTAATCGACTTCATAAAAAGAGATGATTGTCTATTCATACATAGAAAATTAACTAAGGAGATTAGTAAGGCAAACGTGAGTGGTCAAGCCGGAAGGGGTCGGCCAAGGCGTACATTTAAGGAACAAATTGTCATTGTTCTGCTTAAATGCCAGGTTAAAAGCACCCACAACCGACGAGCATGTATGAAGAATGTGATGAAAGTTGATGAAGCGAGAGAAGTATGTCAGGATCGTAGCAATTGGAGGGAAATAGTCTCTGCCTACTCCAATGGGAAAGAGGCGTGACAATATGTATGTGTATGTATACATATCGTCACTCCTGTCCTCCATTGGGGTAGACATAGAACACGTCACGCAATGAATTTATTGGGATCTATTATATAAGTACCTATGTAAGTATGTATGTATGGATATAACATAAGGTTAGGAAGAAGCAATAAACATAACAGTTTATGGGGTACATACAAAAATAAATATACGGTACCGATATAATCTCAAATACAGTAAGAAGTCATTTAATTAGTAGAACGCATGGAATTAATACAGTACATTATACGGTATCAATATACCCATACATTTTGATGGAATTAGGAAAAACGATTAAATGCATGGAACGAATACAAAAATATACAATGTGTCACATGATTTCCATCGAGAACGGACGCAAAAAACCAGTGAGAATTATTTCAAATTGAATATCTAATTTTCGTACCTAAACAAAACTTCTCGTCGACAATAGAATTTACATGACAGCAATGTAACTATATTCGTTGGAATAACAATTAAAAAGTCATTGGAAATGGTAGACGCCGTAGGGTTCGATTTTGAAAAGACGCAACAAGTCTTCGGCGATTTAAATATATATATATACATATATATACGGAACGGGCCGCTAATATATACATATATATATATATTAGCGGCCCGTTCCGGCTTCGCTCGGATAATAACCTAGATACCAACTGCACCATCTGCCAGCCTGGTTTCTGAATCTAAACCATCCATGGCAACCCTAAACTTTAATAATACAAATAAATGTTTATTTTTATAAAACAATTTTAGATTTGCCATAAGCTCCGAAAAATTTTAATCGAAATAGAGTGAAAAACATTTACAAAAAAGACGATGATTGATCAGTTATCGAGCAGGATGAAAAATGATTAAATTACTAAATGGCTGTTTAAAAATAGAAAAAAAGGGTAAAAAAATAGGGTTGTATATATTTTTAATGCCACATTATAAAAAAAGAAAAACAAAAAATTTTGTTCATAAATTTAAATAATTTTTTTAGGGGTGAACAACCCTTATCACTTAGGTGTCTGAAAAATAGATAGTAGCCGATTCTCAGACCTACTGAATATACATATAAAATTTGGTAAAAACCAGTAAAGCCATTTCGGAGGAGTAAGGTAACTAACACTGTGACACGAGAATTTTATACATTTACTAGCGGCCCGTTCCTGCTTCGCTCGGACATAACCTAGACACTGTCTACAGCGCCAACTGCCGGGCTTATTTGTGAATTTAAACCATCTTCGAAAACACACACAAAAAAAAAAACAAATCGGTCCCGTCGTTTAGGAGTTCACTGTCAAATGATTAAATTACTAAAATGGCTATAAAAAAATAGGGGTTGGTGATAAAAAGGTAAAAATTTAGGGTTGTATACATTTTTTAACGTCACATTATAAAAAAATTAAAACAAAAAATTTTGACAGAAAACTAAAAACACTTAGGGGCATGAAAAATAGCTAGTAGCCGATTCTCAGGCCTACTGAATATGCATATAAAATTTGGTTAAAATCAGTAAAGCCGTTTCGGAGGAGTACGGAAACAAACACTGTGACACGAGAATTTTATATATAAGATTTAGAATCTGAATCTCGGAAACGGCTGGAACGATATTCATGAAATTACGTATGCAGGGGGTTTCGGGGAAGATTAATCGATCTAGCTAGGTTTTATTTTTTAAAAACGTCATTTATTGCGCATTTTTAGACACTGAAAATGTATCACATTTAACATTAGAATGGCAAGGTAAATTTTGCCGCGTTGTGCGTTAGTATTATAGCTCAGTTGGGCGGTCACGAATTGGTAGATCCGGGTTCGAATCCAGAGGGCTTCTCTTTTTTTTATAGAGAAGATCTATTACTTGGTGCCTTTTATCTGTGGATATCTATATATATGTATATTTAGTGTTTAAACCGAGCAAACCTCGGTCACCCAGGTACTTAAATTTTATCGAAATAAGTGTGTCGGTTTTGAAATTATGTAGAAAAAACTAAAATTTACTTTAATTTATCTAGATAACTTAGTGATGGTTTCTTATGAAATTTAGTCGAGTGTCTGAATTTAATTTAAAATTTAAGTCAGTTTTTGTTCTTTCGGAGAAAATAAACTATGTGGATAAATTAAGTTAACTAAAAAAAAGTATTTTTCTTAGTTCAACCGTACAAATTTGTCGTAATAATCGGCCTTAACGGTGAAGGAAAACATTGCGACGATAAATACCATTTCGTATAAAGAAAGACATCCTTAGATTACGTATGTTATTCGCCACATCAGTCAAAGCCATAGTCCACTAAGCTGGTAAGCTGGTTCACTGAGAGTTCTCAGCTACAACTGTGGACTGTGGCCTGTGGCTTTGACTCTGTCTTTGTGAGAGAAAATCCCGAGCCCCATTTGTGGGAACAATAAGGGATCTGCTTACATATTCAAAGTCCATCCTTTATTAACAAACCCTTACCCAGGGTCTGATTACTATGATTACTTACGTAAATAGTTCAAAAAACGTAACAAACGTACCGGATTCTTGGAATACATTTATCAGTTCTCTCAGCCATTCTTGCAGACTTATAAGAATTAAAACAGCTTCCCTATAAATATTTCCTGCTATAAATATAAAAAACTTAAATACTAGAAAAGCCCGCTAAGAAATTAGATTAAACTCTTCACTCTCAATCAATCCTATTAAATAAAACATGCAAATAATAACGTGAAAGTGTTAAAGCAATAATTATTCAGTTTAAAATAACGGTAACAAAAGAAAATCAATTGTGTTTACATATTTTGTACATGTATTTTATTTTACAGATCGTTCATCAATTTAATGAATAAGACAGTTTACGGAGGAACTAATTATTTGCTGCATTTACCGGTGTCAGTTGTGATCATACTGGGTGTAAGACATCTCCAAAATTAAAGATAATATGATACCATGATCATAAAGAGAATTTTTTTGGAAGCCTTTATCTTATGCTCGGTATGATTTTAAAAGACTCAAATGAATGTTCAATTCGAGTTCAGCAATAACAATTTAAGAGAGCGACAAATAAAATATGTCAATGTCTACATTCAACGAAAAGAAACATCTAATAAAATTACAATATCTAATAGGTACCTACATACACACAGTAACGCAAAACACCTGTTCTAAGAACGATTTACGTTTTAGTTATAACGAACAAAGTTTTTTTTTTTTAACTAACACAAAAATCTAGAAATAAAGTGAATAATGGCATACAAAAATGAACTTTGGATTCAATCTAGTACAGCGTCTTTCACAATTCCAGGTGTTCTGCGTAATCCTGTGTAGGACTATATACAAGAGTGTTACTTCATAGCTTCATATCTCAGTATTCCAGTTTTTACTTTTGCACAATCTTTGTCTCTTTGCCATCTTTTGAAGTAAACAGCTAATTTCTAACACAATTTGTATGTAGTCAACATTTTAAAACTTTTTGGCTGTTGTGAGCCTTGTTAGTAAATGTTCTGGATACACTTATAACGGGGAACAACTTCGCTACAACGGCAACGCAGCGATAAACAATTTAGAATAAACTAGAAGACGTCGTTTAATGTTGAGCAGAAGTAAATTCATTATAGCAAACTTGTAAGGAACTCGTTTGCTACAATCTTTTATTCAATTCAGTAGTCTAAAAATGTACATGCCGACTTTAGTATTTTATTACATTTTACACAGAATTTTAAAATATTTATAAAATATATAGGTTCCCACCTATCGAATTATATAGAACAGTAATTAACAATCTTGTTAACGAGTACTTACATATTTAATGAAAGTAGTAGAAAATATCATTCGAATCCTCATAGGAATGAATGTTACTAAGAATGTATTTTGAACATATAATTTAAATTTAGAAAACCTAAGAAAAACAGACATTTATATTGTAACATTGTAAAGACAGTCATAATACACAAAATACGCTAATACAAAATAATCATCGCTGAAATATTTATCGAGAGTTGGCATCGAAACCAGTGGTTGAATGGATCAACTCACCATCAATTAAGCCAAGTAGCCAATTTAAATTGCATCTCTACAATTAATAATTTCTAAAACTATCTTATAATACAGTAATTAACAAAAACTAACCAAAACCTTATCCTACCTTAGACACGCGTCTAAGCGTTTACCCCATAAGAGCCCACTTAAAAATCTTACTATCACATTTTGGATTTCACGTAGCCTAGTTTACAATGTTATTTTAGCCTTAAAATGTAACCCTTTAAAAACTTACTCATACTCAGACTACCTTAGCTAAAGTTACACTGGAGTCTCTGTACTTATACTTGACACCTTCATTCATTCATTTTGTTGTGGTGTTATTAATTGTAAGATTTTTGAAGAGATATGGTTAATTATAGATATAATATAATTCAATAAAAATTATGTAAGAGTGCGGCAATTTTCGAAAGAATTTAAAATAGTGCTATGCCAAGGATTCTTTTTTAAATGTGTCATAAATACATTATTAATTATAACATAACACACAATGTAGAGCTACAATAAAGAGTTATATCTATGAGTTCTCTGACAACTACTCGCAGTTTCGATATTTTGAATTCACATAAAAATATCTATGGAACGTATCTCTACAACGCTACATTAGCAGCACTGTTTTGATTTAAGTAACATTTTAACAAATATTTGACTTTACATTTCATAGTATTGGGTTTTCTACAGTTTTTTTTTTTCGTAGCAGAACTTTTTACTGCCCTTAGCTTTACACAGTTTAATATAATTCCATCCCGATTTTTGTTGATATGGGTGGATGGTTGGATGTGCGCCATCTCACAAGTTTTATCTACGTTAGGTACACTTTCTGAATTATTATTATTAATGAAGTGAAATTTCTAAATAAATGTATACTTCATTTTCAATTTGAAGCATAACTAAAGCTTTATTTTTACATCATATGTAGAACAATAGTTATTTGTTGTACAAGAGTGCAAAGTTGCTTTTTAACCGCGTGCTCAATTTTTATGACCGAGCAAGTGAAGAACCCTATAATTGCATCAAGCGCAGCGAGTGATTAAAAAATTTGAATCCTGATCGTAGCAAGGGAATCAAAAGGGCACAAAGTGAAAAATCTTTGCACTCAAGTGCAACACGTAATTTTTCATCCCACCTTAGCAAGGAAATTACTAAATGCTTTGCGCATTGTTGACAGTTTCAGTCAATTGTGTTGACGTCAAATAAATTTCTTGGTCGCTAAAATCACTTATTTCAGTTTTTCACTTGTATTCAATTTTCCTGTTTTTAACCTAAGGGTTTAACTTTGAGTTTATTTAACCATGGTTTTAACAACAACAATATAACGTGAAAATATGGAGAGCTGACCGGTTGAGGTAAGTAAGGAATGTCAACAACAACTACAACTACTTGAAATAAAGTGGCCAAGTGCGAGTTGGACTCGCCCATGAAGGGTTCCGTTGCAGCAAGTAACATTATATACATAGTACACATAGTTCTTGTAGTTCGTTGTAACTTCATCCGCCAACCCGCACTGGGCCAGCGTGGTGGATTATGGCCTTAACTCTCTCCTAGCGAGAGAAGGCCCCGAGTCCCAGCAGTGGGAACGTTTAGTGGGCTGTTGATGATGTTGATGTTGTAACTTCGATCGAAGTTTTAATAATAGTGTGTTATTTTTGACGTACTAAAAAAAACTACTCATCAGATCGAGTTCAAACCAATTTTCGTTGGTAGTTTGCATGGTAATGACATATCATATATTTTTTTTAGATTTATCATTTTCTTTCTTTAGAAGTTAGAGGGGGGGGGGACACATTTTACCACTTTGGAAGTGTCTCTCGCGCAAATTATTCAGCGTAGACGTAATTTTTCTTTTTTTGAATTTTTTCTGTTCAAATCTTAATGCAGTTCACAGAATACATCTACTTACCATGTTTCAACAGTGTAGTTCTCATAGTTTCGGCTAAAAGTGACTGTGACATACGGACGGACAGACAGACATCAGACAGACATGACGAATCTATAAGGGTTCCGTTTTTACGTTTACCGGAACCCTAAAAGTGTCCGCCCACATACATTAAATTATGGTAGGTAGCGCTATATTAGCATCAGGGTAAATTTTGAAGAAAATACATAAACGTACGATTCCGAATTCATGAAAAAAAGTATTCTAGATATTATGTTTTGATGTTCTCCACATATTTTCTCAAACGAGTAATTATTTGATGTTATATTTACTTCATTATTTTATACAAGGTACGCAAGTAGTTTCGGTTAATAGATAACTATTTTAGTTGTCTATAATATTAAATTATTTAACTCGACATACTTTAATTAGTTTCCAATTGATTAATTCAAAGGATTTTTAAATGTCCTGCCATTTGAGATAACATTCCTTAACTCTATCCTCCATAAGTGAAAAGAAAATTGCGCGCAAAGGATTTAAAAAAAAAAGTACACCAAGAAGGTTCCGAGTCTGAGTTTTTAACAAATTAAAAAAAAGTGATAAATTTGGCTGCAAGGAGGTAGAAATAAACAGGTTGAATTATGGTTTGAATTCAATAACTTAGTGCACACGATGTTCTAAATCCAATCTACTTTACTCTCTAGACTTCTAGAGGATAAAATGTTGTGTGTTGTGTAGTGGTGGGATGAAAAATGTATTTAATTAGCACTATTACATTCACTACACTAGTATCTGTAATTTTGTGAGAAGCTAGCAGCGCCCCGCGGTGTCACCCGCGGCTTATCACGGTAGTTCATTTTTGCTAAATACGATTCAGAGGATTTTTTTTTACAAACGTTGAACATCGAAACGATTTTGGCGGTGTGCTGCCTATCTCTTTCTGTCAAACAACTGGCAACTATGTATTTCAAACGTGCTTAGCAAAAGGGTGTTTGCTTTTGCAAGGAAAGCAAAATGCTTTTTAATATATTTATGTAACCTAAGCGATTACATAAAAAAGTTTTTGATAAAGGTAATCTCTAAGTTTTCTTAGTTCCTTATTTTTTTTCATGAATAAAATTTTTTTAATGAATACTACAAAGTACTACTTAGAAAACTTAAAATAAAAATGAATGAAATCGAAGATAAATCGTGTTATATTCTTATTCGTGCCGTATTACGCGTAGGTAATCAATAAATCAACGTAGGTACTTAATGGCATCAATGGTTCTATCTAAATTCCGAGTAATCGTTCTTATATTGATATCAGCGTTAACAAGCGATCCAACATGACTGTCCGTAAGTTATAATACGATGATATTATAAAAATATCTTTTTCTGTAAATACTAATTTGTTTTTTATTTCAGCTATTATTTTTCTATCATGCACAAGATTTTAACATGTTGTTGGTGAAGTAAACTATTGTTATCTTGTGTACCTATTTGTTTAGATGATATACCTTAGTTAAATTAAATACCTTTGACACATTTGATAAAGTCAGCTTTCCTTACATTATGTATTCCTTTGTGTTGATTTAACGAAATTAGAATATCGGGTTTACTTTCTTCAAAAATATAAACTCTTCTCTCAAGAGGAAATACATAGGTAAGTATACGTTATTAATTATTTGGCAGGCCGGTAAGCTGTTTTGCCAAACCCAATCTCAAAGTCGTCTTCAGAACAGCAGGTCTACTACGAAACCAAACTCCGAATGATCGGAACCGACCGACAGCTGAATCGGATTGTAGCCTACCACGAAAAACATTCGGATCGATACATCTCGGTCGGAAGTTATAGACTTAGGTCAGATGAGGGTCGGATCGAACGAAACGGCCGATCCGATCAACCGACCGATTGTCTTTCGTGGTAGGAAACGTTCATAAGTTCGGCCGATATATCGTTTATCGACTTCGTTACACAGATACCATATAGTTCGAGAATAACATGTTCAAATCACTAGAAATAGTTATAACAAGTGCCAATAAATAGTACCTAATTATGTACAGATTACCGGAAAGAAAAAAACATCATATTTACCTCAACTTAAGAGTTTTTTTTTTGTTTTACTTGAATTATTATTTTCTGTATTATTGCTATGATGTAATAAATTGTTATGTATCTATTGTGTGTAGTTAGTTTACTGGAGTAATATGTCCTATTTAATATCAAATCGTAATAAAACATAATAGTAAATGGTTGAAATAGAACGTGTAACTTGTGTTCAAATTGACAAAAAAAATCGAAAACTTGCTTATAGATGGCACTGGCTAGATTGTAAATGTCAAAACGTGTGATATGTTCCAATAGTAGAAGATTCCGCGATACAACGACCATCACCGAGCTGGTTATTGGACGAAAAGTATTTTATATTCCATTTAATATGCCAGCAAATATATGCTAATATTTGCAATTGCAACAAAAAAAATTCAGTCCAAAATGTGGTATTCTGGACTGAAATTATTTTGGCAACCCATGTGCAGTATTTTTGTTGACAAATTAAATGGAATATAAAATACTTTTCATCCAATAACTAGCTCGTTGATGGTCGTTGTATAGCGGGATCTTACACTACAAGCAAAAGTTTGCTTTGAACAATATATTGTAAATTTAGATGACATTTACCATTATAAAATGTCAACTATAAAAAATGATTTTTTTTATTTTACATTCTTCGTCTCGGTAAAGATCATAGCCAAATGGTATCCTACTGTAACCGATAGTTTCAATCAGAACATTAAACAGAACCACGAAGCCAGCAATCACTCAGGGAAACAGTTCCTTATACGTAAACTTAGAAGTGATCTTATTAGCCATTTCTGTGAAGAGATCCGCTAGAGACTTTTCTAGCACCGGGCTGATTTCTTGCAAGAAGACCTGGCTGTTCTCGTTGATGACGCGGTTGGTGGCGGGGCCCAGCACTGGGTCGCCGTCGAACAGATTGGTCAGGTAGATGGAGGACTGGCCCACGCGCAGGCGGACCGTGAACGGATCGAATTGGAGGTATTCGTCGTCGCCTCGCTGCTCCTTGTGGCCAATCATAGTGACGTTGCACGCGTAGTTCTCTGAAATTGGCGTAATATCAATTAGATGGTGTAAAGTCCAATAGCTTTATTCGTTTTTGTTTGTTAGATAGATGGTATAAAGTCAAATAGTATTTGTTTAAAGTTGTTACCGACTTCAAAAAAGGAGGTGGTTTGCGATTAGGTTAGTTCCATTATGTTTTTTTTATGTAGGTACAAATGTTACATGTTAGCGCCGTCAATTATTATAATTAACCGATTTTGATGGTTATTTTTTCGTTTGACAGGTCAAAGTTTAGTAGTCCCATTTACATTTTATTGAAATCGGTGTGGCGGTTTTTGAAATTTGTACAAAAAACTAATATTTACTTTCATTTATTTATCTGGTTTTACTTTCTTAAGAAATTTGGTCGAGTCTAATAATTTGGGTTTTTGTTTTTTCGGTTAAAATAAATTATGTATTTTACAAATCAGCAGTAAAGGTGGCAGCGTCCTTTTTTATTATGGTAGGACTTGCAGGGTCCATCTAAGGAAACACCACATCGTTCTCGATTATTCTACCACAAAACAGGAATGTGCAAATATTACTGAAGTCCGGTTTGAAGAGCAATGTTTTCAGTGAAAGTAATTTCACGACACAAAGCGATAAATCAGTCAATCTGCGTGACACTGTTTAGGTACACTGGTTACCATCACGCATGTCTTGTTCGTCTCGTCACTCATTATTGTATCATTTTGGCAGATGGCTTGCCAAAATGATATAATATTGTCCATGCACGATTGCCTGGTAGAATTCGCTCTAAGCAATAAGGCCGCCAAATTGGTATTGGTGGACAATTCACACACAACACCATCTGACCCCAAACTAAGCAAAGCTTGTGTGATGGTGGCCAAATAGCTGATACAATACTTATGTAGTTTTAAATACATACTTATTATTTATAGAAACACCCAGACACATTATTTGTTATTATTAAAGACACATTGTTAGTTGCTAAGGTTGTAATACTATTTTTTATTTGGTATATATGTTGTGCTCTGTAGCTTTTCAATAAAGATGTATAATAGGTAATATTGTATTTTAAAAAAAGCATAATGATGTTAGTCAATACCTCTTTGGTTTAATTGTGTGGTTTACATATCAACAACTATGTAACAGGTTGTCAATTCATCCCCTATAATTCTTGAAATACCTTCACATTCCTTTACTAATTACTTATATTTTATGTCCTGCATATAAGCCCAGAGCATTTCGTTGTTTATTTACAATTTTAACATTTACGTTTTTTTGATTTGTTTAAAACTATAATGATAGTAAACTGTAACCATCTTTAACGTACAATTATTTATATTTTGCAATAAATTCTTTGAAGCACTAATGCTCGGAAATGCAGTGCATGCAGATAGAGCACGTTATTGCAAAAATCATCTAGCGTTCAGCTTGAAAAATTCTTTTGTAAACGCTTCTCGATATTTCTTTAATGCCTATTCCCAACTACAAAGCCATACATAGATTTACCGGAAGAGCATCGGAAGAAAAAATGTATGTCTGTCTTTGTTATATTGCTCTTACAAAATTTCTGTAAATATATTTAGGAAAATAGCAACTACCGTACTACATTTTTTATTAAACTGCTTTTCCTGTAAATGTATACGGGGTTACTACACTGGTGATCAGCCTGCACCCATTTAAGGGCATGCTATGTATATTTAAACAAACAACTCTTGTTCTACAAGTTTTATGCATATCTGTCACAAAATTATTATTTTCAGTTTGTGTTGTCCTTTCTAGCACGGTTTGCTTTAGGCACGTCGGCACTTCATTTTTATCGTGCGTTAAGGAGTGCGCTCGCTCGCTCTAGTTACAAAGAGTTCTATGTTATTAGATCGGGCAAATTAACTTTTTTTATTTTGTATGGGAAAAAATATACTTATGTTATTAGTATTGTAAGCTAACAACTTAGGAAGTGAATCAAACACAGCTTCATTTATTATCCACAAAATTTTATAATAAATTTACTGGGGCTATTAACAAATCCTAGTTTAATCGTCACATACAGTTTTTATCTCCAAACATCTCTTTTCTCAGTAGACATATCTACTCTCAATGACAAAACATTCTAACCTTTTGTTTTTCGGCCAATCATTCATTCATTCTACATATTTTAGTTTGGAGTTTTTTAGATGAAACCTAACTACCTCTTTGGCTAACTTTTTAATTTTATTGTAGAACAAAAGTCTGAAATGTTTAATGTACTTAACATGCCCTTAAAAGGATGCGAGCTGATTACCAATAATCCTGAATATGACTATAAAGTTGGTGTCGTATTCCTTGGTGGTTTCAATTTGTGACATAACATGCACTGTCTACTTTTTTACTACTCTTTTCTTTTCCAATTATTTGAATACAAATAAACATATTTCATTTGCACAAAGTATTTGACCAACTCCTCTGCTAATCGAGTAACAAAATTGTTTTTAGCATTTCGGCGTTAGGTTACGCATACGTTTTATGTACATTTTGCAAATTTCAAGTCTCTTCATAGTTCTCACGTCATCTAGACTCATTACTTATTGGATTAAATAAGCAACTCCATTAGTTTGTATAAGTATGCGTAAACAACCTAATTTATTTTGCCACTATTTTACGACATTCTATTATGTATAGTATTCTGTTCACTACTGGGACTCAAGGAGGAGGACTCACGAGGAGAGCCTAGGGAGCATAATCCACCAAGTGTGGGTTGGTGGATAATGTAGCGAGGAATGCAAGAGCAAAGTGCGTTTTCTAAGTGTAGGCTAGCGTCTACTGGATGGTAGCGAACGGTGCGGTGGAATGCAGCCGGCGCGGCGCGGGCGCATTGTGCAACCGCTGCCGCTGAGGTAACCGTCGCGGTAATTGAACTTGACACACATCACTCTGTAAACATTACTCATACGTTTTGTTATCATTTTTTTATCACACAGCTGATCTGTACCTACAGCAAATACGAGGTAGCTGATTTTTTTATGTTTTTTTAAAGTAAAAACTTATTTTGGCGCTCCACAAACAGAATTTTCGTGGGCTGTGATTTCAATTCTAGCGTCACGCTCGGCAATGATAAAAAATCTTCGGGTAAGCTCGAGACCATTGCCATGCTCATGGCCACGCTCTCCAGTTTCACCCGCGTAGTTTCCAAAGTAAGCTATCAAATTCTGAGTTATAAGTTTTCACTTCTATCGGCAGTTCCTATGACTACTATTTTTTTTGTAAAAAGAAGAACAAACAATCAGAAAGCTCACAGTGAAGTGTTAACCACCGAGTGTATATTCTACATTTAAGCAGTACTGTGTTCCGATTTAAAGGGCAAAGTATCCACAGGGCAAAGTGATAATCATCCTAACAGTGATTTTGAATGTACTGTTATAGGTAGCTGTGTTGCTTAGCAATTACCATCCCAAGTTTTGCTCCTCTCGTCTCTTTATAAAGATGGAAAAATAGGTTTAGATCTTTTACCAAGCCTTTTTATTATGTTTCTTTGAAGCACGTTGTTTTATACTAAAGTAGGTACCGGTTTAAAACCGAATTCAAATCCTACTGATATAATAAACGCGAAAGTTTGCTACTGAAGCAAAAAAAGCTGAAATTTGGTGCATAGATATTTAATGGTCTGGAATAACACATATACTACTTTTTATCCTAGAAAATAACGGGATCAGGAATGCTTGTTAAATCATATTACTGACTTTGCTAAACCAACTCGTGGCTTACCGCAAACCAAAACACAAAATGACTACTTTGAATGGTGCTTAATGGTGTCATAGGAATAATGGCTAAATGTTACGCATGTAAAGTCTGACTCGCACTTGACCGCTTTTATTTTAAATGTTAGTCGTTCTCATATGCCGTCTACCGCGTATTGGCACTAACTAATTACTATGTATAGTTAGTAAGTAATTAGTAAGCTCCTGCCTCACCTTCTACGTCAGCCCCAACTTTAATACGCGGTAGATGGCATATACGTGTAACGTGTGTACGGGGGTGTAAGGGGGAAGCGCTTAACATCTAGTTTCCCCAAATGTCAACCTCTCCTGCGCGCGGTACACCCTGCTGCCGACTAACGAGGCTCTGACGACCGAACCAATGGCGGTATATCCATTTAAAAGCCAGTCCTAAATTGACCTGGCCGGTGACGGGCAGCGGCGTCATCGGTGCAAAGGACTGGCTCCGCGGTCACCAACCCGCCTGCCAAGCGTGGTGACTATGGCAAATACCCCCCCATATGATGGTCACAACAAAGAAACGGCCCCTAGTCCCCGGCGGCTCCGTTATTCCAGGCGCTGGTGGCAGCCTTGGTTCCGGCGGAGCATGGGGTGCAAAGAATCCCCGGCAGACGCCCCGCCACCAAACCCAACGACTCGACCTGGCAACGTACAACGCACGGACGCTGAGGGCTGACGAAAAGATTGTGGAGCTGGAAGAAGAAGTGGACAAGTTGCGCTGGGATATCATAGGGTTATCCGAAGTCCGTAGACAGGGCGAGGACAGAATAACCCTCGAATCCGGCAACTTGTTCTACTACCGGGAGGGAGATCAACAATCCCAAGGGGGTGTCGGGTTTATCATCCGCAAGTCTCTCGTCAACAACGTGTTAATGATCGAGAGTGTGTCGAGCAGGGTTGTATACCTTGTACTTAAAATAACCGACCGGTATTCATTGAAGGTCATACAGGTATACGCACCGACCTCGACACATCCCGACGAAGAGGTTGAGACCATGTATGAGGACATCTCCAAAGCCATACATGTCTCGCCAACACATTTCACAGTTGTGATGGGAGACTTCAACGCGAAACTAGGCAAACGTAGCGGTGATGAGTTGAGAGTGGGACAATTCGGATATGGGCAGCGGAACCCAAGAGGGCAACGTCTAGCTGATTTCTTGGAAAGGGAGAGCCTCTTTATGATGAACTCCTTTTTCAAGAAACAGCCACAACGAAAATGGACCTGGATTAGCCCAGATGGTTCCACAAAAAATGAGATCGACTTCATTATGACGACTAAACGGCAAATATTCAGCGATGTCTCTGTGATCAGTAGGATTAAAACCGGCAGCGATCACCGTATTGTAAGAGGCACGCTGAATCTAAACATTAAGTTCGAAAGATCACGTCTAATGAAGTCCACGCTCCGACCAAATTATGCTCAAATCGAAGATCCCGACAACTTTCAACTCGAACTTCAAAATCGCTTCGAAGCCTTAGATGAATGCGTAACGGCGGATGAAATAAACGACAGGCTGGTGGAAACTGTTCAAGCAGTTGGCAGGGAATTTTATAAGAGCCGACGCCAGAATAGAACCCAAAAGCTCTCCGATCATACTCTGAATCTCATGGCGGTTAGGCGAGATATGCGATTGCAGTCTTCGGTCGACATGACGGTATACAGACGGCTCAATAGACAGATTTCTACTTGTGTGCGACGCGACATACGCTGCTTCAATACTTCGTGTATTGAAGAAGCGATCAAGCGGAATAAAGGCTCGAAAGTGTTCGCAAGAAATCTGTCTCTTGGGCAAAGTCAATTGACCAAATTGAAGACCGACAGTGGTAACGTCGTCTCGTCGAGGGCCGAGATTTTGGAGGAGATTGAGAGGTTCTATGAACAGTTATACACCTCTACGCAAACACGACCTGTCGTTAGCATGGCAAAAGACCCAAGAGCCAAGCTGACCCGACACTTTACCGAAGACATCCCGGAAGTCAGCCTGTATGAGATTAGGATGGCCCTCAAACAACTTAAGAACAACAAGGCACCTGGCGACGACGGAATTACGACTGAGCTTCTGAGAGCGGGTGGAAAACCGGTACTTAAAGTCCTCCAGAAGCTGTTCGACTCCGTCATACTTGACGGTAATACGCCAGAAGCGTGGAGCAGAAGTGTGGTGGTGCTCTTCTTCAAAAAAGGTGACAACACCTTGTTGAAGAACTACAGACCCATCTCACTTCTGAGCCACGTTTATAAGTTGTTTTCGAGGGTAATCACGAATCGTCTCGCACGCAGGTTTGACGACTTCCAGCCACCCGAACAAGCCGGTTTCCGAAAAGGCTATAGTACCGTAGACCACATACATACGCTTCGGCAGATTATACAGAAAACCGAGGAGTATAATCGGCCACTATGTATAGCGTATGTGGACTATGAGAAAGCCTTCGATTCCATCGAGACCTGGGCAGTGCTTCAGTCTCTCCAGCGATGCCGCATGGACTATCGCTATATCGAAGTGTTGAGGTGCATTTACAGCAAAGCCACAATGTCTGTCCGATTACAGGACCAGTGCACAAAACATATCCGGGTACAGAAAGGCGTGAGACAGGGAGATGTCATATCTCCGAAACTGTTCACTGCCGCGCTGGAAGATGTGTTCAAGCTACTGGACTGGAACGGACATGGCATCAATATCAACGGCGAATGCATCACTCACCTTCGGTTTGCCGACGATATAGTCATTGTGGCGGAGTCGATGGAGGACCTCGGTGCTATGCTCAGGGACCTCAGTAGAGTATCCCAACAGGTAGGTTTGAGGATGAATATGGACAAGACGAAGGTCATGTCAAATGTTCATGTCTCACCTGTACCGGTTATTGTTGGGAATACCACACTCGAAGTTGTTGACGAATACGTCTACCTGGGTCAAAAGATCCGATTGGGTAGATCCAACTTCGACAAAGAGGTCCAGCGAAGGATCCAACTCGGATGGGCAGCGTTCGGGAAACTACGGCACATCTTGGAGTCCAAAATACCCCAATGCTTGAAGACGAAAGTCTTCAATCAGTGCGTGTTGCCAGTGATGACTTATGGAACTGAGACGTGGTCCTTAACTGTGGGCCTCATAACAAAGCTCAAAGTCACACAGCGAGCTATGGAGCGAGCTATGCTCGGAGTCTCTTTGCGCGACAGAATCCGTAATGAGGATATTCGCAAAAGAACGAAAGTAGCCGACGTAGCTCGAAGAGTAGCTAAGCTGAAGTGGCAATGGGCAGGCCACATCGCTCGCAGAACTGACAACCGATGGGGAAGAAAGGTTCTCGAGTGGCGACCACGAACCGGAAGACGCAGTGTTGGACGGCCTCCCACTAGATGGACAGATGACCTCACGAAGGTCGCTGGAAACCGCTGGTTGCAGGTTGCGCAGGACCGTTCGTTGTGGAAATCTAGGGGGGAGGCCTATGTCCAGCAGTGGACGTCTTACGGCTGATGATGATGATGATGATGATGATGATGAGATGGCATATGAGACCGACTGACATTTAAAATAAAAGCGGCCTAGTGCGAGTCGGACGCGCCCGTGAAGGGTTCCGTAGCAGCAAGTAAAATACAAAAGTTCTTGTACCTACTTAGTTCGTTGTAACTTTGATCGATGTTTTAATAATAATAGTTATGACGTACTAAAAAAGTACTTACTAGATCGAGTTCAAACTAATTTTTGGTGGATGTTTGCATGGTAATGTACATCTCTCGCGCAAATTATTCAGTATAGATAAAAAAAATATTAGAAACCTCAACATCATTTTTAAAAACCTATCCATACACAACCCACACGCATGGGCTTGATGAAAAAAAAATTGGCAGTCATAGGAACTGCCGATAGAAGTGAAAACTTATAACTCTGAATTTGATAGCTTACTTTGGAAACTACACGGGTGTACCTACCGGAAGGCGTGGCCTGACCATCATGGCATGGCCATCTAGAAATGCGTTAGCATTGCCCATTGGCTCACGCATTTCTAGATGGTCATGCCGTGATGGTTAGGCCACGCCCTTTCAGCATTTCCCATTGGCTGACGCATTTCTAGATGGCCAATGGCCGTGGCCCCGAGTTTATCCGAAGATTTCTTATCATACCCGAGCGTGACGCTAGAATTCAATTCACACCCCGCGAAAAATCTGTCTAAAAGCGCGCCTGCGCGGTCAAAAGAAGTTTTCACTTCAAAATCTTGGGAGGTGTCAAGGGACATTCTGATGGAACGAAGTTGTACAAAATATTGCAACTCTTTACTGTTTCTGTTAAAATCTTTTATATTTCTGTTGTCCTGGTATCTGGAGATAAACGCTGGGCTGTTGGAGGTAGGTAATCGAAACTCTTTACTGTTTCTGTTGCCCTGGTACCTACCTGGCCGTTTTTACCGAGTTTACCCGAAGATTTCTTATCATATCCGAGCGTGACTATTGATGAATCCATTTCACAGCCCACGAAAATTCTGTCTATAGCGCGCCTAAAGAAGTTTTCACTTCAAAAAAATGAGTTTCTGTTCTAAGTAACACCAAAGTTCTAAGTAGTTTTGGTACCCCCAAAATCTATTGTTTTCTTTTAATTTTCGTGTAAAAATTTTAATCTAGTTCACAGAATACGGTAAGTGGATACTTACCAAGTTTCAACAGTATAGTTCTTATAGTTTCGGAAAAATGTGCCCGTGACACACGAACGGTCAGACAGACAGACACGTAAAATCCACAAGGTTTCCGTTATTACGTTTTACGGAACCCTAAAAATAGTGTAAATTTACATTTTCACAAATTTTAAAAACGGTGTTTTGCAGAAGAAGTGTTTTTTTTGTTTGTAGAAGCATAATTATTTAATGATGTAACATAGCGTTTTTATTGGATTGTATGTCGCTAGCAATCACATCAAATCATTTATTCATTAAAAATTTAAAATCATGGTACTGACTGAATGTGCCGGTAATGTTGCCTCTCCCTTGCAGCCGAAGCAGCAGCACCTGGATGTCCATCTTGTACTTGCCGGCGAAATCTAACTTCGGCAGAAGCAGCTTGAAGTCGAACCGGTTCTTCACCAGGTCTGACCTGAAACGAACGTACCGAAATGGATACAGAACACTATTACCATAAACAAACCGGTGAACAAGTCGGAGTTTCTAGAATACATGTTTATGTACAACGCCTGTACGAAATCAAAATGAGTACCTATGATATGTTCTCCATTTTGAACACACTTCTAAGGACATGGCATCACAAAACAATGTGATCCATACAAAAATGCCTTCAGGTCTCGGCGAAATTTATCGAGCGTTTAATTATTTTTGTTTTGTTTTCTATGGATCACTTTAAATCAGCAAACCTCAATGCATATATTTTCAAGATGTTTTGATAAAGTTTCTTTGTATATTCCACTATCCTTCTAATATTATAATTGTTTGTTTGTTGCTCAATCACGTCCTAACGTATGAACTGATTGGGAATATTAGTTAGATTATTGTCTGGAAGAACATATAGGCTACTTTTTATCCCGATAAAACAACGGGAACGGGAACTACGCGGGTAAACCCGCGGGGCGCTGCTAGTATGTACATACACAGGGTTATTGGTAATCAGCCTGCATCCGTTTAAGGGCATGTTCTGTATATTTAAACAAACAACTTTTATTCTACAACTTTCGTTAAAACTCAATAGACAACCCAAAAAAAATAGTGTTTGTTGCCCTTTTTTGTACTGTTTAGCGACTTTTTAGTGTTTATTCACTTCGGCACATCATTTTTTGCGCGTTAAAGAGCGTACGCGCTCTTGTTACAAATTGTTACGAAGAGTTCGATGCTTTTAGACCGTGCAAATGTTTTTTTTTTTTTGTAAAAGAAAAAAAAAACTTTTTTTTTTTAAACTGTAGAACAAAAGTTGACGTATTGAATGTACCTAACATCCCCTTAAAAGGATGCAGGCTGATTACCAATAACCCTGTATAAGTACCTATAGGTATTTTAAAATGAAATCGGCAGAAAACCCAAAAGAAGACAATCTGTTATCTCTTATACCTACAGCAGCTTTTGTTTTATTTCTCCTGGTAACGAGCCCTGTTCTTGCTATCCAGCACACGTCTTGCTGGTCTGTCATTTTATCTAAAGCTGCCTATACACACTGGGCCAGTGGAGGCCAACGCGAGTGTCGACAAAACGTAGCATCCACACACTGGCCCAGCGCTGGCAAAAGCGCGGTAGGCCAATAGGAGAACAGGACGCTACTCGCCGAGCGCCTTTGTTTTGTGCACAAAAACCGACACCGGTCACGAGAGACGAGTCGAGACAAAACAGCCCTATACACACTGGCCACTTGCCGTCACTCGGCCAGCGAGGCGAGCGACGCGAGTCATTACAAAACGACCCTCTGGCGTTGGCCTGCACTGGCCCAGTGTGTATAGGCAGCTTAAGAAATAAGTAATATAAATACGGTACGTACTTAAGTTCTTCAATGATAAAGTTGCTAGGTCCTCGCACTTTCACATCGTTGACGACTGCTGTGAGCTTGGCTCCTTGGGGCCCTCGTGCGAGTGCTATCTGACCCAGGCTCAGGGGCTCGATGCCTGGCACGTTCAGCTCCGGTATACCCTGGAAATAATGACAAATTGTTTCATGAAAATGTTTAAATCAACCAACAAGAGCCAAATAAAATTATGCAGGTTGCAACAACTCAGGGACAGAAAACGTGCGAAGGTTAGCCAGAGAAACTTCATAAATGTGGCTGACTGCCTCTAATTACATTTCAAAGCGTTTATTTCTAAACTACAACGGTAATTTAAACTAAACTCTGACTCTAAACTCTGTTTTAACTAAAACAAAATGATAACTAAATAAAGCACATTATAATGATAGTAATTTTGCTACTATCACACTAACAGAATGGCATGTGCATTGGATCAATTTACACACTTACGGATTTGTAAGGAATTCTAAGATGTTTACATAATCGACGAACCACACATAATGGTGAACTTTTTTTTGTTACGACCATACCGAGACACCCAAATTAGCTGAGCTCACGCTTGATTGTTTCCGGTCAATAACTGAATTAGGCAAATTACGATAATAATGATAAAAAAAAATAAGCAGTCCATGCGATGTAAAATCAATTTTTATTGAAAGAGTTTTACATAATAGTGAAAATTTATCGGATTAACCGTTGAAATTGAAGGAATAGTCCGCCATTAACTACTAATAAAATTCAATGGTAAAATAGCTTCTGCTTCTTTACTATTGCTAAACTCAAAAACAGATTTAACTGTAACATATTTCCAATTAAGAAATATGCATAATTAATTTCACAACATATTTCATATTTCTCGACCTCGAGATTATCGGGTTTTAAACTAAAAATCATCCTAAAATCATTCTATTTGACAATGGACGATGCGGTTTATCCTTAATCTGACAAATATTGACATAGCCTTGACATCTCAACTATGTATGTTCTCAGGAATATT
The DNA here is from genome assembly GCA_963693475.1 of Ectropis crepuscularia. Classification (NCBI taxonomy): domain Eukaryota; kingdom Metazoa; phylum Arthropoda; class Insecta; order Lepidoptera; family Geometridae; genus Ectropis; species Ectropis crepuscularia. Next base: position 9,068,402 of record OY856339.1, read on the forward strand.
CCTCATGGTCGTAGCACTTACATCACTCGAATCGCAAGATCTTCAACAATGGTAATTTTTATATTAAATAAAGTAACGAGGACGTTGGGAATTTGATGGTAATCTCCTTCCAAAGAGTGCGATTGGCGACCGAGAATAAAATTGGCGTAGGGTCAGCACAAACTAAAAGCCCACTAAAATTCCCACTGCTGGGACTTCTGAGGGCCAGTGATTGCCATATGATCTCGACATGACATGACATCGGGGCGCAGGGTCACCGGTACAAAGCCGCGATGTTTTTGCACTGATTAACATTCGGCTTGGGGTTTTGGAACGGAACATAGAAATTGTATAAATATACCAACATTTTTATTTTCGACACTAAAAAGCACAACTTACAAGAGCACTTCAGGCGCATAACTATCATGCATTGTAAATTGTAATAAACGAGAATCCAGAAATGTAATCTATTGAGGTAGTTGCATCGGTCTGAATACCCAAAGAACGTTAGTTGCATGACTGAACTTACATTATACAGTCCAAACTACTAGCCCTAAACGTCATATCTAGAGCGCGTGTTGTTTGTGTAGTAAAGTAGGTTTGATCTTCTTCGAAATCTTCTGACTATCTATCTATCCTATCCCTAAAGGTTTATCTGTCATATCTCTGTCCTTGAAGGTGTCAAAAACGACATTTCAATAAAAAGCACGCACGCAAAACTCTATCATAACATGTCTTGGTCCATTTTATGCCAGATAAGTTACATCGTATAAATTTACTAAGTACAATAAACTTAGTAGGCACCTAACATTTTTTAAGTATACGATAAATACGTGTGTTAATTGTGAAATCTGAGTGTTCATTTCAGATTTTAAGGTAAAAACTTCAAAAATCTACTAACTATATATTTTAGGAAATTCCAGAATTACACACGAATTCAAGAATTGGATAGATACATTTACTCCAATTCTTAAGTTACGGATTCCAAATATTACCATCACAAGTTTTGGAATACTAAATTACAACTTATCTATTTCCTTGCTCATAGGTTTGCAGATTTATTTCGAAACACTTGCCCCTGTTTATTACAAAACTGCGTTTGACAATGACATACTTTCTTTATTATAGCTCAATTAAATAGATTTCGACTCCTGCGACTGCTTGGAGGCCACAATCTAGCATACGTTTCTTTGGATGTGAGAACGGTGATTATTTTGATTGATACATTTATTAGGTTAACGACCCTTGGTTTTGTAACTATACCTTCGTGGGTTTGTAAGCGCACCTTTTGTTATGGAATGAATTTGAGCAGGTGCCCTTGAGAGTTGTTCCCAATTCTTGACAGCACGATCATTCATAATAAAGTTGGTAAGCTCATCTTTCTACGTTGCACTGTTTCAGTAAATATTTAGTTACTTTAGGTTTATGAAAAAATAGCAGCAGCAGGAGGATTTCATTATTTCACACGAACAAACTTTTTGTATGTATTGTGTCAAAAAACTACTGATGTGGTAGTTAATTTCGTATTTTTTCTTACATATTCACATGGTTGAATAATTACGTAATTAACAATAAAACACGAGAACGATGCGATGAAATTATTCTTGCAGATATACTACACGACATTTATTAAAATTAGATACATCTAATCACAGAAATTTAAGTAACTGGATTGCTGTGTATTTAATATAATAAAAGCAGAATTAAAAAACTTTTCCATGAAAATGCTAACCCATCCATGGTTCGAAGATGTGTTAATATAAATTAAGAACACTTTATACTTACATATAAAATGTTCTTTTAAATAAGATAGAGATCTTTTTTTGCCAGAGAAATTACAGGGCTTAGAGATACAACATCTTAGATCTCTGGGTGACGAGCGCAGTGCAGTGCTAGGTAATGATTTGGACTCTTCATGTTCCAATAGCTGCATGTCACTGTGCTGTTATGTGGCAGGCATGTTGCTTACCATCAGGCAAATGACCTGCTCGTCTCGTCACTCTTTATTTAAAAAAAAAAAATAGTTCTAACTAAATTTTGAATAATAAGTAGGTTATAAAGACCATAACATCTATCATTCTACGAGCAGTCTAAGCTGTGGAATACGTTGCCTGAGTGGGTTTTCCCCGATGGTTACAATCTTTGTGTCTTCAAATCGAGAGTGAATCGGTTTTATCTAGGTAAACACGCTCCATCGTAGACCGCATCATCGCTTAGCATCAGGCGAGATGGCGGTCAAGTGTAAACCTATAGAAGTTAAAAAAAAAAAAAAAACAACAGACGTACTAAACTATCAAAATCGACGATTACAACATTAAATGAGATGCTTAAAAACTAAAGTCTACTATTAACGCAACAACACGAGCCAGATCACGAGCCGCGGGAAACCACAAACTGTACAATCACGTGCACTAATAAGTTTCCTAATATCTAAACCGGTATTCCGTTCGTCCTAATTCAGGGCTCAAGGATATAAGCCTAGTAAAATTTGCTCAACTTGATACCTTCTGTATGTCCCTTCGCTTTTGCATCATGTTTCCTTTCGAAAAGGTATATAGGTAATACTGGTTAATACTGCAATCAATCTAAGTCTAATCTGGATATATTTTTAATGTAGCAATTCATTGCTGGTCTGATCTATACTTGGTGATATAGTTCGCCTGAATCAAGTCAAAAAATGTGTTGTAGTCATAATAATGAACAATTTTTACTATAAAACCAAATAAGAGGTCATGTAAAAAAATGGTGAAAAATGTCCCATCATTCATCGAGTTCAAAGTGCATTTTTTTATGAAGAGTCCTTTTTTCGCGAATTCATGTTTGAATCCATGGTCAAAAGTTGTTCATTGTAATGAGCCATTGTAAGGATGGACACATCCTTTTCGACTTAACATAGCTAAAATAAAAAGATACCATGTAATCTACTTATTACATAAAATTAAGAATTCTGACGTAGTAGCATAATACCTAATACTAGATCTCAAATAAATATTAGTGGGCATTTCTCATACAACACCATCGAGCTCCAAACTAAGTAAAGCTATATATCTATAGCTATTATATAAATATGTATAATTGAAAATACATACTTATTGTTATTATTCATACAAAACCCAGACACAACAAATATTCTTTTGTATTCATCACACAAATATTTGCGAACCCACGGCCCACGGCTTTGCAGCATAACTAACCGGATAAATACACATACACACACGCAAAATGTATGAAACAGAACGGATCCTGATCAAATATCGTTTTTTTGTAATGGTAACGTACGAAAATACTAAGTGTTAATTAAAACTATCACGTAATAGCACGGTAAGTTGAAATAATAACAACATTATGCCTGCGCAGTTTGCCTGAGGAAGTGCCAAAACTATACCAATTATTCTGCCGCCGGGCAGTAACATGCAAGAATTACTGATGTAATTAGTAGCTCGAAGGGCAACGTTGCAATGCTTCCAGTGAAATTACTAAGCAAATAAATATACCATCAACGAACGAGGATCGTAATGGAGACAGACAGGGACTTGATCGAATTATATTATTACAAGAACTTAATAAAATTGTGATGGAATGTTTTTACATTTTGACTGCCTTACAACGACTGTGGTGCATATGTATAAGCATACCTCTACGAGGTGCGATTCGAAGGAGGGGGGGGGGCACATAGAATCACGAATCCTCCCCCCTCCCTCCCAAATCGTATACGTTAAATGGAAAAAAATACAAACAATCAACTGGAACGGTAACTACGCGGGTCCTAACATCGCGACTAGATCATTATTTATATAAGTTCAAATCACGAATTAAAATTCATTTTGAATGGAAAATATTAAGTGACGTTTTGCAACAGGTGTATGACATCTCCGAGTACATTTGAAACATCTAATCACATCATTTTGTACTCTACGAACAGCTGTTTAAAAACAAAGAACACGTGGACCTCACATAATACAAACCTTGATAATCCACCTGAGAAATACGTGTCATCGACAAAAAAAATGATCTGTACGTGCTTCCAATACACCAGCACCATCAAATCCAATATGATTGTTACCGGAACGTTGAGTTCAGATAACTCCTATCTATTTAAATATGAGTATATAAATGAATTTGTAGTAAACATCAGGGCAATCGTTCAACTATGGGGTCCGAAGTGGTTTATATTGTGGTTCTTCTATGCATTTTGCAGGTAAGTTACCTTTTGAAAGTTATCACTTCTTATCAAAATATCGCCTTATATACGAAAGAAATTACATATTTGTTAGGTTTAAATGGCTATAATTACACTTTCGCACGAAATTTCGTCACATAAAACTTAAGCAATTAGAGTACCTACGCTATATCAGGAACAATAATATTTTATCCTTTCTGAATTGTGGTATAAAGAGATTAATGATATTAAAAAAATACTTATTATAATTATTGGACATTTACTAGCACTTGGTATGCGTAGAATTTAGTGTTTCAGTTCTTAGACATTCAAACAATACTTTTTAGGCACACAAATCGATCTTACGGCATGTATTAATCTTTTTCTGTACATTACATCATTTATGTAATCTTTTTTAATTTTTGCATTAATTCTTTAACATCCACGCCATTTAACCAAAACAGGAAGACATAATGTAACATTATTCTAATTAATGAAAATTAAAAATATTAACGAATGGACTCTTTTTAATTACAGTGTGCCCAGTACCAAGCTCAAAATGGAAGAACCACAGACACAGTGGTTCAAATAAGGACACCTAATTATCGCAGAAACAACTTTTTACCATACCAGAATAACCTGGCTTACCCGTTCCCGTACTTCAACCAGTATTTTGGCAGCTGCTATAACTGCCTAACAACATCTACAACGAAATATCCAATCAATGTATCAGTACCGACCAACCCATTACCAGTCAATGTGAAATTAAATTGTAAACAAAACCCTAAATGCAAACAAGTTGTAAATGTTGAATTGCAAGTCAAACCGAAGTCGTGTAACACATCAGCTCCAGGTAACCCTCCAACACCACCAACTATAAACCCACCAGACAATACAACTTTACCTCCTATTGATAATTCACCGCCACAGAACAGTACCGAGAACCCACCAACGACTTATAATCCTCCACCAACGAATAATTCGAGCTCACCACCAGCTGAGAATCCACCGGCTCAGAATCCACCGGCTCAGAATCCACCGGCTCAGAATCCACCGGCTCAGAATCCACCAGCTCAGAATCCACCGGCTCAGAATCCACCGGCTCAGAATCCACCGGCTCAGAATCCACCGGCTCAGAATCCACCGGCTCAGAATCCACCGGCTCAGAATCCACCGGCTCAGAATCCACCAGCTCAGAATCCACCGGCTCAGAATCCACCGGCTCAGAATCCACCGGCTCAGAATCCACCAGCTCAGAATCCACCGGCTCAGAATCCACCAGCTCAGAATCCACCGGCTCAGACTGATCCAACTACCGATGATCCACCCAGCTCTACCCCACCTGCCACTCCCCCAGCAGATAACAGTACTAGTTCATCAGCAGTTGCTACAGCATCGGATTCAGGCGATGGTTCAACCGCAACAGCGGTTGCTACTTCATCGGATTCAGGCGACGACTCTGCAGCAGCAGCAGCAGCCAGTTCATCGGATCCAGGTGACGATGCAGCAGCAGCGGCTGCCAGTTCATCGGATCCAGGTGACGATGCAGCAGCAGCCAGTTCATCGGATCCAGGTGACGATGCAGCAGCAGCCAGTTCATCGGATCCAGGTGACGATGCAGCAGTAGCGGCTGCCAGTTCATCGGATCCTGGTGATGACGCAGCAGCAGCGGCTGCCAGTTCATCGGATTCTGGTGACGACACAGGAGCAGCGGCTGCCAGTTCATTGGATTCTGGTGACGACGCAGCAGCAGCGGCTGCCAGTTCATCGGATTCTGGTGATGATGCAGCAGCAGCGGCTGCCAGTTCATCGGATTCTGGTGACGACGCAGCAGCAGCGGCTGCCAGTTCATCGGATTCTGGTGATGATGCAGCAGCAGCGGCTGCCAGTTCATCGGATTCTGGTGACGACGTAGCAGCAGCGGCTGCCAGTTCATCGGATTCTGGTGACGATGCAGCAGCAGCGGCTGCCAGTTCATCGGATTCTGGTGACGACGCAGCAGCAGCGGCTGCCAGTTCATCGGATTCTGGTGACGATGCAGCAGCAGCAGCTGCCAGTTCATCAGATTCTGATGACGACGCGGCAGCAGCGGCTGCCAGTTCATCAGATTCTGGTGATGATGCAGCAGCGGCGGCTGCCAGTTCATCGGATTCTGGTGACGACGCAGCAGCAGCGGCTGCTAGTTCATCGGATTCTGGTGATGATGCAGCTTCAGCGGCTGCAGCATCGGCTACAAGTGCATAACACTAGACGAACTAAAAAGTGACATTGACTAATTTCAAAATACAAAAAATTTATTTTTCTAAAATAGTCTATTTACTGAAAAGAAATGAAATCAGTTCGATGAAGACATGAAAAAAAGTGCTAAGAAAGTAAATGGAATAACAATATTTGATTTTGTCGATTCAACTTTTACAGGAACAATCACAACCACGACAATAATAACAACAATCTCTACTAAAGATACAAATAATTCTCCTGAATTAATTGCTTCGCTAAATCAAGCTTCAAGCGCTCCAGCAACAGGTACTTCAGTGAATTCAATCAAAGTTAAAGACATTATAAAATGTTCTGAAATAAAACTTGTCTTAAAGATGTTTGTACAATCAACTGTCGTTCTTCCTTGTAGGTGAAACTATAAAAACCGAAAATGCAGGATTATCTACAATAGCCGGTAGTTCCTCATCGATATCAACAGAGACAACGACAACAACTACTACAACAATATCTGATGCAAATTCAAGTGGAACTTTTGGAGACGCTGGCTCTTCTACTACTGGTGCAACAAATGGTACTGTTGATTTATAGAATACTCTTGAAGATATCATGTCCATAAGGATTGATTTGTGATAAGAGTGTTTTGCATACGGTTTTTTCAGGAATATCAAGTGAAAGTAAGAGTACAATTTCCGGTACCGATACAAAGACTACATATACTACAGTTACTGGAACAACAGAAACAAATTCAATGAATGTAAACTCTGATGAACCTGACCCAGATATAGATTCAGACGAAGATGAAGACGAAGACGATGATGATGATGATGATGGTAGCATAATTAATTAGATAATACATTTTATAGAGAAGCGTTTCATAGTGTTCAATCATAATGTTTGAAACTACCGTCAAGAAAGTGTCCAAATGAAAATGAATCTAGAAACCCAGTGTTAAAAACAATGTATTTGTTCATTGGATATGAACTACCTCAGGGTGTTTAATCAAACTAGAAGACAATATAATGAAAAATCAACACCAAGGAGCATAAGTAGTTGTGGCAACCAATCGTAAATAAAGATGAACAAAGCACATGGAGTGTCAAGGCTACATGGGATCCATGAAGAGAGGTTAACAATAAAGGACTTTTCAAAAAGAGTAATAATAATAGTACGAGAAAACAACCCAGCGGAGTCAAAATTAGGCACTTCTAAAGTTTAGAATACCTGATCTTATCTAACCTCTTTGGGAACCTCTAGATACAGTTTTATAATAAATTAAATATACCCATGCGGTGTCATAATTATTTCAGATATTTGATTTAAATACCCTCATTTAAATTACAAAATATATCCTCAACTAAATTAAATTACACGCACGCATTTATACGTAATACTGGTTTCTAAAATAATTATTGTTAAATTGAGAACCATTAGGTCGATGATTGGATATGCAATTTTATGAATAGGTTTTATATCGGACGGATCTACAATCGCTAATGAGATTTTTAACTAAACAGCTAGTTTACGAAAAAATCAACGAATGCCCTAAATGTCTTTTTTTACTTTTATATGTTTACAACCGACTGGCAACTCATTCCATAGCCGTTCTCCAACTCTTCGCCCGTATCTTTGGAATATCAACCATGAAACGGTGCCGCTTCTTAGAGCTACGAGAAGTGTCATAGAAAACAAGGCAAGGTGGTATTAAGCTTTTATATCACAATAAAATATTCTGCTTTAGCGAACAAATTTCCCAGTTTCAAGGCACACAGGACGTCTACCTACCTACTCTTTTTCTACGAAAAATGTAATTTAGAAATAAACTCGCGACTTTCCTACTCTGGTTCTACTTCGTTTCGTCCGAACGAACATTGTTTTACCCTAATTAGAGTAGACTTAGAACATTTAAACGAACGAAACGACAGATCGATCGAGCAGAACCGGAGTAGGAGAGTCGCGAGTTTGTTTCGAAATTACGTTTGTCGTAGACGTCCTGTATACCTGAAATTGGGAAATTTGTTCGCTAAAGCAGAATATTTTATGGTGATATAAAAGCTTTATCACGGAAAATTTTTACTGTAAGGTATTTTTACATATGATACAAACATTCTATAAAGTTTACATTATAGGTACGTAATTCTAGTGGTAGGAATGTTGACAGACTTTACCGGGGAAAGTAGGTACCACAATTTTGTGAGTCCTTTTTTCTAGTAATGAGTAAAGGGACATGTGCTTGTTAGTAATGTACCTGCTCATAACAGCTCAGTGTCACTCAACTATTGGAACATGAAGAATCTTTACCTAGCAGTTATTCTATTGCAAACTTTCCACATTACAGGGCAAAGAGATAAGTGTCAATAAGAGAAATATGGATATCAGGGTGACAAGCATAGTGCAGTGGTATACAGTCTCATTTGCCTCTACATAAATAAATGGTTGTGTGTCACTCAAGCGTAGATCCATGAGGATCATGACCCCCCCGCCCCCTACACTCCTTCCCTGGGCTGGGTGCCGTGCCTAGGTGGATCACTGATTAATAAGCATGCGTGTAGGTACTTATCGCACAGTTGTGTGACTTGACAACGACTATGTGACCCCTCCCTGAGCCCCACGTGACCTCCTCCCTCCTTGGAGCCAAACCTGGATCCACTCTTGTCACTATGATGTTATGGGCAGGTGAGTTGCTTACCAAAAAGGGGCATGTATTATTGCAAGGTCTTCTCTTTACTCTTTATAAAAAAATACAACTATGCATTAGAGTTTATGATGCAATTTGAAAAGGTAGGTTAAGAAAAGGTAATTGGGGATTGAAACTATAATCTTAGCACAAGCTTCACAAGTTGTCGGCGCGAAACGATTGCGATTATAACAATTAATCGAAGTTTCGTATCTTTAAGTTGTATAGAATTTTCGATATTGCTTGTTTAGAAAACAGTTGTACTGAAAACACTTAAAATGGCGCTGTACTCTCCAATTTATTTACGATTGTAAAACTACGCTTTTTAGTTCATAAAGTGATATCTATGCATTTATTTCATCAATAATTGCATTTTTCCTGGCATAGTAACGAAATTAAATTATTTTGGATCTTTGTGGGGCACATTATCAGATCTTTTGGTTATAATAGTGTTCTGTTTCACCATTGTTCTTAGGTACCGCATTTGTTCCTTCATTCATCTAGATTTCATATACCTATATATTTAGTAGTACCGTAGTAGTAGTAGGTAGGGTGAACCTTTGCCAGTTACTCTACCGCTAAATGTGCAAACATTACTGTATTTCGGTTTGAAGGGCAATGTTTCGAGATATAACATCTTAGATCTCTGGGTGACGATCGCAGTGCAGTGCTAGGTAATGATTTGGACTCTTCATGTTCCAATAGCTGCGTGTCACTGTGCTGTTATGTGGCAGGCATGTTGCTTACCATCAGGCACATGTCCTGTTCGTCTCGTCACACTTTATTTAAAAAAAAACCTGGAAAAGGTTGCTTTAGGCGTCATTAGTCATGGTTTTTTTTTTATTTAAGTTCGATCATTATTCTGAAGTTACGGCTGGTCTACTCAGCAGAATGGCAACTGACGATCCAGAATCCCGAAAATACAGTGGTGTGCGTGGGGTTCGAACCGACGCACACCACTGTATTTTCGAAGTCATGTTAGTAATAATGGTGAAGAAAAACAGGGAACTGACATTTTCCTAGAATCTTTCCAGGTCATACGTCATGGGCTAGGGTATGGATTATGGTCTTGAGTTTTTCCTTACGAGAGAAGGTTCCAAGTCTCAGCAGTACGAACATTTAGTGGGCTACTTATGCTTATGCCTTAATGGTAACTATTATACCAATGGTTTATCTTACCTCGATCATCTTAGGACGCAGGAGATCAACGGAGTTCATTATGCACTTGTCCACTTCGGGGTCATTCCGCTGACACACTTTGATGTACGAAGCTGAAAAAAAAATTGAAACTGTTTAGGAAAACGTAAACTGTAAAACTGAAATTAAACTAGTTATTAGTATTAAATTAACTGCAGACAACCTACGCACCAAATTTATCACCAATACGTAATTACTCTTCTATTTAAAACCGTCATAGCGGGCGAAGATTCGTATCGTGTTGGCGCGACAAAAAATTCGTGTTCGCGCATAGGCGATGTTCTTGTCTACATTAAGTCGGTCGAAGACATCTAAAGGCCGATTTACATCAAACGAGCGAATGCTCATTCTATCCCCACTGTATCAAATTCATTTGGTTTAAACAAACGTAGAGCATTCTTTCGTTGTTTTGTTTGCGTTCGCAAATATTCTATGGAATATATAATAAATATGGAAAACACTAAGAACAATCTTTCGTTTACACTAAAAGATCGAGAAAGACTGCTCTTGTTCCAGCTCTAGCTCTATGTTCGTTCAGTTTAAATCGGCCTTACTACATCGGCTTCGCCCGAATACTTCGCGATGACACGATATACCCGGCCACATTCAAGATTCGCCGTAGCCCGCTAATGTACCCAAAGCATTAGTCATATTTTGTGTAACGAAAACTGTCAAGGGTGAAAACGTAACAAAATAAAATCAGGTAACGTAAATCTAAAATTTGAGTTTTAAGAATACTAAGATTGTACCTAAAATATATAACGTATTATATTTAAATATGAAAACTCATACTATGTACATCCGTCGACCATCATACGGAAACCATTTCTCAGGCAACATCAGGATGAAAATGGTCATAAAAGGAATTAAAAGGCGGGAATGCAATTCATGCTACAAAAGCAGTTAAATATGAATGAAGTATTTACATGTAAGTAGTTAGTCAGGTATGTACTACAGTTATTATTGTAAATGACTAAACTTAATTTATAATTTAATGTAAGTAAAGTAAAGATTACCTAATCTTATTTACTCTTTGAGTTTGTTGGATGCCACATACCTCAAAAATGTTTATATCGATTTAATTTTGCCCCAAAGCTAGATTATCTCCTAGTGGTCGAAATGCAAACATAAAACAATATTTATTTATTCTCAAATTGACCACAGACTTTATCTATGTCACCGTAAAATTGTAAAAACCGTTGGTTTATAGTCTAACAATGTTATATTACAAAGTTTAAAATAGGTAGGTACCTAACATAACCTACCGTGATAGTATAATCTCACGCGTTACATTTATTAATTAATTGTTTTCATTGTTAACTGTCGGTGATTGTAATTTTACGACAACATCTATAAAAAGTATGCGTGGGTTTATTAATTTAGCTTTTTTAATAATTTTCCGTGTGTAATTTTTTTAATAACATATTTGATCGTAAACGGTCTCCTATTTCACCAATTTCTGTATCGTAATGTATCTCATTACGTACTTGTGCGGTAATGTATAATGTAAAACGCACGGTTTCAAAATGCTCCGTCTAAAACGAACGGTACCTACCTACGGCGAATTTAGATCGCTGGTTAAATACACTTTGAAGTTCTCATTGTAATTTATTATTTTTGTTATAGAATAGTTCGTATGATGTTAAAATATCGCGTTGTCAAAGTTATAGAAAACTCGGTAGATATTCTAATTGCCGTTTATCGCAACGCACGGTTCTGCAATAGACGTAGTGTGTCAACACGCGCCCCGGTCCCAATACACAATTGCTAAAGTTACGAGATCTATGCGAGATACGTGTGTACAATTCTAGTAATTTATGACTACAACAATCAATAATACATTATTATCGTTTTGTGCATAAACACATAAAACTAATTTGTACTATAACCAGGTAAACATGAGCTTAACTTAACAGGTCGCTAACTGACAATCGTGCCCAAAAACATAGCCCTATAGCCACGTTGAATGGCTATGCTAATCTCAAAAAGGTCGTCAATATAAAATGGTATAGAAAATAAAAGTCATATTTAGAAGAGTTAAGTAACGTAGGTTCTACTATTATCAACTAAATCGCTACGGTTCCCGTTTCTGCCTTTTTCCCCAACTACTTTCAATTACTATTTAAATTGCTACTGCGTCTTCATTTTATTATTATGTGTCCAGGTAATTAAATTTAAGTGGCGTCTCTTTGACCTAATATGTTTTTTTTCTACCTATATTATAGATCATATTGTAACTATGAATAAAATTCTAACTGCGTTTTATACCAAAGTAAATTAAATATTTACATAATTCGTATTTACTGATGTAGTCTAGAATGGCACACCCCACTGTTAAAAATTTCAAAAACCATTTCCACCCAAAGGCTGCCTGGAAGAAATCGCTTTCAGCGATAAGGCCGCCTGTTGTGGCACTAACTTTTTTTTTTCTTTGTCTGTATATCTGTTTTCTTTCGGTGTGTACAATAAAGAGTATCTATCTATCTATATTTAGTTTAATATTCTAATCCTGGTAACGCTTTACGAGCAAATTCGATGTGTTAAAGTTATGTTACAGTGATATTATAACGACGAATGTTTGTGGGTCTGTAATAGTGTTTGTTCTCACGTATATAATATTAAAATAATACCTAATAATATTGGTGGACATTTCTCACATCACCACATCTTAACTCTGTAAAGACTAAACTAAATACACTGCAAGTACATTACCTTGATTAATAATCAATCAAATGTTTAAACCGTTTAAGGGTTGTATACCGTGGGTTAACCCCGCGAAGTGGAGCTATTGAATAATACCTAGTAGGCTACACTAATCTTTTGTGGAGCAGAATTGTTTTAATTTCAAGTCCGTATGATTTATCCTCCACTTTCTTTTTTATAATTTAAAATAACAGGTAACAATAAAACTCCAGTGTAATGGCAAATGACACGCCACAACACAACCTAGTGATATACAGCTTTTTTTTGGAACAAAAAGAGTCCAAATCACTATCCATCACTACAATAACATTACAACAAACCGTCTTACATCGCCCAGAGGCACAAGACGATCTATCTATATTTTTGCTTGAGACATTTCCTTCATACCATTTTTGTTAATAAATAAAATGTAATCAAAATCGCAATCTGTTCTAATTTCCTCAAAGAATACTAAGAAAAAGAATTGACGACAAGGATAATTTTATTATTCAGAATATTGCAAGATAAGATGAAAAGCTCTACACATATTTTATCAGTTCTGACATAAATATTTATCACTATTACTAAACAATATAAGTACTAGATAAAAAAAAAATGTAATCGAGACCGGATGCCACAACTATAAAATTAGAGGATTTACTTGTAATCATACCAACAAATTTTATAAACGTGAAAGGTTGGTTGTTTACAATTGTTATATTGGCTGCTCAATCGTTGCAGAAAAGAAAGGGATTAAGTTGAATTTCGGAACTGAAATAGATTTAGAAAATAGGTCTGCAATTAATGAAATTAAACTACTTTTCATTTCCAAAAATTATGGAGTTCTTTAGTTGATAACTACATATGTTTTTTTTTAATTCTACGCAGCTGAAGTCGCCGGCAAATGCTAGCATAGCAATAATCGTAATTAATAAATAATTTTGTTCTCTAAACCAATCATACTGTAATAGTGTTGAGCATTATGAATCAGTAAAGCAGACTTACGGATTTCTGCCGCTGCGCACCGCAGCGTTAGGAGAAGCACAACGCTGACCAACATTTTGTGTGTGGTTGCACAATGTGTTCGATCCGCGGCGGTCGGCCGGCCAAGTCGCGATGTGGGCCGCCACTGAGCGCTCCTGCCCACCTCTCCAACCACGCTCCCATGCCGAGGACACAGCACCAGCCCTGACAAACGACCGATAAACAAACAACGCACCAACCCTAATCAACATCCCAAGTACAAATCACCATACGCATTCAGCATAGTAATGCTGCCAGCATGGCTACACGCGCTTCCGACTGCTTGTGGGATAGAACAATTGGATTACATCATAAGAATAAGAATAAGAATTTATTTATTGCCATACTGTGTTCACAAAGATCTTAAAGTAGCTTAGGTATAGGTACAAACAGTGTGCCCAAGATCTATGGATTAGATATTCATCGGTTTATACCTACATAATTCAAAGTTTAGTGTAGCTACTTTAGACACATAGTATAGATCTAAATTGTATTGTTTGATTTACAACAACATAAAGAAATCAAAGTAAATGAAAATTATTGTAAGAAAAACTGTCATTGTTTACTAATAACGCAAAGAAACAAATTTTGGTTTATGTGCCACTGTTTCAGGACCTTCTCTTTCAAGTATAGGGATTCAGGACCTTCTTTTTCAAGTATAGGTACTAGGTCTTGGTTTACCGCGTGCTTATGCGTCAATAAAAAAATGGCTACAATCCCTGACCTAAGCCCAAACAGAAAACCTGGTTAAATACAACGAAATGAAGATGGATGTAGTATGTCCCGCTATTAATAGCTCACCGGAAACCCATCACTGCTGTTAAACACACACATACACACACTTAATTTTTTCTCACACATACTTTCACACCACCTCACTTTACCAAAGGCCTGAGATCGTCAACCCTTTACCCTTACAACACACACACATCAATCATTTCCTTTTCACACATTCACACACTCTCGCCCACGTACACATCACACCACCCCCTTCTCATCAACATGCATACATATATATATGTATAATTGTATAATCTAATGCGCTATTAATTTTCTCTATTTACATATCTATTAGCTTATCTATTCCCATTTTGATTACTATTCCAAGTTTTGAACTATACGGAAACAATTAAATAACAATAAATTTATCAATTAGTTTAAAATAGTAAATCAATCAGCAAAATAAGTAAGTACATGATGAATTGTAACTTGCGTAAAAAACATTGTTTAAATTATGTAATATGAATGTTTTTAATCAAATCAACAATTTAAATAGGTAATGTTTATTGATAATCAATTAAATCTAGATAATATTTTTAACGGTGTACGGAAGGCTAGAAATTGTTACCCAACAGAAATCTGGACCAGAGCGCCCAAGATACAGGCTCAGCCTAGTTTGGGGCTCAAAGTTAACAGTGAAGAAATTGATAATTGAAGTAATTATAAATTCTCTTTGTAAAATATAGTTGTAATCTTTAAGGAATAAATGAATTGAATTGAATAAACGTATAAAATATGTAGCATTGGTGGTTTACAAAAAAAATCTGTTCATTGTAGGTATTTCTCAAATGTAACAAATACCTACAAATGTTTACTCTTCCGGCGGAAACGAAACTACATATACCCAGTTTCGTAATCACACAGGTTAACTCCTAGCTGAGGTGACAATGCTCCTCCATCTAATGCCGTGAAATTAGTGATTAAGGTATTGATGAAATTGATAAGCACCGTTTGTCAACGAAAATACATTTTCATTTTATTGCGCTGGCAACTTGGCGGGGTGGTGGAGTGGTGGATGCCGAATGACCTCGAAAGATGTTTTTCTGGACACATCGGTTTTCTACACTGTGAAAGCTAGTGATGGCCACAAAGGGTCATCACTAGTTTGTACTAAGAAAAATATTCAGTGGTGCATGAGGGCATCAAACCTAGGATCTGGTAATCGTGAAATCTGACGTTTTAGCCATTGGGCTATCACGATTTCAAGGAAAAAAGATACATTTAAAAGTAATGGTCAAATAAAATTTAGATGCTCTGTTATCATCTCTAGTGTACCTACCTAGCAAATGCATAAAATCTACATAAAATACAACTCAGATCTCTAGTCACATAATTATTCTTTGAATTTTAACAAGTAGCTAACAACGTTAAATGCATCTGTTATTTGCACAGACAAGACGTTACTACTAATATCTACAATCCATTTAGTACAAATATATATATATAATAACTCTGTGTTAAATTGTATTCTTTTAGTTTACAAAAATAACTTTGAGATCGATACGAGATTAGTGAAGACTGTTAAATTATTCATGTGAGTAATATTACTAATTTTATTGTAAGCTTTTATTACACGTTACGTAAGTAAAGGATTAAACAGCAGCTATCACGAACTCGACTGCCTTATTCAACATTTGTATAATAATTGTTGTTGTTAAACTTGACCGTATATTGTTGACCTTGTCACAGAACGACTTTACCCGACTGAAGGCTTTTTATCTCTAGAGGTTTGAGTTATTTTTGCCGTCTTCGTGTCGTTATTAACGTTGCTTGACAAATGTATAGACAATTTTACCTTATAGTGAGAACTGCTAAGGCTACTGTTATAATTTTCTAAACATTTGTTAGCATTGACACGACATAACGGGGCAGCTTTTTTATGAAGGCAGTGTATGACCGTTGATTGCAAGTGGCCTCAACAGCCTACTGAAAAAACACCAAGTTCTCGTCTCTCACGCACACAAACCTAAAACACGTACCTCGCACCTTCCACCCTTTTTTTGTGGAGATAAATCCATTTACGCATCTTTCGCCGTGCAGAGATGCGGCGATTAAATCGGGCTCGATACCCTGGAAGTAGTGCTCCTACTGACTAAAACCCCCACGGGTTTTCACGCCACGCCATGGGATTTGCGGTAGAGTTGGGGGACTGCTATCGCATCTGAATGCGACCGTGCCACTGGCACCGCCCTTGCGGGCCCGCCACGCGGGGTAACGGGCCCCAGCGTTTGGTTCCAGTGACGCACCGTAAAACCAGCGGCACATCACCTCGTCAGGAAGGCATATCCGTGGAGGGGTGCTGGACAGCCCTAAATATCCGATGCCCCATGTTTTTCAGCGGAGACGGGATGCAAGTGACCATTTCGTCAGATGAGTAACAGATAATTGTCTCCTTTCAGAGTGCCCTCGGACGACCCTCATCTGAAAGACTTGAGAATTTTACTTGGCCGATATGAGTATCAGCCGAGAAAACGTCCCAAGCCTTCCAGTCCATTCTTTCCCTGAACTTCTAGACGCGCTGCTCGAAGGCAGAGGATTTCTCTCCGACCGGGATTAGCCATCACACAATAAGATACCACCGAATTGTCCACCACCATCAATTTATTTTCTACGATCAACCACAAAAGTAGGTGGCCAACATCAAAATGATTTGTCATATCAGCAAAAAAACGGGTTCTTTTACATATTAATTGTATTCTGTTATTTCTATCTAATGAAACAACCATGAGAAATAAAACTAAGCTAGCTCTAAAGAATTCATCATGTGTTAATCACCATAATTATCCAGCTAACTAGGTTACTGTCCATGCTCTAGTAGCCAAGTTTGCGTTGTTTTTCTCTAGTATGAAATTACGAGTTTCATTCAGTCTCAACCTTGTCAAAGTATTGGCAGGGCAGGCACAGCGGCGGCAAACAAGCGAGTTCCGGCGATTTCACCGCGCACAGGGAAATTCGGAGAGGTTCCGTTATCCAGGATGCTGGTTTATTGCGGTGTGTTGCAACGTGCCCGTCCGCTTGCTAATCCAGCGACGATTAGTTTTCATCATCAGAAAACTCCCACGTGACAGATGTACCCGTTATCAGCCGGGACAAAAAAGTAAGAATTGTCGTTTTCACAAACAATTTAAAAAATTTGAAAGTTGTAAGACTAATGGAAATCCGATTTAAATTCCAACCAAAATCAAGAATATTTTGCAAATAGGATCGTCTCGTTATCGTGTCCTGTGTACAAAACCAGTGAAAATTATTGATGGCATTGCTATCGCTATCTTTTCGATTTCGCGTAAACAGAGACTAACAATAAAAGGATATCTGGCTCTATTACATACCTAAGATGAAAGAAACTTCATCACTAACCTCGTCACTGTATTGTCGCTTAATTTCCTTTTTATGGACTAATAGCGCCAAACGGCTTACCCCGCTTTCTTCCCGATTCCGTTAATTTCTTGTGATAAACATTTGCCTAGGTTTTATTCCAGACTAATATTGTCTACGTACTTAATATCAATCTGGACGTCTACTCACTTTCTACAAAAACGTAATTTCGAAATAAACTCGCGACTTTCCAACTCCGATTCTGCTTTGATCCTTCGTTTTGTCCGTTTATATGTTCTAAGTCTACTCTAATTAGAGTATGCTTAGAACATTTAAAACGTCAAACAATGTTCCATCGGACGAAACGAAGTAGAACGGGAGTAGGAAAATCGCGAGTATTTTTTCGAAATTAGGCAATAGAAATACATAATCTCTGAAAATTTCAACTATCTAGCTATCACCGTTTTTGAGATACAGCCTGGTGACAGACAAACGGACGGAAGGACGGACGGACAGCCACACTCATTCCACAGCCTAGACGTTCTTATCACAAAAGTAGAGTCAAACCTCTTAGTCCGTTGTCTTTGGAACATCAACCATGAAACGGTGCCGCTTCTTTGAGTTACGAGCAGTCCGTTCTTATCATATCCAAGCGTGACGATTGATGAATCTATTTCACAGCCCACGAAAATTCTGTCTATAGCGCGCCTAAAGAAGTTTTCACTTCAAAAACATAGTGTAGAAACCGACATGTTCCTAGAATCTTTCGAGTTATCCACTGTTATCATCCACCAAACCGCATAGGGACATCGTGGTTGATTATGGAACTAGCTCTCTCCTTGCGAGAGAAGGCCTCTAATCCCAGCAGTGGACATTAAATTTAGTTAACTGCTTGTGCTTTTACACGTACCTACTGCAAAAGGGTCTGACAGTGTTCCGTTAGGAATTGGCAGCACTGTCACAAATCCAATGTACTCTAAAGAATCGAAAGTACTTATCGTTAATCACTAAAACTCACAAGATTACGGGTATGACTACAATCTTGCCTCAGTTTATTACTATTATTTAATTTGAAAAAATAGACAACCTTCAAGTGGATGTGTTTCCACGACACTGTGATAGGTACTGTCATGATGATTGCACTTTTTATATCACGTAATCACAATTCTCGGAATACTCATAATTTTACATACAGATATTAGTCTAATATAAACGCATTTAATTAATGAATGAATAAAACTTATACAATTTACATATAAATACTCGGTGTTGAGCACCCGTAGGCAATCATCGACTACGTCAAACGTAGGTACATAACTTAACGTACATAACTTTAAAATATGCTAAAAATCGTGTAAAAGTAATTAAGAAAAATTTGGACTTACTCGGAAAGCAAATTCTAAAATAAAAGTCAATTCAATTCAATTTATTTATTCGAACCATTAATTCAAGAGAACACTTGGTAACGTCACTTACGATAAAATTATACATAAATAATCTGTGTACATGGTAAAATAATAATATCAAATAAAACATAATCAGCTGTATAGGGGCCTTGTCATTTAGGTGCAGCTGTAAAAATGCTTTATCATTGTGAAAAATCAAATTATCCAAATAGACATACAGTACATAAACAAATTTACATTAATGTTTAGTATCATTTTACCTTACTCAATAGTTCTAGTTTAGACATATTCCTTTTCCAAACATTGCTGTCCTTTACAAAAGCATAGTCTACAATGTAATATGCTTTGCTCATTAGGTAGTTTTTTATTTCAGTTTTAAACCTAGTTTCATTAAGACCTTCCACTTGCGTAGGGATTAAACTATAGAAGCGAATACCATTACATTTGAAAGAGTTAATGGTCTTGTGTAGTCTGCATTTAGGAAATACAATTTTATGTTTATGATGTGCTTTGGGATTCAAATCAGACATTTTCTTCAGTAGAGCACGATTTTTTCTCACATACATTATACTTTCATAAATGTATAATGACGGGACTGTTAGTATATTTATAGTTTTAAAAATCTCCCGTAATGATTTTCTAGCTGATAGATTGTACAGAGCACGGATTGCTCTCTTTTGTAATATAAAAATTGAATTTCTATCCGCGGCTGATCCCCACAATAAATAATGAACGTAAAATAATGCTATGAAAGTAACCAATATAAACAAGTCTAGCCGTTGCAACGTCAGATATTTTCTTAATTTGTCGAACTGCATGAGTAGCTGAACTGAGTCTCTCAGCCAGTCTCTCTATATGAGGACGCCACTGTAGCTTTGAATCCACTGAAATACCCAGAAAAAGAGTAGATTGTACGGATTCGATGACTTCATCTTTCAGTCTAATACGAGTGACGTATCATCAGCAAACATAACTATTTCTAACTATTTCTAAGTCATAGAAGGACATACTTAAAAAGCACAAGTTCAATAACAAAACTCGTAACACACTCTCGATATCGTACTTTGAAGGCTCTGAAATCAATAATAAAACTTTTTTGGTTCAGATATTAGGGAAAATACTCAGACAAATTGTTCTTACTCAAATGATTACAATTACAAAATTGATTAAAAATGATTGACAAGAACTATGACATAACACTACATGACTGCTAAGTATTTTGTGATGCTATGCTCCGACACGTGTCTGTCTTGATCGCGATCTTGAATAGAAAACATTTTTTAGTTAAAATTAGCTCTAATTTTTATTAATTATGTCTCTTTTTCGTTTGAATAAAAATTTAAATGTGTTACATTTTGAAAAAACATTTTCTATTTTTGTAACTGAAAGAAAATGTCCGTTGTAGGTATTACATAAGGATATCCGGCGGAACGCATCCGTATAGGTTACTGCCCTATAATTTCAACTTTCCTTTTTTAGCAACGACAGGCGCCATATCGTACCTTTGTCTTAATTAGAGAATAATATAATCAGCATAGTATAGTTACCTTATTAATAACCTAAGGTAGGTTTTTTAACGATTAATTTGTAGGTTATTCTTTGAGAGATTATTAAAGTTTAGGACTCCGTTCAAAGAACGAAACCTTTTACTAGCTTACCCGTATCTGTCGGTCTGTTAGGCCTTAGATCTTTCAAATTTAATAAAATTTACAAGATCTAAGGAAATAAATTGAAACTAGGTATTGATACAATACCTAGTCTAAATTATCACAGAAAATATGTTGTTAACGTGGCGATTAAATGATATAAAATGAGGAAAATAAGAACCTATTTTTGGTGAGGTTTTCGTTTCATTCGAAATAATTTTCGTCCGCGATGCGCAGTATTTGCCCTTGGGTTTTGGCATATCACACTTCACATAATATGTATGTAGGATTGTATATTATATTAATATACTCGTTTTTTTTAAGCTTAGTGCTTGAAACGTAATGCTTAGCTTTCTATTTACATACATATTCCATTCACATATATATTTATATAAGAATGACAATCAAAGTTCGTAAAAAATACTCTTGAATCGTATGTAACGAAAATAAATTATCGTGAAAAACTAGAAAGCCCCGGGTTACAATTATAGCAGTTCTAGTATAGTTATTAGCAACAATATCTATTGAAAAATGTATCTCAGTTCTCTATAATCAAATGTGCCAAATTTAATTAAGTTGGTATGTACCTACACCACCTCACATTCGTTGATATTATGTTGAAAGCCACGTATATTGTCAAACGTATCTACGAACTTTGCGACCTTTTTATCGATAGTGGGCCTCTCTATGTCTCGTAGATGATCCTATTAGTGAGCTATTTTCGGTTTGTGTAGAATCAGTGATTAAGAAAATTGAAAAAAATCGTTGATAAGATTTGTTTTAATTTTCATTTATTTCGTGTAATCAATTTTCTGTCTAAAATCATTATCAAATTAGAACATCTCGACCAAATTACATAACTTTAAAATCTTTCTAATTTATCGCGTAACCTTTGACACAACTCACCACAATAATCACAAACTCTACTCAATATGCAACTATCTAAAATACAAAAGTGATTGCTGTGCTGATAAGAGGCTAAGCGCCCAATAATAAGGTTTCGTAAGGACCATCTCTGATCTCTGGCAATAGTGTACATATGTCAAGTGGTGGATCGCCTTGACCACTGCGCTTGCTTCATCATTCCGATCGACTACCTCGAATGCCTAAATCTATTGGCGAAAGATATACGAATACAGGGACACTAGCTTACACGCTCCTTAAAAAAAATCCTGAGTGTTATTTAAATTCTCTCGAAACAAATTAAACTATCTCAGAAGAAAAAAACAAAAAAATGTGAATGCGCAGTTGACACACGTTAGGCGTGGAATTTCGGTCTACTAATGGAATAAATAAAATGTATTATATATTTAGTTTATTATTTTAATACCTAGTACTAAAATTATTTAATATAATCTTTGAAATAATAGATACAAACATATTACAAACAAATTTTACATTACACTAATTATTCAGTTTTCATGTTTTCTCATAAACAAAGACGAAAATTTAATAAACACTGAATTTTTGTATTCTTTCTCTATTTCTAAATAGTTATTTCTAAATACATAGTCTCATCGAATTTTCAAATTACAACGGTGCTAAAGTTTCAATTTAGCAAAGTATTGCGACTACGATCATTATTCAATGAAACTCACAAAAACTCATATCCTGATAGAAACTATAATAGTAAAAAATATTTAATATCAAAGAGGTATAATAGCATACTTGAAAAATAATTGAGATCTATGTTAATAAATAATCATAATATAATCAAAAGAAAAATTTGACATTGACCGAAATTATCTGTTCTCATTTATTTTACTACTATACAGAGAGTTAAGAGAGATAAAATGAAGCTTTTAACAAATTAATAAAATAACATTTTGGCTATTAAAATCAGTCATGAAAGATTTAGCATTACGATTTGTTTTAAGGGACCTATGCTATGGTAGTTGGCCTCTGATGACCTCTTCTGCCTACCGAACTTTGAGGTAGCGCAGATGTCACAAGGGCATAAAGAGCCCACTAAATGTTCCCACTGAGAGGCAAGGCAATAATCCACCGCGCTGGCCCAGCGCGGGTTGGTGGATGCTCCTAACAAAATTGGAGTTTACTTAAGAGCGCGCCTAAAGCCAGAAAACGCAAAAAAGGTCATTTTCGACGCCACTCACCGTCGTTAAGAAAGATAAAACTATAACAATAAAAATATTGACGTGTGGGTACAACCAAGGAGAAGCACAATGACCGAATAGAATTTTAAAAATAGATCAGATTTTTTTACAATAAAAAAATAAAAATGACTCCGAAAAAACCCATTTTAATTCGAGTACTCGAAATTATCAGCGATGACCCCACATTATTTTTCGCTAATAAAATGTTTAATTTTAAGCTCTACTTAAGTAACCGAATAGTTTTTTGAATGTATGTTCAATTTTTGCGTAATTAAATAAAACTTGGTCAAAAACTGACTCCCGAATTCAAATTAATTTCCACTCTAAACTGTGTCATGCTATTCTCGACTTTATGCGTACCAGGTTAGATATTAAATAGACCTTTGGGTCCTGGTCAGTTGTCGGGCAACGCTCGATGTGGAAGGTTGTTTACGGACGCTCTGTCAGGCAAATGCGTGCGTGAATTAAAAAAATGGGATGAAAGGATAATGCGATAAATAAGTTTTCTGCGAAAAAAGAAAACTAAACGTAAACATTTTGGAATTTTAGTCAGGTACTTAATGTATGTTTTAGTTAGGTAAGTCAAATTTTGTTTTGGAATAGGTTCGTAGTACGTACAATAATAGGTAAAAAAGTAGGTAGGTATCTATTATTGTTAAAAAGATAAGTTTACCAACATTGTTTTTAATAAATTAAATAAATTTAAAAAAATCAATTTAATAAAAGAGCAATCTGTGGTAGTACATGCAAAAACCCAAACAAGTCATTGTGTACATAATAAATTTTGTATGATGAATAAATTAATAGTTTTAAGTTTTAGTGACAATTGAAACAAACGATCAGAAAATATTGATGAATTGAGGTCTGCGGAAAATAATGTTTTAAGTATTTTTTTTAACATAAACTTGTCAGATTAAAGAAATGCAAACTTGATGAATATGTTTATCAGCAAACGATCCATCGTGGCACGTCTGCTGAGCATTAGATCTATTAAAATAGGGAGAAAGGAGAATGTATATTTCATGGTAAACTTTCCAGCATGTGTCTTGATATTAGTATATGTTTTTGGTTAACCCTGCACGCGTTTGAAGAAAACTCGTGGAACGGTCCGTACGTGCCGGCTAGATCATTATCACATACTCTTATTATATATTCACAGTGTTATATTATTGTATATTTGTTTTATTATTATTTATTTGTATTATTATATATATCTATATTGTATATATCACCAGAAAGCCCTTGAAATATAGTTTACTATTATATTAACTTCTAGGTACTTACTACATTAAATAATCCTATCACGAAATGCAAAGTTTACATATTACGCCCGTTGTAAAAAAGCTTTGGATTTCACAGCACTAATAAAAGAACACAACACACAATAGTACATTATGATATAAGTGCGCTAAGTTGATAATTACAGCCGAGGCGATATTGCTAGCTCGAGCCGTAGGCGAGAGCTATAATTAGCAGAGGCTAGGCCCTTTCAGCATTTCCCATTGCCTGGCATATTTCTTGTTCACCGATTAACAATGCGCGCGCATCAGCGCTTTTTTTAAAGCAAGGGCACTGATCCAGCTAGTATGACATTAAGACATTAGTAATAAAGTAATTGAATATTTTTGTGTTTTGTTACAAATAAATTGTTGTGAGTTATGGTCAAAATTAATTAAATTGATAAATTAAATATTTCTCATTATATTTTATTTCTCATACTTAGTTTTATACATAAAATGTTTACAACTTTTCTGACATAAAAACTCTTTACTAAGATTTAAAAAGGTACCGTTCGTTTTAGACGGAGCATTTTGAAACCGTGCGTTTTACATTACATTACCGCACAAGTACGTAATAAGATACATTACGATACAGAAATTGGTGCAATAAGAGACCCTTTACGAGCAAATATGTTATAAATAATATTAACTTTACCACGTTTGCCTATTATTTGCATTGCATAGTTTTTTTTACTAGATTACAATAAAATATAAACCGTATTCACATTTTTCGGTTTAAAAAAAATGTTCTTTGTCGTGGGGCAAAATGGCGTCGGACGATCGCGACACAGAAATGGCGGAGTACCATTCGTATTTTTTATTTTTTCAGGCCAAATGAAAAGAGACGGCCCATTTTCCATGGGCATTTGCCCCACAGCAAAAGTGCAGGAGACTCGACCAAAATTGGATCATTGTATAGGATTTTAAATATAATTATATTGAGAAACTGTTAATGTTTTTATTCTGCATAGCGGGGTTTAAAAGATATCAACTAAAACGTTGAAAAAAAAAACGCGATGTGTGAGTTTCGAACGAATCGAGCATATTTTACATTCTTGTTGGAGTCGAGTTTCGAACGAATCGGATGTTGTGTCAATTTTGTCCACTTTTTTTTTATTTTGGCGTCGCACGCCTTTTGTGTTTTCCCATATTACGTATTTCAATATTTTCAAGTTTTACTAAAAACCGTCAACGAAGTACGTTCACGAACATGAAATAGTAATTTGTAATAACCCACCTAATAATTATATTGCACATTGCCACTCGAAAATACACAAGTTAAAGAAAATAATACAATGAGGCGACATGTTTTTTTCACGTCGGCGCCAAAACTAGAATGTCGCAATCCGGGCAAAATGACACAAGCACGTTCACTTTACGTAAACGTCAACAGAAGAAAAAAAGAGAAAAAAACATGGCTTTAGGTACAGTCATTAAAGTATTTTTAATCACACCAATTTGCAATCCCCGCTTGGCACGTTAGTTTTGAATGTACAGTTTGCATTATTTAATTAAATGTTAATTTACTGAAATAACTTTTTTAGGTCTCCGGGGCCAATTAAGTACCTAAACTTGAAACGACGTGGGGCAAAAATGAGCCGTCTTCTTTATTTCTATTGTAATAGTCTTTGATGAATCTAAGTAAACGAAGATAAGGTACGCTCTAATATAAAGACAGCATAATGTGCTGAAAATCTCACACATGTATACGCAATGTGCACACAGCTTCACTTGCATCGTGAGAGACGTTTGAATGAATGACAAAGACATCATGACAAGTAGGCAGTAGGTGCAAATGAGATTGCTATACATCACATTTGTTAAGATATTTTTTTCGACAAGAATAGAAAGACATACAAATGCACTGGCGTGAAAGAGACAAAATAGCCGCAACTAACATATCGCCGGTCGTGTTGCACTCTTACGCTGTATGTATATCTGTCTCTTTTTAGAAATGGCCAATTGTAAAATTGTTTACAACAGAAAAATAATTTTAGATGTAATAATCATTGAACTGTTATGGAAATAATTAAAGATTTTGTGTACTTACGCATGAAAAGTGATACCATGGAACTTGTTCTTGGTCTTTGAACTGTTTGTGCACCTTGGAAAAGCAGAATAAGACATTATTACGGCTCATATCGGTTTTTTTTTATTGTTAGCGAAGATCCACTCAACTTGTGGCTCTTGTTGCGACTGAGACTCAATCAGGAGACGTCACCTGATTTTACATTGAGATCGTAGATGAGCGCGTGCCGCTTCTAAGTGTTTTAAGAGTTCAATGGTAATAGTGGTAAATTTCGCGTAATTGAAATTCCGAACAGGCTAGTACCAACATTATAACGTGTTAAAACGTACCTATACATGTCACAATCCGTCTTCCAATAGAGAGCTTTGCTTACGCAACTATGCTTTGTGTAAAGCACGTGAAGGGCAAGAAAGAAATAAGTCCAGTAGTTTTGAAAGTTACTCATTACAAACAATGTGATCTTTCTTGTTTATAAAATTGTTGGTTTAAAATTATAAATAATAATAGCAAGCTGTTGCCTGTGAATTTGTTCACTTTCTGATTGGTTTTATTTTCTCTTAGACATATTTGTATTTTTCGAAATCAACAATGGGTAGTTAAGTTATACGTAACATTAGCTATCTGGAAAATAAAATCATGTTAAGAATCCTTTCCTAAATCGAGATTGTTTGAAAAGTGTTTTCTGACACGTGACGTTTATACTTTTACAGATGTTTTCTATTACATGTATAATGTTATCACTATAGTGGGCGGGTGGGCTTCAAGTTTTATTTATTTTTGATGACATGGGGTTCGGTGTGTCTAGATGGTAATTACTTCAGCAATACTTTTTTAGAGTTCCGTAAAACGTAAAAACGGAAACCTTATAGATTCGTCATGTCTGTATGTCTGTCCGTCCGTATGTCACAGCCACTTCTTGCCGAAACTATGAGAACTACACTGTTGATACTTGGTAAGTAGGTGTATTCTGTAAGCCGCATTAAGATTTGAACAAAAAAATTAAAAAAAAGAAAAATTAGGGTTGCCCCCCATACTGAAAATTGAAACTCAACAATTTTTTTTCATCAGATCTACACGTGTGGGGTGTCTATCAATAGGTCTTCAAAAATGATGTTGAGGTTTTCAAACTCATTTTCGTCTACACTGAATAATTTGCGCGAGATACACTTCCAAAGTGGTAAAATGTGTGTGTCCCCCCCTCTAACTTCTAAAGAGAATGAAAAATCTAAAAAAAATATATGATGTAAATTACCATGTAAACTACCAACGAAAATTAGTTTGAACTCGATCTGATGAGTAGTTTTTTTTAGTACGTCATAAATACACTATTATTGAAATTTCGATCAAAGTTACAACGAACTACAAAAACTATATGTACTATGTATATTATGTTACTTGCTGCAACGGAACCCTTCATGGGCGAGTCCAACTCACACTTGGCCACTTTATTTTATTTTTTACACAGATGGAAACCGATACAACCACACATTGTCTATACTTGAAAACGAAACGTATTTTCGGGTAAATAGATTGGTAAATAATCTACATGTTTGTGCTTTTAAAAACAACAAAATATTATGTACAATGATTACAAATACTAAAACCTACCTAGTTTAATTATATTTAAACCAATAACAACAACATTAAGTGAAACAACCATTAGGTAATTTGATTTCTGGTATTTTGAACTGAGGTGTTTGTTTGTTTGGCGGTTGTTAAATAGAAAAATATTACTTACATATTTATGTAAATTTCATTATTATTAAATATTTCTCTACCTAATAATTATTAGTTCTAGCATCCACATGCAATGTTACCTGAATTATCCAAAAATAAATGCAGAGTACAGGTTAATCAGAAACCTAGTATACATATTTATCTAAACTCATCAATATCAGTCCACCCGTTCTTTCTTTCAACATCTTTCGTTCTTTGTTCTCAATTTAGATACTATGTAAAAATAGAAACTTAATAATTTTACCCACATGCGCATTCATTAGTAACTCTTACAGTATCTGTGATTTATTGTAATGTTACGTGTACTTACTGTACTTAGTTATATTATGACCTAAGGTGGGCTTAGCTCGTATCTTTCTATTATCGCTAACGCGGCGGAAGAAGAGTGACGTGGGGATGAAATCTATTCCTTTTTTCGGAATGAAAACTACTTTTGGCGGTGCGCCAGATTTTTTTCCGGGAGCTGTAAGTGAAGCTGATCTGTTGCGATCCAAGATGAAAGACTCCATCGGGTGAACTAGGGACCGCCAAGGGTACCCGAATGAAAAAGATACAGCTGCTCTTCACTGCAGTGTCGCTGTGCTATTTTGATTTATATTTAATTTTAAAAATACAAAGTTTGATTAATGTATTTTTTTCTATTTATCCTACTAACATGGTCATGCTATTTATTATTACAAAATATATCAAATTTGCCCAAAATTGCCAAATTTGATCCGCCAACCCGCACTGGGCCAGCGTGGTGGATAATGGCCTTAACTCTCTCCTTGCGAGAGAAGGCCCCGAGTCCCAGCAGTGGGAACGTTTAGTGGGCTGTTGATGTTGATGATGTTGATATCAAATTTGCGGTTACATATTATATTATTACAGATTAAATAAATAAAACTCCTAATAAAGTGTTCACTTCTACTGTGCGGTCTAAGTGCACACATTTTTTTTAAGCAATAGACTGATGCTCTTTTTATATATGATATCGTAAAACACGCATTTATGTAATTATAAAACACTACTACATATTAAATAAATAAATGACTAAATCTTGTGATTCAGTCATATTTCGTTTTCATTTCTTTCATTCGACTGTTTTTCAATAAATGGTTTATTGTGTGTATATAGACAATAAAAAACAAATTGATGAATTTTTTTAAAAACATCTATGATTAATCTGAATGTTTTCATATACTGGATTTCGGGGAACGATGACCTTGAGTGATCGTAGCTTCTATCTTACTCGCGGCGGCGCGGCGTATTGGAGAGGGGAAGGGCGACGCGCGGGTGAAATTTGATTTTTTCCTGGCACTAGGCCCGCTCTTAAAACTTAAAAACCAACTATACTATACGCACAAACGTGTAGCATACCTGCATACTTACGAGAAGCAAATCTTAATTCATTCTTGAATTCTTGGAGCATTCTGTATACCTACTTACTACACTCACCGTACTCAATACTTATATCTCATACGGTTACAACCCCAAGGGTAATTCAGAAAGCATAACCGGTAAAGATACTCAAGGATTGGTCTGGCATCCCCGAAGAGGGTGGGTGTGCCTATGGTCCTAGCGAAGAGGGTCACCGAATCACCTGCCGACTTGTAGCAGCCATGTAGACCTAACATATTTCTGTTGTCTGTTGTCGACTAACTTGTTATTTGGAGATTATTATCCTTCAAAAGATATAACTGTGTCGGTTAACTGATTTTCAGTTTCAACTAAGTTTTTTTTTTTTTTTACTTTTATAGGTTTACACTTGACCGCCATCTCACCTGATGTTAAGCGACGATGCGCTCTACGATGGAGCGTGTTTACCTAGAAGAAACCGATTCACTCTCGATTCGAAGAAACCAAGATTATAGCTATCAGGGAAAACCCACTCAGGCAACTCATTCCACAACCTAGACGTTCTTATCACAAAAGTAGAGTCAAACCTCTTCGAAACGTTGACTGAGGTATATTATTATGCTATATCTTCGTCGTCTGATTGATAATTGAAGTTAAATAAGATATCGTTTGACTTATTATTGACGAGGAGTTTGGTGAGTTGCTTGTTTGAGAAACGGGTAGGTACTAATGGCGACTGACTTATTCTCCTGAAAAGGAACTTCTACCTCGCAGACGAGGTTTAAAGTTACCTATCTATTTGATTTAATGATGTCACCACTGAACTAAGGTTAATTTTTTTTACTACTAGGTACTGTAAGGTTGTACACATTCGAAATTCATGAGGTTCGACTAACATTTACATTAAGCAAAACAGTTCCACTGCTGGAGCTAAGGGCTTCTCTGAGATCCCTTAGATGAGTGAAAAGGTTACAATCTAATACGGTGGCCAAGCACGAGTTGGCAGGTGACGCATATTCTCGAAAGATTCTCGAAAAAATTCGTTTCCTCTCAATGCTTTTTTTCACCGTTAAAATCAATGGCAATGGTAAACTTGTACATTTAAGCTTGCAAAAATACTTAAAGATGCAGGTGAAGTTCGAACCTGTTATCTCATTCTTATGAGATTAGGTACTACAATTTCAGTATAATAATGAGTGTAAATATTGTTATTTACTAATAAGCTCTGCCCTTTAAATAATGTTTATAATAACATTCTCATAAACAAACATAATCGTTTGTTTGCAACACCGCCACTTTTCGGGAACAGTCTGTCGGATGTGAAAACTTCATTTTGCAGCTATAAGTCTAATTCAAGGGAAATGCTTCCTTTAGTTTGTAAAGAATCGACATCGACGAATGAAACCATGGAACAAAATTAATAAATAAAACGGTATCACTCTGGGAGTGGCGACAGAAGTAAAAACTTTAACAATTATCACGTTTTTCATCACATGATCACACTATATGTTCTGCTGCGTCGATAACGATAATATTGTCGCCAGCTCAATTGTTTTTTCCCATTTCAAAAACATACAACGCGCCTCAACAAATTTTCTGATCAAAAGTTAAATTGAATATTTGCTAAGTTATTATTGCTATTACAAATTATTTCAGAAGCGAAAACTCGGCAGTCTGCACTCAACTTGCCCTTGACTGGTTTAAGTATAATATTAGTCTGAATTTGCTCCCGGCCACATCATTATATGACATCATCTGAACAGTTTTTAATGAAATTTGCACCCACTGACGTTTTTTATCAAATGTTATCTAGTCTGTGGATACAAAACATTCGTAAACATGATCAGTTAATGGTTATCGATTACTTGAAACGCTTCAGTGATATCGCGTCTTTATATAAATGAATGAATTTCCCGGATATTCATTGTGATTTCGTGTCTTGTGAATAACATGGATAGAAGTCTAACAGACAAAGTGGTGATTGTCACCGGCGGTGTTCAAGGAATAGGATACGACATTGCTGACAAGTATATCGCAGAAGGAGCCAAAACGGTCATATTATTAGACATAAACGAAACTAAAGGAGAAGAAGCTATATCAACTCTGACTGAAAAACATGGATGTGGAAAAGCAATATTTGTCAAATGCGACGTCACCAAAGATTTGGAAGATATATCGAAGCAAATTTTGGATGAGTACAAGCAAGTAGACGTGCTGGTAAATAACGCTGGTATAGTGGACGAAAGATGCGCCAGAAAAATGATGGAGGTGAATGCAATGGCAGTATTAGAATGGACAATGAAGTTTTGGGAGCATATGAGGAAAGATAAAGGGGGGCAAGGTGGTACTATTCTCAACATCGGTTCTATATATTCATTCGCGGTTGACCCATATTTAGTTTTCAAGACGACTGCAAAGTTTGCAGTTATGGGGCTAACAAGATCTCTTGGACATGAGTATAACTTCAATAAGTTGGGTGTTAGAGTGATTATTTTATGCCCAGGATTCACAACTACGACATGCTATTGGGAGTATTGGGAGGAACATATTCCAGAATTTGGTAATTTCATTGCCGCACAGTGGTGGCAGTTAGTCAAAGATGTCGGAAAAGCAGCTGTAACGGTATTTGAGACAGCAGAAAGTGGATCCGCTTGGAAAATTGTTGGAGCTGATCTGTCAGAAATCGTTCTAGTTCCAGAAGGAGATTACTTGCGATAAAAAGAAAAAAAGTGAATATTGTTTGAATTTTTGACACCAAAACCGTTTATGTTTTAAATTTTAAAAAATATTATGGTCATGATCATCTTGTAATCAGATTATACTTTATTCTATAAAAGGAAACAATCTTTTATTTTTCAGATCATCATCATCAAATTCTTAACTCTGTGTGTAACCACACTCCTCTCAAACGGCTCAACTGATTCTTTTATGTGCATGTGTGGTCTGAGAATAGGTAGTCAACTATTTTTATACCCATATTAAGGCATTAGTGAAAAAAAAATTATGGAGTTCGCCATTTTGTGATTTGAAATTTGTTATACTGTATAGTACTCTACTAGTCAAGCCCTTTCATTTGATACCCATATTGAGGTAGATTGTGATGAAATATTTGCTCTGCCATTTGGTGGAGGCAGCCATATTGAATCGATATTTACCGAAAATAGCTCAAAACATCAACACAAAAATTTCTCTTCGAATAAAAAAAAACGCATCGAAATCGGCCCATCCGTTTCAGCTCTACGGTGTCATAGACAGATACACATAGAGACAGACCTGTATGTGTGTATGTCTGGACGTCTACTCTCTTTCTACGAAAACGTAATTTCGCAATAAACTCGCAACTTTCCAACTCCGATTCTACTTCGATCCGTCGATTTGTCCGTTTAAATATTTTAAGCCTACTCTAATTAGAGTATGCTTAGAACATTTAAACATCAAACAATGTTGTATCGGACGAAACGAAGTAGAACGAGAGCAGGAAAGTCGCGAGTTTTTTTTTCGAAATTACGTTTTCGTAGAAATAGAGTAGACGTCCTGATAGACAGACAGACTTCGACGTCAAATTTACACCTCAAATTAACACCTCTTTTTTTGGCCGTGGGTTAAAAACCGCAGTAACTGTGCCATAAAGTGGTCAAGTAGGAGTTAAAATATTGCTAAAAATTGCGAAGTACGAAAAAAAATATAAACTTTGAAAGACTTATTCTCAGAAACTATTGGGCGTACAGAGACAATTCTATCATATTGTAGCAAATTTAGTCTACTTTATAAACGTCATAAGAAAGTTTTTACAAAAACTAGTCGTTTAGGGTTATAATCGCCAAAATATTAAAAATAAACGATTTTTTTGCGGTTTTTTCTGATTTTTGACAAAGTTGCGTTCGTCGCTCGAGGTCACAAACTTGGGACAATCATTAGGCCAACATCATAAACAAGTCTGCAAAAAATCAGATCTACCGGATTTAACGCATACGGTAATGTATAAAGTTACTGCACTATTAGTTTAACTAACTATGTATGTAAGAAAATCTTTTTGACCCACTTTCCGGTCTTCGATTAGGATGAAATTTCGCACACGCTCTGAGTTCTGATGACAATACATAACTAGCTAAGAAACGTTATTACAAATCCAATATGGGGAGGCCATTAGCTTCACTTGTAAATAAATATGTATGTAAGAAAATCTTGGAATCTTAATTTCACCTACTTCCCGGTCTTCGATTAAGATTAAATTTTGCACACGTTCCGAGTTCTGATGACAGTATATGACAAGCTAAGAAACGTCGTTACAAATCTAATATGGCGGCCTCCCCAAGATGGTGGACTGGCTGTTTGAAATCCATCCCCATGATATGGGTATCAAATGAAAGGGTTTGCTATCAGAAATACGAAAAAATATTCACGTGACTTAAATCCAATATGACGGACGTCCAAGATGGCAGTCAGGCTATTTGAAAGGCACCCAAACCCACCAAACACAGCAAACCCTTTCATTTGATACCCATATTATGGATATGGGTATCAAATGAAAGGGTTTGCTGTCAGGAATACGAAAAAATTGTCATTTGACTTAAGGCCAACATGGCGGACATCCAAAATGACGGATTGGCTATTTGAAATGTACCCCCATGATATGAGTATTAAATGAAAGGGTTTGCTGAATGGGATACGAAAAAATAATCACATAACCTAAATCCAACATGGTGGCCGTTCCAAGGTAGCGGATTGGCTATTTTAAATGCAAAGGCGTGTTTTTTAGTTTTTTAAACTATTATAATAATTATTAGCTTCACTTGTAACTAACTATGTACATTTGTTAGAAAATCTTGGAATCTTAATTTGACCCACTTCCTGGTCTTGGATTAGGATGACATTTTGCACACGCTCTGAATTCTGGTGACAATAGATGACTAGCTAAAAAACGTCATTACATACAAATCTAATATGGCGGCCTCCCCAAGATGGCGGACTGGCAGTTTGAAATCCACCCCCATGATATGGGTATCAAATGAAAGGGTTTGCTGTCAGAATACGAAAAAAATAGCCACGTGACTTAAATCCACTATGGCGGACATCCAAGGTGGCGGATTGGCTATTTGAAATGCACCCCCATGAAATGGATATTAAATGAAAGGGTTTGCTGAACGGGGACGAAAAAAATAATCACGTAAAATCCAACATGGCGGCGGTTCCAATTTTGTAATTTTTTGTGCGTGCTAAAAGCGTGTTTGTTAGTTTTTTAAACTACTATATTTATTGAGGTAATTTGGCTGACGCTGGCTGCATTGCCATGCATAGCCAATAATATTCAGTGGAATAATGATCTGTACGAAACCATTTTTAATTCATTCTTTTATTGTTCATCATTTTATTATTCATCATCGACAGATGGTGTTGTGTGTGAATTGTCCACCAATATCCATTTATATTTATTATTGTTCATACACAATACAATACAAAACACTTTATTATACCACAAAACATTACAAAAACATTGATTAAAAATAACATCAAAACATTTTGGGCACAAAAGGCGATCTTATCGCTAATAGCGATCTCTTCCAGATAACCTTTTGGTATCAAGAACAAGGTTACAGATGAGGGCAATGGTGTGGCATCCTTGATACATATACGAGAATAATTCCACAAATATAATGAACTCCATTTACAAATAAATAAACACATACATATATGGTATAAACAAATTAATATATAGTACAGGTATATAATACACAAACATAGATAGATATATAGCTAAATATCAAAAATAAATAATATAAAATAAACGTACATAAATACATTTTGTATAGTACACTGAAATTTAGCACAGATTTACGCAACAATTTTGCTTAAGTTCATCAGATTCCCCAAGTAGTTTTTCTATAATATACCTAAGTAGGTTAAAAAATTATGATAATATTATATTATAGAGGTACTAGTACCTCTAGATTCAAATCATCCCAGCAGTGTTTATTGAATCTCTTATGTGTGGTATGCCCATTTCCCAAAAACTAGGCTATTTTGCAGGGCAAAAGGGACGACATTGATGGATATAGAGCGGTATCGATTATACCAGCAATTGCCAAACTGTTCGAAAATGGCTTGAGTTCACGATTAGTGATCTACCTATCGGAAACGGAGGCGCTGTGTTAACAACAATACGCATACCGCAAAGGAAGGTCTACGACTTCTCTAACGCGTGAAGTGGTTCGTGGTGTGTTGGCTGCTCTTGAACGCAAACAGCAAGTGGCTGTCTTGTGCTGTAACTTTTCGAAGGCCTTCGATGTCGCGGACCATGAGACCTTAGCGTGAAAGCTGAAACACTATGGCATAGCTGGGGAATCATACGCTGTGTTGACTGACATGTTACGAAACCGCTCGCAAGTGGTGGATGATGGCGATAATAAATCAGACCCATTGTCTTCATCTATGGGAATACCGCAGGGTTCGTCAGTTTCAAACATGTTCTCTCTCCTATTGAACGATCTCCCTGACGCCGTAAAGGGTGCAGACATATTCATGTATGCGGATGATGTGGCTGCCATAGTAACCGCCCTCTCAATAGAGGAATTGGAAGATAAATTAAATACTGTAATTAATGGTTTAAACACGTGGTTTCGTGCCAACGGTTTTATGGTAAAACTAAAAAAAGACTTACTTTATTAAATTTTGTCTGTCGGGTCACTAAACGAAACCGCTAAAAGTCTTGTTTAACGGGGTCTGCATTGAGCAGGTACAAAATGCAACATTTCTGGGGTTCGAGATTGACCGCTGTATGACTTGGGAACACCACATCGACAAGATGTGTGCTAAAATAAGCAGCGCGTGCTTTGCACTAAGACGGATGTCCCGAGTGGTGTCTGCGGATGTGTCTCGTTCGTGTTACTTCGCCACGGTGCATTCCCGGTTACAGTACGGCGCCGAACTAATCGCGCCCGCTGCCGACTGGGAACGTGCGTTTCGCGCCCAAAAACGTGCCGTACGTGCCATCGTAGGCGTGTCGCAATGCACATCCGTCAGACCATATTTCAAAGAGCTTGGCATACTTACTTTGCCTGCAATCTTGATCTACCAAGTGGATGTGTATGTCAAAAATAACTTAGACTCATACAACAAGCGAGGAGAGAGACATTCTTGCAATATACGCAACGCTGACAAGCTGGACACACTTGATGGACATGCATACTTATTATACATAGAAACAGGTTTATGAGATTCTATATCATAAGTTTTAGAAAAACATAGAGATTGTCTGTTATAAATTAATTGTAAACAGTGTAATAATATAGAAATATTGTAATATAAAAAAAATGTTTCGAAACTAAACATTTAAAAAAAAAATTACTTAAATACAGTTTTTTGTTTTTCTTGATTGCTATATAGGTACTGAATACTAATAATTTACAACAAAAATGCCCGTCTTCTTCTAAATTTACGATATAGAAGCTCCTAAACCACTTCAAAATCCAATAACACTTCTGCTCAAGTATCAAACTTGTGAGTTTATATTGGAAGCTTAGTATTATATGAAAAAAAAACTTCAATCTAAATGCGTTTTATACCAAAATAAAAAATCGAACTTATGTGGTATTTTTTTCAAAGCGTTTTCTGAGAACATTTCCCATGGTAATGTATAACTTTTTTTACATTATCAGAAAAAAGAGATTTAAAGAACAAAAAGCTTACCAACTTTATTGAAAAAGATGATATTTTGACGGGAGATTTTTCGAATTAAAATTAGGGTACTTTTTCAATATTAAGTTAATTTAAGGTAGAAAAAAATATTATTTTCAATAAAAAAAAATACCGTGTATTTAAGATATAAAAAGGCAAGTTTTGACCAAATTTTTAGAGTAATTTTTGTGTGTTGTACATGAGAAAAAAATTAAAACCCAAAAACTCACTTATTTGAATTTTTCTCATACATTTTGCGGTTATGTGAAAAAAGTGTCAATACAAAAGCTGTAGATCTTTTTAAACCCTACAACTTTGCCGTACAACTTATTTCCATATGATTAGTAGTTTTGCCGGAAATCGAGATAAACCGTTTTTACGCTTAAAACGGACCCCCCCCTTCCCCTTCCCGACCTCAGATCGCCCGTAAATTATTTTTACTTTCATTTTTATAATATTCCCCTCCTTTTCCAATGGGTTTCATCCTACTACTATTTTTTTTCACTTGTTATTATTTTTAAAGGCTTCTACCCTGGGCTATAACTTAAAACGGTGAAGATAAACCGGAAAAGGTGAGAAAACCGAAATGTCTTTCGAAGTCATGTGTCATCTGCCAAGGCGCACTGGGCCAGCGTGGTGGATTATTGTATTGACTCTTTCCTTGCGAGAGAAGGGCTCGAGTTCCAGCAGTGAGAACTCTTATTGGGTTGTTTATGCGTATGCTATACTACGCGCGTGACCGATCCTGCCACTGCCTAACTGCCTATCTGAGGCAGCTGCCACTGCCTAACTGCCTATCTGAGGCAGTGTCTGCCTCAGATAGGCAGTTAGGCAGTGGCAGGATCGGTCACGCGCGTAGTATAGCATACGCATAAACAACCCAATAAGAGTTCTCACTGCTGGAACTCGAGCCCTTCTCTCGCAAGGAAAGAGTCAATACAATAATCCACCACGCTGGCCCAGTGCGCCTTGGCAGATGACACATGACTTCGAAAGACATGTCGGTTTTCTCACCTTTTCCGGTTTATCTTCACCGTTTTAAGTTATAGCCCAGGGTAGAAGCCTTTAAAAATAATAACAAGATCCTTTAAAAATAATTAAAAGAGAAGCCTTTAAAAATAATATCGAACAGCTAAGCGTACTAGACCGACCATATCACATATAGACCAAGAGCCCATACACCCCAGACCTTCGTTATTTTATAAAAGCTGAACGTTTGTCAGAGTATGCTCCCAACACAGTTAAGAACGATGGCCGATGATGAAGTTTGGATCATCCTGGCTTTGGCAGATAAACGGTACTAAAGGTGTACCGATCTAAATTTGTCAAATTATAAAGTCTGATATTTTGGTAATACCTTCAGAATATTATTAAAAATCACACCAATAATTGCCAGACACTTAACATCGTGGCAAACACTTGCCAGACACCCATGTTGTGTTAATGTCCAAGCAATTATAATTCTACTTGCGTCATAATATGCGCACTGATTTTTAAACATAATATTTGGGTAACAATTAGCAGCCTAATTATCATAAGCAGCCCACTAAAAGTTCCCACTGCTGGGACTTGGGGCCTTAGTACCATTTATTTGCCAAAGCCAGGATGACCCAAACTTCATAATGGTCCATCGTTCTTACCTGTGTTAGGAGCATGCGCTGACAAGTTTTCATCTTTTATAAAATAACGAAGGTCTGGGGTTCACGGGCTCTTGTTCTAACATAAGTTACTCGTGAACTGATAAAAAAATATTAGAATAACGTTAGTTTTTTAGGGTAGGTTACTCGGTTCCAAAAGCTGTTTCTGTCGATGCCGGACTTAGGGCTCATGTTGAGTATTATTCTGAATATTTATCAAAATTATGTTTACTTACATACATATTTGTTTTTCGATTATAAATTAACTAAAGATAGTGTAATCGTTTGATGAGCTGATTAAATACAATCAGATTAAATGTAATGTTTAAAATCGTTATTATTAGGTTATTAAATATAAGTGCACAAACAAACTGCTTAGTCGATTAAGTACTGTTAATCGTTGAATACCTACACTATATTAGCTCATTGATTTATTTGTTTATTCTAGAATATAGTCGTAAATTACGGACATGTTGTCTTTAAAAAACAAAGTGGTGGTTGTTACCGGAGGCGCCGATGGAATAGGATATCAAATAGCGGACAAGTATCTGTCAGAAGAAGCGAAAACAGTTGTATTATTGGATATCAATGAAGTTAGAGGTCACGAAGCGGTTTTAACATTGTCTGCTAAACACGGTGACGGAAAAGTTGCATTTATTAAATGCGATGTCACAAGAGATTTAGAAGAAGTTTCCAACAAAATTTTTAATGAGTACAGGCAAGTAGACGTGTTGATCAATAATGCCGGAATAGTGGATGAGACATCTGCCAGGAAAGTTATAGAGATTAATACTATGAGTGTAATAGAGTGGTCGATGAAATTCTGGGAACACATGAGAAAAGACAAAAAAGGCCACGGTGGTACTATCGTTAACATTGGTTCGATATACGCATTCGTTGTAGACCCTTATTTAGTGCTTTATAAGGCGTCTAAGTTTGCTGTTATGGGTTTTACAAGATCTTTAGGCCATGAATATAACTTTGAAAAGTTTGGAGTCAGGGTTGTGATTTTATGTCCTGGATTTACAACGAGTGCTTTGACAAACAAACAGTTATGTTGGGACGAGCAAGTAACTGCATTTGCCGAGTTTACCTCCTCACAACCGTGGCAGTCAACAGAAGAAGTTGGTAAAGCAGCGGCAGAGGTTTTTAAAACTGCAAAAAGTGGATCTGCCTGGAAAATTGTGGGAGGAGTTTTGTCTGAAGTAAATTTAGTAAACGAAGGAGATTATTTAAGATAAACGTACACCATAAAATTTTAGAAAACAAATGTGGTTACTACGGCTTAAGTGACAGTAAAGCAAGAGTATTTGTAATTTTACTCTGTATTTATTAGTTTTAACTTTAAAATAAAGTGGCCAAGTGCGAGTTGGACTCGCCCATGTAGGGTTCCGTTGTATCAAGTAACATAATATACATAGTACACATAGTTCTTGTAGTTCGTTGTAACTTTGATCGAAGTTTCAATAATAGTGTATTTATGACGTACTAAAAAAAAACTACTCATCAGATCGAGTTCAAACTTATTTTCGTTGGTAGTTAACATGGTAATGTACATCATATATATTTTTTAGATTTTTCAAGTTCTTACTTTAGAAGTTAGAGGGGGGGGGGGGACACATTTTACCACTTTGGAAGTGTGTCTCGCGCAAACTATTCAGTATATACGAAAATGATGATAGAAACCTCAACATCAGTTTTGAAGACCTATCGATAGACACCCCAAACGTGTAGGTTTGATGAAAAAATTTTTTTTGAGTTTCAGTTCTTAGTATGAGGGGCAACCCAAATTTTTCTTTTTTTAAATTTTTTTTGTTCAAATCTTTATGCGGTTCACGGAATACATCTACTTACCAAGTTTCAACAGTGTAGTTCTCATAGTTTCGGCAAAAAGTGGCTGTGACATACGGACGGACAGACAGACAGACAGACAGACAGACTTGACGAATCTATAAGGGTTCCGTTTTTACGTTTTACGGAACCCTAAAAACTACTTTTAGTTACCGCTACTCTTTTTGTTATTTTTTCTCTCAACACTCTTTTTGTTCTTTTTTTTCTGAGAATAATAGTTTTTATAAAGGATCCCTCTTATCAACGCATTTAATTTAAATCTAAGTATTTTCTAACAAACAATAACGAAAAAAAAAACTATTGGCGATTTATCGGCACAAACTGACTGTTGTGCTTAACAATAGATGGCGTTGCACAACTAAGCCTATGAGTATTTGGTTAGAGGCTACACCAACTCTAATTTACGACCACTGCCCGAATCGACTTGCACATCAAAGTTCCTATAATTACCAATAGGTGGCGCAGAACTCAAAATTAAATTCAGCTGTGGATTGTATCCTACTCTAGTGTCATAGAAAATCTGGAGAGGTCACTACCGGTACCATAATTTTGTTCTTTTTTTCCTGAGAATGTATGTAAAGTAATCATTCAGAACCGCAAAATAAACCCGAAATACAGTTATTTGACGATTTTCTTTCACTTGTTGTCTATTTTTTTGTACAGACGTTACTCAATAGTTCCTCAGTTTATTTTTCTGTTTGGTATATACGAGTATATCATACTTTAAAGATAGTTTCTTATAGCGGTTTCTGTAAAATCAACAAAAAACAAAAATTCGTAGGCAACGTGACGTAGCTTAGGAAAAGTGTGTTTTCATTTATTTTTTATCGTCGAGTGTCGTGAATTTAATTACAAATTCAAGTTGTAATCTGAACGTGTGGTACATCATTACATAAAGTCTTGTTTCGCATTTGGATATAAGAATTATTATTTTCATTGTAGGACGTTACTTATCTTGTGGTTTATGTATTATACATTCCAGATAAGATTAAATCAATGTATACTATTATTATGATATTAAGTCTGGGGGCACGGCAGTGCCCGCTAATACCATCCTTTACTGGAACCATTTCGCCGCATTTTCAGGTCCCTATTTGAGAACCTCTGGATAAAACCAAAACGCTGAAATTTTCATCATCTTGTAGGCTATAATTACATACTTGAAATTCAAAATTTCAAGCCTGTAGGTCATTTAATTCCGAAGTTAAGCGAAAGCAAAGTTTCGCATTTATGACACTCATTCACTCACTCAGTCATGATCATCAAAATAGAACTAGTACTTCTCATAAACTCAGAGAGCTGAAATTCGGTACAGAGTTATAGTTTAGTGACCACATGAAAGGGAAAACTATAAAATTTGGATAATCGAAGATCTGGAGTACCCGGTGACCCTTATTTCGATCGATCGACATACTGCCTTTACAAAAAATAATTCTAAAAAATGATAACAATTTGTTTGCCTCTTCATTTGATGTCAAAAATCGAAAGTCTGAGGTATCTGATGAAGAACCCTCAGCTTGTCTCAGCTGTATTAGAAATATGGTAATGCCGTCTTCTACCATTGGTACATAAAAAAATCGAGTATCCCCAGCATCTCTCAATATATATTTCTAGAAAATTGGGGATGGTAATGGTTTTTTCCAATTAAATTTATTTCGTTTCTTTTTTTTAATATCAGTTATATTATTCAAAATTATTAAATTGTAAAAAAAATAAAAAGTTATATCATTCGTTTGGAGTAAGTGTTTTCTGATTTTTGCCATATCAAGAACCTCGATTGATTTCAATTTCAAAATATCATACAAATAGATGAATTATTATTATTTACCATAACAATAGAGTTTATTCTAATAATATCACAAATATCAATGTTTGGATGTTTAGGTGTTTGTTGCTCAATCACGTCGTAACGGGTTGATATTTGAACACATTTAGAACATAGTCTGGAAGACTGTAGGTTACTTTTTATCCCAGTAAAATAACGGAAACGGGAACTACGCGGGAACCGAAGGGCACAGCTAGTATTATTATATGATATCTATTTATCTTCCCATTAATTTAGGTAGATACCAAGGTAATTAAAATCCACATATAAAATATTAGATATTATATTTCAGTTTCCTTCCTGCGAATAGATTGATGTTCTCGTATTATATCCAAGGTAACCGAAATAGCTACGTAAAACGAAATGAAACGAAACTCTGGTGTATTACGTCATTCCGAACATTTATTATAAAAGATGGCATGGTTAGAGAGAGGCCTTTAGGCCTTTACCCATCAGGAAGGCAGCGAATGATGATAACCATGATCAAAACAGGAATAAAATACTCTCAATATCACAATTCATCACATTTGCTAAAGTCTAATGGATGTGAAATATATTTAATCATAGATACAAACACTGCTCATTTATAAATTCACAATGCCATTGTTTTATCTAAATATAAATCAGGTCATGAAACACTTTGAAAGATCAGTTGAACACGCACAGTCGCAATTCCTTTTCCATACACACTAAACATCATTTTAGGTAATGGTTCAGCAACAGCTTGGCTTAAATCTAATCCCAACCCTAAGGCTTGGGCAGCAATTGCTCTAGAGTCAAGTCCTTGATGACTTTGTTAGCCAAGTCCAGAAGGAGTGCTGAAACTGTCTTCTCTGCATAAGGTTTGGCGGCTCGTATGAACTCTCCTCTGTTGGCGTTGATGGCTTGGTTCGCGGCTTCCCCTGGAAAACAGAGGTTTACCGTGTTCATTGAAATATAGCAATTTGGAGCATACCGACTTGCCCGCTGGTAAGTAACTTTGTAACATTTCTAACAAAGCCTTTTAGCGCGTATCTGTGGTCTGTAGTTACGGCTAAGCGTCCATATTTATGAACAGAGCGAGCCGTTAAGACGTCCACATCTACCCAAAGTTAAAGTCCATACTATTTCCCTAATAAGTCTCAGATCCGACTAGACCGAGTCGGATCTAGTCGAAATAAATGCAACTGCCGAACCGGAGCCCCAAGTTCAAATCGACGCGTACCGCTGTCTTTTTGAAGTCATGTCTTAAAAACGCTAAAACGATAAAGTAAGTCATCGTAAGGCAACCGACATGCTCTAGCATTTGTATTGATTATAAAATGTTCTAATTTTTTTTGCAAAATATCTTCATTGAACAATGGGCTAATTCGACCCGTACGACAGTGCGACAGTTTTATAAGTAGAAGAAGAGTTAAGTTTAGAATGTAAACATCAGCTTGGCATAGCACACGCTGCCGTTGTCGCTTAGTTTGGAGCCTAGGTGCCGTGTCAAATATTCCAAGTAATAAAAATCACAAAAGTTACCCCCTCTAAGTCCTACAAAACTGGGAATTTTTGTGAGATTCATACACCATGTACGTTGTAATCTTTGGTCGTAATTTTACTCACCTAACACCTTATCTCCGTTGAAGAGGCCTTCAAGCCTGATCCTGTAATCTTTGATGTTGATGTCGATGTCCAGCTTACTGAAGCTGATGTACTCAGCGCCATCTTTCTCTGTGATCGTTCCGTGGAGTACCACGTCTGCGTCGCATTTTACTGCAATCAGAAGTTAAAATATCATAATAAGTAGAAACGGTATTTTATTTTATATCTTAAAGAGAAAACTTTGAGCAAAAAAGAACTTATCAGGTTTTTTTAATACTAATTTGAGCAACTCCACAGACTCCGGGGTCCGTGACCTTTGTCATTGGAGTCATTTTTTTACATTAATCTTGGATTAGGAGAAGAATAGGAAAATATAAGGGAATTTAAAACAATTTCATAATATTCATTTATCATCATAATATAAAACATTGCCATTCAGCGGGGCAATGCTGCCATCGTTATGACACCTTTGCACCGAGTACAGTTGGGGGTTGGGGGTGGGTTATTTAATTAATATAACTACTACTAAACGGGAACGGGAACTGCGCGGGTAATACCGCGGGGCGCTGGTAGTACAAAATAAATACATCAGATATTTATGTACATAAACTGTAAAAAAATCGATAGTACAAAAAGCAGTCATCAAAATAAATATCAAATAATCCCACAATCGTCAGACTTAGACAAATATTAATAGCTAGCAATGCTCCCTAGTTATACCCGCGGTGTTACCGTTCCCGCTATAAAAAATACCC
The DNA here is from genome assembly GCA_963693475.1 of Ectropis crepuscularia. Lineage (NCBI taxonomy): Eukaryota > Metazoa > Arthropoda > Insecta > Lepidoptera > Geometridae > Ectropis > Ectropis crepuscularia. The sequence continues at coordinate 9,113,292 of OY856339.1, forward strand.
AACGTGCTCTTCCAGACTACCTCTCTAATGAAACTGTATTCCAAATTTCAACTCGATCCGTTCTTACGTTTCGACGTGATTGAGCATCAAACATCCAATTATCCAAACATTGATATTCATAACATTAGTAGGACACTAATTAGTAGGATGAGTATTTGGTTTTGCTCACCGGCGTCCGCGGTCAGAGTGCCCTCCCCTTTGATGGGCAGCACCATCAGCTGCGTCTCCACCTTGTACTGGCCCTCGAAATGCAGCTTCGGGAACCGCACACGGGCCTTGATGATAAACGTGTCCAAGTCCACGCTGTAACATCGTTACATCTGATTTTAAGGGTAATGTTGCGAAAGAAATTATGGGGCAAAGAGATTCACAATCCGATGTATCCGGATCGCACGCGCCGTTCAATACTAGCTAGGTCTGGTCACTTCAAATTGAGAGTAAAGTTTTTTTTTAGATAAGCGCATATTGAAAGCTATGTAATTGGTCAAGCCTAAAACTATTACTAAAACTCTGTTTTGAGGCCTGATGCTGTGCTGTTATGGAAGTATGTTACTTATACCATCAAACGCCTGTTTTGTCTTTTTATATCTTATTAAAGTCATGGCTTCAAGTTTTTTATATCTCATTTAAGGCCGGGTCACACAGAGGCGATCCGGTAGCGACAGCGATCCGATAGCGATAGTGATCCGATACCGAGTATGGGATCGCGCCCGCTTGCTGTGTGTCAGGTTGCATACAAATTCGAACATTACAAAAAATATCGTATCGCTATCGCTATCGGATCGCCTCTGTGTGACCCGGCTTTAAAGGATTTGTTCTTCATGGTTCCGTGTTAGTTGCTTAGTTGCTGTAAGTGTACCAAATATAATGACATAAAAATAGTCTAGACGATGATGATGATAAGTTGTTTTTAAAAAATAACCTCAATGTAGATGAGTAATGAACCAATTGTTTTGACCGACTTCAAAAAACGAGGAGGTTCTCGATTCGGTTCTATGTTTTTGGAGTGAAAACTTATTTTATCGCACCACAGACAGATTTTTCGTGGGCTGTGAATTGAATTCTAGCGTCACGCTCGGGAATGATAAGAATTCTTCGGGTAAACTCGGGGCCATGACCATTGGCCATCTAGAAATGTGTCAGCATTTTTCATTGGCCGCTGAAAATGCTGACGCATTTCTGAGTGGCCACGGTATGACTATGACTGCCATTTTTTTCGATTTGCGATAGCTTCACCAATAGGCATGGTGACTAACAAAAACTAATTAGTCCGTTAGTTACTAAATTATAAAAAAATATTGTACACGTATTTTTAAGGTTCCGTAAAACGTAAAAACGGAACCCTTATAGATTCGTCATGTCTGTCTGTTCGTCCGTATGTCACAGCCACTTTTTGCCGAAACTCTGAGAACTACACTATTGAAACTTGGTAAGTAGATGTATTCTGTGAACCGAAAAACAAAAAAAAAATTAGGGATGCCCTCATATTTAGAACTGAAACTCAAAAATTTTTATTTCATCAAACCTATACGTGTGTGGTGTCTATCGATAGGTCTTCAAAAATTATGTTGTGGTTTGGTAGTTAGGTAGTTTGCGCGTGAGACACTTCCAAAGTGGTAAAATGTGCCCCCCCTCTTACTTCTAAAATAAGAGAATAATAAATTAAAAAAATATATATGATGTAAACTTCCAACGAAAATTGGTTTGAACTCGATTTGATGAGTAGTTTTTTTTTGGAACGTCATAAATACATTATTATTAAAACATCGATCAAAATTACACCGAACCACAAGAATTTATTTATTATGTTACTTGCTGCTACGGAACACTTCATGGGCAAGTCCAACTCGCACTTGGCTGGTTTTATTTCTTTTGTTTCACAAACAAAAAATTACGAAAATGTGGTGCTAAGAAGTTTCGAAACACGTCACGTCTCACGTCTATGTACGATTCTTATATACGTAACGTAACGACCCCCACTCCCAACAGTTTGACGATCTATAACTCTTTTTCGTTTTCCTTGCCATAATCTACCTGACGGCCATCTAATTAGAATGGCATATTTTGACCCAGTTGTAAATCGATTTTGATGATTCTTCTTTTGTGTAGTAGATAGGTAAAACCTCAGAGGTGATCCCATAAGAATTTTATCAAAATCGGTGTTAAACAGTTTAAAAAAAACAAAATTTACTCTTACAAATCTGGACGACGCGACGTAGTGATATTTCTCATGAAATTTGGCCAAGTATCTGAATTTAATTTTAAATTGAAGTTGGTGTTTTTTTTTTGGAGAAAACAAATGATTTATTACAAAAAACCTATGAACCTAGGAAGTATATTACGCATAATAGGATAAATGTCTTACTCTAGATGCTTAATAGTAAAATTCCCAGCTCCGGTGACTTTTACATCTCTTCCAATTGCGGTTATAGCGGACATACGTCTGGTTTCAGGGATGATCTAAAACAAAATAATAGGATTTACTGATATTACACAGTAGGAAAACAATACAATTAAATAGCACTCGCGTTTTTCCGTCTTCTGTCTATCAAACTACAGTCAATATAATATCTTATACAAGTAAGTATATGAATATACTAGCTGAATGCGCGCGCGTTGCTACGCCATCTATCGAAAATTGGGCGTACCAATTCAAATTTTGAACAAATTCAGTTAGTTTAGGTTCTAATGACGCAACCTTTAAAATATGACATTATGCTGTCACGCAACGAAAGCTCTTAAAAAGCAATATTTTTTCCCGTTTTTGTTACATTTTTCATTCATGCTCCGCTCCTGTTGATAGTAGCGTAATGTAAAATATCCTATAGCCTTCCTCGATAAATGGACTATCCTACAAACACAGAATCTTTCAATTCGGGCCAGTAGTACCGGAGATCCTTGCGTTCAAACAAACAAACTCTTCAGCTTTATAATATTAATAGTATAGATTACTCAGTTATTGAGAGATCTTTGCAGAATCCTCATCCTCATCAAACCTTGGTTGTTTAATTAGCTACCAAGCAGTAATGTGCGAACATGACCATTTTCTAGACTAATGAGCTTCCAGAGAAGTAATTAGATGAACGGGTTAACGTGTCCTAGTGAGAGTAGAATGATAAAAAAAACTTGCAAACTTGCAATTGCTGTCTCTATCTACTCAAGCGAAATGAAAAGACAGGGCCACATCAGACAGTTTTCGTTCAGCGGGTCTGATCGCTCATGTCTTGTCGCTCTTGTCAACTTGTCATACTTTTGTCGCGGCACATCACTTTGTTTTCATAGCTAACACTCAGCTCATCTGCTTACGATTAGTACAAAGGAAACGTGCGGAAAATCTGATGTATTTACTTATTCTTTATCTAAGGCTGTGCTCTTTTTTTATAAACATTGGTGGACATTTCACACACAACAGAATCTAGCCCTACACTAAGCAAAGCTTGTGTGCTATAGCTAAAAGCAAACCTACTATGGCAGCGAGATATCTGATATAACAGGTACCCAGGCACAGTACAAATATTGGTCTCCATCATACAAATATTTGCACTGGGTGGGGATCGAACCTACGACCCACGGTTACGCAGGCAGACTTGCTACCAACTAAGCCATTTCTATTCAGCGTTATGCTTACTATCAGAGTAACTAAGATAATATGTGAAAACAAATTCTTAGTCTCGTGTTCATCACATATTATGATGAACACGATATTTCGTATGTACTCATATCTGTTTCTATATCCTTTAATAATATAAGTCCTAATACAAATAGCTAAATTCTCTAAGATAATAAATGATAACTATACATTTACAATTACTTATATAAGCTTTATATCTGACTCCCATAGTTTGCACAGTACACAGACAGTAGCTTTGCTTAATGTGGGGTTCGATGGTTTTGTGTGAAAATGTCTAGATACCAGTATTTAATCCTGTTTGCTAAAACCTGTGACTGAGTAGTAGTGCGGAGCTGTAGTAACTGCCCACTTCGAATATCACGGGCCGAATAACCCTATTTTTACACCGAATTACAGTGAATTGAAGGAGTACCTCTTTGATGTAGAAGGGATCGATCCCGGGCACGTCGAGTTCGGGAATGCCCTTGATGAGCGTGGGGCGCAGCGACTCCACGGAGTGTCTCGCGCAGGAGTTTATCGTGTCCGGGTCGCGCTTACACACGCTTATGTACTCCGCTGAAACAAACAAGGTTTCATTTAACATGGAAATTGGTACGGATGTAGCAATTCAAAAGCAGCTTCCGCAAACTGCTTTATTAGAAATTCTAACAATTATAACTACCAAGTATAATAAAATAACTACCAACGAGATATTCAAGAATTTCAAGACTATCCACTATGCTCTCCGAGTGCTAGTAGGGGCTGAAGCCTGGGTAAAAAATAAACTATTCTAATTAGTCCGTCAGCTAGATCATGGAAAAATATGGGACACGTATTTGTCGTTTCAATTACCAAATTATTAATAAAAGCAGCCAAGTGCAAGTCGGACTCGACCATGAAGGGTTCCTTAGCAGCAAGTAACATAATATACAAGTTCTTGTAGTTAGTTGTAAGTTTGATCGATGTTTTACTAATAGGGTATTTATGATGTACTTACTAAAAAAATTCGTGGACAAAGGCTAGTAGACTTGGCACAAGCACACAATCTCAAAATCATGAATAGTTTTTTTAAGAAAAAGAAAAATAGAAAATGGACCTGGATATCTCCCGACGGGAATGTGAAGAATGAGATAGATTTCATACTCTCAAATAAACCGCAAATATTTAAAGATGTAAGTATAATTAACATGTTCAACTTCAATACGAATCATAGAATGGTAAGAGGATCAATGTACTTAAAGCAAATAAAGAAAAAGAGACCGTACACCAGGAAAGGAATTCCACCAAATCAAATCCCACTTCCCGTCCCAGAGGATCTGTTGGTAACGCTGAAGAATATTTTAGAGCCTAATAGCATAAGCGAAGACATACAGGAAAAATATAACCTACTGGAGAAAGCACTTCAATAATTTTCTAAAAAACTGTACACTTCAAAAAATGGCAAAGATAAAATTGGAGATGAAGCCAGAGGCCTTATCGAAAACAGGAAAACTCTTTTAAAAAATAAAAATCAAAATAGAACACAAATAACGTACCTAAGCAAACAAATTAATGAGAAAATCAGGGCACATAGGAAACAAACAAGAAATAGGACTATTCAATACCACATTGAAAAATCAGGAGGCATCAAGAAAGCTCTAAAAGAATTGAAAGAGAATACTGCCTGGATCCCATCCATCAAAAACAGGTCAACTGGAATGAAAGAGACAAAGCGACCTGAAATTATGAAAATAGCAACAACATTCTATAGCAAATTGTATGATGACACAGACTTCACAAACGCCCCATACTTACAAGAAGAAGGAGAGCCTATTCTTCCTATATTAGAAAACGAAATAAGAAATGCAATACTGTCCCAGAAAAATTACAAAGCACCCGGAGATGATGGAATATCCAATGAAATTCTAAAAGCGTGCCTAGAATACATAATAAAAGATATTACAAATATATTTAACGATATTCTAACTAGTGAAGTAATGCCGCAACAATGGACATCGTCAACCATCATACTGCTCCATAAAAAAGGCGACAGAGCAGAAATAAACAATTACAGACCGATCAGCCTTATCTCCAACTTGTACAAAATATTCTCAAAGGTAATATTAAACAGAATCGGTCCAGGGTTGGATGAAAACCAGCCAAGAGAACAGGCGGGATTCCGAAGCGACTTTTCAACAATGGACCACATCCATGTCGTGAAACAAGTTATCCAAAAAAGCAACGAGTACGGGAAAACTTATTACTTGGCATTCGTGGACTACAGTAAGGCATTTGACTCTCTAAAACACTCACACATTTGGGCCGCTCTACATTCACAAGGTGTACATCCAAAGTACACTAGAATAATAAAAAAATTATATAAAGAATCGACAGCAACAATTCAGACTGAAAGAAAAGGCCCGGCGTTCAAAATAAAAAAAGGAGTACGGCAAGGAGATCCCCTCTCGCCAAAACTGTTCACCGCGGTTTTAGAACACATCTTTAGGAAAATCAATTGGGATGCATTTGGAATAAATATAAATGGACAAAAACTTAACCATCTAAGATTCGCAGATGACTTGATTCTGCTCAGCGAAAACCACGAGAGCTTAGAAGTAATGTTAACGCAACTAGATAGAGAAAGTATAAGAGTAGGATTGACTATGAATCTAGACAAAACTAAAGTAATGTCAAATCACATAAGAACTCCTATATGGCTAAATTCCAATCAAATAGAATATGTTGATGAATATACTTATTTAGGACAAATTATCGCACCTGAAAGTCAGATGCAGAAAGAAATCAACATTAGAATAGGCAACGCTTGGAAAAGATTCTGGTCTCTCAAGGAAGTAATGAAAAATCCACACATCCATTTGAAAGAAAAGACTACAATATTCAACTCGTGTATACTACCATGTCTAACTTACGGAGCTCAAACCTGGGCCCTTACTAACAGGCAAAGTAGAGCGCTCAGAGTATGCCAAAACAAAATGGAAAGGAGCATCCTAAACATTAAGCTACGAGACAAAATCAAACTTACAAAAATAAGAAACAAAACAAAAGTTAAAGATGTTACATACACAGTGAAAACTCTTAAATGGAACTGGGTAGGCCATATGATAAGAAACAAGAAGAATAAATGGACAAAAGAAGTGACAGTATGGTGCCCTCGAGACGGAAAAAGAAGGAAAGGGCGTCAAAAAATCAGGTGGGAGGATGACATCAAAAAAGTAGCTGGAATAACATGGCAAAGAAACGCTGAAAACAGAAAAAAATTGAAAAACTTAGGGGAGGCCTATGCCAAACGGCAAGCGGATAATGTTACCGATGTCGAAGATTACGTTTAATTGTTATTATTTAATTTTATTGTACTCAAGTTAATTTTGTTTACTCAAGTCAATTGTTATTATTTATAGTAAAGAAAAAAATGAATTGTATTAAAAATTTTGAAAATTAGCATACGTAGTAGAAATAATACACTTGAAATGTACCTATGTATTAATCCGTAATAAAGGCTATTTGTATTTGTACTAAAAAAATTCGTTACTAGATCGAATTCTAACCAATTTTCGGAGGAAGTTTGCATGGTAATGTACATCTTTTTTTTTCATATATTCTCATAGTTTAGAAGTTACAGCCCCCCTAGGATGTGTGCCCCCGGCACACATTTTTCCGCTTTGGAAGTATCTCTCACGCAAATAATTCAGGATAGAAAAAAATATATTAGATACCTCACCATCAGTTTTTTAAAGTAAATTATAATAATAATTCAGGATAGAAAAAAATATATTAGATACCTCACCATCAGTTTTTTAAAGTAAATTATAATAATAAAATTACCTTTATATTATTATTATAAGTAATATTATAAAGTACCTTTATATTATTATACTTTATAATATAAATGTGCTTTAAATTATTATACCTTACCTTCATATTTTTATTTTTTTAATATTTTTTAAGTTACAGTCTAAGACACTGGCGAACAAAAATTTTCCTCAATTTTGAAAACAATGTATACGTGCTGTAACAGAGGCTCAAAGCCGCTGATTACACCGGACTAACCGCAAATCACTACACACAATACCATGATAGTATTGTACTGCACTTGACATATGCTATTATTATAGAAGACGAATTAACTTGATAGAAATCCTTGAGACCGGCGGAATTGACAATTACTATGGTTAACAATATTCATCGTGGCTCATTTCACTGATAGTTACCTACGTCATATTGAGTGTTTTAGTATGTTTTTTTAGGGTTCCGTAAACCGTAAAAACGGAACCCTTATAGATTCGTCATGTCTGTCTGTATGTCTGTCTGTCTGTCCGTCCGTATGTCACAGCCAGTTTTTGGCGAAACTATGAGAACTACACTGTTGAAACTTGGTAAGTAGATGTATTCTGTGAACCGCATTAAGATATTTACAAAAAAAATTAAAAAAAAGAAAAATTAGGGTTGCTCCCCATCCCGAGAACTGAAACTCAAAAAATTGTTTTTCATCAAATCTACACGTGTGGGGTGTCTATCGACAGGTCTTCAAAAATTATGTTGCGGTTTCTAACATAATTTTTGTCTACACTGAATAATTTGCGCGAGAGACACTTCGAAAGTGGTAAAATGTGTGTGTCCCCCCCCCCCCCCCTCTAACTTCTAAAGTAAGAGAATGAAAAAACTAAAAAAAATAAATGATGTACATTACCATGCAAACTACCAACGAAAATTGGTTTGAACTCGATCTGACGCGTAGTTTTTTTTTAGTACGTCATAAATAGACTACTATTAAAACTTCGATCAAAGTTACAACGAATTACAAGAACTATGTATATTATGTTACTTGCTGCAACGGAACCCTTCATGGGCGAGTCCAACTCGCACTTGGCCACTTTATTGTTTTTCGTTGCATTCTATTAATAAATAATGGAATAACGAAAATTATACCTACTAGTGGGTTAAAACAGTTACAAAAAGTACACACAAGGCTACTCTTTTTAGACACACATTTTTACATAATATCTTCCTAAAGAATAAAAACTTGTACCGTTTTTTGGCCCGGTGTGTAATAAGGAAGTACATTGTCTGACGGGGTACGAAAACAAACTTTATAAATAGGTGCTGTGTACTTTGGTAGTCTGTTTTTTTTTAATGATACTGCATTGAGCATCTAATTAGGTAGTTATCAGTTAGATACGTTCAGTATCTGTGTATGTACAGTTATACACATGTCGGAGGCCGATCGTTGGATTAGGAAGATTACGATTTGGCTGAGCCCATCACGATAGATATGACCAGTTTGGTCCAGAGATAGAGAGCCTGTGAAATAACATAGGCAAATTATGTATAAATTATAATAGGCATATTAACGCAAAAAAAATGAAATAAACTAACTTTAATTTTAAAAAACCCGACTGCAAAAATCAACAGCTATAAAAACAGTATGTAAATACAATATCCTATCTAAGAACGTTTGGGTGATTAAGACGAATCTAACGATATCTTAATTGTCAAAATCCATCCAGCCGTTTGGAAGATACATAGGTACGTGGGAATAAATTATACGTTTACAAGCATACGAGATACGCGCGAAAAATATAACCCTTCTTTCAGTCGGGTAAAAATGTATTAACGTTTTGGTTTAGCAAGGCAAAAAGCTATCAAATATTTTTTGTACACAGTCAAAACAGTATCTACAGAAATTTTCGAAATTATTACGTTCAAAAGACTAAATAATGCATAGATAAGTTTTGTTTTGCAACATTGAGGTCATCACATCACATCACATGATCTACTGAAACCTAAAACCACATAAAATGACGCTCTCACAAGCAAAGTCATATAATTTTTAAAGTGTTAATTAAAATATCATTTTTCTACCACAATAATCCCAACTACAATAAGTAGTTTTGTATACACACATATTTTTCATACCTTTGTACATACGAATATTGGCGTCTGCTCAGAAAATAATGAAAAAATTTGTTTAATTAATTATTGTTAAATATTTATTAATACAATGTTAATAATATAATATTAATAATGTTATGTTAATTATTGTTATTAAACTTAGTTATTAATTAGTTATTGTTATTAATTTTATTTTATTTTAAAATAAATTAAAATAATCCGACTTCAAAATCACAAATAAGTACTTACTCAAAAGCAAAAAAATTATTCATTTACATACTTAATTATTATAATCTCCACGCGCTATACGAAGGCCTTGGAAGTCAGCTAGTTTAATTTAAGTTTTTTGTCACAAAAAAACGATTTGTAAATCAAGCTCTGACTGAGGATTGAACCTACGTCCTCGTGCATTTTAGCACCTGTTTTTTTATTATATAGGTATAGAGTGTCGAGACGAACATGGCATGTGCCTGATGGTAAGCTACAAGCTTGCCACATAACAGCATGACACGCAGCTATTGGAACATGAAGAGTCCAAATCATTATCTAGCCCTGCATTGCGTTTGTCACCCAGATATTATATCTAAGATATTAAATCTCTAAGCCCTGTAATTTCACTGGAAACATTGCCTTGCCGGAACACAGTAATGTTTGCACTTTAATGCTTGGAGGTAGCATAGCTGGCAAAGATGTAGTACTTCCCCAGGCGGACTCTGCTAAGAGTCTTACCACTACTTTATAATTATTGTACCCGTAACTAAGCAGTACAGATTTAAATCTATCGTTTCTATGAATAGGATTACGTGCCAGTGCTCGCCAGTAACCGTACTTGCTTAATTGATTACCCGTGCAGATAGCAGTGTCATTGTTACATAATAATTCATCATCACTCCTAGATGCATATCTTAACAGCAATATTTACTCAATAATTCTTATTAATAATAAATTTCAATTTGTTCATTGCTTTTCAAATCGAAACATAGTAATTTTATCTAGTTACCAACTTCATTGTCACATTATTGCTAGGCGGTAGAATAGAAGGTAAACGTGTAATACTTTCCCAGACCGACTCTTCAAAGCGCCCTACTATTGTAATATAATAATCTATCTCGGAGACTAAATTAGTGATTCCAAATCCGTGATTGTGTGTACTATTTAATATTTTAAACAAAGATATTTTAGTATAAATTCAAATTAATAATTTGTAATTTTTTATATGGAAACTAACTGACTCGGCAAACGTTGTTATGTCATATAAATCATTTCTAGGTAATTTCTAGTGATAAACGATAATAATTGATCAGTTATCAATGATGAAAAATTATTAAATTACTTAAATGGCTATTAAAAAATAGGGGTTGGTGATAAAAGGGTAAAAAAATTAGGGTTGTATGTATTTTTTAACGCCACATTATAAAAAAATAAAAACAAAAAATTTTGTCCGAAAATTAAAAAAAATAATTATGGGGTGACCAACCCTTTGTCACTTAGGAGTATGAAAAATAGCTAGTAGCCGATTCTCAGACCTACTGAATATGCATATAAAATTTGGTTAAAATCAGTAAAGCCGTTTCGGGGGAGTAAGGAAACAAACACTGTGACACGAGAATTTTATATATAAGAAGAAGAAGATAAATATCATCCATTGTAACTGTCAATATCGATGAATATAGAAGAAACTTATGATCACTTTGATTCGACAAAACCAAGAAGTTTTTTATTTTAAATATAATTATACTGCAAGAACATGGAACCTTGACTTACTTGTACTCCTGGAATCCGCAGAGATTTGGTTTTGTATAATCACAGAAACTCGAAAGATTAGGACAACGAAAGTTAGCTATACTTACTCGTAATACAGAATTTTACTTCAAAACCTCGCTATCTTTTCGGATCAGTGTACCTAGTTGGTTAGTCCATATTATTATGTATTTGCTATCACACATTTAATTTTAATGAGAAACTTAAACTCACATTAAACTCACGTAAGAGTTTAATTTGAAATTGGAATCGATTGTTTGTCTTTCTGATAAATAATTGTTTAATATCAGTTTTGATATCCCAATATACGATAATCAAAGTACTAAATACGACACCCTTTCGGATTGGTACCTACAGGTAGTCTGTGTAGCCTATTAATAATTGTGCGTACAATTCGAAATACCTATTTAAGTAAAAATAATATAGCAGCTGCAAAAATAAATTGAAAGAACATTACATCTATGCATAATTCATAATTATAATCAGTTACCATGACGCAGGTTATATGTAGTTGGTTTATTTGGCTCCATTTTAAAGATTTGAAGTGGTGTTTTATAAGCTTTATTATAGGTACTACATACTAATACATAAAACTATTTATAGTACATAGCATTATTTTTCTAACTTTTAACTCAAATTTCTACTAGAGGTAAATATATCCTTATTAAACTTAAAGTGCAAATCACTATTAGAAAACTCAACTAAATGAGTTGAGTTTTGTAGTGGTAGGACTCTTGGCAGAGTCCGCCTGGGGAAGGACCACACCTTTGCCAGTTATTCTACCGCCAAGCAGTAATGTGCAAACATTACTGTGGTCCGGTTTGAAGGGCAATGTTCCCAAATGAGAAATTACCGGGCTTAGAGATATTAACAACTTAGATCTCTGGGCGACGAGCGCAGTGCAGTGCTAGGTAATTATTTGGACTCTTCGTGTTCCAATAGCTGCGTGCCACTGTGTGGTTATGTGGCAGGCATGTTGCTTACCATCAGGCACATGTCCTGATCATCTCGTCACACTTTATTTAAAAAAAAAACAATATAAAAGGTATTTACAGAACATCCAAAGCAGTTATAAGAATCTAATACAACAATTTTATTTTAGCTCACACAAGCCAATACAATTTTAAATTTTTTGGGCATCTTCAAATCGATTTGGAAATTTTCGCGGTAATTACTACAAATGTGCATCAGAAGAGAGAAAAAATTAACTAACATGAGGTTTTATAATATGGCAGTTAATAACGAAAAACGTAAATCTTAATCAATTTATTTAAATACAAAAGTACTTACGTAATTGTTTAAACAACCCACTGTTCACGCATAATAAGAAACACACTGACGTCAAAATTGGATTTACAGCCATTTTTTTAATAATTGTAAAAAAAATGAAAAAAATAAATTATGGATACAGCAAGCTGAGCGGTTATCAAAGCTGTTTCAGCGCCCAAGTCAGATCTGACTATCGCGTTTTTCTTCTACAGTACAATTATATAGTGGTCAAAGTCGGCAAGATCAAGGTAACTATTTGTACTGGGTGTTCGCACTGACCACAGTCATACATACCTACATATCAAAATACTGATAATTATTTTGACACTTTGATTTGTAAACCTGTCTATTTTCAAATCGAAGTGTAATTAAAAAAGTGAATCTCTTTCACTGAGTCAATTTTACTGAAATTTAAGTATACCTAATTTAGTATGTATAAAATAAATTAAATACATCTGCTACAACATGTGCTAATTGAAAACCGTGACGAAATTTGTTGTTCCTCCTCTTTCAAAGAAATATATATGATGAAATTTGGAATTTGGCCAAGCACACGTGAGTAACTCATGAATTAATTAAAATGCAATTATTAAAGTAAACAGAACTACTAATTTAAATCGATTTCTTATATAACTACAGAAACCAAATAAAAGTAGTTTTTTACAACAGAATGTTTGTTGTCTTTAGGAACAGCGCTATTGTGGAATATTCAATGGTATAATTACCGGGAAACATCGTGATTAGCAACCTGTGTATCACTCCTCCCGGCAAGGGCGAATCTAAAGGGGGTCATAACTCTCATGAGCCCGGGGTCATGAGAGTTATGACCCCCCTGGACAGGGTCCAAAACCTAGTCTTGTTTCCCGACTCGCTCACTCCCCTCATTTGCCTGGGCCCCTCGTAACTATTTGTAAAGTCTGTGTATGTAATGTAGGCCGCTGATGATTTACGAAAAGCAGATGGTGGCTGTTAAAAACGTACAGCCCAAGATCGAGTACTACTATACACCACTTAGGTGTATTATTATAGTACATACATATACATATAAGATACCTACGTCCAGCAGTGGACGAGTGTGGACTGATTATGATCAAGATGATTCGTTTTGAACGTATTTATATGAGTATAATCTGAAAATAGTTGTTCCTAACTCTCTTCAATTAATAAAACATCATCTGCAGATTTAGTCAGCTGAAGGAATCTTTGATACTGTTACCATTTACGTTGTTAACAATATAGAACGAGCAGGACATATAGTTTTATCCATACCTTTTTTGGAATTAATAATCATTATAAAACGAATATTGTTGCTATAAAATTGCTTAATAAATTTATTGAGGGTTTCTTACTTCCTCAGGTGGACTCTGCAAAGATTCCTGCACTTCTTGAGTATGATTTAGTCTCTTGCAAAGTTCTACGTGTAAACCGTAGTTCGGTTGGCAGTGTGCCTTTTTGCTTTTGGCTACTTTATAAAAAAAAATGTATGACGTGCTCCGTCAATTCAAACACCTTGTATGATATGGGTATAAAAATATAACAAAAACCACATAAGTATGTATATAAAAACCTTATGGGATATTTTTGTAAATGTAGCAGACGTTTTCCTTATTGTTTGATGAAATTGTACGAGATAGTAAAGTTTGATAAAAAACCCTTTAAACCGGAAATATAATTTTTCCACTCTCGAAGAGTTGAAAAGGTATGTCGTGAATTGCATAACATTTTAAAGTCGACGACGTATAAACGAATAAGTAGTTAATATTTATAAAACCAAAAAATTTAAGCTGCTTTATAAAGATTTTTTTTAATTGTAGTAAAATAGTAGTTTACGAAATAAAATAAATTAATATGGTTAGAATACGTTAGAAATCAAACAAAAATATTATGGGAGCCAGACAGTGGATATAATATTTATATACTTTGGACTCTTCATGTACATATGTATGTATGTTTCAGTAGCTGCGTATTACTATGCTGTTATGGGCAGGCATGTTGCTTCCCATCAGGCACACGACCTGCTCGTCTCGTATCTCTCTATACTATAAAAAAACGTATGATAGGTACATAAAGCACCCAGACACAACAAATATTTGTCTTGGGTAACTACCAACTAAACCATGGGGCCAGGCAAAAAAATAGGTATACCCTTTTTACCCCTTAGTTTACCCCTTACTTTTTAGTGGATAGTTCTACTGGCCACTAAGCAAATTCATGGTTGTAGTGCGAGAGTCCTAGAAAATGCGTTGATATTTTAAGAACAGTAAGTCAGTAGTTACTGCACTCTATTTATGAGCAAAATGTATTAAAGTTATATTTTTTGATTTCTAATCTTAATATATTTAAAAATCCAGTGTAATGACGTTTGTTCTCAGTGGATTCGACCAGATCAACCGAAATTCACGAAAGTTGGCCTTTATGTGTAATTTGGTTCAATTTGAGAGATAGCGTAGTTTTTATTTCAATTAATGGTTTTTTTATAACAATATACGAGCGAATCCGAAACGGGCCATCAGTGTTTAATATGTATTCTAAAATGTTTCGTGCGTTAAAACGTTTCATGGGAAAAGGTCGAGATATGTATTTTGTGATAAGTTTAGTCCAAACAGAAAAATCAATTACTTTGTTTTCTTGTGATGCATAACAAATTGAGAAAAACATAACTCAGAACGAAAACCGCAATCGTACCATTCATAGCAGGTACCTATGTTTCGTGCAGATACCACTCCAGATTTCAAGTGCCCTAGGTAAATATCATGAACTTAATATAGCATTCTTGTAATCTTACTAATATTATAAATGTCAAAGTTTGGATGTTTGTTGCTCAATCACGTAGGAACGGATCTGGACAGATATTATATGGTAATTTGAAACATAGAAGAAAGTCTGGAATAGCACATATGCTACTTTTTGCAGGAAAATTACTGAAACGGGGGCTAAGCCGGTAATACCTTGGGCCACTGTTAGTCCGTTTATTAACAAGGGTTATCCAGTGCCAGACTAATACAATAGGTACCCAAGCGTAAACGAACGTGAGACTTTTTTTTTAATTTTAACCCCTATTGTGAAAACGACGGGGTTTTATAATCTGGACATGACTGTGAGGGTATGTTGGTATGTGGTATCGTAGCTCCAGAACGGATGCCAACCTATTATCATTTTTTTTTAAAGGTGAATTAGTCGCCAGCTTAAATCCTACTATATAATATATAATATAATATAATAAATGTCAATGTATGGATGTTTGGATATTTGGATATTTGGATGTTTGTTGCTCAATCACGTCCTAACGTATGAACGGATCGGGCTGAAATTGGGAACACAGATAGATTATAGCCTGGTAGTGAACTTGTATCCCGGAAAAACAACGGGAACGGGAACTTCGCGGGTAACACCGCGGGACAGTGCTAGTAAAGTATAAATCCTCTTTGGTCGGCAGTGTTCTTAACTATGTTTCATTGAAATCGGTTTGGCTGTTTCAAAGTTATAAGTTCTTTTGTTAGCCGCGGTAGGAATCTTAAAAGCATAATTGGCATTTGTTTCACTTGAAAACATACGGGTGACCTAGAATTTTAAACAATTGAGTTAGGATTTTTTCATTTAATGTATATATTTAATAGTGTACACTTGTAATAAATTGTGTTGATAAGGTATAATTGTAGATTATCAATACTATTTACATAATGTATGTAGTTATTTTAACATAGTAATGTAAGTTTTTTACTGATAATATTATTTTAGATACGTACTTAGCACGTATCTAATATAAACGTATCTAGTATAAATGGATAAGTAGTTAATTTATACGCTGTACAAGTAGGAGCGAGAGGTATACCAGCAAACTCTCTCTATAACCTGCTGAAAGACCTTGGCTTGTCCAGAAGTGCAGTTCTATACTAGAACGAGTATCTAAAGCTGCACTTGTAGGATCATACCGGATTTGCCTGGGCAGGGAGATAAATACAAGTAGTGAAGGTGAGTGTTGACGTACGTCAAAAAGGGGCCCTGTAAAGCTACGCCCGAGTCACAAGTATTGGGGTCTACTCGGGGTTTCTCTCTCTGCCACATGATGGACCCGGCACCCGCACGTTGAATCCATGGAATGCTAAGAAGTTCGTCTCAATCTATCAGTAAAAGTGACATCATATTCAATTCAAGAAAATTTGCATCAAATGTTAAGGTATCTTGGTATTTATATCTTGGTACAATAGAACTTTACTTCAATGTGTCTGCTTATTTTGTTTATTGGTCAATCTTCAAAATGTACTATAACTTTCCACTGTTTTATTGAAGGCCATGTTTTTTGTACCGACGTCAAAGTTTGAAGCATTAAACCGGTTCATAATAATTATGATCCATCAGCGTTCTTCTCTAGTAAATAGTTTTATGTATAGTGATTACAATAAAACAATTATTACATTCATAATTATTATATTATAATAATATATCTTGCTTGTTTGGAACACGTGTTAGAATCACAAGTAGTTCTGGCTATTCTGCAATTTCACCCAACCCAATTAGATAGTTTTATGTATAACACAAATCTTTCAAAATTCAAGTATAATATGACAAACTTACCTATATCTGTAGAATGCAGCTAATGCAGCTATGAATCGATAGCGATGAAATCTCCACGATCGAAAAATGTTGTCATCAAAAAGTGTTGATCGAAAAATGTTGTTTACAAAATTAGACAACTTTTGTGTTCTTTCAATTCAATACTCCCGTGTTTCCGCATTTGGCCGTTCTACAGAACAGATAAGCTAGTGACTAAATCGTCGTCCCGTTATGCAGCAGAACGACGCAACGCTTAATTTCCCTTTTATAGTTTTATTAAGTATACTAGCGGTCCGCCCTGGGTTTGCCCGTGGAAACATGTATATAATCTTTAATACTAGTGGATCACGTACATATCCAACGGGGAAAGAAGTTTTAAAATCGGTTCAATAGTACCTTAGATTAGCGCGTTCAAACAAACAAGCTTTATAAAACAGGTTTTATTGACTGAATATTTGTAGCATAATTTGGAAGAAATCAAAATAAGTATATCTGTTTGAAACCAGTGTTTAGTCGGGGAAATCCAACTGTATAGGCAAGTGTTTTTTTTTTTGCAGTCAGGTGTATGTTTTGCTGGTGATCTAACATCCACTCTTTATGATTTCAAAGATCACTTACTGACGTAAATCTTTCAATATCGTGATCTAAAACCATATTGGTAAAGACCCTATGGACGTCAGACATTGAAAGCTGTTTGACTGTGCCAATTTGTGGCAGTGGGGTTTTTATTTTTTCTGAATGATATATCGAAGTTTTTTATGTTTCCCGTTCCCCCTGCTTGAAAACATCCTAAAATATGAATAATATTAAAAGATATCTTTGATTTATCTCATATCTGATAAATTATACCAACGACAGTCTCAAATTCTACAGTATATACAGACAGTATATCCTAAACCATAATATAATATTAATTACTTAGTTTTGTAAGATTCATCTAACCAAAGTTACCTACTCCCAATAACATCAACTATGTGCCAGTGAAAATCGGTCCAGACATTTCAGATCATTTTAGATCTAATATCGTTGGCATAGTAGCTCTTGCGAATGGGCCAAACTAGATCATTTCTGTCTTTGTATTTTTTTTATTTCTCTCAGATTTCAAACACACTACAAACTTTAGTAAAATGTATGAAACCAAATATTATGGGATAGCCAACTAAACTCACTGCCCCAATGAGAGTGAGGTTTGAGAGTAGATAAACGACAATATTGGCGACGTACGATTAGGTTAATGATTTATAATTTTTTGTTGTTTTTTACAAATTGCTCGACCGTTTTCAATAAAATTTGAATAGTGGCATCTGGGACGTTAATAGGATATACTCATCTCATAGATATGTATATAGTCTATGAAAAAACACAGTGATGCCAAAGTCAATAACGTAAATTTGTGATTTTGGCTTTTTATGTTGCGATGCTTCCATTTATCAGTAAGTACTTACGATCTATAACAGTCTAAAACATTTACATATTGTAGAAAACCTTGACTTACATCAATACTGTGTCACTTATGATCATGCAAGACAGACAAGTGAAGGATTTCCATTAATTGAAAATGAAAAACTAATCGATCAATGACTTGCTGATCCTTATGATATGACATTTTATAAGGTTTTCCTCGTTACAGTATGTCTTAATGCTTTGTACCGAGATATACCTACTTAAGTACGTTGAAAAACTTGTACCTACTATGTTATTATTTATTTTCTTTTTTGAGATTGGTTTTTGCAAAAAATAAAAAACATGTAAATACTATAAACATATTTCCAGCAATTGAAAAGAAAAAAACACTACTACTAAGCCCGACCCTAGATCGGCGTCGACAGCAGGGCAGGACCCAAGTGGTGGTTAGCGTTGCACTGCCTTACTATTTTTGACCCAATTATGGCCAAATGTGTAAGTACTTTTTTTTACGCGGCCACCGGAGACCGGAGACCGGAGTAATGGACGAGTGCCCCTAGCGACTAAAATCCACACGGACTTCCACCTTTGCTGCGAGAACGCTTGCATTTAATGCTTTTTTTATTTGTACGGGAATTCGCTACGGCTCGGCTCTCTACGAGCCCACCACAGGGCACTACTTGCATTACCTGCATACCTTCTTACTCATGGGAGCATGTACGAGCTATGCATCGTACACTCACCTCATTCATCATCATCATCATCAGCCGCAAGACGTCCATTGCTGAACATAGGCCTCCCCCCTAGATTTCCACAACGAACGGTCCCGCGCAACCTGCAACCAGCGGTTTCCAGCGACCTTTGTGAGGTCATCTGTCCATCTAGTGGGAGGCCGTCCAACACTGCGTCTTCCGGTTCGTGGTCGCCACTCGAGAACCTTTCTTCCCCATCGGTTGTCATGCAGTTCTGCGAGCGATGTGGCCCGCCCATTGCCACTTCAGCTTGCTTACTCTTTGAGCTATGTCGGCCACTTTCGTTCTTTTGCGAATATCCTCATTACGGATTCTGTCGCGCAAAGAGACTCCGAGCATAGCTCTCTCCATAGCTCGCTGTGTGACTTTGAGCTTTGTTATGAGGCCCACAGTTAAGGACCACGTCTCAGTTCCATAAGCCATCACTGGCAACACGCATTGGTTAAAGACTTTTGTCTTTAGGCATTGGGGTATTTTGGACTCAAAGATGTGCCGAAGTTTCCCGAACGCTGCCCATCCGAGTTGGATTCTTCGCTGGACCTCTTTGTCGACCTTGTCACCTCATTCGCCTCATTTTAATTGTTGCAAATATGATGACTTAACAATTA
Organism: Ectropis crepuscularia; assembly: GCA_963693475.1. Lineage (NCBI taxonomy): Eukaryota > Metazoa > Arthropoda > Insecta > Lepidoptera > Geometridae > Ectropis > Ectropis crepuscularia. Next base: position 9,133,139 of record OY856339.1, read on the forward strand.
AAATGAAGTGAATGAGGTGAGTGTACGATGCATAGCTCGTACATGCTCCCACGGGCAAAGAAGAGGCATGATTATTACATTATGATGATTATTATTAGTATAGTATTATAGTTAAAAAAAACTGGATTCAATCAATTAGCACTGGATCGGGGAAGATGGCAATAGAAATAAGACCTTTGTGATTTAAGAGGAACACTTGATCTACAAACACCACAGATTACAGAAATTTCTGTAATCTGTGACAAACACCTTAAAATCTGGGAATTGAATGTAAATTGACACAGCTTGTAAAAACGAAATGTCTGATCTCATGCTTCAAATAAACTTGATTCAGTAAAAAGTAATAAATATCAAGTTGCACTTTGTACCGATGTTATCTTAAGTACATATTAAGTGTCTTCCGTTTATATCTGACGCTATTCAGTTAAGTATTTGTAGGTAAGTGAAGGACGCGATGACATTGGATGGAGTGATGGTGTACGGAAGGCAGTTGGAAAACTGAAGCCGAGAAATGGGGTGAGTGGTATATTCTGGGGGAGGTCTATATTTATCAGTGACATAGGAAATCCACACATTTCCTATTGTTATCTCACAAGTAATAATAAACAATTAGCAAACTCTGTTTCAGATAGAGTTCGAAAGGACGCGAGTTTTCAAAGCGCTTAACGGGTAGACGTAAAATGTCTCATACCACAAAGGTGTAGTAGTAGTGTAGGTCTAGTAGTGGTAGGACTTTTGACAGAGTCCGCCTGGGGAAGGACCACACCATTGCCAGTTATTCTACCGCCAAGCAGTAATATGCAAACATTACTGTGTTCCGGTTTGAAAGGCAATGTTTCCAGAGAAATTACTGGGCTTAGAGATATAACAACTTAGATCTCAGGGTGGCGAGCGCAGTGCAGTGCAAGGTAATGATTTGGATTCTTCATGCTCCAATAGCTGCATGTTGCTGTGCTGTTATGTAGCAAGCATGTTGCTTACCATCAGGCACATGTACTGCTCGTCTCGTCACTCTTTATTTAAAAAAAAAAGTTACGGAATGATTTTTTGATACGGTAAACTTGAAAGTGGTATCATTTTGTTCAACACCTGGGCGTACTTGCTAAAAATCAATTTGTAAGTATAGCCAAAGTACCCTAATTTTCAACCCAACTGCCCAGCATCAATACCTGTCAAAGATAGTTCTCAATTTTTCCATAGGTGGCGTCAATTCTTCATTTTGTTAAATTTCTCTAAAAACATTAAACATTGCCGCTACATTTGGGGAAATTATATGGACGAACAATGAACAATACACGTGTCTGATGGTAAACACGGCTGCCGATAACAGCACAGTCATTGAAACATCAAAAGTTCAAATCAATACCTAGCTAACACTGCACTGCACTCGTCACCCATTAATATAAGATCATGTATGCCCTGTAATTTCTCTAGAAACATTGCCCTTCCAACCAGTGTGGTTGTGGTGTCAACGCAGTATGTGACACATGTCCCACCCACTGTCCCGTCCATTTGCTTAGAAAAGACTATACTAGTATAGTCTTTTCTAGTCTAGACTAGACTACTACTAATAAAAATAAATGTTTATTTTTATAAAACAATTTTAGATTTGCCATAAGCTCCGGGAAATTTTAATCGAAATAGAGTGAAAAACATTTACAAAAAAGACGATAATTGATCAGTTATCGAGCGGGATGAAAAATGATTAAATTACTAAAATGGCTATTAAAAAATAGGGGTTGGTGATAAAAGAGTAAAAATTTAGGGTTGTATGTATTTTTTTATGCCACATTATAAAAAAATAAAAACAAAAAATTGTATCCAAAAATTTAAAAAAAATATTAGGGGTGAACAACCCTTATCACTTAAGGGTATGAAAAATAGATAGTAGCTGATTCTCAGACCTACTGAATATGCATATAAAATTTGGTAAAAATCCGTAAAGCCGTTTCGGAGGAGTAAGCGAGTAAGGTAACTAACATTGTGACACGAGAATTTTATATATAAGACAGACAGACAGACAGACAGACAGAAACACTTTATTATGCACACCAGTAAAGTAAAAAATTAGAAAAAAACATATTACAATAACAGAAAATACTTATAACTAGTGCCATAAATGGCGGCCTTATCGCTAATAGCGATTTCTTCCAGACAACCATCAAAGGCAAGAAAAAACACAAAAAAATTACATAATGATGATAGGGTGTGAGGGAAAAAACAAAATTACAAAAATTTGTAAGTCGTCACTTAATTACTAGAATATGTTATATATAAACTACGTAATAATACTATACACACATAATTGCTAAAATACATAAAAATACTATACAATAAATACACAAATACTATTATATTTACCATACAAAATATTAACAAAACTAGTGTACAATGCACATGATCATAAACAATGAATAACACAGAAAGTAGTAAAAGAGAACAGGAAAAAAGGAAAGTCAAGAACGAGAAGATAAGAGAAAAACAGAGATAAATTAAGAGACCAATTCAGAAAGATAGTGTTTCTTAATCTGAGCCTTGAAAGATTCTAAGCTCTGCGCGCGTCTGATACCCACCGGAAGGGCATTCCAGAGCGCAACAGCCACCACGCAGAACGAAGACCCACAGAAGGAAGTAGAGTGAGTAGGAGTAGACAGAAGGAGATTACTAGATGACCTAAGGTTACTATGGTGAGTGTCGCAAAGAAATGTGAAACGGGAACTAAGATAAGTAGGGTATGTAGGATTGAATAGCAAATTATATAGCAGCGAAAGTATGTGTGTATCCCGACGAAGCCTAATAGGGAGCCAGTTGAGCTTTTTACGAAATACTGAGACATGGTCGTATTTCCTAAGACCGAAAATGAACCGTATCACAAAATTTTGGAGACGCTCAAGCTTTTCAAATTGCTCCTGGGTTAAATCTAGATAGCTGGTGTCAGCATAGTCCAAAATTGGAAGAAGGAGAGAATTTGCTAGCGCAACTTTAGTAGCCGTTGGTAAAAAATTTCTGATTCTCCTTAGAGAAGCTGCTGAACCAAACAATTTACGCTTAACGGCCTGCAGTTGAGGGTCCCATGACATGCACCTATCCAATATAACCCCGAGATTTTTAACCTGCGCACTGTAAGGTATAATAACACCTCCGAACATAAGCGGGGTCAGTGTAGTCCAATCAATCTTAGAAATTAACCCAGTACTACCAATTATAATGGCCTGCGTCTTCGAAGGGTTGACAGCAAGCCCAAACGATTGACTCCAGGCCTCGATGCGACGCAAATCATCATTTATAGATATCACCGCTTCGTTAAGACGATCTAATGAAGCCTGCGAGTAAATTTGGAAATCGTCGGCATAGAGGTGATAGGAAGAAGTTATATGAGATGTTATAGAGTTTATGAAGATTGCAAAGAGGAGGGGAGAAAGAACGCCACCCTGAGGAACACCGGAACCAGTATCACACCAAGAAGAGAACGTCTCTCCCACGCGTACTCGCTGCCGGCGTCCCAGCAGATAACTGCGAAACCAGTCAATTGCCGTTGGAGATATGTTAATAGAGCGGAGAATAGCAAGTAGAACATCAAAATCGACCGTATTGAATGCATTACTGAAATCAAGTAAGGTAAGAACAGTAAGTTTCCTATTATCCATCCCGATCCTAATGTCATCCGTAATTTTAACAAGAGCAGTGACTGTGCCATGACCAGTACGGAAGCCGGACTGAAAAGAACTCAGGAGATTATTACGATTGATAAAGGAGTTTAGCTGGGAGTGGATAAGACGTTCCAGCACTTTAGAGAGAAATGGGAGAATGGAAATTGGACGATACTCAGTAAAGGACTTTGGGTTGGGTTTTTTAGGAATAGGGACAATATTAGCATCCTTCCAACACGATGGCACAGTGCACTGGGATATAGAACTGTTCAGGATATGACATAGGATAGGTAAAATTTCATCCAATACTGGTTCAATCATGCAACGTCCGATGTTATCACTACCAACTGCATTAGAAGATATGGATAGAACGCTCTTCTTAACATCACAATCGGCAAACTGACTTATGAAAAAAGAGGAGTGATTGGGTGAAGGAAGAGATGATAAATAATTTAGGGTGGCAACTTTGTCATTCGGATTAATACCAGATGACGAAGAAAAGTGGGAATTAAGTGAGTTGACATCAACACCACTAGAACTAGAGTCTTGTCGAGACTTTCCAACACCCAAAGAACGGAGAAATTTCCAAACCTTCGCTGGATTTCCGTTTTCAACTGAATTATGAATATGGTGACGTTGTGCGTCCCTACACACTCTATTGCAACGATTTCGCAGAAGATGATAATTTTCCTTATTTTTTTCAGTTGGATCTGAAACAAATTTACCCTTGGCATATGCTTTACGATGAAGCAGTTGTTTGATCTCATCGGTCAACCAAGGAGCAGGTAAGTGTTTAATTTTCACTGGGTGTAGCGGAGCATGGTTATCAAAAAGTTGCGTTAATTTGTCATTAAATATAGACACCTTGTCCTCCATGGATTCCGCATCAAGCACTAGTGACCAGTCAATATTACAGACGTCCTCACGGAGTTTATCAGAATTAATGGCACTAAAGCTGCGCTGCATAACTATTTTGGGTTTGCTTCTTGGTGGTCTGATTTTGTACGAGAGGTATATGATATCGTGATATGACATATCATGTGATGAGTGAGAAAATTGTCCATGCTTAGCAACATGCTGCAGCGACGTTACCATCATGAGGTCTAGTAGAGATGGGGTGCAATTTGGAAAATGATGAGTAGCTGACAGAGGCAACATATGCAAGCCGCTCGAGCGAACAATTGCTTGTAATTTAGAAGAACGGAGGTCCGCCTTTAGCAAGCAAGTATTAAAGTCGCCCATGATAATAGAATGCGAATAAGATGGAAGTAAATCTTCTAGAATCTTTTCAAACGAAGAAAAATAGTTAACATTTTTGTCATGGCTATAATAGACTCCGAGAAGAAATTTAGAGTGAGAAAGAGAAAGTTCTAAAAATAAATGTTCCCCGGCGTCGGCAGGAGGAGGCTGAGCAGAAATGCTTACACACGAGTAGGAAATATAAGAGCGCAAATAGATAGCAACTCCACCGCCAGGCCTGCCGGTCCGGTCGTTACGGACAAGAGTGAAACCAGGGAGAATGTAAGAACAAGTGGGAAGACAAGGTTTTAACCAGCTTTCGGAGACTAATATAGCATGAACATTTTTGTCAACGAAAGATGTCAGTATCTCTGGGTAGTGGGCCGGGATACTTTGAGCGTTTATATGAAGTAGATTTAAATTCTTAGGCACATGAGAGAAATGGTTAGAAATAGTGTCACTCAAAGATGGTAGACTCACGAAGCTATCATCAGATTCAGAAACACTTATAGTAGATGATGTAAGAAAATGATCACTGGCACTGTGTTCACTATTGGTCATTGTTATAACTATGCACGGATAAATATGTATATAAATATTAAAATAAACTTAAAACAATCTAATTAATCTAAAACACGTCACACCACCTGCCAGTAGTGCTTGATTTAATAGAAAAAATAGTTACAGAACACTAAAATAAATAATAACACAAAGAAAATCTTTGCAGGGTAACATATTGCAATAAATAAAAATAAAAACATTGTCAAATAATACGATACCCACTCCCAGTAATACGCAAAAACATTGTTATACAGTAAGAAAATTTAACATACTGAAAAAGAAATAAAAAGAAAGTTGTACAACATTATACCTATCTGACATTGGCAGAATATTCAATACTAAATGAGAAAAAAAAAAAAAAAAAAAAAACAATAATTTTATATTTTATGCTGTCAATGCCATTAGACAACTGTCACATATCTGCAAATGAAAAAAATAAATTTATTACCGATATTCAAAATATAGTCTCCGAGTACACTCAAATATCAAATAATTTGTAAAACACAAAACGTAATCTATAAAAGTGGGTACCTAACGACAATTCACAAGAAAAAAAGAGGGTGACACAGAGAATAAACACAACAAAACAGACACGAAAAGTAAACAAATAATAATAGAAAGGAACGCTTATAAACCAGGTACATAATTATTTCGATATTGGGAGTTTGTTTTTGATACGCGTATTTCTGTGCTTTTTCGGGACGACGGGCGTAGATGCTCGACTCGTCGAAGCCTGCGGTGTAGAAACTAACACGTTCTCAACTTTGATTTCAGTCAACTCGTCCATAGTAGTGACCCGATGACGAATATCGCCCGGTCCGAGAACAAAAATGATGCCCTCTCTCGTCCAGCATTTTTAACACCAAAACGCTGACGAGCCGCACGGAAGACGTCATGTCTTGACTTCGTCAGAAATTCGGACACAGTAATACCCGAATCCTTGAAGCCCGTTTTAGCCGCCCAGATTCCGTCACGAACGGCCACATCCTTGAGACTCAGAACAACAGGGCGAGGCCTATCTGTCGTCACCCGCCCCATCCGATGGCACCTACTCAAGTCCGACGTTGTGAAGTTCAAGATCTTCAATCGATCCACCACTGTCTTAGCAACAAGTTGCGAGGTGTTCTCAGTGCCAACCTCAACCTCAGGGAGTCCATGCAGTAGTAGCATTTTGCGTCGCGACCGCATCTCACACTGGTCAACTTGTTGTGCTAGCATACTAATTTGGATTTGTACAGCCCGGAAAGTTGCAATCACAAAGGCTTTGAAGGATTTGATCTCTGAAGCCAAGCCCTCAACACCAGGAGGTGGAGTACTCGGCAGCTGGCCTTCAATTGAGTCCAGCCGTTTGTGGAAGGCTTCCATCATACAGTTCAGGGACTGTTGAATAGAATCCATTACCTAGTGTTACTAGTGGACTTTGGTGAAATGTGTCGCACAGTGCAAGTGAAAGTTATGTAGGAAAACACTTGTGGCAGGTAGGGAGAACTAATACATAGATATATATACAAAACTTACTTTAGGGAAAACACTTTTACTATTTTTAATCAATAAAAATTGAAGAGCTATTTTCAAAAACTGTTGCTTTCCTCACACCTACCCTCAGAAAAAAAAAAAAAAAAAAAAAAAAAAAAAAAAAAAAAAATAAGATGTGGTTACTAAAAGAAATCATATTAAGTTGGGGAAAAAGTCTTTTCGCATTAGTATGTATTAACAATAAAATCTCTTTGGCTATATATGTACTATTTGTATCTGGCTGGCTTTGGTATCATTAAGAGTTTAGATTTTAAAGAACATAATTCTAATTCAAATTAGGAAAATGTTTGATTTTTATGTGTTTGGAGTAGAAATAGAATATAAATATTTATTGACCTTATTACAAATTGTTACATTAGGTAAGTCAGTACAAAATAAATCGTTCAAGTCATGATTAATCAACAATATTCTTACATCATTATAAATTAGTGAATTAAGTATTATTAAGATTAGATCATTCTTAAATAATAATTTTCGAAGTCATGTGCGTAATGCCGGTAACTTAAAACGGTAAAGGAAATTATCGTGAAATAGACATGTACCTAGAATCTTTCGAAGTCATGTGTCATCCACCAAACCACACTGGGCCAGCGTGGTGGATTATGACCTTAACTCTCTCCTTGTGAGAGAAGGCCCCGAGTCCCAGCAGTGGGAACATTTAGTGGGCTGTTGATGATGAATAATTAGGGCCTAAATTATAATCATAACGAAGCTTGGCTAACACTCGCTTTGCCCTAACTTGAAAAAAAAATGCTCAAATGGTATAAAATATTATCGTAGCTCGAAAAAGCGACATCGTTTCATGGTTGATGTTCCAAAGACACGATCGAAGAGATTTGACTCTACTTTTGTGATAAGAACGTCTAGGCTGTGGAATACGTTGCCTGAGTGGGTCGCCATCTTTGTGTCATCAAATCGAGAGTGAATCGGTTTTTTTTCTAGGTAAACACGCTCCATCGTAGACCGCATCGTCGCCTAACATCAGGCGAGATGGCGGTCAAGTGTAAACCTATAAAAGTTAAAAAAACATGTCAAAATGTTTACCATCTGTCAAATTCAGGGCACAGTTATACAATAAAAATAAAAATGTCCAATTAAAAATAAATATGTCCAATTATAAATAACATAGCAAACATATGAATGAGTCTTCTGTAAAATACCTACCTATGAGACTATGTATATCAATAACAACCATTAAACACAACTTATTGGTTTGAAACCAATTCACTTGGTTGTAACTTGGAAGAGGAGGCTCTTAGCGATAAGGTCGCCACTTGATTCACTTGTTCTAGGCTTTGCTTGTAAGTTTAATATTGTGGACAATAAAGAGTTTCTATCTATCTATCTTGTTTGCAAGAATGAAGATTCAGTCATTTAAGTTTCATGAACTCATGTAGAGAGTATTGGACTCGAAAAAGTATTTTAACTCTTTTCTTAAACTTTTTTCATCGAGTTTCGTCACGCTTGTTGGCAGCTCGTTGAACATGCAAATTTTACTGTTTTTCGTACTGTCAAGAGGAGTAAATCTAATGAAGAAATTCGAGATATTTTAAAATTTTACTACAAAAAAGGTAAAAAGGCAACGCAATCCGCGAAAAAAAGTTGCGATATTTACGGACCTAGTGCAGTGTCTGTGACAGTAGCACAAAGGACAATGCCCACGTCCCATACATTGAAAAACCTGGCCAACTTTTTTTGATTCTGAAAGTGTAGAGAGATGAATAGTATCTAATTAGGATTGTTAATGCTTCTATAAACGTCTACTGTTGGTGTTTTTCATTTCCTAAATACCAAAAATGAGTTACAGTTAAACGAAAAGTAAGGTTATGTTTACTGTCAAAATATTTTAGAATTATGTTTTCTTTTGGATTAGAACAGAAAAGAAAAGAAAGAACTATGGTATTGTCTTTCAAAACATATTTCTTATGAGAATAAATAGGAATAATAGTACTTCTCACGACCAACTGATTACCATAAAATAGTTCTCGGATGGAATTATCATAGGGTAAACAAGCCTTAAACTAACTGAGTGCAGGGCTAGGTCTGATGATGTGGACTTGTCTTCATGTTCTAATAATTTATGACACAAGACAGTGTGTCTTGTTAAAGGCAAGCATGTTTTCTTGCTTACCATCAGGCACATGTTTCGCTCATCCTATCATTGTTTCCTGAAAAAATACTTAAATCAGTGTAGATAATACTGTTCACTGATATCTTTCTACTGAATATATATTCAAACCAATGCAAGAGAGGATAAATAAAATATATTGTTTGCTATCATATAATTATATTTACATTTAATAATAATTTTATATATTTGATAGCCCAAAACTACTACATAGCCAAAATACTCTGCTCGTGGATTTATGTGGTCCTGGTGTCTGGCCATCCTAGAAATCTCACGAAGAACTCTGCAATGCAAGTACAGCAGTACTGAAAGATGGCCTCTGCTGGTTGTCCCTATCATTTTCAACTAAAATATACATATTATATCTATTTTACATAAATTCACAAGCAAGCCATCACAACAATATAAGGTTTTATGTAATTATTACCACAATTATGTAAGTAATAAGGAGCACTGAATCACATAATTCCCAGTTTTGTTAAAACCAATTTAAACAAGAAGAAAACCAAAGTTAGGAAGGACACCATACATTTTGCTTGTTTACTTTTTTTTGATTTGTCAATTTGACATTGATCTTTGACCAATTTGGATTTGGTGAAAATTGCATGCCACCTTTTTCCTCGTTTACATTACCAAAAAAAGCTTTGATAGTTTCTTTGTCGCCGTATTTAGGTATATATATCGTTATTGAAATATGTAAAAGTAGTAAATAAACGACATTGTGAAAGAAATTGATATACATAACATCCATTTTCAATTTCGATCTAACGCGGATCACTAAAACGAAACGCAGGTACCGTTTCGTTATTGCAATATTTTACAAGAGAGCTTTGTTGGTAACTGGTAGGTTTAATTTAAACAAATGCAAATTATTTTATTTTGGAATGTTAGAAAGTTATATAACTTCGCACACGAGTACAACAAAAAATCACCAATTTTTTAATATATAACTCATATGTCTACACGACAACTATTTTAGCGGGTCAAAAATGGACATTGTCCTTTGGTTTAAGCGTTTTCAATCCGGAAATTTTGATGTTAAGGATGCACGTCGCTCTGGTTGCCCCATTACGGATAAAATGGATGCCATTTTTGCAAAAAGTGGAGTGAGATTGGCATGTCAGTAGTGACGACGTACCTGACGGAACTGGGAACTGACCACCCAACAGTTTTGGCGCATTTGAAAAAAACCGTGTACACAAAAAAGCTCGATATTTGGGTGGATACCTCAGGAACTCACTGAAAGAAACATAATGAACCGTGTACTCATTTGTGATTCTTTATTACGACGCAATGAAACCGAACCATTTTTGAAGAAGCTGATAACTGGTGATGAAAAGTGGATCACGTACGACAACAACGTCCGAAAAAGGCCGGTCAAATGCCGGTCAGGCTTCACAGACTGTGGAAACCCACGGGTTAACTCACAACAAGGTGATGCTGTTTGTGTGGTGGGTTTGGCTATACTGCGAACAGTTGTTGAGATTAAAGAAAGAAGTTGAGAGAAAATGGCTGGAATTAATCAACAGAACGTTGTGTACGGTGAACGGTGTGGTTTTTCATCATGATTAAGAGAGTTTGGCTGGAAGGTGTTAATGCATCCGCGTATAGTCCTGACCTTGCATCTTCAGATTTCCACCTGTTTCGGTCTCTTCAGAATTCTGTAGGTAGTGTCAGGCTAACATCACGAGAGGACTGCCAAAACCACTTGTCACGGTATTTTGATCAGAAGCCCCAAAAGTTCTATAGCAATGGGATTAAGTCCCTACCTACCCTACCTATGTACAAGATGGCAAAAAGTTATCGAACAAAATGGTACCTACATACTTTAGTTAAATGTAAATAAACTGTAATAATTTGGGGGGGGGGGGTTGGTGTTAGGTCTCAGTGGGGTAAGTTTCTTGCCAGGTTACTTTCCCCAGGAAATGCTGAGCACGCCACAGCGCACGTCGTCCAGGCATGTGAAGCTGGACTACTAGACCATCAAGCGCGCACCGACAAGTCCTTCATACTACGTCCTCGCCATCGCCCGACTGCCGACACGGTTGGGCGATGGACCCACACTTCCATCATGTGGGTCGTCCCTCCCGGGCAATGCTACAGTCTTGTACGAGCTTCGCATACTACATCTGCCTCGCGACTGTAGTAGCAAAAGTATGAAGGGCGACAGCGAATCTTCGGCGCTATAACCGAACTCGAATTTGGCTAGGGGAGATAACCCCAAACTCTAAATCACCCTCATGAACATGAAGCAGAAAGGAAAAACAAATCCCCAGGTGGGTCCCGGCCAAGCCGGGGAATCCCATGCCCTCGCGGCGAGTTCCCAACGTAATATGGGGGGGAACACCCAACTGCCTATTGTTACCGCGCCTACAACGCGGTCGGCTGCTTTAGCGGCCACGACCCCGGCTGCGATCAACGCGCCACTCGACACGACCCGCGATACCACAACGGCTGCGACTTCCGCGCCACTCACTACGACAACACACAGTGTACCAACCACGAGTGCCTGGCAACAGAACCTCGTTCGGAACAGCGTCACTAACAACCCCGACAATGACAAAGACAGCGCCCATCTCTCAAGTCTTGGTGGCGAACTTCGCGCGCTGGCAGTCCAGCGCGACAGGATCGATGCCAAGCTGAGAGACGCGGACCCTGGGACGGCAACGGACGACGGCTCTGGTGGTTCTGCCTCTATCTCTTCACATGAAGTACGCCTGCTTAAACAAAAGCGCGGAAAGATCATGGCAAGAGAACGAGAACTCAGCGACCGAGTGCACAAAATACGCGAAGGCGATAGCCAGCGCGGTGTGCAAGCGGCCGCTGATAAAGGTGACCGCGACCAGCTGCAAGTACGCGAAGGGACTACCCAGCGCGAAAAGCAGCCGGACGCGGAAGTGCATGAGCGGGGACTGACACGCGAAGGGGCAACCCAGCGCGAGACGTCACTGCCTGCACCAGAACAAGCCGGAAACGTGGAACGGAAACGTCCTGGCACACACACTACCCACGACCGACCCCGCATCAGGAAAAGAGGGAAGCGGGCCGGAGCCTCACACAAGGCGATCTCGGTAAACCACCCTCTACGCACCTCAGAGCCACGACCCGGGACCAGTGGTACGGCGAAGAGAGTGCGACCTGATGACACGGCTTCACCGAGTACACTACAGGGGGACCCCAAACGCTTGAGAACCCAGTCAGCACAAGGGGAGCGGAGAACCTATGCGCGAGCCACGAAGGACATTCCGGCGCGGCTTGCAGTAGCTATCTGCTTCTCACCCCCGTCTAGAGACATGACACTCGACGAGGCCATCCACATCAAGGACACACTGGAGGGCCTAGTAATGGACTCGGACTTCAATACACCACTCCCGGCCTTCCGCGGTTATCCACGAATAGCGGACGGTACCGTGCAGATGTGGTGTGAGGACGACTACGCCCTAACTTGGCTCACACAGAACGCACCAAAAATCATACTCCCTGACACCAACATGACGCTGACGGTCATGAGACAATCCGACGTACCTACACGTGTCCGAGCTGCGCTCTTCGTGCCCAAATACAAGGGGGACATAGCGCGACTCCAGGGTCTTCTGAAACGTCAGAACACCTGGTACGACATCGACAGGTGGTCCCTATACAGAGCGACAGCTGTCGGTGGTGATAACCACGGGACTTATCTGACCCTGGGTATCCCACCTGATGAAGCCGAAAAAGTCCTGGGGCGGGAACGACGTGTATCGTACCTCCTTGGATCAATATACGTTCGCTTCTACCCTAGTACCCAACCCACAGACACTCAAACCAAAGACACAGACACTACACCAACACAACCCGCAACACAAACTGATGACGAGGACATAAAGACACTAGAAGAGGATATGGCCAGAGCAGCAATGGCCGACGCGGATGCCGCACCACCGACATCGTCTGGGTGGATGGACCAACTGCTCGCCTCGTCGCCCAATGATGACCGACGTGGGGAGGGGGAGGGAGGAGAACTTTCCGATGGATCCGTCTCCTGCTAACCCCGCCCCATCGCCGTCATCATCCACACACATTCCCCTCGAAGTCATACAGACAAACCTCCAGCACAGCCAGACTGCCACGGCCAGCTTACGCAGAGCGCTGGAGATAAACCCTCATACCATTGCCCTGATCCAAGAGCCGTGGATCAGGAAAAACAGAGTGTGCGGCCTCAACAACATCGGAGGTAAGCTCATTCTGGACACGCACAACACTGACGCACCACGAACCTGTGTATTCATACCCCAGGACATACCGACCACGACACTCACCCAATTCTGTTCCAGAGATCTGACAGCTGTCAGGCTCCAAACCAGAGACGACACACCAGACATCGTACTTGCCTCCGTCTACATGCCAGGAGAGAGCGACGACATACCACCAAAAGAGATGTCTGACCTGGTGCACCACTGTGAGAGCACCAACATGGAGCTGATCATCTGCACAGACTCAAACGCTCACCACCCACTGTGGGGCAGTGAGGAACCCAACACCAGAGGAGAGGTATTATGCACATATTTATTCTCCACTAACCTTAACATTATCAACCGCGGCTCAGAACCCACTTGGGTCACACGCCGTAGTCAAACAATTATAGACCTAACCTTAGCTACCGAAAAAGCAACTGAACTAATTTCAAAGTGGCGCGTATCTAATGAACCTTCTTGTTCAGACCACAGAAGAATTCGTTTCAAATTACTAGCCACAACAAATAAACCTACACCAAAACGAAATCCGCGTCGAACCAACATACCAAAATACAAACACCTTTTAACACTATTACTGGACGAACACTTAACACCTTCTAACTTAACAGATCACATACAAATAGAAGAAACCATTACAAAACTCTCAAACTCTATAATCGAAGCGTATCAGACATGCTGCAAACTAAAAGGACCTAACACCAAAGGTAAGAGAAACCGCTGGTGGAATGCTGAATTAAGTAAACTCAGAAATACACTACGCAAACAATTTAACAAAGCCAAAAACTCAAGACTCACCGAAGACTGGGACTTATATAAAGAAACACTGCACACTTTCAAAAAACAAACCAGAGCCGCCAAAAGAACAGCATGGCGAAATTTCTGTGAAGACATCGAATCAAACAACGAAGCTGCACGGGTAAGGAAGATCCTATCAACTGATAAGGATCGCACCCTTGGCGTGCTGAAAAAACCTGATAACTCCTATACAATGACAGACCATGACACCAGCAAAGTCCTTCTTGATACTCATTTCCCAGATTGTGTCCTCTCCGGGGACAGAACATGGGCAAGTGAATCGGTATGGACACCTACTGATCAAGATAGGTTCATAGCTAACACTATAGTAACAGAAAACCGGATAAAATGGGCAGTCAAAACTTTTCAACCATACAAATCTGCAGGCCTAGATGGAATCTTCCCAGCTTTATTACAATGGGGTTTGGATTCCTTAACACCATGGCTGGTGAGAGTATATCGAGCCTGCATAGCGCATAGATATGTACCACAAGCATGGCGCGAGGTGAAAGTCATTTTCATCCCCAAACCAGGCAAACCTGATTACACTCAACCAAAAGCTCACAGACCTATAAGCTTGACATCATTTCTGCTGAAAACTCTTGAAAGACTCTGCGATCGCTACATCCGCGACGGACCACTAAAAGAAAGACCACTTCACAAACAACAACACGCATATACTACAGGCAAATCAACAGAAACTGCGCTACACAGTGTAGTTTCAAAGATTGAATGCGCTGTGGACCACAAATGCTCATCCTTGGCGGTCTTCATTGACATTGAAGGCGCTTTCGACAAAACTACTTTCCATAATATCAGTACGGCCCTAGAGGGACACGGTGTAAACCCAACACTAGGTGGGTGGATCACCAACATGCTCAAACTAAGGGCTGTACAAGTCACGGTGAATGACACCACAAGGGCCATTGTGGCGAGAGGCTGCCCTCAAGGAGGCGTTCTCTCTCCACTACTATGGAACCTTGTTGTGAACAGCCTCATCAAACGGCTTAATGACCAAGGCTTCTTCACAGTAGGATACGCTGACGATATAACAATAATAATAAATGGCACCCACGAAAACACCCTATGTGATCTCATGCGCCAAGCCTTAAAAATAGTAGAGAACTGGTGCAACGAATATCAACTAGCGGTAAACCCAAACAAAACTGAACTTATTCTCTTCACAAAAAAAAGGAAATTAGCACCACTACGGCTACCACGTTTCTTTGACATGACCCTAACCCTCTCAACCGAGACCAAATACCTGGGCATATATTTGGACAAGCAGCTGAGTTGGGCAAAACACATAGATTACATCACAACAAAAGCCAGCATATCCATGTGGCAATGCAAACGCCTTCTTGGAAAGAACTGGGGCATCAGCCCCAAAATTACTCACTGGCTATACACCACAGTCATTAGACCCATCATTACATATGGCTCTTTAGTCTGGTGGCCCAGGACAGACCTAATCACAGCCCAACAAAATCTTGAAAAACTGCAGAGGCTAGCTTGCGTAGCCATCACCGGTAGCATGAGAACTGCACCCACTGCCGCCCTGCAGGCAATGCTCGGACTGCCACCCCTACATCTTATTGTGCAGGAGGAGGCAGCACTAGCAGCTCTTAGACTCAGCATAGCTGGCACTCTAGGTAAAGACCCCAGAATTAGACACACACGGATAAAAGAGGATATCACTAAATGGCAACCCATGGTATCCTCACCCAATGACAGAATCCCGAAAACATACTGTCTGGAAAAGCACTACCAAATACAACTCACCGAAGAACAGCATGACTGCTCTGGCCCAGAGGAGCTAAGAATCTATACTGATGGATCGAAGACAAGCTCTGGTACAGGCGCTGGAGTTTTCTCGAATGACCTGAACATAAATATCTCCAGCCCCTTGGGAATGCTAAACACCGTCTATCAGGCGGAATGCGTGGGCATTATCCGGGCGGCACATGCTATAGAAACTAGGCAGGTCAAGGATATGCACATTCGCATAGTCTCCGACAGCGCCTCAGTCCTCCAATCCTTAAACAAACGAAACTTCACCTCCGGATTAATGCTTGAGTGCCATAGGGCACTGGAGCGAGCTGCAGTGCCTTATGGTAATAAAATAACGCTGCAATGGATAAAAGGACACAGTGGATCACTGGGCAATGATGCGGCTGACGAACTAGCCAGAAGGGGATCAAACATGACGGTTTTCGGTCCCGAACCCATCGTGCCAATCCCTTTTAATCAGCTACGTAGATGGCTACAGGAACGCACACACACACAGGCAGAGAGATGGTGGACCTTGACACCAGGCTGCGGGCAATCCAAGATGGCAATGCCGTCTCTGGACAACAGACTGCCCAAGCGCCTTCTGCGGCTGGACAGAAGAAGCCTGCGCCTGGTGGTAGGGACCATCACCGGACACTGCTCACTCAATAAACACTTTCACACAATAGGTGTCACGGACAGTCCTCTGTGCAGGGCGTGCATGGCGGCTGAAGAAACGGTGGCGCATGTGTTACTCGAATGCACAGACGTCGCCGAAATACGTGAAGTAACCCTAGGATCACCGAGATCCCTAGTGGATGCACTGAGGAGACTGGGAAGTCTAATCTGCTTCTGGAGGGATTTGGGCTGGATGGAATAACAGCCCATGGTTCACGTACAATGGTCCAAGTCAGGGACTAAGTGCGGAAACCTTACCCACTAGAAGTAGTGGGTAAAACAAAACTTGAACTTGAACTTGAACTGTAATAATTTTGAATTTTCTTAATGCGAAGAAACTTTTTCCCCAACCTATTATTACATCTCAATTAATCATAGGTATGCAGTATTGTATGCAGTAGGTACTTAATTTAAACTCATCATGTTCGAGATACTGCGTTGTGCTGTGTTATTATTAGCAGGCGCTGTATGTATATGTAGGTACCATGAGTATTTGAGTATCTAATATCCATTCTAAGCCGTCAAGCGCCCGACTATGTAATGGCGGCACACGTTAAATCTATTTTAATAAAACAACATCTAGGTATATAATCCATATGTATAAAATAAGTGGTACTTCTCCCGGTAGACTCAGCAAACAGTCCTCCTACCAGTACAAAAAAAACTGCCTGGAATATCAGCATTCTGAAAACGCCTTCTAACTTTCATCAAGCTAAAATTTGATAGCAATAGGCGACGCTCGGTACAAATAAGCCTGTAAAAAAAAGGATGTAGTGAACTCTCTCACTATGTTTGCGGTTGTTGGCCTTAAAGTAGCTCATCATTATTTGTTATTAACATGGAGATGTGTTTGTTCACAAAATATATTTTAATTATCTATTATCAGGAACATCACATAGGCAGAGGGCGGAGCCAAACATGATGTGACGCAACTAAAGCGGTTTCATGAGGATAGCTACCGCCTCCTTGGAACCTAGAACCTTGATCTTCTTATCTCTTTTCTTTTTGGCGGGACGCTGGTCAGGGTTGGATGTGCTTAAGACATTGAGATTGAGATTATTTTTTTAGTAATTACTGTGATATTTGTGTAATCATTTTTAACTTGATAATAGAAAAGAGTGATTTGTTAAAATGTAGTTTTAAAAATATGAAAACCACTTCTAGTTCTGAAAACTATACAGTTTGTCGAGTTAATCTGTAAGCGACACCTACATTAAACATATGATACTAAACAGTTGACTGCTTGAGACTACATGACATTTGAAGTTGTGGTTTGGCTTTACACTGCGTAGAAACGAGGGAACGACGTTTTTATTGAATATTGATACACGTGAGTATTGCGAAGAAGTTTAGATGGCGCTGCCAACACACATGTTTTATATTAAACCAAACACTCCGGTATAATTATTAAAATTGAAACTGCAGAAGACCCACAAAACTATAATTACACACACAATATGTTAAATGAGCAGTTATCTCGTTCACATGCTTTTACAGTGAAAGTTTTTTTCACAGTTATTTAAATTTAATATCCTCCCTCCTCCGAGAGTCGTATTCCTCATGTCTGAGGGTCGTGACCACCACGTCTCAACAACTTCTCCACGATGAAACTACGCCATCTCCCTCTATCACCGGCGACATGTAGGGCGTCGTAGACTGATGTGTCTAAAGTAGTGCGAATCTGATCTGACCAACGCATCGGACTGCGGCCTCTTCTTCTTTTGCCGTCAACTTTCCCAGTAACTATCAGCTTCTCGAGGTTGTGACCTTCCTTCCTGGCTATATGCCCAAAGTACTCTAGCACTCGTTTGAGGCAGATTGTAGAGAGTCTTGTCTTGATCTTTAGTTGCTGAAGTATCGAAATATTGGTCCGACGCGCTGTCCAAGGTATCCTGAGCATTCTTCTCCAACACCACATCTCAAAGGCATCAATACGGCCGCGGTCTGCTGATCTGCGACCAGGGTCCGGACTAATCTCATTTTCGTCTTGAGATTTATCCCTCTGTTCTTCCATATCCTACTAAGCTGCATCATGGCACCCTTTGCCATTGCTATACGCCGCCGAACATCTGTTTCGCTGGAGCCTTTGTTGTTGATGCCGGAACCGAGATAGATGAAGTCCTCGACCGTCTCCAGGCCCAACACACCAGTGGAGCTCAAGGAACCTGCACGATCTACCACCATGAGTTTGGTTTTTGCTCTGTTTATGGACAGTCCAAGTTCAGCGCTGACATGCTCCATACGACCTAACAATAGCGACATTTCGTGTTCACTGGTAGCCAAAAGTGTCGTATCATCGGCATATCTGAGATTTGTGATTTTAACTCCGCCCACACTTACGCCTCCATCCCAATTTTCACAAGTCTGTCGCATTATATACTCACCATATGCATTGAATAATATGGGTGACACAATGCAGCCCTGGCGTACGCCTTTTCCAAAAAAGAATGGTTGAGATGTAATTTCACCAATCCTAACCACTCCTTGGCTTGAATGGTAGAGCCCTTGGAGCAACGTGATCAAGTGGTTTGGAACGCCCAGGGCCGCAAGCACCTTCCACAAAGAGCGCCAATTGACACAGTCAAATGCTTTGCTGTAATCCACGAAACACATAACGACAGGCACATTGTACTCGTAGGCTTTCTCAATTAGCTGCCTTACATTAAGGATTTGTTCACGCGTGCCTTTGCCTTTAACAAAACCGGCTTGCTCCTGTGGAATCTGCTGATCCAGATAGTAACGGATACGATTATTTAGAATATGAAGCAGGATCTTGCTTGCGTGGGATATCAACGCCAGAGTACGGTAATTGTCACAACGTCTCGTGGAACCCTTCTTGTGTAAAGGAAGTACAATGGACTCCGTCCAGTCTTTC
Source organism: Ectropis crepuscularia (assembly GCA_963693475.1). Lineage (NCBI taxonomy): Eukaryota > Metazoa > Arthropoda > Insecta > Lepidoptera > Geometridae > Ectropis > Ectropis crepuscularia. The sequence continues at coordinate 9,152,606 of OY856339.1, forward strand.
GGCCACTCGCTAGATACCCAAATCTTGTTACAGATTTTGTGGAGAACTTCAATTCCTCCCTCACCAAGAGCTTTCAGAGTTTCCGCCGTAATTGCATCAGGACCAGGAGCTTTATTGGTCTTTAAGGCATTCAACGCCGTAACAATTTCGGAACGAAGAATGTCCGGTTCCCTATCCGGACAACTCCAGGTGTCGCGAAGCTCCGGTGAAGAGTCCTTGTACAAATCCTCACAATATGCACGCCATCTTTCTGTGATATCATCCAACTGATGCAATAGTCTTCCGTTGGCGTCTTCAATCACCCATGATTTAGGCTTGAACCTTTTAGCGAGTATTCGAACCTTCTTAAGAAGGTCTGCAGTCTGATATTTAAGAGCATGGCTTTCTATGTCAAGACATATTCCTTCGATAAAGTTGTTCTTATCTTCCCTACAGCATGCATTTATAGACTTGCAGAGACGACCATACTCAAACCTAACCGCAGGATTCTGCAAACCTTTAGCTTTCAAGTCCTTCCGCTGCTTAGTGAGTGCCCAAGTGCGATCCGAAATCCAAGCAGTTTTCTTAGGATTCTGCTTTTGTGTCTCAAATCTAATTTAATATAGCTGTTTGAAATTTACTTTGTTGTACCCACGCATTATTATTACCCATTCAATTTTATTAAATTCTAGACAGTTGTTGATCACCAACTGCATTAGCGTGCCGAACAGGATTTAGGTTGCACGGATTACTTCCTACACTTGCTTACTGGTTTCATGGTGGTGGCAGATGAATTTTTACCCTGGGGAATTCCTACAATTCCGAAGTATAAATTTCATTTCAAAACTTTCACAATTAGAACTCGTATTTAAAGCATTTTACGAGTAGTTATATCTAGATCTATTCACGATCTATTTTTTGGATTATAAAAGAATTGAATTAATGCGAATTTGTTAAATCTTATTTAGGTATGATCATGAAAAAGTAGAGCAAATCCGAAGGAATATCAAAACCTTTACTAACAGAAAACACGAACATACAACTGGGTGACCCATTTGGTCTCCCAATTATTTGCCTGCCTCATGAGTAGTCTCTCAGTAGTTGTCTGCTCTAGGCTTCATCATCATCATCAGCCGCAAGACGTCCACTGCTGAACATAGGCCTCCCCCCTAGATTTCCACAACGAACGGTCCTGCGCAACCTGCAACCAGTGGTTTCCAGCGACCTTTGTGAGGTCATCTGTCCATCTAGTGGGAGGCCGTCCAACACTGCGTCTTCCGGTTCGTGGTCGCCATTCGAGAACCTTTCTTCCCCATCGGTTGTCAGTTCTGCGAGCGATATGGCCTGCCCATTGCCACTTCAGCTTGTTTACTCCTTGAGCTATGTCGGCCACTTTCGGTCTTTTGCGAATATCCTCATTACGGATTCTGTCGCGCAAAGAGACCCCGTACATAACTCTCTCCATAGCTCGCTGTGTGACTTTGAGGCCTTTGAGCTTTGTCATGAGGCCCACAGTTAAGGACCACGTCTCAGTTCCTTAAGCCATCACTGGCAACACGCACTGGTTAAAGACTTTTGTCATTAGGCATTGGGGTATTTTGGACTCAAAGATGTCCCGAAGTTTCCCGAACGCTGCCCATCCGAGTTGGATCCTTCACTGGACCTCTTTGTCGAAGTTGGATCTACCTAATTGGATCTTTTGACCCAGGTAGACGTATTCGTCAACAACTTCGAGTGTGGTATTCCCAACATTAACCGGTACAGGTGAGACATGAACATTTGACATGACCTTCGTCCTTTCCAAATTCATCCTCAAACCTACCTGCTGGGATAAACTACTGAGGTCCCTGAGCTTAGCACCGAGGTCCTCCAGCGACTCCGCCACAATGACTATGTCGTCGGCAAACCGAAAGTGAGTGATGCATTCGCCGTTGATATTGATGCCGTATCCGTTCCAGTCCAGTAGCTTGAAAACATCTTCCAGCGCGGCAGTGAACAGTTTCGGAGATATAACATCTCCCTGCCTCACGCCTTTCTGTAGCTGGATATGTTTTGTGCACCGGTCCTGTAATCGGACAGACATTGTGGCTTTGCTGTAGATACACTTCAACACTTCGATATAGCTGTAGTCGATGCGGCCGCTGGAGAGACTGAAGTACTGCCCAGGTCTCGATAGAATCAAAGGCTTTCTCATAGTCCACATACGCTATACATAGTGACCGATTATACTCCTCGGTTTTCTGTATAATCTGCCGAAGCGTATGGATGTGGTCTATGTTACTATAGCGTTTTCGGAAACTGGCTTGTTCGGGTGGCTGGAAGTCATCAAACCTGCGTGCGAGACACAGAAATCTAAATAATAAGGTACTTAGAAACGTGGCTCAGAAGTGAGATGGGTCTGTAGTTCTTCAACAAGATGTTGTCACCTTTTTTGAAGAAGAGCACCAACACACTTCTGCTCCACGCTTCTGGCTTATTACCGTCAAGTATGACAGAGTCCAACAGCTTCTCCTCTAGGTTTAATAGACTACAGGCCTGTGAACAAAATTTACGGGTCAAATGAACCACCAGGAAACCTATGTAGGATGATAGAAGGGTATAAAGTAATAAGATTCAGCACTATGCCATCACTTGTAAGCTGTCCAACTGAGTGCAGTTGAAGAGGGGGGTTTGCAATCCTCGATCATTTCTGCTTGTCGCATGATTTTTGTACGGCGTTGCGAAATAATAGATTAGAAGAGGTTTGAAACTATAAAAAATGTAAATTTTAATCTTTTAATTATTAGTTTGTTGGAAAAATGTATGATTTTCCGACGATGTACTGAGTAAATTTGGTCATTGGATTATGTACGGCATTGGTTCCATACAGTTTCAATACCTTTTCTAATCTATTACTATATGATTTTTGTGCGCAACGCCGCACAAAAATCATGCGACAAGGAGAAATGATCGAGAATTGCCACCCCCCTCTTCAATTGCACTCAGTTGGACAGCTTACAAGTGACGGCATGGTGCTGAATCTTATTACTTTATACCCTTCTATCATCCTACATAGCTCTTCTGGTGGTTCATTTGACCCGTAAATTTTGTTCACGGGCCTGTAGTCTATAAGTGTTTATTATGCACGTGTGCGATCCGTGCCATTCCCAAAACAAGCTTAATCTCAATGGGACCTATGAATGTGAAATATTATTTATCAAATTGAAAACATTCGTCAAATTTATGTTTGTCTTTGATGCTTGAAGCGTTCAATGGCATTAACATTATCAGCACACTTTAGGTTTCAGCTGCTGGTAGTCCCATAAAGAGAAATTCAAGACCATGATACACTAGCCATGTGCGGGTTGGCGAAAACTAACCTGCATCTTGCATAAGGAAACATGTTTTCTCACGATGTTAAGTTATCAATGGTAATAACAAACTTGTACATCTACACTTGGAAGAATACTTCGAGTCGTAGTTAGGATTCGAACCTACGACTTAAAGATTATAATAATCGGAAATTCTCTCCACTGGGTCACAACGGCCACAAGTTCTGAATAGATTGACATTTTAATGCTCAAATAAATGTAATTGCTGGAAAATCCATTGTTTACTCAAGAGTCAAGGCCCATATACATTATACGTTTGTATCAATTAATTGTTATCGTAAACTCCAATACTCGTAAACAACATTAGACAATTTCTCAGAATTCTCTTACACCCATTCCTCTATCCTCATTTCCTCCTTTACATTTAAATACGAAATTAATTACCATAAACAATAATTTAGTAAATGGCCTATTTTAAACATTTTAAAACTACCAAATTGTGATAAAATTGCAAAACGTAATCGGCTCAAAACCAATAATTAAGTAAGTGGTTTACGGGACAATATTTAACGTCGACAAGATACGATAAAAATGTAGTCCTAAAGCGCGCCTGATAACGGAGTGAACTCTGACTCGTGATCGGGATGTGGTCACTCCATTCATACTTTTGTTCGTAGATTCAGACCCATTTGTTACCAATCTACAGCAGAGACCAAGTCGGGAACGCACAGGATGCGGTCTCTTGTGATAGTTTTGTGTTTGTGGGTTATTGTACACTGTCAAGGTGCGATATTACTTACGTAATGTTTAGTGTCTAAAATAGCTCGAATGTGATTTTTACTACATATTATCATTTGTGGCTTTTAGTGAAACAGAATTCAAGAGCGTATCATGTGTTAAGGTTAAGAAGAGTTAAGGTTTTTTTTGCGTTGTTGAACATGTTATGACTGTGTCGTGCGTCATTTTAACTTATTTCTTTTAAGTGCCTTCTTAATTTATTACGACCAATATACTCAGTTCTTAAAATTAATTACAATCTTACTTACGGACGAACTCATAACTCTCTCCTATATAGTAACGTAGGTTACATGTCATATGAAAATATAATCAATAAGAGTAAACGTCAATTTAAGTTTTCCTTTCCTGGAGCTTGTTTTCAAAGGTCTTGAAATAGGAAAACTATTTATTTTTGTTAAATACCGTTTTCAGGTGTAACTTCAACCCTCTCGGGCAATTATAAATATTAATCCTATAGTTCTGGAAGTTAAAATTACTGTTAGGAAATTTCCTCCTCTTTTTGAAACTCTTTTTTGAAATTGGAATTATCTCAAATAGTTTAAGACATATTGGCAAATAACGAAACCCCTTTTTTATTTTCACTTAATTATTTATAACTATTGCAATTTTCTCGAGCGGGCTTAGCATTGTCTTAATAACTGTCCAGATGTCATTCTGATTCAAATGAAACCTCAATCATAATGATAGGAGAATTCGAAAAAAAAAGACGATGTGTAAATTATTTTCGAGCATAACTATGTGTCAGTAGAAAATATTTTTCATTGATATTTATATACTTACATAAAAGAGTTACATTGTCCCGTTTCTGATGAAATTTCCCAATGACTGTTTGATAAACTTCACTACATTGTATAAAACAAAGTCACTTCCCGCGTCTCTCTGTCCCTATGTATACTTAAATCTTTAAAACTACCAAACAGATTTTGATGCAGGTTTTTTTAATAGCTAGAGTGATTTAAGAGGAAGGTTTTTATGTAGAATACATGCATAGTACAGTAGAGAGACACTGATAATTTTAAAGATTTAGAAATCTTAAACGATGTCATAAATAATTGTTTGCACTTAAATTGCAAACGCTGGCTGAACCCTACGAGATAGATCAAAATAATGTAGTGCAGTATTGTACAGCTTAAAAAGGTCTACAAAAAATATGTCTATCTCTTAGGGATAATCCAAAATAACCATTTTTATTAGTATATTAATATCACAATTGCACCCGTCCGAAGCCGGGGCGGGTCGCTAGTATTAGAGAATGTGTAAAATCTTATGTACTTTCCGATTTTAATAAAATAAACAAATGACAGGTTCAAGCCAAATTAATTACCTAAAGAATATATTTGTTCCAAAAAAAAATTAATTACTTAGCAGCGATCGCCACTCACCACACATGTTTCCAGACTTCCTTCGGACTTTTTATCAGCAGTCCAGTTGGATTTACCCTCACGTGTCACTCTTGATGACAGTTTCACATTTTAATGAAATTTTATTGTTTACAGATTTCTCCGATGAAATACCCGAAGAGACTCACCATCTGGCAGAGGGTGAGAAAAAGATGAGCGACAGCATTCTCGCTATTCTGGAGCACTTTAAGAAGGACGACCCCGTAGGGCTCCCGGGGGCTGAGATCCCGGAGCCCTATCCCGTGCCAGATATGAAACGAGTAGTTTCTTTTGCTACGATGTACTTCAAAAATACAGCAGTCTACGGAATCAGCAAATTTAAGATCTTGGACATAAATGCAGAAATGGCATCTATGCAGGTAAATTATACGAGTATAAACAATAAAAAACGTTAATTACAATACCTACATTGTTTTGAGGTACAAGAAGACTTCACAAAACATAATGAAAGAATAAATAATAGTTGTTCTTATTGCCAACTTACTAAGAGCACTTGCGGCTTTACCAGCGCAGTGCTCATTCCCGTTATTTGTCCACAATAAAAAGCTATGTGCTTAATCCAGACTATAATCTATAACTCCTACTAATATTACCTATATTGATTTATAATATTAAGAGGATTAATTAACTGTGTTGGTTAATGCGACAGACTACAATTTGTTATCATAATTATTATTCAACATTATTTCAGGTGCAAGCAACTATGTCGATCGATCATCTGCAAGCTCGCGGTAACTATACCATGTCCACGTGGCTGAGCCGAGCCCAGGGCCCGTTCACTGTCGACGTCACCGGTCTCATCGTTACCGCCAGAGCAAACCTTGGAGTTGAGAGAGATGGAAAACTGCGAGCTCAAGAAATTAAAATAGACATGTCATTCAGCAATATTGCAGTAAATTTCGAAAATCTTGGTACCTTTGGGTCTTTCTTTCAAGGCGTCATTAATTCAATTGGTAGTTTTCTTTTTGACTCAATCAAACCCTTCGTACTCAAAGAAGCTTACTCAAAAGCAAGGACGGAAATAAATTCTAAATTAGAAGAATTCTCTGGAGATATACAATTTCCCAACTCAATATCCCCGTTAGATATGGTAGTAAATGACGTTAGAAAGAAGATACGTGACTCTGGCTTGGATCCTTATAAAATAAAAGATTACAATGCTACAGTGAGTTTATTTGACGTGTCATTACAAAATACATGGATCACGGGTGTATCGTCAATCCAACGGGTAGGCAATATCTCCTTGAAAATGGAAAACAAAACTGCAATTGCTGATTTTGAGATCGGAACCCAAAAGTTGGAAGGCAGAACACAGTGGGATATTTCTACCTTACGTGGTCTCATGTCCAGAACAGGTGTAGCTACGTTTACTGTGGAATATATAACAGGAAGATTTGTCTTAGGACAACCGTTGGATACCAGGGAAAAAATTGAATTTAGAGACTTAGACCTTGAAATTGGAAACATCCAAGTAAGGTTTGATGGCGCTGGTACCATAGACTACGCTATAGAATTTTTCGTTAACGTTTTGCCGAATTTGCTTCGTTATCAAATAATGGATGCTATTGAAGGACCATTGAAAGAAAGAGTTCAGCAAGAATTGAACAAAATAAACACAGAAGAGTTAATCAAGACTAAGTTGCCAGAAATTGACTCAATGCAAGAGAGTGGATTCAAATTATCTTCTTTACGGGACACCAAAGTTGTTAAAGAACCTTTTGACGAAGATGAATTTTTCGATTTTTAAATTGCTAAGCAAAAACCTATAGTTTTAATTATCAACCACTAAGTAGATAAGAATTCGTTTAAAAAATATGACAGCCAATTGGCAAATAAAATACTTAACTTTTACGTTACTTAAGATCTATGGAATTATTTTGAATTTAATAAATTATGATAAAAAAATGTATAATTTTACTCGTACTTACCTAAAAACAGTATAATCCGATAATGCCCCAATTATTGTAACAAAAAACACAGGAACTTCTAGACACAACACAAAATGCACTGCAAATAAGGGACAAGGAATTCCAGATTCGATATCGTGTGTGAATCAAAACGTCTGATAACTTTTGATCTGTGCCATTTTCTAACCCCTTGAAGATGAAACAGTTCAGTTTTAATATCATTTGCTTCGAATCTAACACTGAGAGTACGCGGGATGCATTATTTTCCTATAATCATTTTAAGTTTCTGCGTTGTAGGACACTGTCAAGGTACGTGATCAATATTTGACCAAAAAAAACGTGTTTTGTGTTCTAGCCAGCAAACAGTTGTGATAAACGTCCTCTGCGAAACGTAAATAAACCAATATTTGTTAGCATAATGAGGAAAAGATTTTTTTGAATCTTAGCAAAGAATGGGTATAATAACATTTGATATTTTCAAAACAGAACTGTAAAATAAATGATTTGTTATCCCTGAGTTAGTTACTTAATAAATTGGCCTGAGATTAAAAAAATAATGTAATCAATAATTATAACTTTCCTTTATTATGTCTTTTCAACATTTAACTGATCACAGATGATTTCACGGATGATTTCACGGATCATTGTCAAAAAAATATCTTTCTAATTAGTACATAATAGTATGATCCGTTTGCCGAGCTAAATAATCAAGGTGATATCAATATGATATGAAATAGTGTTATTCTAGCAGCGCCCCGTGGTTTTAGCTGCGTAGTTCCCAGAATAAAATGTAGCCTACGTGTTCTTCCAGACTATAATCTAACCGTGTTCCAAATATGAACCAGATCAGTTCAGACATTATGGCGTGATTGAGTAAAAAACATTCAAACGTTGACATTTATAATATTAATAGAATTAATAGGATGATATTAAGCTGGCTTTCATTGAAATAGTTTTTTGCGAAAATCCCTATCGGAGTTTTGCATAATGCCATCCAATTTGTTAGTACGTATACGACGTAGTGACTTACATAGATTGGGTGGTTGATGGTCACGTGAAAGTGATTTAGTCAGTCATTCAGACGTCCACTTGGCCTCATTCCAGATGTCCTCAACGATTCATCTGAAGAATTGTTATTGGCGGAAGGAGAAAAGAAACTAAGTGACAGCATCTTGGCCATAATGGAACATTTCAAACAGCCTAACCCAGAAGGGATCCCGGGCGCAGAAATACCTGAACCTTACCCCGTGCCAGACATGAAACAGACACTCAACGTAGCCACTATTTACTTCAAAAATACAAAAGTTTATGGAATCAGCAAGTTTAAAATTCTGCACATTGATGCCGAAATGGGACGAATGGAGGTACGTACATATACTAATTAACATTTGCATGGAGTATTTTAAGTAACATAATTTTAGTAGCTTTTGTATTCATTTGTTTTTGTCAGTTTGAGAGAGCCAGAGACCGAGTGCGTAATACTGAAATCCGGCGAAAAACGATAATCACTGACGTTGGTAACAGTATTATGAGACTCAAATGGCACTGGGCAGGACACGTGGCCAGACGTGGTGACGGCAGGTGGAGTAGATCTCTGACAAAGTGGTTACCGATCGCCGATAAGCGTTTCGTTGGCAGACCATCAGCCAGATGAGTCTACGACATCAGATCTATCGCAGGGATGACGTGGATGAGATCAGCTCAGCATAGCATCATCAATGGCACAGGGGTGAGGAGGCCTATACCCAGCAGTGGGTCGATACAATCTGAAAATGATGATGATTGTAATCATTTGATTGGTTTACAAAATCAAATGGTAAACACATTCTCGAACTGCGGCGTCAATAGTTAATTAATACAGTCTTAGTTAATCAACATTCCCTTTTTGGGAATGCTTAGACTACAATAGGATTCTTCTACAATGTCACAACTTTCAAATAATAATTAGTAATGCGCGTGGGAAATATTCTTTACACCACTATCGCACATACTTAGCGTATACTGATAAAAAGTTTGACATTGATTTATGGTACTGAATTTTACAAAATATTTCATAATTAGTCAGATTGTTTTATTGAGTACCGTACGTATGCACGGGGAAGTATCACCTCCACCACAGCTTTTCAATTTCATACTTTAATTTAAGTACATTTACTTAGTTTTAAGGACTTAGAATTATTGGAATATTATTATGTGGTAAATAAAATCATATAACATTGGTCATGGGTGAATACAATGCAGTAATTTAAACTCATCATGTTCGAGATACTGCATTGTGCTGAGTTATTATTGGCAGGTGATGTTTGCACTATGTAAAGGCGGCATATGTTAATCTATTTTAACGAAACAACGTTTCTAATTTACTACATATTTTCAGGTAGATGCCACTATGGCTATTGACCATCTGCAAGCACGTGGAAACTACACCATGTCTACATGGCTAAGCCGAGCCCAAGGACCTTTCACCGTAAATATCAATGGTCTTATCATCCGTGCTAAAGCGAATCTCGGTGTTGAAAGAGACGGAAAGCTAAGAACACATGGTATGAAAATAGATCTATTGTTCAGCACCATCGCTGTCGATTTTGAAAATCTTGGGGTGCTCGGGAACCTCTTTCAAGGTTTCGTAAATACTGCGGGCCCTATGATATTTAATGCTATCAAACCTTACATTCTCAAAGAAGCTTATACTAAAGCTAGAACTGAGATTAACTCGAAGTTAGAAAAATTTGCTGGTGATATACAGTTTCCTAACTCAATATCTCCACTTGATATGATTGTCACTGATGTTAAGAGAAAAATTCAAGACTCTAATTTCGATCCCTACAAAGTAAAAGATTACAATACCACATTTGGCTTGTTTACAGTCTCCCTAGAGAACACGTGGCTCACAGGGGTATCTACAATACACAGAGTAGGCAACATCAGTTTAAAAATGGAAAAAAATACGGTAATCGCTGATTTTGAAATTGGAACTCAAAGATTGGAAGGAAGAACTCAATGGGAAATTGCTGCAATCGGAGGACTATTGTCCAAATCAGGCATGGCTTCGTTTTCTGTTGAATATATGTCAGCAAGATTCATCGTTGGTCAGCCATTAGATACAAGGGAAAAGATACAATTTAGGGACATAAACCTAGAGATTGGTAATATCCAAGTAAGATGTGATGGTATTGGTACTTTAGACTACGCTGTAGAGTTTATAGTTAACATTTTACCGAACTTGCTTCGGTATCAAATAATGGACGCGATCGAAGCTCCGCTCAAAGAGAGAGTTCAGCAGGAGTTGAATACAATTAATGTCGAGGAAGTAATCAAAAGTAAACTACCTGAAATCGATGCCATGCAAGAAAACGGGTTCAAGTTGTCTGCCTTGAAAAAATCTGACAATGTTAAAAATGTGTACGACGAGGAAAATTTTTTCAACTTTTAAATTTGTACTTTGTTTTAAATTAATTTAATAACATTTATGTAGCTGCAATAATGTAAAAGTCACACTACAGATAGCTAAGAAGTATTTACCAGACATAATTTGTTATTAAACTGATTTATTAAAAAAAATGTCATCATAAGTCGTTTGCTATTTGTAGACCTCCCGTATTCAGCCACTGGAATATTAATTAAGAAGTATAACATGATGTTAACCCAAAAAACTAACCATAATATTTACCATGAGCAAAATAAATAGAGGAAAAACAAATTCGCGCACACGCATTCCAAGCCGTCTCAAGCGCGGTCAACGCATCTTGTAGAAGGCAGATACGCAGGGTCCACACACCATTACTCAAACGCAGGCTTAGCAAAGCGGTCGCTTGTCTGCTACATAAAATAACAAACATCTACTTTTTTTTTTAATTAGTGATATTTAAGTCCTAATTTAAAAATTCGAATGCAATAACAAAACGTGGAATTTTAAAGATGGCGAGAATCGAAGTGTTTATTTTATTTTTCGCGACTGCTGTAGCGTCTGGAGCTTCCAATACAAGTAAGTGCCTTTGGAAGAAAGTAGAAAGACCGGTACTATTATCTGTGTTAATCTAAGTATTGTAATACTTTTGTACTCGAATACAGTTGGATGTATAAAAGCTTTATTGCATCAAATGCTATTAACTCGTGTTAGATACCGTTATATCTTCGGGCGAATGGTTTATTTTCATTTACGATAAGATTATAATTATTCTATGAATTACCTAAATTGTTTGATTAGTAGTTGATTAATCGATAAATGCTGATTTTATTTTGGTTAAAAGAAATAATACCAAAATACAAAAATGTTGTCTATCGCTTTTTGAATTCTAACCGCTGATGACAAATTTGCTCAAAAAAGCGGTTTGGAGTAAATTGCTGTGGGTGTAGAAGCGTTTGGCGTTTCTAACGTAAAAACAACTCAAAAAGACATTATTGTACTTAGGGTGCCGTTAAATTAGATCTATAAAAACCTAGACCGTTAAAAAAATTTGCAACATACGTAATCAGATTTTCAGACGACTCAACATTGGCATATTTGCTTTGTGTATTCAGGATAGACTACTTAGTTGCTAGGTGGATCAGATAATATTCCGCTATAACATTAACATTTTGATAGCTTTCTTGAACCGTTCCATAGAATCATTAATTATTTTTTCTCTGTAAAACGAAACTACCGACGCGACGTTAGTAAAACCAATACGAGTTTAAGCTCACACAATTTTAATAAGACTAATAATAAACTAATACATCGTAATGTCGGTCTGTATTTTTCTTATATTTGTTGATATAACAAAAAACGTTCCGATAAAATCAATTCGATAAAATCTTTATGGGATCATTTGGGAAGTCTGAAATTCCATTCGAACAAAAATAATTTTCAAAATCGGGTTCCCCAGTCTTAATATGCAACGTAATCAAAAAAAAAAAGGGTAAAACATAAAAAATAAAAATAACCGAATTGAGTATGTTCGCCTTTTTTTGAAGTAATTTAAAAAGAAAACATATCGAGATAAAATTTACACAAAAGTCAAGTAATATACTCTTAGCATAATTCGCCCGGTGAAATACCACATCTTTGTCAGTTATTCTAGCGCCAGGCAGTAATGTGCGAACATAACTGCGCTTAGGAAAGGGCAACATGTCTGAGAAATTACAAGGAAAATAGATAAATATTATGTCTCTGGATGACGAGCGGAGTGCAGTGCTAGACAATCATTTGAATTATGTTCAAATGGCTGTGTGTGTGCTGCTATGGGCTGGTACATATGTACATATATGAATAAAGCTCGCGCTATCGTTATGTTTAGAAAAAAACTATATAAACCATTATATCGTGTATTTTTATTATTTTCGGCATATCTTAGATTAATTAACGGGGCACTTAGGTACGTGTGAAATAGTTGATCCGACTTAAGTTTTAGCCGCATTCGGCGACCTTCTGCAATTAATCAAAAATATACATCAACTTTTCATATTAAGGTACTTTTTATAACAATATGTCGGTACCTACTCTTCCTTTTGAAATCAGGTAAATTTAATACACGTATTACCGTCTAAATATAAGTAATATCCTGAGTTATCATTTGCGGAAGAATGCAAGTGCACCGCGTTCCCGGTGTTTGAGCGGCAGTGTTGAACGAACCCCGTGGAGGTTTTAATCGGCAAGTCGGAAGGCCATTCGGCGTGGTAATGCCGCCAGCATGCTGGGCACGCTTCCGACTAGAACTGACCAAACTAGACTGCATTATTTTGATTTTCTCTCGACCTTTATCGATATATGAATCCCACTATCCCACTAATATTATAAATGTCAATGTATGGATGTTTGGATATTTGGATGTTTGTTGCTCAATCACGTCCTAACGTATGAACGGATCGGGCTGAAATTTGGAACACAGATAGATTATAGGTAGTCTGGAGGAACACATCGGCTACTTTTATTCCCGGAAAAACAACGGGAACGGGAACTTCGCGGGTAGCACCGCGGGGCGCTGCTAGTAATTTATATGTGTATTTTGTATGTAGTAAGGTAGATAGATAGGAACTCTTTATTGTCCACAAAAACAAATAAACAACAAGACACACAAGCTAGTGAAGAAAATTAGGACAAATCTGCACGCGTTACCGAAACCGATGGCCGAAGGAAACCGAAGGGTAAGTCTCATTCCAATTTAGTTTAGTGGTCAGTTAATTAAAAAGTGAAATAAACATAAGTTGCGTTGTTCTTAAAATTACAAAAGTATTAACTAATATACATAAGTAAGTACTTCGAAATTTTGGTTACGTTTGTTACGTGTATTAGCATAACTGAAGAGCAAAATGAACCATAAAATGGGAAAGCAACCGAAACACTTTCACTTCACTTTAAGTTTAACTTTTGTACTTTCTTTTTCGACATTTTAACGCAAACGTGCAAAAATAACACATGACGATGAATCATACATATCGGCGGTGTAGAGGCTGAAATCACTAACCGCAGTATTGGTAAACTTGACGATATCTTGTCTTTGAGAGGCATAGACGTCGAATTGCTTTTTAAGCTATTGTATAGCTTTTATCGCGGGCCTGGAGACCGATTGTTACTAATGGTGCATCTCTTTCTTATGTTCACAAAAAAGAGGGAGGGAAGACTGTCACGCCGTCCTCCCCACTCGGTCATTCGACTTTCAATCTTATGGATTTACATTTACAGTCTAAATGCTCTTAGCAGTGTTGCCAACTTAACGGATTTCCCGTGATACGTAGTGGATTTGAGTACGTAGAGAACGGGAAAATAACTTTCTAACGGCTATTATCATAACATATTTTGGAATAGGTATATCAATGAAGCAATAATGTCAGCGTAAAAGCTCACTAGCTCACTATTTAATCAATTTTAGGGATTTTTAATTAGGGTTCCGTAAAACGTAAAAACGGAACCCTTATAGATTCGTCATGTCTGTCTGTCTGTCTGTCCGTCCGTATGTCACAGCCACTTTTTGCTGAAACTATGAAAACTACACTGTTGAAACTTGGTAAGTAGATGTATTCTGTGAACCGCATTAAGATTTTTACAAAAGTTTTTAAAAAAAACAAAAATTAGGGGTGCCCCTCATACTGAGAACTGAAGCTCAAAAATTTTTTTTCATCAAACCTACACGTGTGGGGTGTCTATCGATAGGTCTTAAAAAATTATGTTGAGGTTTCTAATATAATTTTTGTCTACACTGAATAACTTGCGCGAGAGACGCTTCCAAAGTGGTAAAATGTGTGTCCCCCCCCCTCTAACTTCTAAAGTAAGAGAATGAAAAAACTAAAAAAAATATATGATGTACATTACCATGAAAACTACCAACGAAAATTAGTTTGAACTCGATCTGATGAGTAGTTTTTTTTAGTACGTCATAAATACACTATTATTAAAACTTCGATCAAAGTTACAACGAACTACAAGAACTATGTGTACTATGTATATTATGTTACTTGCTGGAACGGAACCCTTCATGGGCGAGTCCAACTCGCACTTGGCTACTTTATTTAACTTAAGTTTAGGGATAAATATTTTGAGTAGATGGAACACTGATTTCGCGACGTTTAAAATTTTTGGATGAATGAATGTCAATGTCACTAAATATGAATAAACAAAAAACAAAGTGCCATATAAGCCTAAATATAGTGAAAAAGCTGAAAATCTTCATGTTCCAAGAAGCGTGCTATAATTGAGATGTTTTGGCTTAACAATATGGAATCTGGATTTACTAAAGGGAATAGGTAGTTCCAATTTACCAAAGAAGGCAAACTTTTTTGCAATCAAGAAACAAAGACTTTTGTAGTTCAGAATAATTCATGAACGTAAAAACATCTTTGTAAGTACAGTTTTACGTTTAATACTATTTACCTATGTATCATACATTAAGCAGCCTAGTACATAAATATGTAATAGATGATTTTCGGCTTAGAACTTCATCTTTAACACTGTTTACAAAGTTAGGTTATGTGCGTAAAATATAATAAGCGTTTGTTTGCTTGTTTCAGATCTTCAAGATTATCTTAATATCTTATGCGATGATGCTGTTGGATATGTCCAAATAAAAAGAGATCTAAATGTGTGTACTGTCAAGTGTCGCGTATGTCCTGAACACAATAAAATATGAAACAGCCTTGGATATGGGATAAGGAGCAGCTTCATCTGAAAATACCTGTGCCTATGATAAATCTGTGGAAGAAGCTACAGCCAAAGGCTGCGGACAGGAACTATGTTTTCATATTGCAAAAGAGAGCAATCCATGGTTTATATAATTTATCAGCTAGAGAATCAGTACGGGAGATTTTCACCACATAGCAACTTTAGTATGATAGCAATGAAGGGATCATTGTACATATATTTTTTAATGTATAATGTATGTAAGAAAAAATCAAAGTCAATGGCAGAGATTAAATCTGAATTCTAAAGCACACCATAAACACAAAATTGTATTATACCTTAGTTATTTTATCTTATTATGTACACAGATTCTTTGATTTTTTGTGAATGACGTTACCACATGTTCTTATGGATTTATGGTTCGAATAAATGAATTGAATTGAACAGGAAAATAAAAAAAATTAAACATTAACAGTTGTATAATGATGTAATAATAAACTAATAAAAATAATCTTATGTTAGTGAATTAGACTGGCGAGCGAATTAGAAGCCATGAGCTTAGTGGGTATAGTAGCTCTGCCTGCGAAGCCGCGGGTTGTGGGTTCGATTCCCACCCAGTGCAGTAATGTGCAAACATTACTGTGTTCCGGTTTGAAGGGCAATGTTTCCAGTGAAATTACAGGGCATACAGATAATACATCTTATATCTCTGGGTGACGAGCACAGTGCAGTGCTGCAGGTAATAATTTGGACTCTTCATGTTCCAAAAGCAGGGTGTCACTGTGCTGTTATGTGGTTATCTTATTATGTACACAGATTCTTTGATTTTATGTGAATGACGTTACCACATGTTCTTATGGATTTATGGTTCGAATAAATGAATTGAATTGAACAGGAAAATAAAAAAAAATAAACATTAACAGTTGTATAATGATGTAATAATAAACTAATAAAAATAATCTTATGTTAGTGAATTAGACTGGCGAGCGAATTAGAAGCCATGAGCTTAGTGGGTATAGTAGCTCTGCCTGCGAAGCCGAGGGTTGTGGGTTCGATTCCCACCCAGTGCAGTAATGTGCAAACATTACTGTGTTCCGGTTTGAAGGGCAATGTTTCCAGTGAAATTACAGGGCATACAGATAATACATCTTATATCTCTGGGTGACGAGCGCAGTGCAGTGCTGCAGGTAATAATTTGGACTCTTCATGTTCCAAAAGCAGCGTGTCACTGTGCTGTTATGTGGCAGGTATGTTGCTTACCATCAGGCACATGTCCTGCTCGTTTATAATATAGAGTGATGAGTCACATTATAAAAACAATATGTTTGCACTGTGGCTGGGTGTTTCTTCATATTTTATCTATCTATATAAATGTAAATCAATGCCACTTTTCATTGTTAGTAAACTCCTCCTAAATGGCTGGACCGATTTGAATGTTTTTTTTGTATATATTTGGGTAGGACCCTGGAAGGTTTAGATTCACAAATCAGCTTGGCAGATGGCGCTGCAGTTTATATCTAGGTTATTATTCGAGCGAAGCCGGAGCGGGCCGCTAGTCTTCTATAAATATAAAAGCGAAAGGTCACTCATCAAGGAATCTCAGAAACTACAAATGCTAGGAATCTGAAATTTTGTATGGAGGTCCCTTTTAGCACGTAGGCGCTCACTAAGACGGGGTTTTGCGAAATTCAACCCCTAAGAGAGTGAAACAAGGATGAACTGTTGTATGAAAATTCGTGATTTTCAAAGTTATCAAATTTTGTCTCTAGATACCTGATACGAAGCACTTAAATGTTTGTTTTATCAATTTTGTGATTTCGAACTGTATGGGGTGAAATTGGGGTTGAAATGGGGGATGAATGTCAATATGAAAATTCCCAACCGTTGAAGATAAAACCATGAAACTCTGTATAATATATAGACACTTGACACGAAGCAAATAAATGTTTGTTCTAGCAATTTTGTAATTTCGACCTGTATGGGGATGAAATTGGAGTTGAAATGGGGGACAAATGTATCTTACGCTTTCACATCTAAACAACAGAACCGATTTTGATGAAATTGTATTATTACCTTAATATATATTTTGCACAGACGAAGTTGCGGGTAAAGCTAGTAGCAAGTATGTATTTAAAACTGTTAGTTCTTAGTTAGTTAAAACTGTTCGTAGTTAGTTAAAACTGTTAGTACTGTTAGTTCTCTGAGCCCTGAGACACAGGTTTATCGCCTAGTTCGGGGCTCGCTGTTAAATCTATTTTTGTTAATGTATGTTTCAGCAATAAAGTTTTTATTATTATTATGTACGTATTTATTTCCTTTCTTAAGCCTAAGTTTTTACAATATTTATTATTATTATTAAAAGCTGTATAAGTATTATATCAGCTATCTGGCCGCCATAGTACAAGCTTTGCTTAGTTTGGGGTCAGATTTTCATGTGTGTGAATAGTCCACCAATATTTATTTAGTTAGTGTGATTAATTTTAAGAGAAGTATATGACAGTATGATGATGTAAGAGAGTTTGTTTGACTCATTTGATTTTGAGATTGTTTTGAATAATTGCTGTAAATAAGTGATATTTTGTACTTAATCTCTTTGTATAACTTTAACCTTAATGTAAATAAGTAGCATTTTGTATTAAATCTTTTGTAGAAATTTTACCTTAATGAGTTTATATTCTTTTGTACTCAACCTTTCCAGCATTATGACATAGAATAGATTGATTATGATAAAAACAAATGTGACTCAGACTCAACATTATCCCAAAAATACTGTAGAAATCAAATTTAAAAAAATATAATTGCATAAGTTGATAAAAAAATGCATGCAATAGCTTTACCGCGGCAGTCCCCGAGTGCCACACGTCTTTTTTTATTATTGTGGGACATTACTTTCCATAAACTTGTCTGCGTGGCTTTTATTAACGGAACAAATCATTATAAAAAAATGTTAGAATGTTCAGATTACGAGTGCAAAATTCCGATTTTCCAAATATAAACCCACTTATTTTTATTACAAAAATAAAAAAAAAGTGGTGACGATTTACGAAAAGCAGCTGGCTTGAAGACATGAAGCCGAGGATCGGTTCGGGCTGAGTGGTGGGTTACTAAAGAGTGCTATGGATATGGCTAACAGTGGACGATTGTGGACTGATTTAAATGATGATGTTTTTTTTTAATATGGAGCAAGACACACATACGCCTTATGTTAAGCACCATGCTTTCCCAATATCTCGAAACTTAGCTTTTTGTATTTAGTGATTTCTTGATCTCCACTGACGATATAGCAAGTACATAATTTTAATTTGTAAAATGTGTGGCTCGATTATAATATTTTTTCTTACTGTCTGCGCCAGTTTTATCAGGTAGGGTATTCTAAAGGAATGATAAGGGGTTCATGAAAAATATCCAAAACCCTTGAAACATAGAGGAGTATTTTTCATGCATTTATGTAGGTAGTGAGTTTCATCCAAAACAGCTTTATTTACTCGTTTGCGATCAAAATTATTTATCTTTTTCCTTTATTTAAAAATGTTAAGTACTAAATTTCTGTTAGGTGTCGATTTTTTCAAATAAAACGGTGATAATAATAGCACAGATTCATAATTATCTCTTGTTCAGAGAAGGAAAATGTAACGAAAGTACATGATCAACACGCAGGATTTGATCCGAGTTCTAACAGTCATAACATACCTGTTTTTTTTAGACTTACCTTCTTGCTTCTTGAGCCTTTTTTTAGGAATAAGGAATTATCACAGGACCGGTGAAGGCTAAAGACAATCGAGTCGCTCAAGTTCACTACCAGTTGGAAGACTGCCCAACATATAAGAGGCATTGTCGTCAAGCGTGCCGAGGTTTGCATATTTTCGCGGTTTATAACACCCAGCAAAATTAACCGCTGTAGGTACCGGTCCCACTTTGTATCTGGCAAATGTGATGACGCCAAAGTATCAACACAGGTTGCATCCGTACTAAGAGCATTTTCCAGTGTTTTTAACACGGAAACGCGTGATTTTTACCCGACTCCCAAATAGAATAAGAGGTTATCAATTCGACCACCATATAATTTTTTGGCTTGACTGGCTCCGGCTTCAAATAGACGAGTGAGTAGCGCTCATAGTAATTACAATATATTAACTTATTTTTCGCTTTTGAGTTACTATTTGTGGTTTTGATGTAGGTTTAATTTTTTGTATAAAAAGAGTTTATATTTTCATTTATGTGTTTATAACGTGTATCTATTTCCATTACCTATCTGTCTACGCCCTCTGTCTGTTTTTATTTTTAAATCTCTTAACTTTAGGTTCTAAAAACAATGGGCATATATGTCCAGCCGTTATAAAAATGTACAGTTACTTTCATTAGACATTTAGCTTTTCTTATTACATAAATTAATAGACACACGGAAGACTAAATGACGAAGAATGAACACATAATGCAGCATTAGGTAACATGAAGACGCATTGCACCAGGAATGACATGCAATTTGTGGAAGCATTTGCTATTATCGGTCCCAGTGACTGAACTTAGACCACTTAGGTACGAGTAGGTACCTACTAACTACCTGCAGTTATGCTTTTGTTTTGACTTCAAAAATTGGGAGAGTCAAATCCTTGATTGACTTTTAATTTCTATTAAAAGTCGCTTAAAAAAAAGGCGCCGATGCGCGCGCATTGCTAATCTGTGATCCATAGTGATTACTTACTCTGTGCTGTGATCTGTGATCAAGTAAATATTAAATATTTACTTGATCACAGATTTTTTTTTAAGCAACGGCACAGTACCAGCCGGGCAGCCGGTATGCCATTAATAATAAAGTAAATTAATATTTTTGTGTTTTCTTACAGAAAAAATAAAGTAATTTATGGTCTAAATTAATTAAATTAACGAATTTAATTAATTGAATTAACGAAAATTAACTAGCTCGAGCCGAAGGCGAGAGCTATAATTAGCAGAGGCTGTAATTATCAAAGCGCACGTATGTCATACGACGTTTTATAACATATTTGCGAGGAAATAAACAAAACTCTGACGACATTTTCAAATAAAAACAATACAGCGAAAAAAAACGCGCGGAATCTTCGGCTCGAGCTAGCAATAAACCCTCGGCTGTAATTATCAACTTACCGCACTTATATCATAATGTACTATTATATCTATACTAATATTATAAAGAGGAAATATTTGTTTGTTTGTTTGTTTGTAATGAATAGGCTCCGAAACTACTGGACCGATTTCAAAAATTCTTTCACCTTTGGAAAGCTACATTATTCCCGAGTAACATAGGCTACGGCAGATGGCGCTGCAGTTGATATCTAGGTTATTATTCGAGCGAAGCCGGAGCGGGCCGCTAGTACATTATATATTTCAACATTATAATATTAGTGCGATAGATTGGAAACAACAAACGTATACAGTTTTTGGGGATCCTGTACTTACCTTAAAAAAATTGCATCTTTTTTTTACCCGACTGAAACACGGGTTATGTTTTTCGCGCGTATCTTGTATGTATGTAAACTTCTTTATTTCCACGTATCTTCCAAACGGCTGGATGGATTTTGATAATTAAGATATCGTTAGATTAGTCTCAATTACCAAAGTGTCCTTAGATAGTATAAATATAATGTTTTTTTAAGTGTTGATTTTTTTGCAGTCGGGCTTTTCAAATTGAAGTTATTAACTAAGTTAGTAGTAGGTATAAAAAATGTTTTGCGCTGTAGTTCCGCACTATAACAATTCGTTTAGAACGGTTAAGCTACTATTTTGGTAAACCCTGTATTCTCGATGCACAATATCCGCAATTCGTACGTTTAACAGTAGGTATATACCATTTACCAGTAAGTAAATAAATAGTATGGAGCCCACTAAATATTCCCACAGCTGGGACTAGGAAACTGCTTTCGCAAGGAGAAAGTTAAGGTCATAATCCAACATGCTCCAGTACGGTTTGTTGGATGACGCATGACCTCGAATGACTCTTGGAATTTGCCGGTTTCCTCACGATGTTTTCTTTCACCGTTAAAGCCAGTTGTGATGACAAAATTATAACTTGGAAAGATACTCAGAAATGCGTGTGGGATTCGAACCTACGACCTCACGATCGTGTAACCACTAGGCCATCACGGTTTACCAGTACTAGAGCCAAAGACTCGGTGCAATTATATTTAGCCGGAATTCAAACTATATCGGTGTGTTGCCAGCATTATTTATCATCAAGAATGATACTAAGTACCAACCTAACTCGCGATTTCAACTCGTATTTATCTCAGAGGAATTAACATTCAATTGCAATTTCCGGAGAGTAGTTTAAACATGGCAATGTTTATATAACAACCCACTAACGACCTCGGCTCACTGAAATACATCACAAACAGTTTTTTAGACCGTAAATATTAATCTGCCGATCACAATCTTCCGGATTATCCGTTATGTATAACCAGTTTTGTTATTTGAACAAAAAATATCGTAAAAGTTGTATATTAAGTAACTGTAAGAAAACGGATCAAAGTGTTAAATTAACTTAGTCATGTGAAATCTAGAACATGAATGTTTATGTCAGTGTCAAAAACTTTTTCGTTGCAGTATAATATCTAATTATTCTCTATATTTGTAAAAGTTTAATTTTGTAACTTATTTTCAGACTACATAGCACTTCAATTAATAATATCTTTAGTATATAATCTTTTTACCTGAAATGGCATCAAACCACTGATGTTAATTGGTTTTCTTGTACCGATTAAGTTAATGGATTTTTGTCGATAATAAATTCGCACTTGGCCGCCATACCAGGACGTCTACTCTGTTTCTACGAAAACGAAATTTCGAAAAAAAACTCGCGACTTTCCTACTCTAGTTCTACTTCGTTTCGTCCGATACAACATTGGTTGACGTTTAAATGTTCTAAGCATACTCTAATTAGAGTAGGCTTAGAACATTTAAAAGGACAAAACGACGGATCGATGTAGAATCACAGTTGGAAAATCGCGAGTTTATTACGAAATTACGTTTTCGTTGAATTAGAGTAGACGTCCAGTGCCGTCTGATATTGACGACGATGCGGTCTACAGTTCAAGGGCGGATCTAGGGGGGGTGGGTCATGGTATCCATGGGTATCCATCGACAAAAACACACTTAGCCAATTTTAGAGCCTAGACTTCTAGAAGTTCTTATTACGACTGTAGCGCCAGCGGGCACAAATAGATCCTAATACTAGCTATCTACATTACGCTATCGAGTACCACGGGATGGATACCTTTTATGGAGTCGATTCTTGTTGCCTTATTTATATACAAACAAAGTACAAAGTGTTGCAATTTAACACAACACTACTTACATAAAAATTATGGACACGTCTTGTCAACAAAAGCCCTGTAAAACATAATTTCACAGTTATTTACAATTGACACCTTATTTCAAGGACAAAACCCCATGTAAACTTATACTCTTTAGTTCTTTTCCCTATTTTTTCTTGAATGTTACAATGGACCCTCAAAAGAAGGAACAGCAATTCAAAGAGAATACTTGCAGCAATTGTCCCATTCCACGACTGCACAGACTAAGTAGAGTATCTCCACGTATCTCTCTATTTAGTCTGTCCTCTAGTGGATACCTATCTTTATCTATAGATCTATAGGGCGTTTTCAAAATGTCTGATGAATTGAAAAATCTGTCAAAAATAGTTTCTTTTTTTAAATTAATGGCTCTATGTGCAAATAGTTTTAAAGTTGTCCAAGTTGAATGTTGTTAGAGAAATTTGAGAAATTTGATAAACATGCACATGTCAATGTTAATAATTTGACATATTTTTTTAACCTTCTCACACAGAAATCCAACATTCTGTAATCAACTCATTGGTCCATTTTGATAGAATTTTAGTTTCAACGTCGTTGTGGTGACGCCATCCATCATCCACCACATATGTACCTAAATGTTCCCTTACTATCGTACCCCACGTCGGGCTTGAAATACCGGACCAATGTTCTAAAGGTCAACAAGACTAATTAGCCTGGGTCTAGGCTTTCAAGAGTAAACAAGTTCTGAGCCTATACACAGATAGGTATAAAATATTTGCTCTTAGTTTTACTAAACGTATGGACTAATATAATCCAAATGCGTTTGCGTGCGACCTTAAGTGGAGCCTAACGGCCATGTTTGGGTAATAACTAGGAGCTAATTAGCTGTTATTAGGTCTACACATAACCTTCGGTAACTTGTTAAACAATACGGACATCTTGGTGGTGTTTGTTTGTCTTCTCTGTGCTTATCTACCGCAATGGTAGGTACATGGCCGTAAAGCATACGTATGTACTTCAGAACTGTTGTTAAGTGTTGGAGTGGTAGATAGATAGAAACTCTTTATTGTCCACAACCCACAAATAATTAAAAAAGTAACGCTTAACAATAGTGGAACCGGAACCAATGGTGACCTAATCGCAAAGAGCGTCCTAATATCTTCCAGTCAACCGCAGGATAGATAGAAAGATGAAATATGAAAGGATGGGGTTAAGGGGCAGTGTGATATCAAGTATGATATACACAATACATGCAAATACATAATAGGGTAAAAGGGGGTAATTGACATGAAATTATGGCGTGTGGCTTCTTTCGACCCTTTTCTGTATTTATAACAGGGGTTTTCTTTGGTAACTTGATAAAATCATCCAAATTAACACTAATTTGGTTATACCAACTACATAAGTACTATACAAAAGCTAGGTGTATTTCAATGGCGCGGGCGCAGATTGGTGCGAGGTGCGAGCCGTTCGAGGCGCGGATGGGGACCCAGAGCAGGGGATAATTATACCTAATAATATGATGAGTGAAAAGTTTCTATACATCGATTTATTTTCCACAAACCTATCTATCCCTAGTCAGTCTCACATTCGTACCTACCCACGACACGGTGTCGTGCCGATATGAACTCTATAACCGATTGGTATCCTGGAGATGGTCTGAGAAGAAAGTTAAGACTAACAATTACATGGAAACATTAAACTAGAATGATAACTAATCCTTACTAGAAAAGAGGCGTCCTGGGCAGGGGTCATTGGAAATAACTAGAGGATGCATGGATGCATTTACTATTCGTAATTCGCAATCTGCAAAATCATGCAAATAATGAGTTAAATTGAGTCAAATATTAATCTAATGTTTTTTTAAGATAGGTAGGTGTCTATTTCTGAAACAATGGCTTATTGTTATTATATACGTAAATGGTGGAGCGAATCCTCGGTATTTCGTTGTTGTTATTAAACTTCTTTGCATACACAAAGAAAACCAATTAAAAAAATCAGACTTTACCGTTGCCCCTTACAATCTAACAAAGCTTTAATGAGACCACTCGCGCTTTTAAAAGCAAAACAAGTTAGAAACAGGTCTCGATGGCGGCGCATACTTAGCAGTACAAATAGTAACAGTAAATCGTTTTTGCGAGATACGATCGAGTTCGCGGTTCTTCACAAGGTCTCTGGGCAATGACCCCGCAGGTGTAATCAGAACTAGTTCGTTTAATCTACGAGTATCTTCTAGTAGTGTTTAGATAGGTATCTGTTATCTGTATAAATTAACTGTGGACTGTCGTGTGGTGGTCTTTGTTTTCAACAACCGACGCAACAACGACGAATGCTGTAAAGACGAACGTGTATTTGTATATGTATGAATCGTCGTTCACCAACTAATGAACCGATTTTGGGTTATTTTATCTTGGATGTGAATTAACCGGGAGTGTTCTTAGCTATGTTTCATCAAAATCGCTTCAGCTGATTCAAAGTTGTCAAAGCTTTTGTCAGTGTTTTGTTTTAAATAAATGTAGTCCTTTGTTTCTTAAGATATCTTAACTTCCAGTGTTTATAGGAATGTATATTTGTGTGTGAGTGTAGGTAAAGGAAGTAACAAATGATTCATATAGCGCCAGCTGTTGGTCTTCGCCTTTCCATCCAATAAAAACTTTCTTACACACAATAGACGGTTATTAGTATTCATCGTAGCACATTGTAGCCCTTACTCATCAACCAACTCTCATTGTATAGGGATTAGTCATAAATAATAATTAATAATTCCTGATGGAAATCAAGGACAAACAACTTTATGTAAAATATAAAAGAAAATCTTCCATATACAACCAACAATCCAAATGAATACTTAACCACTTCACTAAATTAAAACGTGTTATCACACATAAGCAGCTCAGCTCATGTTCTCACAGCTGAGACACGGGTCCTTCTCTCTTTAGGAGAGATTTAAGGTCATAATCCACTACGCTGGCCTAGTGCGTGTTTGTAGATGACGCATGTCCTCGAAAGAGATTTTTATTTGAGTGATGACACACTTGTGTACATCTCTCATCATCAAATGTACTAGGAAACGTAGTCAGACGTGTTGTGGTGGGTTAAGTGGTCAAGAGCTTCGATCTCGAGGATTACGAATCGGACGTTCCCGCAAGGAGTCACCACGGCTTAGAAACAAAAAGTTATACCATTTCAGCAAAATGTCAAAATAATCTAAGATTCGAAGGAATCCATGATACTTAGTAATCGACTCTACATCGTCATTTGCTATTTTCTAATCCCGGGTCAGAAGCCTCCACCACGGCAGCATTTCTGCCCTTGATGAGCTGTAAGTTGAAAGTTGAGTCTTCGATGATACAGCCAACGCACGCCTGATACGCACAGACTGATGGCATTGTCGGTTCCACTACCAACGTTTAACACGTACCTACTTAGTTATAAACTACGTTTGTGATATGAGCCCTGGATTGGAAGAAATGGAAGGAATTGGAAATACCTTTACCCAGCAGCGGGATATTTAAGTTTGCCTACATAAAGAATATGAATGAAACGTTTTCAAACATATGAAGTATTTAACACTTTCGCAATTTAAATTATTTTTAAAACATTTTAAGGCTCTTATTTTAGGTATTTAAAAACATTTAAGTCCTGTAAATTGGGTCTCAGATTATTGTAGGTATATCAACAGTGCCCCACGTTTCGCCCGATTAGTTTCTTATCCCATTATTTTTTCAGCATAAAAACTAACTTATGTATTATTATCCTCACAAATTTTCACATTAATAATAATAGTGGGATTGTATTTCAAAACATCGACATTTTATCCTGAAATTTCTGAACATGTAGTCCTTCATGGGCTATGGACCTCTCCATGTCCACCATTTGTTTTTCGATGTTACCATGCACGCACAGTTAATTTATTCATCAATTCATACCCGACCGTTATAGAGCTGACATGCATACTGATGCCTGAACGGTAGGCGATGGACTAAATAGGCATGGACAGCTGATTCGGTTTCTTTTTGTTGTTATGTCAGAAATAGAAACTAATCGATGTGCTTAATCTACCTTAAAACTCCCATCAACGTAGGTTTAGGATCTTAACATCTTAAAAAAGTGAATATTATGACTATATTTTGTATACTAAAATTATAAAGCTGAGGAGTTTGTTTGTTTGTTTGAACGCAAGAATCTCGGGAACGACTGGTCCGAATTGAAAGATTCTTTCTCTGTTGAATAGTTAATTTATCGAGGAAAGCTGTAGGTTATTTAATTTTCGCATCTATCGAAAATTGGTGCGTAGCAACGCGCGCACGGTTTAGGTAGTAAATGTTATAAGTACTTAATATTAAATTAATAAAGTCTACGTGAACGCACTCAAAACTATCGTTTACTTAAACAATATAATTATAATATAATATATCTATACTAATATTATTAAGCTGAAGAGTTTGTTTGTTTGTTTGTATGTTTGTTTGTTTGTTTGAACGCAAGGATCTCTGGAACTACTGGTTCGAATTGAAATTTTGAGGAGCCGAGCATAAATGAAAAATGTAACAAAAACAGGAAAAAATGTTGCTTTTTGAGAGCTTTCGTTACGTGACAGCATGTATCATATGTTAAAGGTTGCGTCATTAGAACCTAAAGTAACCGAATTTGTTCAAAATTTTAATTGGTACGACCAATTTTCGATAGATGGCGTAACAAAGCGCGCGCATTCAGCTAGTTAGTTTACAATATTATGTGAAGCAAAAACTTGAAAACTATAGAATGTATTTGACCAAGAGATTGGTAGGTACTCCTTAAAATTATACTAGCAATGATGCTACTGTAACTAATAAAACATCCCCCATCAAAAGTAAATTAAAACTGTATTTTATTTTGCAGAAATTTTCGGAGGGCGGTGTTCGAAGCAAGACCCCAATGTCGACGCGTGTCTGCTACGAAGCTTCAACTCACTGCTCGAGTACTTAAAAGGCGGAGCACCAGAATTTGGCATTGAAGAGGTATTTTTTCCAATTTAATCCTCCTTTTCAAATGTTTCCCATTCCAAAACAAGGCTATCGACAATATTTAATTAACAGATCGTGTGTCCAGTGAGCGTCGTAATCTTTTTTCAATCATACCGTCTCAGACGATTTATTGGTTAAAATAAAATGTCTGTTTTTACCTTAAAAAAAGTTATATTTGATATTGGAATAATAGCAAAACTTAAAATTATATAAAATTTGCAGATATATATTATATTAACTAATTAACCCACCACTTTGAAGTTGGGTAGCGTCACTGGACGTTTTAGTGTAGAATAAAAAAAAAATCTATTCTGGCTTCACCAAAATAAAAATACTTTAATAGAAGGTACTTAGATGGAAAATTCTAAAAGTATCCATTGAATTTGATGTACCTACCTATACCCGAGTGGTGTGCTATGAGAAAGTTCCGTAGACTAATGTAAGCTGATTAAAATATAGATGACACGAAGCCGAAACAGTATACCGTTAGTAAGTAATATAGAAATGGTATTTATTTCCAGTCGGAGCCGATAGTGATTGATGAGCTATCCATCAAACTGGGCGACGGCCCCGACGGGTATGAAGCAGCCTTCAAAGACATCCACGCTACGGGAGCCTCTAACATGACCATCACTAACGTCAGGTAAGTTTATTCAAGCAACACCACGATTCTTCACCTACATCATTTTCTGTTATTTTCCCACGATAAAAAGAAGGCTTTCAGGCTTTATTCTAACTGATTTCAACGTCAGTCGTCAAAATGGTTGCATGCATCAGATTGAAATTTGCAATCTGATGCATGCAACCGTTTTGACGAGATTAAGCAATAAACATCAAAACTTTGGCATTGATAGTATTAGTCGGAAGACCTTTAGCAAGTGTGTAGATAACATTGTTCACTATTATTTTTCCCTTGTATCATAACTTGAGGACCTCATAACATTAGTAGGTACTGACGATAGTAGCTTCACCCATTTTTCAAATGGTTCTTACGCGTACTAAGTATTTTCTGTGTTCCAAATCTCAACCTGATCTGTTCAGCCGTACAGACGCTATTGAACAACAAAAATCCAAAGTTTGACATTTTTCAATGTTAATTCATGCACCATGTTCACGGGATAACTCATGGTCCTTGAAACTACATTGAAATAGCGGGAACCACCTTCACCATATGTATATTCTGGAATTGTCTATAAATAATAATGGGTAGATACTAGTGTATTGATCAACTGGGAGAGATTAAAACAATATTTGACCAGACAGTTTAATTCAAACAATAGGAAATACTTACTGGATAAACGATGGGAATCGATTAATTTGATACTAGAATCTACTGCGGTAATTATTATCGAATAGTTGTTTTATTTTAAGTTGCAATTCATTTAAATTAAATAAATAATCGTCAGTGTTCTTTGTAACTTATTTCTGAACATGTAGAGTTCAAGAGTTTGATATATCTTTGTGTAAAAGCTGACCCTTTGAGTATACCTCTATTAAACTAGCAGCGCCACTCAGTTTTACCCACGTAGTTCCCGTTCCCATTATTTTCCAGTGAAAAAAGCCTATGTGCTCTTCCTGACCATAATAATTTTACTGCGTTCCAAATTGTATCCCGATCTGTGGAAACGTTCCGACGTGATAGAGCAAACAAATATCGAAACAAACTTTCGCATTTCCAATATTAGAAGGATTTTTCAAATCAGAGGATGACAAACCACCGGTTAAAACTTAATTTCTTGACTGTCCACGTGTCCACATAGGAATGTTAGGAAATGGGCATTCACCGCACAGCTAAAAGATATTCCACACACGTACGATGACGTGAGTGAGTTATAATCCATTGTCCGATGACCACTTACACTTTACCACTTACCATTCGCCACTTTACGGGGGTCAGGAGACAAAGGCTGGTGACAATCTCTCGCATGTCCGTGCATGAATCAGGCGCGTTTGTTCAACAAAGTCTGCAAATAGTGGTTTATGTGTTTCTAATATTATTGACAGTATCACTCAAGGTATTTGAACATGTATGATTGTTTCTAGTTTTATGTGTTTCTAATGTTATTGACACTATCACTCAAGATAGTTGAACGTGTATGTATCTAGCAAGTCGTTTCTAGCAGGATTTACAGAGGAGGAGGACATCATGAGTACCTACGTGCCAAGATTTTTTTTTACATTTATTTTTTCACACTTAACCACCATCTCGCCTGATGTTGAGCGACGATGCGGTCTACGACGGAGCGTGTTTACCTAGACGCAACCGATTCACTCTCGATTTGAAGCCACCAAGATTGCAACCATCGGGAAAAACCTTAAGAACGGTTGGTCTGAGGGAAAAACCCACTGAGGCAAAACGTTCTTATCACAAAAGTAAATTCAAACCTCTTTGTTCGAGTCTTTGGAACATAAACCATGACACAATGTAGCTACGGGCAGTGCGATAGAATAAATAGCAAGGGGTATTATATCAGATCAGTTCCACAATGCACATGAAATGTCCGATAAAAAACCAATAAGCTACCAATTTTCTAAAGCAAAAGCAGAATAGAAATTGTCCACGTTTTTGACGTCAAAAATTAAAGGAGACAAAAGTATAGGTAGGTATATACGTGTACGAAGATTAAGACAGTTAGCTTAAAACAAACCAAATATTAAAATATGGCGTAGTACGCTATTTCTAGCACATAATTGAATTATGGTCCACTTCCTTCGTTTTAATGGTCTCTACGAAGCAATGTTTGTATAAGACTAGCTTTCTCTCTTACAAACTAAAACAATACCTACTTAATACTTTCAATACCATCCTCCGACTCTCGCATGTAACTGTTTTATGGACCCACTTTCTTTCGACACCACATGCAACTGCACATTAGATGTAGATGCCCATATAGATAAACATAGCAACAGGTGAACATTGTTATCTCGAAACTAACCAACTCTATATTAATCTGTGGTTGCCCAATTGTCCATTATTATACCAATCTTAATTGTATATTGTAAATCACTGGAGGAAAACATCCTACTTAATATTATGATGTGAAAGGAACATATAAATGTTTGTTACTCAATCAATAAAGTATCATCATCATCATGTCAGCCGAAGGACGTCCACTGCTGAACGAAGGCCTCTCCCCCAAGGATCTCCACAAAGACCGGTCTTGCGCCGCCCGCATCCAACGATTCCCAGATTACAATAAAGTATAATATAATGCAATCAATCATATTGTGTGGTTGTTAATTTGATAGTTTTTAAGTTTTTATAGTAGTCCAATAAAGTAAAAGCTAATGTGCGATCCAAGCAAAGGCAATACCCCTTACCCCTACGAAGTAACTATTTTCTGATCTGTGCCCCTACTTAGATTTGACGTAATTCGAAATTTCTAAGCATTGTATCTTCGTAATTTTTTGTTTGTGCAACAAAAGAAAAAATACGTGTACAATATTTTTTAATAGTCTGACAGACTAATGACTTTTTTTTATTAATCGTGCTCATTATCGAACATAAAGATCGTTAATTGTATATTCCAGGTCGGACCTGGAGACGCACCAGTTCCAGCTGACGATGTTCGGTCCGCACATCAGCGCGCGCGCTCGCTACCGCTCCAAGGGCGTGCTCCTACTGGTCCGGGCGTCCGGCGGCGGGGACTACTGGGGCGAGTACGGTGAGTTACATCTCAACTATGTACCTACTTACATAGTTAGGTACATAAACATAACTCTTTTTTAATTTTTAATAAATCTTTTTTGATGTGAAAACTTCTTTTGGCGCGCCACTCACAGTTTTTTCGTGGGCTGTGAATTGAATTTAATATAATTCTTATATAATTCTTGGTTTGTTGTATTATCAAATTATCATGACTATTATTGTATGTGTCAGACGGCGTCAAGGCGAAGGTGTACTTCCGTGGAGCTCCGTACTCGCGCGGCGGCCGCACCTACCTCAAGCTGCAGCAGCTCAAGCTTGACTTCACCGTCAAGGACATCCAGATGGGCGTCGAGAACCTGCACAACAGCAACGCTGTGTTACGTTAGTACTGGATTTCAAAAACGTCTCAGTCACTCCTGAAGTTTTCACGGCATACGTACTTAAACGCCACGCCACTGCCCAAGTCATCTGGCGAAATTGTCGAACTACGTTAATTTAGGGCGATGATTTTCATTTAGTTTTGTAAAATACGACAGAGGCAATGCCGGTACTCAATAATAGTCACGTGTGGTGACGCAGTCTTTAGGTACCGTACTATCTGTCATTCCAATAATATCAAAGCCGTTCATTTTTTTAAATTAAATATGTTTAATTTTTACAGTGGTATTAAATTAAATGTAGGTAGTTATGAAGCTAAAGGGTTAATTTTCTTCCATAAAAAAAGCTTGACATCATTCTAATTTTTTTCTACCTAATCTGATTTTTTTTCATTACATGTACTAAAACATGTTACTTAAATCACAAATTAAAATTGAAACCCCATAGGTTTTCAATTTTGCGTCATTTCAAATGAATTTATGTTTTTTCTTGTTCTTATATTTTGACGCTATCAATCGATTCAGCGCCATCCAATTTTGAACTAAGTAGTTCATTTTTTTTAATTGCTCTTATTATATTAATATTAATAAATCTTAGTATTAATGTTAATTTAAATTTGGGCAACGAAATGACAAAAAATCGGACAGATACATCCCGAGATCCAAAAAACCTTGCTAACCTTCATACAAGTGGTTAATATGAAGGTAATAAGTGACACTTTCCTGTGCAGAAGCGGCACTGAACCTGTTCATCAACACGAACGCCCAGGACCTGCTGAAGGAGATGAAGCCGCAGCTGAAGCGCGACCTCGCCAGCAAGATGTCCCGCTTCCTCGAACACATACTCGACCACGTGCCCTACGACGACTGGATCGTTGACTAACTTAGAACATAGATTAGGTATTATACAGTTAGGGTAGATTACGTACACTTATTAGTTTAAACTGAACACCATACATACATCACAATTGTTTTTGTATTATGACATTTTCATTCGTTATCATTTTTCATGGCGCTTCAAGGAGCAAGTGATCGGAGGTAGGTACATCTTTTCATGACACGTTTAATTGTCAAAATCTGTCATCACTTCGAAACATTTGTCATCCCTGCTCTTTAATACTTGCTAAAATCTGCTGAAGATATTACGACAGGGAGATATCTTGTTTTGTCGAATACCGAATACATATCACGTATCGTATTCCTTACTTTGACTGGATGGTTTACTTGTAACACAATTATATTAGGAGATAAGACTATTATTTCGAAAATCATCTTCATCTTTTCATATCAAAATCATTTAAACGGCACCTTTGTGTGTCAGTTCTAATACGGATTACACACGTCGATTTCATTGTGTCAAAATTAGCCCTTATCATTTTATCATTTCATGCCAGCTTCATTGCAATTATCATTTTTCGTCACATGCGTTCGTTAATTTTAAATGACACCAGCATTTGTCAAAATCAATCATTTCACGTCAGCTTCATTTGTCATTATCATTTTAAAACGCCTTTTATTAATCAAAATCAGTTCGCTTTATCATCCCAGCTTCGTTTATCATTATCATTTTTGTCAGATAAATTCATAATTTTTTTACTGGCAACATACATATGTCATTATCATGTTTTCATTATTGCATATCAGCTATAGTTGTCATTACCATTCTAAAATGTCCTTTATTTACCAAAATCAGTTCGCTTCATCATGCCAGCTTCGTTTATCATTATCATTTTTGTCAGATAAATTCATCAAATTTTTACTGGCAACATACATAAAATATGTCATAATCATGTTTTCATTATTGGATATCAGCTATAGTTGTCATTACCATTTTAAAATGTCCTTTATTTACCAAAATCATTTCGCTTTATCATATCATACCAGCTTCGTTTGCTATTATCATTTTTGGCACATATATTCATCAAATTTTAAACGGCAGCTTTACCTGTTCATCAAAATCACTTGTTTTCATCATTTCATGTCAGCATCATTTGTCATTATCATTCGAAAATATCGTTTATTTATCCAAATCAGTAGTTTTATCATATCATACCTTCTTCGTCTATCATAATTATTTTTGTCACACAGATTCATCCAATTATAAAAGGCAGCTTTATTTCTAAAAATAGTTTTTTTCATCATTTAAGGTCAGTTGCATTTGTCATTATCGTTTTTTCTTGAACGCTTTAAATCATTTTATGTTGTTCTTCATTTGTCAGCATTAGTTCGCTTCATCACATATCAACAATTTCCTTTTTCATTATCATTTTTGTCACATGATATCATAAATTGAAAATGGCACTTTAATTTGTCAAAATTATCAATTCATGCCAGCATCATTTGAAGTTATAATTTTTAACACCTGCGTCTATTAATTTTTAGCACTATTGTCTCTGTTGACATCGCCGGAATTCTAAAAAAATGTGGAAGAATACATTATTTTGATTTAAGTACTTAATGCATCATCATCATCATCATCATCAAGTTCATCATATCATTTCATCGCGTAATTTATGAGTTTACCTCATCATTTTAACAATAGTCCTCTGAATTCAAATCATGCACATCCAAAAATAAAACCTAGTGATATTCACAAAACCCTTCTATTTATTCATTACAAATTAGATTGACTGTAGTGTAAGTAGCTATAGATATGTAATATAGAATAGTTAGAATATAAGTTATTTGTGAAATGACAAAACCATATTATAAAATACGTACGTTAATAAATATGTAAAATAATTTGTGCATTATTTAATTTATTGTGTCCTCTCTACATGGGTACTTTCAACTAAATTCCCTGGTAAGTTGTATTTAAACACACAAGATGTCCCTTGGAATTTATTTTTGGTTGATTAAAAGGTTCAGATACAAAAGTCAACAACCGCGAAGCCTGGAAGATACAATTTAAAAGCTCCACTTTGAGAGTCAATAATCACGTGGTTTCGTTTTAAAGGTTCCACTTCAAAAGTCAACAATCGCGTGGTTTCGTTTCAAAGGTTCCACTTCAAAAGTCAACAATCGCGTGGTTTCGTTTCAAAGGTTCCACTTCAAACGTCAACAATCGCGTGGTTGCGTTTCAAAGGTTCCACTTCAAAAGTCAACAATCACGTGGTTTCGATTCAAAGGTTCCACTTCAAAAGTCAACAATCGTGTAAATAAGTTTTGAAAGTTCCATTTCAAAATTCAACAATCGTACAGATACGTTTTAATGGTACCTCTTATAAATTCAACAATCGCGTAGATCTGTATGTTTCAAAGACTCTCTACTACTCTACTTCAATAGTCAACAATTGTGTAGGTACGATTTAAGAAGATTACGAATCTAATGTTAAAATTGATCGTTTCTGTTTTCTAGACCTCTGCTAACGTATGGACGTTTACGTCTACGTCTAAAGAATATTTTATATGTTGTACAATTACCACCGGGGTACTGGGCCTGTTATGCGTGCGTTATTCTTATGGAAATTGAAAGCGCAGCGCAGCGTAGCGGAGACTACGGCCTTCAAAGCAAGGGCTGTAAGGATAGCCAAGTTTGAAGGCCAAGGTCGTATTTAGGCAGGGCAATTATTGCGGACTAAACACTTGTATTAACGCGTTGTCAGCGCAGTAATTACAAACCGCAGTATTAATGCACTATTATTGTTCCGAAAACTCGAACGAAGCAGTTCGGTCACACTTTTCTAATGCACATAGCTGAGCAAATACAAAGAGCATACTGCCTAAGTGGATCTTTGTCATTAGATACAATCTTAGTGTCTGAAATCGAGAGTCAATGAGTTAATCCTGAGTAACTAAACGCGCTTCTCTTAACACCATGCGGTGTTAAGAGAACGCGTTTAGGTACATCAGACGGAATGGCGGAGAGGCGTAGGCTTCTCTTACAGAATAAAAAATATTGGCAGTCATAGGAACAGCCGATTGAAGTGAAAACTTATAACTCAGAATTTGATAGCTTACTTTGGAAACTAAACGTATGTAACCGGAGGGCGTGGCCTGGGCATCAGGGCATGGCCATCTAGAAATGCGTCAGTATTTCCTATTGGCTGATGCATTTCTAAATGGCCATGGCAAGATGCCGAGGCCACGCCCTTTCAGCATTTCCCATTGGCTGACTCATTTCTAAATGGCCAATAGCCATGGTCCCGAGTTTACCCGAAGATTTCTTATCATACCCGAGCATGACGCTAGAATCCAATTCACAGCCCACGAAATATCTGTCTAGGCGCGCCTAAAGAAGTTTTCACTCCAAAAACAGAATGAAACCTTTTTGAATATTATTATGACTATTTTTACACAAATATTTAGTTTTATAAAAATTTCACACAGAAAGTTGCTAAAACGCGCCTAAGGCTAAGGCCTAAAACTGGAATTAAATTACATAACTACAGCTTTGGTGCATGTTGTCGAAAAGCGCAGCAAAGGGGACTTTGCATAATAGAATGTTACCAGAATTATTAATCAAACGAAAAAAAAAACAAGGTATTACAACTTCTATGTTTATGAGACGGAAGTGATAAATGAGCCATTGTGAGTTAAAATAAGACGAACAGAAGTGTTGATGAGGGGAAAGGAGAGTGCCGGTATTACGGTGCGCCGCTACAAATGATGTTTGTACAAATGATGATGCCAACTACTAAACCCCCCTACGGGGTTGGCTATTCCAAATTACCAGATTCAAATAGATACGCTTCAACTACTTATATCTCTTAATTTACGGCTTGTATTCATTGAACTCTTAAAACACTTATTTAATTTTATCAATGCTTGTATTGTAATTTAGCCTCACAATAGTGTGGACAGTATGTAATGGTATGCTTTATCAAATTGTAACTTGAGAGAAAATATTGTTTGGCGTCTATCGCGTATGTCGACTTGTAGGTAGGTTATAGGGTATATAAATAAATGAAAAAAAAAACATAGAACCGAATTGAAAACCTCCTCCTTTTTTGAAGTCGGTAAATGAACATTAGCGACGTTAAAAATGTCGTCCAGACATTTTTGGCTCTTCATTTTGTACTTCTACCACTTCTACTGGAAAAATAACTTGAACGACGATTTTTTTTTACCAAATATTGTAGGTTATTGTAGGTCGAAATATTGAATTTCGAACTTGTTGTTTTCAATAAATTGAATCCTTACGTATTTACAGTCTTCTACGTTTCAAAGAAAGAGTTTTTGTACGTTAGTGTATTCGTATTATTTGTTTTCAAAATACTCTTAACTTAAAACATTGTATGAGACACAATGGCTATTTACGCGGAGAAAGGATTAGTAAGTAAGTACCTACTAGACCACAAACCTTTAAAGTGTAATCCACAAGAAGACACCGTATACCTATTTATCTAATGGCCATGAATGGTCAAACACCACAGAATAGTAACAGTAGCGGCTAAATTGCTATGACACAATAAACACATTACCTATAGGTACCCCTACAAAAGCACATCTGAGCACCAAGGAAGCCGTTGCGACACTTGATGCGTTTACATAACTCTTACAGCATCTCCACTCGGCAGCATGGTGACAGGTGATATTGAAACAACAATCGATAATAATTATGAGTAAGTAATTAAAATTACTCGAGTCTTACAATTCTAGGCTTTCAATAACTAAAATATTCGTAGTCTACCTATTTCGTATAAAAATATAATTTTATAATTTTCCATAATTTTAATATGAAACCTAAGTACATGATAATAATAAACATCCTCAAGAAGGTTACGACAACTTAATAGAATCGTTCGTTAATTTTTTTGCAACAATAACTATTTCTACACTATGCTAATTAGTTTTGAGCTTAATTTCGAGGAAACAGTAAAATATGTACACAAACACATGTGAAAAACTGACTTCTAGCGAGGTATGCTCTCAGCTGTAGCGCCTAAAAGACTCCATCATCGGCATGTCAACACTCTGCCTGACGCAACCTCCACTCCGAAGGGGCTTGCGCTTTCGGAGACCTTGCCAGACCACGCTTGACCACTAAACCGCACGCTTGGTATACGAACTCGTTCACAACAAAACTATAAAACATCAAGCAACGGTAGCCAATTAAAAAAGTAAACTTGCTGTCCTTTAAATTGAATGATTGAGGATTAAAAAAATAGAACCCCCAGATAATAACTCTTATTCAAATTCCGAATTCAAAGTCGTTGTGGTGCATTTTGGAGGGAACAACAAAATGCTATCGTTAAAATTTACAATAAGTTTAGTAGTGCTGTGCAGTTTGCAGCTATCAAGGACAGAAAATGAAGTTTCTGAAATTGGTAAGTACTTAGTGCATCAAGATTTTTGTATGTTATAACAATTTAAAAGCTGTTCTCGACTTTCCATGAGAATCTGACTCATTTATCGACTCAGGGGAAATTAATTTTAAATAGTTTCATTGGAAAATAGAGCGAAAATCACTTTAGAAAGAGTTGAATATTATATGATAATTATTTGTCACAGTTAATCATAATTGTTAATTTTGAATAGTTAATTTAAATTAATTAATAAAACGTGTGTTCTTTTAAATATGTGTAAAAGTTTTCGATGTGTAAATTACTATTCATCAAAACATAATTTTGGATTTGTTAGGTGTTTTAGTAAGTTTCGATTTCTTGGTACATGTGAAAATAGTGTATACAAGAGTTTTTTCGAAATATGAATCGTTAACTTCATTTTGAGAGTCCATACCACCACATGGACATACCAATACCCTCTGGACATCACGCATTGATGTGTATACTATTTCGTAACCGGTATTTTGAAATAATATAGCATTACAGTGTTTGGCAATCTTACATTTTCTATCAAGGCAAACAACCATCGAGGTTCTACGAGTATAACGGCCAACCGAGTGAACACATCGACATCTAATATAGTAGGTATACCTACCAATTTAATTTGCACCATCTAAGCAATATCAAAAGTTTATAATTTTTGTGAATTTTCAAACGTATTTGTTATTCTTCCTGAAACATCATTGAACGCAATAATATTATTTCCTTGACATGGGTGAACAATTATAATGTTTACTTATAAGTTTTTAGTACACGGAAGAGTTAGAGTTAGATCCAAGGAATCTCAAATCATTTTCGGAGTAGAATCAAACGTTAAACAACTTCAACGTTGTTACGTTGTCAACGTTGTTGATGGTCATCAACACGCCTGCGTAAAAACAAGAGATTTCAACAAGAGAATTTGGAATCGCGACCTAACAGTGCATAAAACTAAACTTTACACCAAACTAAACTTCGTCAAAATTATTATCTACAAGGAAAAGAATCGAACGAAAATTTCTTCATCCATAAAAAGTCGAAGCATAACTTGGATGACATTAACCCGTGATAATGGGCATGGTGCAATAAATCTGAATGTGAGCATTGGGTAACATTATGTTACCATACTCTGCACATCCATCTAACACCACACAGTGTCGCAAACGCCAAGGTTGCAAGCCTGCAGGCTGGTAAACATCAGAATGTTGGAGAAAATCGGGTTTTTAAAAGTCAAGAGTGCATTACCTACATATTGCATTGGGTCAAATATATACGAAATCGCAAGTTTGTTCACATGATTGCCAATTCGTTCGTTTCGAAATATTCGTTCATATTAAAATGTTGCTGCAGATAAATTAAAACGAATGCGTCTACACTTTCATTGAAATACAATTTAGTCACTATCCTATCCTATATAAAACAATAACAAAACTTATGTGACATAAAAAAGTAGTAGTTAAATAGTTAAATTGAAGAACAAAATGTACCTATTGTCATCAGAACTAAAGCTGTGTTTGAAATATCAGATCAATCTGACAACGGGAAGGAGCTAAAAATTAAATTGCTAAATTTGAAGCAAACAAACAAGTCAAGCTAAATAAAACTTTAAAATATAAATAGATCGAGTTGTTTTGGTAATGGATCAATTGAAAAATTACTTAATATACTATTAAGTAGAAACTTAATAGGTAACAAATCATCCAAATGTTTATGAATTAAATATATAGCTAAAGTACCTACAAATAGAATATATATTTATAATTCATAATTTATATAATTTAATAGATATTGCATAAACATATCTTTAGGTGGACGGACTATACCACGGACAGTGGACTCCCAAGATACAGGCTTTGCCTAGTTTGGGGCCCACCGATATCTCGAAACGATGTAACAAAGAAACATGGCAATTATATTTATAAATGAACTGTATAGATATATCTTTATGGAAATAAATTATTATTATTATCCACTCATTTAATCGTCTTCTTAATCTCTAAGTTTTTTACAATATAAATAAAAAATATATACATTATAAAAAACTTAAAAACTAGGGTGCCGCCAGCAGCGGGGCAGGGCCCAAGCTACCGGTGGTTAGGGCTGCAGAGTGAGGAACCTCCTGACGATGCGCGTTGTGTCAAGGATGACCGCCTTCTGCATCTGACCCTTAATCCAACCGTCTAGCGAAAGTCTCTTGAGATGTTGGTCGAGACTTTTCGCTATAAGGCCGTTTGCCGAACCGACTATTGGGACTATGATCGTGGAATCAACACTCCACATGGCGGTAACCTCGTGAGCCAAGTCAAGGTACTTGCTAAGCTTGTCCTTCTCAGCTTTCACGAGGTTCTCGTCATGTGGTATGGTGATATCGACGATCACAGCCCGGCGCTGAGACCGGTCTACCAGCACGATATCAGGCTTATTGGCGGCAAAAGTCCTGTCCGTGATGATAGAGCGGTCCCAGTAGAGTAACGCACGACCATTCTCGAGAACTGGCAGAGGTGCGTACTTATAGTACGGCACCTCGGACTCAACAAGGTCATATCGAAGAGCAAGTTGCTGGTGGATGATCCTGGCTACTAGGTTATGCCTGTGCAAGTACTCGCCGTTAACAAGATGCGAACAACCGGAAATAACATGACGAAGAGATTCACCTGGACGGCGGCATGCCCGACAAATGTCGACCGTACCGTCCTTCATTATGTATTTCCGGTAGTTGTTCGTCTTGATAACTTCGTCTGCAATTGCACAGGCAAAACCCTCGGTTTCTCCGAAGAGGTCCCCGAAGCGCAGCCAGTTCACCGACGCGAGCAGATTCACATCGGGTCCCGTCAGGGCCCGATAGAATCGCCCGTGCAGCTCCTTGCTCTTCCATACTTCCTTGCGATCATCAGTGCTGAGCACCGATGGTTTGCGCCAGTTCTCGTTTGCCATTGAAAGAGGCGTGAGGCTCCTGTCAACTGCCACAACATCGCGATGCATCCCGGACTCGCTGTTGCGGAAATAATCCCTGAGACTGCATACCTCGCGGTTGTGAAGGTTCTTGGCATTTAAAAAGCCTCGACCCCCCCCCCCCCCCCCATTTCCGCGGGATATACAGTCTCATAACAGACGAGAGCGCGGGTGTAGCATGCGGTATGTTGTGAGCAGTTGACGGACCTTTCTATCCAGGGCGTCGAGCTCAGTCTGAGTCCATCTCAGTATGCCAAAGGAGTATATCAGCAGAGGCATTACCCAACCGTTGAAGGCTCGCGCCTTGTTACCGCCTGACAAAAGACTTTTAAGTACTTTTGTCAGCCGGCAAAAGAAGCGCTCCTTCACCGATTCCTTAATGTCATCTGCTGATAAACGCAATGACTGTGACATACCGAGATATTTGTAGGTCTCGTCTTCGGAGAGAGATCTGAGAGTTATAGTCTCGGAAAGTTGTAAATTCTCTGAATTTACTACTTTCCCTCGCTGTACATGCATGACCGCACACTTGTCGACACCGAACTCCATCTTGATGGCGTTACTAAAAACCTCTGTGGTTTTTATTATTATTCACGTATTTATTACTTTTCTTAAATCTAAGTTTTTACAATATTTATCTAAAATATTAATATTATTTAATATTATATAAAATATTAATATTATTAATAATAATATAATAAATGTTATTAATATTATTAAAAATATTTAATATTATTATATTAAATATTATTATTATTAGGTATATAAGTACCTACTACCAGGCCGAAGATTTAACCTACATTTATTTTGTTCCGCACCAGCCTAAATTGACAGAAATCCTCAATGATAGGGGCTGCTTGGAAGCTTTAAAACATGTGGATTTACCTACTCTCGATGTTTTTCGAATTTGAAAAAGAGAATTAGGTTGAAAATTAGATTGTGAATCAGGATGAGGATCACGATCTGGATCAGGATCAAGGTCGCTATCATGATCATGAGGCACAGGATGAAAATGAAAATTCAAAAAGTTCTGCTGTTTACCTATATGCGGACGACTTGTTCGTAGGTAATCCATCTTATAAAAATACACAAAAAATAAAGATGTGGTGTCATTGGACACCAGGCAGAATCGAAGCTCCTTCGGATAATACAAAAGAAACACAATTTGCAAAAAAATAGTCATTAATTTGTTACATAAGAGAGGAAAGTTGCTTTTTAACCACGTGCGAAATTTTAATGACCGAGCATGCGAAGGATTGAATATGAATAACGAGCGCAGCGAGTGAGCTTAAATTAGAACCCTGGGCGTTAACGTGAGAATCAAAAGAGAACGAGGTAAAAATCTTTGCACTAGAGTGCAACAAGTAACCTTTCACCCTACCTCGGCGAGGAAATAACTAAATACTTTATAGTCCCAGATCCCAGAGCTCCCAGACGTCACCTATTTTCTGATGAATGAAATGTGGACGATTGAGTATAGTAATTACTAAGAACACATGCTTAGGTACTCGCTAACTTGCTTAGACGGCCAATTTTGAGATATGGGGTAATGAAGGTATATAAAAACATTACTTACTTCACGTATTTCATTTTCACGAATGTTGTAGGCAACATCCTTAAAAACAAGGTTCCAATACTCCCAGACACTTTCCGTCAGCCGTTTTGCTTAACAACTCCAAAATAATAATTTACCTTCACTTAAATTAATTAATTAATTCTCATGCTCCATTTGTAAATATGTTCGTCAGACAACTATTTTGTTGCTTTTTACAATAAGATAGACCAATCTAAGGGGGCAATCATCTCCCATACTCACTTATTAGAAAATACGTGAAGTAAGTAATGTTTGTATGTAGGTAATATCTCAAAATTGGCCGTCTAAGCAAGTTAGCGAGTAAGCATGTGTTCTTAGTACTTACTAACTCTACTCAATCGTCCACATTTCATTCATCAGAAAATAGGTGACGTCTGGGAGCTCTGGGATCTTACTCTATTACGCAATATTAACAGTTTCAATTAATTCTGTTGGCGTCAAATAAAATAATTATTCGTCGCTATAATCACTCATTGTAGGTATTCACTTGTTTTCAAGTCTCTTGTTTCTAAGTTGAGGTCAGTGCCTGATTAAGAGTTCTGATCGCCCTAGGCTAATTATGAGGACGCGCCCCCACCAGAGGGTCTACCGCCAAACAGAAAGTGGTTAGCTTAAAAGTCTTAGCTTTGGTATTGCTATCTCTTTTCTTTTCGTTTGATATTATAGAGATAGCAATAGGCAAAACCGATTTAGTTAAGCAGTAGAAAGGCAGGTATGTTATGGTCGGCCTAAAAAGTACTAGGTAGTTTTTAGGTACTTATAGATACTTTTTTATTTTAGTATTGACTTTGTTTCCTTGTGTACAAATTTTAATATGATTTATACCAGGGCTTTTTTAAAAAGGCACGCAAGAGCCTACATCACTCTCAAAGGATTCGAAAGTATACCCCGGATTTCTCCGGCAGTG
Organism: Ectropis crepuscularia; assembly: GCA_963693475.1. NCBI lineage: Eukaryota > Metazoa > Arthropoda > Insecta > Lepidoptera > Geometridae > Ectropis > Ectropis crepuscularia. Next base: position 9,196,133 of record OY856339.1, read on the forward strand.
ATTTGGTGACTGATTCGCGAGAGCGCTCTCACACTCGACAGCGACCTTATCGTTGACTCTATCGTAGAGCTGTCACTGACCCTGTCGCAGGGGACAGAACCCTTGCAGACCAACCAAGCAACGGAAACCAGCAGTACTTAAGCGTCACCTTTTCGGGAGGGCCACCACCTCACCTTCTGAAATAGGGTGCTGAACGGCATTGAACGTCCGACATCTCAGGCTCTGTAAGTGAAGATGGTGTAGGTACGAACCAGAGTGGCTCGCTCTCGTCACCACTTCCTCCTTCGCGGAGAAGCGAGAGTCAACCTCCTTCTTGCTCCTCAGCTATCTTCATCTGCGACTTATGCGATATAATGATTTCTCAAAAGGAAACCACCGCCTCCCATGACCTCTCACTGTTGAACATCTTGGCTAAGGTAGTAAGCAGTAAGAGGTCCGCCACTTCTCCCGGGTACATCTTCAATGCGTGTTGATCGGTGTGATCTGCGCTTTAAGACAGACAAACATTAGGTTTTGCTATTGCTGTCTCTATAATTTCAAGCTAAAAGAAATAAGGTACCGTCTGATGCACCCGCGCCCTATAGTATCTGTGTCGCTCTCACTGAACCCACTCAGCGTCGGTCCTGAGACAGTTCGCTCTTCAGGTTGACGCAAATACGCCCCTAACTTCCATTCAGGGTGGGGGTCCCTAACTTCCATGTAATCAGCTGATCTGCTGTCAAATACCGAAATGTTACAGTGTCAGCTTGCCAGCGACAGACACGCCACACAGCCACACACCACAATATTAGAGGCAGAGCTTGCAGGTGCAGGTGAATGTGTCCGTCAAAAACCACGGAAACAGATGGCCTCCAACTTGTGAAAAACCACCTCTAGGCCGATGCTCCTAATCCTGGCTACCACTGTCGCCAGCACCGCCACCTCGTGAAACCTCCGCCCCCTCACAATAACCAGCGTGCCGTTGGCATAATAAGCGACACCGATGCAACGCAGTTCGCAAGTCGTAAGTCGGCCCACTACCACCCATACACTGTGGATATTCCCAAAATCCGTACAAAACGGTTTGAATCCACTTTTCTCGTACGTACAGCTTTAGAGTGGTATAAGTTGCCGGCATCCTTGCCTCCGGCATCCGGCATCCTTGTTCCGTGAGAGATACAATCTAGAACTTTTCAAGGTCAGAGTGAATAGGTACTTTCTAGGTCAATGTCCGTCATCTTCGACCACACCGTCGCTTACCATCAGGCGAGTTGGTGGTCAAACGCGGATCTATACGCGACAGAAAAAAAAAGTTAGCGCTGCTTATTTGTAACCGAACAACCGAAGTGCCACAGGGGTAGCGTAGGACCAAACTCCTGTCGAACTCCACTTGACATGAGGATAAGCTCCCTCCCTTTCTATTGTTGGGGACACCACCTCTCTGTGAAAGAGGTAGTCTCTCACGATGCGCCATAGATATTGGGGTACCCCATCACTTCTGTTGTGGTTGTGGTGTGGTTAATTGGGATGTAGAACGCCTTTACTTTGTTAAGAGACACCGTAAACAATACGCCGCCACTGGAGTACACCTTCCTTCGGACCTTTGGACGACCTACAACCGCCTCGGTTATGATAGAAGACAACCATGCAAAGTCTTCTGAATAAAGACAATATCTTCTGAACGTGCCCACGGCGATGGTAACGCTGCCGCTCAGACCAACTATTCTTAAATCCTCAAAGCGCTACTGAAACCTCGAGGTAATCAAATAATAATTTAGATCGGGACTATGTCTTGCATAAATCTATATCTATATATCTTAATGATATAAAAATAATGTTCTGAATACTTGTGTATTTTGTTCAAATCGGTCAAGTTCAATTAATGTTGCCTCGACCGCTGGACTTAGTTCTGTCTACTTTCAAACTGACTCTTGTAATAATTACATAACCTAGCTCTCAGCTTCTACAGAATGCATTCGAATATGTTTGCTCTGCGTTTCAGAAGGAAATTCAACTACGTATTTCACTTCTGACTTGATAAAAACTTGGCGCCTACTAGACCATACTAACCAACCCTGATCTACATACTAGTCCGACTGATTAAGTCTCAACCAATCAAGGTCAAGGAAGCCCACATTCGGGAGACTTACATTTAATTTTTGTATGCGTCTCAACTCTCAACATATTATTTTACTGCAGCAATTATTTATTATTTAGTAGTGGTAATTCCATCTATTTGTTTTATCGGACTGCTCGAAGCTCGAAAAGGTTAGGTACACAGTTTCGTGATTTGCGTTCCTAAGACTGACTGATTCTGATTCTTTGAAAGACTAGAATACTGTTTGAAGCTACTTTCGTTATATGAACAGACAGCTAGACTGTGGGATACAGCAAGGTTTTATTCCCGATGAATCCAATCTGGACACCTTGGTGTCGAGAGTGAATCCGTTTCTTTTCGGTAAAAAGCATATAAGTTTATCAATGATTAAACAAATTCTAGTGAACAGGTTTTATTAAACTAATATAATATAATTACATAGGTACAATTAAAATGCGCTACACACATAACTACCTACTTATCAACTCTGGACATATCAGAGTTGTCCATAAACCGTTGAAGTTCTAGAGATAATGCAGATGCATAAGTAAGCCCACTGTTAGCCCACTGTAGCACGATGGAGGCATTAGCACACTGTATGACAATGTCAGTTTTACGTTTCGTACCTATCGTGCTCAGATAGGTTTTTGAAAATTTCTGAATCTCTTTCAAACTACATATTATTTAATACTCGTAGATTTTGGGAAAAAAAATAATGGGCTTATGTTTCCCTTATGTTCTCTTCCAGCTAGAATATTCTCCGCATGCAAGAAGTCATCGCCGGAGTTCGATGGATGCATGAAGAGAGCATTAAATAAACTGCGGCCGTTCTTTAAAACTGGTAAGTTTTTTGTTCGACTACTTTCATACTCCAAAGGATATGTGGGAATTAATAATTTAGTTATTAAAATACGTAATAATAAATAAGTAATTTTATTCCCTCGTACATATTATCTTAGAAGGCTTATCTAAGCTTGATAGTATAAAAGAGCGATAGCTTTTTATGTAGGTACCTACCTACCTAAATAAGAACGTCAATGTAAATTTATATAACAAAGGTAGGTAAACATTAATTAATTACACGAAGAATTTAATTTCATTTTAGAATGCAAAACATTTTTTGAGTAGTAATTACTAAACTTCTCAAGACTAAACTATGTTTTAGTTACCTACCTACTAAATAAAACTTGGTTTGACACGCTGCCGTGCGTCTACATTCTCATCTAGTAAATTCGGGGGTAAAATAGCAGGTAATAATCAAATTTTTGAAAGATTTTCGTCAATACTCCCATTAGAATTGTTATATGTAATCTTAATAAATCTAATAGATAGGTATTTTCTATGTCCGCGTATATCGCTTTCGACCACATCATTGCTTACCATCAGAGGCGTTGGTGCTCTTTCGTGGTTGGTGGTTGGTTCAAACTGAAACGTATTCGCCACATTACTGCATGGCGATAACTGGCAGATGTGGTATGTGGTAGGTACCAATGGGATGAAGAAATCATTACACTAATATTATATACAGGCGAAAGTTTGTCTTACATGTACCTATGTTTGTTCCCACGTAGGTACCTTACCTTCGTATGTAGTAATAGGTACGCTAGTATCTCATTATACTTACCTTTGAGTATGGCTAAATACTCAAAGCATTAATCAACCGTAAATATGTTAGCAGTCATTTTGTAGTAGAATCTAGGAAAGCGAAGTAGGAAAGCACTCAACAACAACATTCAATTCATAGGCTCTGGACGTCTACTGTCTTTCAACGAAAAACGTAATTTCTAATTAAACTCGAGACTTTCCTACTCCGATTCTACTTCGTTTCGTCCGATCAAACATTGTTTGACGTTTAAATGTTCTAACGGACGAAACGACTTAAGTAGAACCGGAGTTGGAAAGTCGCGAGTTTATTTTGAAATTACGTATTTCGTAGAAAGAGAGTAGACGTCCAGATCCAATTATTGGTCATCGGAATTACGTCAAGGACGTTTCAGATGTTCGAAGACGTGATAACAGTTTCAGGGTCAAGCATAAGGATTGCACCGATGTACAAGATGAAGATGGTAATATATATAGTGTCTCCGTTTCGTACTTTATCGGACCTCTTACTTTAGTTTCCTTTTATACCGAGGTCGAACCGTCTGAGGTATCCTAACGATAGTCGTACAAGATACTGGTTGAGTACCTACCAGTAACTAACCTAACTTACCTACGGTAAGCGATTAAGGTTTAAGGTACCTAGGTAAGTTATATATATATGGAATGCTTTTAGGTATACTACGTATGTGTGTACTCGTAAGTGTGTAGTAAATTAGTTTAGGTTCGTGGGGCCTACCTACAACTTCTGCACTAGCCTGATGTTCAGTACCTATGTAGTAAACTGCCATAGGTCCAAAAAAAGGTAGTTGTTTAGCAAATACGAATATTTCTACGTCAGCTAGAAGCTCTAATCTTTCATACACTAAAAGCTTTTGTATTCGTACTACGCTTACTGCTTTCTGTACCTGCTGTTATTGTCCCAGGTATCCCCGAATTGGGTGTGGCATCGTTCGACCCTCACTTCGCCAAAGAGGTTAACCAGTCGCGAGCCATCAACGGAGTGGGATACACACTCACTCTGGGTGACGTGTACGAACGCGGTTGGACCCAGAGCACCGTCACTAAGTACAAGTATGTAGACATTCATATCTAGCCACACTGAATCAATAAAATTAGTGCGGTTGCTATGTTGCTAAATTAAATCTAGTCGAAATAAGGGTTGCTGGCTGTTAAAAATTGTAAAGATAGAATGAAATCTCTCGTCATATAAAGAAACCAATTTTCAAGGACACCATTTAACTATGGTACAGATAAATAGATATATCCCGTAATTGATAATATCTACCAGTGTAGTAGGTAAACTGCCAACAAACGTGATAGCATAGAATAGAGTTTAAACCACATTTTACAATGTTTTTTTACAGAAATTGATAAAACTGTTTGTCTTTGCTGTCATCTTTAAACTTCTTTGCACCTTTGCGCCCCAACTGGGGATAAATCTTCTGGAAATTAGGCTACTAAGTAGGTAGCTGTACATAATGCACCACGTAGGTACTTAGGTCTAGTATCTATTCTATGACGTTGGCTAGTTGTGAACTTCACTTGCTATCTGTAATTGGCCGTAGGGGTCATAAAAGTGAAAATAAATTGAATGAATTAAAATTGTATATCTATGTGACACATCTTACAAATGTAGGTATAATTTTAAGTTAAAATAGACTTTGTTAAAGAGACAAGAGTTCTTAGTTTAGATATAGGCAGAGTTTTTTTGTGACGAAAAGGCGCATCGGTGGCACACCGAGTTCTCCAATAAATACAGAGTAGGTAAATTTTCGACTTACCAAGCGTGCCCCCAACAAAAAAATCACTAAGTATAGGTAAAGGCCTGGGTTTAGGGTATAATTATGTGCCAGGCACATTAGGCACAAATGTTTAAATGCCATACTAAGTTTATCCTCGGTTATTAGGCAAAGACAAATAACTAAATAATTATCCACTGAAACCATCAAAATAAATCTCATAAATTTCAGAACTGATTGGGATAACCAGAGGATAATCTACTCGCAGTATTTCCCAGAGAAATCGCTTGAAGGCACATATGAATTCAAGGTATGTCACCCGACTCATCATCGAAGTACCTATGCTAATTTAAGTTATGAAGGCAGAAGGTTACTCTTGTAGGCGTAGCTTTAGCTTGTAGGGGATATCACACTTTTTCCCCCTCCGCCCTAAGTTTCTTGCCAGAAGTTTGATTAAAACTTGTCTCAATTCTTACAATCTGTCTGTTATAGCCAAATTGTGATAAACCTTCACCGACAACACATCAATCTTATTGAAGTCATTAAAATTAACGTGGCTGTTACACATATTTATTGGGTAAACGGGTAATATGGTCGGTCAATCGTCAATCCGACTCGAGTTTCGGCCGCGTCCGGCGGCCTTTTTCAAGGAAAGTGCACGCGCGCGATGGCTGTCCGTTTGGCACTGAACGCCAAACGGGTAACCATCACGCGCGGACCGCGGACGCGCCGAAACTCTAGTCGGATTGACCGACCATATTACACGTGAGTTACCCGTTTACCAATAAACATTTATTGAAGCCACAAGTTTAAAATTATCGTTGGATATAAGGTATTGGTTAACGAAGGTCCTGTTGTAGGGCGACGCGTTCGGCCTGGGGGTGCTCCGGTCCGGGCGCTGGAACCTGACGCTGCGGGACTACTCGCAGACGACTCGCATCAAGCGCGACGAGGGCCGCGTGCAGGTCACCGTGGAGGTGGACCACATCGGGGACATGGAGATACACGTGGGCAACCTACTGCGGGGCTCCGGCATCCTGGGTGAGGCCATCCTGACACTTACACAGCAAAACTACTAATCCTACTAATCCTTGTCGTCGTCAGCCGCAAGACGACCACTGTTGAACATTCCCTAGATTTCCACAATGAAAGGTCCTGCGCAACCTTCAACCTGCTGTTTACAGCGACCTTTGTGAGGTCCATCTGCTACTAATCCTATCCTACCAACAAAAAAAAAACAATTGAAAACTATTTTACTAAATTTAGTTAATTTTATTTTACTGGCCTGTATTGTGTTTATTTGTTACTCTTTCCAGCAAAGACTACTGAAGGGGTCTGAATGAAATCTACTATTTCGTATTCGTATGCGGGCTGTTTTCCGCAACTCGACGTCTCGATGCACCTATTTTGCGTGTGTATGAAATCTACTAATATAAACGCGAAAGTTTGCGATTAGTTTCAAACAAAAATTGCTGATGGGAATATGGATGATAGATCTGAAATAACACATAGGTCAGGCTATGTTTTAATTCGGTAAAAAAAAGGGGTCGGATACTAAGCGAGTACAGCCGCGGGTCGCTACAAATACATCGTGCGTTAGCGTCACGTAACGCTAATAATTATTATAGTAGGTACATAACTGACCAGTCTATAATGAGAACCCTACTGGTCGCTCTGATGACTAAAGGCGCAGCGTAGCAAACCGCGAGGACTTCCCGCATCTCCTAATGGCCAAGTTTAATTACCTAATTAAGGCCGAGGCCGAAGACAGGGCTGCAATTATGATCAAACTTGAAGGCCAAGAGCGTAGCTAAACAAGCCTGAGGCCTTGATAACGTCCGCTGTGACTGCTTCGCCGGTCACGATTTGTATTTTTTGTAGAGTATGGAGTATGCTTTACCCAAACAATATTTTTTTAAATAAATCACTTGCTGCTGAAGACATTGATCGCACAAAATTTTGAAAAAGGTTATCCTCTAAGAAGATTTTCATTTTCGAGACAAAAAGTAATTATATAAATTCAAAATTTCTTTTGGCGCACCACTTTCAGATTTTTCGTGGCCTGTGAATTGAATTCTAGCGTCACGCTCGGGAATGATAAGAAATTTTCGGGTGAACTTGGGACCATGGCCGTTGGCCATCTATGCTGACGCATTTCAGAGGGTCATGGCCACGCCCTCCAGTTTCACCCGCGTAGTTTCCAAAGTGAGCTATCAAATTCTGAGTTATAAGTTTTCACTTCTATCGTTAATGACACTCTTGTGCGTAAAAGACTTCAAAGTCTTGATCATCGCCGCAAGATTGCTAGCTTATCGGTTTTTTATCGAATACACTTCGGAGAGTGTGCAACTGATCTGCATGATCTAATACCACCTTGCCCTTTCTTCTATCGGAATTCTCGTATCTCAAAAAAAGCGACATCGTTTCATGGTTGATGTTCCAAAAACACGGACGAAGAGATTTGACTCCACGTTTGTGATAATAACGTCTAGGTTGTGGAATGTGTTGCCTGAGTAGGTTTTTCCCGATAGTTACAATCTTGGGTGTCTTCAAATCGAGAGTGAATCGGTTTCTTCTAGTTAAGCACGTTCCATCGTAGATCGCATCGTGGCTTAACATCAGGCGAGATGGAGGTCAAGTGCGAACCTATTAGTTAAAAAAAAATCGGCAGTTCCTATGACTGCAATTTTTTATTTTTTATTGAGGCGTTCTCAGAATGAAATATATTATGGGTGAAAAGAAAACTCAGCCTGATATTCGATAGGTAGCTCATTTAACGTAGTTCTTTGCTATAACCGCAGATGGCGTTGTAGTAAAAAAAATGCTCAATGTACCCAAAGAAATTTTAAGTTCTTAATACGTAGGTACCTACTAGACGATAGTGAGTATCTTTGAGTACCTATTAAATTCTTGATTCCTATGCGCGAATCAAGCGAAATTGGCACGCTTGGAAAAACGAAAACAGTGATTTTTTAACGATGCGTTCACCCGAATCACTCTTAAAATTGTAAAAGCGCGTTTGTTTTTCTAAAGAGACCTACCTACCTGTATGGTAGTTGGCCCCAAGTGGACTCTACTTTGAGCAAGTACAGAAGGAACGTTAGTTGCGCGTTAACGTTACTAATACTCCTCAATAACGACATAAGTATCTACACCTGCTTGCTTGCGCACACACACACATTTTTGACGTGATAACGTCTTATAATTCGATGAAGCCGGCTGCACGCCCGCAAAACTGTAACGTTCCGCCGTTACCGTTAGGTCGTCTTCCGTGCCATGCGGACGAAGCTGAGCGCTGAGGGCGCCACCCGCCGAGTCGAGCGGTATCACTACTCGCGCTATCAGCGTACTGATTTTTGACGTTGTCACGTTCTATCGTCAGTAAACCGACTTTACAGACAAACATTTTTTTTTTTTAAATAAGTAACCAGGTGATTTTAAGAGTGCGCCTAAAGCCAGGAAAAAATCAGATTTTACCCGCGCGACGCGTTTCTTAATATGATGTACATAAAGTCGAGAATAGCATGACACAGTTTAGAGGAAAAATCAATATTTAATCAGGAGTCCATTTTTGACCAAGTTTTATTTAATTACTCAATAACTAAATATAAATTTAATAAAGTGTTCGGTTACTTTACTAGAACGTACAAATAGGAATTTTATTACCAAAAAATAATGTGGGGTCATCGCTGATAATTTCGAGTACTCGAATTAAAACGGGTTTTTTCGGTGTCATTTTTATTTTTTTATTGTAAAAAACTCTGATCTATTTTTTATTTTTTTATTTATTCTATTCGGTTATTGTGCTTTTTCTTGATTGTACCCACACGTCAATATTTTTTTTGTTATAGTTTTTAGTTTCTTAACTTCAGTGAGCGGCGTTGAAAATGTCCTTTTTTCGTTTTCTGGCTTTAGGCGCCCCCTTAAATTGTATACTCAGTTCAAGGGATGACTCAACATTCTTAATTGTATCTTCTATTTCCGTCAGAACGCATGCTGGACCGTCTGATCAACGCGACGTGGAAGCCGGGCTTCGCCGTGATCCGGCCGCTCATCAACGACCTCGTCAGCACGGCCTTCACCGACATCTGGACCACGTCCTTCAAGGACTTTCCAATCGATAACTTCATAAAAGAGTAACGTCCACGATAAAAATGATGGAATCTGCACTAAAGAAACAATATATAGGTACTCACAGACACAATTAACCACCCTATATTTTTATATTACCTACCTATATTTTTTGTCACTTCGAATTCGATCTTTTAGCCAAATCTGTATTCAAAATCTTCATTTGTTATCGCTTAATAACAATAACCTTTTACGTAGGGTACTACCATAAAATTTGCTTTAAAATTAACGATTTCTGCAATGTATGAGAAATACAGGGTAGCTGGTTAATGTGCCTGTGAGTGTACATACCTGTGATACAAGAGTACGACTACGTAGCCGAGAAAGTGTTCGCCGCGCAACGCTAATAAAATTATAAATAGTAAGGATAATTCCACCCATTACTAGATGCTAAATTTAAAAATTACTTCATCTAAAATCGTACGTCTGAAACATAGAATAGAAGTAGAAATCACACCAAAATTTGTTTCTCTTGCAACAAATCTAACATAGGTACTTCAAACGGCAGGGGTTAAATATTAGATCAGTACCCAGTGCCGTAGTTGGAGAAAGGAAAACCTTATTAAATTTTGCTAGCCTCGCGATAGGAACACTTTTGCGTTACGTTTTCATACTTGTGCCGCGCGCACGCCAACGTATAAATAATACTGGCTGTTGAAATAACTTTCTAGCAAATTGCACATTTTCGTGAGGCGTACTTTACTGCAATCTCATTAGCAGCAGCTAGCTGGGTAAAACATATACTATTCTAATTAGTCCGTGAGCTAGATTGTGGAAAAACATGTCAATTTTTTTTTTGTTTTATCAAATTATTAAAAATCCACTAAGATGTACGTTATCAAACTGTGGGTGTGGGGGTTATAACGTCGCGTCTACATAAAAATTGTATATAGAAGTGACGTCACTCGAAGCACCATGACTGTCTTCGTCAATTATTGTGGGTGAAACAAAATAAAAAAATACGTGTACACACAATATTTTTGTAATAATCTGACTAACGGAATAATTCGTTTTTAGTCTATTGCCTATTGAAGACCATCAGGTTTTTCCTAAATAGAATGTAGCTTTTCATCTTGGATTACTATCTGAAAGAATTAGGATAAGCGTTTCTGTTAAAATACGAAAATATTGCTGGAAGTAACAGATAGGTTACGTAGCTTATTCCATGTCTCATTGTTTTATATTTTCATACGAAAATCACCGAAATAATATTTATTTAAATAATTATAAACAATTAACCTAGAATATTTTTTTAATTAGCATGTAAGCAACGAAGTATGCGAGTCGTAGATATAAATGTGTGCCTATTAAACAACCTACCCATGTGTGCCCATGAAACAAGATTAATTTCAATAAACTAGTCAACCCTATGGATGTATTGTATCATTTGAAATCAAAGACAGAAGTATATGACATATCTCAATATTATATTTATTAAAAAATATAACCTAACTATATATATGACTTTATAATCATTAACAAATAACTCGCTCGATCGTCGAAACTGGAATAATCAACCTCAGTCTTCCAACACAAAAGAATACAAATGAATCGTGCGCCACGCGCGCGTGCGGCGCGGCGCGGCGCACGCAAGCGTATCGCGTTTCTCCCGCGGCCGGCGCGCGGCTGCCCGCCGCCGCCGCTCCACAACACACACTATAAATACGTTACAATAACATTGCACCTTCAATTTTTTTTTACATATAATCCAGCAAAAGTTTTACACAAAAACATACCATCAAAAAGTTCCGATTATCGCACTACGTTCTATTTAGCTCGAAACTTAACATTTTAATCAATACAACCCAACTCATTGACAATGTTCGATACATGTTATGTGTCATGACGTGTTCAACGAAAGCTAAGTACATAGGAGACCAAACAATGGCTTTACTGCGACACATTTAGGTGTGCTGTAGACAAAATAATGAAGGATAGTCCTCGCTCGCACCGGAAGCTAGCTCACCTTCCAAACAGCCCCAGACCCAATACTTCGAATACAAAAGCGAAGTTGCACTTCAAAACAAATATATTGTGGCCGCAGATCCTCAATTAACTTAACAATTAAACAAGTAGGATCTGGAGCAGTTTTGAAGATGAGATTAGATGAACAGTAAAATATTGTCTGAATTGTAATTATAGTTACTACATTAGGACCCTGTGGACCGTCGCATTGACGCAAATATGTACGGATTAAACTCGTTGTAACAGTTGATCAGTCTTCGCGCCAATAACAGTAAAGTTATGCAAAATTTAATTTATTTCAAAAATTAACTAAAAGGAATATCTAAGATACAAAGAGTCTGACCAAAGTTTAACCAATGTTAAGTGATGATAAATATGGTTTAATAAGGGGCATGCTTGTCCAGACGCGATTCCAACATTGTAAAAAATATCATTACTGTTATCAGCACGATACGCTCCTTTCGGTAACTCAAGACCGATTGAAATAAACATAACACCTATTTTAAAGCGCATTACAAAATGAGGTCGTAATTAATGGACAAGACGGCTTCGCCGAGTCGGTGGCTGGTGTTATCGAAAGTGTACATTATTATCTCATCTCACTCAGACAAAACTTTAAAAGGAATATTACAATTTGTACTACACAGTGCCAATACATTTTACTATAAGTATTTTAACAATTTCTTTACGGCTCACCACCGAATTAAATGTAATTTGCAAATAAACAATATACATACTAAGCAAGAAGGACCAATGTTTTATTTTAAGGAATTATTGTAGGATTAGTTTTTTGAAAATTCGTGAATTAGTTGACTAGATCAGTCGCAACTCTTCCACGAAAGCAAGCCTAATAGAACAGTAAAACAATTTCTCCAATATTGCAAGTAGCTTATAAAACCTAAACTAAATATGAGAAAACATTCGTTTAATTTTGTACTCATTTTTATCGTACGTTTGGCCCCAGAATTTTGTGTCACAAAAAAAAACTCAATTTTCAACAAACTTACTGGCACCGAGTCTCCCGGTGCCAGACTTTTGGAATAGATGAAGGCCTCAGCCACAAATGGATTGTCATCAAACTTATTGTACGTCCATTAACGTGTAATTTTAAAGGTCCGCGAAAAGCAAAAACTGTGAACTTTTACTTCTTACTTGATGCTTGCGATTTGTCACATTAAAACGTTTTAAAAAACAGAATTTGCTTTGTGCGGAGTAAAATAATTAAAAAATAATAAAATCTTATCAAACCGAAAATAGTTAAACTTAATCTTTAACGATGGCGAAACGAAAACTTGCAGTCATAAATTCATTGTTACAGATTTCATTTCATAAAATTTACATTTTCCACTCACGTGGCGTACTTAAAGTAATAATTCTTTAGCATTAAACTAATGAAACGACATCTCGGGAAGCAATCAACCTTAACAATAACGCAATAAAATGTTATAAATAATGTAATCGAATACTACAAGCGGTCATCTTGCGAGACGAACATCCTGTGATAATGAGCAAATCAACATCGAATGTGCTACTTTCCACGTCATGCAAATCTCAATAATTATCTATATTTTGTTTTAGCTATCAAGACATGCGCTCCATGGAACTCTATAAAGGAATCTAAATTGTCAAATGGTGTTTCCTTTCAACATTAGTATGTACAGACATTAGACGGCGCCCGCCGGCCGGCACACGACTCATTCAATCCGCTCGCACTCACAACTTTGAAATTAACTCTAACATTAAAATTATTTTGATATGCACTTATTAATAGGTTTTTTTACAATGACATTTTGTGCTGTACACTTTTCGAGAACAAGAGAGTACGGGCGCGCGGACCTCTCCAGACGACGTTACATTACGAGTGAGACGGCTGGTTTACGCACTTTGTACTTTAAGGAGAAATACGGATACAGAAATAAAATGTAGGTTCGCGCACCCGCTCCCTTCGCGGCTATATACAACGAACAACTAAAACTCATAACGGAACTAAACGAACTCAGGTATTCAACTAAATATTTGGCAAATAACGTAACAGTGTGCAATGCTTCGGTCGTACGCGGCACGTGCGTACGACGAATGGAACACTAGAGCTAGCTTTACAAGTAAAATCGAAGGCCGCTAAGATATCACCGTTCATTACATCGTAATATGTACAGGCGGACGGGCCAGCCCGCGCCCCCTTTGATTTGAGCGACACTATTTACATGCGGCGCGACCCGACCGGGTCTCTTCGTGTCGGCTCGGTGCGCCGCAGCGACAGGCACCGCACTCGTTTCCAGGCACTTCCTACTAATATGTAACTTCCAATTTCAACCTAATTGTAAGAACCAAAGTCCTACATCCTGAAAACTTGGCAAACTTTATGTGCCTATAAATAATACTTAAATTGGAATAGACGCGTCCGTGCCGAAACAGACTTATCCGGTCTCCTGTCGCTGCCACTCACTGAACTACATTTACTCCCTCGTACGGCCACGCAGCTCAGAACGAAGGTAGTGTAACGTATTACGTACGTACTCGTACATACGATTCTCTTCTTCGCTTTGGCTAATGCAGGATCCTAAAAGATCCCAACCTAACATCTACGAATGATTAATCCTTCCTCCTTCAAGATATCTGGAATTCTTACATATTCCGGACACCAATACGAAAAGATTATAATCTATCAGCTTCGTAGACATCAAGTCGGGATCGGCGGCAAAGCCGCACAAAAATTATTAGTGATCGAGGAACATTTTCGTAAATGCATTTCGAACAACTAAATGATGAGGCTAAGAACTGTGAAGATTTAATTTAGTTAGCACCAAATGACCAGAAATTTATTTCCGTCGTCAGAAGAATAAAAAATTTATACAAAATGTATTTTGGATCGCAATTAAACGATTAGCTCCATTGTTATATCTACACAGGGTATTGTACGATCGTTCTGCGCCTCATCATTTAATTCTCTATCCTAACTTCAAATAAAATAACAGTTTCAATAAATATACAACTATAATGTGATCGTCTATGTAAATGTAAAATCTCTACCTGTTTTGTAAACCGAGTTTCCGGAACATTCTCATCATGAATATGTCAGAGCATTTAAAAATTAGTGCAAAATCAACTATCGATGTTTGTTATAATTTACTCAAATTCAATGTGAATGTTCTTGCAACTGTAGTAACCTATCACTGGAATTAAACGAAACAGTCCGGCCAGTCATCACGACGACCGAAATTGATATTCCCCGACAACGAACATAGTCTTTCAGTCCATCACTAGTGGTAGGCGGCTACGCGGTCGTGTTGCGTGAGGAGGCGTACCTAGCAGCCGCGACCTACCGCCTCGCTGTACTAGAACTCGAAGTCGAACAGTTCCGCGAGCCCCTCGTTCTGCTCGAGGCAGAACCCGTAGTCGGAGATGGACATGGGCGGCTCCACCGACAGGAAGGGCTCCAGGTCCAGGGGCTCTGGAACACGCAACCATCACAATCAGTTAGTTCCCTACCATACCACATTCGTGAAACGAAGCTACCCATAATCAGGTCCCTGTAATACCACATACGTGAACGAAGCTACCCATAATCATCAAACAATGTTTCCAATGTTTCTTAGGAAACATTGCTATCCGGTTTGAACGGCAATGTTTCCAGAGAAATTACAGGGGTTAGAGACATAACATCTTAGATCTCTGGGTGACGACCGCAGTGCAGTGCAAGGTAAAGATTTGGACTCTTCATGTTCCAATAACTGCGTGTCACTGTGGAGTTATGTGACAGGCATGTTGCTTACCATTAGGCAAATGTCCTGCTCGTCTAATCACTATTTATCTTATCAAATGTACAATATTCGTGAACAAGACCATCCATGAGGTTATCTCTACCTTCCATCCTCCAGATAATGACCAGCACTATGTTCCGTACTGCAAAAGTTTTTATTTCGAATACTACATACATTATGCAGTTGAAAGCAATGTGTTTTTGCTTATCATTAGACCTCAGTTCCTCTCACATTGTCCTAAAAAAGGACTGAGAAAATAAGAATATGAATATTCAACCCAGGTATTAAGTGAGCAGTTCAATATCAGTAATTCCCTTTAAGATTGAAGTGAAATGCAATGACCATCAATTGGTATCATAAGAACTAAGCGCTAAGTCGTTTTAAAAAGTCTACACTGCAAAACAACTTCAGAGAGAAAGAACAATGAAGGAGTGTAGAAAGTATCATGGCATGGATTCAATGAGTGGTTGTGTGAAACATGGAACAAGGAAATGGAACAAAATACACATAATTAACAATTTTTTAAACATTATTACATCTAGCCCAAATAGAAGTTTATTTCTTTAAAAACGAATACAATGTTTGACAAAAATCACACGAATTAAGATTATAAACTTGGGCAATTGGTTATAAAAACAAAATTTTCGTATGGCTCAGCATTCATTCGAATTGTACGTGAAAAATATCAACCAATAGCATGACTAGAAGCATGAAATTGCTTGACAATTAAGGTTATAATTGGTGAATAATTTGCTCGTACATCCCGAGTGGAGCTAAGCCTAAATTAACAGTTTTTAAACAACACGGTATTGTCGTCAGTGTATTAAGGAACGTTAACACTTATTTGTACATTTCACAAGTATCGGGGAGACTAAACATAAAAATCCACCACCATCGGCGTCACCTGTGAAATCTGTACAGGACGGGACACGAGAAAAGCGTCGGATTTAACAGGCGAAGTGTAGTGCTTACTGCGGAACATCCATTACACAACGGCTGACCTTACGCATAGTTTCTCTTTATATTTATTTTAATACTAGCACTGCTCCACGATTTCACGCGCATAGTTTCCAATTCCATTATTTTCCCCAGGAGAAAAATCAGTCTATATGTCATTCCAAGCCATTATCTACGTACCAAATTTCATCCAGCAGTAGTTTTTGTGTGAAAATGCAACAAACATCCATCCATACATTATATACTTACAAGGTTTCGCGTTTATAATATCAGTAGAATAGAATTGAACTCATTAAATTCACTATAAGACACATTAAATGCACTCATAGTGAAGCTAGATATAGGTAGATTTTAACTGAACATTAGTTTTCTTTAGTTTGGACTACTTTATTAGTTATTTGTAGTCAATCCAGCCCAAGTCTAAAGAAAAACGATGTCTATGGGATCTAGTAATATTTGGAGTATGTTAGAAATAACAGACAGATATCCTACTTATATTCTAAATGTCAATGTTTGGATGTTTGTTGCTTAATCACGTCCTAACGTATGAACGGATTGGGCTGTAATTTGGAACACAGTAAGATTATAGTCTGGAAGAACACATAGGCTACTTTTTATCCCGATAAAACAACGGCAACGGGAACAACGCGGGTAAAACCGCGGGCGCTGCTAGTACGCAGATAAGCGAAACATCAAAAAATAATTAATAAGCATCCTAAAATATTGCAACTGCTATTGCATCAATAAAATTGTTTAGTAACGTTTTAAATTGAAACCTTTTCAAATTACCACTGAGTTTGGCGCGAAATCCAAATAGCAGTAAAAGTTGAAAATGCAATGATATCAAAGTTCCGTAGTTTTTTTTTCCTGTTCTTGTAATTATGTCTTCTGTTCTAAGACAACTATAATATAATGTACGAGCCAAAAGTTGTAAAGAAATACGAAACGCCCAGAAGTCCCCATCACCGGTGTAAAGGATGTTACGAGTAGATAACAAGTAAAAGCAAGATCGAAACAGAGAAACGACTGAAACATCAGTTTCACACGTAGATAGTATATAATACAATACAGTTTTAATAATATCCAGGATCCATACCACAATCACACAGAAAGGCATTACTTTCAAATCAATACATAGACCGGTGTCTCACTATTTACATTTGTCGTACTTTTGCGCGTTTGAGACAACTTTAGGTAGGAAATAATTTGAGATTGTGGTAGTGAAAGCCCGGCCAGAATCATTGCACGGACTGCTATGCGGTTAACAATGACAAGATGTTACTTTGTTAGACACATCAGCGCGGCGTTAGTCACGTGAATCAGTGCGTGCAATGAAACGTGTTAGGATAGCCTAAATGCAGAGGTAGAAATCTAACGATACCCAGATGAGTGAATTTACCTTATTTGATCTATACTTAAAAATGAAAATTTATTAAAGCACGCATTCGATGCAAGGGCTTAAAAAAACACGCGAGTGCATATCCTTTAAATCTCCAATCTTATATTGGCATGATGACTAAAAAACAAATTAGTCCGTCAGTAAACCAAAAATGACGAATTTACAGTACTTAGAAGTTTCGAGTGACATCAATTCGTTGTACGATATTTACGAAGACGTGACGTCACAACCCCCACTCCGGAGGTTTGATGATTTGTCGGTTTTTAATAATTTAATAAAAACAAAAAATACCTGCCCCACTTTTCCATAATCTACCTGACGGACTAATTAGAACGGTATATTTTTTACCACGGTATATTTTTGAAGATGCCACAACGCGAGTTTAAAATAAGCAAGGCCGCAACCTTCGCGAGATGAAGAGCGCATGGTGTGAAAGCTGCGGGTGTCGCCTCTGCATTAGGGCTTTCATAGAGTAAGGTACAGTGGTGGTGGTATAGTTAGAAATGGAGCGTTGTTACGTTGCGATGGTGTCGTGGTTAGTAGATGGTTGGTGTTAGTGGGGCGCGCCGTGAGCTGAATCCCATGGTGCTACACGAGCGACACTGCAGCCGCACGGGACACGGCTCGCGACTGCGCCCCTCGCTGCGCCCCGACCACCCCTCAAACCCGCCGCCTATTTACACTCCACGGTATACAAGCTTGATGAACTATCGAAACTATGTGATAGTTTAATCCCAATCTGATGGAATAGTTCCCTCGCTCGCTTGCTCGTGAACAAGTTAACGTTTGAAATGCGTTTCCTTCAGAGATGCGTGTGAGATAAATAAATATAATTGTCACAACGTATTTATCAAATCTTATAAAGCGCGAGTCCTGAAATATCAATGCACATCTCTAATGGAAATACATTATACAAGCTAAGAGACAAGATGAATGAAACGTGGGCTAAATGAGGTAGGCTTCTCACTTTACCTTAGATATCAGTCCCAAATAGGACATGCTTTAACACATGTTTAAATAGGCATTTGTCATATAGAGTGACAAAATTTTAATAGGCAATTATCATAGGTACCAGAAATCGGTTAAAATTCAGAGAAAACAAAGAACATAATCTAATTATAATAGATTTGTTCAAATATTATACTGTGGTGGCCTAGTGGCTAGTGTCCGATCTCACAATCGTGATAGGTTCGGATCCCGCCGGCACCTCTGAATATTTTTTCAAGTGCAGTCGTAAAGTTCAGCATCACTACTGGCAAGAAAACATCGTGAGGAAACCGACTTGTTCCTAGAAATATTTTTTTAGTTGCCAACCCGCTCTTGGCGAGCATGGCGCATTATGGCTTGGCCCCACTCGTCGTAAGACAGTGCCTCAAGTCCTACCAATGAGAACAAAAGTGGGCTGCTTATGAATGTTGCTAGAATATTAAGTTTTAATGACAAGCGAACACAGAAGTACATGAAAAAATTGGAAACATCCACCTTGTATCTTAAAATAAATAAATTCATTTCCATACTTACTTTGTCTGTCCACATAACAGGGAAGATGAGTACGTTAGTTAAGCATTTGGATGGCAATGGGTATGCACTGTGAACGCAATGACAAAATAAGCATGCAAGTGTTACTGCACAGAAGCACTTTCCAGAATACATTGTATGTACAACAGCATGAAATTAAATATAGAGTTAATGTACAAAAAAAAACTGGTTAAATTCAACATTTACATAGCAACTCTGGATATTTCTGGAATGTTCTTTCCTGAATAAAACTCATCGTGATTTTCTTACCATAAATAATTGTACAATTAAATTCTATGAGACATAATTAATTATATTACATAATCCAATACCATTTAAAATATCTAAGCTCAGTGTTAATTCAAGGCGACTAACAATAGCATTTTTTTTACTGCTTGTTTGATTAAATTGCTTACAAAAGTACTCATTAAGCTTCTTGTATTATCCGATTTTAATAGGATATGTTCCGAATCACGACAAAAGCAATGATCACAGAAGTGGCACATTTATTTTGTAAGTTTGAGCATCAACAAGCTTGAAACATTAGCCCTCGAACTCTTGCATTAATAACACCTACGGCAATCCACGACTATAATGGACAAGGTGCCGTTCTTTCCACGAATTTCCAAAGTACGAAATCGCTTGCAGCAAACAAAGTGTTCAAATGAATGAATATTGGTTTCCCAAAGCTTATGTCGTTGCCGTGATTTAGAAGTAATCCTCGCCTTGTAACATAAAGATCGAAGCTATAATTACAGAGTGTCGTATTAGATAAGCCCGCGTGTCCACAGGGATGTCTTGACGCCGCGTCGCCATTCGGGCCGCGAAGCTAGAACTCTGACTGTGATGTGAATGGGGACAACACTTCACAGCCAAAGTTCTAGCTACGAAGCCCGCTCCGCCGCCCGCCGCCGCCTGCTAGCTACGTGGTTCAACACCGGTGATATATGCGGGATGGTGCCGATCGGAATAGCGTGAGATGACTCTTAAATCTAATGCAGTATGATCTTATCACCGAGAGGATTAGTATCGTTTTTTTAATATTATAAAAACAAACAAATCAGTGGTATACATTTAGAGTTACAGATTTACTAACAATTGGTGTGAAATATGGTAATGGAACAAATAACGGGGATCAATTAAAATTTTTTCTACAAGTCCAAACAACCAAACATCTTATTAAAAAAACCACATAAAAAATACAAAATGTGTGAATTTCTTGTTAAGTTT
The DNA here is from genome assembly GCA_963693475.1 of Ectropis crepuscularia. NCBI lineage: Eukaryota > Metazoa > Arthropoda > Insecta > Lepidoptera > Geometridae > Ectropis > Ectropis crepuscularia. Next base: position 9,216,512 of record OY856339.1, read on the forward strand.
GGCTTTGTTGCTCAATAGTGGAGTATAAATCAAAGCTCTGACAGCTAGCAAAAGAAGTGCAGTGCACTCACTCTCTCAATCAGTTACACCGAACCAGTGTTAGTCGTTGATATAAATTTGACAACCAGTTTGGCTAAACTGTAGCATGTTTGCTACAACAGCAAAAACTTTAATTCAGCGGGGCAGATATTTGATGACAATTTAAAATGTTTAACCATGAGTCTGTTCATTGTGCATGTCTCTATTTCATTATCTCTTCTCAAGTCTTTGTTTAATTATGCATGCCTCTGTTTCATTACACATGTCTATACTTCATTATGCATATGCATGTCTCTGTTTCATTGTGCATGTATATGCATCATTTTGCAGTTTTACAGGAATCCTAGTAGGGATGTTGAGTGTGTGAAGCGCTAGTGAGCAGAGTGAGTGTGAGGCGGTGCGGGCACGTACCTGGCTCCTGGTCCTCTGTCTGCAGCTGGAAGCGGCCGCCGCCCATGATGGGGGCGAAGTCGTCGCTGTCCGCGATGAGCGCGTTCCGGAGCCGCCCCCGCGCTCCACCTGCGCGATACAAGCTCACTTCTAATACATACACGACGTAAACAAGCGCGGTCGCAGCCTGACATTTTAGCATAAGCAACCAACTAAATGTTCCCACTGCTGGGGTTCAGGGCGAAAGGAGAGAGTCAAGGGTTAGTAGATGACACATGACTTCGAAATATTCTAGGTACATGTCGGTTTCCTCACGATGTTTTCCTTCACCGTTTTAAGTTAGCGGCATGACTTCAAAAAGACAGTTGTGAGCGTGGTGGGATTTAAACCCGGGGGCTCCGGATCGGCAGACACCGTTCTCCCGACTAGATCAGCCGTAACTTTTGATGACATATGTTGGTTACCAATAACCAATAATAAAACAATAAGTCTAGTAAATTGAATTTTGTTCCTGTGACCTGTGACGCGACCTGAAGGGGTGCCCTTCAGGCCGCGCTTGGACGTACAACAAATAAGTCGCTAGTGGTGCCACCCCACTGGTCAGTAGTTTTTTAGATATTTGTTATCTTACAGAGCAATATAGTTCACTCAGCAACTCTCAGGACAGCTCTTTCTTTATTTATATTTTTAAGTTACATAACTAACATGGTAACTTAATTTTACATCAATTAGGCATATAATGACACCTGTTACCAAACTGTGACTTTATTATTGCTTTATAGCAATAATAAATCACAAGTAAGGTACGATAATTTTTTTATTCTTATTTTCATCACAAATGTGTTGAAAAACGTCGTATGATACACGTGTGTATTGATGATTACCGCCCTCGGTTCTTTTATGCCCCTCGCCTAACGGCTCGGGTCTCAATGGTGTCTCGGTGGTAAAATTCCAATGAAATAAAGGCTGCCAACACGTGTGGTGTTGTTAATGTAGAGCGATACTGACTGTCCGGCGTGGAGAGAGGCGTGTGGTGCGGCGCGGGCGGCGCGCCCAGCGGCAGCGTGGGGTCGGTGACGCAGGGCCGCGACACCACCAGCGCCGCGCCCGCGGGAGGCGCCTCTTCAGGCTCGCGCTTCACCGGCGTCCTGTACACACACGTTACTAGTTAATGACGGACGATATACATAACTCACAACTGCTATATGACAAAAAATATACCATTCTAACAATTAAACCCGTCAGGTTGATTTATGGAAAAATATAGGACACGAATTTTTGTTTTGTCAAATTACAAAAATATAGATCATCAAACAATGACGTAACTTCGCAACCCACTCTGGAGTGGGTTGCGAAGTTACGTCATCTTCAAATATCGTACAACAAGTGACGTCCCTTTAAATTTCTAAGCACTGTATGTTTGTTTTGAAACAAAAGAAATGTGCACAATATTGTTTTATAATGTAACTGACGGACTAATTGTTTTTTTTAATTCACCAAGTCTACTGAAGAGATAGCGTAAAGTCTTTGTCTGGCTGATACACACATCGCTCCAGTCAGACAATTGAGAAACAAAACAGAAACTAATGATAGAGAAACCCTGTCCTTTTTAAGGTGTAGTAATTAAAAATTCAGTCAGTTCTACACATCCTGTCAGATCCTGTATTGTTACATCATTTTCTAGGTAATTCCACCATGAATTATAGGAAAAGAGAAGGCTCTAGATTTTTTATTAATTTTCAAAGAAGAGAAGTAGTTCATAGTCAATTTATTCTCCTTATTATTGTAGGAATTTGATTTTCTTCTACTTCATTTATTTTTAGTATAATCGATAATGGTGTATTATTTGGAAAAATTTAATGTTTAATGATATTGATACAAATTATTTTGTTTTTAAAATTCACTCTTGCTAAAAAAATTAAGAAGAATTATTTAGAACCGTTTTAGTCATTCATGAAAAAACAGGTTAATCCTTGTATACATTTACTTGCGACAAACTCTATACTTGAAACGTCATTCATTAACACACATCTCACAAATTCACACTTGTGTCCAAATCCAATGACATTTTGGTTAGCAAATCAGATGCAGATCAACTATCCATAGTTAATAAATGACTTCATCACCACTTGGTTATGATTGAAAAGCTAATCAGGAAACAACTAGAACTCCAATGTGTTAATAATAAATCCCAATTTGAACAAATAATTTTATTAAAACATGTGAAAAAAATATAAAGAGACATAAACCAATATTAGTTTTAATCACACTGTTTATTCCAATTTTACTGACACAAACAATTTTTTATTGATTGCTTGACGAAATACACCGTTTCATGGTTGATGTTCCTAAAATTCAACCAAAACGGTTTCCAGATCTGAGTAGATTTTTCTCGATAGATAAAATCTTGATGAAAAGTGAGTATCAGTTTAGGGGGCGTCCATAAATTACGTGAGATAATTTAGGGGGGGAGGGGGTCGAGTCAAATCTCATATAATCTCACGTTAGGGAGAGGGAGGGTCTCGACAAATATCACGCAATTTTTGTTCTGATTAAAACAAAAAAAAAACTATTTTGGTCCATTCAATCCAAATTGTATGTACATGCTCAAGATTTAATCTTGAGCGTCATCGTAATACGATTAAGATTATTCACTAATTCGTTCGAAAGAAAATAATTTCATTCAAACTTCGACGTTATACATCTACTGAATGTCAAACCACCATATATTTATTTTATACCAAATAGCTAAATTTTGTCTGAATTTAGTAGCCCGTCCTTTGTTTTCGCGCCACTGTCCATAGTGATATCGTATATAGTGATTACTTACTCTGTGCCACTGTCAGCCGAACTTGCAACTCGAGGAATGAGACAGTGAGACTCTGGTCCCGAGTCAGTAGATTTCTACTTTTTCGGTAGATTTTAGTGTCCGATCGTCAGTAGAATTAAAAAAATATGCAGTATATTTTAGTAGATTTTTCAATTTCGTTGTGAGCAACAGTTTTCCTTCGGTTTATCTCTCAATCTCGTTCTCGATTGTTAGAGGGGAAAACGCGTTTACGTAAGAAACCCACATTCTGAAAATTCTCACGTGAGATTGGGGGATGGGGGAGGGGGTTGAACAAAATCTCACGACATCTCACCAACGGGGGAGGGAGGGTCAGAAAATTTAAAAAAACACCTCACGTAATTTATGGACGCCCCCTTACACAATAACAATGCAGTCCATCGTAGACTGCATCGTCACTTAACATGAGGTGGTGGTGGTGGTCAAAAGCAAACATATTTTTGTAAAAAATTATGGCTGGTCTATATTGTTCTCTTATGGCATGAAAACTAACGCGTTAGTTACAAATGTTTAACTCTCCTTGTAAAAAGGCCGCCGGATGAGGCTAAAATTTAAGTCTAACTGGATCGACCATTCTACACGTGCGTTACCCGTGAATTAATTAAAAGTACTAGTAGCCGCCATGTCGTCGAAATTCGACCAAAAAGCAATTTTCATCTATTCTTAACTTCTAATGTATGTCCTAAACAACAAATTTAAAGGTCTCACCCAGATTTCAGAACCTTACAAGGAAAAAATAAATATAACGAGTAGTACTCACGTGAAGTCCGCGGTGATGGAGGTGGAAGGCAGCGACTGGAGTTGCGCTATGAGCGGCGCCAGCAGCGCCTTGTTGTCCTCCAGCAGAGGATCTCCCGCCACTGAGGAGACATCACCAATAGTTAGTTAGTTTGACGGGGCCTTTTCCGCACTTAGCCTCTCAATTGGGTCATTGTGCGTGGCTCATACTTTCCTTCTACTCAAACCATCCTAGGCTATCCTAGAAGGCAAGGCAAGCAACCTAATCACCAAACAGTTGTTCTAGTTGTTCTAGTCTGTTGTTAACTTGTTCTAGTCAAGACAACGGCGACTGTCGCTCCGGTCGATGGTTCGTATCCTACAAGCACCACTGTCCTTTCGAAATCTTGTGCATAATGCTGCTAACTTAAAAACGGTGAAGGAAAACATCGTGAAGAAACAGGCATGTTCCATTAATCTTTCGAGGTCATGCGCCATCAACTAACCCACACTAGGCCAGCGAGGTGGATTATGGCTTTGACCCTCTCAGTGGTAACATTTAGTGGTTATGCATAGGCTTGGTAGAGGTAGGACTCTTTGCACCACGTCTTTGCCAGTTATTCTACCGCCAAGCAGTATTGAGAAAACATCATTGTGTTCCAGTTTGAAAGGCAACTTTTCTTCAACTTTTTTTTTATAGTATAGCGATGAGACAAACAGGACATGTTCCCGATGGTAATAATGAGAATTGTAAGTTAATGATGTGGACCATTGCCTAGCACTGTGCTTGTAACCCAGATATATAAGATGATTTATCTCTTTGTCCAGCAATTTATCTGGAAACATTGTTTCTGAATAAACAGCATGTTCCAACAACTGAGACTCCAGGCTTTCTCTCAAGAGGAAAGAGTTGAATCTAGGGTCAATGATAACTTACACGATGGAGGCGTAGGAGGTCTTTCTTTTGGACAAAGGTAAACTTCTATTTCTCCAGATACCGATTTCAGGTGTATCGTGTAACCCTTTTCATCTGGATGAGGTACCTGAAAACACAAATTTATCATTATTAAAAAATGCAAAACAAGCACCAGTAATTCATAATCACAGTTATTATATCAGGGTCCTGTGATAATTAAATTAGATTAATAAGATCTAATTGATACAAGTTATTGGCCACAGTACTATTGACATGTCACAGTTTGGAGAAATTAATGTTTGTTACTCAATCAGGTTGTGATGGCTGAACAGCTCAGACTGACATTTCGAACACAGATTACAGTCTGAAATAACATAGGGTAAAATCGCGGGACGCTGATAGTAAATTATAAATCTCATATAACAATAGGTAAGGTTTTGTGGGCTTAGATAAAGAATAAGTAATGGATCAGGTTTTTCTGCACGTTTCCTATGTACCAATCATAGGCAGATGAGGTGTATAGCTATGGCAATGTCGTGATGAGCCGCGACAAAAGTATGACACTTCCACAAGAGCAATCAGACCCATGCTTTCGGTGTAAAGCATTTGTTCTAACTCTATATGTAGTACATGTAAGCTCTTTGGTAGTTACTCAGCGTCGTTTGTGCCTTAATTGGTCTTGAGTTTTATTCTAGAAATTGAAAGTGGAGGAAACAATAGTGGCATGGTTAGCCATGCCTGTTTCAGTGCTGCCATGCCATTCAGTTGAACCTAAGTTCAACTTACATTAAAGGAGCATGTAGCGCTGTGACGAGCAGTTTTATTGTAATACCATTTAAAACCGCATAGCCATTTATTTGGTATAATATAGCATAGTAGTTTATTTGGTGGAGATGGAGATGTAAGACCGAGGATCGGGCTGAGTGGCATATTATGGGAGATGCTTATGTCCAGCAGTGGTAGAATACCGGGTGATGATGATGATGAGTCATTGTTATAATACATAGTAAGGTATCAATTGAGAAATTGCGCTCTGCCACTGCGTAGGAATCGTCGAAGTCCTTGAGTAGTCACGGTTGGGCGCGCGACTTTTAAAAAGTTCTCAAGCTATACTATGTATAAACAAGGACTTTAAGGTTTTAAGTCTCGTCGCTGCTCTGCGCGCCGCTGCTTGTTTGTTGTAATTTGAGTCATAATGTTGAGCACGCAGGAATGTAGCCGCAGCAGCGCTGCCGGTCCTTTTCGTATGAGATAACATTCCGAGCTACCCAGCAAAATCGCGGCCACAAATAAGAGATTATAGGGGCCTGCAGTCCTAAGGCAACACACAGCAGTGCTGGCGTGCAGTGGAGTTCGGAATCATAGCTTGAGTATGCATAGTATTCCGAGAGCCAGGAGATCTAAATTGAGGAATTCATTTTGCCCCGCCTCTCATCAGCCAGATCTGCACCTTCTTGTTGGGATATATTATAAGAGCTGTGACAAGTTTTGAGCTTGCCTCAAATACCTAACCAAAATTAGTTAGCAGTAGTGTAGAGAGGTACTCACACTGAGCCTGGTGTCGGGCGGCGCCTTGATCGGTATGACGGTCTGGTTGCGGAAGTCGCGGATGGAGCGCAGGTCCGCGTAGGTGATGTAGGCGCCGGCGCCGTGGTCGGCGGACAGGCGCGCCAGCGCGAGCTCGGCGCTGGCCACGGCGCGGGACACGCGCACGTCGCGCGCCGCCAGCAGCCGCACCTCGCGCCGCAGCCGCCGCGCGCGGCCCTCGTCCGCGCCCACGCCGCGCGCGCCCGCCTCGCTCCCCACGCCTGACACACACACACACAACTTCCCTCGTTAACATCTATCCATTCATCTATTTACTAATGGTACGACTATAGGTTTTAAACTTTCGCGATTTCATTGTTACACTAATATTGTAATCATAGCACAGGACTTCAATTAGTATTCCTATATAAGTATTATAACAGCTATCTGGCTCCCACGATACAAGCTTTACTTCGAATCAGGTGTGTGAAATGTCCACCAATATTTATTGAAGTGAAAACTTCTTTTGGCGCGCCAGACTGATTTTTCGTGGGCTGTGAATCGAATTCTAACGTCACGCTCGGGAATGATAAGAAATCTTAAAGTAAACTCGGGACGACCATAGCCATTGGCTATGAACGGCATGGCCAGAAATGCTTGCGCATTTCTAGATGGCTGTGGTCATGGCCACGCCCTCCGGTTTCACCCGCGTAGTCTCCAAAGTAAGCTATCAAATTCTGAGCTATAAGTTATAAGTTTTCACTTCTGTCGGCAGTTCCTATTAATTTTTCGTCGTTTCCGCGTGTTACAACCGCCGTGGTTACGAGAAGACTACGTTTGTTACGCGCCCGAAACGTCGAGGTAAATAAATAACAATAAAGTAGCCAAGTGCGAGTTGGACTCGCCCATGAAGGGTTCCGTTCCAGCAAGTAACATAATATACATAGTACACATAGTTCTTGTAGTTCGTTGTAACTTTGATCGAAGTTTTAATAATAGTGTATTTATGACGTACTAAAAAAAAACTACTCATCAGATCGAGTTCAAACTAATTTTCGTTGGTAGTTTTCATGGTAATGTACATCATATATTTTTTTTAGTTTTTTCATTCTCTTACTTTAGAAGTTAGAGGGGGGGGGACACACATTTTACCACTTTGGAAGCGTCTCTCGCGCAAGTTATTCAGTGTAGACAAAAATTATATTAGAAACCTCAACATAATTTTTTAAGACCTATCGATAGACACCCCACACGTGTAGGTTTGATGAAAAAAAAATTTTTGAGCTTCAGTTCTCAGTATGGGGGGCATCCCTAATTTTTGTTTTTTTAAAAAACTTTTATAAAAATCTTAATGCGGTTCACAGAATACATCTACTTACCAAGTTTCAACAGTGTAGTTCTCATAGTTTCGGCAAAAAGTGGCTGTGACATACGGACGGACAGACAGACAGACAGACAGACAGACAGACATGACGAATCTATAAGGGTTCCGTTTTTACGTTTTACGGAACCCTAATAATTTTGATCAAGTCCTGTTATTTTTCAAAAATAGTTGTATGACTCTTTGCACAGACCAACTAAAGAAGCATCACACCTTTGCCAGTTTTTGTATTGCCAAACATTACTGTGTTTCGGTTTGAAGGTTAAAGTTTTCAATGAAATGAGGGCAAAGATTTAAATCTAATTCTAACTCTGACTTATAGGCACAGTGATTTGTACTCTTCGTGTTCAAAGCTGCACAGTACTGTGCTGTTATGGGCAGGCGTGCTGATTACCATCAGGCACATGTCTTTCACGCCTCGCCACTCGTAAATTATAAAAAAAACTAATCTTTATAACTATACCGACACGACACCTGCTTTCATATCGCAGCTGGGCTTGTGACAAAAAGACTCCTCTGCATTTATCTATCAACAATGTAACCCTATTACTCTGAAACAAACCATTCTTGGTACATTTTCTACATGCAGCCTCGCCTGAGTATTTATTGCAACTTTAAATATAAATAGTGATCACAACACAATAACCTTTTGAGAATGTACCAGTTTTTAATAACAGGTATATCAGTGTAAAATTTACTACTACTTAAGCCTTTATTGCTTTATTAATGAAGTGGTTTGCAACGATTCTAGGGTCGTCGTTCGTTCTTACATAACTTCGCCTTTACCACTGATACCCAACAGCTTTAATATAATCTGGTATGAAAGAAACTGATTCCAGAGCGACACACAAACTTATATTAAGCGACAAACTCAACTGTCTTCTATGTAGTAATTTGAACTGTAAGGTTGGAAATAATGCGTGACTATGAGCTGTTATAGGCAATCGTGTAGCGTTTTTCGGGGCCTTATTACTTTTTTAACCTTTTATAGATTCACACTTGACTGCCATCTCGCCTCGTGTTGAGTAACGATGCGGTCCACAGTGGAGCGTGCTTACCCAGAAGGAAACCGATTATTACGTTCTTAACTACCTAACTAATTCTCTCAATAAATAACAATCAAAATATTCAAAATCATTCCATAGAAAAATAAACGTATAACTTTAAAATGTGATTTATCATGCTCACCATATTTCCACTGTATATTATTCTTGGATCTCTTCTCTAATATTCCTATACCCTCTAGTACGTTAGTGATGTCGTAGATACGACGTTTTTGGACCGATAGATGTTCCGCCGCGATGTTCAAGTCGAGGACTCCGTTGGGCGACGACTTCAGCAAAGCGACGAACTTTTTTGTAAGTAAACCTAATGATGTGTCGAATCTGCTGCAACAATGAAAATACTATGAACTGCTTCGTTCTATAAATAGACAATTTCGATATCGCAAATTGAGGGGACGAGTTTAGATTTATTTGACAGGGTTGTTGTGTGGGAAAATGTTTATTCCTATTTATTTATTATCATCACACATTTTGTTAATACTCGCGAACGGTGTAACTCTAAATAAATATAATCGATCCATCGAATATCATAATCAACAGTAGAATGTTTTTTCGATCCCAGAATAAAATTATTAGCAAACACTCGCTCAGACAACACGGCCAATTATTCGGATTCCATTCCATTAACACTACATTTTTGTATGTAGACCATTAATTTAATTGATTAACTTAATCAACGGTGTTTTCCTGACCATTTTGATTACGTATTTAATTTTAAATTCACACTTGTTTGTTGTTTTAATGACAACAAGACAACTCACGAGACATTCTATCAATCGGATACGACATAATTATATGAAAGTAGATCAATTGATCAAACTAGTCCAGTTTCAAAAGTTTAGAAATGTAACTGTTTAACCGTAACTTACACACATAATTAAGACAGTCTTTTGGCCATCGTTTTTATTTTCGAGACTGACTTGCTGTATGTTATCCTGACAGACTTCTTTCATCCGTCCGACTTTCATTACCATGTCATCTAAGAAATTTTGGATAGTTTCCCGTTAGTTAGTTAGTCGTGGAATCTTATTGGAGCAGAGTCGGCAGCTGCGTGGAGATTGAAAACCTCGACCAATGGCGTGAGCGCTGCAAGTAAAGTAAAGAGTTGCCATTGGAGAAACTATCGTACCACGCAGCCGCTTTGCAGATCCCTCATCCCTCGTAGATTAAGCCTAAGCTCTTTCACTCTTACACAAACTGACCAGCTATATGATATCTGGTAGGTACCGGTTCCGGAGAATCCACGGCAAAATTACTAAAGCCGATGTGGAATTGTGGATAAATTTCGGTTTTTCGGCCAATGCACGCGACAAGACATCTGTCATCGAATCTCCTATCGTCATCTGATTTCAGAAAAGAGTCTCGTAGCTTTTCAAGTAATAGATCGAATGCAGAAATTACCTGTACAAATGCAATGTACCTGGAACGTTCCGTGTACTTCTTCATAGAACTGGACGGTCGCGTGTAGGGTGTGAGCACCTTGACGCGCTTCTGTTTCGGCGTCTTGAAGTCCGCCTTCATAGGCACCACGTGGCCTTGTTGGCTACCCGAACTGCTCTCGCTTAAATTCAGTCTTCTTTTCACTGTCTGCAAAAAAAACACATAAACTTGACTACTTGGTAACTTGTACTTCACAGTAGGCGACTTGTTTCGATTCGAAACGATCAAGAATGTTTAAACTTTAAGAAATCGATTAGGTTTTTGAATAATCGTGTCACTGCCAAATTTTCACATCGATTTTGGCTCTGTTTATGTGGCGATGATCGCGAACTCTTTGCTCAACAGTACCCCGGTATCAGCACATTTTGTCACCTCCACATACCTACTGTTACGGCTAAGTTACGGCTGGTCTAGTCGGGAGAACGGCGACTGCCGATCCGGAGACCCCGAGTTCAAACCCCACACGCACCACTCTTTTCGATGTCATGTGCGTAATGCCGCTAACTTAAAACGGTGAAGGAAAACATCGCGAGGAAACCAACATGTACCTAGAATATTTCGAAGTCATATGTCATCCACCAACCCGCACTGGGCCAGCGTGGTGGATTATGGCCTTCACTCTCTCCTTGCGAGAGAAGGCCCCGAGTCCCAGAAGTAGGAACATTTAGTGGGCTGTTGACGATGACATACTGTTAACTGGCCTGCATGACAAGATTGAAATAGACGCCGATCAAACCATTTAAACTAGTCTCAAATACACATTACATGATATACATCTTGCCACATCTCTACTTCTAAGCCAGCGTTCAGCTGAGTAATAGTAAAAGATATCCTTTTTAGGGTTCTGTACCCAAAGGGTAAAAACGGAACCCTATTACCGAGACTTGGCTGTCCGTCCGTCCGTCTGTCACCAGGCTGTATCTCAAGAACGGTGATAGCTAGACAGTTTAAATTTTCCACAGATTACGTATTTCTATTGCCGCTATAACAACATAATATAATAAAAATTAACTAAAAATCATATTTAAGGGGGCCATACAACTAACTTGATTTTTACCGTTTCTTGCTCGATTAATCCGTCCCAAGAAAACTAGATGGCGCCACTAGTAAAAATAAAACGCGATGTCGAATTCGTCGGAATCATGAGGCAAAAATCAAAATTTAAAAAGACTTTTTGCCTGTTTGCGGAAATTACGATGTATACGGAATTCCGAATATAGCCAAAAAGGTTTTCGTCGTTTATTTGCTAACGTACTATTATGGTGCCCTTCGTGCGGGAATCCCACTCGCACTTGGCCGGTTTTATTATAATTTGTTTAACAACTCTACATTTTCAAAAACTATAATGGAAAATTAAATTTTATCTTTAATCTATTAAGATTTTCCAACCAAGATCTTCATAACAAATCGTTGAATTTTTATGATTTCATGCTTCGTGTATAATCAGAATTAATTGATTTATCCTAAAACCATAATTTCAATCTAATTATATTTTTAAAACTTGGTATATTGTAACTTAAACGCCGAATTTGTAGTGTTTAACAAGGTTTCACACACACATTCGAACTGAATCGACTTGAGAATATCGTACAAAATTTTATGTCATAAAGACCGCAAATAAGGCAAATAACCAACTCTGTAAGTTTGTTCGGACTAAGAATGGCAACACGGCAAGACTTCTAAACACTATCATTACATGACAGAAAGAAAGTAAAAAAAATACAACTAGCCACCTAGAGCTTATGGTGTCTTGAGAATACGATCGTATTACAATAAAAAATGCTCATTATGTACCAAGCAAATTCAATGTTTTATTTAGTAATATCTTTGGGACGAAACAGATGCCAGCTGCACGCTACAGGTAAATATCTCGGAGTCTCGTTCCACTACATAACCACGGCTAACATCCCGTAAATAATACTCGTAATAGCAGTTTAGTGAACAACTGTGATAACTCAAAATAATGTTTGACAATCACCAAAGCATGAGCGATATTACAAGAGCGTAAAAAAAAAATCGGCTGTTTTAACTTTTCTTTCTAACCAGAATGCCGCCGACGAATCAGGAAAAAAGCAGACAATATACATAATAACCCTCTCGCATAAGGCTGCTCTATACAATGAAGTGAATTCGACCACAAAGCTTTCTTACATTGTAAGACTACTTTTCTATCCCATCACGAGTGGCGGTTAGGATACTGAAATAGAATGTCGCTAAGTAGCTATAACGCGAACGCTATCAATGTATTGTGGCGAGGTCTTGGTATATTTTAATGAGTTTCTTCTGGATAAAGTATGGTTATAACCCAGTGGCATCCCAAATTGTATGAGATAATTGTAACATACTTTATTAATTAACATGACTTATATTTAGATTTAAGAATATTAATATTTACGTAACTACCTTTACTATCTTTAGAAGTTATTATTTTTTATGGTAAATTTAAAGGTCAGTTTACACGACGGAAAAAAACTTCAACGTTCAGTATTTCGAACAAAATTCCAATTTCTTGAGAACGGGAGAACCATTCCTTTTGGTCTACGTTAATGGGAACAAGTTAAAACCATTAAATCGAACTTATCATTCTCATATCCAGCTTTTTTTCTGAAACATCCCTGTTTCACAGAAGTCAGGTACAGGTAGACGGTTGGTTTTTGCTTTCATCCTACAGGTACGACGCAGATCACGGTACATTTCAAACTCTGAATTGTTTGTTTCACAGAGCAACAAAACGTTAAGTTACGTTACGAAGTTAAAACACATGTTTTAAGGGCAGCAGCACAAGAAAATGGAAGCTATTGCATCTTCATATAGATGAAGACATAAGTGACAGTGTTTTAATGCGTGTGATTAAAGTGATTACCAAAAGAATTACTAAACCTGTGTAATATTAGCTAATCTCTAAACGCAGGATATTATCCCTAAGGATAAAAACCATCTAGGGTGGAATTAGAACAAAATTACATGAACGGTTTACCTCGCACATGTCACTCAGTCTATGTACTATCCTATTAGTCTCTCAAATTATAACAGCCAGAATATTTCAAATTTGTATTGTAAAAACTCACCCTCAGCACAAAATAAGTCATCGTCATATTTCCTTCTAGACATCACACGTAGAGAAAACTTGGACTCTTGATTCGTACCACTTTACGAGTTGTAATAATTGTTCTTATAATTAATCTGTTCGTTGACCCCATATTTAATGAATATATCTTGCGTGTATGGTCCAAACTACGATTACGAAACTATTTTGCGAAACTGTACGAGTTAAGATTTTAAATTGACAAGACGCGCGAGATGCACGACTTCATTTCTATAAGCTCTTGTAACAAATTCAATTTGGTGATCTAACGTGAGCCGAGCCCCTAAAGGAAGCGTGTGGGGAGGGCACCCGGTAACAACAATACATGACATAAATTAGAATCAACACAAAAGCCGGCGAGCTCTCGGAAGGGACTCCGGCGAAAGAATGGCAATTTCTTATCTCGAAATATTTGTGTTATTATTATTTAGAACGGGATCTATTGTTAATTTGCCGGATTGAACATCTTTGTGCTCCCTTGTACCCCGCACGCAACTAAATCAGAGCAGTCAGCAGATGTGCCTTCCACTTTCGCGTCTACGAGATGGAATGTCCCTTCGTTTTGCGCAACTGTTTGCGCTATTAACATAATCAACCGTATCCTTTGTGTTACTAGTATAATAATAATTACTGCAACCGACAGTGAATCAAATTAAAGAGGCAAGGATCTATTTAATTCAACTCGCGTCGATTAAATTAACCAGATCCATTGTGACTACGTCATCGCATTTTTCTGCGCTCTAAGATCGGACAGAAACGGGGAACTTTTGGGGCTAGGTTAGTGCTAATTACTACATGGAGTTATTGAGCTAATGGACTAGCTGTGAAATAATGCTTCCTTTTGTTAATCGCGAGCGAATTTATAAGAGGATCTATTTACCACCGTCCGCTCTATTTTGCGCTCTTCTGAACTCGCTTTAAAGTACAACGCAATTGTAGCTTCAAAGACTTCAAGGAGGTTGTTCAACAGGGTGGTGAATAAAAATGTGCAATACAAGTGTTGACAGGATGCTGGTACCTGGGGGCCACGTGGCGAGCCTGCGACCGAAGTCGCACACATGGCCGAGACGAGCCGCGGGTGAACGCCAGTCGCCAGGCGTGATAAACTGCCAACATGTGCGGCTCCTATCCTACAGCTACACTTGCCTCCTCTATTCTTATCCTAACTGCTCGCAACAAGTTGAAGGTTAACCCCCAGCTGATAAAAAAGCCACCTCTTTAACATGACGCCGAGACTAACGGAACTCGCAGGATCGTAAAATTCCATTGCCTACATTTGTCGACCGGAAAGAAATGAGACGTTCTATATTTCGCTCTCTCCGACCCGTTCTTTCATTTACGAATTCCTCGAAGGCAAAAGCAAATACCGTCGCCCGGCGCCCTTAGCGATGACGACCCTATCCCTGATCTTACTTTGAAGTTACCTCTCAAAAGTTACGTAAAGGCTCAGACTTCGCCGGAACCCAATTAAATGCAAATCCCAACGAGCTGACGCCTGAATGATTGAAAGTTTTTCGGCTAGTCTAGTCTGTAATAACCGTCACGGAAATTACACAAAACCAGTACTATTCTGTCTGTAATATAATTCTACTTTTAGATCGGAGCCGGCTTATTTATTTTCCATCATATTGCAACATTGTACTTCAACACCAGTATTATCAGTTAAAATTAGAAGTATAAAATACCACATTACGAATGTGCTACACGAAGTAAATTTGAGGAACTTACACGTCCGCGATTCCAGACAGGTAACCGGTAAGCTTCGCCGCGGTTAGGAGTACGGCTTCCGCCATTTTGTCGTTACACACCGTACATCGACACACTTTTTTTGTTTACCTCAAATCTTATAAATTTTGAATACTGAAACGATCCCGTAATAACAAAATATATCGTTAACGTCCGCACGACAATTAATAAACGTTTATTACGATACAACACAAAATTGAAAAATGAACATTTTATTTATTCGCAAAGAAAAATAAGGTGTGGAAGTATGAGGATGTAGGAGATAAATGGAATCTTCGGAAGTATTGATCTGTTAGGAAGCTGTTATTACCTATTCGAGTACAGTACAGAATGATGAATTCATAACAATTTGTCTTCGAATTCTCAAGAGATCAAAACAAAATAATAACTTCTAAGAACATCCATACATCTACCAACGCAATAAACAATTATTTCTCAATCATTTCATTTGTAATTGAGCAAGGTTATCAGAAAGACATCTCATTCATAGCAATACAATTTTACTCGATCAGTATTTTTTAAACTTGGCCATAATAAAAATATAGTATACTAGCTTTAGCGACTTCGTCCGCGCAAAAAAATATTATGGTAACTCAGGCAGTACTTACGTGAACACCTATACAAATTATCGGTTACTAAAAACAGCTTATATCAAAACATTTTTAAATAATTTCATCCAAATCAGTTCAGCGTGAAAGCGTAACAGTCAGACAGACAGAGTCACTTTCACATTTATAATATAAAATAGTACATGAATTTCAAGTGTCTGGTTTCAACAGTTTTATCTTCAACACTTCCATGTAAACTTTTATTCCTCATTTCTACCCAATCAACTCTTTTTAATGATAAAAAGTCGCCCTTGTCCTTTCCTGAGCGTAGTCTATCTGTGTAACAAATTGCATCAAAATCGGTTTAGTGGTTCAGACATTAAAAAGTGTAACAGACAGACAGAGCTACTTTCATGTTTATAATATTAGTATGGAAATCAAGTATTTATTCAACAATTACGAACTTCCATACAAAACTTTTATACCCCATTTTAACCCCTATTTCATCCCCGTGCAGTTCGAAATTACAAAATTGCTAGAACAAACATTTATTTGATTCGCGTCAAGTGTCCAGATACGAAGTGTCGTGGTTTTATCTTCAACAATTACGAACTTTCATATAAACTGTCAACCCCCATTTCAACCCCTTCAACTCTATTTGCGTAATAAAAAGTAACTATGTTCTTTCTTGGGGTCTAGTCTATCTGTGTACCAAATATCATTCAAATCGGCTCTGTGAATTTCATGCTTATATCTTTGAAAATTACGGAATCTTCATACAAACGTCCATCCCTTGTTTCACCCTCTTAGGGGTTGAATTTCACAAAACCCTGTCTTGCGAGCGCCTACGTGCTAAAAGTAACCGCCATGCAAAATTTCAGGCTCCTAGCATTTGTAGTTTCTGAGATTTCGTGATGAGTGACCTTTCGCTTTTATATATATAGATGTACCTACCTAGGAACAAACAAATGCGCCTGGTAGCTATATTTGCCCGCGTCCGTCCAGAATCCAGAACAAAAAAAATTGTGTCTATAATACCTTAACAATGCCTTTGCTTAATAAAAAAAATACGATTTTCATATTAAATAGCGTAAACTTTAATTTGTTTTTTTTTTTGTATAATAAGTGTAGAGTAACGAGACGAGCAGGACATTTGCCTGGGTGGTAAGCAACATGCCTGCCCGTAACAGCACAGTGACACTCAGCCATTGGATCATGAAGAGACCAAATCATTACATAGCACCGCACTGTACTCGACGCCGGGAGATATAAGGTGTTATATCTCTTAGCCCAGTAATGTCTCTGGAAACATTTAAATTTCCAGATCAACAAACAATCTGAACACAGTAATGTTTGCTTACTACTCTCACGTGTTAGATTATAATCTGACGGTGTTGATAATTTTACGGTGAATTTATCCATCTATTATTATATATACCTATCCAACGCATTCAAAAGTTTAGATGTTCCATTACGAAAGTCTAGAACGAAGAGGTTTGACTCTTTGGCTTTGGAACATCAACCATGAAACGATATCGATTTTTGGAGCTACGAGAAGTCCGATAGAAAAAGGTAAGGATGGTATTAGATCATGCAGATCACCTGTACACTCCTACTCCGAAATGTATCCGATTAAAAACCAACAAACTTGAAACTGCAGTGATACGACGTCCAAGACTTTCAATGTAGAAACAAGGGAGTCTTTGCCTGAGCGTTTTGGCACGCCTGTCTGTTGAATCCAAAGCCTCCATCAGTTACATTGGCGAGACATTTCAAAGATTAAAAAGAAATCAAAGCGAACAGTACTATTCCACACCACAACAAATCTGTCCTTGATATAAAATAAAACCTATTGCTCACTTTCAGACGTCAAGTAGATACCTTCGCACCATCAACAGGACGTCCATTTTTTTGGCAGCTAGTTTAGCCGCAATGCATGACCTCAATGTTACCGCGACAGACGCCACCCGAAAACTAGGGAGTCAGTTGGAATTTACTTATTTTTGCGATTTCAAACACGCCTGCGTCTTTGACTTGGCCAGATAGGCATCGCCCCAATCGGAAACTGCCTGAAGGGCCAACTTCAAACGCTCGATCATATACTCTCTCAGTGACTGGGTTTGGTGCCCACTGGGCACCATGAATTTGAAATGTAACTCTCCACGTTATCATCTGCGTACCTAAGCACAGCGGACTTGAACAGATCGTTGTTATGTAGCAAAAAAGTGTCGCAAAGGGCACCGATCCTTGAGGCACTCTGGCGTTGATATTGCTAGGCGTTTAATTTCACGAACAGTCAGAAATTACCACTCCTATCGATCGATCCCTCAAGAAGTCCGATATCAATGTAATAAAGCGAACAGACAAAACATAAGGAGACAGCTTGCTATTAGGCCATCATGCCAGATTGAAATGCCTGTAGAAAGCCTTCAAGATATCCAGAGAGACGGCAAGTGCTTCCGCGTGCCTCTCGATTCTCAAAAACTTCACTCCAGATGTGAGTGACGTACTAGTCCTTCTACCGGCGCCGTACCCACGTGGGTTCGGGCCACGTTTAAACCTTTTATTTTAATAGGATAGATAGTCTATATTTCTTTAAGTTTTTGCAAGTTAGTCTAGGTTGAAGTAATTGACGGGCTAGAATATTCATGTTATTCTATTATTAATTAATTAATTATTCTAGTAGTTGTTGAACCCGGATGAAATTGGGGTGAGCCGATAGTCGCTTGATTTAGAGATTATTGTTTTGTGGTAATAAGTGCCATTTTATTGTCATAATATATTGACAACACGAAGAAGTGCGCCTGATGGAAGCAACGACTCCTCTTGCCCACAAACAACACAACACTATGCATGCAGTTATTTGAACATGAATTTTTCAAATCACTACGTATTCTATCAATCACTGTACGTCACCTGGAGAGTTTAAAAAAACATTATCTATGCCGTATGCCCTGAAATTTATCAGGGAACCATTCCCTTCAAACCTGAACACAGTAATGGTTACACACGCTCAGCGATAGAATAACTGACAAACAGGCGGATTCTGCAAAGAGTCCTTACCACATAAGGTTTTTAAACTTTCGCGAATTAGGTAGGTAAGTAAATCATTTAGACCGTGATTTAGTTATAAATATAAATATATAAATATTGGTGGACAATTCACACACAACAAGTTCTGGGTAATATTTTCAATATGAGTCCTATCACTATAAAATATTACGTGACGTCATAAAATTAAAATAATGCAACGCCGCGCCGTTTAAGTGTTTTTGAGGAAATATAAGATGACTAAACAAAGATATACTCTGGGCATTTTTTACTACTAATAATGGTTGTACTATGGGATCAAGATATCTGAAACTATACATATATGTACGACTGTTAATAACATATTTGTATTTTTGTACTTTATAATCTAAAAACGTTAGATTGTAATCTGACGCGGTGTTTTCAATTTTACGGTAACACTTAAATATGTAACTCTTCAATATCGCAAATAGATTGCAATCTTTTAACTTCTCCATCACTGAAGACCAGAAAAGAGATTCAAAATCACAAAGGAGTGACAGTTCGTCGTATCTGTGTTAAGGACATCGTTTAAAGACAGGAAGTTACGTCCCTACTTGTATGGAATTTCGTTTCCTCGTAATTCAAGGCCCGATCCGCATTCTAATTAATTCAGATCTAGAACGTTGGCTAATATTTAAAATTATGAATGAATGTATGAATGACGGTTATTTATTGTTCAAACTATTAAATGATAAACATAGAAAAACAAAGAGACCAGTGAAGCGACTGGTGGCCTAATCGCTGAATGCTATTCTAAGCAACATTGTATTATTAACTGACTTCCTATTATTTGTTTTCTTTGTCTGTTATAGTAAAATAAATCGCAGAGCAACACCGCACCAATTTCGCTATTATAACGGCAGTTTTTAAAATTTCGCTCGTTTTTTTATGAAGAACCCTGGAAAATTGTGGTTATATTTTTACCATCGTTTTTAAGCGCCACCACCTGCTTTCTATAAGTACATCTCCTCAGCTTTCCCTATGTCTGACGATTAGTGACCCTTTTGATCCCTAATGTTCCGTAACCGATATTACCAACTCATTGCTATTATAGTTAACCACTACGCCGTACTGGCGATGACTCTAGTTTTCTAACATGTGGCTGGTGTAATCCCTTCTAGTAACCGCTACTTTTTAACTATTTTCATAGCTAGACAACAACTTTTTTAGGGTTCCGTAAAAAGTAAAAACGGAACCCTTATAGATTCGTCATGTCTGTCTGTCTGTCCGTCCGTATGTCACAGCCACTTTTTGCCGAAACTATGAGAACTAAAAAAAAATAAAATTAAAAAAAATTAGGGTTGCCCCCCATACTGAGAACTATAACTCAAAATTTTTTTTTCATTAAACCTACACGTGTAGGGTGTCTATCGATAGGTCTTCAAAAATGATGTTGAGGTTTCTAAAATCATTTTCATCTACACTGAATAATTTGCGCGAGACACGCTTCCAAAGTGGTAAAATGAGTGTCCCCCCCCCCCTCTAACTTCTAAAGTAAGAGAATGAAAAATCTAAAAAAAATATATGATGTACATTAATTACCATGTAAACTAACAACGAAAATTAGTTTGAACTCGATCTGATGAGTAGTTTTTTTTTTAGTACGTCATAAATACACTATTATTGAAACTTCGATCAAAGTTACAACGAACTACAAGAACTATGTGTACTATGTATATTATGTTACTTGCTGCAACGGAACCCTTCATGGGCGAGTCCAGCTCGCACTTGGCCACTTTATTTAAATTGACAATATTCACGATATGACGGCACATAAATAAATGTAAGGATTGTGACTGTCGCACTTTTGTCAAACTGCACGCAGCCGTTCCGAAGTTTGATGTTAAAATCGTACATTTGGACTCAGAAAAATATCCAGAACCGCAGAACTTAGAAAAGTATCCAGAACTGCAGACAGGAGTCAAACCTACGACCTTATGATTGTGAAATCTGACGTACTAGGTCACCTTTTTTATTTATCCTGATGGGAAGCAACATGGCTGCCCATAACAGCACATACACACCCAGCTATTGGAACATACGAGAGTCCAAATCATTACCTAGCACTGCACTGCGCTCATCACTTAGAGATCTAAGATGTTTTATCCCTATGCCCTGCAATTTCACTGGAAACATTGCCATTCAAACCGGAACACAGTAATGTTTGCACATTCCTGCAAAGGTGTGGTACTTCCCCAGGCGGACTGAGCAAAGAGTCTTACCACTACTTACTCTACTACTACCTCGGTTTGTTGTAAAGTTTAGCAGCTGTCTTTCACCGTAAACTAAAATCGTGAAGAAACCGGCGTGTTCCAACTTCCAAGAAATAAATTTATGGAGGACGTGTCATCCGGCAACCCGCACTTGTCCAGCGTTGACTCTCTCCTTGCGAGAAATGGCCATGTGTCCCAGCAGTGCGAAAATAAAGTGGGGAAGTTTATCTGAACATGTTTATCACATTAAACTAGATTGCTTGTCGGTAGTCGTGCAATTACACGAGAGAGCAAAACCTGAAAGGCCTAATAAAGGCGTCCCTAGACTGGGTATCAAGCTGCATGTAAACGAGTTAAGTTCAGTTAAGGTCTATCTTTGAAAGTATGTTTACCGACAAAAAAGTTTTTGCAAAGTGGAAAGACGAACACGACATGGTCCTGATGGTAAGCAACACGCCTGTGAACGGCACACTGCTCGCTACGCACGCCACGCAGCTATTTGAACTTGAAGAGTCCAAATCACTACCTAGCACTGCACTGCGCTCGTCGCCCAGATATTTAAGATGAGTTACCTTTTATTATTTGTTTTTATCTATTTTAGCCCTGTAATTTCTCTGGAAACTATGCTCTTCAAACCCGAACTCATTAATAGCAACACATACTATTTGGCCCTTGAGTAACTGGCAAAATTGTGATTCTTCCCCAGGCGGACTCTGCAAAGAATCCTACTCTAGCTGCGGGTCAGGAAGTCGTGATGTTTATTCAAATGGTAAAATATTCAGTACGTTTGCCGGTACTTATAGGTAGGTACTTCATAATAAAATATAGGTTTACATACATTAAATATCTATTGTAGAGTAATATTATAAAGACATAAACAGGCGTGAGATGGCGGCTACGGTGCAGCTCTAAATCACTGCGCTCAGCCTCTATACATATTATACTACATATATTGCAATATCGTGTTATCTACGGTCGGATACTAGTGACACAGAAATTGAAGCGCATCATAGCCTTTTTTACTGGAAAGAAATTGTGTTGTTTTGTGGAGCGCCGATTGAATGCACGATAAACAAGAAACACCGTGTCGGAAAATATAAAAACAAGAAAATATAATAAACACGATTAAGGTCGGTAATTGACACACTAGGCATTACGTAGCGACGATTTCTTTTGCGTTTACTTCGTATGGCATTTTATAAAAAGGCAGGACAGCGAGACGAAGGGGCAAATACAGGAGAGACGACGGGATATAAAGGTACAAGTTCACGCTGAGACCGCGACAGGAGACCGCGACAGGAGACCGCGACCGGAGACCGCGACCGGTACTTAACACTATGGAATTGTATGGGCGCCAGTTCGCGCCGAGACCGCGACCTGTCTCTGTCTCCTGTCGCGGTCGGAGTCGCGGTGCGAACTGGCGCCCATACAATTCCATAGTGTCAAGTGCCTGTCGCGGTCTCCGGTCGCGGTCTCATGACCCGGTCTCCGGGCGAACTTGTACCTTAAGTATGTAATAGATAACTCTCGACGAGTTATGTATTACCGCACTGTCTCATTCCCCAAAAATTAATAGGCCCAACCATTATTAGCATCCTAAGAAACTCGTATAAAAGCAATGAATATTCGCCCTACGTACAATTCAATCTTACATATTTAACTCGCCTCTTCCTGTTCAGTCCAGTGGTGACCTATAACTATAACATTGTTTGGGAAATAAGGACACTTTTACATGGCTTGAAAGAATATAGAATTTTACGGAAAATTGATTTTTTTTTCACGATATATCATTCTGAAAATATCCAACTATATTTCATCGTTACCAGTGATAAGTGACATATTTTTAGGAACTTGGAACAATTTAGACGTCTACCCGTCTACTATTCCCTGGACGTCTACTCTAGTTCTACGAAAACGTAATTTCCAAAAAAAACCTCGCGACTTTCCTTCTCTCGTTCTACTTCGTTTCGTCCGATACAAACGTTTACAAATACAAACGATACAAACATTTGACGTTTAAATGTTCTAAGCATTCTCTAATTAGTAGACTTAGAACATTTAGACAAAACGACTATCTAAAATCAGAGTTGGAAAGTCGCGAGTTTATTTTGAAATTACGTTTTCGTAGAAAGAGAGTAGACGTCCTGGACGAAACAAACCTATCGCTTGGGAGACGCGCGCTCTCCTACTAAACTATCACCGTGCTCTAGGTAAGTGCTGACACTTCAGTGTGCAGGAGTTTATTTTTTTAAGTCGAGGCGCTAAACATTCCGAAGACACTATCAAAGGTCTATTTGATAACAACGATCAGGTCCGGTTTCTCGCAGGAATGCTGACGTCTCCGTGGCAAGTAATCAAATAGGCCATAATTTCTCGTTGATATGTCGACACTAGCAACAAATGGAAAGAATTGGATAATGTCTCATCAACTGTTGAAATTTAAGTTACACGATTTATCTAGTAGGTGTTTTAATCCAGTGGCAAATAACTTAAATGTCAGTTAACGTAATTATTACTAGGAAATCTAATAATTTCATCTTCATTGTCATCATTCCCAGCCCACTGGATCAGAAAATACTGGGTATAAGCTCTCTCTCATAGTATGACATCTTTCGCGGTCCTATGACAATCGAGTCCAGGAGCGACCCGCGATAAATAGTTCATATTTATCATCAATCCAACATCACGATGCACTCATTGTTATGTAATGGTTGAATTTACATTAAAAAAACGCGAAAATCGGCTCTGCTTTCTCTGATAAACAATTCTTTAACATCTATAAATTAAACATGATTACATTTATCTATTAATCGATTTACGCATACGTAGAATTTATTTCCTGCTTAACCAGTCGATGTTTAGACGTAGATACCAACATTAATTTTGTTAGAGAAACGCAGAATCGCGTTTAAAATCTCTTGACCAGCATCCAAATTGGCGCCCAGTCTTTTAAAAGAATTTGGCAATTGCTTTGCCTTTTTTACATGAACCTAAATGATGGGTGTAAGGAAAAAGTTCATACAGAAAAAGCGACAACAAAAAATGCCAATAAGAATTCGAAAGATCAACCGTAGTGGTATCGGGACGGCGAAACCCTCGAGAAAGCCGCGAAGGGTCCCGCAGGGCAGTTTTGGGGATAAGCAACGCGCACACACGACACGCTTATGCCTAGCATCCGCCATTTTGATTCGTTGTAATCATTGCAAATAGATGTTTCGACATCCAGCTGCGGTTAGGTTATGACATTCGAGCCTCGCAAACATCTGCCTTATGTTCTGTTATCTGTTACAAAACGATAGATTAGAAATTGATGAATCGATTTGAACCAAAACTACAATCTACGCCAAGTCTCCACGCGTCAAAATAAACTAATTAAAAAACTATTAACAGACACATTCACTCATCGCCCTTTCACGACTAAACAGTACAAACGACGTAATTTACAAAAGAAGTAAATATTGTGAGAGTAATTACAATTAAGTAACATTATTTAACGAGATATACTTAATTTATAATTCCAGGTGAACCCACAAGTCGCAACTAGTGTATCATTAGGTACTTCGGAATAAATACATCAGACCAAATAAATAAAATTTGCAAGAGTTAAAACATAGAAATCATAGCCCAGGAAAACAGATAAACCTAAATTCAGAATTATGTAAAAATAAAAAATATACATAGGCACTTCCTATGGAATATTGGAAATTCATAAATAAAACATAATTTAATAACTTCAGTAAAACTGTTAGTAAGGCTTATTCTAGAGAAAAACAGGACTAGCAAAATGTTCTCACCTCACCCACAGAAATACTAAAACCATGCTACATTCAAAGTTGACAGTCATTCATCTAAGAGACGGTATTGAGTAAAGTTCAACGACCCCATTGAGGATGTTGACCTCATTTTCATTTTAGACCCCACTGTACTGGGACCCTACCTTCTAAAGCATACTTTAAATATTCACACATTTATAACCTCAATACAAAATATGAATACAATTTCACATGAACATGACTGTCTGAAGTGATTACCCACATAAATTTATCCTCATAGGTTTATACAAACTTCTTAGGATGCCCTTTTAAATGAAATTAACTAGCTTCCACAAGCTACATTTTGTCATCTGTTCATGTTTACAGCAAGTTGAGTGTTGTAATTAAAACTACTAGCAAATAACTTGCGGTTAGTTGTAACTAGTGACAGTGGTAACAAAACAGTACCCCAACTATGTGTTCGGATCAATGTTTCAAGGACTTACCAAATGACATGTTCTACACAATACCCCAGAGAGCCCCAGAAACTTCCGAACTGTTAAGATACACTGTAAATGCTTTATTACAAAACCTGACTGGAGCTAAATTTTTAATTTGGTTGACTTTTAGAAGACTTAAAAAAAAGTATACCAATGTGGCCTTCACTCATAAAATTTGACATACTGACTTGACCAAATGTTGAGAATATGAAGGTTGAGCCATGGTATTTGTGAGTCTTTTAAAATTGTATGACTCAGGTGAACTCGGTAAGATGGAAATGCCCAAAATTAATGAGACTACTACTACACTTGCAAACAATCACAAATGTAGCCAGGAAACCACTAAGGGGTGGAATGTGTGAGACTGTAAGAATCTGATCAGAGTTTCTAGAATACTGAATGTTTATAAAATAAATAAGTAAAATAATCTCCTCTCGGTTAATATAGTCAAAGATGTTAAATTTACAGCTCAGTATTTTAAAGCAAAGTTATAGTCAGCTTTGAATCTTACGGAGCTTTTAAAACATACTTTCACAATTTTTTTTAAATGCTTGAGCCTCACATATTGCCAAAAACCATAACTTATATGATATCTCCACATCTTGTATTTCTCATGCCTTTAGTGCATTGTTTCTATATCAATACAAGTGTATTCCATAATGAAAATTTTGGAAATGGATCCTGTTGGATCCACTCTTCTTTATCTCGTATACTTTTTGCTATTTGGCTAAAATATACTACATATCAATCTCTTATCATCTTCAATGTTATACAATAACAACTTTAGAATCCCAAGTGACTTGAGAAACTGCTCAAAAATCTGAAAATTTACATGTGATGACCTCGATTTATATGTAACTTAACCATTCAATGTTGTCAACAATTCAGGAAAATATTGAGATGTTTAGGTCCATTCGAGTCAACACACACTGGTCAATATTCCACCAGTTAATGGCTGTTTGATATTTACACATGTAGTAATTGTTATAAGTTTCATCGGGTTTCCTCAACAAACTGTATTAGATCAATAAGTACAAGAATGTAGATAATTGAGATGTGTTTCACTAACTTCAGACGTTTTCGGCGGTGCGGTCGGCGCCTCACGCCGAATCTGGTGCTGTGGCGTAGCTCCATAGCCGTGGTCGAGCAGGTGATAGCTGATAGGCTGGCTGGGGCTGTCGTCCAGGAAAGTGGTCTGCGAAGGAGACGCCCCGGCGCGTACAACCACTTCGGCCTCGCCCTCCGCCGGCCCTCGCTTCACCCCCCTCGGCATCGCTATTAAATAAAACAAACATGTTACACTATCTCTAGAAAAACAGTTTTTATATCGTGACGCTCCATAATCATCACAATTCAATTAGCAAAGAGGTTAGGGGCGCCGTGCGCGCGGAATTTTCGAGCGAGAAGCCTCCAAAGCGGAATGGGTCGATAAGGCATTTTGTGAGTCCTAGGGATACCTAAGGTCCACGACGACATTTCCAGCTGATCTGATTTGCTTACGTCACTTTTTCAACGACATTTACCCAAAATATCGACAACCTAGCGGCTATACCAAGGCATAACCGCTACTAAACTTGGGTGTACCTCTCGGAGGTTTCTATTAAAAATACCTACAGAGTTACTATTTTACTTACAAAAGGTGTAAGCGAACGATATCCGACTTGATAACCATAAAACGACATTAATGTTTTCCGACGCAAATGCTACATTATCGAGTACTCAAAATAAAATGTCCGCCGCTTTGTTGGTCCCGAGTGAACTCGTGGACATTGAGACGCTCGATAATTTCCAGCAAACACACAATGTTTGTTCAATTCACATGATAATTTATACACTGGTTAATTCACTCACAAAACAAAAGAATTTATAGGTCCTAGTCACCATTTTACAATAATTTTAATAGATAAAATGCGGAGTATTGAAACTACGACACGAAGCTTTTCAGAACATCTGGCTTGCAAGCGACGTAGCAGTGGCGCGAACTACGGGCGCAGGCGCGACGCGGACCGGCCGACAACCAACCCCTCGGACGCCGTTCTACGGGACAAATTCCTCCCCTAGTTCGTTGAAGAAGCCGTAAAAAAATTAACGAATTTTTGAATTTATATTATAGACCGGTTTTGGGCGAGGAAGCGCAACGTTACGAGAATCCTTTAGGTGCAGATCAAAATTGAAAAATAACTATGCTCCAAGATTTGGATATGTGGACAAATATTTGAATTTGAATGTGTAGTTATTATAAAAAAAAGTCCGATCGATAATAATCTTACCTAGGTACCTACCTATAATTTAAAAAATAGTGCTGTACTTAATCATAAAAATAAAATAATAATAATTTTAAGAAGTATCCTTCCCAGATTGAACGATGTTTTTGTAAAACTTTAATTTTTATTTAATAGACATTGGAAAAATGAAATTGATAGCTATCCTCCACAGCTATCTATCTATGTACTGTAATAAAGTTGTAGGTCTTGTTTCTTTCTGATATAAAAATACATTTTTTTAAATTATTCCTCTGATATCGAAAAAAATATTATTTCCGAATAATCAATTTCTAGAAAAAGCTATAATACCTACAACACTATAGGTACGACACACACATAAATATGACTTCAGCCATATTTAAATAAAATAGCGTTTATTTCTAAACGCCCTACGTTTTCACCAGAGGCTCCAACGGAATCCAACTTTTTCGTAATGTATGTAAGAGGAGCCTAACTTATGCATTAGAACATCAGCTATCTAGTAGTGAAAGCCCCGTCATTATCAGTCGAGCCGTTCCGGCTATTTAGCCAGAACAGAGCGACTAAAATTTAAAAACATATTTCAAACAGCCACTTCAATTCTATTTTTTTTATTGATTGATAATAGGTAATTATTTGTTATTTTAAAATAGTGATTTCTGAAAGGGCTAATAAGAATTTCACTTCTATTGAAAGTAGCTGAATAAGCATAGATCGAGAAATAACTAAGCCACCTACAAAAAATACCTACGTTTTATAAAAACTCCAGTCTTGAACATCACCGCAAAGTTGGTAGGTACTTGGTAGCTTATCATTTGTTTATTGGATGCATTTCGGAAAGTGTACAGCTGATCAGCATAATTTATTGCCGTCTTGCCCTCTTTCTATCGGGCTGCTCGCAGGTCGGAAAAGCGCCTCTCTACTTTCGTAATAAGAACGTCTAGGCGGTGGAATGCCTTGGCTGAGTGGGTTTTTCGCGATGGTTGCAATCTTGGGTCTTCAAATTGAGAGTGAATCGGTTTCCTCTGCGTATGCACTCCCCATTGTAGGTTGTCCATACAACCTCCATACAATCTGCATCGTTGCTTAACATCAGACGAGATGGCGATCAAGTGCAAAACTACCACACCTAGTTTAAAAAAATGTAAGGAAAATATTGAGTCACATAGGGAAAATGTTTTCATTCCGCTTATAGAAATCAATTGCACAGATGTACAATGAAATCATTTGTGATAAATAGTTTGATCGTAGTGGTAGGGTAGGACTTTGCACAGTACCTACCTACCTACGCCTGGGGAAGTACGTTTCAAATATATATTATTAATTATTAACGTATATTATTCTAGCACAGAGCAGTTTTGAGCGAACTGCTAAGGTACACTTTGTAACTATGTTCTAGTTGTTCTAGTTAGAAGGGTAACGTTTTCAAAGAAATTACCGGGCAACGAGATACCTTCATCTTAAATATGTAGGTAGCGCAGAAGAAGAGACAGTGTTAAGTAAGGTTGACAGTCTTCAACTTCATGTTCAAAATGTGTCGTTTTACTATTAGGTATGTGCATAATAATTATGTTGTGAGTTGTGACTCTCTCCTTGCGAGAGAAGTCCCTGAGTCTAGCAGTGGGAACATTTAGTGCGCTGCTTATGCAAGGGAGTTACTTACCGTCAGGCACTCGAACTTCTCGTGTTTATTCTTAATCTTAAAAAAAACAGGTAATCAATAAAAAAATGGTACTTATTCTTAGTAATAATTCGTAGTGTACGAGTACCAACCTACCCAACAGAATGTGATGCTGAAAAATATATAAGTTCACAGTTCTTTACTATACCTAATTAGCTACCTACATCTGCAGTAAAATCCGTTTTAGAAAATATTTACTTACGCGTTTGTTTTCATACAAAAGCATTAAAATAGATATACATAAAACAAAGACATTATAAATAACAGCAATATTTGTTTATTAACTGTGTTTACAAAAGAAGGATATTATTTATTCTATTTGAATTGATTTTTATCGAAGTATCTATTTCCAAAAAGAAATAAAAAAGTAGCCAAAGTTAGCGTGTTAAATTCTGTATACATAATAATATATGTTTTATAAGAGAATACCATATTATTAAAGTAAACTAGAGTTTATTTTATTATTTACGACTGTAGCGAAAACCATAAATTGTAGCGACTAAGTTTTAATTATCTTACATTACAGCCGTTTTCAGAACACAAATGGAAAATACGGTTCCTTTTAAAACGAGATGTACCTAGTACTCGTTGAGTAAAGTAAGTAATATGGTAAGTATGAAATGCTTTCAAGTATATCTTATGTATGTAATTAAGTATAGTGAATTGGCAAAGTTAGTTTAATATGATAATGTGATTTCTGCGCTAGCCCAAAGTACAATAGCCAGCAGACGCCATCTAAGACCAACCTACCATAGGTCCCTTTGAAAAAAGTTCCTTTTTCCTTTTACGTCTGCTAGAAGCGCTACTCTAATTTAACCCACAATCTAACCCGTTTTAAAATTATCCCACTAAAAACATTTGCAAACAGACTAGGGACAATTTCGCTTTGCCCGAGTTTTTGCTTCAGGCTATTAGATGTACAAAATTTGTAGAAAAAAAATTGGCAGTCATAGGAACTGCCGATAGAAGTGAAAACTTATAACTCAGAATTTGATAGCTTACTTTGGAAACTACACGGGTGTAACCGGATGGTGTGGCCTGGTCATCATGGCATGACCATCTAGAAATGCGTCAGCATTTCCCATTGGCTGACGCATTTCTAGATGGCCATGTCATGATGGGCAGGACACGCCCTTTTAGCATTTCCCATTGGCTAACGCACTTCTAGATGGCCAATGGCTCTGGTCCCGAGTTTACTCGAAGATTTCTTATCATACCCGATCGTGACGATAGAATTCAATTCACAACCCACGAAAAATCTGTCTAGGCGCGCCAAAAGAAGTTTTCACTTCAAAAATTTAAACAGCTTATGATTGTGAGTTTTTTTTCTGTGTGTTTTTAGATAAATGTGTGGTTTTATGTATTTTGGAACGAGGATCGTGCCGCCTCACCCGTCCTTGGCTATGGAGGATATTTTGGACTATTTGGACCTCCACACACCATAGTAACAAACTGGACATAAGTACTGGAAGAAATCGTACGCCCCGAGCTGCATATGGGGCTACCACAGCATCTGTTCCCGCACCGGCTTTGTGTTCGGAAGTTAGGAGATATCACAATACAAACGTACTATAAAAGTTATATCCTAGTTATATCATTAACTCGTATGGGCTATTTTATGTAAGAATATTAAGAATCAAGAACCACATCAAGACAAGAGGGCCGGCAACAAATCAAGAAACATATACAAAGGCGCATGATAATTTAAAGCGTAAAGCTGCCTATACACACTGGGCCAGTGCAGGCCAACGCCAGTGTGTGGAGGGCTGGAGGGTCGTTTTGTGATGACTCGCGACGCTCGCCTCGCTGGCCGAATGACGGCAAGTGGCCAGTGTGTATAGGGCTGTTTTGTCTCGACTCGTCTCTCGTGACCGGTGTCGGTTTTTGTGCACAAAACAAAGGCGCTCGGCGAAAAGCGTCCTGCTCTCCTATTGGCCTACCTCGTTTTTGTCTGCACTGGGCCAGTGTGTGGATGCTATGTTTTGTCTCGTGCCAATTTTTTGTCTGCACTGGGCCAGTGTGTGGATGCTACGTTTGGTCTCGTGCCGTTTTGTCGGCGCTCGCGTTGGCCTCCACTGGCCCAGTGTGTGGATGCTACGTTTTGTCTCGTACCGTTTTCTCGACACTCGCAGGCATACTCGACATAGGCATCATAATATGCATTAACGTTGAGTTTTTAAAATCATTGGAAATAGGTATTATTTGCGTATTTTTTTTTTCCGAAAGTTTAAAGCTGCCTATACACACTGGGCCAGTGGAGGCCAACGCGAGTGTCGACAAAACGGCACGAGACAAAACGTAGCATCCACACACTCGCCGAGCGCCTTTGTTTTGTGCACTAAAACCGACACCGGTCACGAGAGACGAGTCGAGACAAAACAGCCCTATACACACTGGCTACTTGCCGTCACTCGGCCAGCGAGGCGAGCGACGCGAGTCATCACAAAACGACCCTCCACACACTGGCGTTGGCTTGCACTGGCCCAGTGTGTATAGGCAACTTAACATGTTCTTTTAGGTAGTAACTTCTCTGTCCGAAAACGAGATAACGCGAAATTCCAATTCCTAACCTGGTAATTAAAAAAATAATATAACATTTACCTATAATAAACTAGAATTAATTTAAAACACATCTTCTGTCGCATTTATTGTGTTTGTCTGTTTTGCAAGATTATTAGATTTTGGGAAATGTTGGAATCAAGTCTATCAACACTGACGTTGACAGAAAAAGGATACGGATGTACATGAAACCGCCAATAAATCGGAAATGACGAAATACTCAGTCACCATAGACAATTTGTTCGTAAGAACATCGACAATATTCGTTCGAAAACATTCGACCAACAAATAACTTCACAATATTTTAATTTCTATTATGGTCACACTTTAACGGAACCGGATTGTAGATTAAAAAACACTCGAGCGCGGGACAGGCTCCCGGATATTGTTTTTTTTTTTTTGTAAATCCGATAACCGACACTAACGTTACGCCGGTCGGTACCCAAACATACGCGCCCGTTAGCAACAGTCGATTGAAATTTATAAATAAAATACGTAGTATGTACAATTGTACATACTACATATTATAATTTGAAACAAAAATGTATATAATATACGTACATTGGTTTTTCTTTTGATTCCTTAAAACTATTATGCTCAGCTTTTTACGCAAAACTGTCCGACGTTTTATTTGCAATTAATAGGGTATCGGACAACTTTTCAAAAAGTGCTTAAAATTAATCTTAATGGCTAAATATAGCCCTACATTTTTTTTTATTTTAAACAAATATAACTTTTTAAGTACTTAAAATAGTGTGTAAAAAATAATTGTTTTAAATTGCCGCGTAAACGGTATGTCACGTGATCTCAGAGCGTGTGACGTCATACGTGTTTCAAACTGTAAATAAACACAGTTAGGTGTTGCCCAAAGGTCGATGTCGAACCCGGTGGTGGTTATAACCTCTACTTGTGTTTGTTGTTGTTTATTAGTTATTTGTGTTTTTTGTTTGTATATTATCTGGTGAGTGTCATATTTTATTGTAGTGAGTAGTAGACAGGGGAAATGGAGTTCATTTCCCCTGTGCCGTCGTCCCCGGATCCCGATCCGGATCCTGATCCTGATCCGCTTAATAATATTGAAATGAATGAGCCATCCTCCCGAAGTGCAATTAAGAGGCATAGAGAGACGACCGTTCCAGTCGGCTCATCTGTTAAAAAGTTGATAACCAGTCAGGAGTCTGCATCGGCTTCAATCCAATCAGTGTACCAACACCCTTCCCTTACCATATTGGGAATTAGGCAGTACGAGGACACGGACACCGGTCCGTACCTCGTTCATGTATCGCGAGTGGAGACAGACGCAACAGCAGGCACAGTAATGCGCCCCATCAAATTTGGTCAATTTGTAGCTACCAATAATATTCAAAACGTGTGCCGTGACGGAATAAAAAAAGTAGGCCGGAATAAAGTATCTATTCAATTCAAAAACGCCTCTGCCGCTAACCTTTTTGTAGAAAATCCTATTCTAAAAATAAATAATTATGATGCAGCGATTCCAACTTTTAACGTAACACGCATGGGGATTGTTAGGGGTGTCCCTGTAGACTGGTCCATGGATGAGTTCGTGGCCTCTCTTCAAATTCCAGGAAATTCTTATGTTTTAAAAGCTAGGAGATTAAATAGAAAAAACAAAATTGAAAACATTATCAACTGGGTACCTACGCAAACAGTGGTCCTCTCCTTCAGAGGCCAACAGCTCCCAGATAAAATTTACTCCTTTTACTCATCACTGGAAGTGGAAGCCTATCAGTTTCCTACTATCCAGTGCATGAACTGCTTAAGGTTTGGACACATAAAGACACAGTGCCGCTCCCAACCTCGCTGCTATCGTTGCACACAACCTCACAGTGGTGACAGCTGTGATGTGCAGGAGTCACAGGCTACATGCCTGTACTGTCTCGCGCATCACTACTCCACTAGCAGGGTATGTCCTGAACAAGATCGCCAACGAAACATTAAATCTCTGATGGCCCAGAAAGGAATGTCATACCAAGAAGCGTGTGGTCAAATGCCTAAGATTACAAAATCATATAGCCAAATTACTAAAGATGCACCTGTTAGTCACAATCTAGGATCTCAACACATCCCTCCCTCTTCCTCTTCCCTCCCTAAACCTTCCATATCATTAAAAAAAAACACTATCCATAAGCCTAAACCAAATCCCCCTCTTGGAAAGTCATTTGATAGAGCAGCCCACCAATCCATCATTGCCCAGGGCCCTTCATCCCTTCCTAGAGGATATGCCCTCCAAACATCCCAGCTCTCTTCTTCTCCATCAGATACACACCAACTACTTCTCCAACTCCTTACCATTATTATAAACCTGATCTCCCAATCCCCCAACTCCCTACCGTCCAACGTTGCCCAATCGATTTCCCAACTCTCATCACTTGTAGACCACCATGGACTCATGCCCAATGATTCAATGGAACAGCAGGAGCCTTCGTAGGAAGGTTCCTGAACTCTGCTACCTCATCAGAAAATACAGCCCTGTCCTGGTTGCTGTTTCGGAGACATGGTTTGTTCCAGGGATCCGATATCGGATCCCGGGCTTTTCATGTCTCCGAAACGATCGCCAGGATGGTTCAGCAGGTTGTGCCCTCTTTGTAAAACTAACTCTACCTTTCGCTCAAATTCCTCTTCCTATTCACAGCACAGAAATAAACTCCGTAGCTGTCCGTGCCTTTAATATTTCTTTTATATCTATCTATATCCCTCATCCTGCCGCCCACCTTATCCCAGACATTCTCCTTATCATTTCCTCCGTCCCCCAACCTATAGTGATAATGGGAGACTTTAATGCCCACCACACTACCTGGGGCTCCTATCATTGTGATTCCTTTGGTCGTTTACTCTTTGAGGCAATCGATGAGGCAAACTTATGCATAGCAAACGATGGCTCCCCTACACGTAGAGTCCTTCCTTCCCAAAATCCCAAATCTGCTGTAGACCTAACACTATGTTCTCCTGGCCTACTTCCCTCCTTGTCCTGGCAAGTCCTTCCACTTACCAGAGGAAGTGATCACTTTCCCATCCTTATCAGCTTAGGACTTCGTGTTTCCCATCCGCCTCCTCATTCCCCTCTCCAAAAATTTAGATTGTCTGGTGCTAAATGGGATTCTTATTCTAGTTACATTGATAATATCCTTCCTTCATTGCCTAATATAACTACAGAAAACCCAATGGTATGCTACTCCAAATTAGTAGAAGCCATCTTAGCATCAGCTCATGAATCCATCCCTCTCAAGAAACCAAGAAATAACCTCCTCTCCCCTCCCTGGTGGGACTCTGATTGTACTGCAGCCATTCGTGAGCGTAACTCTGCAGAAAAAAACTACAACAGAGCCATGACTCCAGACAATTTCTTAGCCTACAAAAGAACAGCTGCAAAAAGTAGGAAAACTCTATCAAGCAAAAAGAAACAAGGATGGTTAAAGTTTTGCGAAAGTCTTTCCCCATCAACTCCATCTAGCCTTGTCTGGAAGCAGATACGTCGCTTCAGGGGTTCATATAATGCTCCCAATCCAACATCCAGTGATCCCACTTCCTGGATAGAAGACTTCGCTGACAAGCTGGCTCCCCCTTTTGTGCATGAGAATCCTATCCGTCCTACTGTTTCTCCGCTTCATATACTTTCCAACAACTCCCAACATTTTGACTCCCCTTTCTCATTAGAAGAAATGCAGCTGGCCCTGGACGGATTGACTGACTCCGCCCCTGGAATTGATGGGATTCCCTACTCTTTCTTTACCAGAGCCACAATCAATTTGAAACAATACTTTCTCAACTTAATTAATAGCTTTTATGATTCGGGCTCCGTGCCTGATTCTTGGAAATCCCAAATCATTATCCCTATCCTCAAACCTGGAAAAATCCCTTCAGATCCCAATTCCTACCGTCCTATAGCGTTATCATGTGTTCCTTTAAAAATAACTGAAATCCTCATCAAAAATAGACTAGAATGGTTCGTAGAAAACAATAAATTACTCCCAGGCTCCCAGTTTGGCTTTAGAAAAGGAATGAGCACTGCAGATAGCCTCAGTATTCTCACTACAGATATTCGCATTGGCCTAAAAAGCAAAAAATATGTTGTTGCTGTATTTCTAGATGTTGCATCTGCATACGATAATGTACACCTTCCGATCCTCAGAACCAAGCTGTTACAGCTGAGCATCTCGCCGAAGATGGTTAAATTCATTAACTGCTTCTTGATGGAGAGATCAATCCTCATCAAAAACCAGAATGCGACTGCAACATCTAGAATACTATGGAAAGGATTACCACAAGGCTCAGTCCTCAGCCCTCCCCTCTACAGCCTGTACACTTATGATTTGGAACAAGTAGTCTCTCCTTTCTGTCAAATCCTGCAATACGCTGATGATATAGCTCTTTATGTCACCAGTGAATCAATTGAAGAAGCTGAAATGCTATTAAACTCTGCATTAATATACCTCGAAGACTATCTAAATGATAACGGCTCTTCAATCTCTGCTGCTAAAAGCAACTCTATTGTTTTCACCCAAAAACGAATTGTCCCCAACATTCAATTAAGATGCAATAACCAACTCATTCCCCAAAAGACCTCAACTAAGTTTCTAGGCCTCTGGTTAGACACAAAGTTAACTGGTGCCCCCCATTCTGATCAAGTGGCTACTAAGTGTGAAAAGAATATGAACATCCTCCGCTCTCTTTGTGGTGTATGGTGGGGCTCCCATCCTTTCTCACAAAAGTTATTGTACAATTCTATAATTCGTAGTCACTTGGACTATGGAGCGTTCCTACTCGAGCCTGGCAATAAATCCGCCCTAAATAAATTGTCCAGAATCCAAGCCAAGTGCCTCCGTACTATCTTAGGTGCCATGAAATGTTCTGCCACTAATGCCATCCAAGTTGAATGTGGAGAACCTCCCCTTCCATTGCGCAGACAATTCTTGTCAGACAGGTTCTACACCAAACTCCTTCAAAATTCAAATCATCCATTATGGCCAAAGTTGCAAGAACTACAGAGACTCACCCCCCCTCACTTTATTAGTTCCCAAATTAATCTCCCATGCCTTCTCCGTAGTCATGTAAAATATTCTAATATTTCTTTTCCCATTGCAACTTTCTCTATTAATCCTTTGTTCACCACTAGATACCATGCCTTAATTTATCAGCCTAACATAATTTTAAATCTGGGCTTAGATAAAAGCTCAATAGACCCTAATAAAACTTTTTATGAAACCATTGGGAATAACTGGACTGATTGGCTAACAGTATTTACAGATGCCTCCAAATTAACTAAAGATGGTGATGTTGGCTCAGCTGTATGGATCCCAAAGTTCAAAATTGTCCTCAGTAATAAATGCCCACCACTAAGTTCAGTTTTTACTGGTGAGGCCACTGCCATCCTTGAAGCCATCCGATATGTCACCTCTCACTCCGTCAGTAAAACTCTTATCTTGACTGATTCTAAAAGCTGTTTACAGGCTGTTCTAGCCAATCAGTTCAAGTGTAAAAATAAATTTCCAGTAATTCTCAAAATTAAAGAGGATCTCTTGAAGGCCCATGAGTTAGGACTACAAATAACCCTGGCTTGGATCCCAGGACACTCAGGTATATTAGGAAATGAACATGCTGATTTTCATGCTAAACAGGCCACTACTTTGGGTAATAAGGATCACTATCACATTTACTCACATGACTTATCTGCAACATGCCAACCTAAGTTGCTTGAAAGTTGGAATTCACTCTGGACTCGAACAAAGTCTATTACAGGCAAGTTTTATGGCCAAGTTCAACCCTCTATTCCCCCTAAACCTTGGTTTTTTAAATATAAAAATATACCCAAGCAGATTACATCTACCATCTGTCGCCTGCGGTTGGGTTTTGCCTGCACTCCGGTGTTCCTCTCAAAATTGAGAATTCGAGATAACTCTCTCTGTGAGTGTGGGTTAGCTGATGGTACCACTGACCATATTTTTTTTGAATGTACTAGAAATCAATTCTCTCTCTATGATATGATCCCACCTGATTTTCCCCGTCCCACTAACTTTTCCAATATACTCCCTTTTGTATTTTCCCCATTTGTGTATGTCCTTAGTAAATATATTCAGAAAAATAATATTAAACTATGATAGCTTATTATGTTTAAATTAGATATTTATTTATTTGTACCTTAATTTTACTATAAGTAAGTAATAATAATAATGTCTATTTATCTTATGTCTATTTTGTGTTTGTGTTTGTCCCATACAGTTATCTATTATGTAAGAAGTTCTACTAACAAAAGTACTCCAATTCAACCAACCGATCATCAGAGCCTAGAAAACCGTCTGTCCACCGAATATCAGACGTTTCGCCCGATCATCGAACTCAAGACTCCCGGAAGTTAACTGATCATCTGTTGCAAGACTCCTACTTGTTCTACTAAATAAACTTCAGAGGACTATGTCAATGATCAAACACTGGACACTGGCGAAATTCCGGTAACATTACCGAATGGAGGCCATTTAAAAAAGTTGAAGTTGAAGTAAACACAGTTATTCAGTGGAAAGTGTTGTTTTTGTTTTCTTTCTTTAATGTTATAATGGATCACATAAGATATCGTACGTGTGTAGTTCCTCAGTGTAGTAATAACAGTAAAACCACACCAGCTAAATTATTCGTTGATGTGCCACGAAAAGCAGATATACGAAAAAAATGGTTGAAACTAGCAAGACGAAATTTCGATGGAATGTCTGTAACTTCACCGATTTACTTCTGCGAGGATCACTTTGATGTAAGTACTAAGTACACAAATTTACATTACGGTAAATAGGTACATAACACTGCGAACACTTCATATTTAAAGGCGGTGGAATATTAGATGCTATTAATTATGTAAGTAATTACTTTGGATTTTTTGTTTTAGCTACCGAATGACATGGAAAATTACATGAGATACCGAATTATGGGTTATGTAAATAAAATTATGATGAAACCAGGATGTCTTCCATCAATATTTCAATGTCAAACTAATAGAAAAAGAAGTTTCCCATCAACTAGTATGCCTCGACCCGCTGCTATGAAAAGGCAAAGATTGGCCCTAATACAAGAAGCCCTAGAAGATAGTAAATTGAGCAGTAGTAACGAAAATGAAAACACCACTTTGCCTATTAGTAAGTATTAATTCAATATTGAACTTGGGTAGGTCGGTATACCTATTTTTACTGATGAAAAATAATGAACTGTCCATTTCTTTCAGATTTACAAACGGAAGTTGTAGCAGTAGAACATCAATCAAACTATCAAGATAAAGGTGTACAAGCTTTTGTAAAAAGTAAATATTTCAGAAGCAAGTATACCCAAACCAAACATAAATCTCAAGATATAGCAGTGTCACCATTTAAAACATTGACCACAAGTGTTTCAACATCTCCCTTCAAAGTAGAACAACATTCAAAGCCAGCTATGCCTAGTGGTCCTAGTGTTATTAGAAAACTAATTGATCGTTCTGATAGTGACATATCACAGAACAACCCATCATCATCATCATATCAGCCATCATCACCTTCAGTCCAGTCATTAGAGTTTAAATTACCATCGGATAGCAGTAGCTTAAATGAAGAATATTCTAAAATGGAAAAAGAAAGCGAGGCAAAGCAAGCCATAAATGACATGTGTAAAAGAATTAAAACCAAACCTCGTTTATATATCGGCATACCTAATGATTGTTATTTTTTGGTTGATTTGATACATACAAATACCATGATACCTACAGAGCATATATTACTATGCTTAAAAAAAATTAGGTTGAATACAACATTCTCAGAACTTGCAGATCAATTTGGAACATCTGAATCATATGCTGGCAAAATATTTCGGAAGAATATCCCAATAATCTCTAGCATTCTCAAACCATTTATTGTAGACCTAGATAAAAAAAATATTAAAAAATGTCTTCCAATAGCATTTAGACATCGCTACAATAAAGTAAGCTGTTTAATAGACTGTTTTGAAATTGAAATAGCGAAACCCTCAAAGCCACTACATCAAGCTCTAACATGGTCTGAATATAAGAAAGCAAATACAATTAAATATTTAGTATCAAGTACACCTAACGGCTTAATAAATTATATATCATCAGGGTATGGAGGACGGATAAGTGACACATTACTTGTAGAAAAGTGTGGGTTTCTACAACAATTAAAACCTGAAAGCTGGGTTTTAGCTGACCGTGGTTTCAAACACATAGAACAAATGCTAATTGAAAATAAATGTCATTTACTGAGACCCCCAAGTCTAGGTCAAGGTCAAAAGTTATCCAAGCAAGAAGCCATAAAAACAAAACAGATTGCAAGTTTAAGGATTCACATTGAAAGGGTCATTCGTAGAATCCGGGAATTTTCTATGTTGAAACCACATTCTGTTGTGAATTCGAAGTTGATAAGTATGCTAGATTATTGCATGATAATAGCATGTGCTCTTATCAACTTACAAAGTAGCATTGTCTTTTAAATTATATACATCCCAATAACAGGCACCAGATTATGTTAAACACTATTAGTTAGTACTTTACTATTTAATGTCTATAACTAAGTTAATGTTAACATACTGATTTAAATAGCTATTTTTGTTCAGTGGCTTCTTTGAAACTGAAACATATTGTTGTCACCTGTAATGTTTGTAGTATATTTCACTTATAGTATTATATTTAATTCTGGGATTTGAGTCTAAATATGTGTCATATAAAAGAACAAGTAGCTGATTATTTAAAGAAATGGGTATGACTGATAAAATTTAGTACAGAGGGCGCCAGTGTGAAACTATCCATTTCTACCCGCCATCTCAAAAGAGTTTTGAAGGGGTTGTGGCTATAAGTAGATGGAGCTAAGGGGTTGATGGGCATTCCTTTTTGAAATTTTATATGAGAAAGATCGAACAGTTGTCAATATAAATTCTTACATTTATTTAATTGATTTACTTTTACTCAATTGATAACAATATTTTGTACTTCTTTTCACTTTGTATTTCTCGCTTGTGTCATCTTAAATAAAAGGTTTTTTGATACTTAGGAAACCACTTAGATTTGCATACAATTTTTGTAATGATTTCTCATACTGACTGGCCTCGTGGCTTAGTTGGTAGTAGCTCTGCCTGCGAAGCCGAGGGTCGTGGGTTCGATTCCCACCCAGTGCAAATATTTGTGTGATTAATTCAAATGTTTGCACTGTGTCTGGGTGTTTCTATGTATAATAAGTATGTATTTAAAACTATATAAGTATTATATCAGCTCTCTGGCCGCCATCATACAAGCTTTGCTTAGTTTGGGGTCAGATGGTGTTGTGTGTGAATTGTCCACCAATATTTATTACACCTAATTACTATTTTAATCACGTGATTTTTACATCTATATATATATAAAAGCGAAAGGTCACTCATCAAGGAATCTCAGAAACTACAAATCTGAAATTTTGCATGGAGGTCCCTTTTAGCACATAGGCGCTCGCTAAGACGGGGTTTTGTGAAATTCAACCCCTAAGAGGGTTAAACAAGGGATGAAAATTCGTGATTTTCAAAGTTATCAAATTTTGTATCTATATATCACTAGACACGAAGCAATTAAATGTTTGTTCTATCAATTTTGTAATTTCGAACTGTACGGGGGTGAAATGGGGGATGAATGTCAATATGGAAGTTCCCAACCGTTGCAGATAAAACCATGAAACTCTGTATATAGACACTTGACACGAAGCAAACGAATATTGGTTCTAGCAATTTTGTAATTTCGAGCTGTATGGGTATGAAATTGGAGTTGAAAAGAGGGACGAATGTCTCTTACGCTTTCACACCTAAACAACTGAACCGATTTTGATAAAATTGTATGAAATTGTTTTATTATATGCTGTTTTAAGTAACCATAAATGTGTCTGGGTATAACAATAGGTACTGCCTGAGTTACCATAGTATTTATTTCACGCGAACGAAGTCGCGAGTACCAGCTAGTTATAAATAAAATCTATTGTCAATTTAATTGAATATATATGTTTGTATCACTACATAGTAGAAAACAAATTAACTTCCCGTGTCTCTCTGTCCCTGTGTATGTTTAGATCTTTACAACTACCTAACAGATTTTGATGCGGGCTTTTTTAATAGATACGAGTGATTTAAGAGGAAGGTTTTTGTGTAGAATACATGCATAGTACAGTAGAGAGACACTGATAATTAATAAAAATCTAAACAATGTCATTAATAAACACAATTTTTGCGCTTAAATTGCAAACCCTGGCTGAACCCTGTGAGATAGATAAAAATAATGTACTGCAGTATTGTACACCTAAAAAGGTCTACAAAAAAGCTCATGGTATGTGTCTATCTCGTAGGGATAACCCACAATAACTATTTTAATATTGTATTTACTGTAAATTTTAGCAAATAAAACATAGCTGATCATGAAAATCAAATTTTATTTTCTACTTTCATACAGAATAGGATATACATTATTTTTCCAAAATTGGCATATGCTTGATATATAGTGCTTAACTAAAGCTTCATCATAATGAACTAACAACATTTCCACGTGGTTGGTGATTTCGAAGTTAGGATCAGCAACACAAAAGTAACAATTTTTCAAATTTGTCACAAACATTTGGATTTGCATTTGTACCATGTATTTTTTTGCCACTTTATTATCTTTTAAATAACTTTTGTATGTTTTTTCACTGGTAGGACATTTTATTTCAATACAAAATTTATCATCATAAATACCATCTGGTGAACCAGCAATGAATGGGTATTGACAGGAAATAAATAAGCCACATTCCTTCACTTTCTTACCTAATCTCTTTTCCACTGCTATTTTCACTTTGTTTTCTAAATTCCTTCCTCTCATCATGGCTTTTGTGTCAGGAATTTTGGCTCCCATTATCATTGCGATTAAAGACCCATCTGTGGTATGACATTTGCTTACTTCGTAAGCTCTTGAAGCTGTAACACGCCCATATCTCAGTTCATACCACAACTTGTTTTTGTATTGTGC
Organism: Ectropis crepuscularia; assembly: GCA_963693475.1. Classification (NCBI taxonomy): domain Eukaryota; kingdom Metazoa; phylum Arthropoda; class Insecta; order Lepidoptera; family Geometridae; genus Ectropis; species Ectropis crepuscularia. Next base: position 9,259,235 of record OY856339.1, read on the forward strand.
CCGAGTATTTTGTTCAATTCTTTTAATATTTTCTTCGATAAAATACTGTGAAATCTTATTTAAAAATAAGTCATAATCACCATCACCACCATATTCTAAAACTAAATAGTGAAGTGACAATTTCTCGTAATCTTCCATTCTGTTTATTTTATACTTCAATAATTCACAGTTTGTAACACCTCGATTTGCCGCTGCTTCAAGAAATTGTTCCAGCATGTTTTTTTGCAGAGTAGCCTGTGTAGAGCATGGATTTCTTTCATTTGACAGATCCTTCGAATTTATAAACTTGAGACTAGTGCCAACTTGAGCCAGTTTCGATTTTTTCCAGTAACACTGCACTTCAGTACTGGACGGTTCCTCACTTCTCCTGTGGACCCACATCAGAAAAGCTACAGCATGTTTGCAGCCCCCAGTTGATGCAGCACAATCATGACACTGTACGCTTACAATTTTACCTTGTTTTTCGTCAACTATCATAGTCACTGCGTACAATTTTGAATGAACTTTGTGTTCTGGACACACCTTACATTTAATAGTACACATGTCAGAATCACGCCGAAGTTGTACGTATCCTATCGCGTCATCACCGTAAGACTTTCTCGCCGATCTGAAAAGATGTAAAAACAATAAGTTTTAAATCTTGAAGTAATAGAAAGTACATAATATAACTACGAGTACAATAAATATGTTAGGTTAGACTGACATTTATTTTATACTGGAAACAAATAACAGGTGAAACAAGGGATTAAAGTTTATATGAAACTTTCTATTCCTTGGACATTTTGCATGAATACTTACATAGATGTTTTAACATTTCTAAATTCAGCAGCACAGAAGTCAGAATTTGTGGCAAAGAAATTTCCAACCATGAACATATCCACTCTTGGGAGATTTCGGCAGTCAGCTTTTCAGTTATTTGATAACCTGCTTCCATAGTTAAAACGTGTTGTTTTAATTACTGTTCCTCAATTGTAATAGTTTTAAATACTTTAAAAACGGCAAAGAATCGTAAAATTCGCAAATACTCTATACAAAATACTGTTATTTAGACACAGTTGACGTCACGCGCTGTGATTGGTGTTTCGTTTACGGCGGCCAACAGATGAAAAATATTAGAAATATTAAACTTTATTAATTGAATTAAAATTATAAATCAGTATTCCTTCGTGTAAATTTTAATTAAATGGTTATTTCACTTCATAAATGTACTAACTAACTTAATTTCATATTTTTTTGTGACTACTGTCCGGTACCCTATTATAGCTTACGAGTTTTGCTATTGTATTTAAGAAACGATGTATTTTTTTTATCTAAAAATCTAAATTTCATCTATCTAACTCGCCTGATGTTAAGCGACGATGTAGTTGTAGTGCATGATGAGCGTGCTTACCTAGTAGAAACCGATTCTCTCTCGATTTGAAGACACTAAGATTGTAACCATTAGGAAAAACTCACTCTGGTAACGCACTCCAAAGCTCAGGCGTTCTTTTCACAAAAATAGAATCAAAGCTCTTCGTTCGAGTCTTTGGAACGTCAACCGTGAAACGATCAAAGACTAATTCGTATTTGTATAAATTTTCTATCAAAACCATTCCGTAGTTTCTGCATGAGATATTATCAAACATACCATATGGATGCATTCATTCACCAAACTTTCGCAATTAGAATATTATTATGATTACAGATTGTAACTTACGTTTTTAACTTACCGCAAACTTACTGACTTGCTGGAGAAGATGGGGCGGCCGGGCCGGCCAATTTGTCCTCCAACGATAGCGACTATGAGTCCGCGCCGCCACTCTATTGCCATCTGTTGCTCCCCAACCGGACCCGGGGATCATTCTCTATATCGGGGTCAGGCTCCTGGGTTCACGGACCCAGGGAAAGTCAGGGCCAAGTGATCGGCCTCGTAGCCCCTACGCGGTGGCCGCTTCAGGGATTGGTGGTACTTTCTTGATTATCTCTATGTTGAGAGCTTCGTTCTTCGCGTTCGTGACTTGCCTGGAGAAGGTCTCCTGGGAGGGCCAGTCAGCCGTCAGCGGCACGGACACTGGCGGTAGTAATTACTTACTCTGTGACTGGCGGCACAGAGTATTAAGTAAGCACTACGTCATATGACTGGCGGCGCGGCATGTTTTTGGCTGCTCGCCATGAATCGCACAAACCAGTTTGTGTGCAGTAACGCAGATGCGTGATTTTCATAAGAGCTAACGTCGTGAATGAACTGCCTCTGTCCGTCGTGTGCGTTGTGTACGCGCCGCGGACAGCGGCGAGCATCGACGTGCAGTCGCGATCTTTATTGATTCGCGGGCAAAAAGGCCGATCCTTCGTTGGCGTTGGGCTTCACTCTTCACTGTGCATTATCCATCATCGAAATTGCATTTTGAAGCTCGAACGAGTACGCGCATGCCATATCCATGGCGCGTTATTGCAAACGAGTTTATGATCTAAAATACATGTGAATTCTAATTAATTTTTATCGACTTAATCGTACCTACGCGTTAACATTGTAGGTACCTACTAAACAGTTTGAAATTTTAAATCTGGGTGATTTTTTATGAGGTGGTCATCAAAATTGTAGCAATTTTCATACACATTAAGGCAAAAACTATGCTTTTATCCTATTAATACTTATTATAAATGTCAACGTTTAGCTATTTGTTGCTCAATTACGTCAGAACGAATCTGGTTGAAATATGGAACACAGATTATAGTCTGGAAGAACACAAAGGCAACTTTTTATCCCGAAATAAAGAGTATGGGAACTATACTGGTAAATTTTCATTCCAGACTATAATCTATCTTATGTTCCAAATTTCAGCCCGATCCGTTCAGAAGTTTCGACATGATTGAGCAAAAAACATTGACATTTATAATTTTAGTAGGATTTATAAGTACCTTTGTTAGATGCTGTTTCTCAATTGATTCTTCTAGCGTCTTCCATATCTACTCAATCGTTAAGGGACTCAAAATAAATAGAAACAATATTTTGTGCCACATTAGATTAGGCAGCAACTTATCCGAAAAACGTTACCAAATCTTTTAAATTCCTACAATAACTATGAAAATTGGACATTGCGGTCGTAACTTAATTGATATAGATATAGGTAATGGTACGAGTTTTTCTACCACTTTTTGAAATAGTTTTTGTATTACCTATTTTTCATACGCGCATGTCATGTATTAGGGGCGCACTGCCAACAGCTAATAGGTACGAGTTCATGCAAAGGATCATGAAATATAATTTAGTTATGTTAATACAGTTAGATTAACGCTAAGTCTGGAAGAACACATAGGCTACTTTTTATCCCGGAAAAATAACGGGAACGGGAACTACGCGGGTAAAACCGCGGGGCACTGCTAGTGTTTCATATAATAAGGACAGGTCACAAGGATAGCCGATTCTATTTATACAATTTTAAAACGGTAAAGGTTTACTACATAATATAAATATAATATAGATTATATCTATCTATTCTATGATATAGGTTTAAATGTTGTAGGTAGTGAATGAGTCCTTTTAAGTACATGTAAATAATAAAGTGGCCAAGTGCGAGTTGGACTCGCCCATGAAGGGTTCCGTTGCAGCAAGTAACATAATATACATAGTACACATAGTTCTTGTAGTTCGTTGTAACTTTGGACGAAGTTTCAATAATAGTGTATATTATGACGTACTAAAAAAAAACTACTCATCAGATCGAGTTCAAACTAATTTTCGTTGGTAGTTTACATGGTAATGTACATCATATATTTTTTTTAGATTTTTCATTCTCTTACTTTAGAAGTTAGAGGGGGGGGGGGACACACATTTTACCACTTTGGAAGTGTCTCTTGCGCAAATTATTCAGTGTAGACGAAAATGATTTTAGAAACCTCAATATCATTTTTTAAGACCTATCGATAGACACCCCACACGTGTAGGTTTGATGAAAAAAAAATTTTTGAGCTTCCGTTATCAGTATGGGGGGCAACCCTAATTTTTCTTTTTTTTAAATTTTTTTGTTCAAATCTTAATGCGGTTCACAGAATACATCTACTTACCAAGTTTCAACAGTGTAGTTCTCATAATTTCGGCAAAAAGTGGCTGTGACATACGGACGGACAGACAGACAGACATGACGAATCTATAAGGGTTCCGTTTTTACGTTTTACGGAACCCTAAAAATGTAGGTACAAGGTACTTGAAATTATTTTTTAAAGAATTAGCAATTAGCTACATAAATAAGTGCATCAATAAGCTGTACTTATAACATAGAATAGATAATACAGACTTATAATCAAAACGATTTCGATACGTCATCTCTGACGCTCCCACTTCTTGTTGCGAGCATCACCTTCGACCACAGCGTCACTTACCATCAGTAGCCATGTAGTCAAACACAGACTTAAATTACCTAAGTGCGTTAAAAATAAATGTAACGAGCCGTTTCAAACGAGATAAATATCGCGACATCGCGCTCGTCATTTAGATATTGAAGATGGTATTGCCTATAGAGGCATAGGCCCTGTAATTTATCTCGAAACATTGTTCTTCAAATCGGACAATAGTGTTTTTGGCAGATTATTGCTTGGCGGTAAAAAAACTGGCAAGAAGTGCTACTTCCCCAGGCTAACTCTGCAAACAGTCCTACCTGTGTCGTAATTTTTACAAATTACATTCGTAATAATCATTCGTTAGACAGACATTTTCGTAAATTTTATTGTCGTTAGAGCTATTTTTGATTCTCCGTTTACGTTAATACAACCCATAAAAACGGTAAAGTCATGTAGGTAACAAGCCGTTGTTCCCGTGGACTTTACGTATGTATGATATGTACCTACCTAAGTTCAGATAAAATTAAATAGGAAAATAGTTGGTTATCCCACTACATACTAAACTTACCGCCATCTAGTAGGTACGTAGTAGGCACAGAAATCTAAATGATAAGGTATTTAGATTTCTGTGGTAGTAGGTATGAAGCAATATTTTTTTGCGAACGAATCATTGGTCGGCAAATCACGTATAAAGTAAAAAACATCAACAGTCCACTAAACGTTCCCACTATTGGGACTCGGGGCCTTCTCTCGCAAGGAGAGAGTTTAGACCATAATCCACCACGCTGGCCCAGTGCGGGTTGGTGGATGACACATGACTTCGAAAGATTCTAAACATAAAAAAAAATTACGAAATTAAATTTAAAATAGAATATATCGCACATTTAGAATTGAAATGGCTTAGCTGATAAAATCAACGAAACTATTATTTCATACTCGTATGTGCATCGAACGGCATAAAGTCCAGAAAAAAAACATACAAAACAATAACGAAGATTGTAAAGTTGTGTTGTATAATAGCGCTTTACCCTAAGTATTATAAACAAAAAATAAAAAGTCAATTTATTCAAAGCGTTTACAAAACAACAAGATTTTTTTATTAAACCACTAGTTCCAAAGTAATCTACTTTGGTTTTGCAGTGTATAGTACCTAATGACTTCTGGGTGGCTTCTGAAGATAACTTTATTCAAATAAAACTGTACCAAAAATCACCATTAACATTTACCTATTTCACAGGGGACATGACCCCCCCCCCCCCCAAATCGTAAATTTCAAATTAAAATCTAAAAAAAAATCAAAATCCTACTATAATCCTACTAATATAGGATAAATGTGAATGTATGGATGTTTGTTGCTCAATCACGTCCTAACGTATGAACGGATCGGGCTGAAATTTGGAACACAGATAGATTATAGTCTGGAAGAACACATAGGTTTTTATCCAGAAAAAACAACGGGAACGGGCACTACGCGGGTAACACAGCGGGGCGCTGCTAGTAATATTATAAATGTCAATGTATGGATATTGGATGTTTGTTGCTCAATCACGTCCTAACGTATGAACGGATCGGGCTGAAATTTGGAACACAGATAGATTATAGTCTGGAAGAACACATAGGTTTTTATCCAGAAAAAACAACGGGAACGGGCACTACGCGGGTAACACAGCGGGGCGCTGCTAGTAATATTATAAATGTCAATGTATGGATATTGGATGTTTGTTGCTCAATCACGTCCTAACGTATGAACGGATCGGGCTGAAATTTGGAACACGGATAGATTATATTCTGGAAGAACACATAGGCCACTCTTTATCCCGGAAAAACAACGGGAACAACGGGAACGGAAACTTCGCGGGTACCACCGCGGGGCGCTGCTAGTATCTAATATTAACGCGGGAAAACAACTAGAACGGCAACTACGTGGGTGAAACCGTCGGGTGCTACTAGTAAAGTCTTTTTTACTCGATTTCTTGTATTTCTACTCGTGACCCCTTCCCCCCCAAAATCCGAGACTGTAACTGGTGACCCCCTTCAAGATTCGAGGCTGGGACCGCGCCTGACTGCTGATAGAAGTGAAAAGAGAATGTTATATAGTGTTAAACAGTACTAGTGTAGCACAATACAGGGGCGTAGCTAGCGCCGTATATGCCGTATCAATTATACGGGGCCCCGAGTCACGGGAGCCCCCGACGTGCGTAAGCAAAATAAAAAAAAACTTGCCAATTTTTCTAATTTTAAACTTCCAAAAAGTTACCTAAGAACTTCAAAGGGGCATGATCGCCTGTCAGACCTGTCACTATTGCCCATAGAAGCAGAAATTTTAGACAAACTGAAGTCATCATCAGCTATTAAAAAGGCCAGTATGGTACCTAAAATATTTAATATAGATTGTTTCTAAAAAAAAATTGAAAAAAGAGACATAATTTTATGTAAGTAAACATTTTTTTTTCCTTTGTAAGTAATCGTTACCCTTCATAATCTTTACTCCCAAAAATTTTTGTATACGGGGCCCCGCCAAGGCACGCTACGCCACTGGCACAATACGTCATCTTAACTACAAATACACTGATATTACTCATGTCAGTAATGTCACAAGATTTCGCCCATCCAAAAAGCGGCGTCCCGCTCCGGTGCTCAGCGCCCTTTCCGACGATACGGCGATACATTTGCATCTCAGCAACGAAAGCCCATAAAACTTTCAACTACTATAAAGAGCTCAATGCGTCGCTACAGAAGTTTTGACTCCAAAAAACCACACAAATATAACAAGAAATATATTTATTATTGCTTATGAATTAAATATCAATTATAACAAAAACCTCAAACTTATTATCCTTAGGTTCATCTATGATTTGCATAGCAGAGTATGTAATAGCTTTAACCTCAGTTCCTTGTGGATGTTTTCCGATTTGGAATTCTTCTCCATAGCATTTGCAAACTATCCGAAATTCTTCTGTGTTAAATTCTGTGATTACCAACTTCTTACATATTAAGAATGGTTCAACAGAAAATAGAAATAGTAATTCATCAAGGAAATGATATAGAAGACCCATCATGTCGTCAGCATTGGCTTCTATTGTGTGTACTTGTTTGATTTGAACATAGTCCATTTCTGTCATATAGCCAAACATTGCCATGCCACATTGTTCAAATGTCTCCTTCAGACTGTCACCCCAAGCATGCAACCTGGAAATTAAATGAGCCCAATTAAATTGTTTGTCGGTTAATTTGTATTTGGTGTTAATATCTTTATAATGGATCTTTATATTGTGTGTGTGGTGTGTTAGTAATTAAAATGCTCCTGAACAGCTGGACCCATTTTGATAAAAATTTTTGTGTGTGTTCAAATGTATTCTAGAATGGTTTAGACTTTTAGATTAACAATTAATGTTTTTTATCCTTTTTTGTTCAATAGGTAGTGCTGAGATCAAGTACTTTTTTTAGAACTTTTGTTACTTTATACAGGATAACATCTGACATGTCTACTAGTAATTTCAAGTATTAAGTATTAAGCTTTTGCAAGTGGCTTTCCTATAAAGTTAGGTAAGTTAGTTCATAGTTTTACTGATGCTATGAACGCTTCAAACTAATATGGAATCCAATTCATCTACACCAGTTTGGACACCGACCAGGGGTCTAAAACACCATCTACAACCTGAACACCTCATCCAACCATCAATCACTCGTGGAATATCAATGCCACAAGTCAGAACAGTAACATCAAGGCTGTTTTACTCGGACTGTCTATACTATACTGAGGGTGGTTTTGGATAGGTAGCCCTGACCTGGACCAAGAAACTAGCTTATGTCTATATTCCTAAAAACTGTGGTCCAATTAATCACCTAGGGTTTAAACACAAAATTAAAATCCATGTTTTTTTTGTTTTCACATATTTATAATAATAATAATAATCTTGCTAACGGCGAGTACTTGCACAGACATAACCTAGTAGCCAGGATCATCCATCAGCAACTTGCTCTTAGATACTGTCTTGTTGAGTCCGAGGTGCCGTACGCACCTCTGCCAGTTCTCGAGAATGGTTGTGCGTTGCTCTACTGGGACCGTTCTATCATCACGGACAGGACTATTGTCGCCAATAAGCCTGATATCGTGCTGGTAAACCGGTCTCAGCGCCGGGCTGTGATCGTAGATATCACCGTACCACATGACGAGAACCTCGTGAAAGCCAAGAAGGACAAGCTAAGCAAGTACCTTGACTTGGCTCATGAGGTTACCGCCATGTGGGATGTTGATTCGACGATCATAGTCCCAATAGTCGTGTCGGCTAACGGCCTTGTAGCGAAAAGTCTCGACCAACACCTTAAGAGACTTTCGCTAGACGGTTGGATCAAGGGTCAGATGCAGAAGGCGGTCATCCTCGACACAGCACGCATCGTCAGGAGGTTCCTCACTCTGCAGCCCTAACCACCGGTAGCTTGGGCACTGCCCCGCTGCTGGCGGCACCCTAGTTTTTAAGTTTTTTATAATGTTTATTTTATGTATGTATTGTAAAAAATTTAAAAACTAAGAAGACAAATAAATGACTGAAAATAATAATAAACTTTATTTCGGATAACTATGATCCATACAAAAATATTTGCAGACATTTAATATTAAAATAATATTTTGTTGGTGCACTACATCTTTTTGTCTTCTACCGATGCTATTAGTGAACTGGGTATGGAGTAGCTTGGTTTGCAGAAATTATAATAAAGTCAAAACAATAACCTGGTGAGTATTATTGTAATGTAGAGTAAAGACAATTGCTTAATCCGTTCATTCATAATCTGTTGATTGCGCTGTGTGGTTTAGAAATTCTAATGCAAGTTTCTCAATGGAACAAAGTTAACATCTAAGTTATAACCTAAAATTATAGTAAATATGAATGTACAAAGTATGCCTATATTGAGTAGGATATTCTTAGCTGTAGCTATAAATACCTGGTAATACAATCGTTTTTTATACTATTACCCCATTTTATACCATCGTTTTTTTACACTAATTATTTATTTTCAGAAATATTATAACAACAAGAGATTTCAATAACATTAGTCATAGCTAAATTGCATCATAATATTGTAAGATAATCATTTTTCAGATAGAACTTATTACAATTTAAATAAATAGGTTTAATACGTACTGAACATCCGCAGTATGGTCCAAATCTGTAAACAATAAGAGTGAAATATAATAATCAAATAATTACTCTGTAGTACCACAATCAGCACAATAAGTCCAATAATAAGTACTTTTCCTTACATTCATATTTAACAGGTGGTAGTACGAAATCTTCCTGGGTAAATTCACCTAGTTCTTCGTCCATAGTTACAAATACAATTATTCGATTAATTACAGGCACAGTGTTTATAAATAAGTTTCTAATAAACCATTAAACCAAAATCCACAATTCCACACCTGAACTTTTTTGACACTGAAATGAAAACATTCCAGTTTTTGATAGTGACATTGACAACCATTTTGCGAGTGGGTGAGTGGGATACATTTTTGATTTATTCGAATAAGAATATAATTAATCGACTAAAAACAAGAAAAACGCAACACAAAAAGATGGAGACTTTCTCCTAAGGTTCCGATTTATCATAGTACTTTTATTTAAAAAAGTATACCTACTATTTAAAACGACGTATAAACGATCGTACATATAAATCTTCAATTTTCTAAAATAAATAAAAACGCCTTCCACTCTACTTTTGTAGTTTTTACATAAAATTTATAAAATGCTGGTTATTTTATAAATTTTATGTAAAAACTACAAAAGTAGAGTGGAAGGCGTTTTTATTTATTTTAGAAAATTGAAGATTTATATGTACGATATCCGAAATCATGTTTTTGTGCATTTGTGCATACAAAGCCTTTCAACAATTTATTTAGTAGATTACGGAATTTGGATCTGTCAAAATTAAATATTGGTTTTTGTTCCATTTGGAATTTGAAGGAGTTCAATTTCAATTGTTTTTCTCTTTTCTCTGATTTTATTTCAAGTCCAACAATCAATTTCTGAAATTATTTCCATTTTTCTAGTTAATTTTCTAATTTAATATGGATCCGCTTGCTGTTTTACAAAATAGAATTGAGCAACTGGAAGCAAAGCTAGGGCTCGCTGCTGCTGATGCTCCAATTGAGAGTCAGCAAGGGGACTCTGCCACTGCGAATCTTTTGAATACCGCCCAGGCTATCAATAATGCCACCGCAGGCCATGAAAAGCTAAATCAAGCAATGCAAATGGCCACTGAATTGAATAACTACACAGATCCAAATTATGTTGAAAATGTAAGTTTTCTCATGTAGGTCATAACAATTTAACAATGTGTGCCTCATGCTACCGTGCTTACTTTACTTATCTATATTTCAGATGAAACAGAATAATATGCACATGCAAGAAGTGGCTGCAGCTGAACCTATGATTCGTCATCATTGTCAGTGCATGCATCGCTGTCAGCAGGTATCAATATTGTTGTTATTATGTTAAGTTGCAATTGACAGCTGTTTGTTCTGATGTCAACTTTTAATTTCCTGTAATATTTATTACTGTCATATATACTATACTAGCTGACCCCGCAAACGTTGTTTTGCCTTAGTGAACAACCCTTGTCACTTAGGAGTATGAAAAATAGCTAGTAGCCGATTCTCATACCTACAGAATATGCATATAAAATTTGGTTAAAATCAGTAAAGCCGTTTCGGAGGAGTAAGGAAACAAACACTGTGACACGAGAATTTTATATATAAGATATACTAATATTATAAAGCTGAAGAAGTTTTTGTTTGAATGTGCTATTTGATATCAGGAACTACTGAATCTATTTCAAAAATTATACCACTGTTGGATAGGAACGTGATCCATGAGTGCTATATTATCTATAGATCAATTGGAGGTTATATATTATGTACCATGGGTGAAACCGGGGTGGACCCCTATTGTATAATAAATTAAATGTAAGTGGGCATCTAACAAAATAAATATTAACTAACATTATTCCACTATAATGTTACAAAAATAAGTATAACTCAAAATATGTATCACAATGTTTTGATGTGTCTACAAAAAAGAGCTTGATGACTTATACCCAAATTTTATTTGTGATCTACAGATTTTTGTATTTTGCCATATTAAAGTGATATTTAATTATCATTATATTATTGCCATGATGCCATGCCAAAGATAAGCAAGTCAACTGACTGATGGTGTCTTGTTTATGTATTACAATATTTATAATTATTATTACTCATTAAAACTATGTTGTTACAATATAGTGCGCTATGTGGAGATTGTAGGTGGCAAAAGCAGTATCTTGCTAAGACAAAAGTTTTTAGAAAGTTACATGGGGCAGTGGAAATAGATTAGCCAACACTCAAAACGAACATAAATCTGGTATTGCTGAGTAGCCCTGTAAATGTTACAGGAGAATAAAGATTTTTTAATGAATTTGTTACACAGGGGGCACCAGTTATGGAATCTGAACCAATTCAGGAGGCGGTCCAAATGCAGGAGCCTGTGAACAATATGCATGCAGCTGCTGCTGAGGTGAAGGCTGCGGCAGATGTGGTGCGTAGTATTGAACCTGTTTATATTTAAGTTCCTCAAATCAGATCAATAGCTATTGTTGATCACCTTACAACAAGACCAGACTTATTGCCAAGAAACTGTCAAGAGAAGAAGATTTTATGTAAACTAAAGAATAAAAATCTTATACTTTTTATAGGAGTAGGGTGTAGTACACAATTCTAGAAATATATGAAAGCCCAGAAGTCTTCTGTATTTCTGAGTAAATCTACCAAACAAAATTCGATGCAAACATGTGTATAAAATAATTGTATTTAGACGTAATGTTTACCCATTGTATGTCATTACAAATACCTAACTATAAACAAATTCATGAAGTGACTGATGTTGACTTAGTCAATTTATTTAAAGAATGTGACTTGAAAAATATAATTATTTTAATACTGCTCTACCTACCACTTTTCAGGTATCTCAAGGCATTCAAGAGCTAGCAGAAACATGTGGCACTGCCGCTGCAGAGGCTTCGGAACAACTAGCAGACATTGCTCAGAAAGTAGAACAAGCAGAAATGAAAATGTTCCCACGAAGAAGAAATGGCCTTGACTGAACACTGTTTTTATGTCAATGTGGTCTTATGGTGCTTTGGAAATTCTTTGTTTCAATATTGTTCAAAAATACTATACTAAATTATTATTGCAGTGTAGGAAAATAATTTAATTAAAATTTATTATTTATTTAATTATTGAGTCAAGTGTCATAAGCTGGTGTACCTAAATCCATACAAAAAAAAATGAAATTAATTTTACTTTGAATTTTTATCATTGGCAAATCAGCTTTTGCAGCTAGACTATCACAAATAAATTACGTGTCTAATATATAAGTCAATCTTTTATTTCAAATTAAAAAATAATAACTGTATTGTGGACCGGTCTTTTCTATTTGATGGTTAGAATCCATGCAGTGGTAAAATAGGTGGGTTCCCAATGAGTCACACCAAACGAGTCACACTGTCTCTATAGGTCGTTTTTTCCCAACCAGTCACACTGTTACTCGTTGCAACTTTCTCTACTAGTTTATATTCCCATTGAGTCTCACTGTTACGCTAGTGTAACTTGTTGGGAAAAAAATCCCAATGAGTCACAGTGTGATGGTGGGAATATATTTATATAGGCCTCAGTAGTTTAGTTCCTACCTTTGATGATAGTGATGGTTTGTTCCCGTTCGTCCCCAAATCGTCGTCCCCACATCGTCGTCCCCACTGGGGACGAGTGGAAAAAAAAAGTTTCGTTCGTCCCCAGTGGGGACGAATGGGAAAAAAAAAGTTTCGTTCGTCCCCAGTGGTAAGGATTGGAACTCATAAATATTTATTTAAAAAAAAAGATTTATAATTTAATACGTATTTTAATTCGTTTATTTTTTTACGTTTGTATTTTCTTAATGTTTGCTTAAATTATTGCCCGGGATAAAAAGTATGTATTCTTCCAGACTAATCTAACTGTATTACAAATTTCAGCCTGATCCGTTCATACGTTACGGCGTGATTGAGCAACAAACATCCAAATATCCAAACATAACATCCATACTTTGATATTTATAACATTAGTGGGATTACGATGAATGTTTATAATACATCACAATAAAGTATTAGAACTTTTTAATTATTTCAACCATAATGTTGTTATCATTTCTTTTTGACTCTCGGTCAATAGCGGAAAGAGTGGGAAATAAAAAGTTCCAATCGTCCCCAGTGGGGACGAACGAAACTTTTTTTCCCCACTCGACCCCAGTGGGGACGACGGGGCGGGGACGAACGGGAACAAACCATAGTGATAAATGTGTAGGTGTTACTGGTACTGGAGAGGAAATGAAACCACGTCACTGTATAAACTGCTGACTATATTGATCTTAATACACAAGTGACGCGGGGCGAGAGACTAATCGCTCTACCGCTGTCATCTGCTTATATACTAAATCTTACCACATAAGTACGTGCTCTTAGCCCCTACATACACCCTTTTCTTAAAAAAAAAAAGGAGAAAAACATAAGCTAACAACATAAGATAACAATCCAAAAAAACATACTTATATCACAAATTGTTTACACTATAATATATCTATGATAACTATCAACTCGTCACATGTTTTTTTTCTGCTTGTTATGCACATTTCCTTCCGTGCTAACCTCAAGGTGGTTCATTGACATATTGACGTCGAACCGCTTTGCTCACTCAGCGTTCTAGTTTGCACTAATGACTATTGATTTATATTTCCTATTACGTGACGCATATCACTTGCAATCCAATCTTTAAAATATACAATACCCGAATAAATCGCCAGAAGTTCCTTGTCGTATACACAGTACATTCCGTGGGCTTCTTTGCAAAAATAATCGAGGGTTCTCCAAAGACCCTTTTCCTTCTGTGCAATACCGCGCCTATACTAATGTCTGACGCGTCTGTCATAAGAGTGAACCTTGCCCCTGGACCCGGGTCCTATAACTTGGCAGCATTTTGTAACGCTCTAATTGCCTCTTTAGCCCATATTGTCCCTTTTCTTTGCACATTGTCTGTCAATATCTATCAAAAATTCTCTATACTCTTGCAGCGTTTGGTATGCATGCTCTATAAAAATTAAACATACCCAAAAACCTGCGTAACTACTCTACTGTCTCCGGTTTGAGATAGTCCTGAATAACCTTGACTTTGTCAGGCAAAGGACTTATTCCATTTTCCGAGACTTCGTAACATAAAAAATCTATTTTACTTTTCTCAACATACATTTAGCTATTTCAACTTCCATTTAATATATCTGTAAACGTTCAAATAACCTACGCAAATGCTCTTTATGCCAGGTTGCATTTTTCGAGACAATTTGTTATGTTATCTAAGTTTCTAAGTACGCATACAAAAGTAATTATTCAACGTTACTAACGCTGTCATTGACACCATTATTCATTTGTTCTATGTCAGCTAAAACGTTCGTGTTTATAAATCTTTGATAGTCTGCGGTCTGCGCTGCATTGCGTAACCCAAAGGTCAATCTCGTAATTTCGAATTGCTGTTTTTCTATATCCTCTGTACTATTTTTCTACCGCCAGCTTAAAATTCCTTGAACAATCGGCTCCAATTATCGGCTGTTTAACATTGCATAGCAATTTTCTTCAACCGGAAATGGAATCTGCACAGCCACTCTGGATCACCTGGTCCCCTTTTCTTCCGCGAACCAGTCCTATTTTCGCTCCCTTTTTGGCGGCTTCTGCTTCTTCCGCGTTCTTGGCCTTGAACCTTACTGCGTAGTGAAGCTACTTCTAACTCCAGCTTCCTCATCTGCTTGACTAGCTCCGTGAGAGGTAAATGGAGTACCTGTTCGTTACTCCCGGACACAGCAGCGATGTCGTAGCACGTGGCGTTCTCTATAATTTTGTTCGTGTTGCTAAGTTCTTGTCGCGCAGCACTATCCTCATAGACCTGCAGCAGTCGGTCTTGCAGCGCCGTATACTTGTTGTTCACCGGCGTCTGGAATGAGTCTCTCCCCAATTTTGATACAACCTTGTTGAACTTTCCTCCATCCCCTTGTTTCTGCGATGCCATCACTGCTTCAAACTGGGCCAACCATAACCGCGGCATGTCAACCCAAAAATCTGGAAGTCTCGTTGACACACCTATAGCGGCCAGGGCACAATCAGCGGAATTCGTTCGCTCGTCTTTCATGCCCTGCTGACCCACTTGCCCACTTACTGGTGCAGCGTGCGGAAACATTGTTCAAAAACAATTTACTAACGCAGTAACACCAACAAAAAAAAAATCTGAATCTTCTCTTCAACTCAATCTGATCAATCGTCGGGGTCACCACTGTAACCACCACTGAATCACGTCGGGCTGGATCACGTCGGGGTCACCACTGTAGGTGTTACTGGTACTGGAGAGGAAATGAAACCACGTCACTGTATAAACTGCTGACTATATTGATCTTAATACACAAGTGACGCGGGGCGAGAGACTAATCGCTCTACCGCTGTCATCTGCTTGTATACTAAATCTTACCACATAAGTACGTGCTCTTAGCCCCTACAAATGTGTAGACTCGAAAATACAGTACCAAAGTTGTTTGTGATTGTGAAGTCTCAGACGTTTAGTGACTGAGATGATTGTGACATTTATTGTCTCAGAAATTTACTATAGGCCGAACCATACAAATCTGAGGATGGGAAGTTAGTTACAAAATGTGATAAAGATTGGGTATTGCGCAGTTGTATAATTCGGTCTAAGTAAATTTTTAGGGTTCCGTACCCAAAGGTTAAAAACGGACTCTATTACTGAGACTTGGCTGTCTGTCCGTCCGTCTGTCACCAGGCTGTATCTCAAGAACGGTGATAGCTAGACATTTGAAATTTTCACAGATGATGTATTTCTATTGCCGATCGCGGAAATAGAACTGTGTTGTTAGTTGTTATAGAACAACAAATTCTAAAAATAAAATAAAAACATTATTTAATAGTGCAGTAACTTTATACATTACCGTATGCGTTAAATCCGGTAGATTTGATTTTTTGCAAACTTGTTTATGATTTTGGCCTAATGATTGTCCCAAGTTTGTGACCTCGAGCGACGAACGCAACTTTGTCAAAAAGCGAAAAAACCGCGAAAAAATAGTTTATTTTTCAAGTTTTGGCGATTATAACCCTAAACGACTAGTTTTTGTAAAAACTTTCTTATTGTGTTTATAAAGTAGACTAAAGTTGCTACAATAGGATACTAGAATTGTCCCTGTACACCCAAAAAATTCTGAGAATAAGTCTTTCAAAGTTTATAATTTTTTCGTACTTCGCAATTTTTAGCAATATTTTAACTCCTTGACCACTTGACCACTTTGTGGCACAGTTACGGCGGTTTTTAACCCAAACCACGAGGTGAAACAAAATAAAGTGGCCAAGTGCGAGTTGGACTCACCCATGAAGGGTTCCGTTGCAGTATGTAACATAATATACATAGTACGCATAGTTCTTGTAGTTCGTTGTAACTTTGATCGAAGTTTCAATAATAGTGTATTTATGACGTACTAAAAAAAAACTACTCATCAGATCGAGTTCAAACTAATTTTCGTTAGTAGTTTACATCATATATTTTTTTTAGATTTTTCATTCTCTTACTTTAGAAGTTAGAGGGGGGGGGGGGGACACATTTTACCACTTTGGAAGTGTCTCTCGCGCAAATTATTCAGTGTAGACGAAAATGATTTTAGAAACCTCAACATCATTTTTGAAGACCTATCGATAGACACCCCACACGTGTAGGTTTGATGAAAAAAAAAATTTTTGAGTTTCAGTTCTTAGTATGGGGGGCAACCCTAATTTATCTTTTTTTTATTTTTTTTTGTTCAAATCTTAATGCGGTTCACAGAATACATCTACTTACCAAGTTTCAACAGTATAGTTCTCATAGTTTCGGCAAAAAGTGGCTGTGACATACGGACGGACAGACAGACAGACATGACGAATCTATAAGGGTTCCGTTTTTACGTTTTACGGAACCCTAAAAAGAGGTGTTATAAATTTGACGTCGAAGTCTGCCTGTCTATCAGACAGACACACTTACAGGTCTGTCTCTATGTGTATCTGTCTGTGTGTGTATCTGTCTATGGCACCGTAGAGCTGAAACGGATGGGCTGATTTCGATGCGGTTTTTTTTATTTGAAAATATTTTTTTGTGTTGATGTTTTGAGCTATTTTTGGTTAATATCGATTCAAGATGGCCGCCTCCACCAAATGGCAGACCAAATATTTCATCACAATCTACCTCAATATGGGTATCAAATGAAAGCGCTTGACTAGTAGAGTACTATACAGTATAACAAATTTCAAATCACAAAATGGCGAACTCCATAATTTTTTTTTCACTACTGCCTTAATAAGGGTGTCAAATGAAAGAGCTTGACTAGTAGACTACTATACACTATTATTAACAAATTGCCATCTTGTGGTGTGATAACCCTGGCCGGAAGAGAGGGCTTCTACACGCGCTACTGTCTCTTTTGACCAATGTGTGTAATCAGAGGAAAGGGACTAGAAGACTGGGGAAGGTTACTCAGCTGGTACTCTAATCGGCAAGTGGGCAAGTAAAATTCCTAAGTCTTCCATACGACAGAGGTGGAACCGCGGCTATCATTAGCAGCGTAGTGTGCGTGGGAAGTCTTTCTTTTCTTTGCCTCCCCCCCCCAAACAAAAGAAAGAAACATTATAATATAAGTGGGTGGGGGGGCGGCATTTTCCAGATTTTGCCCCGCCTAAAAAATATTGAAGATCCGGGGCTGGCAAGGGTGGACCAATGTTCATCGATTGATCCGGTCGTATTTAAAGATTTTGATTTGAACTCAGTATTAAACCTTTCCTGCAGTTCTGAAGAGATTGCTAATTTTGCAAAGGCCAGCCGTGTTGGAAAAATATGCTTTGCTCGGCGAGGAGGCTTATAGCTGAGGCGGACTTTTGACCTTATTAGCCGGTGATCAGTCCAACCTTCAGCGTCCCGCATGGCTCTAGTAATGAGCACGTCTTTCGGATCAGGCCTACGCACGATGACATAGTCGATAAGATGCCAGTGCTTAGAGCGTGGGTGCATCCAAGATGTCTTATACTTATTAGGTAAGCGGAAGAAGGTATTTGTAACACATAGGTTAAATTTTGCGCAAAGGGATAAAAGCAGCTCTCCATTTGCATTACATTTACCAACTCCGTGCTGCCCAAGCACCTGCTTCCAGACGAGGTGATCCGAGCCAACTCGAGCATTGAAATCACCTAGTAAAAGAAGTTATATCTTTCAAAACCCTTCTCAGGTCTTCATAGAAATTTAATTTGTCTTCGTCATTATATATGTCATAGTAGGCGCGTAGACACTTCTGAGATGAAGATATTTATTAGTATTAAGATGTAGACGAAGCGTCATTAGGCGATCATTTATACCTTTAGGTGTTTCTAAGAGTGTTTTTGCAATACTAGTCCTAATAGCAAAGCCAACCCCGCTGCTGGCACGCTCATGTGCGGGCTTGCCCATCCAGTAATAAGTATAGGCACCACGATCTTCATAAAGTTCACCACTGTCCGACAGGTGTGTTTCGCTTATGGCGGCTATGTCAACATTGTATTTAAGTAATTCCCTTGCAATGAGAGCAGTTTTACGCTCAGGGCACAAATTGTTTGGGTTGTCTAAAAGGGTGCGTACATTCCAAATTGCAATATTAAAATGTTTAAATTTAGAAGTTTTGGTTTTTTGGTTATTCTTATATATTTTCGACCGCGATTATGTTGGTGCCCGATGACCGCGGTTGACCATCCAGGTGAAGGTTGGAAGCGGACTATGTTTGGGCCACCTTTTCTAGGTCCCTCTCCTGTGCAGGAGTAAGCAGAGCGATCCTAAATATGGCTGCTTAGTCATCAGATGTGCTTCCGAACCCGTCCTCCCGCCCCATTCGAGTCCAGGAGCGACCACTCTCATCTGACCGCCTATGTGCAGGGAAACAGCTAAGAACCAGACCCACCGTAGTCTAAATTCCCACCACCATCTCCCCATCGCCACAGGTCTTTTTGTTCATAATCCAGAGTTCTAGCCAAGGTTCATCTGCGCGTGATTAGTTTTAAGTGTGTAAGCAGTTGCGCTGGTGCAAACACACTCTCTTGTCTCTTTCTACCATTACCCGATGGACCAGTAAACCGATACGAGTGATACGACCGGTGATAGAAGAGATGCAGTGATTTGACCACCAACCATAAATAGATCCTGACTCATCACATCACCTTGCTACACCGCCGCAGTCACCGTATGCATTTGCCTATCGACGGTGCCCGCCTTCTACGCCGATGTAGGCTTTGTGTATTTCGGGGGATCGCCCGATTTAGCTAAATAGTTCAGCCCCCTCTGTTAGGTTTAGCCCACAGATCGATGTGGTTACCGGGGTGTGGCCGCTGCGTACACTGCAGCTACGTGGAGCCACTAACGGAGAGATTGAGGACAGCAAATAGTGTGCAGTCAAGTAGTGTGTTCCCGCAGAGAAGCAAGACGATCAACAGCTACCTGACACAAGACACTACCACAGCTCCCCACTACACCCCACACAGCTACTGCCTATACAGCTATAAACACTGGCCACTTGCCGTCACACGGCCAGCTAGGTGAGCGACTACGAGTGATCACAAAACGACGGCCAGTGCTGCCAATAAGATTTTTTAAAATCCGCCAAGTCAGTTGTGAATTTCCGTCAAAAATCCGTTAAATATTTTTATGAGCCAATAATAACCGTTTAATTTCGAAAAGTTTATATTTGCAGGGTCATCAGATTTCAGTGTCCTATAAATATTATAAATGTCTATGATTGGATGTTTGTTGCCCAATCACATCGTAACGTTTGTACAGGGTAGTGATTCTGAAACCATTCGGTTGCATCCGACACGGAATCTCATCTCTCGGTCTTTGTCTTATCTGTTTAGCATGACAAAGACCGAGAGATGAGATTCCGTGTCGGATGCAACCGAATGGTTTCAGAATCACTACCCTGATCGGCCTGAAATTTAAAACACAGATTATAGTTTGGAAGAACACATAGGCTACTTTTCATCCCGGGACAATCAAGGGAACGGGAACTATGCAGGTAAATCTGGGGAGCGGTGCTAGTAATAATATATACCTAAACATTGGTGTCCGATTGCCGATTGCTTAGTAGCAGTGAACCTCCTACCACGTGATTTTTTTTAGCTCCGTCTTATACCCATAAGCCCGTAACCTAACACCCGTAAGCCTAAAGATGGGGGTTAAAAATCGCGTGATCTCGCTTCACTGCGTAGCAGTTACAGTTAGAAAAGGCAAGTGCCGCTTATAAACAAAGAAAAGTTTATGTCTGGATTACAAAAGAAGTCTTTGATCAACCTTGTTGTCATCATACATATTATTCGTTCCTATTAGGTACTTACCTTACCGTTTGAAAAACTCAATAGTAGACATTTATTGATGAAAATGTGAAGTTTTTATTTCCGTTAAATATCCCGTTAGCCGTTAGAAAGTTATTTTCCCGTTTTCAACGTGCCCAAATCCGCTAGATATGACGGGAAATCCGTCAAGTTGGCAACACTTTAACGACCCTCCAATAGGTGGCTTAAAAGTTGTTGAGTGGTGATGTGCCAACTCGGGATAAACATGACTCGAGTTATAGTTGAAATTCAAGTAACTCGAGTTACACAACTCGAGTTAGCAGACAGAAAGTAAATTTGTTAGGTACTAATTACATTTTAAGTCCCGACTTGAAATCGACGGGGTGTAATAAGTTTGACATCTCTCTCTCCTCTCTCTAGATTTTTCGTGGGCTGTGAATTGAATTCTATCGTCACGCTCGGGAATGATAACTATACGCGCACCGTTTTGTCGTGTGCGCTGTATTGTTATATAGTGTTGTAGGTTCGTTTGTTGATTGGAGATAGTATGGAAACCATTAGGAATTATTTTAAAACTTTATTCAACACTTCGTCACGTTGTTACAATTCCGCCATTTTTTACCAAGAGAGCGTGGCAAAAACAGTATTGCCAACGCGAAAACATAAATTTACATTAATTGCCAACATATGAAAACTAAAAACAACAAAAGATGCGTTCCCAATCTTTTACAATAACAAATATTCGGTTAATATTTGGGACCACGCCCATAGCCACGCCCTCAAATTCTGAGCTATTTATTTTTCTCTATTTTTTTGTTGTAGCTTTTCATAAAGAGTTCTGTTAACTTATCTACGGTAAATTACAAATTCAACATGGCGCCACCTTTCACGCCACCATTCACACGAAACGGCAACATTACATATTTTTACATGACTTCCTCAATATGGGTATCAAATTAAAGGGCTGGCTGGCAAATTAAAAGACACCAGTCCTGCCTCCTGCCCTTTAATTTGATACCTCTATCATTGATAATTCTACCAAGAATATGGTTAGTAACGTCATGTCAGTAGTTATAGTGCTCGCAGTATAAGTCTGCGTCTGCGCGCGACTGGTGGCGTACTTAATGTTGCCAGGTCAAGCTAATAGGTTCCCTCCCCTTTCATTGCAAACTTTCAACTTCATAAAACAGGTACA
Organism: Ectropis crepuscularia; assembly: GCA_963693475.1. Lineage (NCBI taxonomy): Eukaryota > Metazoa > Arthropoda > Insecta > Lepidoptera > Geometridae > Ectropis > Ectropis crepuscularia. The sequence continues at coordinate 9,281,190 of OY856339.1, forward strand.
GCAAGGGATTTTTCAGGGCAGCAATATAACTAACTATTTATAAATTATAGGACAACTAAGATTAGAACGAATGTCTCGAAATAATGAACGCCGTTACAGTGCTGGTTCAGTGCAGTTTGGTTCAGTATGACCATGTATCATTGGTACAGGTTAATGACTGTCTGAGTCTCTTACCACCAGGAGAACTTTATTTTAGTTAATTACATTATAAAAAGTTTGTCTGTAAAGTCGGTTTACTGACGATAGAACGTGACAACGTCTTAAGAAAATACTGTAGAATGGTAGCATTTTTCAAAAGAAAATTTTAATTTCATTTGTTTAATAGATTTATATGTAAAAAGTAATCAGTAGAATTTAGTCATTTTCAATCAAAACAATGCAAAAAAGCTTTTAGATGCCGGGGATCGAACCCGGGGCATTTCACATGCAAAGCGAACGCTCTACCACTGAGCTACATCCCCGCTTGAACTACTGATCGAAATAATTAATACAACTGTAACAAACATGCGGCGAGGTAACGACCGACGGTAACGTTACATGACGTCATGTTTTGTGGGCGTGCAGCCGGCTTCATCGAATTATAAGACGTTATCACGTCAAAAATCTGTCATTTTCAACCTACACCAACAACGAAATAATGATAATTTAATTTAAACTTGGAAATCTTTTATTGAGACCATAAATAACACTATTTGAAAATTTGGCGTATGAATGCTCTTTGATTGATCATCTTATTTTTCAATAGGGTTTAGATCACGATGGATCACAGCGGTAACCGCAAAACTTCTTGTCCATGTCCTTTTAACAGTCATTCTACTATTGTGGGTCTTCTTTGTGCCTCTTTATTAGATAAATTGTAGCCTTTTTAGTCTGAGTGCAGTGGTATGATGCGTTGTTCATTACCACGTAATTGTACGTTCTGAAACGCTTATAATAAAACATACAGTAATTAATACGGAGTAAATGATTACAGAGCATCCAAGCTAAAAAAAATAAGTGAAAATTCTTTTGGCTCACCGCCCACATATTTTCGCTTCGGTGGTAAATGAAGCTGACGCTGTTAGGTGAAAAGTGTTGTACTGGCAATATAAACACAACTCTATGAAAGATAGTTTTGAGTGTCTGTGGAACGAGAGTCTTTTATCTATGTAGTTGATCTAAGAAAAGAAAAAATGGCGTGATGTTACCTTTAGCTGTGCGGTGATGTAATTTTATAAAAGTCTAATAAAAACAACCAAATACATTCCTCCCAACCACTGCGCATTTTATTTCACTCTGCAGACCCATAACCTTCACAGGTTATGGGCCCAGAGCTTGTTAGGAGAGGAACAGACGAGCTGTGCCGTGTCGAAGAAAAAAAAAATCTAGCAAGATGGAGTCGTGTTCGCATTCACAAAGTGGAACAAATCTGAAGCTATGCGATAACAACTACGCCGTGTGGAAATACCAGATACAAATCATTCTACGTTCGAGAGGATTATTACCCGTTGTCGACGGATCGCGCGTAAAATCTGAAGATGGAAATGTACAAAAATGGCTTGATGACGACGCGAAAGCGCAGGAACTAATTGTCACCAGAGTAAGCGACAAGATACTTAATCATCTATTAACATGTAAAACCAGTTCAGAAATATGGCAAAAGCTGAGTTCAATAAACGAGCCAAAGTCGAAAGTTAGCGTCCATCTTATCCAGCAAAAGTTTTTCAATTTGAAATTCGAAGAGCCGATAACCACATTTATATCAAAACTTGAAGACCTGCGTCATCAACTCGAAGCATTCGGAGAAAAGATGTCTGATATAATGCTCATAACAAAGGTATTGATGGCACTGCCAGAAAAGTACAAGCATTTTGTTTCAGCATGGGAATCTGTCCCGGAGAGTACCCAGAGTTTCCAGAGTCTAGTGTCTCGGTTGCTGATAGAAGAAGAAAGGCACGGCCACTCAGAGTCGGAGAACTCATCAGCATTTGTAGCATCCCAGCCAGGTCGCGGTAACAAAAATGTTAATATTATTAGAAGAGGTGAAAGTGATTTAAAATGTTTTGAGTGCGGATATAAAGGTCATTTAAGAAAGGACTGTCGGCGGAGAAAATGTCATTTCTGTCACAAAGCGGGTCACTTAATAAAAGATTGTAGAATGTTAAAAGATAAACAAAATGTGAGCGGTGAAAATGTAAATAAAAATGCCTTTGTTGTATCGCCGGTGAGAGCTGTAGGTAATGCTTTTATATTAGATTCAGGAGCGAGTGAACACATGAGTCACTGTAGAAGTCTTTTTTCATCCTTTCAAGAAGTGTCGAGTAGGTATGTCACAGTAGGAGATGGAAAGCGACTAGAAGTAAAAGGCATAGGGAGTATAGACGTATTGGCTTATAATGGATGTAAATATATACCCACAACTCTCAACGATGTATTGTATGTACCTAACTTAAGTGTTAATTTGTTCTCATTAGGATGTGCTTTAGACAGAGGTCATATGATGGTATCTACTGGCACCGGGTGTAAATTATTAAAAGAAGGGAGGGTGGTAGCGTTAGCTGACCGTGTCGATAAGATGTATATAATGAATTTTAGGATGGATCATGTTGCTTTGACTACATTGTCAGAATGGCATGAACGCATGGCTCACCAGAATTTTAATTATGTTCAACAATGTCTAAATTTAAATAATGTAAAGTATGAAGGACAGACTGAGCAGTGTCAATCTTGTATTCAGGGGAAACAACACAGGCTTCCATTTAGCACTAGTGATAGTCGAGCAGAGAGTCCGGGCGAATTAATTCATATGGATCTGTGTGGTGAAATGACACCTGCTTCACTAGGAGGATCACTGTATTTTCTTTTAATAAAAGACGATTATAGTAGTTACAGATATGTTTATTTCATGCGGCATAAATCTGAAACAAAAGATAAGATTACAGATTTTATAAAACAATTTAAGAACGAGTTCAGATGTAAAATCAAGAGGGTGCGTTCAGATAATGGAGGTGAATTTATAAATAGAGATGTAGAGAAGTTATTCAAGTCCAAGGGGATTATACATGAGACAACAGTTAGCTACACACCAGAGCAAAACGGAAGAATAGAGCGAGAGATGAGAACAATAGTAGAGTCTGCCAGAACAATGATTATACAATTAGGTAAAAGTAAGGAGTTATGGGCTGAAGCTGTCAACACTGCCGTCTTTACAATTAATAGAACAGGAGCGAGCAAGGAAAAAGGGAAAACACCCTATGAGCTACTATATAAGAAGAGTTATGATATACAGAAGTTGAGAACATTTGGTACAGAGGTGTATGTTCATATACCTAAAGAGAGAAGAACAAAATGGGATCCTAAAAGCAAGCGAGGAGTCTTTGTTGGTTATGGAGAATATTGTAAAGGATATAGAGTCTGGTTTCCAAATACAAGAAGAGTTGATACCTATAGAGATGTTATATTCTCTGAAAATAAAAATACAGAAGAAACAAAACAATCAGAAGAGACAACAGGACGTGAAGAATATAATGATGTTATAGAAGACAAAGAGACAGAAATAGTGGTGTGTGGAGATCAAGTAGAAGACAACTTACCAGAGGTATTTGAAGTACAAGAAGAGCCCGAGGATAGACAGGATGTTGAAAGTGAAATGTATGAACTCGAGATGCTGGAAGAACATCTAGAAGATGACTTTCATGATGCAGAAGAAAATGCAGATACACAAGAAACAAGAAAAATACCTAGAAGACAAGTAAAAAAGCCAACTTGGTTAGAAGAGTATGATACTGTTTTCATGGCACAAACAGAAGAGCAGCTTTCATTCAAAGAAGCCACAAGTGGAGAAGACAAAGAATGCTGGTTAAAGGCCATCGAAAATGAACTCGAAGCATTAGATAAAAATAACACCTGGATTGAGACCGAGTTACCAAAAGGAAAGAAACCAATTGAAACAAAGTGGGTGTTCAAGATTAAGCAGTACGAGAATGAAAAGAGTCAATATAAAGCGCGTTTAGTTGCCAAAGGTTTCCAACAAAAAGAGAGATTTGATCATGCAGAAATATATGCCCCAGTTGCAAAATTAACAACATTCAGAATTTTAATTGCTATAGCAACTAAATATAATTTATGTATAAACCAAATGGACGTGAAGAGTGCGTTTCTGTATGGAGATATTGGTGAGGAAGTATATCTAGTTAAACCAGAAGGATTTCAACAAGATGGAAAAGTATTTAAATTGAATAAATCACTATACGGATTAAAGAAGAGTCCAAGAAAATGGAATGAGAAGTTTAACAGTTTCTTACTAAAAGAAGGATTCATAAGAAGTCGGAGTGATTGGTGTTTATACTATAGAGAAGGTATACAGTTCTATATACTTGTATATGTTGACGACATTTTATTAATATCAGATGATAAAGAAGAAATAAATAGAATAAAGAAGGCATTGCATACAGAATTTGAGATGAAAGACATGCATGGAGTAACTAAATACCTGGGAATAAATATAATTATGAAAGAAGGTAGTATAGAGCTGGAACAGAAGCAGTATTTAATAGATATATTGAAACGCTATAATATGCAGGACTGTAAGTCAGTGAGTACACCAATTGAACCTGGATTAAAGATATTAGAGTCACCATCAGAAGATAAAGAATTGATTACACGATGCAGAAGTTTAATTGGCAGTCTAATGTATGCAATGTTGGGAAGTAGACCTGATTTATGTTTTGCACTAAGTTATTTGAGCCGTTTTCAATCGAAAGGAAATGAAGATTTATGGAAGGCTTTAAAAAGGGTGTTGAGATATATAAAAGGAAGTCTAGATTTGAAGTTGATCTATAAGAAAACTGAGGAACTACCATTGCTTGGATATTGCGATGCAGATTGGGGAGGTGACATACAAGATAGAAAATCAACATCAGGATTTATTATGAAAGTTTTTGGCTGCACAGTATCATGGGCAAGCAGTAAACAGCAGTGTGTTTCGCTGTCTTCAACTGAAGCAGAATTTGTTGCACTAGCAAAGGGGTTATCAGAAGCGTCTTGGATTAGAAATGTATTGAATGAGATTGGGATACAATGTAAAGAGATTTGTATTTTAGAGGACAATCAGTCAGTCATTCATACAACTAAAAATCCTGAAAATCATAAGAGGCTAAAACATATAGACATTAAATTTTATTTTGTTAGAGATTTTGTAGAACGTAAACTTTTGAACATAAAATATGTTACAACAGAAAATCAGTTAGCAGATTTTTGTACTAAACCTCTGAGTGTTATAAAATTTAAACTATGTAGAGATGGGCTGCGATTATTGTAAGTAGTAAATAGAGATGTGTTTGTAAGCTTTGTTTTAGTGAGTAGAATCTTATGTGTTTAGAAGTAATTTATGTTTTTTGTTTGTGTTGTGTTTATATTGAGGGAGGGTGTTGTACTGGCAATATAAACACAACTCTATGAAAGATAGTTTTGAGTGTCTGTGGAACGAGAGTCTTTTATCTATGTAGTTGATCTAAGAAAAGAAAAAATGGCGTGATGTTACCTTTAGCTGTGCGGTGATGTAATTTTATAAAAGTCTAATAAAAACAACCAAATACGTTCCTCCCAACCACTGCGCATTTTATTTCACTCTGCAGACCCATAACCTTCACAAAAAGGTCGATCGGGTGAACGTAGGACCGCCGAGTGTACCCAAGCGAGAAAGATATAATCAGCTGATCTTTACTGCTGTGTCACTGTGTTTCCTATATGTTATGAAAAAAAAAAATATACATAACTTGTTTCTCAAATTCGGTCTTAAGCACTCACATTTTTTCCCACGGTTATTGATTGACATTGGCGATAAAACAATCAAACCTCAAAAATAAAGCCTCAGCTTAAAAATATGCCGATAATAGGTGGAGATTTTATTGCTATGGTATCCCTATATATTAGTTGTCAAATATCGGCTCATGGACAAGCATCCAAGCCATGTATATAATAAATTAAAAAAAAAAAAGTTGTCAAATAGCTCTGCGTTTGGAAAACTGCACTTTTGGCCAGTTATAGTATCGTTCTTCTTTAAAACCACGACTGATTTTCAAGAACCAGCCACGGCCAGCATTTTTAATCACTTTCGGCATAATAAAAGCTAATAATTACTTTGGAAATTAATAAATACACCAAACGTAAACAAACTTTTGTCAACTGACGTAAACAAGAAGTTGACGGCCTGTCAATTAGTTCCATATTTTGCAACGCGCAGAGTTACAATGCGAGCACTCTAGTGTTTTAGCGGAAAAAATCTACATTACATTGTTATTGTATATTTATTTACTCATCGAATATACTAACATTTTTGAATAAAATAATTTTCATGGTAAGCAAGCGTCAGTGTTCAAAATAAAAGCTATTCCGATTTTTTTTTAAATCCATTCAATTCAAGTTAACTCGAGTTAACTCGAGTTGAGGCTCAACTGTCAACTCAACTCAGCTGACCCATCACTATTGTTGGGTGTAGAGCTGTTTGTAGAGTGTAGATCAAACCAATCTCAAAACAGAAAATATAGAAATACACTGAAATTTAAAGACCACCATCAATTTCAGGAAAGGAGGAGCGGAAATGTGTCTGTAAGAGATAATTCAGTGCAATAAATACTTCTAAAATGGCAGATACCGAGGTAGAAACCGCACCGGGTGATGAAAATGATGATTCTTGGTTGTACGGAGAGTCTACAGGAGACCAAATAACTGATAAATCGTCAGAAGATAAAGCTCCTGGAACAGACGTCGACCGCACAAATGTGAGTGCCAACATTTATAATCTTTTTTTTACAAACAATATTCGATTTTACATGTCAGTTCAACGATATGAACATAAGGTGACGTTTCCTAACCTTAACAAAGATGCCAAGAACTGTAGCTCTTAGCTGCAGGGCAAGCTATTCTAAATTACAGTATGAAGTTCCAAATTGTTTTGTTCGTTGTATTATCATCATTTCCTTGTATATTGTGGTTTGTGTTACTATTATTGATCACAATATACAAGGGCCTACACCACTCACCAGAGCATTTTGTATTACTTTTAAGTAGAATATTTTTTGAAATATGTGTGGACTTCCAATAGCAACTGTAGCAAAAAATAACTAAACATTTAAATTTATCATCTCTAAATCTGACATTTGCTACATTTTTACTATTTTGTTATTTAATCACAAATGTGGGTAGGCACAAACTGGCTTGCTGTTGTACTTAAGTGTTTAAAACACGTTTGATTGGTTTACAAATACTGAAGATTGGTTTACAAATATGGATGATTGGCTTACACAATTGAACTACAGCAATAGTTTCAAACCCGTGTGTACCTGCATGACAAATGCATATATAGTGGCGGATCACCCGTTTCATGATTCTTATTGCAAAGCTAATCTACTTTACCAGGGGGAATAACCTGACCCTAGTCATGCATTTCGTAACATAGGCAATTGGTGGGACTCGTAACAGACCCCAGTACTATTTAGCCACTATTTATCCAATGTTACATATCATGTTCGCCACCTGAAGCAGAATGAGTAGGTATGTGTGGGCAAACCATATTTGCCTCTACAAGAATGTGTGACTCTCTCTATGTACCTTGTGACAAGAAGTCTCTTGGACTAATTAGATAAAAAAAAAAGCTTGCCAACAACTTAGTAGTAGTAGGACTCTTAGCAGAGTCCGCCTGGGGAAGTACCACACCTTTGCTAGTTATTCTACCACCAAGCAGTAATGTGCAAACATTACTGTTTACCTTTTTGGAGGGCAATGTTTCCAATAAAATTACAGGGCTTAGAGATATAATATCTTAGATCTCTGGGTAACGAGCGCAGTGCAGTGCTAGGTAATGATTTGGACTCCTTATGATCCAATAGCTGCGTGTCACTGTGATGTTGTTTGGCAGGCATATTGCTTGCCACCAGGAACATGTCCTGGTCGTATTGTCACTCCATATTATAAAAAAAAAACTTGCATTATAATTTGCCTCAATAATTCAGCTTATAAAACTTATTCTGATTTTGTTATAGGGAGAAGAACGAGACCAAGATGAGAATGAGACTGGCAATGATGACCCTAACTTTGATGAACATTTTGAAGATGTGAGTCAAGAAGAAGCAACCAATGGAGACGCCGACAGTCAAGGGAATGGTGACTCAGACTCTGATGATAGTGATAATATTAAAGTCACAATAGGAGATATTAAATCTGGAACGCAGGCTTATGGCAGTTTAAATATTAAGGTAAGGTTTGCTACCAAAACATGTTCTATAGGATTATGCAGCCAGAAATGTACCTGAAAGGCATGTTTTACATCAATGTCAACAACTTTCACATTATTTAATCAACCCTCTACAGCAGGATATCTTTGAATGGATTTTTATTTTATATGAAATCTATATTATTATAAAAGCGAAAGGTCACTCATCACAAAATCTCAGAAACTACAAATGCTAATAGTCTGAAATTTTGCATAGAGGAGCCTTTTAGCACGTAAGCGCTCGCTAAGACGGGGTTTTGCGAAATACAAACGAAATAAGAGGGTAAAATAGGGGATGACAGTTTTACATAAATACAGAAGGCAAACCCCTAGACTTAGAAACTTAAAATTTCGCACCTGTATTCCTACTATGATTTAAGGATTCACGTAGGAAGGATTAAATAGGGGGATAAAAGTTTGTATAAATCTTTTTATTCGTTGTACATGTTGGTGACAAAAATTTCATATTAGCGGTTAGGCCTTATGCCAATGACTTACAAAACGCGAGCGAAGCCGCGGGCAAAAGCTAGTATAAAATAAAACATGGTGGGATTGGTACCACAAATAGTTAATATTTCATCGTTCCAGCTTAAAACAGTGTTGCATGTATAATGCATTCACTCTCCTAGCAATAAATTGAATTTCATTTTGGCAGACATCATAGTATCACTTACTATTTCATGATTACAGTCAAGTTTGCTATAGTAGTAGCTTTGGCAACTCTCTTTATTCTTCACTACAGGGACTCTGGGCCTTATTTCACAAGAAACATGGTAGTAATCCACCATGCTAGCCAAGTGTGTGTTAGCAGGTGATCCATGTCTTGGGGAGATGTTCTTTGAACATGTTGGTTTCTTCAAAGTATTTTCTTTCACTGTTAAAGCCAATGGTGATGACAAACTTATACATAAACACTGTTAGGGATAAGATTGCCAATTCCTACTTTACTGTTTTTGATTCGAACCTGCCTCATGATTGCGATTGGACATTCTAGCCATAGATCAGCTCACACCATGGTTTATTTGCCATAGTAAAAAGTTGTCTAATAGTAAAATGGTGAAAATCTGTCCATAATGGGTGTCCATTATGTCAAGATTTTAAAGTAGTTTTTCAATTTCAAACTTGTCTAACTTAAATATCTAAAAGTTGCATACATAAGTCTACATTGTTTCATGATGTTTCTACAGTTTTAATGTGTCAACTTTCAGAGAGGGGTGGGGCTTGTAGCTACTGGTGCTCCAGAGAAGCCTCGCCCGGTCACTACCACAGGAAAAGTATCATTAGAAGATCTCGATGGCCCTGGGAGCATCAATGGAGTCCCGGCGTTGGAGTTTAATATAGACACTATAGAAGATAAACCATGGAATAAACCGGGAGCAGATATCTCAGGTATTTACTTTTTTTTAATGAATCACACTAATGTTTTAAATAAATACATGAGTAACTCACGTTTGATATGGTCATATAGTAAGTCCAGTCTGGCTCAAGTTTCAGTTGTATGCAGCTAGAGAGACGTACTTCTTAGCATTCCATGGATTCACCGTGCGGGTGCCGAGTCCATCGTGTGGCAGAGAGAGAAATCTCGAATAGACCCCAAGACTTGTGACTCGGGCGTAGGTTTAAAAGGGGCCCCTTATATTGACGTACGTCAACACTCACCTTCACTACTCGTATTTCTCTCCCTGCCCAGCCAAATCCGATATGATCCTACTAGTGCAGCTTTAGATACTCGTTCTAGTATAGAACTTACTGCACTTCTGAGCAATCCAAGGTCTTTAAACAGGTTATAGAGAGATTTTGCTGGTATACCTCTCGCTCCTACTTCTACAGCGTATAAATTAACTACATAGCCATTTTTTGTTAATTCATTTTGAAGGTCGTAATACTTATTTTGTTTCATCGCGTGGTCTTCAGGTATATTAGTTTCCCACGGTACGGTAAGTTCTACCAGGACTATGCGTTTCGTAGCCCTAGAAAAAAGAAAAATGTCCGGTCTGGATGACGAAACACCCACATCCTCTGGGATTTTGTAGTGCTTTTCATACAGTCCAATCAGGTGCTGAACCCAGGATTGAGTAAGTTGAAGTTGAGCCCTCTTTTACAAAGTTAATTTGTCTTCTGTTTATCGTCAATCCCTTTTGGGCTCTAGCTACCGAAAGGCTTACGGCTTCACGTATGATTTCAAGTACTCTGTCATGGTGCTGTGAGTAATGACCCCTATTAAGGAGCACCTTGCATCCCACCAATATGTGCCTTGCTGTAGGTACATATCGCCTCACCACAAGTATAGCAACATTTTTCGGAGGCTTTTCCCCCCACCTTATCAAGTTACTCTGGTCAGGGAGGGTCATTTGGAAAGTGTTCAGATAAAATTTTAATAAGGCAGGAGACCACTTATGGCATATGCTACTTTTTATCCCGGGAAAACTACAGAAACGAGAACTACGCTGGCTGCTAATAGGGAATATTTTAGGAACACATTACTTTTTGTAAATGTATTGTGAGTCTTTGTATTGTATATGTAGAAATAGAAATAATTTATTTGCACACAGAAAGTTAACACCATACACAAAACATCACAAGATATTAGAAAAGGATGACAATTAATTATTATAACAGTGTTTGTGTACAGAAAGACATTTAGCGGGCCTCAAACTAAGCACAGAGCTTGTATCTTGAGGCCCTGGTGCGAAGTAGCACAAATCTTCCTGGGCTTGAAGACTGAGTTGCAAGGAAAAAAAAAACATTAATTAAGCATTCTCAGTTGTAACATGAAGTAAAAAATATAAGTGCATGACAATAGCTAGGTACCTTGGTTAGTGAATGTTAGCTTAAAATACCGTGGAGAATACTCTCAGATTCTTCATATGACAGCGTAAGTAGAAGGTCTCTAATGCTTCTTTTGAATGAAAACAGCGGGAGGTTGTGTTGATATTTGTTCAGTTTTCTACTAATATTATTATAAATGGGAGTGGGAGGTGGGAGTGGGAGGGAGAACGAAGGGGAACGCTTCGCGATTTGTAATCCAACTCGTGGTACAGGGATTCGACATGGGAAGGCGCGTTTGTCCTTGTGCTGCTCGTAGTCAGCGCGTGACTTTAGGGTAGCGTGGTTTTTTATAGCAGCGTTGTACAGAAAGAGTTGTCGAACACATAATACTTTGAACTCTTTATACAGCGAGTTGGTGGGATATCGAAAAGGCTTGGGGAGAATGACCTTGATTAGTGCTCTTTGCGCTCTCTCTAAAGTCAGTCAAAGCTCAGTAAACATGAATATGGTCTGTCCCGCACTGCCCCAAACGACAATACAGTACTGTATTATAGATTGGCACAGCGCGAGATAGATCTGTCTCAAAAGTGGCACAGGGGCACAGTCTCGAAGATTCTTCATCACATAGATTAGTTTTCATGCTGGATGTGTTGCCTATAGGATAGATTTTCGTCAATTAAAATACCTAGATACTTCATGCAGACTACGCGATCAATCGAAACACAAGAGCAAGGATTAGATGGAGAATTAAAGAACGAACTGCAGTAGTGAATTTTTAAATTCAAATTGGCTGGAGGGGATGACACACAGGTCTTTGTAAACGCGACGTACTTAGTTTTCCCCGTGTTCAGTGTGAGCAGGTTTTCATCTAGAATTTTTGCTATGGTTGATAGTCCATCACTGGCCAAGCCAAAGACGTGGTTCCAAGTTTTCCCGTGAAAAATGATAGATGTGTCGTCTGCGTAAGTGATAATATCAGCGTTTTCTAGGTTTATCTTGAGAATGTGGTTGATATACAAAATAAAGAGCGTTGGGCCTAAAATGCTGCCTTGTGGCACGCCAAATTTGATAGGTAAGTGGTCGCTGGAGATAGGGGGAAAACTGGACTTAACGTATTGTCGCCTGTCTGACAAGTAACTTTCAAACCAATTGAGAGTCACACCCCTTATTCCGACGGTACTTAGTTTTTTCAGTAGCAGGCCCACTGAAAGCGAGTATGTATGTATGTATGTATCTATATCCACAGTTGTTAAATCTTGAACATAACCATGAAGTAGGAAGTATGTTGGGTATTTTAGTGGGCTGTGATTTGAATTCTAGCGTCATGCTTGGGAATGATAAGAAATCTTCGGGTAAACTCGGGACCATGGCCATTGGTCATCGCGAAATGCGTCAGCATTTCATTTGCATGACCATGCTCTTGGCCACGCCCTCCGGTTTCACCCGCGTAGTTTCCAAAGTAAGCTATCATATTCTGAGTTATAACTTTTCACTTCTATTGGCAGTTCCAATGACTGCCAATTTTATATTGGATTCATTTTAGAGGGTGCTCAATTGATCTGCATGATTTAATAAGAACGTCTAACCTGTGGAAAACATTGTTTAATAAGTAGGTATTCCCTGATGGATACAATTAGGTGTTTACAGATCTCTAATGGATTGGTTTCTTCCTTTCTAAGTGATCGCGCTCATTGTAGACCGCATCGTAACTTAACATCAGTTCCGGCATAATGCCCGCCATACACGCTACGGTCTGCTGGAGAGGTCTATCTGTGCAGTTATGACTGCGCAGGTAGACCGGAGTGTGTGTGTGGGAAGACTGCGCAGGCGACCGGAGCAAGATCGAAAAGTAATTTTGTTCGGTTGGACTGCGCAGGCATAACTGCACAGGTAGACCTCTCCGGCAGACCGTAGCGTGTATGGCTGGCATAACCGTGTATAGGCGTACTACGAAATAATGGCACTTGGATGACATTTGTCAGGAATTGTCTTGCGCGTGGGCATCGGCCATCGGCAACCCTGGTTGGCTTGACGACGGCGTTTGTTCCCATTTTGGTTTTTAACATTTAAAGGTTTACACTTGACCGCCATCTCCCCTGATGTTAAGCGACGTTGCGGTCTACGATGGAGCGTACTTACTAGAAGAAACCGATTCACTCTCGATTTCAAGACACCAAGATTATAACCATCGGGAAAACTCCACTCTGGCAACTCATTCCCCAGTCTTGACGTTCTTATCACAAAAGTCGAGTCAAACCTCTTCGTTCGTGTCTTTGGGACATCTACCATGAAACGATGCCGCTTCTTCGAGCTACGAGAAATCTGATAGAAAAAAGGGGGATCTGTATCCGATAAAAACGTGACAAGCTAGCGATTTTACGGCGATGTTCAAGACTTTGCAGTCGTTTTCGCACAAGAGTTATTGCCTATGAGCCTTATAGCACGCCTCTCGATCGATTCCAGAGCCTCAAGCTGGTACTCCATCCTAAAGGTGCGAACAGTACTCCATACAAAAGCGAAACTGTGCTATAAATAACAAAAGCAATTGTTCAGACTTGAAGTACTTTTGCACCTTTGAGAGAACACCATGGACCATTACATCCATGTAAGGGTAAATCGTCATTTTTCTTCGTCCAGATTACTTCAACTACGGTTTCAACGAGGTGACGTGGAGCGCGTACTGCGACCGGCAGCGGCGCATGCGCGTCAACGAAGCGGGCGTGGGTCTGCACGGGGGGCCGCCGCCGCGCCCCGTCGCGCCCGACGCGCGCCGCCCGCCGCATCAAGGTTGCACTCACATTACACATACACCTTCATCCACATCACTACATAGTATAAAAAGTCACTTTCTCTGTCCCTATATCCCTATGTTTGCTTAAATCTTTAAAACCACCAAACAGATTTTGATGCGGGTTTTTTTAATAGATAGACTGCTTCAAGAGGAAGGTTTATTTGTATAATACATGCAGAAAATACACGCATCATTTTTTTGGTTTCTAATGTAATGTCGTAAATAAACACATTTTTTGCGCTTATATTGCAAACGCTGGCTGAACCCTATGAGCTAGATCAAAATAATGTACATCAGTATTGTATCCTTTCAAAAGGTCTACAAAAAAGTCTGAAATAGTATACATTTGTATGTCCATCTCTTAGGAATAACCCACAATAACCATTTTTATTAGTATACTTAGTATCGGAATTGCACCCGTGCGAAGCGGGGACGGGTCGCTAGTACATATATAAATCCCATTGCACAACAAAGGACTCTCCCACCATGCCATTTGGTACCTGTGGGACGAACTTATCTTAGTTCAGGGCTAGATAGTGTTGTGTGAACTTACAGGGTGGCCTATAAGTCCTTTGAAAGCGCGGTTACTGTTACTTCCGAGCGATATGTGGTTATGATCGAGGAGTTTTTCACACCAGAATTACAAAATTTTCCAGGCTGTAATGCCCGGACGTGGTTTCAACAGGATAGAGCTATTTTTCACACATCTAACACTACTATGCCCGTTATGCGTCAACTTTTACCAAGGAAAGTGATCTCTAAGAGAGGAGACGTTTCCTGACCACCACATAGTCCGGATCTGACTCCGATGGATTTTTTTGTGGGGCTACCTTAAGGCTAAAGTGTACAACACTAATAGCCGGGTCACACAGAGGCGATCCGATAACGATAGCAATCCGGGTCGTATCCGAGTATGGGATCGCGCCCGCTTGCTGTGTGTCAGGTTGCATACAAATGCGAACATTACAAAAAATCCCGTCTCGGATCGCTATCGCTATCGGATCGCCTCTGTGTGACCCGGCTATTACCCGTGGTCAATTGATGCCCTAAAAGAAAACATCCGCATAGAAATGGCAAGCATTTCAGCAAAGACGTGTCGCACAGTCATCGACAATTTTAGACGTCGTGCGTCGTTTGCAAGAGATTGTAATGAAACACATTTAGAAGTTGTTATTTTTAAAAAATAATTTCCGTTTTTCAAGCTTTATTAAATAAAAATATAATTCATAATGTAATTAGTTTTAATAGTAATGAATGTTTTTCATATCAAAGGACTTATGGGCCATCATGTATAAATAAATTAAAAATTTAACTTGTTTCATAAAGAACTTATGGCAGTTGCTTTCTACTGCCCTACTGAATTTTTGTATAGTGTAGAACTATAGAAGGTATTGGATACCAGAAAGCATATTTGAATCATATCTCAAACCATTTGATCTCGTACGACAGCTTAACCAATTGTCTGTCGTGAGGGAATCAATATGTAACAAGATGAATATCTTTCGCCTGAACCTGATGAACCTGCACTAGGTTTGTATTTTGAAATATGGGCAAAAATTATTAACAAATGTTGTTTATTATAATGAAGGACTAGGCTAGACACTAGAACTAGTCTATACTAGACATACATTTGTGTTATGAAATTCATCTGTCTGTATTACCTACTTTTACGATTTATTTTGACAAGCATACGGACACATGGCTGAGGTTAAGCAGCCCACGGCAATGGAGATTCCGAAAGGTACTTCGCAAGTATTGCACTGGATGGAATTATTATGTGTCGATTTGATTTGCACATTCATCTTTATTTCACAACATCTCATTTTACGTAAATGTCCTAGAAAAAGCATTTTGTTCTTTTTTCGTAAGTGTTTGTAAATTTCTACACATAACTCGTTATCGATTTATGAACTCCTACATCGATTTTAATAATATACATATCTGGTAATTCTCGCAAAAAACTGACAACTCTAAACTTACTAACGAGTTAAACTAAGGAATCAAAAGGGCCCCGAAAACTAGCAATATGGGCTAGGCCAATAATATGGCCAAGACAAATAAAGGCCGGAATGGTCTTTGTACGGTCGCAAACTTTAGAGACGGTGGAATAGTATGTTATTAGATTGTGATTTGGACTTTTCATGTTCAAATAGCGTGGTATTGTCTTGTTATAGACAGGCATGTTGCTTACCATTATGCATATTTTGCTCATCCCAACTCTCTTTACAATAAAAAAAAATTAAGTCTTTGAATAAACTAAGAGATAATGTATTAATATTAACATTTTTAAACTGTGAAGCATGAAACATAATATTATCTCATGAAATCTGCATAATTTCAGGTAGACGAGGTAAGAGTAGTGTTTATTCAGAAATATTATTTCCAATATTATACACTTTTAAATTTTCACGAGTTGAACTGATACTGAAACATTAGATTTAGCCATTTAGTCCTTAATGCGTTCAATACCTGCTAAATAAATTATTTTTACTATATATATTATGTTATCGGCAATCTGTATAATCCAGTATTCTGTACAATACCTAGGAACTGCATAGAATACCTAAAACGTGTAGGTAATGTATGAGATATTATTCATTTTATACATTGCCTAGGTATTCTATAAAATACCGGTTGCGCAGCTGGGAATGTGTGTACAAGACGTAAGGGTCTATCACTGAGATATGACTCAAATACAAAAATAAAAATTGCTTCTCCATACTCGGCCTGGGCTCCACTACAGACCTTCTTTGAGCTTCTGGCTCCCGCATTTTTTTAATACACTCTAGGGGTAGTAGCATCAAGACTAGGTGGAGTTCAGGTGCTTCGAGTCGGGCTATACAAACCATTGATAAATATAAACTAAGATATATTTATTTTATACAGTGCCGATGGATCACCAGGTACTCTATACAATTGTTGTATTCATTAACTAGGTAAAGTATGTAAGGGACAATAATATTCATAATATTTCATACATTGCCCGGATGTTCCATGCATTGCCAGCCAACTACAACATTTGCCAATTGCCGATAACATTTATATTTTACTTTATATGGAAAATATTATTATATTTTGTTTTTGTTTGTGGACCCCTTGTATCGCTGTTGGCTATAAACAAATTCTATTATTTGATTTGTTTATCCCTAAAGGCCGGTTTGCATTTTGAGTAGTGCGATTGCGAGTGCGTGTGCGAGCAAGAAATCGCGATTGATTATTGCAGGTGCGTAGTGCGAGTACTGTCCAATTCTGTATAGTAGCTGTGTTTCGTTCATTGAGTTGCCAGCCGTCAGATGTAAGCAGAAAACACAATGATTGGTCAATTCAGTTATTTTAGTATTAATGACTTTTATAAGTTAAGTTTTTAAATCGTAGAAAGGTGTAACTAATTCGATAACATTCAATTAAGATTTTTAAGAGAAAAAAAAATAATTAATGTACTTTACTTAATGTTATGAACGCAAATAAGAACCAACACGACACTAGCATTTTCCGACATATATATATTTAAAAAAATTAAACTGAACATTTCATTGTACGATAATAATTATCGTAAAGCGCTAAAGAGTGCGCGTGTTCTTGTTACGAAGAGTTCGATGCTTTTAGACCGGAAAAATACACTTTTCTTTTATACAAATATGGGAAAAAATAACTTTACGAATTTTTAAAAACTGTAGATAAAAATAATTACGTATTTAATGTACTTAACATCCCCTTAAAAGAATGCAGGCTGATTACCAATAACCCTAAAAACATATCTGTATCCAATGCTAATCAGTATCGCACATTAAAAATCTGTATAAATACGGAGAAATCTGTATATATGGCAACGCTGCTGTTTACTGGCAGGCAAACTGCGAGTGAGGGGGAAGGAAAAACGCGCGGGAGGAGGCTACTCGCAAAAAAATAGAACGCGCTTCTAATCACTTCACTACGCAAGTTACTGCACACTCGCATTAATCAATCGTTGTCCACACGTGTTAATAACTAATAACTCAACACCTGCACTACTCACTCGCACTCGCAGTAATCAAAATGAAAACAGGCCTGAACGCGCTTCTAATCACTTCACTACGCAAGTTACTACACACTCGCATTAATCAATCGTTGTCCACACGTGTTAATAACTAATAACTCAACACCTGCACTACTCACTCGCACTCGCAGTAATCAAAATGAAAACAGGCCTTTAAGGTTTTGAAAATGTTTTATTGAAAACAATTTATTAATAATATATTGCTGGAAAGGATGTTTATATTCGTTATGTATGGAATTCGGTGTGTAAAGTTTTTTATTTACTTTGTAGTTTCAGTTATTTTTTGAAAACTAATTTCACAATATTCATTTTCCCTTAATTTGTCATAATATCTAAATCATTTCCGGCCGATGAAATCATTTGCGAGGCGAATTGGTGCAGCGCCATTATTACTTTAAGTAACTTAAAGTTAGCTGGTCTAGTCGGGAGAATGGCGTCTGCCGATCCAGAGCCCCTGGTTCGGATCCGACGTGCACCACTGTTTTTTCAAAGCCATGTGAGTAATGCCACTAACTTAAAAACGGTGAAGGAAAGCATCGAGAGGAATCCGGTATGTTCCAAGAATCTTTCGATGTCATGCGACGTCTACCTTCTCGAACATGCCAGCATGGTGGATTACGGCTTTGACTTGACCATGTGTAGAGAAGGTCCCGAGTCCCAGCAGTGGGAACATTACTCCCTTAAGAAACTTTTGATTTCTTACAAGGGTTTGAAGTTCATCTTAGTGTAATGGTGAAATAATTAACGAAATATAATGTATTCCTGGTTTGTATCAACAGTGGGGGGTCCCCCGAGGAACGACATGGAGATGCAGCCTCCGATGCACATGCAAAACAATTTCCAGAACCGAGAAAACACCATACAGGTACATACAACTGCAAACAAAAAATATCAAAGTATTATAAATACCTATAGGAAATTAGCTAGCTAAAACTCACAAACATGTAAAAATTTAATTAAAAATAATTGGAATCAAATTGAGTCTTTGTAAGTAGAAAAAAATATAGTATGTATTCAAAGTTGTAATCAAAAACACACTTTTTTTTGGGGTACTTATTAAACTGTTATTTGGGTACATTAGTGGAAACTTAGTGCCGACACATAAATTTAACATAGTAAACACAGTGACACGACAGTAACCGATGCGGCTGAAATACTTATCCACGGCCAAGAATATATTAGCAAAATGGGCAGTCATAGGAACTGCCGATAGAAGTGAAAACTTTAACTCAAAATTTGATGGCCATGGTCTCGAGTTTACCCGGAGATTTCTTATCATTCCCGCGCGTGACGCTAGAATTCAATTCACAGCCCACGAAAAATCTGTCTGTGGTGCATCAAAAGAAGTTTTCACTTCAAAAAAGACAGTGACAGCAGCCAGACAACAGCTGACTGTTTCGTTCTCGCTCTAGCATACTCGGCGGTTCCGAGTTCACCCAAATATTTCTTTTGTTTCCGACCGTGACGATGAGCCCATGAAAAATCTATGTGTGGTGCGCCAAGTGTGTGAAAGAAGTTTTCTCTCCAAAAAAATGTAAATAGCCTGCCTCCATTAGTGGAAGTTTTGGTAGTGTGTTGTGTATGGGTGTTGTTGTCGCGGCAGGTGATGACGGCGGAGCGGCGCGAGTACGGGCGCGGGCCGGTGCCGGGCGCCGCGCCGCCGCCGGACTACTTCGGCCCGCCCGACCACTACTACCCGCACCACCAGCCGCCGCCGCACGCGCACTACGACGACTGGAACCGTGAGTTACACGTGAACACACATACACAAGCACCCTACACTCACACAGTTACACAGACACGCATATACATATATACAGACACGCAAACTATGGGTACTGATGGACACAGGCATCGATAAAATTGTCTATGCCTGTGTCTATCGGTTGCACAGTGGGGATCAGGAGACAACCCGGCTCACAGATTATTTGAGTGAGGCAGCGGACGCGGCTCAGCAGAAGTACCCATCAGCCAATTAGTGTTATTGGTGGGGGATTTCAACGGCCATCATAAGGAATGGCTGTACCCATACCGGGACGCTGACCACGCTGGGCTGGAAACGAGAAAGCTTGCTTTGTCGTTAAACCTAACCCAGCTGCTCCAAGAGGCTACACGGGTACCAAACTTTGAGTCGCATAGTCCCTATTGCTTAGACCTTCTGCTGACAACGGATCCAGACCGATACTCCGTGGCGGTACCTTCGCCGTCAGACAGCTCCTACCACTGTCTGGACGCACAGGAAGAAGAAGGCGTTTAACAGGGCTGCCAAGGCATACAAAAGGGTTCTTCAGAGGGCTCGTTTTGACCACATTAGTCGAATAGAGAATAAACTAGCTTCATACCCTGCCCCAGTGTTGAAGGTTTGTGCACCCGAGTTGTCTCCTGTACTGACACGCCTGTTTAGACTCTCTCTCAATACTGGGCAAGTACCGAAATCATGGAAGCTTGCTAACGTGCAACTGTGCCCAAAAATGGTAGTCATGCTGACCTTGCCAACTACAGGCCCATCTCGGTCACGTCCATACTCTTCAAGACTATGGAACGTGTCTTAAACCACATGCTCCTGACGTACGTAGTATCTAACGACATTCTCGGTGACCGGCAATACTGGTTTCGCCGAAAACGGTTCACTGGGGATATTCTAGCGTATGTCACACACATCTGGAGTGAAGCTATCGAGAAATACGGGGAAGCACTTGCAGTCTCCCTGGATATCTCGAAGGCTTTCGACAGTGTTTGGCATGATGGCCTTATTAGCAAGCTTTCTAGTTTTGGTTTGTCTTCAGATTTTATTGCGTGGATATCTGACTTCTTGAGGGATCGATCCATACGAGTTGTCATTGATGGCTGCTCGTCGGATCAAATGGCTATCAATGCCAGAGTCCCTCAAGGGTCCCTCTGCAACGCTCTTTCTGCTACATATTAACGATCTGTTGAAGCCCGGTATCTTTGGGTAGGTACGCGGATGATAGCACCGTTGTAGAGAGTTACATATCTAGCGCGAGAGCCAGTGGACAGCAAACTAAGGTGTTGAGAGAGAGAGTATGATCGAGCGTCTGAACTTGGCCCTTGAGGAAGTCCAAATGGGGCGAAACCCATCTATCTGGTCAAATTTAACGAGGGAAAGACGCAGGCGTGTCTATTCTCTGCAAATAAGAGTCCATTTGAACAGACTGCTACTTTTCGAGGTGTGTCCCTGCCGGTTACTGATCATCTTGAGCTTTTGGGGGTCACCTTGACATTTACGCTCAACTTTGGTTCGTATATCGAGTTAAAGGCTACATTAGCTGTGAAAAAACTAGGTGTCCTCTCAAAGGTGCGAAAGTACTTCAAGTCTGAACAATTACTTTTGTTATACAAAGTACAAATTCGCTTTTGGATGGAGTACTGTTCGCACCTTTGGGATGAATCGGCTAAGTATCAGCTTGAGGCTCTAGAATCGATCGAGAGGCTAGGCGTGCCAAAAGGCTCATAGGCTAAGACACTAGTGCGAAAAATACGTCTTGTACATCGCCGCAAAATTGCTAGCTTATCGGGTTTTTTATCGGATACACTTCGGAGAGTGTGCAACTGATCTGCATGATCTAGTTAGTTTAGCGGGGTCTTTTCCGCACCTAGCCTCTTTAATGGGCCATTGTGCGTGACTCATACTTCCCTTTCCTACTCCAACCAGCCCAGGCCGTCCCAGAAAGCAAACATCCTGTTAAGGTTGCATCTTCATGATCTAATACATCTTGCCCTTTTTTCTATCGAACTTCTCGTAGCTCGAAGAAGTGGCACCGTTGGATGATATTTCAAAGACATGGACGAAGAGGTATGACTCTACTTTTGTGATAAGAACGTCTAGACTGTGGAATGAGTTGCCTGAGTGGGTTTTTCCCGATAGGTATAATCTTGATGTCTTCATATCTAGAGTGTATTGGTTTCTTCTAGGTAAACACGCTCCATCGTAGACCGCAGTCGCTTAACATCAGGCAAGGTGGCAGTAAAGTGTAAACCTATAAAAGTAAAAAAAAAAAAGTAAATCACGGGGCATACACATAAATATTCTTAAAATTGTCTCTAAAAATATGACGAACGTAGTGCAGTGTTAAGTAATGATGTGGACACTATATGTCCCTTGACACTATGCTGTTAGCCGTGAATCTGGGTGAACGACCAAGATAATTCAAGTTTCGGCCATTTAGGGCTTAGAGATATAAATAACATCTTAGATCTCTGGGTGACGAGCGCAGTGCAGTGCTAGGTAATGATTTGGACTCTTCATGTTCCAATAGCTGCGTGTCACTGTGCTGTTATGTGGCAGGCATCTTGCTTACCATCAGGCACATGACATGCTCGTCTCGTCAATCTTAATTTAAAAAAAAAAAATTTTTGGCCACAACCAAAACTAAGGTCGATACTAGATTTTTTACCGAAACTGGCCGAAACCAAAAACGAAAGTGCGGCTGGTCACTAATTATTTTGGACGTGTAATCTAATGTATTTTTTCAATTTATACACGGGTAACTCACGCCGCCAGGCCTCCCCAACACCGCGGTCCCTCACCGCATTACGTCGCGTATTCAGTGTAATTGAATGTATGTTATTAAGAATCTTGAATCAGGCACTCGCCCTGCTCGTCTTTCATTCTACTTGAAGGTCTTGATATTGTGTGTGCAGGTCACCCGGAGCCGGCGTGGGCGCCGTCTGACATCAAGGAGCTGACGCCGGGCCCGGGCCCGCCGCCGGGGCCGGGCCCGGGCGGCATGGGCCCGCCGCTGGGCCCGCCGCTCGGGCCGCCGGGGCCCGCCGGCCCGCCGCCCGTGCACCTCGCGCCGCCGCACCTGATGCCCGCGCCCTACCCGGCGCCCTACCGCCCGCCGCCGCCGCACGTGTTCGACCGCGACCGCGACCGCGACCGGGACCGCGACCGCGACCGCGAGCGGGACCGCATGCACGAGCGCGAGCGATCCGAGCGCAGGGAGCGGGACAGGAGGGAAGAGGTCAGTATTCGACACTCACTGTTCGACTATTCAGTGCTAAACATCTTTAACCTAAAGGCTTGTTCGCATTAGGCTAGTCAATTAGTATAGTAGCGAGTAATTTAGTAGCTAAAATACTCGCTACTATTCAATAATCGTTCGCACTTTGCTTTAGTACAGTTTACAAGTGAGTAGCGTTTTGTAACATGAATGCCTACAACGCAATAAAATAAATGAATTATTAAACTAATCGCAATTGCTATTTTAGAAGAGGTGAATGAGGAAATTTGTGTGATCAGTAAAAGAATGTATTCCACAGACATTCATATTCCTCAAATTTGGAAATAAATTTTGAAATTTTTGCACTCCTGGCTAATTCGACAGGTTCGGAGCTGTTAATTCGGTGAACCAATGAGCGCACCGCTCGCAACGAATGCGTGGTGGGGGGTGCTACTCGCCTGTTGAAAACAGAACAAAATGGATCGACTCGACTAAATCACTTAGTAAACTTCTCGACTAAATTTTCAGCATTCAGACTAACCTAAACTGAACACTAGAACTAATGTTCAGTCATTATCACTACTACACTAATATACTAGCCTAATGCGAACAAGCCTTAACGTTCAGCGCGTCCCTTCTCGGAAGCATCCGACCTGGAGACCATATTTGGTCGTTTCGTGCTAGATAGTTAGTTAAGATAGTGGAAGCTAGTAATGGTAACTAACTTCTAACTTGAAGACGTTATATTTAATCTAACAAAAGATTTGATCCATTTGATGATGACTGGGTCAAAAATATACCATTCTAATTAATCCGTTGGGTAGATCATGGAAAAAATTTGCGACACGTAGTTTATGTTTTATCAAATTATTTAAAATAAAATATAAATAATCATAATAAAAATATCTTTATTGCGATATATATATTAATGTAACTTGATGACACTTCTTAAGTAGTATAAGCACATCATATCAAGCCTTTCGGCATGCAACAAACACAAAGGTAGACATAACAATAAATATTATCCCCATCATTTTCATTCTAAACAGTTGTAAAATTCACTACACACTACTTACACACTCAACAAATACAATAAGAATTATATCAACTAAGAACACTATTTTTTCCAGATGAAGTTGTATGGGCTTGTCATAACCACCGGGTTTTACGTGAAAGAAAAAATCGTGGAGACACCGACATGTTTCAAGAAATACATATATTGTCTATATATTTGCGATAGAACGACTCGAGTCCCAATTGTGGGAATAATAAAATGGGATATGTATGCTTTGTGCTATGCGGATTTTAACCTAATAATATAACATTGTTCACAGGAGGAGAGGGAACGCGAAAGAGAAAGAGAAAGGGACAGGGACCGCGAACGCGAACGATCCAGATCTATCAAACCCGACAGAATGAGAGAAAAGTGAGTACATATTAAGGTTTAATGCTGTCAATAACTGTGACGAGCGCAGTGCAGTGTGCTGTTATGGGTAGGTATATAGCTTTCCAAAGGTGCACGCCTTAGTCGAATTGTCACTCTGTTTAATAAAAAAAAAATTGGCAGTCATGGGAACTGCCGATAGAAGTGAAAACTTATAACTCAGAATTTGATAGCTTACCTTGGAAACTACACGGGTGTAACAGGAGGGCGCGACCTCGCCATCATGGCATGGCCATCTAGAAATGCGTCAGCATTTCCCATTGGCTCACGCATTTCTAGATGGCCATGCCATGATGGCGAGGCCACGCCCTTTCAGCATTTCCCATCGG
The DNA here is from genome assembly GCA_963693475.1 of Ectropis crepuscularia. NCBI lineage: Eukaryota > Metazoa > Arthropoda > Insecta > Lepidoptera > Geometridae > Ectropis > Ectropis crepuscularia. Next base: position 9,305,774 of record OY856339.1, read on the forward strand.
CATCGGGTGACGCATTTCTAGATGGCCAATCGCCAAGGTCCCGAGTTTACCCGAAGATTTCTTATAATACCCGAGCGTGACGGTAGAATCCAATTTACACCCCAAGAAAAATCTGTCTAGGCGCGCCTAAAGAAGTTTTCACTTCAAAAAAATTGGCAGTCATAGGAACTGCCGATAGAAGTGAAAACTTATAGCTCAAAATTTGATAGCTTACTTTGGAAACTACGCGGATGAAACCGGAGGGCGTGGCCATGAGCATGGCCATCTAGAAGTGCTGACGCTTTTCTAGATGGCCAATGGCCGTGGTCCCGAGTTTACACGAAGATTTCTTATTATTCCCGAGCGTGACGCTAGAACTCAATTCACAGCCTACGAAAAAATTTGTCTGTGGCGCGCCAAAAGAAGTCTTCACGTCAAAAAATATGATTAAGACTATTATTGTTTAATTCCCAGGTCGTACCGGCGCGAGAGGTCGCGGTCCCGGTCGCGGCGCCACAAGTCGCGGTCGCGGTCGCCGCGGCCGCGCGAGCGGTCGCGCGAGAGGGAGCGGTCACGCGAGCGGTCGCCGCGCGAGAGAGACCGGGAGCGCGAGCGCAGCGTCAAACCCAAGAAAGACAAGGAGAAGGACGACGACAAGTGATCTTCATGTGCTTGTAATGCTAGTTGAGTGTAAGCGAGTATGAATTAAAAAAATCTAGTTTTACACCTCGTTTTTTATTCATACATACATATAATCCTCGCCGCGTTAGCGGCTACTCCTTGGATAAGTGTAAAATAATCATAATATTAACCAAATGTGAACTAAAACCAATAGGCAAACTTCTTTTTAAGGTTCCGTAAAACGTGAAAACGGCACCCGTATAGATTCGGCAAAAAGTCGCTGTGACATACGGACGGACAGTGTCTGTCTGTGAAAGACTATAAAAACTATGAGAACTACACTGTTGAAACTTGGTAAGTAGATGTATTCTGTGAACCGCATTAAGATATTTACAAAAACTGAAACTCAAAAAAAATTGTTTCATCACACCTATACGTGTGGGGTGTCTATCGATAGATAGGTCTTCAAAAATGATATTGGGGTTTCTAATATCGTTTTTGCCTACACTGAGTAGTTTGCGCGTGAGACACTTCCAAAGTGGTAAAATGTGTTATGAAATTCCCATGTGTTTTGATTCTCGGTTAATAGGGGGAACGAGTGGGAAATAAAAAGTTCAAATCGTCACCACTGGGGACGAACGAAACTTTTATTTTCCCATTCGTCCCCACTGGGGACGAACGAAACTTTTTTTCCCAGTCGTCCCCAGTGGGGACGACGATGTGAGGACGAACGAGAATAAACCAAATTCTACTGTGGTTCTTCTATTTATACTGAGGTAGCCTAGTTGATGCCATTGTGGTCTAACGAAGCCGCGGCAGCCTAGTGAAGCGTAGTGATTAACGGTGAGAACGTCCGATTTCAAGGCCGTGATGAGGTCGTTCGTTCGATCCCTCCTGCATCCCCCACATTTACACTGTATTTTAATAAGTGTACATTTATGAGTTTGTCATCACCTCTATGTTTAATAGTGAAGAAAAACGTGCAGAAACCGTCACGTTCCAAGATAGTTCAAGGATATACGATATTTGCCAAACTGGACTTGGCCAACGTGCTGGATTATGGTGTTGAATGAGAAGACCACTGGAAACATAAAGTGGGCTGCTTGAGCAAGTTCTGTCTTTCGATTTTATCATATTTTTTAGAAATATTCCTCCTCTCCTGTTTCCTAAAGTTGGCTGTCAAAAGTTGGCTGTCGACGCATAATGTCATAAATACCGCACTTTAGACTGCTGATACCGTGAGACCTACTCGAAAATTGTTTACGGCGCCTTCGAAGTTGTTCAACTTAAAAAGATTGAACTTAGCTAGTTTTATGTCAGTTTAGGGATTCTGAGATGTTTTTTTATTTGAACTGTCTAATGACACAAATACCCACCAATGTACCTAATAGGTACGTTACTAATCGCCGCCTTGCCTGCTGGTTGAAAGTGTAAAGCCGAGGATAGGACTGAGTGGTTTAACCGTGAGGCCTATGTCCAGCAGCAATAGAGTAGTAAAATCTGGAACATCGCCGCAAGATTGCTAGCATAACGGGTTTTATTGGATACATTTCGGAGTGTGCAATTGATTTTTCTGACTGCTCGTAGCTCAAAAAAGCCCTTCTGACGCATAATGACCAATATAATCTGTTTTTTAACGCATACCGACGCATTTGTAAAATGATACATCAGCATATTGACCAATTTGCAAATTGACACATCTGCAATTAGACAGATTTGAAAAATGACCAATACATTCTGATTCGCATAATGACGCATCCGTACTACGAAATATCTGCAGCAGTTGTAATGTTTTCAAACCTTAACGCAATCAACAGGTAGGTACTCTTTAATCATAAGCGCTGGCCCCTTGAAAGTTAATCTTTCACAATCTCAGGACAACTATAAATACTCAAAAATACACTATTCTAATTAGTCTGTCAGCTAGACCATGAAAAAATATGGGACTCATATTTTTGTTTTTTTATAATATTCAAAATCGACAGAGATACAGAACATCAAACTTCGAAAGTGGTTATATTGGGCATTATGCGTCAGAAGGAAAATCTTCGGGTAAATCCTAAAGGATAACTCCGGTTTCATCCGCGTTTCCAAAGTAAGCTATAAAAATCTGAGTTGTAAGTTTTCACTTCTATCATTGGCAGTTCCTATGACTGCTTATTTTTTGTTTATAATTATAAAATTCAATGAAACAATTCTTGTTACCCTTCACCTATCCTTTCCGCCCTACCTCTACCCGCGGATTATAATACAGTCTTTGTGGCATGACATGATACACTTTTTGCGTAGGTATAATAGGTATGTCAAAATGCGTATTGCTCATTTTGCGTGAATGGGAATTGATTTGGCATTATGCGTATTGCACTTTTTGCGTATATGTCAAGATGCGTTTTTAAAATTAGTCAAAACGCGTGTTGGTCACTATGCGTCAGAAGGAAAAAAGCGACATGGTTGAATAGTTGATAGGGGGGCGTCCATAAATTACGTGAGATGATTTAGGGGGGGAGGGGGTCGAGTCAAATCTCATGTAATCTCACGTTAGGGGGAGGGAGGGTCTCGACAAATATCACGTAATTTTTGTTCTGATTGAAACAAAAAAAGATTATACTGTTTTGTTCCATTCAATCCAAATTGTATGTACATGCTCAAGATTAATCTTGAGCGTCATCGTATTAATACGATTAAGATTCTTCACTATTTCGAAGGAGCAGATGATTTTACAGAAAATCATATGGACATGTTGGTGCCAATAGTCTCTCTTGAGACCGCTCATAATTCTCCAGTACCTGGGTAACCGAGCTTTGCTCGGTTTAAATAGTAAATATACTTAGATACGTACAGATAAAAGAAACCAAGAAATAGATTTTCTTATAAAAAAAAGAAAACATGAAAAAAATGATCAGCCGTCTGGATTCAAACCCGGAGCTATTCGTGACCGCTATGACCGCCCGACTTCCCATCTGAGCTACTACGCTGTCGCGTCACGCGGCGAAATTTACCTTCGCAATCTAATGTCTAATGTGACAGTTTTTCATTGTCTAAAAACGCGCATAATATGCGTTTATAAAAAATTAAACCTAGTTAGATTGATTTTTCGTCCCCGAAACCCTCTGCATACATGATTTCATCAAAATCGTTCGAGCCGTTTCCGAGATTCAGATTCTATATATATATACATATTTATATAGGTACAAGAATTGCTCGTTTAAAGGTATATATATAATAAGATGGACTGAATTAGAGTAGGTATTCTTTTCTTTTTATCATAGTAGATTGTCAAATTACTAGTCTAAACTAGTCGTAAATAAAAGCACGAAGCAAATTGTATTTTTTTCTTTCTACAATAACAACCCATCGCGTTTACGTAAGAAACCCACATTCTGAAAAATCTCACGTGAGATTGGGGGATGGGGGGCCAAAAAATTAAAAAAAAACACCTCACGTAATTTATGGACGCCCCCTAGGCTTTGGGATGCATTGTCATAGTGGGGTTTTCCCAATTCCCAATGGTTTTTCCCTTGGGGGGGGGGGGGGGGGGGGGGGGGGCTGTGTACTGGTGACCCCCTTCAAAATTCAAGGCTAGGACCGCGCCGCAGGAGGCTGACGGTGGGTAAGTAGGTACTAAGCAGCTATACTTACGTATTCAGTTGTCATTACTAGTCGGTTGTAGAGGTATGGTTGTACAGGTGGCAACCACGTGTGGAAGCAACTGAGCATAGCGTCGATCTCAGTATTTATTCACGAGTTCAGCTCTAGAAAACAGTATATTTGTACCACATAACACAGCACTTTCTCAAATTTCATATTTAATTAATTTATTATTGACGATACGTATCCCTTTACATCAGAAGTACCATACCACAGTATCATTTATGAAGTAGTTATTTACTTCACTAGTGCAAGTTTATAGGGTATTATGTAAGTTTTAATGGAACTATACAAATGTATTGTCAGTAGTACCAGCAATGCTATTTCGGCGAGTAACCACGGGATGAAATATGTACATTGTATTTTTAATGGTACTAGTGAAGTGTGTCAGTAGCACCATCAATGGTACTTCTGATAGGTACGTATCATAAATTGCCTAACCTTGTACAGTACAACCAATTTATCTATAGAACGAGCGAATGGATGAAGCGAAAACCTATTACAAAATTAGAAAACTTTTGTGTCTGTTCTATGGGCTTCGGTAGTTTCGCTTTTGGTCGTTATACAGATAAGTTGGTGAGACTATAAGTGTAGTACGGAATTGAGTGACGTGAAAGTATCGCCTGTATCAAGCGTCGAGCGTGGTGATAGAATGAAACGACAGTATTGTAATATTATTACAGAAATGCTTTATTATAATTAATGTCTAAATAAATGGATCATCATATAAATGTCATCTAGTACAACCTACAGACGCGACGCCGCGCGCGGCGCCGGCCCGCGCGCGGCGCCGAGGCGCATTCCATCACATACGGGTTTTAAAAATCGTTTGTTTTTACTTTTTGTACAGCCATTTACAATAATTTTATTTTCAATTACAATCTAGACGTAAAAAATCTGAGGTGTCGTAGGAAACTACGCTTCCTATAAAAATAATTACAATGGGAATGAGGAGCAGCTACGCTCGTGACGTGCACCGGCAAGGCAGACCTCGGGACTACAGCTATCAGTACAGGACTTTACAATCATCACTACCGCTGGCGCCCCCGACCGGGGCGAGCCCACTAAATAACTTAACATTACATTACATTAAAATATACAAAAATATCATTTTCACAAATTATAATCGATCAACTATACACTCCGGCACTAAATAATATTCGATAACTATGTACGATTGAAGCCGGTTTTAAACTTAAACGAGAGCTCGACTTGGAGAATAATACGTAAACTAAGAAACATAATCACGACGTATAGTGCCGATTGTCTAGAACTGCCTGCGGCGCGGGCGCACCTCGCCGCTCGAAGATTCAAGGTCCCCTAGCCCAGCTAATAGTAAATCTACAATCAGCTAAAATTAAGGAAACTCACGGTTCCATCGGACCGATCTTTCCATCGATTCATAAATTACACGAGAATGAGAGACGTTCAAATATTTATACATAGATTTTTACGAACAACGAATAATACTAGAACACTTACGTACTAAGAACGCAACGAACGCTACGCCGCGAGACGCGACGGCCGAGCGTCGAGCGTCGGGTGACTATCGCTACGTTGCCGATCGTCTATAATACACGCGCCGATATGTACACGCGCGGGGCGCCGCGCCGCCGCTACGTTACGACTAAATACAATATACGACACGGACACGGGTGCACGACAAATTACCAACTAATCAGATTTTACACGGCGGCGCGCGGCCGCCACTTAGGGCTAGCGAGGCGGCGGCGGCGGCGCGGCGCGCGGCCGCCGCTACTTTACAATGCATAATGTACAGGAATATTCACAAGTAGGCGGGGCGGGGCGTCGCGTCGGCGCCGCTAATACTCTGGCGGACTACAACACGGGGTTGGGGTTGGGCGGCCCGATGGGCCCGAGGTCGGGCGCCTTCATGAAGAACTTCTCCAGCTTGGCGATGATGTGCTTCCCGTACGTGTACTTGCGCAGCGAGCCGATGTGCGGCCGGATCTTGTGCATCAGCACCTTGCGCTGCGTCGGCTCTGCCACGTCGATCATCTTCTGCACCACGTAGTTCGCGTACTGGTCCTTCATCATCACGTGCAGCGCGCTGCGGACAAGAGCGCCACTGTTAGCAAGCTCAAGCGCACAAACATCTACGTCATTTATCTACTATTTACGTATCTATTGTAGCTATCAGGAAAAACCTACTCAGGCAACGCATTCCACAACCTAGACGTACTTATCCAAAAAAATAAAATCCCTCCGTTCAAGTTTAAGTCCTTGGGGCATCAAACAACAATTCGATGTCGCTTCTTCGAGGTACCAGCAGTTCGATAGTAAAAAGGGCAAGGTGGTGTTAGGTTGTGCAGAACAGTTGCACACTCTCCAAAGTGTGCGACGAGTACTTCATACAAGAGCTAAAAATCTGTGTTTGGTATTACACGAGCCACTGTGTTCAGATTTGAAGTACACTTTTGAGAGGATACCTAGTTTTTTGGGAGCTAATACAGCCTTGAATGAAACACCCAAATTTGAGCGTAGATATCAAAGACTACCGATCCTCCCCGGCTTCACTCGTGGTACATACTATATTAGCCTACAGCAGTCAAGGATCACATACATTTCCAAAGGTGAAATAATTTTTTGAAATCTGATTTGCATTATAATAATACCTTGCTCTTTTTTCTATCGGACTGCTCATAGGTCGAGAAAGCGACATCGTTTCATGGTTGATGTTCCAAAGACACAAACAAATAGGTTTGGTCTATTTTTGTGATAAGAACGTCTAGGCTGTAGAATGAGCTGGCTGAGGGGACTTTTCCCGATGGTTATAATCTTGGTGTCTTCAAATGGAACTCTCCAAGTGAAAAAATCTTTTGGCGCGCCACAGACAGATTTTTCATGGGTTGTGAATTGAATTCTAGCGTTACGCTCGGGAATGATAAGAAATCTTCGGGTAAACTCTGGACCATGGCCATGCTCATGGCCACGCCCTCCGGTTTCACTCGCGTAGTTTCCAAAGTAAGCTATCAAATATAAGTTTTCACTTCTATCGGAGATGGCGGCCAAGTGTACACATATTAAAGTAGAAAAAAAAACAACGCTCCAGTAGTTCCTGAGATTAGCGCGTTCAAAACAAAAACCCTCTTCAGTTTTATAATATAACTTAAGCTATATTATATGTATATTCGTATGTATAGAAACGTGAAAATAACAATGTGTGCACTGACTTGTCGTTGAACCCGCACAGCTCGTCGATGAGCAGCGCCCGCTCGGCGCGCGTCGCGTGCGTCACGCACTTCTCGACCACGTTGGAGGCGAACTTGTGCTGCGACAGCTGCAGCACCTTCCCGCGCACGCCGGCCACGAGCCGCGCGCGGTCCTCGCCCGCGCCGTGCTCGAGCACGTGCTGCACCACGTAGTTGCCGTACTGGTCCTGGGTACCACGTAACTATTATTTTTCCTTTCACTTTTGTCATATTCTCTTCCTTTTACAATGGGTTTCATCCTACTGTTACTTATTTTGTTTTCAAAAGCTATCAAGACTGGTCTAATTCTACTAGTAAAGCCATTTGATATCCAAATTGAGGGGGAGTTGCGAAAAAATAAACATGTTATCCGCCAATTTGTGGCGGCGATTATCTTGGACTGATTTTCATCAAACATAGCCAAGAACTCGCAACAAATTTTACTTTCAAATAAAAAAACCAAAATCGGTTTATCAATCGCAGAGCTACGATGCCACAGACACACAAATAAACACGTCAAGCTTATAAGACTTCGTCGTTTTGACATTGGGGGTTAAAAAACGAATCTGACAAGGAGATCCATTACCGCCAAATCTATTTTCAGACACTTCAGATCAGGTTTTCGTCGCGTGCCGTGGAGATACATCGCTGGTTTACTACGCAACATAATGTTGCGTAGTTCTAAAGTGGCTGCAAATAGTTTTGGCTATATATTTGCGGTATTTGCCACATCGAGTTAGGGGTTCACATCGAAATTGTTGTCAACTTTTTATAGTGTTAAAATAAATATGTAGTTAGTATGTAGTGTGTAGTGTACCTGTATGAGCTGGTCGGTGTGCGCGTGCAGCTCGGCCAGCACGGGCGCGGTCTGGTCGGGCGTGCAGTGCTCCAGGATGCGCTGGATGACGCGGCAGCCGTACGGGTGCGTGGACAGCGCGTACACCTGCCCCGCGAACGCGTTGATGATGAACTGCAGCGCCGACGGCTCCACGCACTCGATGCACTTCTGGACCTGCAACGACGAAACACACGTTACATCACGACTCACGACGCTCACAAACCGCCGTTCTACTACCTAGATTGACATCGATTGACTATAGTTTTTTAATAATTATTAGCGAACAATTCACACACAAAACCATCTGACCCCAAATTATTGATTTATACATTTACTAGTTGAAACGGCGTTTCACCAAATTTTTTTCGTAAATTTCATTAATTTTTTACATTTCGTTAATACTAAATTTTCTTGCATACAAACATTGTCCCGACAATAACGACTAGGTACATAAAACGAATAATAATCATCCAACTTGGTGCAATCATTCAAAACTTATGACCGTACAACCGTACATACATTTCGAAGATCCATGTTTTTTATATATAAGATCATCATCATCACCTGTATTCGTCCTCTGCTGGACATAGGTCTTTCCCGTAATACGCCACTCAGGCCGATCCTTGATCTCACGTCTCCAACCACCACCAGCTGCCTTTCGTATATCGACACTCTAGTCTCAGGGCGTCCTACACTACGTTTACCGATTCGCGGTCTCCACTCCAGAATCCGTCGACCCTCGGTCGGTTTATGTACGTATGTTCAAAATACTCAATTTAAAATGCTGATAACACAACGACTACGTAGTTTCGTAAATTTAAACTCGTAAACTCACAACATTTATACAAGTAGAAGTATAATCTCTTTTATATAAGTTGAAATATAATCGTAAAATATCAAATGTATGCGTAATCTGACACGCAACAATCGTCTACCAGGAAGTCAAACCTATGCATTGGTATAATGTGGACTATTACAAACCGTTTACAAGGGTCGATTAAGTTATTACTGTTAAAAGGCAACGTAGGATAACATAATTATTACTAAGCACAAACTTCGTCGCATTTGGTCATACTTATTTTTTACTCCTTCCTTCATTTTCGCAGAGACTAAAAAAGTATAATTTTTAAGCCTTGAGAAATGTTTCGCACTTATACAAAATATGCTAACATCATGTTTTCCTATGCAATTACCAGCTGTAATTAAGGACTCGGAATATCTACATCTAAATAGCGAGTGTCTTTATCAGAAGTGGTAAATGCATAGTCGAACATGTTGCATCCTGATTCTATAAATAGTGATAAATAACGGACGACGGCGACGTTCCGAATTTTACGTAGCAATACAGAAGACATTTCCCACTACCAGAATCCATCAATTCAATTCAATTTATTTCTTCGAACCATCATTTTACAAAGAAAACTTGGTAACGTCAATTACAAAAAATAAAAATAAAACAGTTTAAATACATAAACAACAGAGACAATATGTATCATTAAGCGGCTGTAAAGAGGCCTTGTCCAATGAATTCAGCTATAAAAAGGCTTTGTCAAACAGCAATAAAAATATTTGAAATACAACAATTTAAAGTATAAATACTTTTAATTAATCTAGAAATACGTCTAGAAATAACGTTTATACGAAATGAATGTTTTGTTTTTTCTAAGATTTTTCAAATAAATATAACTGGTAATAGAAGCCACAAAAAAATGTTAAATTTAGTGGGTTTTCATATGATTAAAATAGCTTAGTACACCGTTTATATATGACCACAAGACAATATCCTGATGAAACACAAGACGTTGGCGAAATTGTGCTCACCAAACATTTATCTCACACAAATATATATCACCAAATAGAAGCCAGAAATGTATCGAAGATGAAGAATCAGATGACATAAATAAAAACCAGAAATTAATAGAAGATGAGGAAGAAGAAGACTTTAATCAGCTGACTATTATTAAATTTTTTTTTTTTTTTGTGTTTTTATTTAAAAATTAAGACTAACAAATTGTCTTGCCAGACATATTGCATGCCTCTCGCAGAGGCCAGTTTGTATGGGGCAACTTTTAAAATGTTTTGTATTATCTTATCTTACCTACAAACAGCAATAAAGATTTTTGTATTTGTATTTGACCATTTACTATAACCATGCTATTATGGAAGTAATTGTAAAACAATAATGACGGCAAATATATATGTTATTTCGAGTTGGTTATCATTAGTATTTAAAATATCAGTAGTTATAAAAAATAAAAGATAGTAGTGGATATAAGTTTCATTAAAACTTCTTTCCGGAATATTATTAATATCAATGTTAAAACTATTGGTACAATTCTATTATTGGTATTGTTATGGCAACATCAGAAATTCTCCTATGTCACTGCGGCTGAAGAACTAATATCCATAGCCAAACGCAAATTTAAAAAAAAGATTGTGTCTCTGAGATGTCAATGTCAGCCACTAATACAGAGTATCTCTGTCAAATCTCTCTATTTAGTCTGTGACTTATCGAATTTAATAAAGTTAAAGTTAACTTAATATATTTTTTCCTGGTCCCTTTGAAGACAAAAATCTTTCCATATCTTAGTCAGGGACTGACGTTTAACACTTTAAGATATTTTTGATGTATAGACGCTATCATTTCGTCTCAACTATTTTAAAGTATGAAAGTCTGCCATTGTTCTTTCGTGGGTATGTTTTGTTGCTCTGTCCGTGAAAAAGACTATTTGGGTCACTCAATAATAATACAGGCTGTCCAGAGAGGGTAGCGGACATTTGTTTTAGCATTGAAGTAGATAACGGAGGGGGCGGAAGAGCGTGGAGAGAGCATCACGGCATCCGTAATTTTATGGAGTTTTAGTCGCAATAGGGTCGCAGGCAGCTAGGAATGCATCGCGCTTTTTGTTTACTAGCGTACTATCGTAATGCTGATTCAGTAGTAACTGCTCAACATTTGTATCGTGCGGAATATCGCACACGCCATACACTAAAGCGACGACAGCATTAGCAAATGGATTGGAATGTTTATAAAAAAAATATATATATATATATACGGTCGAATTGAGAAACCTACTTTTTTTAAAAGTCAGTTAAAAAACACAGGTGCGAAACTAAAAAAATCAGATCATAGGTCGCTGCCGTTTAGTCACAGATCAGTAAATAGTTACTTCGTAACAGATGCATCACTTCCATACAAAAGTGCAAATACCTACACGATAATAACCTAAACTGTCGTATACTACTTACCTACTGTTACTTGTAAGCAAAAATACACCTTAACACACCCACGCAGAGTTGTAAATGCCGTGCGCACCGTGTGACTTGTCGTCTGCTTACGTCATTGACCAAACGTGCTAGGGTTGTTCGAAATGGTGGTAGATGGTAGTAGTGGTTAGGACTCTTGGTAGAGTCCGCCTGGGGAAGGACCACACCTTTGCCAGTTATTCTACCGCGAAGCAGTACTGTGCAAACGTTACTGTGGTTTTTTTAAATAAAGAGTGACGAGATGAGCAGGACATGTGCCTGATGGTAAGAAACATGCCTGTCACATAACAGCACAGTGACACGCAGCTATTGGAACATGAAGAGTCCAAATCATTACCTAGCACTGCACTGCGCTCGTCACCCAGAGATCTAAGATGTTATATCTCTAAGCCCTGTAATTTCACTGGAAACATTGCCCTTCAAACCGGAACACAGTAATGTTTGCACATTACTGCTTGGCGGTAGAAGAACTGACAAAGGTGTGGTACTTCCTCAGGCGTACTCTGCTAATAGTCCTACCACTACAGTAGGTACTCCATTAGACAAGCCCATTCATTTGATACCCATATAGAGGTAGGTTGTGAAGAAATATTTTGTCCGCGATTTTGTGGAGGGGGCATTTTGAATCGATATTAACCAAACATAGCTAAGAACCACCGCACAAAAATATACCTTTTTAAAAAAATCGACGTCAAACTTAAAACACCCTTATTTGGTCGGGGGTTAAAAAATGGTTCACAATTAGCTGAGCTATCGCGAAACATACCTACATCCAATAAAAATTAAGCCCAGAACCGCCTCCTTCTTTGAATTCGGTTAAAAATTCTATAAGTAGCTTTTTTTTAAGTAGGTACGTTTTATAGTCAATTGATACAGAAGTTTATTTTGGTTATACAATGTAGGTAGTTGTAAGTTGCTTTCATACCGTCGAATAAATAAACAAATTAGTATCATTAATTATTTATATGAATATTAAAAAAAGTATCTCGTCAAATTTTTTATTAAACTTATGCGACATAATAGAAATGGGGTAAATTACTACTATATTTCAGTTTCTTGCTATTGCAGCCATTCACAATACAATAACGCCGCGACATTATTTATGCGCGCACTCGGCGTTCGTTCGCACGTCAACTCAGGCAAACGGCCGGCGGCCTTGTGATTTTAGTACACCCGGGAGGACGCGAACGAGTAGTTACTAAGCTCGCGCCATTTAGCCAGTGACGAGGGTGTGGTTTAGTCTCCGACCAGGAAACAATCAAAGAAGTGAAGGCATAAAAGTCAAAGGAAGCGAAGTCAAGCACAGGGGTGGGGGGTGGCCCCACCCTCTTCGGACCGCGCCTGCGCCTGAGTTAGGGCCAGGCCACACGGTGCGGTGCGGCTCCGGCGCGGCGCCTGAGCGGTGCCGTAACGGTTTTCTACATATAAAAATGTATGGTATGCCATACGGTACGTCCGTCAACACTCCTGCGCCGCACCGCAGGCGCACCGGACAACGGCGGGAGGCAGACGAGGTGGGGAGGGGTGCAAGCAGTGCGGTGCCGGCGCCGCTCAGTTGTTTGTACGGCATAGGCAAGCCAAGCCTGTTGTGCTGCTTGTGTGACCGCCAGTTCGGTGCGGAGTAATGCGGTGCGGTGCGGTGCACGATACGTAGTTTATCAATCTGCGTGTGTATACTGACCACGTGGTTCCCGTTCTGGTCCTTGACGCACTTGAGCACGTGCCCGTCGAGCTCGCGCACCACCTCCTGCTGCTGCTCGGCCGGGATCGACTCGAGCGCCTTCTGGATGACGCGGCAGCCGTACATCTGCAGCGCCAGGTTCAGCACGTGCCCGCGCACCTGTAGGACCAGCATTCACACGGACATGTTACTTGCCGAACGGGACACGCAACACCGACATTACATTACTAGTCATTATATAGAGACAAATGGAGACGCATAGCAAAAGCCGTCATTTAACAGGATCCACACATAACCACGACCACTCTGCCAAGAGTGCCCGACTGAGAAGAATTTTCATCATTATAATCCGTTTTTTAAACGACTTTAAATAATCTATTTTCTTTAAAAAAAACACGACTTCAATTTGAAGTTCAATTCAGGCACTTAGAGCCGGTTTTCACGGCGCGGTTCTCAACCGCGCCCAAACGCGGGCGCGGCACATTCCTATATAAAATTGAATTCAAAACTCACGACGCGGTTTACGGTCGCGGCGGCTGCGGCAGCCGTGCGGCGCCCGCGTGGTTGCGCGCGGTTCTTGCGCAATAGCTTTCCGCAGTAAACAAAACCGTCGCATGGCGCGGTTTGAAACAGCGCCGTGAAAATACTATGTCGTCTAAATATGTGAAAGCAAAATTTTAGTTTTTTGTTCGTATCTCTAAAACCGCTAGACTGATTTCGATAAAATATATATGAGACCACCTCTGAACTATGATCAACCAACCAAAAAAAAATATATCAAAAACGATTCACAATTGGCGGCGCTATCGCGTAACATACACCCGAATCGATAACCTCCTCCTTTTTGGAAGTCGGTATGTATGCTACGCGATAGCGCCGCCAATTGTGAATAGATTTTGATTGTTCTTTTTTTGTTTGGTAGAACAAACATACTTCAAAGGTCGTCCCATATAATTTGTATCGACATCGGTGTGTCGGTTTTAGAAATATGAACATAAAACTAAAATTTGCTTTTATGTTTTTTGACGATTTAGTGAAAGATTCTTATGAAATTTGGTCGAGTTTAATTTTATATTAAAATCGGCTTTAGTTTTTTCGCAGAAAATAGATTACTAAGTACTGCCGATAATGCACATGACTTTGAAAATACAGTGGTGCGCGTGGTTTTAAACCCGGGATCTCCGGATCGGCAGACGCCGTTCTCCCGACTAGACCAGCCGTAACTTAAAAATCGGTGAAGAAAAACATCGTGTGGAAACCGACATGTACCTAGAATCTTTCCAAGTCATGTGTCATCTACCGACCCGCACTGGGCCACTATGGTGGATTATTGCTTTGACTTTCTCCTTGCGAGAAAAGGCCTCAAGTCCCAACAATGGGAACATTTAGTGGACTGTTTAGTGTTTATGGTATCATCATTATAATCAGCCCACATCACTCCACTACAGGACATAGGTCTCTCCAATAGTACGCTACTCAGCCCGATCCCCAACTTTACGCAAAGCAGTGTAGCTACTGCGTTCCTACTTTAAAGATCATTTGTGGAGAGAAAACCAGCTTGTTTCTCCAAATGACAAATGCATTTTAATGTAAGACTACACTTCATCCATGTTTAAAATACGGTGTGGCAGTTGTTACGGGTAGGCGTTGTGAATACAAATAATGTAGCATGTATAAATTTTCATCCAAAACCTTTGAAGCATTAGCGAACCTCTAATTATTTACGTACTCTAAATAAAAATATCACTACAGTTTTTATGTAACATTTGTTTCTGAAGTGGCAAAAGATTTCCTATTCCAAATTAAATGTTGTGTTGTGATTTTTCTTACATGTAGGTACTACATAATTGAATGATTTAACCAATTAAATGGGTGTTGAGCTATTAGTGCCATTATAAAGAAGAATTAATTGGTATAGAAGAATTAATTGATCAGACAGATAATTATTTTTTTAACAGCTGACCAATTTTCAATACTTTTTCTTATATTGTATAATATGGTCTTATAACTGTAGTTATCAACGAAAATAAAACTTTGTTAATCGGTTCCCGATCTTTCCGTCACCTTATTCAACAAAATAAAATACATACCTTTTGAGCTAGTGTCGTTTTCTGTTCCGTGGTACCAAATTCGAAGAATTTCTGTATTACATAATTTCCAAACACATCTGTCATTAGGCTATAGGCAGCGCCGATAATTTCATTAAACACCATTTGTTTCTCTTGTACCGTTGCTCTTTCTAATTTTTGTTGAATAAACCTGAAAAAAAAACAGATATCCATTAATTACCTACATATCATAATTACCAAATGAAAATAAAATACCTAGCTTGTTTCTTATTTGATCAGACGGCTGTGCATACTAATTAAATGTACCGCAGAAAGAGTTAACAGGACCGTATTATATGAGATTACGCAAAACACCTGTACTAAGTCGTATGAGTAGGTGGTGTTGTGTTCGTCATTGTAAACACTATTCAAAATGGGACCAATCGGATAGAGCAAAAAACTGTTCTCGACAGTCTTCTGTGAATCAACAAAAATGTATTTATATATGTATTTGTAACGTGTAATGCAGCAGTAGTCCTTAATGTTTCGAAGGGTTTTCTCTCACAAAAAGATTCATGACTACTAAGACTAAATCTAGAAAATAACAAATGTTCCCAGAAAGGATTGAAAGGAAACCTTCGTGATTTCAAGTTTGGTCTTAGAGTAAAAGTGCGTAAAAGCTCATAATGATGAATACTACTTCGACATGATCCAGTTGTTCTATATAACTTTATGTACACACATAAAAGTTGTTGTTTACATTTTTGCTGCTTATTTTTTGGATTCTTAACAATACTAAAAACTAATATTTAAGATTTTTTACATATTTAATTCATTGGGGAATAGCCACTCGGAAAACAAATTATCCAGTTTAGGCAATCAAAAAATGACAATCCGTTGTTGCAATTTCATTACAGTTGAAAAGTCTCACATCATTATAGTTGCAGCTTCCACACGGTGCAATTCACTGTGCAGCCAATCGTATAACAGCAGCCTACATCGTGAATGATGTCCTTAAGATGGATTAACAAATTTATGTATCCAACTTTATTTTTACTATTTCGATACATAGTTTTTGCAATAAGCGAAAACTGTCGGGCAAACCGGTTGTTGCGTCGTTTTACGAATTGCCTGCCGCGAAATGTAGAGTTACTACTACCTTCGACCCTGACCGCGTAGAGTCACGGCAGTCGTTCTACTAAACCGAAAAATACGTTTTGCCAGTTTCAAAACCTACGACGAAGAAATTTTATTGTTTATTTATGTGTGATGTCTAGAGACAGAGTTTTGAATTTACATTTTTTTTTATGTTCAACACATTCCGTGTACATCATAAACTCGTCTTTAATCGATAATAATATGCTCGAGGATGATGTGTGTTTTATTAGCCTTAAAGTACCACCAATTTTCTTCAATTATGAAAATGACAAGGTTTATAACTTTGGACCCACGACATAACTAGTAAATGATTTAATTCCTTGTTACTTTGTAGTAGTGTAGTACTCCTTGAAGAGTCCGCCTGAGAAATAAATGCACCTTTACCAATTTATTCTAATTGTACCACAGCAGTTAGGTGATCTACAACATTACTGCGTTACGTTACAATATTTCCAGATTACAGGGCAAAGAGATAAATCATACATTTGCGGCTGGCGAGGGCAGTACAGTGTCAGGGGAAGTAATTTGAATTCTTCGAGTTTATACAGCTGTGTGGCATTGTTCTGTTACGTGTAGCGGTAGGCGTATCGACAACCAACAGGCGCATTACTGTTGTCACGTTACTCTAAATTAAATAAACTTAAAAAATTCTATACATGCACAATTCCATCCAATTGTAAATGTTATAAGCAAGCTTAAGACCAGAAATCTATAAATAACGATTGACATGAATATTTTAAGAACATTTATAATCTTTAAAAGTCTTTTATTTTTCAAAACAAATATGTTCACGATGAATCGAGCAAGACAAACTTTCCCACACCTCTGACACCAATCTTCAAATTGAAAAAATCCAAGCTTAGGGTTCAAAGACATTAGACAATAGGAAAGCAAAAAGTAGCTAGTTCTACAGTGTAAGATTCTTAATTACGAAGACAAGAGTCGATTAACCATCATGAATGATTTTTTCATTTTATTTTTTTAATCTACGATAGATGCATTCATTCAAGAATTTTACTCTAAAATTTATTGTCAAAATTGCGTCATTAGTGTAGTGATCCACGTGCGAGTTAGAGTCAAGGCTGATTCATTGGATTTTAATAACTCAGTGTAGTTGAGTGATACTCCTTTGGCAACAAGTTTGTTTTTGTTACTCTGCTATATAATAAAATTTCTTGGCATTACAACGATTGCGGTTGTTTTGTGTCCGAACTCGAAATTTCAATAAAAATGTCTATGGCTTTTTTAGTATCGTTAATGATCTTAGACGTTGCTATAGCGAACCTTTAATTTCGAGACGAACAGATGATATTAAAACTACGCATATCAAAAAGTTATGAATAAATAAGTAAAATAAGAATAAGAATCATGGGCAAAGAAATCTCTTATATCTTAATCGGTATACGACGGCCGTGTTAAAATTTCATTCTAATTTTGAAGTGAAGTTAGGTGCGCATTACTGAGCATATGCGAAAATAAGGAGGCGTTGGAGAGGCGAATAGGCGATAGGCACATACGTCCAAGACACTTTACTACCGCCATTAAACGGACCAATTCGTACTACATATTTTCGATTATTCCGATAGGTATGTGTAGATTATATTCATGGAAAGTATTTCCAAGCAGATGATAGGTAGGCAATTGTATGTCCTTTCTGTACAGTCAAAACTTCATCAATTGAAGCATACAACAAGAAGCTGTCAAAATAAATATTTATAAATGTTATACTTAAACGGATGTTTACTGCCTTGGATCAAATCAGGTAATCCAAAATAAAAATACCATGCTAATAGATATGTCACAAATAGTGTTGGGTCCTTGACGTTGATAGTCGACACGTTTAAACTGTTTATCATCAAAATCATGGTCTAGTTATAATAGTCCGGTTTTCTACTAGTTTATGTCGATAAGACGTTTAGCTAATATTCCACGTGTATCGATCATCGTTGATGCGACGACGAATAGCTAATCGCAATGTCGTTGAAACGTAAACGTGATTATCATACAACTAAACTGGTTTATTCGTTTAATATCAGAAAACAGGGAAAACACTGTTCGTTCATTTTTAGTTTTGTTTTATAGACAAGATTATTCTTGATTGCAAAGGGTAGCCCCATTGAAAATGGACATAACGAATTCTTCGCACAAAAGTTTACAAATATAAAACAAGATTAATTTTCTATTCCAAAAAAATAATTAAGCTATTATTTGATGTTTGAAACTTGGCGGCTATCTAGGTTTAGGTTTTTATTTTGTTTTTTAAGCTTTAAATTGATATTGTAAAAACTTAAATCTGAGAAATCAAATAAATGACTGAATAATAATCACCGAAATGCAAATCGGTCGCAGAATAACACAAAAGTGGAGAAGAGGTAAGAGAGACAGAGAGAGTTAGAGAGGTGAGTTACCTGGAGCCGTGCTGGTCCTGTGAGAATTCGACGATATGGTTAGCGAGATCTCTGAGTTGCAGGTTCGGGAACCTGTTGTTGCGGAAGTCCTCGAGCAGCCGCGAGCGGCCCGCGGGCGGCTTGTCCCCCAGCGCGCCCACGGCCACGCCGCCGACACCCACGCCCACACCCCCCGTCACTAGTTCTGGAAAGAAAACACATTCTCTATCATCGGTCCAACTCACTATACTATACTAAGACTTATTAGTCTACCTAGCCGGAACTGAATTTCAGTTCGAAGGATACTGTTTTCGGCGAAGTCATATTCTAGTGTCACGGTCAGGTATTCCGTATGCCGATACAGACGATTGATATGAACAGATTATAACAGTACAAAAGTATATAAAATTTGAAATTTCCGGGGTCATATCACAGGTTTCATAAAATTGCTAATAACCTCGATATATATTTATTTATAATTGTCCACCAATATTTATCGCTCATTTCTCAACTTCGCTGTAGATCAGTGACAATACAAAATCGTTTATCTTGTCGATATTGGCCTTTTCTAATAATATCAATTCCATAAGAAATTTGGTAAGACGTCAGAAGTTCATGGTGTCATAGCCGTAGAACAGTGTCCAATTTGCCATTATTCTATGACTATGACGAGGGATATCTCCCGCATAACTAGGTACAATAGTTAAAGCTTTGCTTGTTCTTGAATGTTATTAAATAATTATTAGCCCGGTATGTTCCAATGTGGGGCAAAGGCATCCTTAATCATTTTTCCAGTTGTCTCTATCTACTGCTATATCAGGGCATTGTTATCTAACCTACAATAAAGGTAGAGCAATTGTAAGGCCATAACCATTTTAGTTCGGCGGTAGAGGTGCAGCAGTCATATATCTTTGGTTTCGGTTATGTTTTTTAATCACTGTCTATCATAAAATCGTCAAATTGAACGTTTATTATGACAAAATATTTTACCATGTAATGGGTAGGTACGATGTTTATTATGATAGTTAATTTCTTTCGAAAAAAAAGTATATGTATGTAAAATACTAAATGACTCAAAATGCCGTTCTTGCCATTTAGACGTGATACTAAAGAAATTTATAGAACTGTAAAAGTATAATGTGAAACGTGTTCATGGTTTATTTTAAATTTAAATTCTTTATCCTTTCTCGTTTTGGAGTGGTAGGGTTCAAGTACCGTATATGCGTGGTGTATCCATGCCGGTTACTGATCATCTTGAGTTTTTGGGCTTTAACTTGACATCTACGCTTAACTTTGGCTCGTATATCGAGTCCAAGGCTAAATTAGCTGTCAAAAAACTAGGTGTCCTCTCAAAAGTGCGAAAGTACTTCAAATCTGAACAATTACTTTTGTTATACAAAGCACAGATTCGCTCTTGTATGAAGTACTGGTTACCTTTGGGATGGATCGGCTAAGTATCAGTTTGAGGCTCTGGAATCGATCGAGAGGCGTGCCAAAAGGATGAGATTGAAAGGCACAGACACTCCGGTGCGAAAAACGTGTGAGTGTTGAACATAGCCGCAACATTGCTAGCTTATCGGTTTTTTATCGGATACACTTCGGGGAGTGTGCAACTGATCTGCATGATCTTGCCCTTGATCTTTTCTATCGGACTTTTCGTAGCTCGAAGAAGCGCCATCGGTTCATGGTTGATAATCCAAAGACAGTTTTTCCTAATAGTTATAATCTTGGTGTCTTCAAATCTAGAGTGAATCGGTTTCTTCTAGGTAAAGACCGCATCTTCGCTTAACAACAGGCGAGATGGAGGTCAAGTGTAAACCTATAAAAGTAAAAAAAAATGAGGCATTCCTCGTGGAGGAGAGGAAAGGTCCTCTCCTCAACTCCTCAAGGGAAATGAGGTGCGCAGGTCGCTCTGGCGGGAGCCAACATCTCTCACTCTCTCTCACGCCTTC
Organism: Ectropis crepuscularia; assembly: GCA_963693475.1. Taxonomy (NCBI): domain Eukaryota; kingdom Metazoa; phylum Arthropoda; class Insecta; order Lepidoptera; family Geometridae; genus Ectropis; species Ectropis crepuscularia. The sequence continues at coordinate 9,326,565 of OY856339.1, forward strand.
TGCGTCTCGTAACCCGCGTCTGGGCTACTGGCTTAGTAGCATAAGTAGGCCACTTCTTGGTTTGGACCTGTTGTTTGTCTATTGAACCACTCCTTGAGTTGCCACTATTGCCCGTTTGCCTTCTTCCTGTCCAAACAGCAGAATATCTCAAGGGAAAGCTCGAACATACCAAGCGCCACCCAGACCAGAAGCTGATATATCGAAACGGCATATCAGTTTGTGGTCCGCGTCCATGCATGCATCTGCATATCCGTGAAATAACGTCATTGCGCGTGTATCGGCGAGCCTCTTCAAGGTGACATTTTATACTATTTGTAGACTTTCATTTTTCTGTCTTTCCGGACAGGATGCATACCACGCCGATAATAATAATAATAAATAAATATTGGTGGACAATTCACACACAGCACCATTTGACCCCAAACTAAGCAAAGCTTGTGTGATGGCGGCCAGATAGCTGATATAATACTTATATAGTTTTAAATACATACTTATTATAAATAGAAACACCCAGACACAGTGCAAACATTTGGATTCATCACACAAATATTTGCACTGGGTGGGAATCGAAACCACAACCCTCGGCTTCGCAGGCAGAGCTACTACCAACTAAGCCACGAGGCCAGTCGATGCAGCGTAGGTTAATCGCGTACGGATACACACCTTTAATGATACCCAGATTTGTACGTAGCGGCAAATCTGCTACGTACAAATCTCTATTTATATTTGCTCTAACCAGAGCAAATGAATGGCATAGTGCTCGCAGGAGTTCGTCTCCTGGACCGCGTGTATGGCCTATGAATGCATTCCGAGGCTCGCATTGATGTGGACGCACAGGTACCCACGCGCTATCATCAGCGAAGAGGGCTAGGACGACTACCCTCTCTCCTGGTAAGAGATCTTTTCCCAGTGTTGGGTATGTCGTTTGTAAATACGGCATTTAGCGCGGGTGTTGCGCAGCTTTCAATAAAAATATTCCGTACATTTACATTTTGATTTTAAGTTTGTGTTACGTACATTATTTAGTACACAAATAATTACTAGTGATTTAAATAGGCGAAATATATAAACATCGTGTCCTAAGCCAGGAAATAAAAACGAAAACGAGATCATGGGTTTTCATAAGCAGCAGCAAAATACCTCCGTACCGCCTACTCTATGTTTACGGCAAAGAGGGTAAGAGCCGGTTTTCACGGCGCGACTGCCAACCGCGCCCGCGCGCGGGCGCGGCAGATTTCCGTATAAAATTGAATTCAAAACACACGACGCGGTTTACGGCCGCGGCGGCTGCGGCAACCGCGCGGCGCCCGCGTGGCTGCGCGCGTTTCTTGCGCAGTAGCTTTCCGGAGCAGTAACCGCGAAAACCTGCGGTTTCTTGAGTATTGAAACAAAACCATCGCGCGGCGCGGCGCCGGCAGCCGGCGTTGGCAGCCGCGCCGTGAAAACCGGCTCTAAGTCCGCGCAGTGTCCATGCGTTACGTAATAACGGAAATAACTTTTGATTAAGTTTACTAAGTCAATTAATTTTTATTATTAATGTTGCTTTCTTTATAGACTCGTGAACGGATACTGCTTGTGGGAGTTGGACTACTCATGGCAGACGTGCAACATAAAGCTAAGGTCTAAGATTTCCTTAGAAATTTTTGATACTCATTTAAAAATGTGTAAAAATTTTGTCAAAAATCATGGACCCTAGTTTCTATGGTGTCTACATTTTGAATAATGATAGCAATGAATCAATTGTATATTTAAAGAAGAGGGAATTAGTTTCGTGTAAACTAGTTTTGAATCAATAGCTCGGCTATTTTTTGATAAAACATATTATGATTATATCAAATAAACATCGTCTCCGTCTGACGCGAGCGTCAGCAATAAGAAATGTGTGATACCCAAGTAACATTACAACAACTACAGAGACTCTGTCATGGTAGCAAAAACATGTAACTAATATTATAAATGTTAATGTATGGATGTTTGGATATTTGGATGTTTGTTGCTCAATCACGTCCTAACGTATGAACGGTTCGGGCTGAAATTTGGAACACAGATAGAATATAATCTGGAAGAACAGATAGGCTTCTATTTATCCCGGAAAACAACAGGAACGGGAACTTCGCGGGGCGCTGCTAGTCAGCACATAAAACTACTTTGAAAATCGCTAGCATCGTAAATTTCTTGTAAGATAAATAGGCGATTTAAAACGATAACTAATGTATATTTTAAGTTTTTCTTAGAACTGACAAATTCGTTTTAGCGTGCTTGTTAAACATGATAAATTATTGATGTGATTCTCCGTTTACTTTTCAAATCATCACACTTAAATACAGTCATGGTATAATATATTGCTTTCGTTTCCTACACAAAATGAAATAAGCAAATATGGGTGGTGGCAACGTACTCGTATTAATAAGAAACTTAATGTTACCGTTTTAGCATGTGCTTTGTAACAATTTTTTATTATTCCTCTCATTAGCTGTGTTTTGTATGGTGGAGTTATCTTCGACCACACTGTCGCTTACCATAGGCGAGTTGGTGGTCAAACGCGGACAAAAGTGCGATAAAAATGCGTCTGCTCCATAATAATTTCATAATCAATCTCTTTATGTCCTATTTCTTCGATTTCTAGATTTGTTAAGACAGTCGCGTGGTTTTCTAAAAACTAATAAAATTATTAATAATAAGATTAATTCTAAATACACAATTACACATGGTAACTCTCGCCACCATTAAAGCAGACGCCGAGCCCTGAGAGCCATGACCCTGCAGGTACCTCGAGAGGCACCTCACGGCTATATTCATATTCTATCAGTATTTCCTCATTATGTTATTCAATGTAATAAATTGATCGCAAGAAATACAGTAAGTACGACGTCGTTATAATTTCATCACTGATCGAATGAGTTTATTGTTGCGTACCGTTATTACGGTAACAAAGTTTGGTACACGTACACTATAATATAAAAATGCTAAGATTTTTTCTTTGTCACAGCTAAATAAAGAATTACTAAACTGATTAAAACTATTCTTTCACTATTATACAGTTACTAGCAGTTACCCGCGACTTCGTCCGCGGGAGTAAGGTAACTTACTCAACAAGGTAAGTATATTTTGACACTATTGCTACAATTCGAAATGGGCGAGGAGGTCTAGTTGTTCACCAGGAGCTTTCTCATGAAAACTATTTGGTGGTTTTCAAATTCATACATACTTATGTACTTGTAGGTTATTTTAAGATAGTCGATAAATATACACATACACACACACGAATAGTTCTCTGGTGCAGAAATAAAATGTAAGTTTACGTCTACTCGACTGATGTGTATTTTATCTGACGTCTCAATGGCACAGCAGTCCAATACCTGGTATTCAGGAATTGGGCAATTTACTACTTTGAAATTCCTTCGGTTTAGAAAACTTTTAAAGAAATTGTCTGCATATATATGTAAGTGTTTAGAAATGATATTTATACACGGACAGATATGGAAGTCAAAATAAGGAAAACATATCTACTCAATAACTCTAATTCGCATATAATTATAGTCTGCGGAAACTCGTAGAGGCAATCATGTATTACCAACTTAACATAATATATACCGCTGTACCTACAGATGTCTTTACAATGTATGCCCTAGTGTTTACATATGAAGGTTATAAGTTATTTATTTACATGTGAAAATATTAGTGAAGCTGTCCTCAGTCAGCCCGATAATGGAACGATGAACGGGATGACGGATGTATTTATTAATTTATCAAACTGTTTACACAATATACAGAAGTGTTGAAGGGAAGTGTCAACTAAAGCTATGAATACCAAAAGGCGTGAAATTTTTAAACAGTTCCACACTATTTTACATGATTCCGGTTCAGATAAGACTACCCCTAGAGTAGTAAATGCAGTACAAACCTGATATGGTTCCGACTCCGCTCAGTTTGCTCAACAGCGACGACGACGAACCAAACATCCCATTTGATGTGAGACCCTGAGCTAAACTGCTGACAGCTCTGCAAGACAAACATACACTCTATTCAAGAAAATGCACTCTGTAGCCGACGTGAAAATCAATGTTACAAGACGAATGATCATGCTTTGAAGGCGGTGTTGTCAGCTGTACAAGAGAGCAATGCCGTTACACAAGTATTTACAGTACGTACATAGATAGAATATTGTTTTTTATCCAGCGTCGCTTTAGAATTTCGTCTCGTTCTGCTGCATCGACTCTATTCAGTTCTATCATTTAATTGCAAAAAAAATACATTTTACTTTCTCTGAACAGTTGAAAAATAATACTGAAAATATTGCGGGGGTTCTGTTGCCACGTTTATTATCTAGCTAATGGTTAAACGAGCTGCGAAAGTTTTAACCGGCGTGACAGCATTTTCTGTTATTACGAAAGAATGCAATACGGCTACGAAAACATCATCTGGCTCAGAATGCAACCGATGACAAGTCGTTGCAGGGCGAAGACGCATGGAAAGTTTGTATCAGCTCGCGCCAAATGAATCATGTAATAATGTTACACCGGTGCAACGGCGTTTTTTATTTCAGGTGATGACTACAGTGCGGAGCAAACTTACTTGGTACAAATAGAATGCCCGGGCGGTGAACTAAATGGATTTTCTGTAATGCCATTGCATTTGTGTTTATGATCTCGAGAAAATTTATACGATTGTCGGCGGTGGTTTCGACCTTCAAACGATTCGAAGCAGGAAGCGATGCAACCCGCGCAAGTGATTAGCTATTTCAGAAGACAATAATTTTCAGTGCTAAATGTAAACGAACAACGAATCACCGGAGTTGCGACAATTATTATGCAAAATTTACTTTATAACGGTACCTATCTGAAATTACGAAGCCCGTCGATACGTAAAGTTAAACTACAAGTTATTGCCACGGTTACGCATAGTATTCATAAAACCGAGAGCATTACCCGTCCATGGATATGTATTATCCGAATCTGAATAGGAAATTAATTCGCGTCGCATGTAACGGTCGCGTTACACAGCCGCGCACATAAAACTGAATTTCGACTCCAGCGAATGAAACGCCATCTGGCAGGTTGAACTTATCATCATCGACTCAACAAGAGCTAGCCACACGAACGATTAAAATTTGATATACACCCCGGATGTACTACTAAATGAGCAACGAAATCTACAGTCAGCAACCAGCCAAGGTCTGATGACAAGGTTTATACAACAACGACTTACGTGGACGCTATTAGTAGTTATTAAAATAAGATAGTAAATCGGTGTCTGTTTCTCATAATGTTTATAAGCTGTGACACAACCATCGCTAGAGACATTTTAAGAAATAGAGACTTTGACGGACGATCTACGAACCATTACATATTTACAATTCCTAAGTTAAATTTTTCAAACATGGCACATGATATAAACAATCTTTTCTTGTAAAAAAAGTGTCTAAAGGCAGGCAGTTAATCCGATAGCAAAGAGTTATCAGGGTAACTGCAGCCTATGCGTTTTAACAATCATTTTCACAGCTAATTTTGATGGTAAAGATGATGTAGAGTCACACGTACTATTCAAACCATAGCAGTTTGTTTAAATGATATGCCAGTTAAGAAAACATGAGTTTAGGAAGACGCATTATCCGGAATGTACAATGTTGATAGGATCGTAGAGCCGATGCGGCAGGTGTGTGTGTGTGTGTGTGTGTGTGTGTGAGTGAGTGTGTGAGGGGTGTCGTGTAGCAGCACCTGTACTTGGCGGTCTCGGCGCCGGGCGCGGCGGAGACGGGCCGCAGGCCGACCGGGCCGAGCGCGCCGAGCGGCGGCGACAGCGGCGAGGGCCCCCACTTGCGCGCGTACTCGTGCAGCGCGCCGCCCGCGCCGAACTCGAGCGAGTCGCGCCGCGCGCCCGCGCCTGCAACAACATACCTGCGCGCTCCAGCACTGCCGCCCGGCTCATACCGTGCGCCGTGCGCTCGGCGCTCTGCGCTCTCTCCGCCGTCCAAGCGCGACCGGCGCTGACTCTTCCCATACCAGGGGCTCGACCCCGTCATGTATCTTTTTGGAAACGAACAGCCTCTCTCTAGAGCCCATTTCTCAACTGACTGGGCCATTCGCTTGTCTGACCCGGGGGCCGAAATTGATAATAACAACGTTTAATTAAGACTATTTCATGGATGGGGCCTATGTTCGATGTCCAGGGGTAGATAGATAGGTGACGGCACTTAGTTGGCCAGATAAGTTTACCTCACAGTAACACATCCTCGTCGCGTGTGAACACGACGGGGATGGGGACGAGATCTTCGGGAGAATACGCTACGTGATTTTTCTGGACGGAGTTCAAATGATATAATTAACGCTAAATATGACGTAAAACCATGATCGTGAGTGTGAACAGGTTACAGACGACGGTGGATTTAGTCAAATATTTACAGAAAATTCAAATTAATGTAAAATTACACACAGACTATAAAATCTATTATTAATAGAGTATGGTCAAAATTATTGCACCAAATATATACAGCTATATGATAAGTTCGATATAAACAATTTTTCTTACTTAATTAATATAAACTCTACAAATGTACTTTCTACATTACGACTGAAAAGATAACAGACATTTCATAGAATAAGGCCACTAAATCATTGATTTTATTAATATAATATAATAAACTACTAACTAGTAACCAACTAATTAGCATAATAATTATTATTACTGCGTCAATAGTTATGGCAGATTCATGCTTTAGAATATTAAAATTTGTATTGTTACTTCAAATGACTAATGTCTTAATTTACGTTTAAATACTTATTTACATAACGAATGGTTCACTAATCACACACTTTAACAGATGTTATAACTATAGAAAAAAAAATCTAGTAACATTTTCATGGACATTTTCAAGGCCACAATCTTGTTTCTTTTAAATTTATGTGCAGCTCATAATAGGCTTTACTCAACGCATCCGCATCTTAGTTTTAGTTATCCATTATTTTTACGTCATTGAGGACTCTTTACTTGTTAAAGAAATCTTTATCGTAGTTGCCAAAGCAATGACAATGTTGTAAAGCGCGCGAGAGAGAGAGCACCTGTTGAAGTGTGTGTGTTGTCTCGTCTAGCGTGTGGGTACGCTCACCTGGCTGGTGCGGCTGCGGCTGGTGCGGCTGCGGCGTGGCGGCGGCGGGCTGGTGGTGCGGCAGCGGCGCGGGCGCGGGCGCGGGCGCGGCGGCGGCGGGCGCGGGCGCGTACGAGCGCGGCGCGAGCACGCCGCCCGGCGACACGAGCCGCAGCGGCGTGCCGTTGCGGCCGCCCATCACCAGCGAGCCGGGGTCGTAGTACGGGATCACGTACTGGCCCTGCCCGTTCACCTGCTGCTCGCCCTGCTGCGGCGTGTGCGGGCGGCGCGGCTGCGCCTGGCCCGGCTGCTGCGCCACGAGGCCGGGGTACACGCCCCAGGGCGCCGCCACGCCGTAGTAGGGCGGCACGCCGGCGATCACCGCGCTCACGTAGGGCGCGCCCTCCTGGCCCGCGTTGATCACGTAGGGGCCGGAGGTGAAGGCCTGCTGCGCGGCCAGCTGCTGCTGCAGCTGGAACTGCTGCTGCTGTTGCTGCTGCAGCAGCTGCAGCTGCGCCGCGGCCGCCTGCCCGCCCGCCGCCGCCGCCGCCGCCTGCTGCGACCGGAACAGTTGCTGCGGCAATACAGACCCACACTTCAACATCCTCTCCAATTCAAAAAATACGCTGACGAAACATTACAAAAAATACAATGCGTGCTTAGTAGAACGTCTAAATTTCTAAGTGCAAATAAAGTTGAAGGTGTATGAAACGTAAATAATTTATTACAATCTGCGGTCGATTTGCGAGTCAGCAGCGCATCGGTATTACAGTTTAATTAATAACGAAGTGATCGTTTATTTTCCACGCGCACAGCGAAGCTCGAGGGCTACTTTCCTGAAGCGCGCTAATTAACGCAATCGTTTAAAAACTCAATAACGCCGTCCGGCGCACGTGCCGCTGCGGCCGCATCCGTAACGCGGCCGCAAATACACGATATATTTTTCCTTGGCTTTTCTGTGAAAAGCACACGGCACATCGGGAAGCAGAAATGTCCACCTACACGTAAACAAGGGGTCGTTACGTAACCGAGATAAAATACGAGTGTTGGAGGATCGCGGTGTGTATTTTGAATGAGGTGAATCATGTGGTGCGTGCGCTGTCAGTGAGTACGCGGGCGCGCTACCTGGCGGCTGGCGGCTGGCGGCGGGCCAGCGCCGGCGAGCCGCGGAGTCTGTCCCTGCCCTAGCGCTACTGACTCACGCGCGCGCGTATACTCTCCGTGCCAAATACTCTCACACGCTGCCTATTCATTGGCCACATGATAACGTTGCGTTTCCACAAGTGGGACACCGTTGTTGTCATAATACTTGTTCAGTCACTTATTGGTATGAATGCACACAGTGGTTAATTTAAAATTAGGGATGCACATTTCGTATTGTTTATAATTTACAAGAATGTGATGACAACTAACATCCGTACCCGGTTATTTTACCGCGATAATAAATAATAAATCCCTACTTATATCTAAAAATCAACATGGTACGTGCGTAACTTTTCATAAAACATATAATTATGAAGTAGCATACACTTAATTATGATTTATGAACCAGCTACTAGTCACTCCAATCACTTTTCAGGTAATTTACAGCAGTTACTTTATATTTTATAGCAGTTAGTTTATACTTTTAAATATATTGTTTATGTATACATTACAACGATAAAATCATTTCATGCTGTAAAAATTGTCAAATGTAATAATTTTGTTTTTGTTTCTAAATAAATTTTATTTTACAATATAGTTAGAATGGTATCGGAGTCTCGAACGAGATGTTCTCATCTAAGTTATCGTCAAATCGAGCACCTCGACCTAAAATGATTTGCGAGACTTCAAACAGATGCCTTAGGAGAAGTCGTCGCTGTAATTTTAATTATAGGGGTTTTACACTCGGGCCGCCTATTTTATTTTTCATTAGCTAATTGACACGGAACGATTATTATCTAACATCGTAAAGTTTGTGGGGCGTCTTGTTCTTCGGCAAGGGCGAATTGCTAAGTCTCATTTATTAGCGGCGGGGGGTGTCGCTTTTGATCTCGTGACGTGGCTTCCAGGGCAATTTAATTCGTGGAGCCGGAGTAATCGGGGCGCTCGTGTGGCGCGGGCCGGCGGGCCGGCCGGACGGCGCGACGTCTCGCATTCAATTAGACGTTCAGTAATCCGGCTGCGGCGAGCTTCGATACCAATTACGGGGTTATTAGAGCCGGCACGAGCGCGCGCGCCGCCGCTCGTCTCCCCTGCCCTGCCTCTGCCCGCTCCACGCTATTTGATTCCAACTAAGCCGCGGTTAAGCGCTACTGTCTTTTTGTTTGTAAATAACTAGGATCCAGTTGTTCTATACCTCATTTACTATTCCGCTTCACCTTCGTATCCCGTTACAAAATTTCTGTACCTAATCAATTAAAATAAATATTGATGGACATTACTACATTACCCAAACTAACCATTTTAATGATTGAATGATAACTTTTGGGAGAAGACTAGCAACACAGAGGATCATTAATACACATTTCATATTCTGTCCGTTTTCTTGTGCGATTAAGAATTCACCTAGCATCGACCTCAATATAAACAGCGGCCACCATTAGTGCAGTGCGATTCATCAACGTTAACAAAGACATAGTTGCCGAGTCACGGAGCGGAGCGGACTGGCGGAAGGACGGAGGGCGGCGTTTATTTATTTACGAGGACGAGAGGTACCGAGGTCCCGCGAGGCGCCGCGAGAGCGCACCGAGGCGCGGGCAAACAAATTACGCGACAAAGCAATCAATTACAAGGACAAGAACGTAGCTCTCTCTACGCCTCTCGAATCGAACGCTACGTCAACAAGAAGCTTTTAGTGGCGGCCGATGAGGAGCTACGCGCACCGCTCTGAGCGACACCTGCAACTTTAATGTCGTCGCTTCTAATATTGTTTGTACCCATTGAGTTCGTTCGATTAAATTGTGAGAAAACGTTTTAGACAGAATTAGATTGTCGTCGAGTGTATCAAAACAACGGACAATTTGGGGAGGATCGGATGTGACGGGGCCGCAGTCGCAACGAGATTACGTGGATATCGGCGGAGGTTGGCGTGTGGCGCCGGTAGCGGGCGCGGCGCGGGGTGCTGCCACGGCAGCCCCGGAGATCGCTCTAACGAGTTTATCTGGCCCGCGGGTTGCAGCCCGGAGATGTTCATCTCTTCCCCCTTATCAACCGTTCAATGTAATCTATTTATGTATTTCAGTATTCTTTCTAAAATTGCTGTTTAAAAGCTCGAACACGTGGAGTTATTTATGACGGTCATTTTAGAAAAACTAGTACCTACCTTGTATCATCCGCAATACTGTGGCCTAACAATTAATCCTTCCAAAAAGGGTGAATTAAATTCTATGAATTACGAATACCAAACATTATACATATACTGCCAGTATGAAATGGACAATCATTTGGTAGGAATACTTAAGGGCGTCTCGCCCCGAATTCGTTCGAGTTGAGCAGTTAAAAATTATTTGCAATAAAAAATATTGTGACCAGAGGTTATCCTTTGTCTCAAGTTGGTCCGAAGTGCACACGAGTATGAAAAAGTCAGTTCAATAGTTTTAGGGAGTTCATGGCGGACAAATAATAACAAGACAGGAAACGTTTATTTGTATTTAAAATATTTGTAATTATTATCATAAAAAGTAAAAAAGAATGGCAGTAAAGAAACATTATTGATTTTGTTTCACAGAAGTCGCAATTAACTAACAATATATTTATCCAAAAAGTCGCTAGTAACCAAATCTCCACCAGATAGTGAGAACCATCGCACATACAGCGAAACACATTTGCAGGGACGTAAAAAATAAGAAACTTCAGTAACTTCAAGAAGACTGACATAATATATGTTAGAAAAGTAATGTGTCCTATTATGTAATTTTAAAGGATTTAACTTAAAATTAAACAAGCTACATAAAGAAAGGACCCGTCGTTAACATCGCTATCGCCGGTTGCAAGTGAACTCTATTTTTTATTCAGCAGATATATCCTAGATTCTAGATGGTAGCTTTAAGGCTAGTCAGGTAACGAACTCGCCTTCACTTGTCAATCTACAGCTGTATTACAATAAAGCTTAAGAGTTTGCTGTTTCATTCTGTAATTTTGAACGTGATAAGTTCGGGAAGTGTACCAACCCGCACTGGGCCAGCGTGGTGGATTATGGCCTTAGCTCTCTCCTTGCGAGAGAAGGCCCCGAGTCCCAGCAGTGGGAACGTTTAGTGGGCTGTTGATGGTGGAAGCTCGGGAAGTACTAGTACTTTACGAAATTATTTTGTACTAGCAGCGCCCCGCGGTGTTACCCGCTAAGTTCTCGTTCCAGTTGTACCCGTTTTTTTTTTTGGGGTAAAAACTAGCCTATGTGTTCTTCCAGACTGTTATCTATCTGTGTTCTATTTTAATTTCAGCCCGATCCGTTCATACGTTAGGACGTGATTGAGCAACAAACATCCAAATATCCAAACATCCATACATTGACATTTATAATATTAGTAGGATCTTAAAATCAATTTTTGAGAAAGGCAATTTTATACCTTTAAACGAGTAATTCTTGTAAATGCTTATACATATATAGAATATGAATCTCGGAAACGGCTCGAACGACTTTGATGAAATTATGTATGCAGGTGATTTCGGGGACGATAAATCAATCTAATTTTAGACAATGAAAAACTGTCACATTAGACATTAGAATGCGAAGGTAAATTTTGCCGCTAGGCGCGACAGCATAATAGCTCAGACGGGAAGTCGGGGGTCATGGCGGTCACGAATTAGTAGCTCCGGGTTCGAATCAAGACGGCTTCTCTTTTTTTTTTCAAGCTTTCTGTTTTTTTAAGAAAATCTATTACTTGGAGCTTTTTATCTGTAGGTATCTAAGATTTTTTTTGTATTTAAACCGAGCAAAGCTCGGTCACCCAGGTACTTTTAATAATACGACATTAACGCGTGACATCGTGTGCAACAGTTAATTAAATAATATTCTACATTTGCAGGGAATATGTATTGTGTTTAAGTGTTTAAAATCAAATTTTCGATTTGTTTCTACATTTGTTAGAAGGCTTATTTCACGTTATTTGGTCTTCAACACCTCCACAAGTTATTGTTGAGGTCGTAGGACACAGGTTAACCTCATAAATATGATAATATCATTGTCTCTGTGACCATAGAGAAACCTAATCTGTATAGTTAGTTTCATAATAAAATAAATTGGTCGTCTGGAAGGTAAGAGATTTTGAGTGAAGGTGGCAAAGGGCGTAGGCGTGTCCTCTCCACTGGGCGGAGCGCGGACACGCCCAGCCGCCCACGCCCTGCCCGAAATTCAACAACTTTTCTATTGATGTAACGTCAGATATTAAAACTAAATCATTATTTTTCATCACTGTTTCATTTAATTTAATGTTATATGGATTTTTTAATCTGGAATAAATTACTTTCATTTCATTTCATTTCATTCATTTCATTTCATTTCATTTCATTATCAGAAGTTGAATATATTAGTTTCCCCAAGTCATACAAGGATTGCGATTTGTAATCGCTAATTTGGAGGAAGGCATACGGAGCATGGGAGCTGTAATTGTGGCAAGTATACATTTCGATGTGGCTAATGCCAACGAACAAAAGCGATTAAAATTATCATTAAGATTATAAAACTAAAATCAGGTAGCAATTAACCATGCAGTTGCATCTTTGTGACCTTGTCTTGATGCCTGTGAATGAAATATTAGATTGACCTTAACGCCATACCCACAATTCCGTTATGTTAGAGGTATATGTAGACTTAACTGTTTGTATCTATTTCAAATAACTTGTATAAAAATTTACATAAATCTGCAATATAAAAGAACGGTAAATAAAGATTAAAAAGATGCGAATGGTCCTGATTTAGTGACAAGACTTCTCCGGTATATTTTATAAAAAGAATACGTACGTGGCCGCTGAACGGGCGCGCAGATGGCGTGATTTCTGAGCAAGTCAACAGTACCGCTAGGAACTGAACGCGTCCACTGCGGCAACGTTCGGCACCGGCGTGCCAACACTTACCTATCGTGTTACAGTTAGAGCCGCGGAATTTTTTCCGGTCCCTATAACCTGCCAAGCAGGTGACTTGATATTAGTTATTGTACGTCACCAACCTGTTTCATACTTTGTATTTCTCTACAGTTCAAGTTGCATTATTTCAAATATTTTTAAAAAGCTTAAGCTATTTTCAATTCAACAGCCAATTTGAAACAACAATAGTTAACGTTACAACAAAGTTAAAATAGTTAATTCACAAAAAATACTTTGTCACTTACTACAAGTTTACGACGTATTTGAGACTAACAATGACTGTGATTGTAACAAACACCATTTTACATAAATGGAATATTGTAACTGTAGTAATTTTCTGACAAATGCAGGGTCTTCCAAGCTCTCACTCTCAGCCTTTCAGTAGTTTACGTATCACGTATAACGCATACATTACAATCATATTGTGCTAAATTAATTAATTAATTTTAAAGATAATTTCTGAAAACATTAATTCTAAGGTTTATTGATTTAATCTAAGTCCTCAACTAAGGTGTGTTATAATTTTATTCAAAGTGCCTATCGGCGTGGCATTCTTACCGGCGAACCTACTTGTAACGTTGTCAAGGTAAGGTATAAAGGTAAATATATACGTAATTACGTTAAGCTTTTAGAGATTCACTCTAATTTAAATGAAATTTTAATAATATAAAGTGACGAAAATCGAATACTAGTTTCGTTTTGATTTCAAGGTTTATTATCTAAAAACCGGTTAGGCTGTTATGTAAAATTAATATTCAGTGAAATGTTTGAAATATTTTAACGATTTCTGTCATTGCCATGTTTGAATATTCAACTCAAAAGAATAACCAGTTAAAAACTAAACCCGGAGTAGGTACTGCAAATCACGGTTTAAAAAAAACACGCACAGATGACACGAGACAATTACAAATGTGTGAGTGTGTGTGAAATATGTTGATTTACCCCTCTCCTTTGATACATCACGACACTAAAATATTTGGTTTTTTGTACTTTCGTATTAATATTTATAAATTGTAATGTTAAAGTAACTCTGTTACGCTTTCTCGCCTAAACAACTGAATCGATTTCAATGAAAATTTGTACTGAGATAGGCTGAGAAAGGACATACGCTAGGTATATTTCTAGGCTAGGTTTTAAAATTAGTAAATTAAATAAAAGTCAGCAACAAGTTGAAAAAGTGTTGAAACAATATACGGGAATTTCGTCATTTTTGAAGCTTGAAACTTTAAGCCTCGGGCCACCGCGGGGCGCAGCAAATTTTTTGAAATGAAAACTTGTTTTGGCGCGCCACAAACAGATTTCTCGTGGGCTGTGAATTGTATTCTAGCGTCACGCTCGGAAATGATAAGAAATCTTCGGGTAAACTCGGGACCATGGCTATTGGCTATCTTGAAATGCTGACGCATTTCTAGATGGCCATGCTCATGGCCACGCCCTCCGGTTTCACCCGGTTAGTTTCCTAAGCTATCAAATTTCAAGAGTCATAAGATTTCACTTCTATCGGCAGTTCTTAAGACTGCCATTTTTTTAAATAGTATAGTGACAAGACGAGCAGGGCATGTGCCTGGTGGTAAGCAACATGGCTGCCAATAACAGCACAGTGACACGCAGCTATTGGAACATGAAGAGTCCAAATCATTACCTAGCACTGGACTGCGCTCGACACCCGGAGATAGGAATAAGGTGCTTTTCTCTTAGCCCAATAATATATCTGGAAACATTGCCCTTCAAACGAAATATACCTATTATCAAATATTAGTTGCCAAATATTACTGTGTTCTAGTAATATTTGGCGCCAGAATAACTGACAAAGGTGTGGTTGGCATTTCCCCAATCAGACTCTGCAAAGAGCCCTACCACTACAAAAATAAAATTATAAGTATACATTTAAGTTAGTGGTAATATTATAAGTAAAATGATACAATTGTTTTTCCTTTCCCAATATATATATATATATATATATATATATATATATATATATATATATATTACTATCTATATTATTAAGCGGGCACGGGGAAGAGCCCAGGGCCGACACTTCAAGAAAAAAACAACCATGACACATGTCCTCGAAAGATCCTTTCTTGAAACAAGTCGAGAGTGAATTGTTTATCAGTATATTTTCTGGGTTACCGCGGTTCTTCGTGGACTGCATCGTCACTTAACATCAGACGAAATAGCAGTCATGTGCAAACCTATAAATTAATTTAAAAAACATGCCCCATCATTTATTATTATTCAACATTAAAACCAGAGATGATTGTTGACAAACTTTTACCGATATCTGTGGTCCATTTGTGGCATAGTCGCGAGTACGCCTCATTTCGAAATCGCTAAGACGTAGATTCTAATCCACGTGCACCTTTTACTATTTTATCACATACAGATATACAAGTATGTCATCACGATAATTGTGATGTAATAATAAAAGATAATACAGTTAGAAGTAGCTATGTACTTTATTTATTGATGGTGGTGAGGGCCGCTAGGCGGGCGGGGACGGGCGGCGAAGCTTTTATCAAAATTAGCGGCGCACCCGCCGCGCCGGACCGCGCGACTCGCCGCACCCATATCGTAAAAGCACCATCACCACAGCGAGGACGGCCGCGCCGCACCTAGCTGTCGCACCCTCGCAACTCACCCTGAACCACATCGTAAACAGGGTTGCAAAGAAAAGGTGCACTAAATCCATAAGGAAAGCGATAAAATCATCATAATGAACACTTTTACTATGAGACCAATCCTGAAAGAATCCGGTCAATACATTTCATTAGGTACCTACCTACATTGGACGTCTGTACTAGGTAGTCGATATTTTTTGCAATATTAAGGTTTTCTCCCGTGGATGTGTTTTATACAATTGAGCATACAGACTTTTTTTACCTGGTGCCTTTTTGGGAAACCCTAATACGTGCCTCTGTCAATATGCTTTGAGCACGCTCTATGGAAGGTGACAGTTCACGAAACGCTTTCATTTACGACGACGCGACGCCACCTTACACTTTTTACAGCCTTACTTTTTATTTTACGTTGAATAGCCAAAATAGAATATATTTTAAGTGAGTAGAAAGGATAAGGATCATACATATTTGATAAATCTAGCCATAACTGCGGCAGGGTCTTATAGGGATAACTCTCTAAATCGTTAAAAGGTTGTTTTTTTGTCACTGGTTACGTTTAGGGACTGCGTGGGACACCCAAAACAACTCAAGATTGGACATGTAAATGATCAGCTTTACACAAGCTTTCAGGAATCACATTAATAAAAATGCAGGGACAAAATCAAGTTAAATCCCTAAAACTCAGAGCATTGTTCGGAAATAAAAGAAATTGCAGAGTAGGTAAGGAGTATGTAACTACATAAGTGTACACAATTTACTTTAGAATAAATAATTTCAGTTACATGACTGAAACCACAATTAGTACCATATTTTATGGGTAGTATGTAGTATAATAGTCACATAACGCACACATTGAATGGGATATTAGGAAGAGATTGGGAAATCACTGTTGCACACAAGTGACCGCTAGTTTAGCAATAGCTGCGGCATTCTGATTTCGAGTAAGTAATGTTTAGCAGATGATCTGAATGGTAATGGTTCTAAATAGAGGACCGAAATGCGATTGGTGAGGCGGTAAGTCGGCCACCAAGCGGTTAAAGGTACGGTTTGACACAGTACATGCCTCGATTACGCTATCATGTGTATGCTTTCGCGGTCCTACCCTGTTTTAACCACGTCGTTACCACGATCTCCTTGTCCTAGTATTACAAATTCAGCATCTCTACAGTCCGTTTCTACAGGAATCATATTTTACAACATGATGTCATTATCAAAACATAAATCATAACTGCAACATGCGAGTGTTACTACAACACATTTGCTGGTTAATAATTAACGCGAGCGCAGGTAATTTATGAGAGCAATTTGTTGGAGCGCATCCAAAGACATTTAGTTAGTAAATGACACACGATAGCAGCGATTTGGCACTACGTTTTATTCGTATCATGTAGGTAGCAAGATGCAAACGACGGGTGCAACGGATGTGTAGTCTTCTTATCTTCATAAGAAAAGTTAGGCATTTTACTCGCCGTTTCGTATTTATATTATGTTAAAATTACTTAGTTCATATGAAATGAAAGTTACTTATCAAAATTTCTACTACCAAACAAAGGAAGGGAACAATAAGGAGCGAAGATGATGAAAATGTGAATATATTACCACAAAAAGTACAATCATACGCACGCAAAGAAAACGGTCGTTGTTTTAAAGCCGTGAAGGAATAATATTCGTAAAACCGATAATTCACCTTCATACGCTTTAATTTCGGGCAATTTTCGGTGGTGAATTATAGGCGTTATATGTGGTAGGTACATTTATACGTGTCGTGGAATGTTTTGGTCTCGTATATTATTGAATCGTTCAAAATGATAAGCAGTGAAGTTGCTTTACCAACGTGCGCCCTATGTAGATATTCGTATATCTTAACGGTAGAAAGTGATGGTACGCCCGGCGGCCGCGGCACAAGACGCGTGGGTAACGAGGGCAAGTAATGAAGTGCCACGTTAGGACCTGGGTCGTACCCTCACTCCAATTTCTCGCTAACTGGACCCTTAACACAACAACCTCTGGCGCGTTTACAACCCATATGCTGCCCCTATATGACTTAGGAATGTATGGACTTTATTCAGACTAAATATATAAACAAATTATTTTCAGAAAAATCGCGTAGAAAATAAAATAGGTAACCCCTGGTAACTGGTAGCTTTAGCGTTAGCAGCAAATAGCGTCTCCCCGAAAATGTGTAAGTAAATTAATTGCAAAACATGCAAAAGTTTAATTACAAACAATAAGGACGCAACCACACCATGGCAACATTTTTCTATTCCACTCTTGAAGTTCTTAGAGGCGTCATAATCATACAGTGGAATCCACTCTTTTTTTGTTATTTTTGTCTATATCTGAAGACTATCAGCTGTTTTATCAATTTAAAAAATATTGATAATATAGTAACGACGTATATTTCCTGTGCTCTCAACTTTCTTAGCCTATTTAATTAAAATAATAGGTAGGTAGGCATTAGGCACATTACTACTATAAACCGTAGTTTTATCTTCAGCTTGGTTTTCCTAAAATTTTGTTTAGATCACTAATGACGACGCGACGTGACGGTCTCGTTATTCGTTGTAAATCACATTCCAAAGGCTATTATAATGTTAGCACAAAATTATAATGGCTATTATAATGTTTTAAATAAAGTTGTTATTTAGTTCATAAATATACATTTAGTTAGAAAGGTTCGTGTAAACCGATTTCGCCAAGATATTAAAATCGCAACTTCGTTTTCAGAAAATAAACGGAAAGAAGAAAAGCATAGACAATGGAATTACAACGCTTGACGTGGTAGAGGGATAACGAAATAGCTTCTTAATTCTTGTCTCATAATATTTTGTAAACCAGGTAAAATACAAGGATCTCCTTCGCACAAAATTAGACAAAATGTATTCCGGTATTCAGAACCAGTTATTATGCTCACAATGTACATACTTATACAAACAGATTGTTATTGATTTTACGAACATATTTATTTTATTTATTTAATTAGGCGTACATAACAGATTACAGTTAATGTTAAATAACAGATAAATTATTATATTCTGATGTTCTAAACTGTTACCCAAAGCATGCACACACAACTAGAATATTGAGGCAGTCTCTAAATTAAATACATACAATATAAATCAATAACTTTAACTTAACTCATACCTACATGCAACTAAAACTATAACATAACTAAAATGTGTAAACGCAACCAAGAAATACTTTATAATTTGAATACTTTATAATAATGAAAATCAACTTTAGCGAACATATGACGTAAATACTATCTTCCTAAGTTCATTTTTAAATTTATACACTTTGTTATGAAATACATCAATTGTGTCGTAGTATTTTTTATGAATTTCGTTATATTGGCGACACATGCTCACTATAGGGTTATAAAATGACGTATTATTGGTGTAAACCTGCAACGAAAAAAAAATCCTAGCATGATAGTCGCGGGCTCTAGGGGTGATGTTAATGTTGATACATATGTTTGCCCATATAACTTATTGTTGTATCAGATGGTAGTTGTTTGAGTTTATTATTACTAATCACATAAAGAACCGAGAACGAGATAAAAACTTTCAAATAAGTAGTGTGAATCATCATCATCAAAAAGAAGCGAAAATTTGCGCTTCTTTTGTATGAATTACGGTAATCCATAATCGCCTCTTTCACAATAAAATACATAACGTGCTAATTATTATTAATCATCTGTATTGTAATTGAAATATGCGTATGACAAAAATGAAAAGCTTTCTGTTACCCTCGATATTTTAAATAATTAAATTGATCTTAAAAATTAGTTTCGCCTCTTCGTAACCTTTATTTACTCAGATATAATAACCGATCTATGGTTGAGGTCACACAAAAAGGTATGAAACAGGTTCATAAACATTTACGCTTCTAACGATATTTATTTTATTAAGCGTAATATAAACAGGTGAAATTACGTTTGTATAATGATTAATGTACATGAAAAGCTGCGCCCAGTATATTTTGGCTAAAAATTGAAACTGTAATAATCTCGTTGCAAAACGTCCGTTTAAAAACCAATTTACTAATCAAATGATCATATATTTATGCGAATGAATTAATTTAGATAATAATAATAATCAGTTTGCAAATGCAATGTGAGAGATACACTGCGAGCAAGTGGAGCTACTAAATATGTGCGGAGACAGAGAGACAATGGACAGGAGCTGAGCTCAGTGGCGTCGTTTATTAGGAGAGGCCATGCCCAGCAGTGGATGATGAAGGTCTAATACTGCTGAACCAGTTTAGTTAAAAATAACACATCACCTCAAACAATTCGATATGTCCATTACTTTGAGAACCACCAATGGATAAAGGCACCATCAAACATGGGAACCCATGGGTGAGGAAAACCGGAAACAATATTATTGAATTATTTTAGCGCGTTTTAAAAGCGCACATTTAGCGAAACTTTGCGGTAACGAGGAACAATAAAAATAATAATTAGTAACGATGTTTTTATGCAAAACCAGCCAGCATTTACTTAACAACCGCGAACGGTTCGTCAACCTCTAACGGTATTTTGATCCGAATTCATTAGTTTCTCTAGCGTTAAGCTCTGCAACGAATATCAAGTACTATCATTCTACATTCTGTTGGATGAAACATACTTTTGTTTTACACACGATCACGTATAGTAGGGGTATACCCAGAAAGGGTTTGCTAATCGACTTACAACATTTATTTGGATTTGAGGACTTTCTATATTACATGATTTTGGTATTTTTATCAAATCATTGTAATACTTACATTATCTTGACGGGAAAAAATCGATATTTGGTTGTTATTGTCAATCAGGATTCGAGTCAGGGATGAGTTACTGAAGTTTTGAACGTCGTTCAAAACCTATTTAATTTGGATGGTGACGAGAGATGACGTGGATGTAGTAGCTTGTGGTTGAACTCATCGATGTGAAATAACCCTAACATAAATATTATAATCTAATCTTAGATAGATGGAAAACTTTATTGCACTTGAGTAAAACTTAAGAAAACCGTCACTGTGAATGGGTTATAAGATGTAAACATTCTCAATTTCTATCGGCAGTAACAAAGTTAGAAAGAAATAACTTTTACAAAAATATGAAGAATATCCCGTCTAATTTAGTAAGTTTCTATTTTATTTGCAGTGTTGCAGTTAGCGTTGTAGTTAGTAACTTCAGATTATTCAAATTTATGTTCATAATTTTCTTCTTCTTTTAGTCCTACTAATCATCATCATCATCATCAACAGCCCACTAAACGTTCCCACTGCTGGGACTCGAGGCCTTCTCTCGCAAGGAGAGAGTTAAGGCCTTAATCCACCACGCTGGCCCAGTGCGGGTTGGCGGATGACACATGACTTCGAAAGGTCCTACTAATATAATATTACAAATGCGAAAGAATGATGTGTGGATGTTTTTCACTTAATCGCGTTTTTGGAACACGGTGAAGTAGTCCGGAATAGCCACATTGGCTAATTTTCGTCACTAGAAGATTACGGGAACGGGAACTACATTGGTAAACCGCGGCGTGCTAATAGTAAGATAATATTATACAACGGTAATAGTTTTTATAACATATTTGCTCGTAAAGGGTCTCTTATTGGACCAATTTCTGTATCGTAATGTATCTTATTACGTACTTGTGCTGTATTGTGTAATGTAAAACGCACGGTTTCAAAATGCTCCGTCCACAGACTAGGTAGAGAGATATGCTCCGTCTAAAACGAACGGTACCTTTTTAAATCTTAGTAAAGAGTTTTTATAACATATTTGCTCGTAAAGGGTCTCTTATTGGACCAATTTCTGTATCGTAATGTATCTTATTACGCACTAGTGCTGTAATGTGTAATGTAAAACGCACGGTTTCAAAATGTTCCGTCCACAGACTAGGTAGAGAGATATGCTCCGTCTAAAACGAACGGTACCTTTTTAAATCTTAGTAAAGAGTTTTTATGTCAGAAAAGTGTGGTCAACATTTTATGAATAAAATTAACTTTGAGAGGTAAAATATAATAAAGAATTATTAAATTCGTTAATTTAATTAATTTAGACCATAAATTACTTTAATTTTTCTGTAACAAAACACAAAAATATTAATTTACTTTATTATTAATGGCATACCGGCTGGTTCTGTGCCGTTGCTTAAGGCGCTGAATAGAGCCAAATGGCACTTTTTAAACACATTTTTAGCAAAATGTATAGGGTTTGAGATGTTGAATAAAATATATGTTATTCTTGAACATATTTATAAGGGAACCATTGCTTTCAAAACACGATTTGGAAAAGATATCTTGACAAGAAAAAATCGTAAACTAACCTCTAAAATGAGTTTTAAACGTAAATATCTGTGTTATTAATGAACATACATTATTCAAATTTTAAAGATTAACGTATTATTTCTTAATAAAGGGCAAGGATGTTTTATATTTTAGATTAAGTTGTTTAATTCGCATTAATTAATTGTTTTTTAATACGCTAACTCGACCGAACCGGCCTGAGTCTTGCTTCTCGCTCACTACTATGAAGTCCGGCAGAAAGCGCTGATGCGCCGTGCAGGAAGGACGCTACGTCGCGTCGCTTCGCTGCGTGGCACTCGCTAATAAAAAAAATAAAAATTCTCACAAATGGAATGCAGAAACGTCAAGAGAGGTCATATGATTTGAAAATTTGACGCGTTGGTTATTAGTAGGTTTAGCTCGATGGTTTAGCATGACCGTGGTGGACGTTTATGACCCTGTGTCCAAATGTTTGAACCGTGATTTTCTTTTTGCGTATTTTTTTTCATATTGTTGTTGTATGTTTTCTTTGTAGTTTTCAAGCTTTTATTTTTTAGTTTCACCTGCCCTGAGGCACAGATGAGAATATAGTTATTATGGAACCCATGAATATCCGTGATGTAACCCGAGGCTTATCATGAAATCTTGCAAATTAAATCTACTTCCCGATTTACAGATTGCGTAAAAATTTGCATAATACTTGTGTAAATTGCAAGACAATAAA
Source organism: Ectropis crepuscularia (assembly GCA_963693475.1). Lineage (NCBI taxonomy): Eukaryota > Metazoa > Arthropoda > Insecta > Lepidoptera > Geometridae > Ectropis > Ectropis crepuscularia. Next base: position 9,349,333 of record OY856339.1, read on the forward strand.
TAAATTGCAATATGATAATTATGATGCTGATCTGATGATGGAGCTGGAAGGTTGCCATGCCATATCATTGATGTTTAATTCAGATCAATCAATTGTTTTTAAAAAGCTAACTCGACTGAACGGCCCTTCTACCAGCTAACTAAATCGGCAAAAAAATTAAAATGATAAATTCTCACAAACGAAATGCGGAAACGTCAAGAGAGGTCATATGATTTGAAAATTTGACACATTGGATGTAAGTCGGGTTGGCTCGATGGTTTAGCATGACCGCGGTACGCGTTCATGACCCTGTGTTCAAATCTCAGAACCGTGAACTTCTTTTTGCATGTTTTTTTTTCATATTATTGTATGTTTTCTCTGTAGTTTTTCAAGCTTTTATTTTTTAGTTTTACCTGCCCTGAGGCATATATGAGAATATAGTTACTATGGAACAAGACATTTAAACAGACTTCAAGACAATTATATGATAACTAATTAATTATGGTGCTGATCTGATGATGGAGCTGGAAGGTTGCTGGAAGGTTGTATATTGCTATTGCCATGCAAAATGTTTAATTCACATCAATTAATTGTTTTTTAAAAACCTAGATGGTAACCAAGGTCTGATGATGGAGCTGGAAGGTGGTCATAGGAACTAAACAATTAAACGACATAGCCCCAGCGAGTTTGGGTTCCTTTGATTTGTTTTGAGGAGTACTTTGAAGGTGGATGGTAGCCAGGGTCTGATGATGGAGCCGGAAGGTGGTCATAGAAACTCAGTAATTAAACGACATAGCATAACCGAGCTTGGACTCGTTTTCTTTGTCTTAACGAGTACTTTGGTGCTAGATTATTACCAGGGTCTGATGATGGAGCCGGAAGGGGGTCATAGGAACTCAACAATTAAATGACATAACTCCATCGAGTTTGGGCTCATTTGATTTGTCTTGATGAGTACTTTGGTGTTAAATGGTAACAAGGGTCTGATGAAGGTGCTGGAAGATGGTTAAGGGTTGCCAGTAATTAAACGAGTAAATTGGTGTTAAAGTCCAAGTCGCTGTTAAAGTCTACGTTATGGCTCATCTATTCGGGAGAACGGTGACTGCCGATTCGGAGCCCCACGCGCACCACTCGATGTTAGCATGTAATGCCGCTAACTTAAAAACGATGAAGGAAAACATCGTGAGGAAACCGAAATGTACCTAGTAAGTACATGTAGGTACCTAGTGTTTTCACCTCATGTGACATTTACCAACCCACACTTGGCCAGCGTGGTGGATTATAACCTAGTCCCAGCCTAGATCTCTCCTTGCGAATGAATGCCTCGAGTCCCAGCAATGAGAACATATAGTGGGTTGTTTACGCAGATTGTAACCGGGTCTGATGATTACGCTGAAAGATGGCCCTACGTAGTTTAATTTCACAAGAGACGTTATTTCTTTAATACTACATTTTTAGATTTGGCGATGAATTGAAAATAAATCGCTGCTTTGAGACTAAAAAGCCACAACTCAAAACTCAGTTATTTTACTTTTCTACTTCTGACGATTTTCTATCATTCTCTATGTATTTTAATGGGATATTACTTGATTATTTCTACGTTGTATTAAAATTAATAATCATAAGAATAAAATTAATATATAAATATGTGGAAGTAGGGTTCCTATAAAATAGACCTGATTTTTTGCCGTTTTCATAGATATTGATATTTTCATGATTAGTGCTGAGGAGTACATACCTGAGTATTGGTACGGAATCCTTCATTCGTTCATTCGACTTGCACTTGGCTTATTTTAAACACATTTGATATTATCTAATGTTTTATGTAAAAATGCCGTATAATTAGTCTCTTATCCCTCGAAAGCCCATTACCGACATTAACTACTAAGCTTCGTCGAATCGACGATGCGAATGTGAAAAAAATGATGTAATTTTTAAGTGCGCTGTTGCACCCATTGCTGCTTCTGATTATATGGATTAGTGGCACCATTTCCTTTTTTTCATATATTTAAATTTACCACTCCACAGACTCCGGGGTCCGTAGCTTTCATCATTTCAAATCTTATTTATTTTCACATATTTTTTGTATAATCTGAAGAGGAAAATATGGGGGGAGCTGGGAACATTTTGAACCTAATACTAGTGCTCGTCTGTTGTGCCGATCACTATTGGTTGGGATTCCGCAAGTAATCGGCTCGACATCGATTTTTTGTCTTATTACCATTTGCCTAAGCCGCCTCCTCCCGGCCCAGAGCCTCCACTACGGCTGCATTTCTGTCCCTGATGGCCATCTGTAGGTTGAACTCTCGGATGGTCTTCGGTAATGCAGCCAACGCTCGCCGCACGAACCGACCAATGGTGTCATCGGTGTCGTTAGCGTAGTACGTGAAGGTCCCCATGTGCCGTGAGATTGCAACAACCACATGGGGCACGCTCTCGTGCAGCTTCATGTTTGCCTTGGTTTTTATTGCGATTACCGATTCATATGTCAGTCCCTGAGCTTCATGAATGGTAAGGATACGTGACCCTGTGCCTGACCCATAACCCTGGTTTGTCAGGGCCTCCTTCTCCTCTTGAGTGTGAACTAAAAAGAGGGTGTTGGGCACTTGCGCTCCCTTGTACCTTTTCTGTTCTAGGGACTTTATACGGGGTGCTGAGGAGTACATACCTGAGTATATTTCCCTCAACGCATATGCTACATCCATCGGATTGCGATGTGTGCAACTCCTGGCTGATTTTTGTTACCAGGTTCGGGCGGTGATACCTCATTTCGAAGAGATTTTCCCTGGCGGAGTTAAGACCAATCAAAGTTATATATTATTTTGGATTTTTGTACGGGCTTAGTGACATCGTGTTTTTTTTAACGGCTAAAGATTTAGTATCGCTTTTTCGAAATATTACTTTACTTCTAGGGTAATTGTGCTATCAGGTTTGCTGTAAGCTGTAAGTCATATCGAAGCTGAGTTATGGCTATTCAAAGTTTTTTTTTTGGGTATTTTTGTATGGATTAGTGGCGTCATTTCCTTTAGCAGCCAAAGATCTGCTGTCACTTATTTGAAAGGGTATTACTCAAGGGTATTTGTGTAATCAGATTTGCTTTAAGTTATGTCGGAGCTGAGTTATTGCCTTTCAAAGTTTTTTTTTGGTATTTACAAAAATTTATCATTAAAATGACAATGGATCTTTGATATATAATGAATGACCGCTATAGATTATGGCGCCACTAGTCCATGTAAAAAACCCCAAAAGAAAACCTTGAAAAGCTCCGACATAACTTACAGCAAATATGATTGCAGAAATACCCGTCAGTAAAGTATGTTTAAAAAAAGTAACAACAGATCTTTGGCCGGTGAAGGAAATGGCGCCACTAATTCATATGAAAATACCCAAAAAAAAACTTTGAAAAGCCATAACTCAGCTCCGATATGACTCACAGCTTACAGCAAACCTAATTGCACAATTACCCTAGAAGTAAAGTAATATTCCAAAAAAGCGATGACAAATCTTTAGCCGCTAAAAAAACACGATGTCACTAAGCCCGTACAAAAATCCAAAAAATAAATAACTTTGGTTGGTCCTAACTCCGCTCCGATATTACTTGGAGCAAATATTCATTGATACAAGAAAGTGATAACAGATTTTTGGCCGCTAAAAAATACGACGCCACTAGTCCATACAAAAGTACCCAAACGCCTTTGTTGTTGTCCAATTTCACTGATTATATTTTAATTTGAAAAAAAAATATGAAAGGCCATTGTTCAAAATAGGCTATCCGTGGCCAAAATGTTCTTGATAATTAGATTTTGTAAAAAACATATGTATAAATAGGGCATTATTTTAGTACCCAGATAAATAAACTAAAAGTTCATTATACTAGTACATTATGATATAAGTGCGCTAAGTTGATAATTACAGCCGAAGCAATATTGCTAGCTCGAACCGTAGGCGAGAACTACATATAATTAGCAGAGGATGTAATTATCAAAGCGCACGTATGTCATACGACGTTTTAAAACATATTTGCGACGAAATAAATCAAAATTCAGATGACATTTTCAATTAAAAAAATTGGCAGTCATAGGAACTGCCGATAGAAGGGAAAACTTATTACTCGGAATTTGATCCATCATGGCATGGCCATCTAGAAATGCGTCATCATTTCCCGTTGGCTCACGCATTTCTAGATGGCTATGCCATGACATTCAGGCTACGCCCTTTCGGCATTTCCCATTGGCTGACGTATTTCACAGATTAACAATGCACGCGCATCAGCGCTTTTTTTTAAAGCAAGGACACAACTCCAGCCAGTATGACATTACGACATTAGTAATAAAGTAGATGAATGTTTTTGTGTTTTTAAGTTTTGGTCAAAATTAATTAAATTAACAAATTAAATAATTTTCATTGTATTTTATCTTTCATAGTTAATTTTATTCATAAAATATTTACAATTTTTCTGACATAAAAACTCTTTACTAAGATTTAAAAAGGTAGGTACCGTTCGTTTTAGACGGAGCATTTTGAAAACGTGCGTTTTACGTTACATTACCGCACAAGTACGTAATAATCCACATTACGATACAGAAATTTATATTATATATTATAACATCAATACACTATTATTAAAACTTCGATCAAAGTTACGAACGAACTACAAAAACTATGTATACTATGTCTATTATATTACTTGCTGCAACGGCACCCTTCATGGGTGAGTCCAACTTGCACTTGGCCACTTTATTTGTGTAATGGTTTTTCATCGCACCCCCTTTCACTTCACAACGCCACGAAAAACAAAATCATCTACTTGGGCAGTAAAGTTGTCCCACTGCCGGCGAGAAAACGAGTAACTATCGACTATTTTCTCGCTCAAGAAACGTACAATAGATATTATACATTCCGTGTACCTAAATAAAAGAGATGCATATACTCAGATACAGACAGTAGTTGATCGCTGACTGTTCATACTCCCGGTGAGTACTCGCTTCACTAGTTTGTCGCTGAGCGACAAGAGCTATGAAAGATAATACTCGCTCAGCGATACTCGCTAAGCGATTAGAACAATCCAAGAGAGCAACCAGCGGTTCATTTCTCTACAGTGCGGATCTGAAAGTACAGGTTTTTTTACGCCGCGAGCGAGTGATGCGAGTAATCGCTCGTCTCACTCGCACACATTGATAATCATCTAACCACTAACTTGTGAATAATTTAGTTATTATTTTAAACATAATAGAATAGCATCGATTTTATCCAGACGGTCACTATCGATCTTTAGATCGATATTAAAAAAATTTCAAAATGTTGTAGTTTTGTTTAAAAGTAACCACGTCAACGTTCGCATTACGAGTAAATAGTCTTTTTGCTACTACCAAAAGATAATATTCTGATATCAAGTGCTAGAAGCCATCATGTTTAATTTATGATATCAGTGACAGTCAACGTCCACGTTTAGCCCCAAGTCCCTTATAAATGAACAATGTCCTTTCTCAGTAAAGTGAATTTTAGATGACATTTAGTTACATTGTATGCAATTATTTCATCTATGATTTGTTATGACGGTGTCATATTTAACTATTATCTGTAAACCGACTTAACCGATTCGTTGCGGAAAACACGGCATCCGTGTCATTCAAGCTTTTATTTTAAGGCGTATGACACGGGAAGCGTGTCATTTTTTATAACCATCGTAACTCGCACAAAATCAACTTTAAAATGTTGCTAAACAGTGTATTTATTATTTTTTATGTAGATTATGGTTGTAGCCTGCGTTTCTGGATATTGATTAATTTGGATAGTTTCAAGGATTAGCTATCTTTTTCAACTGCATTAATATTTATATAAACTATTATGCAAAATTGACATGATGGCACTATATATTATGCTACATTCATTATGACAAAGTAAATTACGGAAAAAAATTATGCGTTTTCAAACAAAGTTAATATTAAAAAATATTAACTTAGACATTTGTGACTCATATCCAGTTTGTGTTATTTTTTGTACTTGTAGAAACTGTTTTTTGTCGTGTTTCGTTTTGCTGACCGGTATATGATACGAACTTCTCTTTTTTTCTGCGATATAGTGAGCTGCAGCTTTATTCTCTCAATCTCAAGAATTATCTGTTTATTTCTGAGTGGTTGTTTCATTTTTGTATTTTTTATATTTTATTGCATAGGTACTCAACACTAGTAAGTATAGGTGAAATTTATATTTTCAAATCATTTGTCCGCTATAGAATATGGCGCCACTAGTCCATATAAAAACCCAAAAAAAAACTTTATCCATTTCAACATTGTTATTTGACATTTTAAAACCAACTTTTTGCATGATATAAATTCCAAAACTTTTTTCCATTGCAATTTATAAATGTTTCATTTTATAAACGTTCCGCATGGTTTAAATAAAAAAAAAATCTTATGAATTTAAAATATTTTTGTAAAATTTTGTTTGTGGACCTTTCGTTACAAAGCAGCGAAATGGGGTTGTTTCAAAAACTTGTTTTTCGTGTTGTAATGAGCAATAGTTGTGGATTATTAACTTGCGAGCTCGTCTATTGATGATGATGATGATAACTATTATGTTTGTATTAATACACGTATTTAATATAATTGACGACGTGCATAGCGCTTGAAAACACTAGTTCTCGTCCGATCACCGAAGTTAAGCAACACCTGGCGTGGTCAGTACTTGGATGGGTGACCGCCTGGGAACACCACGTAATGTTGGCTTTTTGCTGTAGCTACTTTAATGCAATTAATGTTTATGTCGAATGAATCTATTTGACTTCAAATAGATGAGTGAGTAGCGCTTACAATAATTAAATGAACTTTTTTTTGCTTTCAAGTACTTATTTGTGATTTTGAAGTTGGTTTAATTTTCTGTATAAAAAGAGTCTATTGTAAGTGTAGACCGTACATTATTATTTATAGGCTTTACTAATAGAATTTCGATTATGTTCTTCACAATCTGCAAAAGTGCAAAAAGATATCGAAGGAAACAAAAAGTTATGTTAAATTAATTACAAAAATGTATTAAAAGCGCCATCTATGAGCTTGGAGCGGTAACTTTTTGTTTCCACGTTTTGTTCAATACTAATAATGTCGCCGGCTGGACGCGGTTTCGTTTGGTGGCGCTGTCTTATCGAAGTAGTAAATAGGCGTGGCTTAATTTCGAATTCGTGAATTTCAGTTAGGTGTTGTCAGCACCTTAAAAAAAAAGGCGCCGATGCGCGCGCATTGCTAATCTGTGATCCATAGTGATTACTTACTCTGTGCTCATGTGTTGTGATCTGTGATCAAGTAAATATTATTCCGCGCGTTTTTTTTTCGCTGTATTGTTTTTATTTGAAAATGTCGTCAGTGTTTTGTTTATTTCCTCGCAAATATGTTATAAAACGTCGTATGACATACGTGCGCTTTGATAATTACAGCCTCTGCTAATTATAGCTCTCGCCTTCGGCTCGAGCTAGCAATAAAGCCTCGGCTGTAATTATCAACTTACCGCACTTATATCATAATGTACTATTATGTCAAAAAAGTGTGGTCAACATTTTATTAATAAAATTAACTTTGAGAGGTCAAATATAATAAAGAATTATTTAATTCGTTAATTTAATTAATTTTGACCCTAAATTACTTTAATTTTTCTGTAACAAAACACAAAAATATTAATTTACTTTATTACTAATGGCATACCGGCTGGTTCTGTGCCGTTGCTTAAAAAAAAAGGCGCCGATGCGCGCGCATTGCTAATCTGTGATCCATAGTGATTACTGTGCTATGTTGCTGTGATCTGTGATCAAGTAAATATTATTCCGCGCCTTTTTTTCGCTGTATTGTTTTTATTTGAAAATGTCGTCAGAGTTTTGTTTATTTCCTCGCAAATATGTTATAAAACGTCGTATGACATACGTGCGCTTTGATAATTACAGCCTCTACTAAGCTAGCAATAAAGCCTCGGCTGTAATTATCAACTTACCGCACTTATATCATAATGTACTATTATAATCTGTAATTTCACATATCCGCAAGGGTTCACTTTGAAATCGTTCAGCGGTTCTATTCCATTTGTACAGTTAAAAAAATATGACCAGTAATTCGGAACAACCGAATACTATCCCAATTTTATGATAAGTAAAAATAAGGAAGCGCGTCTGTTTTCCTTTCGATCTAGTATGTTAACTATTTTTAGTTCATTTGGATGAACTAAAAATATATTGAGCTATTCTTTACATATCGACCAATAATTATTTAGTGTGTTGGCGTCTATTGAAATATTCGTTTTTCGGTAAGTCTTAAATTGTGAATTTCCTAATTTGGCATTGGAAAACGGAGGAGTCGATGAGGTGGCGAGGTGAATGTACGCACAAAGTGTGCCATGCGCCGGAGAAACACTTCGGAGTGGATACCGTTAGTGGAACGCGGTCAAGCCGGCAGCGGTACCCGCGGCTCTGCCACATCATCTCCTTCCATTTGCCTACATCGGGTGACTTCGCGCTCGAGCGTCACACCGCGAAGTTTACATTGCCAATTTATCGATCACAAACACAAGAGAAAACTAGATAATACTGTACTAATCGGTCAACATTACGCGTCGGTAGGTACTTTTTGTGGTATGAATTAAAACCTCGTGTCATGATGCTGAAGTAGACACTGAGATAATTGTTAACACGTAGTTTCCAGAGGTACCGCGGCTTGGAGCGTGGTAACCGGAGCGTTTCTAATACCCACGCTTTGACTCGGTTTCACCGCACGCTTCTTGCCTCCGTTCTTATTTATTAGTTTTGCGAAATCTTTTGAAACATGATAACGTTAAGTCTATTGCCGAGTCGTTCAACGTTCTCACGAAACTTCACACAACTTCTTGCAAGCCGGTTCAGTTAGCTATTGAATTCCCGCGATTACAGCTAGCGTCTAGGCAACCGGCACCAGGTATCGTTTTACACGAGAAAAGAATCGGATTGTCGAGGAGGTAGACGCTTGAGATACAAAAGTGAGGCTAGAATATTATTTAGATAAGGCAGGAGGGCGCTATTGGAGACGACACTGTTAAAGCAGACAAATGAATATTTTTGATAATAATTACAGTCGGTGCAGGTAAGGTGCGAGGCGAGAAGCGGGCGCAGCGATTTGCATCACAAATACGGGCAGAGGGTGATGCAGCTCCGGCTCGCGCCCGCGAACCAGACAATGTCACAATCAACATCGCGTGGACGCTTTTTGGCCACTGTGTGATTGCCGATTGTGGCGTCATAATCACCGACGACAGATTTTAAACGTCGCAAATTGTTCGCTGGAAGCTATTACAATATCTTTCACTTCTAAAACATATTATAAATTCATTTCAAACATTCCTGTGCTAGTAATGATTACGTTAATGAAACTATGTGGTGTGTAATCTCAACACGAGAAGTAGGGTAAAAAAATATATTTTAGAAGTAAATTTAATCATCATTTAAGCGTGTATCGATTGAATGATATCTACGATCAAACGTGATTTTTCCAAAAACGATCCATTTTTTTTTATATTGTCTTAGGTATATTGTATGTTTATGTTCGCAAATAAACAGTAATTTACTTGTGATTATACTTGTGATACCTTAGTAACATAAGTAATAAACTTAATTAAAGGTCGTGATGCACAAACTTGTATATCGTTATGTTATTTATGCTTGTGAACTGTTGCGATTTTATCCAGGTTAAACAACAATAATATTACTCATAAAATATAGCTAAACTGTACCTATCTTTAAAATGGTGAAAGGTTTATTGATGTTGGAAGTTTTGAAGATTACATAAATAAACACCATAGCGAAAATCAGCTTTCTTTCTCATATCAGTATACAGTATTTAACATGTAATTTATTATCTATTACCCACCATCTAATATTCTAAATGACAGAAACGTACTAATGCTGAATGTAAAAAAGTCAGGGAAGAATGGAGCGAGAGTGTTGAATTAAGAGCAAAGTTCCCTCGCGACGCGTGATGACGGCCGACACGAGTAGCGCATTAGGAGCGAACATCGAAAATTGCAAAAATCTCAGCTAATTATTATACTCTGATATTTCCACAAAATAAACTTCAGGTGAAATTATGCTTAACGTGGCGAGACATAACTTTTTACTTTATGTTTATTTTTACGCTTTTTGAATAACAGAATATAATTATATCTTTATAAGATAAAGATTTATAACGGAACAGTGCCTCAGAGAAAGTAGAGTTTCTGGAGCACATCGTTACGTACCCCCATCGGATGAAATAATTAATTTAATTAGTTTTTACAATCTCTGGAATTCATAAAATAAAAATCACTCACGTTTTAAGAATAAGAAAACCACAAGGTGTAAAAATATTCGCGAAGGTTCTTACGAATGACTCGCAAAGAGCAGCAAGAAAAACTAAAAATCACATACAGACTTTCGTAACAAATGAGAGACAATTTATTAAAATCTAAACCGGAGATTTCTAACTGAAATATGAGAACTATCTCGTCTAAACGATGCAATCGCGGCCGGATTTAAGAGATTTCACCTTGCCCGCGTCATTACACCCTTTTTTCTCGGAATGATATATTTTACGTTCGGGCGAAGGCGCTTTATGTGAAACTGTCAAGAACGATCGCGAGAGAACTTTCGAGTGTACTCACAGATTTGCATCGAAGTTGCAATTTTACATACCGTGAATAAGGTCCACATTGGAGAGAGCATACGTGTCACTCACGATCTCAGAGCAGAAATTAGCTAAGGTAAATTGGCACGGCAAGACGCGCTCAATATCGGAATAAATCTCTGACGGAATGACTTCGTTCGAAATTAACCGGGGTGCTGTATGAAGCGCTAGGTCGGAGGAACGGGCGGTAAAGCGGCTCTTAATTAAATCAAGTGACACGTCTCGTCGACGGTTACCTCAATCACACGACCCCAATAAACCCGCGTGCCGAACGGAAATGCTTTACTTTATACCAAACTACCGCTTGAAGCCATCTCGAGATTATTTTACGAGGTTTTAATTGAATTTTCAGACATGGCGTTCGTCCAAGACAACATTTGAAGACAATAATTATGAACGAAACTGCAGTCTAGTCGCATGGGACGTAATGCGAGTCTATCTACAAGCTTGCAGGTACTATGAGCTTTTCTTAATAAGCTCTCGTCTATGCGAGGTCACGGCTTCTCTACCACTAACATTTCACGCCTTATTTGTCGAGACAGTGTTAGATAAATAATTATATACATGAAGAAAGTAATACGTAATATATTTCATCAATGAACTGGTACTACGAGAAGTGATAAGTTTTATCCTAGAAACGGAAAACCTATAAACGATTTTCCGGTGTGTCTAAGTTATGGTAATACTTGTTACAAAAAAATGAAAATTGCAAGAGTGGATTGAGGCTCGTTCGGCAGCAAGTTGATTAAAGTCGTAAAAATCTAGAATCGAGGGATAACAATAAAGCCTGGCGGAGCAAGTTGTGCATCGGGGCAGCGGTCGCGCTCATTATTTCCATAACGAGCTCGCGACGGCCGCCCGCCCTCGGCGGCGGCTCCGGCTTCTGGTCACGGCAATTAATTAACTGGCTAAACGGTATCGTGTTTTACATTCTGATGTTTACGCAACTCTCCACCGATAATGTCGCCAGCTATCGGGATGACAGCGCCGCCCGTGCTCATATTAATTAATACATTTTTAACGTGACCCACCTCACTAAAAAATTAAAGAGTTTCATTATCAGGTTCATTACGGTTAGTGACGTTCTATGCATACAAATTGCTTATTTGAATAGGGAAAAGTAAAGAGACGTAAATCAGAAACAGACGCAAGCGACATTTTGTTGTAGGTGTGTATACAGCTAAATGTGGTTGATATAGTGATTTTTTGTCCGTAGTGACATAGGTGACAAATAAAATATTTAATTTTGTATGCTACACAATCGTAAGACAACGCTAAAAATGTAATGAAGATGGGTCGTTGAGCATAAAGTTAAGGGCTTGCGAGAGTGCAATAAAAAGAAGAGACATGAATTTACCGTTTCTAGGGCTCATGAATCAATGCGCTCGTAACGTTCAAGGTTGGCACGTGAATGTGACCGCGTGTTCGGTTCATGAAAACATGTGAGTTCCTCACACCATATAAAACGATCGACAGGTGATCAATGGACCGAAGCGTGCGGGCAGAGTGATTACATCGAATCGAAGCGTTGCCACGGTACGCCACTCATGTGCATGTCGTAATCGCTGGCAGTGGATGTTACTTGAATTAGTTAACAATGACACATTTCGCTGGCAAACAAACAGAGAGGAGTCCTAAATAGAGCGCACGCTATTCTCGATCCGCCTTCGTCACACCGGTGTGCGAGAGCGGCCGTGCCGTCTGCTGACTCACGCGCACCTCAAGGTGATGCCGCCCAGGAATCTCAGTATGACACAATTCGATACCTTCAACATTTTGACCGGATTCCAAAGTACCGTAATTGTATCGTGGTCGGTTTCTATTTGAAGCAAGTTTATTCATTACACGACGATCATACTTCATCACTTCTTTGTACATAAATAGTAGACGTGTGGACGTTAATTACGTTCACAAATAAATTATTATACATCAGTTTGTTTGTAGCAGGTAACATTTTTTGCAATATGAGAATTTTGACAAGCTCATTCCGTTATTTCTTTACGGTTGTTTGTAACCACTTGCTCAAAAATTCAGTAACGGTTCTTTCTTCGATATCAAATTATTAAACTGCGAAGAGTTTATGTATAAAATGTGACTACGCAATCGAGGAAAGTTTCTTTGAAACATGCAGTTTGGACCAACAATAACAATGACATTTCAAAGAGTTTGCGTGTAAGCTGCGCAAGCGAGTGGCCAAATGTCAAGTGGTAGAGAATATTAGGAGGCTGCGCCGCGGGCCACGGCCGCGGGGCGTGTGCGTCAGACTGGCTGCTTACGTAACCGTAGCCGACTACAGCTAGGACATTGCTCTCGTACTTGAACTTGAATCAACTGTCGCATATTTATATATATTATTCGCGTTAAAAAAACGTTGTCGACATATATTTATTTAACACAACAAAGGATAAGTAAAACTGCTGCTGAAAAACTTTAAACTAATCACAATCAAAATTCTCCAACTCTATAATTCAGAATACAATTTAAGAACTCATGTTTTTATTCTAGCAAGCAATAATCGCAACTCCGATTAACCTTTTATTGCCCTTGCGCAAAGTTATGAACTGGCGTTTATGAAGTAAAGTGCATTAAGTTGCAATTTGACTGTCAAAAATGTTTTATAAAATATATCCAGAATAACAGCTTAAACATAATGCATTAAAGTTACTTTGTAAATTCACAAAAGTCATCCACACACATTTTTTTATTCAAAACTAATAAGAAACAAGAAATAGTACAGGCGAAATTTAAAATCCGGAAGCAAAAGAGTTATGTACAATGTACATATACGTCTTCATTAAATATGCGTCATAAAAAGTTGAATTTTTAATTATATGTATTCTACGTTACATGTATTAGCTACGTGGCTCGTCGACGGCTTAGCGAGTATTACATGAAAATAATTCTGTTGCTCATCAATATACGAAAAGCTGACCGGAAATTGTAGGAAATTGCGAGAGAAAATGAATCTGACCGTTTCAGAGATACGGCCAAAGTAAGGTCCGTCAAATGAGTTTTGCCTTTCGCGTTGGTTCGCAGCAAAGATACGTTGAGAACAGGGGGGCACAATAAGTGACGTCACGACTTGCGGAAATGAGATAGTCTAATTATCTATCACTTGTGAAAAAAAGAGAAAGAGATACTGATTTTCCGTCCTTATCACCGTGGCCGGCTTTTTCTCTGGCTAAATTACAAATCTGACATGGCGTTGCCAAACAAAAGTCTGTTCCAAGCTCAGACTCGGATTTTTTATGTTTTATTAAATATTGTGTGTATTTAAAGAAGATTCAAAGCTTGTTTGTGAAAGACTGTTAAAAGATTGGTGATATATGTGTTAAACAATGTGCGTTGTGTAGTTATTATAAGCTGCAATAGCCTCTGCAAAAGAAAAATCAATGGATTCTCATTTTACACGTAAGTAGATAATATTTGTTATGACGACTTGATAGAAATTCATATTAATGCCTTCTAGATATCTACGTGAATTCAATTTATACAGTAACGGCAATATCTAATCCAAAATTTGCAAAATATGTAAAATGTAAACATAACCTAAATAACAAAACAAACAAAAAAGTGTGACCAGTTATTTCTTACAAATTTACCCATGAAATATACAAGTCGGTACATAATTGACAGTTTATTTACTGACCGTTTACTAATAATAGGTACTAGATTTTGCCTGCGGATTCGCATTTGTTAGTTTTTAGTGAAAACTTCCTTTGGCGCACTACATACAGATTTTTCGTGAGCCGTGAATTGAACTCAAACATCATGCTTGGGAATGAAATAAATCTTCGGGTGAACTCGGAGCTATGGCCACAAATGCGTAAACATTTTGAGATGGTCATGGCGTGTTACCATGGTTACCATTACCTATACATATCTAGTCTAGATGGCCATGACGTTTCAATTTCTGTTTCTACCATTCCAACTCTTCTTTTCTGGAGTAGGAATTGCATCAAACTCCCATTAACTTACACTATCTTATCTCGCTAACAAGATAACATGATGCTTTTAGTAGGTATAAACCCTACTCACTACACCTACTTCATACCCACTCACATAAGAGACATGAAGCTCTAAGCTTTCAAAATAAAATATTATTCATACACATTTTACAGAAATAATTATGCAACTTGAATGTATCACTAGATTTCTGGTAATAATTTGGTTTGTTTTATTTATTCAAATTAATTATTATTTCGCAGATGTGCCGTTCCGAAGAAGAGGATAAAATATTGTGTGAATAATAAAGCAATATTTTTCATGAAGTACAGATTATCAAATAAATCAATCATTCTGAATTACTACAACATCTAAAAAATAGTAGCCAGTCTACTACAACAAGTTCTACTAACATTGAAATGTTCTATACCTAAGTTCCGAGTTGCCCCGTGCGAAGCCTGGGCGAGCTGCTACTATGTATGATATACATATGACAGGCAAACTATATTCTTATAACGTTGAATGTAAAGTACCATTTGAAATAAATGTTTTATTGCCCTGTTTTTGATTATGTATTTAAGTACCTCCTATTTTAGTTATGTTATTACATAAAACCTCTTTTTAAAATGTAATTTTAGAATGCACAGAACACGGGGTGAATTCATCAGACTATCGCTGCACTACCCATATCTAGTGGAATATTTTCTTTATGGCAATACTTTTTGAGTATTGAATTGAAAATTGAATTGAAATTGAATTGTAATTGAAAGAAGGAGAAGCACTTAGTAGTCATGAACTCTATAAATCTTGAGGTTAAAAATCTTTGGTTGAGAATCACATGATCCGAATGTTACAAAGTCGACATGTCACGTAATGATGACATTGACCGTGTGTTATGACGAAGTAAATAAACAATGCGAACGAAATGCTGATTGTTAAAAATTCAAAGGCGAATGAAAGACAGCTCCATATCACGTATTGTTAATGCATAAACATTACATTAGCAAAAAAGAACAGTAAAAATAAAGTGGTCTCCATCAATCACACGAACAGAGCGGGCGCTTCCGGACGCGGTCTGGTCGAGCGAAACATTTCTTTGAATAATGAATGTAGGTAGGTATCGTGCCCCGTAACTGGACGTGATATACGCCGTCGTCGGCCGCATGCATAATTTCACTTATTTTATGTGGTTAATTGTCGAAAATGACCACCAGTGAAATATATTACGGGCCGTGGGAGGTCGACACCTAATGTATTCCGCAGTCGGTTCGCTCCGCCCGCCCGTCTTTGTGTGGCACCATCGCACCACCACGCACAGCACACGGCCACCTGCACGGCCCTAATGTAAATCACATACGGGGTAGGTACGTTTACAATATTCCACTATAAACCGTTGTCGGCCAACACGGCTCTACTTTATGGAATGCAGATCACAGGCTAGCTAATATGTTTACCTGAAGTTGACTACATGAAATTGTGTACAGAAGGTTGAAGTGAAAACTTCTTTCGTCGCGTTGAACACTTTTTGGTAGTGAAATATTGTGAGTTCGGGTCACCGACATGTGTAATAGCAATATCTATACGTACTATGGAACAGTATTACTAAAATGCTAAGTTATCAACCTTTCCCTGTATTTTTTAATGTATGAAGACACAATGGTAAGGCACACGACTGCCAATAACAGCACAATCCCAGGCAGATCTTTGCTGGACTTGAACATTAACTGTCAAGCACGGCACTGCCCTCATCACATCAAGATATCACTGCCCTCACATCACATCAAGATATTAGACTAAGTCTGATAGAAACACTAAACAAATTATTTTGCGCCATTTCCTCGCAAGTTACTTTCAGCAGGCAGAAGTTGACGACAAAACTATTCGTATTTTAAACAAAAGTTTATAAAACATAGATTAATACCTTTACACTGAGTTATAGGAATAAATAAATAAATAAAAACATTTATGATACGATGCATAATTACGCTCACATAATAATATATGTAATCAACGCTGTAGTCATATGCTCAAATTTTGAACGGAGTATTCGATATACAAAGAGAAGAAATAAATTCGAGTGTGCCTAGTTGGTCGTACTGTATCCGCAGCGCGCACAATCGCGGCAACTCCTGTCTACAATGCCGGTGCATTACAATTTTTCAAAGCAGACACAGGCGAC
This sequence comes from Ectropis crepuscularia, assembly GCA_963693475.1. NCBI lineage: Eukaryota > Metazoa > Arthropoda > Insecta > Lepidoptera > Geometridae > Ectropis > Ectropis crepuscularia. The sequence goes on from OY856339.1 coordinate 9,366,106, forward strand.
AGAGCATAACAAAAGAGCTAGGAAGTCGCAAATAAACGAGCGCTGCGGCAAGCGAAGGTGCACGCACTCTCTACCCCTGCAATTCGCAACTAACCGTCTACCCCAAGAAATACAATCTACGTCGCCACTAGCCTACTCCCTATTTATTCAAAGCCAGGATCCGTCAAACGTGTTTGCTAGCTGACAATGACGTAACATGTCGAAGCTGAGAAAATATACTATCCTATCTTTCGTCGAACCTGCAATATGCAAAATAGGTATAACCACCATGCAGTATTTCGTAGAAACTCAAATGAATTAAATCGGAATACAAAGGCTGGATCCAATTTGTGTAATGCAAGTTTCAGAGGATGAATGTGAACTCTCAAAAAGCTCGGAAGGTGAGTTTGTTGAAGAGACTATCTGTACGTTTAGCGCTTTGCGGAGGCTGCAATGAATACGGTGAGATTGGGCGGCGCGATAGAGCCTCCGGCGTGCGGCCACGGCCACGATGCCCAAAGGCCGCAGCGAGCTTTTACGAGTGAAATTTACCGTTAATCCGACGATTTCCTATAACGCTACATTAAATATTTGGATAACAGTTTACCGCTATTTGGCTACTACTTAAAATTTATCATCAGTCATCTAATTCGTACCTTTTGTAAAAAAAAACACATTTGAAATTTTAATCAATTTGAAATTAGTTTATCTACATTGATCCTTCCAGGAAATAGTGCCCAAAACCATTAAATTGCGACTCGGATGCATGGTTTGATAGGTTGAGCTGTTCATTATGAGTACAGCACACTTATCATTTTCTTTCTTTAATTTTTTTACGATGTGCGTACATTTGACCGCCATTTTACTGTGCCTGGGTCCTGGGTGTTTTCTATGTATTATAAGTATGTTTTAAACAATATACATGTATATGTATTATATCAACTCCCATAGTACAAGTTTTGCTTAGTTTGGGGCTAGATGGTGTTGTGTGTGATATCCACCAATATATTTCGTCTAATGTTAAGCGACCAAGAGGTTTACGATGGTATTTACGGCTCAGTGGACGTTTTCTGTGTGGTCTGTATGTGAAGTGGACAGATTAGTTTTTCTCTGAACTAATAAACTGGTATCTATCTTTTAGAGCCAGCGGCCGCGGGCATGTGGCGTGCTGTTGACGCGGTAACTGGCCTGAGAAAACTCTGCGGTTACCGCGACTATTGGTGAAAGCTTGCTCGCGTTACCTTTGAGAATTACTCTCTTATTTCACTGGTCTAAAAGGTATTTTCTTCCAACACAGTATCGCAAAAGGCCAAATTAGAAAGCATCGTTTGTCTGACCGAACCGTTTATTTGATTCTACCAAAAGTAGACCACAGACGGCTGTTCGATTGATATAAATTGACAAAACAACATAACGATACGTGAGTAAAACGTCTGAACACACACAAGAGCCACAACTTACGTGAGGAATCAATATGTAAATTCGTCCCCACGCATATACAAAACCATGATGTTTACACGTTCTGCTTTGGAATGGTGCTCCAAACATATATGTATTTGAAAAGGATTGTAATATTTTTCTTAACAGTTAAAAACTTACGACTATAAACACTTAAATTTCATTGATAAGCGTTTTAATTTAATTTTTTCTTGTACGTACATAATATTACAAAACGTAAAATCAATTGAAAGATTTCGCAAACGAAGGCTCTATTCGATGAATGCAACGTGATGTGGTCAGTGCCTGTATTTAAACCGAAAGGAACGCATGAGGCTAATTATTACGGACTAATTTTACCCTGATACCGCGAAACAAATTTGCTGTTCATTGCTTTTGTATTGAACAGCTGATTTGATTTCGAGATGAAAAATTATCCTATAGCATAGCAACCTGCACTATATAGTGAATAGTGACAAGTGACGACTATAAGGTGTATTTTTCTGTTTAGCACATACCTTCATATGCCTTTATGTAACCCTGTAAAGTAAAGACATTCTTACGATCATGCTGGGTTAGACCAAGGAACATCAAAACGTCGATATGCGAATGTTACACCCACCTCAGAATTTGATCGATGCAATGCGAGGGCATTTTGTTGCGCAATATTTCGAGTGCATGATACAATGTATCCTCTGGATGCGATCGGAAAGTGGAACGGAGCTATTAGCTTTATCAGCACTTAACTCGCAGTTATCAGGTCACATCATTATCATAACTACATTACGTTATTGTCAACAATCTAATTTCAGTGCAGGATTTAAATACTTATACACATTAATATACAATAAATGTATTCACGATATCAGGAACCGCGTCTGTGCTTTGTTCTCGTCGATAGATCAGATATAACTACCTATCTAGGTGTATGCTATTTTTTTGTCGAGTTGTGGTATTAACTACCTAATATGAAGCGGATCCTTAGCAATCTACAAAAAATAATGAGAAAAACTAGAAACAACATCGTAAAACAGAATAATTTTAATTCAGAGGGCACATTATCATATATATATGTAGCACAGATTGATGCATATCTGTACCATTTACTCGTCATAAAACACGTATTTGTAATTGGAGAGCGAGTATATTCGTATTGGTAGGGATAAAACTCCAGCAGGGGGCTAATGTGGATAAATGCTAAATATGACGTTTAGTAACGTCGTACATGTCCAGAATACTTTATCAGGTATATCATTATTCGGACTTTGTCACAATATATTCTTTTATTTTTGGACTTTAAAGCAACACTAAAAGTAATCGTATTAATGTTTTAGCTGATGTTATAATTAAAAAAAATAAAAATGCGCATAGTTCTTCATTAAGGTTAATTAATTGATTCCTCTGTTACATGGTCAAACTTGATTATAATACAAAAGACAATATGAATACGAATACGTATTGACAATGAAATATTAATTTTAATTAATTTAAAACACTACTCTGCAAGCGTTAATTTAATTTACCTACAATCCATTTGCTTTATAAAGTGATTTTCGTTATTTGTAATTTCTATGCATATAAAAATGTATTTATTTATAATCAGTCAGAACGGCATTTCGCCAATTACACTAACGAGATATAACAAATTAAATTGGAACAGAATTGAATAAGGAATGTTCGTCTGTATGCCCTTTATAGAATCGTAAACTATGTATGTAGTACAGTCGAGGTAGACATAAAACTAGCCTGAAATAGAAAAAATTCCGGGGAGCGATTTTTTTTATGAAACGTCGGGGAGGGTTGTTGGAAGTATAAATCTCGATTTTAAGCAAACTTGTGAGAAATTAAATTTCCAACAATTTTTATTTCACAAAAACTTTAAAACAAGATGCCGGCGAACCCTCTACCGATATTAGTTAGAAAATCGAGATTTATACTTCCAACAACCCTCCCCGAAGTTTCATAAAAAAAAATCGCTCCCCGGATTTTTTTCTATTTCAATGTCTGCCCCGACCGTGCTAATGTGATAATGTGATAACCTTTACTACTTAACTTTCAGCATTATGTCATTTTGACTGGCCTCGTGGCTTAGTTGGGAGTAGCTCTGCCTGCGAAGCCGAGGGTCATGGGTTCGATTCCCACCCAGTGCAAATATTTGTGTGATGAATTCAAATGTTTGGACTGTGTCTGGGTGTTTCTATGTATAATAAGTATGTATTTAAACTATATAAGTATTATATCAGCTATCTGGCTGCCATCATACAAGCTTTGCTTAGTTTGGGGTCAGATGGTGCCCAAGTAACAATTTAACGTCGTATAAAGGTTAAGTAAACGTTATCTGAATACCATGTTGTGTGTGAATTGTCCACCAATATTTATTTATTTTATTTTGCAAAACTGTTAGGAGCACTGAATCGCGATGGACTGAAAACGTACGTAAGGTAGTCAAACGTACAACCTTGAGATTCATGATACATTTACAGTTTTTAAGAGTGTCATGTTCTACTTTTTCAACCGTTTTGGAGTTCTGTACCTACCTCGTAACGGAAAAATAGAACCCTTATAGCCTTATAGAATCACTTTGTTGTCCGTCCGTCGGTCTGTCTGTCAAGACCCTTTTTCTCATGAACGCGTGGAGGTATCATCAAGCTGAAATTTATATCAAATACACAGGTCTACTATCGCTTGGAGCTGTAAAAAATCACTTCTAAGCGTTGGCTTGGATTGCGTTGGCAATCAAAAGGTACAGCCGTTTATGCCGCAAATTTCTGCAAATTTTCGACACTCGCAAGGGAATCAAAACCGACAGGGTATTTCCCGTGAACAGACTCAAAATCTTGAAATTTGGTACGAAGCAACGTCTTATAGCACAGATATAAAAGAAAAATTGCGAAAACTGTAACGATACACCGTAACATAACGATATGCTTTAAGATGAGTTCAATTATTCAGGATAAAAGTAACATAATTGTTAGTTTATAAAATTGATAAGGTAACATACCTTAATGGGAGATTCATTCAAATCAGTTAAATATTTGCCTGAAAGAGCAACAAACGTGTATCCTACAAATTTTCACGTTTACATTATTAGTAAGAGAGATAACTCAGATAAAAGGTATTTATGCCGCGACAGCGACGGTAAAATTAGCAAATTCCAGGACCGACACGTGTCTAGGAATTTGCTATTGAGGTTGCGTATTTTCCAATTTTTATAAAAAGTGTTTCGAACCACCACAACAATGTAACTTCTTCGATACATATAATAAGTTTAAAGAGTTTTTGGCGGTAGTCACTACTAGCATATAAAAAAACTGTCGATATATTAAAGAGGCTTGCATTAAGATCAGTAAGTACTTGTTTTTAGTTGTTTTTAATGGGCTGAATGGCAATTATCATATGGTTCACCTGATAGTTAGCGCTAGTCGTTGCAACAACAGAGATGTTGGCGACGTTTTGCCAGCCAAGAGAGGTATTTAAAGATATCCTGTTTAAAGTCGTTGAGTTCGTCAGAAGTACATAACTTAGAAAGAAGGGAATTCCATAGCCTGCATGTCCGCGGTAGAAATGATCCGGAGATCCAGGCAGTTTGGCATTAGTATTGGTAGTTTAGAATTATTCCATATAATGTGTAAATAATATCGACTAGACTCAGCTTTTGGAAAAAAGTTTTAATAGACGAAGACTTTGATTTCAGGATAGCGCTTGTGAAGTGCATACTTTGCGAATTATAAAATACCAAAATAACATACGCTACTCAACATTTTTTTATGATTTACTAGCGGATCGCCCCAATTTAGTTCAGGTTGAAAAACTAGCATATTACAATCCGGAGTTATCTAAATTTTAAACCGTGATTTTTTATTAATAAATAAAATAAAAATCATTTATTTCGAGAAATTAGTTGGTCTCTTATATGCAAGTTTACACAAAGTTTAGTTAAGTTTTTTAGTGGGTTTTAGATTATTTTACAACTAAACAAGCACGCCAAATATGCGCGCACTTTATAATATGAGTACAACATTATTATTTAATGTTAAATAGGTCTCGTTAGTCACCTACTCCAGTAACTTTGTCGCCTGAAAGTATGGAGTAGTATGCGTTAAATCCAGTAGACCTGATTTTTTGCAGACTTGTTTATGATGTTGACCTAATGATTAATCCAAGTTTGTGACCTCGAGCGCCTAACGCAACTTTGTAAAAAAATCGAAAAAAAACGCGAAAAAATAGTTTATTTTTCAAATTTTGGCGATTATAACCCTCAACGACTAGTTATTGAAAAAACTTTCTTATGGCGTTTATAAAATAGACTAAATTTGCTACAATATGATATTAGAATTGTCTCTGTACACCCAATAGTTTCTGAGAATAAGTCTATCAAAATTTATGATTTTATTCGAACTTCGCAATTTTTTTTTATTATCATATTGTAGCAAATCTAACTTATCTACTTTATAAACGCCTTAAGAAAGTTTTTTCAAAAACTAGTCGTTTAGGGTTATAATCGCCAAAATTTGAAAAATTAACGATTTTTTCGATATTTGACAAAGTTGCGTTTGCCGCTCGAGGTCACAAACTTAGATTAATCATTAGGCTAACATCATGAACAAGTCTGCAAAAAATCAGATCTACCGGATTTAACGCATACTGTAATGTATAAAGTTACTGGACTAACCTTGGCATCTGATAATAATAATAGATCGTTCGTTTGGGAGGCATTTTATATACTATATTTTTCTCATAGGGTTCTACCAAACTGGTATAAAATGTGGTAGAAAAAAAACTCATAGTTTTATCCACTTAAGTATCTACTGCAATACAATCATAAAAGCTAACATTACAATTTGAGTTAACAAGACGCTAATAAAAGATTTCAACGCGTGCGATCTGAATTAATCCTTCTATAATATATACGTATACGAACGACTTCATATGTTTATCCCTAAAAAAGACATCAACGCGTTCAATGTAATCACATCCGCGTTTCGCGCGTATCTTACTCGATAATTCAAGCATAAGAGAGTCGCCGAAAATTTTAACGATTATTCATAATGTATATATAGGTGCGTGAGAATTAAATCGATGGGGTTATACACACTGTTCACGAAACTTTACTTGAACTTTCCGTGGTTACTTTCTAAATGTTGTGCATTTGTAAACAAACGCGGACAAAGGTTCGTAAACAGAGGGCACTCACAATTTGCAATTTGAGGTCCTTTCCAGCGGCAGCGTTGGCCGCGGTGACGGACGTGGTCACCGGCGACAACCATTGGTGCAAATTAATATAACGTTTGGGTAAAAGTTTGAGAGAAACGTCCGCCTGAGCGTACGCCCGCTCGAGGCAGGCCGCGGTGGCCCCGTCGAGCGCCAGCGCCGGCTCGAGCAGGGCGCCGCCGCCCTCGAGCACCACCATGCTCACAACAGTATATATTTCACAGGTGGGAACAACACAACAACACTTCGCGTATCACCGAGAGCGTGGGCGCGAGGCAGCGCTACATAGTGGGCGCGCGTGGTGAGCGGCCGGCGACGCGCGCGGGACTGGCGCGGCGCGGCGCGGCGGCCCTCCGCCCACCGCGCGCCGGCGACGCGCCGCGCCGCTGCAGCGGCCGCCTGCAGCCGCCGCGGCCGGCCACAACACCATCCCGACACACTTTCTGTCCTCGCGGTGCTCTACAATGTGAGCCGGTTTCGAGCCGGTACGCTCGATGCATCGATGGTGAGCGCGTTCTCGATCTAACGCAAAAACTTTAACAACGTAACGGTAAAATACTTTCCAAACTGCGGAGCGAGCCGATTAATTGGTCGTCACCTCGTTTAATGGAACTACAAGCGGTCGGGGTTTCCGAAGCGAAGACAAAAGAGGTACCGTGAATAGAGACGGCGAAATTGGTATATCGAAGTTTAAATCGTCGGAACCGACGCCGTTTAGCCACGTGACCAGTTCGCAGCCCCTCCCTCTTTAAATAATTCAAACATTGCGTCTCCGAACAACACCGACTTTCCAACAATTATCGAACTTCCAATAATTAACGACCCGTAGCTACCCGCTCTAAACTTTCTTCACAAAGCAATCGCAGAAGCCTACGTACACGAATAATATATGATGGTATAGTGTAAAATAAATCCACATTTCACTCAAACTTCACCGTCCAACAGAAACGAAACTGAAATGCGTCATTTCCAACTTCAATCCAATTTGGAAGAACGTCCCCTGGAGAAATATTTCAAAACAATGACAAAAGTTATGAAAAAATTCGATTCCGTCATATCACCATGTTAGTGAATGTGTTCCGTAGTTTGTGTAGGACGGTTATCGCGTTAGAACAAAGAAAATGGGATGGATTTTCAAATGCGGAGGTGAATCCAACTTTCACGGTCTAAAAGATAGACACAATAGAGACGCAGGTTACGAGTGTGCCTTCACCGCAGAAATTAATTTACCATAAACACGGGTATTAATAGAAGCGAGACAATAAGCCGCCCCCGCGAACTAGTCGCGGGTGTAATGTCGCGCGGCACGCGAGCTCCGCTTCGACCTCCGAGGCGCGCGCGACATTTGCATACTCCCCTCATGATAACATGTGTCACTATCGCAACAAATCCAGACGGGCGAATCGCGGAACCGAACATACGCTTCCACGGATGCATTCTCGACAAATGTTGGTACGTCGCAATACTAACCCAACTAGTTGTTCTTTAAAAATATCCACCTGAATTAGAACAGAACGTAGACTCTACCTCATTAATTATTTTACAATTCTAAAGGATTTAAGCAAGAAATCTACCTCGACATTGTCACTCCGAAAAGCATAATTAACTTTCTTTTCCACGCCGATGTCAGATTGAGCATTATAAATGAACTTAGTAATTATTTGGCTCGGAGTTGTCGGAAAATAGCAGCAATCAAATGACAAGAAAGAAACTTTACGAATAAAACGGCCGACAGTAGCATCCAGCCATATAATGAAAACATCAACAGAACAGCGTCCCGCTAGGAAATAAATGCAAGTGATATCCACGTTCCCGTAATCTCAAGTAGTTTGAAAACTTCTGGTAACTGCTACTACATTGTAAATAAAAATACCAAGTACATCATCATACCCATTTTTGTAAATTAAGATTTTAAGAACCGATTTCGTTAAATATGCTTCAAATTCAGTTAATGCACGTAATTGAGTTCGATTCTACTTTTTTAGGTAAAATACTAAATGATTGAAATTTAGGCTTTAGCGCACTTTTAATGCTAAACGACAGGCGAACAAACCCCGTTGCTAGGTAACGTGTAGTACTGAACTCTGGCAATGTACAAATGAACAGTGCAAAGCAGTATTACTGCTGGAAAGTCACCCATATTCTCTAGATTTAGCAGCTCGTTACCATTTCAAAATTGTATAGTCGAATAATATACTATAGCACCGATGCTAGAAGGCTTAGAAGTTATTTTTAAATTGAGTTTGAATGGTTAGTTAAGGAATACCGAGGGAATATGTGGTGAGAAAAAACCGCAATTGAAATTGAGTGAGAAACCGCATTTAGTAGTCGGCTCACTACTACCACACATAAACCTGTGGATGATAAGAGAGCGATGAGTATTAGCCATGAGTCGCGGACGCGGGTGCGAGATGTAGTCGCGGACCGACACTCGCCCGTGTATCGGCTCAATTATTCAGGCGGGTGGCCCCACACCGCCGCATCATCCGCTTGCTGCCAAATTAAAAGTAAATAACGAAATGAAAACAAGCGGCTCGTGCCACGGGGGACTCGCAAACCTTTTACCGCTGCCGAGTAAATACCTACAGCTAAACACACTCCATCATTCTATCGGCTAACTATTTGCGAACGCAGATAAAATGCAGAAACTCGACAATGAACGGTATCGACTCAATCAAACTGTTATTCTAGATACAAAATAAAAATGGAATACTTTTAACTGATTGTGTGCTCTACTTTCTTCTGTTGTTTTACGATAGTGGTATGTAGCAATTTCATTCTATGAAAATGGAAAATATTCTATTGTTAACATGTATAACATTTATGGCATTGTTTTGATGCAAAGTTTATATTAAACGCACGGTACTATTGTCACCGACGGTATTTTTAGTTTAGAAAACAGTCATTTCGGCACGTAGAAAGATACATACAAAGAATATAGGATAAAATGAAGGCCAAAACGCAGCTAGAGCCAAAAAGCCCTATTCTCAGCGGAGAGAGCAATTTCGAAGAACAATGAACCGGGATGAATGGTGGCGCCGAAGTAAAAAGTCTATTTACATCATATGCACATTTCCAGCAACAATATAAAAACAGTAGATTCAGTGTTGTTGCGTGGAAACACGCAGCTAAGTAATTAGTCGGCAGGCATTAGAGAACTCACGGGCACGCGGCTGTGCCCTGTGCGTCCTGGGAAAAACAGACGTCGGCGAATAGCTACAACATAAGGCTAGCAATGTTTACAACAAACATTAAAACTATGTTCAGAATAACATGTCGAAGACGGCACAACATTTAAAAGAAGGGCGCGCTTGGTAAAAGGATCATTAGCGACGACAGTGGTATTGTGGACGGGACAAACAGACAGGCATACGAGACAGTAACGAGGCGAGTCATCGCGGGACATGAGAGCTGCCCCTTGTGGCGAAAATTGTCACACAGCAAACTATGTCACGGGTATCATTATTTGTGTGGGACACGTGTGGACGACGTTTTCAGCCCCACAGCGATTCACGCAGCTTTCAGGTAATTATCTAACGAACATGAATAGTAAAATTGACGAAATCAATTAAATTTACAATAAAATTATTATATCAACGGCAATGAGTGTACAAGCCAGATACATTTTTAGCGCAATAATTACTCATATTATGGGAGAAAATACAAGCATTGTTCAAAGTAATTTAGAAATAGTGGTGTTTAGTGGAGTCGAGTGTGTCGGTCGCAGGCGGTGGAATGTAGGAAGCGGCCGCGGCTGGCGGAGGCGGCGGCGGAGCGCGGCAGCGGCAGCGAGTTGAACGGCCGTGGCGCAGCCGAGCGTGCCGCGTACGGCTTCTCACCTCGCACGCGCGCCGCTCGCTTCACCGACGAACACATATCATCACTCGAACACTCTTATTTACGATCCGACACGAAACAACGACCTATTAAGTCATCAACACCCGCAATGCTATCTCATCCCGCCATTGTAACAAAAGCTGATATTCTTCAAGAAAAGCTATATTAATCGTCAGGATGAGTCTAGGGTATTCTAGTTAATCGTTTAAATGCTCCGTTAATGAATTCGGATTACCAACAATGAAACAGAGGTCTTCACGGGCCACGGCGCCTAAACAGATTTGTGTGACAAAGCAATTTTATATACAACAAAACCACCGAGTCGAAAGAACAATTACGCGAGTCAAAGCAGGTATCTCGGAAAAGCGCACCGAGATATAACAAATCGGTGGTGTAACAAAAGAGGCTTTCTCGCGGCCATTACGACGGGATGCACGGCGGCGGCGGGTAGCGCGTCCGATTAGCGTATGCGGCACAGGAGGCGCCGGCCGCTCCCTGGAGAACCTCCCAATTTACGATTGCCGCAAAGAATATCTTCGACATGGCATATTTGCGACTCACCAGTGACCACGTTCCGTTTCAGAGCAGTCTTTCGACTTCCGATTTTCGCGTGTGGATGAAACGTAAAATGTATCCAAAGCAATTGAATAAATAATATTTCTTAGAGAGCGCACGGACAGAGCAAAGGTAGACGACAGGTCGGTGTGGGAACCGTAATAAGGGCTACCATAAAATGTTACATTAGGTAACGGCGGCTTCTGGGGCAGCTATAAATATCTCCGTTCGGAAGTACGGGCAGCGTCCCGCGGGAGCTCGACACGTCGCCGAGACGCCGCGGACGTGTCGCTCCTCTCGAATAAAAACATATCTCTCGCTTCACTTCCTCAACGAACGACTTCAGCACCGCCAATCAATATCACTTAGCAATAACTGCGACCTCTCATATGTGACCATTATTTTTATGGATCGCACTGTCTACTGAAATTAGGACAGGTTCATACTTCTGCTACGCCATGATCCGCTAGTTTTATGTCGGCTTTCCCGCAACTAAATAATTTTGGTCATAAATCATCATTAATCAGTTAAACGTCATGAGCAACAGAGTCCCAGCTGTGGGATTCGAGGCGTCCTTTCGCAAGGAGAGAGCCAAATCTTTTCACTCGCGGTTAAAGCCAGTAGTGATGATAAATTTGTCCATCTGTACTTGGGAAAATAATAATCAGAAGTGCAAGCGGGTTTCGAACTTATGACCTCAACAATGTGAAACAGGACCTTATTGCCACTAATTCACCATGACTATTAAACCTTTCTATAAATATAGCATCTTTAAAGATTAATCAACGCCACACTCAGAAAGTTATATCTTAAAGTGCAATAAAAATGTTTTTTGTTGACTGTTCTTGCTCTTGCTCAGTACGTTGGCAATATCCAACATGTAAGACAGTAAATAAAATTGTAGGGCCGTATAAATGACATTGAAAGTTTATGTGCACATAAACTGATGAATACACTCGTATATACATATAGGTAGAGACTGGTAACGTCGCTTTCGCGAGAGAAACGATCTTAGTTTCACTCGTTGGTGGCTTGCTAGTGAAATCTATGCAGCTGCATTTGTATCACCAGCTACGCTTTGTGATGGCGTCGATGAACTTACTTTCGATGCAAGCCAATATCCGACAAACAATGCATTAAAGCTATAAAAGTATATGCTTGGCAAAGAACAGAACCGTTCGGACTGTATTTTATCAAAATTTATATAGAAATTTGTGACATTTGTATATGTATAAATATATCCAACAGTCTTGAATGAATTCTAATGTAAATAGCAGCAGAATGCTCCAGCGGCATCCTCAACAATTTCAACAAGTTGAATAAGTCAAAATCATCAAATCACCTCAGCAAAGCAAGAGAGTAAACAGAGGGAGACCCGCAAATTGCTTGCGTTATTAAGCGGGCCTTAAAAGTTTAGGGCGGGCTTAGTTTACAGAGGTAAGCTCGAGGTTAGCCTAGGTGAGTTTGTTTTAGCGGGAATGTCAACAGAACATGACCAAGTAACGGACTACGCGAATGAATTAATTGTGTATAAGAACATAACAAATTACCGCTACGTAAAGTGGAGTATCTTAAGCGGTACAATTTATTTACCGTTGTTCGTTAAGTAGCTTGGGAAAACTTAAAGCAGAGGCGGTAGATGTTAACCGTATAAGCGCTAAAGCAGATATTTTTACAAATAACGTAATAATGTCAATTTCTTATGAATTTAGGTGAGTATGGTGCAGATAACTAACATGCATCGTGTGCGCAAGAAGGTAGAGTCAATTAGTTACACAATGTCCCTGTTGGTGCATAATACGCTCGGTGTATGTCCATCAAATGTCACAATCAATTACCGCGACGTCTGGCCTCACACCCCTTTGACTGTAGGCTAACTCACTCGTGTACAGGGTAATTAAACTATCGTACTGAACGGAGCGCACGTCTGTTTATCAAGCCATCTAAAAGTCACGAAAAATAATAAAAATCATAACTCCCAAGGTTGGTTACGAAATGGAAACGGTAATTAAGTTGATTTTTGTTTTCATGATGGCCGAGACGCAACTCGGCTGAATAACAATCTGCGAAGCGGGTAAGTGAATTTTAAATAAAAGAGCGTAACCTGGAGGGTTGGCGGCGGCCGAGCCGCCCTAAGTTTGTCATTGTTTCTATATTGCGCGAGGCAATTAGCGCAACTCGGACGCGATTCTTCGCTCGGTCCGCTCGTTTCGCTCTCGCCAATCAAATTACGAGAATACCTCCACTCGCTCCTCCCAAACTTAACAAACCGTTCTTGACGCTTCCACTAACGATCGAAACAAAACAAATTGGATATTGTAATGTAACCACAATCAATTTCTACTTCCGCTGGATGTTTTCGTAAAAGTTTTTTTTTTTAAGATATCCGAGGACCGGATTCCGGTTTCAAGATCATTTCCAGTTCGAGGCAGTGATTGGTAATATCTACGATTTCAAACGACAGAATGGTTCCGCTGGAAGCACAACGGTCACGCGCATGCAATCCGGGAAATGCGCTTCTAGATGTTGCTGTAGACTGTAAGTAGGAAGGCGGCAAGTGCAAACATTGAAACAGTGCGAGGGGTTCTGGCGCTGCAATTAAGTGTAAGTTTATCCAGTAGGTGCGGCGACATCGCGGGCGCACACGGGCTGGGCGGTAATTACCGCGCCCGACGCCGCGCCGGGGCCGCGGGGCGCGGACCATCTCCTGTCAGAAGGATCGCGTGCCGAGCGACGGACGCCCGTATTAAACGCTAGCGAAGAACCCGTGCCCCATCAGATAGCATGCAATCAATTTCGCGATCTACATGCCTCTACGTCGGCACCGCCCCTGGACTGACGTCACGCCGATAAGCTCATAGTGCCACCTAACCACTTGGTACCATTTGCCTTAGCGCACTCAAAATTCACGGTTTAGAAGCATTTCGTTATGTGAAGACAATAAAATTTTAATGATCGCGACAACAGCGGCCGTGACATGTTGTTTGAGATGTTGGCACAACAGCGATTTTACCGTTGGTAAGACGCTTGGCTTGTCGGTTAATCAAGGCATTCGCCGAAGCCACGGTGCGAAGCGGAGTCACGCGACCGTTTTATCGCACACCTTCTTTCTGTTTTATAGACAGATAAAGTTTGTTTAAAAAGCTCGCATGTCTCGACAACATTGACGTCCTTCTCGTAGCAAGTGGTGTAACCCTCGACATCTTAATATGTACAAAATTAGTTTTACAAAAATATTAAGTTGAGAGTTAACCGGTTTAAACATTGCCCTCATTACTAATGTTATCTATTGGTTAAATCATTCATAAAAATACATAACGTACCCTTACGTTAGGTTACACACCTACGGTTTAAAGAGCAATTTTCCTGAGAAATTACAGGGCAACAGCATAAAACATCTTATATCTCTGGGTGACGAGGGCAGTGCAGTGCTAGTCAGTGATTTGGGTGTTTCCCACGTTGAAATAGCTGCGTGGCTGCTGTTTTGGGCACTCGTATTGCCAATGCCTAATGCTAATTAATTAGGCTCATTCTTGCTCGTTCCGTCATTCATGTGCATTACACATATTAAAGAAAATCATACATATATGTATAGACATACTTATTTTGATATATTCAAAAACAAATCTCCAAAATAACTCTTCTAATGTACTGGGGAATACAAAGCCCCCGTAATCCTCACAAGTCAATTTGGTATCAGTTCAGTAATGGAGAGTAACGGGCATGATTTATTCGAGGCAGCAGCAAAAGCACAATTATCGGCCCGCGGGCGCTCTCAATTACGAAGAGGCGCGCCCGTGGGAACACCTCCGCACCGGCCGGACCCAACCACAAATCTTTTAGTCTTACCGTCTTACGCCCAACCCAACAAGTTGCAAATGGACGGGGCTGAACACATTATGCCACGATTTGGGGCCGTTTTACTTTATAAGATTTGTATAACATAAGAGTTTCAAGCATGGTAAAATACATGCATGCATGGTACAAGCAAGGGGAATGGTAAACAAATTTTACCAAAGGGATGATCCTAAACTTGAGACACCGCTAAAACCGTAAATTCTTAATGATTAAAAATTGTGTACTGTCAGTTTGGACAACAACATGTAGTTTAATTAAATAAACGATTCGTTTGATTCATATAACAGTTTGAGGATCGCGCGACGCCGACTGTTCGAGTGCGCGTTTTAATTTGCGCGGCGACACACGAGTGGGCCCCGAGCCCTGGCCTGCGGAGGACACGTCGAGTGGCTTGCTAATTGCAACGCCACGCTGCGCTTCATCGACACCCCACTATCCAATATATTACACCAGCTGTATCCGCGGTTTCACCCGTCAACGTTAAATACACTTTCCCGGTGAATGGGCCAATAAAATGCAAAACGATAAACTCAAATCAAAGGCATACTAGACCAAAATCATTAGCGCGTTCAATCAAAAATATAGTTTTTAGTTTTATGTAGTCGTATGAACATAGACAACAATATATACCGCCGTTGGCGACATTCGCGCACGAGCAAACGTCCAACGTCTCCATTTCAATAGAGCGTATGACGCGGCTGCGTGTAAACAGAGTATCAGTGGGCCGCGCTCAGGTACAACGAATAAATAAGCCAAATTATTATCAGAAAAGCGCGCTCACAATTCGCATCTCCCGGCGGACTCCACTGATAAGCTCGAACGAACCGCAATAATATATCGGTGTGAACGTTAATTACTCGGATCGACACTGCGACGAGTGCGACAATCTAATTATAACAAGATAATAAACGCGCCTTTAGCAAAGCAGAAGGGAGCGTTTCTCGAGGTGCCCCAAAGATGGTCTAATTTGTGAAGAAACAAATGAAACTGCTCCCCTCGCGTAAGAAAACGTTTTACAAACGGCGCGGCCCATGTAATCGGATAATAAAAAGGGCAAACGCGGTAAATATAAGATGAGGAAGACAGTTTTACGAGCACCACCTAATTAAGTGGTGAACCAAACAGAACGAAGTGAACGTTTACAGTAAAAATAAATAGAGTGCGACGGAGTTCGCATAACCGATAAAACACGGTATGATCGGAACATTTAAATCAACTCTACGAATCGCCAGGATTAGTCGTTATGAAATTGCGTGTTAAAAGCGTTATATCAGCATGTTTTTGTGGAAGATCTCACGTAACAACAAAAGCTATCAAATCCAGAAATGTTTGTGCAAATAGTGAGTGTGGGCCCAAAATAAAATGTGTGTATGTGTGCGAGCTTGCGGGCGGGCGGCGGCGCGCGGCCGCGTATTTCTGGCGCGCAGGTAGGGCGGCGCGGCGCGCGGAATGCGACCTCACCTGCGCCTCTGATTCACTCGCGCTAAATCAGTCGCCACTCGCAACTGCGTATTTATTACGCTTCACCCACTTACCAATGCAACATTTATATAATTATCGGTTTTCTACGTCTATTCCAAGATAATCTGGTTGATGAAGTCTGATGAAGTCACCTGAAAACGCGCTTCGTTAGAAGCGTGTGATGCGATAAATCAAAACTTAGGCGAAATAGCATCGACGTAGGTCAACATCGTGATTAACGGTTTATTTGTGGGTCCGTGCCAGTTTTAGGAAATAAACGTTTAATTCAGGAGAGGCGGCGGCGGCGGGGCGCAGACACGGGTCCGGCCCGGGGCGATTCATTAGCTGAACCGCGTCAGAGCAAACAAATTAACGCGACGGGCGTGTTTTACACGGCGATAAAAGGGCGCGAGGGCGGTTAGTTGCGGCCGCGCGATAAATCTCGGACACGCGTCGGCCCGGCCCGCGACGCAGTGCACGGAACCCCGGGCTACGTCTTCACCCTACGCTTTGCAATCCGTCCATGATAGGGCCTTATTCTAATGGCATATTTTGTCATTACAAAGTTAGGTACTCGTACCATATATCACAATTTATATTAAAATTTTGCGATGGATTAATTTGCTAAACACTAATGTACATACACACAATACCCGCCTTCAGTAGCGGGAAATAAGTATGATGACTTCATAACCAATGAACTTCGTCCTCGACTCACTTTCCCTCAGGACTGGACCAAAACCCAACAAAGGTACTGGATGTAGCAATTCTAAAAATCATCACGCTACAGCTGTGTTCGCTGGAAGTGCTACATGAGGCTGACTTTGACCACCGTCCCGCTTCTAATGTGACTAGGGCCCGAGTCGATTGACGAAGCTCTCTCGAGTAAGACCGTGGTGGACAGGAAGCGTATAGGCGAAAGCCTAGAAGCCTCTACCGACCTTGACCGAATACCCGACAATGCTGTCGATGACGACATTGTGATTTGTAACGAGTTTCTCTCAAGATGCTCGCATTAGCCATCTGTACACCGTTATTGGCGAGTCCTCTTGGCAGGTTCCGAACGAGGGTGACCAACACTGGAGTTTGCCCAAAAGACGTTAAGTAGCATAGATTTAGCCGTGACTTGTACTCGTATGACATAACATCAATCAGTCCACTGATTAAGATACTGCAACATACTGAAAAAGATTTTGCAACTCATTACCCCCAAATGACAAGTTCACGGATATCACTCATCTCTACATACCGGCTAAATGACGTCTGGTGTCAGATCCTACCTACTACGGCTCTAAGGCCTGCGGCAAAACAAGCATCCGCATCGTCGCTTAACATCAGGCGAGATGGCGGTCAAGTGTAAACCTATAAAAGTTAAAAAAAAAGCCAAGATTGTACTGTGAAATGTATCCTTGAGCTAGCCGTCGTACGTTCAGGTATGCTTCGAATGTACCTCGTACATAACTGAAAGCATTCTGCGTACGTTTTCTGCGTAGGTTAGAAAGGCCCTGCGTCTTCTGCACTAGCCCAAATCTAAGTAGTAGAGTCCATCTGAAGCCAACTGGCATAAGAAATAAAATTATATCAAAATACAGCAACCACAAAAATATTAGAAGTAGTCCACGACCTCCTGCTGGAAGATACAGTTAAAAATATATTCGGCGGATGAAACTATGAGCCGAAACATTTATATTGGTAGATGTAGCATAACAATGACTGAAAATTAGCGTAAGAAAAATTGAAACTGAGCCAATTAGACTGCAGGCAGGTGAAATTTACGACGATATTACGAGTAAAAGAAATAAAACTGGTTGCAGTTTATTACTGGGCAGCTAAACAGGATCTTTTCAATTAAATGATAAAACATTTAGCTCTAGTACGTAATAGAATTAAAGTCGGTGACCGATGCCCTATATCGCGCGGGTTCAAAATAAGGGTGCGTCGATGGTGACGCCGGCGGCGACAGGCGCGCCCTCCCGCGTGTAAATGGCTTCAGTTAATTAAGTTTAATCAGTGCCATTATGAGTGTGTAGTGTACAACATCTGCTTGTTGTTTTACGCCCACATATACTGTTACGAAAACGCACCGACGCCTGTTACGGACGGCTAATGAAATCCTACACCGGCAACTCGATTCTGGATATCTGTGAACGAGTACAGACTGAATGGTATAACAGAAAAACTCCGGGCGTGAAATGAACGTATTTAGGTAGGTATTTTTTGTGAAGCCACACATTTGTGGAGGCACGAATAGTGCGCTTGAGATCGACTTGATAGGCTTCTAGATGGGACAATGAGATTATCGGATATAGTAATCTGATAATATTTGTATTGTCCCCGTATTGACACGGAAACGATAATACCGCTTAAAAGGGCTATATAAATGGGTATTGACTGCTTTCTCCGACACAAACAATGGAACAACAATAATTTGAGGTTGTTAGGCGGTCATTTTCAAATTTCACCAAAGCTATTTGGACACAATCTGAAAGTAGACAATTCAACGACACTGCAATCATTAACGAGCACAGCAAAAGGCTTTGCGTAACAAAACATTGTTTTTGAAACAAACGAAAACTAGCAAAACGAACGAAATCTAGTCCAAAAATAACCAGGTCTCCAAAACGTTTAAAACGAACAGTTCACGAGTGGATTTTCGCGTGAAATCGATATTTGGAGGTAGGAAAGTAGTGCCTAGTGTAGTCAGATAGTCAAGTGTGGCGTGCTCCGCGACCATTAACGCAGCGTGACGGATCGCTCGACAGCGCGCCGCGGGGAGACTAGGGTTGTCTTAATTAACTTGCCAAGTATAAAAAGCTCACTTTTACTACAGTTTATACCTTAATTTTATTTCCATTGACGGGCTCAACCCCTGTTTTATTGTAGGCCTTCTCACGACAGAGAAAACATTGTCTTTTTCGGTTCCATCTTTTTTTTTGTATAACTTGTGATTAAATGCGAATAGTTCAATTCTTAACGATATTCATTGTTACAACATAGAATAGGAGCAAAATGTTTGTTGTTTACAGACACAATTAGGAATAGTAACGTCAACAGTTAGTGGTATTCGGCTCGTGGTAGCTGGCATCCCTGCGCTGGCAGGGCGGGCGGCGGCGCGGGCGCGCGCGGCGGAGCGTGCCCGCCTCTCACGCGATCTTATCGCGCCTTCCGCGAACATCGCATCGCACTGCCCGCTCGCTCGTGTCTATTCCGTGACTAGCTTGCGCTATCTACGTTATTTCTTTAACCATAAATTTAATTTGGACTTTTCCAAAGTGTAATTCGTTCAGTGGCGTAGAATTGACGGTTAGTTAGAGCAGCGAGACAGTTTTAGGCTGACCGCGGTAGTTGTGCGTCGGGTAATGAGCAGCGAATCCTTTGACCGGCTGCACTGGGAAGCGCTCCGCTAATTAGTCGGCGCAGATTCACAGATCTAGAGCCGCGACCGAATTAGCGCGATTGTGTGGCTTAACAGACTATAACGAACCTTTGCCAAACCAAACAGGAATATATTGCAATAGGCATTACTAAATAAGTGAACGTGTTAAACGATTCATGTAAAACTGTCGTTTATTACTTACATAGTAATTGCCAAACGAATGCTATTACGCAACTTTTCAATACATTTTTGTTGAATAACATTTTTTGTTTAGTCATATATTGTAAGTGGATATCAGTGTAGATATCGATAGATGGCGGGCATTGTAGACGTGACGCTCCGTTACGGATCGGCAAGACAATCCCGTCCCCATGCAAATATCACGGTGAACTTTAAATGTCAAAAGCAATGATTCGAAACGGGACGTGCCGTAGTCGAGCCCTATTTGCAAAGGACATCACTGCACCAAATCAGGTCATAAAATTTAAATGACGCCAGTTTTCAGTGACGACGTAACATTGGAGTCACTGTGTCGCAAATGGATCTTTTGTCACAGTCGTCACAGATGTTATGACATTTTTTAAGATGACCCAACATTTCACTCTTACATTGCAGATTGAGTCAAATCTAGTTATTGTTCAGTGTGATCGCAAGAAAATGTTCTACAAAAGGAAACAAAGTTTGCTCTTCGAACAAGCAATCGGGCGACAAACTAAATCATTGACCTCACTCTTCGGAGCCTACTTCAAAACGTGATAACATTCTACGTGCTTATTGAAAACCGAATTCTATGGGAACACTTACTATACCCGACGCACCTTTGTATAGTTTAACTGTTTGCTACGACCTATAAACAGAAAAGGTACGTTCAATGTAATCTACAGCTACACGTTACTGTTTCCTACACAGATTTCGAATTGGGATTACAACACGTTGATGAAAGAAAAACGTGATCCAGATTTCATCGGAAACGATATCGTCATGGCGTGTAGGTGAAATCGCGACAGAATTACTTTCATAAAGCGATCGAAACGGCATTTTGCGGCGAGCAAACAAGCCTCATCTCATTAATCTCGGTTTCTGCATTAAGCCGGGATGTGCCGATGGTGACAGGGGGAATCCTCGAGGCGACCGCGGGTCGCCGCCGACAAATCCTTTTGTGAAATCTGCGACAAATACAAAGAGGCCCCGGACTAGTCTATATTAGGCTACGCTTCGGGACCAGACACGTAGGATCAACAGAGATCTGCAACAATCGTGTATATCATCCTTCTGTAGGGTTCAGGAGAACGTCTGAATTTTTAAATATGGTGAAACCAAGTGTGTGTACTGCGTATAATGTATTTACATTAAAATTAGCCTTTATAGAGGTAAATAAAATAAAAAACGTAACGTCAAATACTAACTTTTGTGGCTGTTTAATTTCTAGAAAATATTGTGGTAAAAAGTATGTGTTACAATACAATCCTAATACAATAAAATTATTATTTGCAAAAAAAATCAAAACTATTAATTAATTATTGAACCCAGGGGTCTACCCTACCGCTTATCTAAAATGGTCTTGGCTTTGATATTGCTCTCTATTTATTTTCACTTGAAATTAAAGAGTAATAAACCCGTAGAATATAGGTATTCTAACTCCCATAGTACAAGTTTTGCTTAGTTTAGGGTTAGAAGGTGTTGTGTGAGAAATGAAAAATAAACAATATTTATTTTATTTAAAGCTTCTTTTACAAAACTGTAACTGTTTTAGTTAATGTGTAAAGTATGCACTAGATGTAAGTTTTTTTTTCATATTTAAGTAGCCAGTTATCAGCCGTTATGGATTGGCCATCTGTATTACGGCTGCAACGACTCTAATATCCAACGCTTGTCCAATATTATAAGACCATGATATAAAATCCCTACTAATAGTATAAATGTGGACGTACGTTCGTTTGTTAAGCTTTCACGCGAAAACTACTAAACCGATTATCATAAAACTTTGTACACGTATTTAAGTACTAGAAGAAATATAGGCTATTTTTTTATCACAGGAAAATATCGGGAACACGAATTTCACGGGTGAAACTGCGGGGCTCCACTAGTTGGCAATAAACCAATATGTTAAAACATCAACTATACTGTTTCAGACATTAATAACAATTATCAAGACAAAGCACCACCGAACTATTGGTAATTAGTCCAGCGTGGGTTGTTATAGCTTTCACCCACCATTTCGAGACCTGACTCCAATACATAGTGGGTTGTGTTTCGAGGCGCATACTGTGCGTGCGCTTCTCCGTGTGTGATTGTAATATAATGTGCATAAACCAGTATCTATTGTTATTATTAAATACATTCTACCTACAACGATTTGAACGAATAAGGCTATATCAATAAATAATTAATGACATTTCGCTTCATTAAAACAACAAAGTGAATCAGGAAATATAGATGTAACACAACGCGACACGACAATAGCAGGCCCGCGCATAAAACAGTGCTGGTGTTGGAAATTTAATCACGTTTCTGACGACAATATCATAGAGCGATCGCCTCGCCGGTGTTTGCGGCACAACAGCAGCCGAATGGCAAGCGAGCAAACACTGCGACCATTGTGCGTGTCGCCGCCTCGCGGAGTCGCCACTGTTTCAGTTTGTGGCTCCGTCCTCTCGAGTCAACAACCCGTGTTTGTAAGACTCCCTCGTAATTAATAATCGCCGCAACGAAACCCCACAATAACTTCGTTTATATGGCTGCTATGCCTAACAGACAAACATTAACAACTGACCGAATTAGACTTCGAAAAGGGGTAGTAACATCGAATAAAACAATAGATAGCAGAGACCACACTGTGCAAGCCGCTTGCGTGACTGTCTCGCGCGCGGGTAAATGACTTCCTTTGTTTCTTCACATAGTCGGCATAGCGCAGTTTCAAAGCTAAACATAAATTATAACTTTCGTAAAGTGGTGATTTACCAGTGTGAATGATTATAGCTATCACATATGGCAACACGACGAATAAATATAAAGTTCTTTATAGTGTAATATCCGAACAATAACGGGTGTTGGTTTCTATGGTGACTCGTAAATTAATGATGCTCATATAATAGTAAAGACAATACGAAAGTTACCGAGGAAGGAAATTCCGCTGGTTCAATTGTGAGAGCACATTTTTGCAGTGTTTCATCAGCGTCACAATAAAATTAGAAATGTCAATTAAAGCCGGGTCGTTTTAGAGAAAGCTGGATAAAAAGAGCGTCAAAGAATCAATTATCTTATTCTACCACGCTATGAGAGCATTTTCTACTGCTGTTGCAAGTATACTCAATTGTAAAAATAGTACGAGTATGTTCTATTCTGCGTACTGTCTACTAACAATGCTACTGATTATAAAAAATATATCTAGAAACATTATGTAGGATTCAGAGTAAATATTAACTTTGTCATTTGTTAGGATAATATAGAAAAATAATCTAATTTAATTGTTTACTGGTTCAAAAAGTGCTTTCATAAAAATAATATTTGTACCTCAACGATCAATCAATAAGCAATCATCGTAAACAATACAGAGACATATTCCGTAACGATTGCGAGTACTTGTGTATTTTAAAGTTGATTTAAATATTCGTGCCACCATAATCTGATATAGGTAAGACGCGCATAAACCGAAATTCTGTTTAACAGGTTTCGATCAACCAAGCGATGGCTCGTTTATATGATAATCTATTTTACTATTTGCTTCCAACACGTGATGGCGAACCGCAGAAAGCAAACTCGTTGTGACGTGCAGACAAATCTATCTTCTATTTAATGGTCCAGCAGCTTGCAACTTACATTCGTCTGTTTATTAAATTCTCTCGTTTTTCTCTATTACTCAACTGTGTACCTGACGAAATTGTGTAAAATATGGGCGCAGGTTTGAGTAAATAAACCCGTTTTACGTAGATTAGATTCGCGAAGTCGAATGGGAAACTAAAATACTCCCGGTAACTTTTTATTGGAAGATAAATAGTAGAAGAAGCGAGGCCAGGCAAGCGATTAATCTAAGTTTAGAGTAAACAAGAAGGTGAAGTGATCAGCGCGCGGCGTTGTTGAAGTTTAATAAGCGTTAGTTAGCGGGCGCGGCAATAACGCGCGGTTATCTCCGGTGCGCCACGCGCTCCGCGGCGCGAGAGCCCCGCCGCGCCGCGCTGCAAATTGCCGTTCCCGCATCTCTCAACCGGCACTAATCTTCCCTCGACAACGGTTATTTCTTGCTACGCCGCCGTCATAACATAATTGACACACGCCGAACTCCTATCTACCAACTCTAATGCAACTGCATCCAGACATCCGTATAACGTGCGATGTCGTAATGGAATTTGCAAAATGTATACTGTAAGAACAAACGATTTATACACATATATTAGCAATTACAGAAAGCTTTTCTATTATAATTATAGCACTTTGTGTTTTATTGTCTGCGCTGAGGTAATAAATGTAACTACCTATAAGTATGTAGGAGCAATAAAATATTCAAGGATGAGTACGTAAACAAGCGTTCGCGTTCCTATAAAACTATTATGTCGTGAAAAAGTGATAAAACGGCCAAGCGTAAACATCAAGACACATAATGGGCAATTAGGTTTTTAAATGTAAGCGAGAAGAGTGGAACCTAAAAGCGCAAGGGGCGCGTGCAGGCCGTGCCGCGCCGCGCCGAGCGCCCGTCAAAGCGAGAATAATCTCATAACCGCGGCTCGGACGACACCCCGGCTTATGCTAAGCGCCCTCGGGCTTACCGAGATCTTTCTTTGAGCAGACACTACAGGCGAAGTGGTGTCGTTCACAACAAAGCGTAGGTATTGCTCATTAACTTTTAAAATTATATAATTTTATTATCAGCATAAAAACAGTCTGAAACAGTCATTCGTGCGCATCGAAGCTAGCATTACGTTACGATGAACTCGCAATTTTGGCTTAACGCGGGACAATCGAGTGGCGAAAAGTTTCGCAAGTGGTTTGCAGGCGGGCCAAGTTTTCTAGCGGTTCGTATAGTTTAATTTCTCCGGTGTCAGTGATGCGTATCGGCGCAATCGGGCGCGGCTGAGCGATTCCGATCCGATTCGCGGTAGCCGAGCCGCGCGGCCGGCGTTGCAACACGGCCGCGTGCTCCTTCCGACAACACAAGGCGAGCGAAACCGTCATCGTCATGATAAAGTGCAATAACACGGACGAATCACATTTGTTACGCCAGCCATTTGCTACAATTTTATATTGCGCAGATACAGTTTTAATAGCTGCAGTAATTGCAAAAAGGCTAAAAGGCTTCGCACTTCAAATGATCTAATTGTGTGGTGACGTGACGCTCGCGGCAGACACCGAGCAGAGCCGCACGTATCCACACGGAACGAGGAGCGTGCGGTAGTCGAGAGGGACCCGAGCACCACACTGATTACGGTTCCATATTTAATGAGCCACTCACGTGGGCTCGCAACTCTCCGCAAGCCCGCAAACTAATTTCAATACTCGCTTACATATTTAAACTTGCAATGTTTGTGGAATTGAGAAAAACTAACTTAATGCAGGGCTCCGTAGCATTCGATTGGTAATGACCGCCTCAGAAATGAATCTCGATGCGCTACTATTGTTGCATGCATTCAGAGTCGAGAGGCTCGTCGTGCTTGTAGAAAAATCGGGAAATCGAGTAGAGAAAGTGTTGATCATATGTGAAAGAAGGGGGCGCGGGAGGCGGAGGGCGGCAGAAGACGGCCGCGCACAGTTTAATTTCCCACGAGGTCGATCTCGGCGGCGCACAGCTCAGCTCGCGGGAATTAATTGCCAGTAATGAATAGTCAAGTGTACGTCCGTTCATTATGTATATCTACGGCGGAATTACCAATGCAGTCATCGCATAACGCCCTTCTTACGAGACCATAACATGGTGAAAGCGCGGCAATCGTGGCGAAAACTCCATCGTTTCCTATCAAATAAATGCAGAAACGCTGAGATTGTAAAGTCACACATTATGAATAAAGAAACAGTATAATAACTGTGCCCCGGTACGTTGTCAGGTAGAGGTGAATTGCAGTTTTCACACGGATGGCTTGGAACAATACACTTGTAGAGGCACTTAGGCAGCAAAGTTCAACAACCCTATAACCTATTTGGGATTTCTCGCGTTTCTTAACTCTCCGTATAGAGAATTAGGATTAAGGTAGATGACCTTTGTGCTGCTGCAAGTTAATTAAACATTGACACTTACTCCTTTAGTACAAATGAAAATATAATCTCGATTCCTTTCTACCGACTTCGAAAAAGGAGAAGTTTCCTAGCTCTTATTTTATGAAGTTTAACTCAAAAGCTATTAAGAGTGCGCCTAATGCCAGGGAAAAATCAGTTTTCACCCACGCGACGCGTTTCTTAATGCGATATACATAAAGTCGAGAATAGCATGACACAGTTTGGAGGAAAAATCAATATTAAATCAGGAGTCCATTTTTGACCAAGTTTTATTAAATTACTCAATAATCCTACTAATATTATAAATGTCAATGTATGGATGTTTGGATATTTGGATGTTTGTTGCTCAATCCTAACGTATGAACCTAACGTATGAACGGATCGGGCTGAAATTTGGAACACAGATAGATTATAGTCTGGAAGAACACATAGACTACTATTTATCCCGAAAAAATAACGAGGACAACGGGAACGGGAACTTCGCGGGTAACACCGCGGGGAGCTGCTAGTATTACAATAATTGAAGGTGTTAAGTTAGAAAAAAAAGTCATAAAACGTGTTATTCAACGTGGTAACGTTGTGAATAACACGTATCGTAGAAGTGCTTACTAACTTTACAAAGATGTAACATGGTCCTCAGTGGCATCGTTGGCAGAACACCAGGTAAACACGAAGTCTCTGTGACAACATCCACTTATCGTTATAATAATGTACGCCTACAAGCGATGTCATCACCCAGATTGCCTAAAATGCGAGTTTGAGCAAAAAAATAACATAAAAGCAAACTATTCGAGCTCGTGTAGTGTTATGTTCAGTCGTCCCCCGACAACACAAAACTCGATAAGGCGTTATTGACACATCGCGGTAGTTTGACACGATCTTGCCGTGCCGTATACCATAAACTGCCTGCCAGTATGAGTATAGTGTAACCAAATGTATAAAGCCTGAAAACGCATGAAATTAAACATTTGAAAAGAAAAATTCCCCATCTGACTTCAATAAAAAATATTGGACACTCTTTCACGCAACACAAACTAAGCAAAAAGCTTGCCCTATGGAAGTCAAATAACAGTAATACATAAATATTATATTTACTATCCTACTAATATTATAAATGTCAATGTTTGTATGTTTGCTGTTTAATCACGTCGTAACGGCTGATCGGATCGGGTTGAAATTTGATTATAGTCTGGAACAGCAGTATATAAGGCGCAAATTAATGAATTTTGATATCGTCTAAACTGAACCGTAACATTGTGTTCTTCAACCGAGAATAAAGATGCCAGTTTTTCCCCGGCTTGATAGAAATACGTGTTATAAATGTTCCCGCGTTATACTAAACCGACACGCGCTAATCGGTGCATGAGCAACTCACAAACGCGTGTGTAGGTAAAGGCAGCTTTTCTTCGAGTTGCGTGCGATACGCACTACCACGGATCGAGTGCATACGTAACAGGGCTGGGATTGTTTACTGATCGAGTATGTGTGTGGAGCGGCGATGTCTTCATAGATCGTATCGTACATGTGCGCCGTTACAATCGGTAATGGTGTGTGCAGTTAAGGTGTAGGTTTATTGCTTCCTAGAGCGCGGCCTGGGAACAGGGTCGGAGATAGTCGCCCGCTAGCGGGGCACACGACTCCACACATCTGCAGAGCTCTACATTTCACTAATATTGCTAGGTGCCAACAGATAAACATCTGTATCGCGGTAACTACGTCAGGGCCGTGTCTCAACCTAATTTTTGTCTAAGATCAGGCGTTGCTAAAGGAAAAAGAATACATTAAATAATATTCAATAACTTGAACAAGCTTATTTATTATGGGACGAATCACAGAAATCTAAATAATAAGGTAATAGAAATGGCATAACTCTCAAATTACTTGCAAAACGCTTGTCGCCACATTTCCCCTACCCCCGCGGTCACTACTACATGCGCGTACTATTCCAATACAAATTCACTCACACAGCAACAGCTTCACATTATCAACCTGGGTCTGTGATTGCACCACACACATCCATAAACGCTTATCAGTGAACCTACTAATACATTGAAAAATTAACAATTTTTCACATATACGCTAGTGCTTGACAAAAATTAAAACATATCGATATTTCAAAGTACGGTCCAATTTTAACATTCGATAAATGTTATTATTGATTTCATTAATTAGGTGTATTACACTACAACAAAGTCAATATGCCTACCTATAAAATAAGTGCGTCACGTGGGGTATACTATTGTTTCGATCACTGAACTATGTAATTCTGACACCACATGGACTTAGGTATAGTTGAAGAACAAAGGTTGTTGAATATTTTGTACATCGAGCAACTCGATCTTCCGCGCAAGCACGGAAGGGAAGTAGCCTTAGCTAAAAAATATTGTTCAAATCTTTCTGTCATTTCTTGCGGGAGGGGAAAGTTGCACACTAGCGTAAAGCCGCACTATTACATACAAAACATACCTGTACCGATCCATTGCCGACCATACTCACACAGCCAAATCACTAACACATAAAAAATAAAGCACCATTCACAATTCGTATTCCACGCCACAGTATATTATCAAACTCCATGGTCCACGCGGACTTGTACTTTGACAGAGGGGAAACGCTGTGTATGCCTACTCCCTTTCGTGTTGCTCGCTGATTTTGTATGAAAACTAATAAAGTCTTAAGAATAAAAGCTTACAATAGATAAATACTGCCTCAGTTATCTTAATATTTATTTTGCACGGACGAACAATCGCGCGTTATAGCCAGTATGTATATACTTTTGTTAATAATTAATGAATTATGAAGTAAGGTTTACCGCGAATTAAAACATTGTACGTACGGGTGTAATGTTAATTGCGTACAATTTTTTTTATCGATTTATTATGTTACTTTATCGATAAAACTATGTAAAATTTAAAATAAAATTTTCATCGTTTATTTTTGGGCAAGTAAAATTGGACCGTCACAGCACTAACTCACAATCGCTACCTGCGGATGTACCATGGAAGATTAGAGGTTATGACGATATCTTTAATTTTACATTACATTGCTGTTTATGCTTGTACCACTTTAGATGTTAATTAATGTATGCAGCAATGGTATGCAAAATGACGATCACACCAACAATTTATAACTATCATAGTGAATCATTGGGCTCAGTTTATTTTATTAAAAAATGCAATTAAAATAAAATAAAATACCTATCAGTGAAATGTAATCTCATTATTGGTATAATTGCAAGTTGTGGAAGAACTTCCACAGTAGTTTATGCTCCATAACACAAGTTTCAAAGATGATTCACGCCTGCCGGTTCGAACAAGACTAAACTACAATTCGAGCACTGGTGGCCTACAAGTCACCTGTGCGGCGACAATGTCACGCGGTCATGCGACTTCTAGTACCTTATTATTTAGATTTCTGTGGGACGAATGCTACGTATGCACAATGCACATATTTAAAAAAAGTTCAATGATTAAGAAAATCTTTTCAAACACAAACTCTAATTTGTGATACGGCCGGTCCAGTCCCAACTTAAGTTTTTGCGGATGCGTCTCAAAATTTAAGATGTTTAACATCTCTTATAAAGACTCGCAAATATAGTGTTATATTGATGAAAGCAACCCTTATGGATGATCTTTCGACTGAGTATAATTTGGGTGCAACGTAGTTTCAATCCTAGTTTAAACTCCAACTAACAAATAAGTCTATCGCATTACCAGAAAACTGTAACACCAGAATGGTACAATAGCACTATCCTAAAAGTTTATGAGTCATCCGAAATTGAGTTGTCCAACAGAATTGGGACACCTGGCAACATTAGAGTTCGCCCACGTTGCAGGTAAATGCGGCGCGGTTCTTGATACCGCGATTATGACGTCTAATGGCAAGATAAACTGTATTCCTTTGACACTGGTAACAGTAAAATAGAGCTTTTAGTAGATTAGACTGCGAGGGGTGGCTAAAGATATAAAAAGAATAACAGTAAATTCGGAATGGAAGCAATTCGATTTTTTACAGTTTTTTTTTTAATTAATGCAAGTAACATCTATCGGCAAATAAACAGACATTCCGTTTGTAAGAGTTGATAGACACACTTATAACTACTGCCACAGTTGACGTACATACATAGTTAAAAGTAAAAATAGCTGAAACGGATAAGACGCACTAGCAAGAGATATCTATATACTTATAATAAATCTGTAACGAGTCTGAGTCGAAACTTTTAAATTTTTTCACGTCAACTACAAGCCGCTCGGTTATGCACAAGGTCCTTGGTACGTACAATTATACAGTTCCAATCCATGTGTTTGTTTGAACATCCAGGCATTCAGGTTATAGAAATAAATAAGCCAGCCAGCTATTTAGACCAAATCTTTTATAAATATAGATAAAAACTGCATCCAAGGGTGTAACCCGCGGCGTAACAGTTTTTCACGACATATTTATTTTCGACAAATACAATTAACGCAAAACATTAATTTCATTACATATGTACTACGGAACGACCACCACTGAAGGCACTAACTTTTAGGGGGATAAAAAGCTGCCTATGTGTTACCCTTAATTGTAAATTTCATTAAAATCCTGTCATCCGTTACAGAGATGCGTGGGGACAAACATACACACCCACAAATCGCCTTTATAATATTAGTATAATGACGATTGGCACTACAGTAATTGATCGTGAAAAATGCCCTCAATGGACTATGATGCGAAACCGCGCAACGCCAAACTCCAATCTACGCCTAAACGTTAAACAATACCGGTTATGTTAATGACGATAGTTATTCTAGATACGACAATAAAACTTAATTATGCAAATGCAGTGTATTTACAAAACAAATCAGGTGGCTTGGTTTAGAAAATAACGTAAACCAAGCGTTCAACACGAATTGTAAATTAGTTGGGTCAATTTTAATTTAGTTTTAGACAACTAAAATTTGTTTTCGATATATTATACTAAATGACATCATTAATTAATTATCAATTACAATAGTAAATAACTATCGGATATGAATAATTGATCAATGAATATAAGTGTATTCGTTATTTTAAGGTTTTTCAAACTTGTCCAACGCTTAGACTGGAACTTGACATTAGAGAAGATAAAAATTTAATACAATCATTGCTTCAACCTTATTTTCGTAGCATATTTTATGTGGTTTTGCCTCCGCAAAATTACAGTAAATCATCATATAATTTTCGGTTAATCGCCGTAATTAACTAAAAGAAAAGGAAATAAACGAGATCCCTATTTTTTAAATTAGATTTTAGTCTTTGTGCCCATTAAATCGGAACGATATAAATGATGGATAATCAAATTACTTCGAGAAAAGCCTGACAACTTTCCAACTGTCGAAATGATCCTCAAAAAATCTGCAACATGGATTACATGTAATATCCGTCAATTAATAATATTCAATCTAATAGTCAACAGGTTTGATGTGCCAAAAAGGGGTACCACAAACAGCGAGGTAAACATAATACGGATACTTTCAGCTTGATTTGCCGCCTCTACAAGGTACGCTTCGATCTGCTACCCTGATAAATATTTGAAGGTTCGATAGCTCTGATCCCCAGGGGTAATGGATTCCAATCCCATAAGGTTCCTAATATATTACCTACAACTCCTGCTACGGAGACATCTCTGCATCTTAGGCTTTTCATTACAGACATTGTAATATCGATATATCGTAGTCTGTTGTTGAAAAATCTTTCTAATATTATAATTTAGATTTTTTAATGTGTGTTGCTCAATCACATCATAAGAACTGAAGAGATCAAGATGAAATTTGGAACTTAAATAAATTATAATTCTCGAATAACATATTGCCTAGTTTTTTCTTCCTGAAAATTTTTAGAGTTTCTAGAGTTATAGAAGAATAATTCTTAAGTAGGTGATGCTACTGTACATATTATATCAATAGCGGCGCCCCGCGGTTTTACCCGGGTAGTTCCCGTTGTTTCATCGGGATAAAAAGTAGAAGAATATAGTAGTCCAGAATATAATCTAAATTTCAGCCCAATCAGTTCATAAGTTGATTGAGCAACAAATATTGATATTTATAATGTTAGTAAGATTTTAAATCGAAATTCATCGAGAATCAGATTAGGAAATAGAAAACTAGAAATAGCGACATTTCACAGAAAATATGAGAAAAGAAATAAGAGAGAGAATAAAGCTGTATAGAATCGAAATTCCAAGATTTTAATGATATAATCGATATGTACATACGTTTTATCTTACACAACAGAAAACCACATAACAATGCAAATAAATATAAATAAATAAATAAATATTGGTGGACAATTCACACACAACACCATCTGACCCCAAACTAAGCAAAGCTTGTGTGATGGCGGCCAAATAGCTGATGTAATACTTATATAGTTTTAAATACATACTTATTATACATAGAAACACCCAGACACAGTGCAAACATTTGAATTCATCACACAAATATTTGCACTGGGTGGGAATCGAACCCACGACCCTCGGCTTCGCAGGCAGAGCTACTACCAACTAAGCCACGAGGCCAGTAAAGTATCAAATATAGTGCTACAACCAATTTCCCTCATAGCTAAAACAATTAGGTACATATTTAAGGCAATAAAATAAAGCTTACAGGATGTAGACATTTTAGAGATGGATTTACTTATGTTTAGAAAAGATCTGTGCCAGTCCCAGACAATATTATTATTTGAAAATCAATATCAATCGTAACAATTAATATTATGTACTTTACCTGGAAACTGAAAATTACAACTGATATTCGTATTATTTCAAAGTTAAATTGCAGCTGCAATAGGCATAAGGAAAATCCTCTAACTCATGACTCCTATTTCAATGTGAAGTGAGTACAAGATCATGGACGTCAAGTACTACAATGGCAATGTTTATCAATTATAGACAACATCATTTATTTTTAGATTATTGACCAATTAACGCGTTGTTGCACGGATCTCGAGGTTGTGCATGAGAAAATAGTAGTGATGCGAAAAGAAAATAATGCTGTACCTGCTCATAAAATAATCAGCGATAGTCAGATAGAAATTTGAAACAGATTGCAATCTGGAATAGGACATAGGCTATTTATCACAGGAAAATAATGAGAACGAAAACGACGAGGGAAAACCCGCGAGACGCTGCTAGTAACTAGTATAATAACGCTTCTGTGTTATTCAACCCGTCTTGCTTGTATTTTTTAATCTCAATAGGTTGATTGTAGATGTTTTCACAAAATGTGTTATTACCTTTGATCAAATATACCCTAGATATAATTTACACGCGCTAAAAGAGACCAAACAAAACTGTGCATACATTCCTCGTAAGCACAGTTTTGCCCTCAGTTGCGCGTCGAACGTCGAGCGGAACGATGCCGAAGGTATAATTGGCCGAAGGTTATTAACATATAACCCATCAAAAAAGCAAGAATAGTATAAACCTGACCTAAAATTTATTTATGTGCTCTATAGGAAAAATCATAATACGTCCAAACTTAATTCTATCATTATTATTTGGTACATGATTACGGTACTAGAATCCGGCTGGCACATGATCGGAGGAATACAATTTGTTTGTTCATTTGAATATTCATTCATGAGAAGAAGACGAGTACTTTACTACTCGTAGGTAACTGGTTTATCTTAATATCCGAACGAGTGAAAATAAACGACAAATCTGTATATGTTGGTGTGCCTTGTGTTAGAACAGGAATGTTGTCTAGGAAGCGCGCATCATTACAAGAAGCTCCCGTCATAGACCCCTCTGTATTAAACAACGTGTGAAAGATCATGTCTTCACACACCCATGCAATAACCGTACCAACGTGATGAAAGCCGAGCACACAATGGTATTTCCTTCAAATCATAACCGCGTGTTCATGCAACTACGCCAAACAAAGAAATTGGTGTAAGACATTGTTCAAACATTCCGATGGCCAAAATATACGCGAATACCAAAATAAATGTTGACATTTGTGACCAAACGGCATACATGTTTGGTCACCAGTCCGTCCAATGTTTACCCAGGACATAGCTTTAATGTCCAACAAGGTGAATTACCAAAAATAAGTAAATTTGCATATAGGAGCCGGATTCATCACACTGAACCATGTATACATTATTATTTAAAAAGGAGGGTAAGGGAGACCTTTGCCCACCATTGGGACAGCACAGGCTCCAAATAATAAAAATTGTTTCCAGTAGGCAAAGAGAAAAATAAAGTCATGTTTCCCGGCTTATACTATGGTATGATTTATATTGATTAGGTAAACGGGTAACTCACGTGTAATGAGGTCGGTCAATCCGACTCGAGTTTCGGCCGCGTCCGGCGGCCTTTTTCAAGGAGAGTGTACGCGCTCGATGGCTTCCCGTTTGGATGGTTTCAGTGCCAAACGGGAAGCCATCGAGCGCGTACACTCTCCTTGAAAAA
The DNA here is from genome assembly GCA_963693475.1 of Ectropis crepuscularia. NCBI lineage: Eukaryota > Metazoa > Arthropoda > Insecta > Lepidoptera > Geometridae > Ectropis > Ectropis crepuscularia. The sequence continues at coordinate 9,400,455 of OY856339.1, forward strand.
GGCCGCCGGACGCGGCCGAAACTCGAGTCGGATTGACCGACCTCATTACACGTGATTTACCCGTTTACCTAATCAAAATGTGTAACAACCACGTTAATTTTAATACTAAAATATGGTATGATTTTTCAAAAATAGCTCGACCGATTAATCGTTTATGGTGGAACACCGCCTGAACATACCACCAGGAAAAAATACTCTTTGAAACAAATAAAATTATTAATGAATATTAAAAATCGGTGAAGGCGTGGGTGAAAATCTGAAAACACATAAATGGATTCCCGGCGAATTAAGAACCTCCTTCTTTTTTATACAACGATTAAAAAGAGGAGATAATTGGTAAAAATGATAAAATATCTGTGCCAGTTCCGATTTAGAATTATATTTCTTTTATCAGGTAAATGGTTATATTTTCCGTTCGTTTTACAGGGATGGCCAGCAAAGGATAGCATACTTAAACCGTAGATACCAAAAGAACTATCACTATGTATAGGAAGAATACACATAAATATAGCAAAAAACAATTTCCTACTCCATAAATACTGTGATCAACTTGAACTTGACTGCATCTAAAAAAAAATGGTAGACTAAGAATTAAAATCTCAATAAAAATGGTATTATTAGAAGGCCGTATCTCCAGCAGTGGACGAATGTAGGCTAATAGTGAAGATGATGTTGATGATGAAAACGGTGACTACAAGAAATCCTTTTCACAAATCTAAACAACGGTACTCCGTAAAATAGAGTTCAACGTTTTACATGTACAAGGTCAAATAAAGGTCCAACCTATAAACAAAATATTATTAAAATTACTTTATTATGTTTATGTTTATTTACATCGATAAAAATCCTAATCTTTAATCGACAAATTTCCAGGTAGTTCGCGTAGTAGGGCACCACAAAAAACATTAATCAAACAAAAGCACTCTTTAGAATGTTAAATGGTTCGAGAGCGGTGTCAGTGAACCGCGGAGCTCCCCGGAGATGCATACGTTATACTGATAACGGTATAGCCGCAAACGTAATTCGCGTAATTTGCAAACCTAAAACGTGTAGTTTCGGCTCGCGCTATAATTGAATATTATTACACGCTTCACATTAACATTTTTGAAGTGAAAACTTCTTTAGGCGCGCCTAGACAGATATTTCGTGGGCTGTGAATTGGATTCTGGCGTCACGCTCGGGTATGATAAGAAATCTTCGGCTAAACTCGGGACCATGGCTATTGGCCATTGAGAAATGCGTCAGCCAATGGGAAATGCTGAAAGCCACCCCCTTTCAGCATTGGCATCATGCCATGCCCTACGGTTACACCCGTGTAGTTTCCAAGGTAAGCTATCAAATTCTGAGTTATAAGTTTTCATTCTTCTATCGGCAGTTCCTAAGACTGCCAAAATTTTAAACTAGTTGGTGATACTCCTCGAGTCTTCATGCCCATGAACTACATAAACAAGCTCTTTTTTTGTTTTTAATGGAGGGACAAACAAGAAGTCTCGTATGTTGACTCCACTACTGTGATAAGAACTTCTAAACTGTGGAATGCGTTGCCTGAGTAGATTTTTCTTTTTTTTTTGTAAAGGTTTCCTTTCCCGGTTAATCTTCGTGTATTCAAGTCGAGAGTGAATTGGTTTTTTCTTACTTAAAAATCTACCTCCTAAGAACCAGAAAACTCAAGAGCTGACATGGCGTATAGTGTAACACTTGACAATGTATCCAAGGTGAAAAGGAATTTAAAGAGAGATATGTTGGCATTGTAGATAGTACGTAAAATTATAAGAATCTAACAAATTCGCTTCACTCTGTATAGCCTGCGACGAAAAAATTCAAATTCGCTTTTTCAACGACTTTTAGTTACGTAAATTGTGCTACGTAACCAATAAATAGCTTTAACTTAGCGGAAATTCTACTTTTTCTTGCGCCATTGGTACGTTTTTTGTATAAAGTGTAACTTGAAAACCACTAAGCCTGCGTTATTATTGGTATAATAGAAAAATCAATCCCTTTTCTTTTGCTGGAATAATGACTTAGTTGGTAGTAAATCCGCCTTCGAAGCAGTAGGTTGTGGATTCGATTCCAGCCCAGTGCAAATATTTGTTCTGTGCCTGGGTGTTTCTTATTTAATAAGTACAGCTGCATTACATGTGACTATCTAAGTGACTTTGGTTGGGAAGGCAACCTATGATCTCATGTGCGATCTGTGCGGCCCTGAACTTCCCGAAGGAAAATCGTTTAGTGAGCTCGTGAGACTAAGACTAGTCGGTGATCACCGCACACCGAAGCGCTCGGAGATTGCGGAGCGGCATGTTTTTCGCCTTCGGAGACAAGAACTGGGTGAAAGTCTTAGCGACGAGATTTACGAACGTTGAAGCGATTGGCTAGATCGGCTACCTGCATCTTCAACACCGGCTTAGAAGATAATTTACGCGACCAATTCGTGCTTGGGCTGGCCAGTGACGAATCGCACAGTCGCGACTCTTCGCCGAGACAAGGTTGACATACAAAAGAGCGGTGGAGTTAGCGTTCATTAGACAGGTTCGTTTAAGTGCACGTGATAAAGCCGATGCGCAATTTTAGTATGTACTTATATCGTAATTAAAACACATACTAGGTTAGTTCTTTTAATCTGTTTACCGCCTCATGATAATATACGTTAGTATATGATTACAAAACTGTGTAATTTGCAACAATGTTGTTTGGCAGGCTATTGCGGATGGCTCACAACACAACGAAGCTCACAATTAGGACAGAGTTGGTAGTCAAACACAGATACTTTAGTCAATTCCAAAGTTCTTTTCTAATCATGTAATCTGACATCAATCTGTATTATATGTGTGAAATCTAAATATATATAAAAGCGAAAGGTCACTTCATCACCAAATCTCAGAAACTACAAATGCTAGTCTCAAATTTTACACGGAGATGTCTTGTAGGCGCTCGCTAAGACGGGGTTTTGTTTAATTCAACCCCTAAGGGGGTAAAATAGGGGATGTTTTACTTAACGTAGAGGGCCAACGCTTAGGAGTAGCACTTTTAATTTCGCACACGTATTCCTTCTACGATGTTAGAATCTACTATAGAAGGATTTATCAAAATTTTATCCTAAAGGGAATTAAATAGAGGGGGGGGGTATATAAATTTGTATTAAGCTTATTATTCGTTTTACATACCTACATGTGGGGGTGAACATTTCATATAAATGCTTAGGTCTTAAAAGATTTACAAAACGCGAGCTAAGCCGCGGACAAATGCTTGTATTATATATAATATTAAAATATTATCACTGAGATATTATCGATCCAGTTTTCGATCGATCAAATGTACAAGAGAGTTAATGTAAAAAAGTTGCATCAATAACGCGATACTTCTGAACATCAACTAATTATCCCTAGAAAGAAATCGATATTATATTATTATGGATAATTTAGAGAAAGCCGAATTTACCGGTTGTGTTTATATGTGTCAGGTAATCTTCGGAGGGGTGTGAGGCTGCTCGAGAATTTCCACGTGGTGCACCCTACTTACCCTACCAACAGCTTACCTCGGTGGTATTCAATTGTCTGATTGCCAATTCAGGCGGGGGAGGAAGAACTTCTATTTGTGAACCTTGCCCCCTAGGAGGTCGCCTGTAGAAGTTCGTTGGGGGTACTGGAATGACTTGGTACGTTAATTGAGTGATAGTCTTATTTGGCCGACTAATAACCCAAAGCCATTCCAGTAGGGCGTTCGTAGAGCGCGAGTCTTCCGACACGAGTTGGGGCTTTAACCCTCTAAGTCTACGACGATGCGGCCAAACGGAGGTGCGCGGCGCAGGCGGCGCGACCGAGTAGGATCGTAGGACCGCGATGTCTAGTCAGACATCATGGACAGACACAACGACGCTGAAGCCTAGCGGAACTGCGACTAACCGCGGTCGCGAGGGCGGACCTCTCACTGCTATCTCAACCAAGATATTAACAGTGAGAGATCGTGTGAGATGTAGGAGCCAGTGGAGAAGAAGACTCATCCGCGAAAGCGGAACCGAACACAACAAGGGCGAGCCACTCTGGCTCGCACCCCGTCTCCACAAAAGGGCCTGGGGCGTCAGACGTTTAGGGCCCTCCTCCGGCACCCTATCTAGCGATAGACCATTTTTCAAGGAGGTGACGCGACGCTGGTTTTCTGAGCGTAACTAGAGCCAAATGGGGCAAGACGCTGGCAGTAAGATGATCGCGGTCGAACACGAAAGCGGTCCCGCGACTCCGCCACCGAGCCACGGCCGCAGAAACCCGTGGTGGTTTAAGTCAGTAGCGGCATCACTCCCAGTGGTGTCGAGCCCCACGTATCTCAACGTGTCCCGGTGTACGGCGGACGGCGGATATGTTGAAACACATTTCCCCCACACAAAAAATAGTACTATTCTCTAGATAGGTATTTTATGAGAATAAAAATGAATTGGATAAAATTGGGACCATATTTGTCTATTTGAAGCCGTTTATCGACTTATGTTGAGATAGACTTAAGATGTAAGTGGGATGATTATGAGACACTGACGAAGCCGCGTCAAGCTACTTGTTCTCTAAATAATATTTTCTTTAGTATTAATATATATTATTTATAATACATATTATATTAATAATAATATATCTTTCATATTCTTTATTAACCTTACACAATTATGATTTATTTCATGCAGCAAAAAAAAAAAAAATAGGTGGATACAAATTTTCTTAATAACTTTGTACAAATCTCACAACATTTATTTTCTGCGACATCTATCTATGTAGATTACGCCTAACAAATCATCAATTTATTGATCAATTAATTACACATCAACTATTTGAGTGCTTTGTGCGTTTCTCCATGTCCGATCATCTTAACTTCAACCTCTTCAGGCTAATTTTATTCCTAACATACAGGGGATTAAATCATAGCGTCTCCCAAGTATAAATACTTTACTTAGGAAGATGTAAAGAACGTTGCTAGTGTGGAAAGTTGCGTAGAGTGAACACATATCATTTCCCGTAGTTATTTATAACCATATCTTCGTTATTGCCAAATGTTGTTAGCTATTTTAACCGTTATTCTTACAGAGTCCTCCACTGACGTCCCGTTTGGGGTGTTTAGTGGTGCATAATTAAGCCGCTAGTTGATTAAATCGACACGCTACGCGATACTTTAGTTCAGCTAAAATCCATAATCTCGCATTTGGGCATTTGATTATGTACGGCATTGGTTCCATACAGTTTTAATACCTCACCTAATCCATTATTTCGCAATGCCGTACAAAAATCATGCGACAAGGAGAATTGATCGAGGGTTGCAATCCCCCCTCTTCGACTGTACTCAGTTCAACAGCTTACAAGTGACGGCATAGTGTTGAATTTTATTACTTTACACCCTTCTATCATCCTACATAGGTCTCCTGGTGGTTCATTTACTACGTAAATTTTGTTCACGGTCCTGTAGTCTATAACAAAGAGCACGATGTTTTTAAACGGGGCATATACCTTTTTTTATTTTGTTTTGGAAAACAATATAAGGATTTTTTAAAACGGTAGACGTATAAAAAAAAATTTTGAGAGTGGAGACCGCGAATCGGCAAACGTAGTGTAGAACGCCCTGAGACTAGGCGGAGTGAAGGTTTACGAAAGGCAGTTGGAAACGTAAAGCCGAGGATGGGGCCGCGCGGCGTATTATTGGAGACACCTAGGTCCAGCAGTGGACGAATGTGCTCTGATTATGATGATGATGAAAAACTGTAGAACAAAAGTTGACCTATTGAACGTAAGTACTTAACATGTCCTTATATGTTACATTACCACTAGGTAAGGTAGATGGATACATAATAACCTAGTGAGGCACGTACCTGCACGTCGAAGGGCTGGTGGTGTTGCTGCGAGTCGGGCGCGGGCCCCACGGAGCCCCCGTTGACGAGCCCGCCCGCCGCGCCGCCCACGCCGCCGGCGCCGCCGCTCGCGCCGCCCACGCCCACGCCGCCCACTCCCACGCCGCCACCGTACTGTGCGACATCACATCCACTCAATAACACATTCATCTTTACTCCGCGCGTCTAAGATAACATTTAAAATTTGTACAGATAAGCTTATTTAAGAGCGGGGTGGGCGGTGCGGCTACGGAGCCGCGCGCGCCGCCCTTCACCGCTCTGACAATATTCTGGTGGCTGCCGTCAGAGACTGGGACAACAGTCCATGTCACAATACGTGGAGGGCGTACCATGCGCTTATTATTAAAGTGAAAACTTCTTTGACGCGCCACAGACAGATTTTTCGTGGGCTGTGAATTTAATTCTGATGAGCAGTGGACGAACACAGGCTGTGATGATGATGAATTTAATTTTAGCGTCATGCTCGGGTATGATAAGAAATCTTTGGGTAAACTCGGGACCATGGTCATTGGCTATCTAGAAATGCTGACGCACTTCTAGATGCTTCAGCGGTGCTCATATGGCCACGCCCTCCGGTTGCGCCCGCGTGGTTTCTAAAGTATAAGTTTTCACTTCTATCTGCAGTTCCCATGACTGCCAATTTTTTAAAATTAATTAATCAACTATTATCATTTACATAATTACTGCCAATTTTTATGTATTCATTAATTAACTATTAACATTTACATAATTTTATCTGACTAAATTTAATTTAATTTGATTTTACGTTTAAATTTTTATTCGGCTTTTCAATTTAATTATATTAATAATCCCGACGAAGAGGTTGAGACCATGTATGAGGACATCTCCAAAGCCATACATGTCTCGCCAACACATTTCACGGTTGTGATGGGAGACTTCAACGCGAAACTGGGCAAACGTAGCGGTGATGAGTTGAGAGTGGGACAATTCGGATATGGGCAGAGGAACCCAAGAGGGCAACGTCTAGCTGATTTCTTGGAAAGGGAGAGCCTCTTTATGATGAACTCCTTTTTTCAAGAAACAGCCACAACGAAAATGGACATGGATTAGCCCAGATGGTTCCACAAAAAATGAGATCGACTTCATTATGACGACTAAACGGCAAATATTCAGCGATGTCTCTGTGATCAGTAAGGTTAAGACCGGCAGCGATCACCGTATTGTAAGAGGCACGCTGAATCTAAACATTAAGTTCGAAAGATCACGTCTAATGAAGTCCACGCTCCGACCAAATTATGTTCAAATCGAAGATCCCGATAACTTTCAACTCGAACTTCAAAATCGCTTCGAAGCCTTAGATGAATGCGTAACGGCGGACGAAATAAACGACAGGCTGGTGGAAACTGTTCAAGCAGTTGGCAGGAAATTTTATAAGAGCCGACGTCAAAATAGAACCCAAAAGCTCTCCGATCATACTCTAAATCTCATGGCAGTTAGGCGAGATATGCGGTTGCAGTCTTCGGTCGACATGACGGTATACAGACGGCTCAATAGACGGATCTCTACTTGTGTGCGACGCGACATACGTTGCTTCAATACTTCGTGTATTGAAGAAGCGATCAAGCGGAACCAAGGCTCGAAAGTGTTCGCAAGAAATCTGTCTCTTGGGCAAAGTCAGCTGGCCAAACTGAAGACCGATAGCGGTAACGTAGTCTCGTCGAAGCCCGAGATTTTGGAGGAGATTGAGAAGTTCTATGAACAGTTATACACCTCTACACAAGCACAACCTGTCGTTAGCATGGCAAAAGACCCCAGAGCCAAGCTGACCCGGCACTTTACCGAAGATATCCCGGAAGTCAGCCTGTATGAGATTAGGATGGCCCTCAAACAACTTAAAAACAACAAAGCACCTGGCGATGACGGAATTACGACTGAGCTTCTGAGAGCGGGTGGAAAACCGGTACTTAAAGTCCTCCAGAAGCTGTTCGACTCCGTCATACTTGACGGTAATACGCCAGAAGCGTGGAGCAGAAGTGTGGTGGTGCTCTTCTTCAAAAAAGGTGACAACACCTTGTTGAAGAATTACAGACCCATCTCACTTCTGAGCCACGTTTATAAGTTGTTTTCGAGGGTAATCACGAATCGTCTCGCACGCAGGTTTGACGACTTTCAGCCACCCGAACAAGCCGGTTTCCGAAAAGGCTATAGTACCATAGACCACATACATACGCTCCGGCAGATTATACAGAAAACTGAGGAGTATAATCGGCCACTATGTATAGCGTATGTGGACTATGAGAAAGCCTTCGATTCCATCGAGACCTGGGCAGTGCTTCAGTCTCTCCAGCGATGCCGCATCGACTATCGCTATATCGAAGTGTTGAAGTGTATCTACAGCAAAGCCACAATGTCTGTCCGATTACAGGACCAGTGCACAAAACATATCCAGCTACAGAAAGGCGTGAGACAGGGAGATTATATCTCCGAAACTGTTCACTGCTGCGCTGGAAGACGTTTTCAAGCTACTGGACTGGAACGGACATGGCATCAATATCAACGGCGAATGCATCACTCACCTTCGGTTTGCCGACGACATAGTCATTGTGGCGGAGTCGCTGGAGGACCTCGGTGCAATGCTCAGGGACCTCAGTAGAGTATCCCAACAGGTTGGTTTGAGGATGAACATGGACAAGACGAAGGTCATGTCAAATGTGCATGTCTCACCTGTACCGGTTATTGTTGGGAATACCACACTCGAAGTTGTTGACGAATACGTCTACCTGGGTCAAAAGATCCAATTAGGTAGATCCAACTTCGACAAAGAGGTCCAGCGAAGGATCCAACTCGGATGGGCAGCGTTCGGGAAACTTCGACACATCTTTGAGTCCAAAATACCCCAATGCCTAAAGACAAAAGTCTTTAACCAGTGCGTGTTGCCAGTGATGGCTTATGGAACCGAGACGTGGTCCTTAACTGTGGGCCTCATAACAAAGCTCAAAGTCACACAGCGAGCTATGGAGAGAGCTATGCTCGGAGTCTCTTTGCGCGACAGAATCCGTAATGAAGATATTCGCAAAAGAACTAAAGTGGCCGACATAGCTCAACGAGTAAGCAAGCTGAAGTGGCAATGGGCAGGCCACATCGCTCGAAGAACTGACAACCGATGGGGAAGAAAGGTTCTCGAGTGGCGACCACGAACCGGAAGACGCAGTGTTGGACGGCCTCCCACTAGATGGACAGATGACCTCACAAAGGTCGCTGGAAACCGCTGGTTGCAGGTTGCGCGGGACCGTTCGTTGTGGAAATCAAGGGGGGAGGCCTTTGTTCAGCAGTGGACGTCTTGCGGCTGATGATGATGATGATATTAATAATATGGATATTTTAATCAGAATTAAATTACTTTCATTTCATAATTATTTGGAGTGTAAATTTTGCAGATTCCGCCTGGGGAAGTACTACACATTTGTTAGTTATTCTATAATTCAAATAAATACGTAATTCATAACAAGAATATTTGATTGTGAATAAAAATTGGCCTTGATGTTACTTAATTTCAACGAATTTCTTGAACTTCAGGAGATAGCATAATTTTAAAATAGTTCTGTAACACAATCGCGGCTGACGTGCAAGGCGGTTGAAAGGAAGAGACGTTAGCAGGCGGGCCCGAAGGAGGGGTGGTAGATACCGTGACACACGGCGCAAACGCATTTTTGAAACTAATAGTTTGACAGTTCTTTTAATATTTTTGAATACATGTAAGTAAATATATTTAGTTCTGTTGTATTCGAAGTTTGTAAAAATTTTACCCGGAAGGGGCTGATAGGTATATGACTAATAGTTTATGTACGATAAAATTAAATAAAAATGTTATTTTTATACATAACTAGCGGCCCGTTCCGGCTTCGCTCGGACATAACCTAGACACTGTCTGCAGCGCCATCTGCCGGGCTTATTTGTGAATTTAAACCATCTTCGAATACACACACAAAACAAAACATTCAAATCGGTCCCGTCGTTTAGGAGTTCACTGTTAAATGATTAAATTGCTAAAATGGCTATAAAAAAACAGGGGTTGGTGATAAAAGGGTAAATATTTAGGGTTGTATGTATTTTTTAACGCCACATTATAAAAAAATAAGAACAAAAAAATTTTACAAAAAAATTTAAACAAAATGTTTGGGGTAAACAACCCCTAACACTTAGGGGTATGAAAAATAGCTGGTAGCCGATTCTCAGACCTACTGAATATTTATGCATATAAAATTTGGTAAAAATCAGTAAAGCCGTTTCGGAGGAGTAAGGAAACAAACACTGTGACACGAGAATTTTATATATAAGATAACCTTTTTGACATCAACATGTGATGACAACAAATGCATAGTACAATGCCGCCAATTTATCCGTATAACTTAGCGATAGCGCCACGATCGAAGAGTTTCGAGATCGAGAGCACAAAATTAGACAACTTCTCTGTCTGTGTTCTATTGGTCAGTATGTCAGTAGTTTCACTTTTGGCCGTTCTACAGATAACTTGATGGCCCTATAACATGTCAAATGATGTGAATGACTATGGATATACCGAGAGCTGGTAGGAAAATTTGGGTAGGTATTTGAGGCAAGCTGATAACTGGTGAGTAGCGGGTAGCAGGGCAAAATGGATTCCCTCAATTTAGATCACCTGGCAGGTAGGTAGTCCCTCCAAAATTATATCTCTTTTTGAGAATCCCTATGTATTACTTTTAATTATACTCAATTTAAATTTTAAATTGACTCAAACCCATTTTTTGCAAAACATATTTGCATATTATTTATAGCGTCTGGCATATTCTTTTTTTTTAATCTTTAAACATTATACTACAACATATAAAAATTGCATATTGCCCTCAAACAAACATGTTCACTGAATAAAAAAGTAATTTAAAAATTTAAAAAATTCGTGGGTACATTTTGCGGCGCCTCTCACCAGCCAGGTCTGCACTTCCGAGTTGGGGAATATAAGAATATATAAGAAGGGAAATAGGAGAGCTATGTGGCAAGTTTTCAGCTTGCCTCAAATACCTACCCAAAATTTGCTAGCAGCTCTCGGAATAGGAGTGCGATGAATGCGATGATAAAATAAAGTATCGGAGTGTAATACGCACGTGTACCTGTTGCGTGCTCGCGAAACTGTTGTTGTCGAACTGAGGGTGCTGCTCCATCTGCAGGACCAGCTCGAGGTGCTGGTTCATAGAGTCGTTCAGCGTCATGCCTGCAATGGATTCGCTTATTTACAAAACATGCATAATATATATTTATAGGTGGACAATTCACACACAACACCATCTGACCCCAAACTAAGCAAAGCTTGTACTATTCATCATAATCTTACTAATATTATATTAAGGGGTTGGATGTTTGTTGCTCAATCATATCGGAGAGGCTGAACGGATCGGATTGTAATTTGGAATGCAGATAAATTACAGAGAACTGGAATATAACAAAGGCCCCTTTTCATCATGGTTAAATAATGGGAAAGGGAACTACGTGGATGAATCTCTTCATGAGTTAAGTGTAGAGTTTCTTTATATTTATTTGATCATCTGAAACCCCTTTATAGGAAGTAGCATATTCAGTCTATAAGTGGGAATAATGGTTCACTAATGTTTCACAAACATTTCTTGACAAAACATCACTTTAAAACCAACTATTAGTATAATATTCATTGCAAAAACTTTACAATATAAAAATGTTGCATTTTAAAAACAATGTTTTGCATGATATTTATTTCACATATATCTTACATCAACAAATGTTTTATTTTACAAACCATCATTTTATAACCAATTACATGGCAAACGTTTCACTTAGCCAACATATTGCATGACATTTTGTTTTTTGTACAGTTTTCATTTCATAAGTTACTTCTTTTTACAAGTATAGCATTTACCAAAATAGGATTTGCAAAAAATATTACAATAGTACCCGATAACTTGTCTGTGTAAACTGTCAATTCTGATTTGGTTCTGTCATTTACTTTTGATCACTGCTCCGATTAGGGTCTATCACTGAGATTTGACGCCGGGTGGGCTCCCGCCAGAAGCTCTGCGGTCAGCCCTGAGTGTCACTTCTCCTCGGCCTGCGCTTCCCTACAGAGGTCGCCGACTCGCTTCGCTCGCCACCTCCCCCGTTCACTTCGCTTGGCTTCGCATGGCTCGCTCCACTCAGGACCTCCCTTGAGCTTCTGGCTCCCGCATTTTTTATATACACTCTAGGGGTAGTAGCGGCAAGACTAGGTGGAGTCGGGATGCTCCGAGTCGGTTCTGGGTCCTAAGTAACGTAGCCGGTCCGATTTGGTTACTTATAAATTCAAAAATTACAATAAAGTTTTTATGTAATTAATAAATGTTTGTTTTGTAAATCGAGTTGCTTGCCAAACAATACATTATAAAATAAAATTTTGTTATTAAGCATTTGGTTAGCAAAAATATTAAAATAATCATTTGTCAAACAACACGTTATAAAATGAATGTTTGCCAAATAATTACTTTGAGACATAACCAATTTGTTAAATATTTTTTTTTATAATAATCATTTCACTACCCGTGAGTTTGTCTAACGTTGGTTTGGTTACCACAAATGTCGATCCGTGAAAAAAAGTTTATTAAAAGAATGGATACCGGGAATAATGCATGACAGCTTTTTTTCAAAAACCCTACGTACTGTATTTTTCAATACCCAATCAGCACTGACAGTTCCAAAAGTATATCATTAGTTTATAGTTATTGTATCACAGACAAATTATTGTATCATAGACAAATCAGTAAGTAATACTTTTATCTGCTATGGTGTGTTTCACACCAAATTTTTGTATTTGTTTTGTATGACTCCCGTAATGCAGTATACAAGCGTAAATTCGTATATGGGTATGTATCGTAGGTACATTCTACAGAGACAGAAGATAAAATTTGCGTTACGATTGGTTCCCACGCGTTGCTTACTCGTTTCTATGAAGTACGAATATACTGAATGTTTAATGTGTGGTAAAAATTTGTTACCTATAAATATGTGGTTGACACACCAACACACCACAAACTAATTTTACATTTTATATTATACTCATACTAGCAGCGCCCCATATGGTGTTACCCGCGTAGTTCCTGTTCCCGTTATATTTCCAGGATAAAAAGTAGCCTATGTATACTTCCAGACTATGATCTAACTGGGTTTCAAATTTCAGCCCGTTCCCTTAATGTGTTACGACGTGTTTGAGCAACAAACATCCATACACTTTTTTGGCATGTATAAAATCAGTACCTAAGGATGAGAAGAGAGCATTGATGTTTGTTTGTTTACATGTTTCACTGACACCTACAATACCTACATATATCGAGCGACTTAGTACATAATTGAGTTCATTTAGAAAATACATATTTAACAAAAAAGTTTAAACCTGAAAAGGCACTCTAATGTTTTTGCAATTTTTCATATAGTGATGTGATAAGTCAAAACTATAATCTGCATTCCGAATAGTGATCTGTATTGCTAACTGATCCAAAGACCTAAACATAAATTTTCACATTTATATCAGTCAGTAGGACGCGCGGCCCGCGGACCGCATGCGACTCGCGACCTACCTCCGTGCGGCCCACGAGGGTCTTAAATAATTTATTCCCGCCTCACAAATATCCTTTATATTCAGTTACTTATTATTTTTTCTTAATTTCAAAGTGTTTACAATAGGTATAAAAAATATAAACATTATAAAAACTTAAAAACTAGGGTGCCGCCAGCAGTGGGGCAGGGCCCAAGCTACCGGTGGTTAGGGCTGCAGAGTGAGGAACGTCCTGACGATGCGCGCTGTGTCAAGGATGACTGCCTTCTGCATCTGGCCCTTGACCCAACCGTCTAGCGAAAGTCTCTTGAGATGTTGGTCGAGACTCTTCGCTATAAGGATGTTTGCCGACACGACTATTGGGACTATGATTGTCGAATCAACATCCCACATGGCGGTAACCTCATGAGCCAAGTCAAGGTACTTCCTCAGCTTGTCCTTCTCGGCTTTCACAAGGTTCTCGTCATGTGGTACGGTGATATCGACGATCACAGCCCGGCGCTGAGACCGGTCTACCATCACGATAGCAGGCTTATTGGCGACAATAGTCCTGTCCGTGATAATTTAGCGGTCCCAGTAGAGCAACGCACGACCATTCTCGATAACTGGCAGAGGTGCGTACTTACAGTACGGCACCTCGGACTCGACAAGGCCGTATCGAAGAGCAAGGCTGCTGGTGGATGATCCTGGCTACTAGGTTATGTCTGTGCAAGTACTGGCCGTTAGCAAGATGCGAACAACCGGAAATAACTTGTCGAAGTGATTCGCCTGGACGGCGGCATGCCCGACCGTACCGTCCTTCATTATGTATTTCCGGTAATTGTTCGTCTTGATAACTTCATCCGCAATTGCACAGGCAAAACCTCGGTTTCTCCGAAGAGGTCCCTGAAGCGCAGCCAGTTCACCGACGCGAGCAGATTCACATCGGGTGCCGTCAGGGCCCGATAGAATCGCCCGTGCAGCTCCTTGCTCTTCCATACTTCCTTGCGGTCATCGGTACTGAGCACCGATGGTTTGCGCCAATTCTCGTTTGCCAATGAAAGAGTCGTGAAGCTCCTGTCAACTGCCACATCATCACGATGCATCCCGGACTCGCTGTTGCGGAAATAATCCCTGAGACTGCATACTTCGCGGTTGTGAAGGTTCTTGGCATTTAAAAAGCCTCGACCACCAAACTTCCGCGGGATATATACACAGTCTCATAACAGACGAGCACGGGTGTACCATGCGGTGTGTTCTGAGCAGTTGATGGACCCGTCTATAGATCCAGGGCGACGAGCTCAGCCGTTGAAGGCTCGCGTCTTATTACCGCCTGACAAAAGACTTTTAAGTACTTTTGTCAGCCGGCAAAAGAAGCGCTTCTTAACCGATTTCTTAATGTAGCCCTGTAATAGGGGCGCATGCAGTTCACATTCATTTGCTGAGTCCATCGCATGCGACGCACTACACCACCGGTAGCGGGGCCCGGGCGTGAGGTAGATTGCCTCACAGGCCCCAAGCGTGCCGGCAGCGGCAGACGGCCACGACGGCGACGTCCTGATCTAGTGGGCGGCGGGGTCCGCGTCGTGTTCTCGTCGCTTGTCGAGGCTGGTGTCGGGGGAGTCACAAAAACTTCATCCTCCGACGACGAACTCGATGGCGACGGGACACGAACTGGTGACGAACGTGCGTTTGGTGGGTCCGCTCCACGTTTTCCTCTCGACCGTGTAATCATTGTATTTTATCCATTTCTTGAGTTGTTTGGTTATTACGTAATTTTTTTTGTGGATTTTTTTTTGGTTGACAGCCTATTGTCAAAATGCATGTTGTTTGTTTATTTTTATGGAAAATTAGGTTTTATATGGTTACTTTTAAACAAGTTCTGTATTGCTTCAGGTTTTTCTTGCGAGTTCTTCGTAAATAGTGGGTATAAAACTAAAACAAAAGGATAAAACGCAATAAAATTCAACTCGGTATAAAAGGAATTACTTGTAGAGACAGCGGCTTTTATCCTTTTTTTTTTATTATTATTATCCACATATTTATTTCGTTTCTTAAATTTAAGTTTTTACAATATTTATATAAAAGAACATAAAAACATTATAAAAACTTAAACCTAGATAGCCGCCAGCAGCGGGGCAGGGCCCAAGCTACCGGTGGTTAGGGCTGCAGAGAGAGGAACCTCCTGACGATGCGCGCTGTGTCGAGGATGACCGCCTTCTGCATCTGACCCTTGATCCAACCGTCTAGCGAAAGTCTCTTAAGGTGTTGGTCGAGACTTTTCGCTACAAGGCCGTTTGCCGACACGACTATTGGGACTATGATCGTCGAATCAACATCCCACATGGCGGTAACCTCATGAGCCAAGTCAAGGTACTTGCTTAGCTTGTCCTTCTCGGCTTTCACGAGGTTCTCGTCATGTGGTACGGTGATATCGACGATCACAGCCCGGCGCTGAGACCGGTCTACCAGCACGATATCAGGCTTATTGGCGACAATAGTCCTGTCCGTGATGATAGAGCGGTCCCAGTAGAGCAACGCACGACCGTTCTCGAGAACTGGCAGAGGTGCGTACTTATAGTACGGCACCTCGGACTCGACAAGGCAGTATTTAAGAGCAAGTTGCTGGTGGATGATCCTGGCTACTAGGTTATGTCTGTGCAAGTACTCGCCGTTAGCAAGATGCGAACAACCGGAAATAACATGACGAAGAGATTCGCCTGGACGGCGGCATGCCCGACAAATGTCGACCGTACCGTCCTTCATTATGTATTTCCGGTAATTGTTCGTCTTGATAACTTCGTCCGCAATTGCACAGGCAAAACCCTCGGTTTCTCCGAAGAGGTCCCCGAAGCGCAGCCAGTTCACCGAAGCGAGCAGATTCACATCGGGTCCCGTCAGGGCCCGATAGAATCGCCCGTGCAGCTCCTTGCTCTTCCATACTTCCTTGCGATCATCAGTGCTGAGCACCGATGGTTTGCGCCAGTTCTCGTTTGCCAATGAAAGAGGCGTGAAGCTCCTGTCAACTGCCACAACATCGCGATGCATCCCGTACTCGCTGTTGCGGAAATAAACCCTGAGACTGCATATCTCGCGGTTGTGAAGGTTCTTGGCATTTAAAAAGCCTCGACCCCCCCATTTCCGCGGGATATACAGTCTCATAACAGACGAGCGCGGGTGTAGCATGCGGTGTGTTGTGAGCAGTTGACGGACCTTTCTATCCAGGGCGTCGAGCTCAGTCTGAGTCCATCTCAGTATGCCAAAGGAGTATATCAGTAGAGGCATTACCCAACCGTTGAAGGCTCGCGCCTTGTTACCGCCTGACAAAAGACTTTTAAGTACTTTTGTCAGCCGGCAAAAGAAGCGTTCCTTCACCGATTTCTTAATGTCATCTGCTGATATACCCAACGACTGTGACATACCGAGATATTTGTAGGTCTCGTCTTCGGAGAGGGATCTGAGAGTTATAGTCTCGGAAAGTTGTAAATTCTCTGAATTTACTACTTTCCCTCGCTGTACATGCATGACCGCACACTTGTCGACACCGAACTCCATCTTGATGGCGTTACTAAAAACCTCTGTGGTTTTTAATAGCTCCAACAAGTCTTGGCGTTTCGGTGCAAAAAGTTTGAGGTCGTCCATGTACAGCAAATGAGATATAACCTCACCTCCTCTACGAAGACGATAGCCTAATTCTGAATCTCTCAGCAGGGTGCTGAGAGGATTCAGACTTAGACAGAACCATAGGGAACTCAGACTGTCTCCCTGAAATATTCCCCTTTCAATCTTTATCAAGTCCTCCGAAACAAACGAGCTGTCTACGCTACCTGGTTGACGAAGGACTGTGACCCACTGCCCCATGCATTTGCTTAGAAAAAGTTTTAGAGTTGGATTTATTTTGTACAACTCTAAAACTCTTTCTAGCCACGAATGGGGCACCGCGTCATAGGCCTTCTTATAGTCAATCCAAGCAGCGGAGAGGGCTCCCTTGTTTCGTTTGACTTGTTGGCAAATGGTCGTGTCAATGAGGAGCAGCTCCTTAGTACCACGGGACCCAATCTTACATCCATTCTGAGAGGAGGCCAAAACGTTATTTGCGACAATATGCGCGTTAATTTTTGCTCTCAGAATGGATGTAAGCAGCTTATAGATGGTAGGCAAGCACGTGATGGGTCTGTAGTTCTTTGGTTCCGTGGTACTACCAGACTTATGGAGCAGGAAGGTGACTCCGGTGGTCATGAAACTGGGAAGAGAACCCGTCTCGAGGGCTTCTTGGAATTGTGTTGCCAAACGCTCATGTGAGCATCGAAACCACTTTATCCAGAAGTTGTGCAATCCGTCCGGCCCAGGACTTTTCCAGTTCTGAGCCGTCCGGATAGCACAACCAACGTCTTCGAAGTCTATTGAAACAGACTCCATGGTTTCGATAGACTCACACGCACGCTCGACAACACGCATCCAAGTTCCCTCTGTGTGCTCGACAGGCACCGACCAGATGCTGCGCCAGAAGTTTTTCGTAGCGCTGGCATCCGGTAGCTGCCCATCGCTCACACGTCGACTAGTTCCCTCCCAATTTCTATACACCTTCCTTTGATCACTTTGGAAGTCGCGATTTTGCCGATATCGACTCACACGCTCTCTGTAGCGGCGAATACGGTTTGCCCACGCATAAACTTTCTGCTTCAGATAGTCAATGCGTTCCGTAACATTGGCTAGGTAGTGCTGGGGACTGATACCAGTCCCAGCGAATGCCTGTGTCACGAAACGCATGACTCGGGGACGACTGTTCCCCTGACTGAAGCAGATTAGCTTTGCTATAAGAGTCCTGAATGTGCTGATACGCCGTTCTATTCGCATTTGCCATGCGGGTGCATCTCCGGCGGTTCGCGTTGTACGGTCAGTGTCTGGAAACTTGACACGTGCAACGCGACACGCCGCGATAGCACCACAGTAGAGAATAGAATGGGTATCAGTCAAATCTTTGCTAGTACCTAGGTAGGGCACTAGCAAAGTATTCAGGGCTCCCATCAAAGCTAAATTCCGTTTATGGGTGGGTAAACGTGGTAAGCGCGGCCTAGAGTTGGGTGTGAGTCGATATTGGAATATCGCGTCTTCCAAAGCACTCCTCAGTTGCCCTCTTACCTGGTCAGATACATTACTACTCGCCGAGTCTTCCTCCTCGATGTCGGGGTCGGCCGGCGCCGCAAGTGTCGCCACTGACGCTGGC
Source organism: Ectropis crepuscularia (assembly GCA_963693475.1). Classification (NCBI taxonomy): domain Eukaryota; kingdom Metazoa; phylum Arthropoda; class Insecta; order Lepidoptera; family Geometridae; genus Ectropis; species Ectropis crepuscularia. The sequence goes on from OY856339.1 coordinate 9,419,094, forward strand.
ACTGAGGCCAGTGTCAGAGTCGACGATGCGGCGGGCGGATCCCGGGACAAGGCAGAAGCTGGGCGAGTATGTTGTTCCTCCAGGCGTAGCCGATCAAGTGTCGAGTCATCCAGCAGCTTGCACCGGCGAATGGCTCGAACTTGATCTGAAAGTCGTTGTGCGGATACGGCGACGGTTGGTTCAAGGGCCTGAAACAGAAGTAACATCCTGGCACAGTACGCGGTCAGGTTAGTTCCTCCTTCTGTAGCCCCGTAATAGGCGCGCATGCAGTTCTCGTTGATTTCTCGAGTCCATCTCATGCGACGCACTACACCACCGGTAGCGGGGGCCGGGCGCGAGGCAGGTTGTCTCACAGGCCCCAAGCGTGCCGGCAGCGGCGGACGGCCACGTCGTCCAGGTCTTGTTGGCGGCGGGGTCCGCACCGCATCCTCGTCACTTGTCGAAGTAGTTGTGTCGCGGGGAGTCAAAAAGACTTCGTCCTCCGACGACGAATCCGGTGGTGACGGGACACGGGTTGGTGACGGTTGTGCGTTTGTATCCGCTGCGTTTCTTGTTCTTGACCGTGTTAACATAATTCCATATTATTTTCTATTGTATTTTCCTTTTCATAATTTTGATGACTTCGGATTGTGACACTGTTGTCAAAATGCATTTTGTATATTTTCACTATGAAGATGTAGGTTTTATGTTTTGATTTATAGATGTTGCGTATTATTGAAATTTTTCTTTTCTGTTATTAATAAATATAAATCACGAAACTGAAGAAAATAGATAAAAATCCTAAAAATTATTATTATTATTATGTATTTCACAAATTGCTCAAATATGTATTTATACAGCTACCTATACAATTAAATGAATGTATTAATCTCGTACGTACAAATCCAAGCGTGAAATATTTTTTGAAATCGGTCCAGTAGTACTTAAGATTAGCGCGTCCAAACAAATAAGTCTTCAACTTTATAATATTACTACAGATTTATTATTTCACCTGAACGAATTCGGGGCGGCCCGCTAATCCTACTAATAGTAATATAAAGTGTCAAAGTTTGGATTTTTGTTGCACCATCACGTCGAAACGGCTTAACGGATCAGGTTGAAATTTGGAACACAGATTATCATCTGGAATGGCACATAGGCTTCTTTTTATCGCAAGAAATTATCGGGAACGGAAACTAGAGTAAAACCACAGCTGCTAGTAAAATATTTGAAAAAAAAGTGCTAGGAAAATATTTTAAAAAAAGTGCTAATAACCCGGATGTAGTTGCGGGTGCTGCGGATGAGGAAGCCCCTGAAGCGGTGCCACGCCCAACATGCCCGGGTGGTGCTGAAACAGAGGATACCTGCTATTAGCATACTTGTGAGGTACTATACAGAAGAAGACACATTAAACAATATTATGTTAGTTCTATGATTGGCAATCAACTTTGGATAAAACTGTATAGTTGCAGTTTAGAATACAAGGTTACAATGAACAATTGTACTGAGCTGAAAGCACAGTGAAAGTTCACAATGAAAATATCTGTGTGACACTGATATTTTGTTAGCATGTCATATTAACCTTGTCACTCTAATTACTAAAAATAATTGGAAATCATAGGGAATGTATAATGATAGAAGTAAAAACTTATAACATAGTATTTTAGTTAATACTTCCAAATTTCGCTCAATACGTTATCTGTATAGCAACAGATACACCACTATTCAATGACACAAACTCGCAAGATTTCACCCACCCAAAAAGCATTTAACGCGCACTTACCGTTCCACTGCTCTGCCACCATGAACCCCAGACTTTCGTTATTTTAACAAATCTGAAAGTCTGTCAGCGCATGCTCCCAACATCTAGGTAAGACGATACCCCAGTATGAAGTTTGGGTCATCCTGACTTTGGAAGATAAACAGTACTTACTAAAGGTGTGTGCAATACTGCTAGTGCGTGGGGCGGCAGCAGCGGGAAGGGCGGCGCGTCTCCGTTCAATAGTAATTAGAAGCGAGGTTACCTGCGGGTGCGAGAGGTGCTGCAGATGGTGCAGCGGCGGCTGGTGCGGCAGCGCGTGGGGCGGCAGCAGCGGGAAGGGCGGCGCGTCTCCGTTCAATAGTAATTAGAAGCGAGGTTACCTGCGGGTGCGAGAGGTGCTGCAGATGGTGCAGCGGCGGCTGGTGCGGCAGAGCGTGGGGCGGCAGGGAAGGGCGGCGCGTCTCCGTTCAATAGTAATTAGAAGCGAGGTTACCTGCGGGTGCGAGAGGTGCTGCAGATGGTGCAGCGGCGGCTGGTGCGGCAGAGCGTGGGGCGGCAGGGAAGGGCGGCGCGTCTCCGTTCAATAGTAATTAGAAGCGAGGTTACCTGCGGGTGCGAGAGGTGCTGCAGATGGTGCAGCGGCGGCTGGTGCGGCAGAGCGTGGGGCGGCAGCAGCGGGAAGGGCGGCGCGTCTCCGTTGCGCATCACCCCGCCGTCCTCCTCCGCCGGCGAGGGCTGCCGCGAGCCCGGCGTGCGGCTGGAAACGAACAACTCACATTACTATTTTATACTCTGAACAAACTAGCTCTATATATTCAACTGGGGTAGCTTTGACAGAACAGTAGGATATTTTTTTAGTTTTACTGTAATTAATTAATGAATGAGATTAATCATTTTAATACACAACATTACACAATAATAAACAGACTTCAGAATCTTGCGGTTTTCTGATTTTTTTGTACTCAAAACACTCAAAAGTGTAAATAGATTAATGTATTTATTTATTACATGGCCATCCACTTATTTATCTATTTGAAGTCTGTGCCAGCCAAGTCAAATAGTGGATAGATACTACATATTTATATAGTAAGTTGGCAGATACTTTTATGTAGTATCTACCTATACTACCCGTTAGACTTGGTTGGCACATAAAATGGTTGTTGAATTGATGACTTACTTCTTTTTGGAAGTCAGTTATAAAAAGAGTTTACACAATCAATGCTCTCGGGTTGGTTTTCACAATATATTTATCATCAAATAAATTAAGTTATAGATTGTTTTTTGTTGTAACGAATGTTACAACAAAAAACAATCTATAACTTAATATTTTTTTCAATTTGGTTGGTTTGCAATCACAGCTATCTATAACGAAGAAATATTTTAAAATTTAGACTTCAACAAATCTGTAACCTAACCGTGTAATTGTTTTAAAAATAAATTTTGAGGTGCAGAAATTTCTAATAAGAGAAGAGAAATTTTGAAAGAAATATGTATACCTGAGGTCATAAATGGGGCATTTCACGCCAAGCGGACAACCAAAAAAATATAAGGTCGTGAATTTTGTTTATATTCTGGTCAGTTATACTTCTAGTAGGCGTGGGTGTGTAGGCACAATTTTTTTTTTCGTGCGTTGCTTTTATGCCGAGTTATGAGCTTTTAAAAATTTACTAAAAATTAAATTGTTAATTTTTGTATGCTTCTTATTTGTATCAATTTATTATTTAAAAAATAAAAAAGTATTGTTTCTGATAGTTAAAAAGTTGTACTTTTTAATTATTTTGTCGAATTCGAAATTTGAATTTTTTTGCGTATTATGAACCGGAAGTGAACATTTCAAATCTATTTTTGAGTAACTTGGACAGATATTTTTTTAAATGTTTTGTTCTTGAATTAAAGCTCTAAATGTACTTAATCTTCACAAAAAATATTAGAACGTGATCTGTAATAGTTTTCGAATTAGAGCAAAAAGAATACATACACATCGCACATCGCTATGAACACGTTCAAAGCCATCGGGTTTATGCGCTAAGATGCTAAAAAACTATGCTATAAATATTTTATTCCTTCATTATGACACGCGAAACTATAGAAATAAACGATTTTTTTTAAAGGCAATATAATCAACGATATAAAATCCGAAATTTTATTTTTTACGTTTTGTAAACCGGAAGTGAACATTTCAAATCCGTTTTTGAGTAACATTTTTCTTCTAATATTTTATCCTTTATTTAGAGCTTTAAATGTAGTATATTTTTTACAAAAAAAAAATTAAAACGTGATCGGTAAATAGTTAACATTAGATTTTTTTTTTTATTATTAGACTATCATTCTTCGTTGCTATTTATCACTTTTTACACGTGTACGTGTACGTACGTGTATAGCGATAGGTCTTCAAAAATGATGTTAAGGTTTCTAAAATTATTTTCCTCTACACTGAATAGTTTGCGCGAGAGACACTTCCAAAGTGGTAAAATGTGTGCCCCCCCCCCCCCCTCTAACTTCTAAAGTAAGAGAATGAAAAAACTAAAAAAAATATATGATGTACATTACCATCAAAACTACCAACGAAAATTAGTTTGAACTCGATCTGATGAGTAGTTTTTTTTTAGTACGTCATAAATAAATACACTATTATTAAAACTTCGATCAAAGTTACAACGAACTACAAGAACTATGTGTAGGTACTATGTATATTATGTCACTTGCTGCAACGGAACCCTTCATGGGCGAGTCCAACTCGCACTTGGCTACTTTATTATTTCTCAGTTTCAGGAGTAACTGGATAAATCTGGTACCTACTCAGCGTTAAAACATGTCATTGCTAGATAACGTACATTAGACCTACATAATGCCAACAATAGATATACAAGAACTGACACCATATACAAAAACCTGTGTTTTTCCAAAAAAAACTAATTTCTAATTAGGTAAAATCACACTTTATTTTAGCTTTGGTTTAAGCCCAAGATAGGTACAATATGTTATACCAGAACAACATAGTGATTATACATCATCACCATATTGAAATCTATCAAACCGTTTTATCGAAAGGTCAGAAGTTGGATCAACGACATTTGAGTTCGTTTCATGTGGAGGGAAAACGTATATTTAAAAGAAAATATACGTGGTGTACACTGTACATACTACTAGCCTTATCAACTATGAATCATTTTTTATGACTACATTGATACGAAGGTTGCGCGTCTGTCTGTTGCTAGTCTAGAATCGTACAAATCTATGGCGGTACATGGCGACAAAATATACTTTAAAACAGTATCTCAACTCCTATGAGAATGTTTACTGTTTAGACTCCAACAGTAAATTGTTTTATTTTAAATCTGTTTACAAGGCAATTTTAAGATAAGACAGGCAGGGGTCTCAGAACAGCTGTCATGATGAGTCATTTAACGATTAGTCGTGTATGAAAGATAAGAAACATCGGCCAGATATTTCTGTCTATAAAATTAATAAATAGGTATTTTGTGAAATGGCTAGCTTTCGTATTTACAGATTTTTTGTCTGCGTACGCGTAGTTACGTTTTCAGTTACAAATATTTGTTCTAAGCAAACGTTCTGAGCTCCAAAGTTCGTGCCTCGTCGTAGTCTCGATTACTTGTGAACAAATTAATAATAATAATTAATAATCCAACTAAGCACCGATTTAGAACGCAAAAATAAGTACGGAGGTACATTTCTATCCGTTTTGAAACCTACTCAGTCACTCATAGATTTCAAAGATTTTAAGTCCATCAATACACGTTTTATCCAACCGCATCTTATAACTTTCAGTATTAACATTAGAAAGAAATCTAATTTTAATTCGATACAATTTTATTACAGACTGCACCTAGCAAAGGTTAACCGCGCGAAGGGGTGCAATTCATGACGAAGTTTAGTTATTTCGTGGCGAGCGTACTGAGCATAGACGGTGTAGTAGAAAGGTCGCGGTTTAGAGCAGGCGAATGGCATTGACAGAGGCCATGATCCGCGCGGTTATTGCCCGCGAGGCACCCGGCCGCCACCGGCAGCGCCACCGGCACCGGGTGACCTTCGCGACCATCTCGCGACGATATTCAGAGCATTACGTATTCCTTTATTGCGCCAAATAATTACTCATGTGGCGATGTAAAATTGTTGCGAAACCATTTTAGCAATCACTGATTTTAATAATATTCCATTCGAAGCAAGGTTTATTTCTAAATTTAACTGTTCCAGACAAACATTCCTCAGCATCTATCCATATCAGTTTACTTCAGTACATAGACCGTAGACATTGGCCCTAAATGCTGCCTAGACCACATCACACAGAACAATCCTCATCTTTACGTTTCCAACCAATGACTGTTCGTGTGCCGTCACTTCATAGCTTTAGGATATCCTACGCTTCGTAGCCCGATGCGTGGAAACTATACTGTATGTTTCTCCATGAAGTCAAATTCGGGACGTTGTTTTTCATCAGAGAATAAAGGTTACCGATATAGCTCGACGCATTACGAAGCAGAAGTGGTAAAAGACCAGTCATATCGGTAGCAGACACGACGACGTTCCGATTTCCGATATGACGAAACGTTAGGCCAGACGTGCACTGGAGATATTAAATACAAACATTCAAAGCTACAGCTTGTTTTCATTATTTTTGTACTGTGCAAAACTTAACGTAATTACTAAAGATCTCATTAGACCTTTTTTTCAAAATTGTATCACTTGTCAGAACAAAATAATGTATGTTTCACCATGACAAAATATGATAAATATAACATTGATGAAATAAAGACGTATAGATGCAACAGACTGCACCCTGTCGCGTTATGTGCGACGGGCCTTGTAAATAGTACTAAAATAATGTAGTTTTGCAATGCGTTACGAAGTAACTGCCATCTCGACCTACCCAGACCGCCTCATTGCTAAACATCAAGTTGCAAGTCATGTTAATGTAAGCGACTTGTTTAAGGGTATTTTTTTAAAGATGATTATTTATTTTAAAAAAAATTAAAATTTAATTTTAATTTTTAAGAGCCAGAGATTTCATCAAACACACTGCTGTACCTACACCTTAAAGCAAATTGCTCCGGAACGTCAGCATTGTGGTATATTTCTTCAGTCACAATAAAATTAATCTAGGTACGTAATTAAACTACGGTCGGGAGTACCGATTATCAATCTGCTATTGCTTCTATGAGTAAAAACTGTCGCGCCCCATGTATCACGCAAGTGATGATAATATATGCTTGGCTAATGTCGGCCACGGCGACTTGAAGCGTTTTGCTTAAAATTAATTACCATAATTTGAAGGTATATCTACACCTTCACAAGGTACACAAATATAGACGCTGAATTCATAGTTAAGCTTTTCTTCTCCAGCCCCTGCCTGCTGCCTTTTGTATATCGTCACACAATCGAGCTTCAGAGCGTCCCTTCGCTACATTTGTCTATTCGAGATCTCGACTCTAGGACGTCTACCCCAACGGTTATCAGTCCTACGACAGATATGCCCAGAGGATAGGGCTGAGTGGCGTACTATGGGAAAGGCCTATGTCCAGCAGTGGACTATAATAGGCTGATGATGATGATGATGATTAATAGTTCGCTGGAGTAATAATACTTATGGGTTGCAGATCGCGCCGGAGTCATCAAGCTGCTTGCTAAGCTAATTTATTATGACATACTGTTTCAGTCTCTTGACCTTTCTTATCTACCAGTATTGTTGCAGCCTGTGTTGGCGTGAGTGAACTTCTGGTAACACTTGATGTAGCTAACAAGAGGATCAAACAAAGGATTGGAAACTATCTGCCTTACTAATTAAATTAAAGTACTCACTTGAAAGCTTTGTCGTCGTCCTGTCCGTTGTGGAGGCCGTTGGGCATCGCCGCGTGGTCGTGAAGCTCGTGCAAGTCCTTGTCGAAGGGCGAGCCGGCCTTGTCGTCGGCGCGCTCTTCCAGCACCATGCCGCGCAGGCCGGCCACCACGCCGGCGACCTTCTCGCCGCCCGCGCCTACGCCGCCGCCGCCTACACACGAAGCGTATTAAAACAATGGTGAAAATGGGTGGACGTTAGCTTCCAGTTTGCGTCAAACTTAGAAACATCACACCCCCTTTTTGATAACACTCTACAAATCGCTGGCGTCACCACGACTAACCTAGTCTATCACACTGCACGAAGCACGAAAATTATAACGTTTTCTATATTCAATTTAAGGCATTCCATTTTAATGCATTTTATTTATTCTCTTCTTTATACTGTAATAATACTGCATAATGCATAGTTCAGATAATTAAGTTTTCACTTTTCCCGTGTGGTCTTAAGCATGCACATTTTTTTTTCACACAAGTAACGAGATGAGCAGGTTGCAGGCATGTTGCTCACCATCAGGCACATATAACAGCACAGTTACACACAGCTATTGGAACTTCGACACATCTTTGAGTCCAAAATACCCCAATGTCTAAAGACAAAAGTCTTTAACCAGTGCATGTTGCCAGTGATGGCTTATGGAACTGAGACGTGGTCCTTAACTGTGGGCCTCATAACAAAGCTCAAAGTCACACAGCGAGCTATGGAGAGAGCTATGCTCGGAGTCTCTTTGCGCGACAGAATCCGTAATGAAGATATTCGCAAAAGAACTAAAGTGGCCGACATAGCTCAACGAGTAAGCAAGCTGAAGTGGCAATGGGCAGGCCACATCGCTCGAAGAACTGACAACCGATGGGGAAGAAAGGTTCTCGAGTGGCGACCACGAACCGGAAGACGCAGTGTTGGACGGCCTCCCACTAGATGGACAGATGACCTCACAAAGTTCGCTGGAAACCGCTGGTTGCAGGTTGCGCGGGACCGTTCGTTGTGGAAATCTAGGGGGGAGGCCTTTGTTCAGCAGTGGACGTCTTGCGGCTGATGATGATGATGATGATTGGAACATCAAGTCCTATTCATTACCTAGCACTGCATTGCGCTCGTCACCATCGTCACCAAGAGATGTGTTATATCTACACCCAGCAATTTTTGTAGTGAAAACTTCTTTTGGCGCGCCTAGACAGATTTTTCGTGGGGTGTGAATTGAATTCTAGCGTCACGCTTGGGTATGATAAGAAATCTTCGGGTAAACTCGGGATCATGGCCATTGGCTATCTAGAAATGCGTCAGCCAATGGTAAATCCCAAAAGGGCGTAGCCTGGTCATCATGGCATGGCCATCTAGAAATGCGTGAGCCAATGGGAAATGCTAACGCATTTCTAGATGGCCATGCCGTGATGGCCAGTCCACGTCATCCAGTTACACCCGTGTAGTTTCCAAAGTAAGCTATCAAATTCTGAGTTATAAGTTTTCACTTCTATCGGCAGTTCCTATGACTGCCAATTTTTTTCTGCAAACTTTAGCCTTCAAACCGGAACACAGTGAATAATAGTGTAAGCTCTCGGCGAGCTATATAATAGAGCGCTGAATAATAGTGTAAGTACCTGTGGGCGAGCCGCCGAGCACGTACTCGACCATCTTGACGCCGAGGCCGGCGGTGTCGCGCGGCGACAGGATGCTGCCCGCGTCGCCGCCGGGGAACGCCACGCCGCGCCGCGTGCCCATCATCGGCACGCCCACGTTGTGCTCCACGGCTGCAACACGCGTGTAGCTAACTATCCCAACCCTTCTCTCAACTTTTCGAGACAACCTACAGATGGCCATCAGGGACAGAAATGCGGCCGTAGTGTGGAGGATCTGGGCCGGGAGGAGGCGGCTCAGGCAAATGACGATGTCGAGTCGATTACTAGCTGAGTCGCACCGGTAGTGATCGACTCAACAGACGTGCACTAGAATTAGGTTTAAAATGATCCCAATTCTTCCCTATCTTCCTCTTCTTCTCTTAATCCAAGAAATATGTAAAAATAAAATAAATAATTAAAACAAAACCCGACTAACAAACAACAGATAAGTTAAACATTACAAAGACCGAAACAATATTGACAAAATAAAGTATGTACTAAAACATTACTACATTATAAGCTGAAAGTCTAAGTTATAGTACATTATGATATAAGTGCGGTAAGTTGATAATTACAGCCGAGGCTTTATTGCTAGATCGAGCCGAAGGCGAGGGCTATAATTTAGCAGAGGCTGTAATTATCAAAGCGCACGTATGTCATACGACGTTTTATAACATATTTGCGAGGAAATAAACAAAACTAAACTCAATTTTAAGTCAATATTTCCTAATAAATGTCTCACTCAGTCTCCCGCTCTTACCCATAGGACATAGTTGAGTTTAGGGGATGATTGCCCCCTTAGATTGGTCTATCTTATTGTAAAAAGCATCAAAATAGTTGTCTGACGAACATATTTACAAATGGAGCATGAGAATTTAGGTGAAGTTAAATTATTATTTTGGAGTTGTTAAGCAAAACGGCTGACGGAAAGTGTCTGGAAGTATTGGGACCTTGTTTTTAAGGATGTTGCCTACAACATATATGTGAAAATCACTTATTAGAAAATACGTGAAGTAAGTAATGTTTGTATGTACCTTCATTACCCCATATCTCAAAACTGGGCGTCTAAGCAAGTTAGCGAGTAAGCATGTATAAGTGCGGTAAGTTGATAATTACAGCCGAGGCTTTATTGCTAGCTCGAGCCAAAGGCGAGAGCTATAATTTAGCAGAGGCTGTAATTATCAAAGCGCACGTATGTCATACGACGTTTTATAACATATTTGCGAGGAAATAAACAAAACTCTGACGACATTTCAAATAAAAACAATACAGCGAAAAAAAAAGGCGCGGAATAATATTTACTTGATCACAGATCACAACACAGAAGTAAGTAATCACTATGGATCACAGATTAGCAATGCGCGCGCATCGGCGCCTTTTTTTTAAGCAACGGCACAGAACCAACCGATATGTCATTAGTAATAAAGTAAATTAATATTTTTGTGTTTTGTTACAGTAAAATTAAAGTAAAAGAAAAATTAAAGTAATTTAGGGTCAACATTAATTAAATTAACGAATTAAATAATTCTTTATTATATTTGACCTCTCAAAGGTAATTTTATTCATATAATGTTGACCACACTTTTTTGACATAAAAACTCTTTACTAAGATTTAAAAAGGTACCGTTCGTTTTAGACGGAGCATATCTCTCTACCTAGTCTGTGGACGGAGCATTTTGAAACCGTGCGTTTTACATTACACATTACAGCACAAGTACGTAATAAGATACATTACGATACAGAAATTGGTCCAATAAGAGGCCCTTTACGAGCAAATATGTTATAAAATAAATTATATATTTGAATTAAAATGCTTATAATTATTACAAATGGCATTTAACTACACAACATATGTACATATTTGTAATGCTCTTTAAATTCCCTTTTTTTTTTTACTTTTATTGGTTTACACTTGACCGCCATCTCACCTGATGTTAAGCGACGATGCGGTCTACGATGGAGCGTGTTTACCTAGAAAAAACCGATTCACTCTCGATTTGAAGACACAAAGATTATAACTAACGGGAAATACCCACTAAGGCAACGTATTCCACAGTCTTGACGTTCTTATCACAAAAGTAGAGTCAAATCTCTTCGTTCGTGTTTTTGGAACATCAACCATAAAACGATGTCGCTTTTTCGAGCTGCGAGCATTCCGATAGAAAAAAGGGCAAGGTGGTATCAGATCGTGCAAATCAGTCGCACACTCTCCGAAGTGTATCCGATAAAAAACCGATAAGCTAGCAATTTTTCGGCGATGTTCAAGACTTTGCAGTCTTTTTCGCACGAGGGTATCATTGCCTATGAGCCTTTTGGCACGTCACTCGATCGACTCCAGAGCCTCCAGCTGATACTTAGCCGATCCATCCCAAAGGTGCGAACAGTACATACAGGAGCGAATCTGTGCTTGGTACAACGTGAGCAACTGCTCAGACTTGAAGTACCTTCGCACCTTAGAGAGGACACCCAGTTTTTTGGCAGCAGTTTTTTTATTTTGATACCCTACTCGATATGCTAGATAAAAAAAATATTTTCAACTACCTACTTACAATTTTGCGTCAAAAATCGGCTATGTGGATTTTTTTATTTAAGACCTATCTAAGGACACTTGGGTAATTGAGACAAATCTAATGATATCTGAATCGTCCAAATCCATCCAGCCGTTTTGAAGATACGTGGGAATAAAGAAATTTACAAACATACAAGATAAACGCGAAAAGCGCGAAAAACATAACCCTTCTTTCAGTCGGGTAAAAATAGAGAACTTTTCGAGATCAGAGTAAATAGATACATTCTAGGTTAGCGTGTGTCATCTTCAGCGCACCGTCGCTTACCATCAGGCGAGGTGGTGGTCAAATGCAGACTTATGCGAAAAAACCTAGCATGCGGCATGCGAGTAGCGACGCGCGATTACATCTAGTTATAATTTGCTAAAAAAATGCGCTATTTTTTAAGTCGTGTAATAAACAGCCCGTGGAAATAATAGGGGTCATGAATTTTCCATAAATTCGTAGGTACATGTTATCATTTTTTTGTCGCCTTCACATGATATTACAGACTGTTTTAAGGATAGAAAACCCTCTGCAAGGTTCTAAAGTTGTTTGAGTTGTACAATTGAAATAGTGTAAATAGAAATAAATAAATAACCCAAGCTGATAAGTTATTTTCAAGGTCATGAGATGGTGAAATCCTATCTCAGGACAAGTTTAGTGTTTTCTACTTTTATTTCTAGACAATCTACATTAAAATTTTGGGAAATAGACAGCTTAATTACCCTATTATATAACTGAGATGATACAGTTCTAGATAACCATATTTAATTGAATTCGAATGCAATTGTACTAACCTTGTGCCGACCATGTAGGATCACGCCACATTTGCTCAGGATTTAGTTGCAACGGAGGTAAGTGCGGAGGTCCCTTACTGTCACCACCCGCGCCTGGCCCTTTGTCCCATAGTTTCTTAGCTGCAGGCGCAATCTATAAACAATTGGGAGAGAGATTTATAGATATACCTAACGGACCCAGCTGACGTTGTCCTGCACAGAGAAGCAACACCATATTACATGGGTCAAATGAACTACCAGGAGACCTATGTAGGATGATAGAAGGGTATAAAATAATAAGATTCAGCACTATGCCGTCACTTGTAAGCTGTCCAACTGAGTGCAGTTGAAGAGGGAAAACAAATTACAAACTATGTTTATTTTTATTTTTTATTGTTTCAATACCTCTTCTAATCAATTATTTCGCAATGCCGTACAAAAATCATGTGACAAGGAGAAATGATCGAGGATTGCAACCCTCCTCTTCAACTGCACTCAGTTGGACAGCGTACAAGTGACGGCCTAGTGCTGAATCTTATTACTTTATTCCCTTCTATCATCATAGGTCTCCTGGTGGTTCATTTGACCCAATAATTTTGTTCACGGGCCTGTTTGTAGTCTACTACTAATGATGGAGTCATCATTTTTGGACAACTTGTGGTTTACGATGATCTCTGTCTAAATTAACAGTTTATCAAATCCAATTTGGTGACATACCAACCACACTTCCTACTAATTTTATTGTTTTCTAAACCATCTAGGAACCAATGAAATACACACACAAAGATTCATCCAAATCCAGCAGTTTAGTAACTTTGTGACCAATACACACACAAAAGTATTAAATTAAAACAATATTAGATGGTGCATAAGATAAGTCTACAATATTTAATTTATTTATAGTTAACTTTAGTTAGTCCAATAGGCTTGTACTACAATATGTACATCAAATCACTTATCAATTATCTATTTTATCAATATATATAAAAGCTAAAGGTCACTCATCAAGGAATCTCAGAAACTACAAATGCTAGGAATCTGAAATTTTGTATAGAGGTCTTTTTTAGCACGTAGGCGCTCGCTAAGACGGGGTTTTGCGAAATTCAACCCCTAAAAGGGTGAAACAAGGGATAAACGGTTTTATGAAAATTGGTCATTTTCAAAGTTATCAAATTTTGTATCTAGACACTTGTCACGAAGCAGTGAAATGTTTGTTCTATCAATTTTGTAATTTCGAACTGTACGGGGGTGAAAATGGGGGATGACTGTCAATATGGAAGTTCCCAACCGTTGAAGATAAAACCATGAAACTCTGAATATAGACACTTGACACGAAGCAAACAAATGTTTGTTCTATCAATTTCGTAATTTCGAACTGTACGGGGGTGAAATTGGGGTTGAAATGGGGGATAAATGTCAACATGGAAGATCCCAATCGTTGAAGATAAAACCATGAAACTCTGAATATAGACACATCACACGAAGGAAACGAATATTTGTTCTAGCAATTTTGTAATTTTTATGTATAGGGATGAAAATGGGATTGACATGGGGGATGACAGTATACATGGAAGCTTCCAATTGTTGAAAATTAAACCATGAAACTCTGTAGGCACTTGACACGAAGCAAATAAATGTTTGTTCTAGCGATTTTGTAATTTCGAACTGTACGGGGATGAAATGGAGGATGAATGGGATGAAATGGGGGATGAATGGGATGAAATGGGGGATGAATGGGATGAAATGGGGGATGAATGACAATAAATATGGAAGTTCTCAATTGTTGAATATAAAACTATGTAACTCTTTATACAAGGTGTTGCAAAAAGGTGCAACAATATTTATGGTAGTTCATCTACATTAAGTTTTGAATCATGTATGTAAAAATTAGGCTAGAAAACTCAAAAATTTTTTCCAAAAAAAATAATAATTTTTTTGGTTGTTATTTCATTTGACATACCCCTAATGGCCAGATCTCCGCACCGATTTTTGTACGACGTCGCGGCGTCGGTGGCAAGGTCGTTTGTCTGCTGTACAAGCTTTAGGGTTGAAGCTGGTGATTTGGTGGGAATTTTACGTCAAACTTTGACTCGAATTATCTCGTGATCTACCGTGCTGAGGGGAAAGAGACCTTGGGTGATGAAGTCTACATCAGTGTTAGAATGGACTGTTAAAATATTGTTGGGGGTAAATCCAACACGTTGTATAGGCACTTGGCACGAAGCGAATAAATGTTTGTTCTAGCAATTTTGTAATTTCGAACAGTATAGGCATGAAATTGGAGTTGAAATTGGGGACGCATGTCTCTTACGCTTTGACACCTGAACAACTGAACCGATTTTGAAGAAATTGTATTATTATAACCTGTTTTTAGTAACCGTAAATGTGTCTGGGTATAAAAACAAGTGCTGCCTGAGTTACTTTAGTATTTATTTCGCGCGGACGAAGTCGCGGGTAACAGCTAGTCCTACTCATATATGGATGGATGTTTGGATATTTGGATGTTTGTTGCTCAATCACGTTGTAATGTATGAACTGATTGGGCCGAAATTTGGAACATAGGTACCTTATAGTCTAGAAGAACACATAGGCTACTTTTTATCCAGGAAAAATAACGGTAACGGGGACTACGCGTGACACCATGAAGACTACAGACATGGTGCCCCGGCCGACTAAAACCCCTATAGCTTTCTCCTGCATGGCCAGGGGTCAGAGTCGCAGGGCCACTTTTCGCACTCCCATCAACGACCCTGACCCACTTGCCACCGTCCTCGCGGGGGGCGTCAGTACCCCCATTTTCTGGTGCTGGACGGCTCTACATGTCCGACGCCGCAGACCCTCCTGTGGAGACGGGATGCGAGCCCAGAGTGGCAACTCTCCAAGCTCGCCCCCGTTTCCGCTTCCGCCTCAGTGGTGGCCTCAGCGCTCCTTCTCGCTCTTCTAACTCCCACGGCCTCTCACTGTCGAGCATCTTGGCAAAGATGGTCGGCAGCAAGAGGTCCGTCAGAGTCCGTCTTCAGCACCGCGGCTACGGATAGCCGCGTTTCCCCGCCTCTGTGCCTTGTCTTTTCACTGAGGTCTCTGGTAATCAGAGGGCTCGTGGAGGACCCTCTTCTGGAAGACTTTTACTTGGCCGATATATCAGCCGAGTTACCTTCCCAAGTCTTCCAGCTCCTCTCCCCAACCTCTACATGCACTGCTCAAGGGGTAAGGAGCGCGTGTAGTAGTTCCCAGCCCCAGTCGGGATTCGCCATTACACAACAAGATGCCAAGGCATGTTGTTGTGTGATGCCCAGGGTGTACACCACGTGGAGGTTCATGAACCATACACCCTGTACATTTGTCCACTAAGTTTACATTACCACGACAACCATTTGGCTTTCAAAATCAAATGGGCCAAACTCCTGGCTTATGAATAAATAAATAAATAAAATAAGTAAATGATTTACACATTTGTATTGTGTACTTGAACTTTTAAGTTACTTTCCTGCAAAACTCTTTTTCAATCGCCGTTTATACAGAAAAAAATCATGTGGATGTAAAGTAAAAAATGCCACGCATCTCTGTTGCTATGAAACGTTTCCTTTGGTAACAGTAGGACTGTTTGTAAAGTCCTGGTGGGAAAATACCACAGTTTTGCCATATATTCTACTGCCATGCAGCAATATGCAAACAGCCCTGTGTTCTTTAATAAATTAAGTACCTGGGTGACCGAGCTTTGCACGGTTTTAACACTGAGTATAAAGGGACCCAGTAATAGATTTTCTTAAAAAAAACTAAGAAAAATGAACTTGAAAAAAAAGAGAAGCCACCTGGATTTGATCCCGGGGTCTACTGCTTCATGACCGCCCATCTTATCAACTGAGCTATTATACTGCCGCGTATTATAGTATTACGAAATTTACCGTTGCATTCTAATGTTAATGTAACAGTTTTTCATTGTCTAAAAAACACACATAAAATGGTTTTAAAAAAATTAAACCTAGTTATATCAATTTATCTTCCCCGACACCCCCTGCATACATAATTTCATGAAAATCATTTGAGCCGTCTCTGAGATTCATGTTCTATATATATTTACAAGAATTGCTCGTTTAAAGGTATATGATAACTTAATGCCAATTTACAGGGCAAAAATACAAATCACCTTAAATCTCTGGGTGTCAATTACAGTGCTAGGCAGTCATTTAGTTTCTTCATATTCAAATTATTATGTGTATGCAGTTTTAGGGGGATTTGGGGGGAGGTGTTTTGCTTATCTTGAAATGCATGGATTGCTTGTCACATCACTCCATAAGGTATTTAATAAACCTTTTCTTTTAGGAACTGTGACCATAAGACCTATCTGTTAAAATTTAACCAGTTGTTGTTTTTGAGTTTAATCTGTACTCAACACAAAAAAAATAGATTATCAATAGCTTTATTATCTCCAGACCATATCATGATGTGCTCATTGAGACGAACTTCTTAGAATTCCATGGATTCACCGTGCGGGTGCCGGGCCCATCGTGTGGCAGAGAGAGAAATCTCGAATAGACCCCAAGACTTGTGACTCGGGCGTAGGTTTAAAAGGGGCCCCTTTTGGTGACGTACGTCAACACTCACCTTCACTACTCGTATTTCTCTCCCTGTCCAGCCAAATCCGATATGATTCTACTAGTGCAGCTGTAGATACTCGTTCTAGTATAGTACTGCAGTTCTGGACAAGCCAAGGTCTTTCAGCAGGTTATAGAGAGATTTTGCTGGTATACCTCTCGCTCCTACTTCTACAGCGTATAAATTAACTACATAGGCATTTTTTGTTAATTCGTTTTGAAGGTCGTAATACTTATTTTGTTTCATCGCGTGGTCTTTAGGTATATTAGTTTCCCACGGTACGGTAAGTTCTACAAGGACTATATGCGTTTCGTAGCCCTAGAAAAAAGGAAAATGTCCGGTCTGGAGTCTGGATGACGAAACACCTACATCCTCTGGGATTTTGTAGTGCTTTTCATACGTGTCCATTAAAATAGTCCAATCAGGTGCTGAACCCAGGAATATGTTAGTTTGATATGTAGTGTATTTTCATTAATAAATATTTTTTCTCTTTCATACTACAAATATATTGGGAGTCTCCAATGCTCTGCTCCCCCAGCCAGTTGTGACTTCAGTGGAGTTGACACGAGTAAGACGAAGAAGATGGGACCATGGGGAAGAAGGCTAATATTGCAGTGTGCCACTCGCTCTGTACACAGACTCATTGCAGGGTATCAATGATATCCTGACATTTTTGACATGTAGGATTTTTAGCTGCACCACTCATGATGCCCAGTCAACTCTGACATAATCTGTTCTGTCTGTCCTCAAGTAACAGGCATTCTATATATTATATTTCTCCCTTATCTACTCTAGCACGAAGAGACTAAATCAGGTCTCCAGGTCAGAAGCTTCAGAGAAGGGACACCCAGTTCTTCCAAAAAGGGATGCACAGAATGTAAGGCAGAGTGGGTTATTGTATAACCATTACTAACCCTATCTACTTTATGATTTTCATATACCTAACCTTTAGTTAAATTGGGAACATTTAGTTTTATCATAATAAATCTTTGATTATTACAAAATTAGCTCAACTTGATACCTTGCTACATCTTTTATAGAGTTACAGGACACAATTTTAGTAGCTGACATCAGTATTCCCATAAAAATAATAGATGGAATCGACAATACAAGATGATGATGACTATGAATGGTCCATGACAAAAACTCCAAAGGTAAATCAAACTACTAACTAAACATATTAGCCTATTACTCTGCCTGCTACAAAGTCGAATTACAAACATGACCAGATGAATAGAATACTGATCATTCATAATATAACACAGATAAATATTGATCAGTGTAAATAACTTGTGACGAAATATAGATAGATGAATGAATAAAGGCCCCAGTCGCACCGGTGAACAAATTCTGTACCAGAAATGGCGGACGCCGGTGACAAGTAAACAAAACAAAAACGAACCTGTTGCGTGAAAAAATTAAGGAAATGATGGTTTCATGACTTAAAACTAACTCTAATTATAGTGATTTCCCAATTTAACCCAAAAAACTCACCATGTCGGGGCCCATATCCTTAACATCGGTTTCGAAAAAGAAGTCACTCAAAGGTTTCATGCGTACACTCAGTTCAACTCATACAAAAATACGAATGTTTTTCGTTAAAATTTCGAACTTTTGTATAAACTACATAACCTACACAATAAAATATTGAATCACTGCACAATAAACACGCATTTCTAACACAGAAACAGCTTATTTTCGAAGAATTACAACTAGAAAGATCCAAACTTGAACACAATGTTGACTTGTTTCTTCGAACAAAGGACGTACGCCGACCACAGCGCCTGCGTCAAAATTCTACAAACATAGGTATGGGAGTTGGGAGCGTCGCACGGGGTAAAGTTTAAGAACAATTTTAATAGATGGCGCATATTTCAACAAAATGGAGTTCACAGTTACATTCTACGGCATAAAAAAACAACATTCAGTAGCTTTATTTTTCACCAACAGCTTTTACGTTTGTTTATTTTTCTCAGTTCGAAGTTTGAAATTATATCAAGAAGTGCGTTTTATGACCATTTGTTTGATGGGATACATTTTGATTTATCAAAGTCAGAGTCAAAAGGTTCGTTATATTTACTTACTTCATTACGGCGGAAACAGACTTAAATGTAAAAAAAAAACAAATCGTATTAGTATTAGCAAATTGCACAATAGTAATACGTTATTGCTAGCAAAATCTACTAGAAGTATAGAATCGAATTCATGTGAGATGATACTGGAAACTTTTATGGTTTAGTGGTGAACTCCGAATTTTCATAAAGGTGTGTTCACAATGCTTTATTTTTAATTAGTTCTTATTTTTAAGACAGAGGTTGCCGTTGCACTTTTCCTGTTATTTTTATTCAGAGTATAGTTTAATTTTTAGGAAGGTAAAATGGGTGTTTTATTGTTCCGATTTTGATTAATCATGTGCATCCTTGTACAGCTTAAGTTACAGGAATCTGTATAAATATAAAGCTTGATAATTTATTTACACTCATAATATAACATAACATTATTACATATCATATCGTAATATGAGTAAATAAATTTGTAATTTTGATCAAACCATACCATGTACCTATGTACATTATAGGTAACGTCGGTTAATTAGGCTAGCTAGTATAATCTAGCATTACCAGCCAAATATACTAGAAGAATATAATGCGAAATAATAAGAACCGTTGTAATTTAGTGGTAAATTCAAAATTGTGATGAAGGTGTGCCGACTTTGTTCATTTAGATCTTTATTTTAAGTAGAGTAGGTAACCTTTTGCCTGGGCCGTTTTTCAGACTATATATTTATTTGGGGAGGTAAAATGGGTGTAGTTTTATACTTTAGATTTTGATTTATGATGTGAATCCTTGTACATATACTGGTAAATTGCGCTTGATATTTTTTTACGTTTATGTTCAAAATAATTATTTAATAGTACATACACTATTTTTAAAGCAACTGACACGGCAGCTACGCGGGTAAAATCGTCAGGCGCTATTAGTAAAGTCATTTTACTTAATTTATTGTATTTCTACTCTTAATTGCTCGGTTCGAGGCATGACCACTACAAATGTGGGTATAATGTAATGGTAAATCACATTAAAACTTAGTTTGGTACCATAACGGAAAAGTTTGTGTGCCTCATTGTTTTAATTCGGCAATCCGATAAAAAATTAAAATTAATAGTAGATAAGTAGATTAAAAAAATGGTATCTAATAGATCAATAAACATGAAAGACTAAGGAAACTCCAGCGCACAACTCGCAAATAAAAACAACGATAGAATAACATAATTTGGGACAATCATATTCACTTTTAATTACGGAAACCTTACTAAAAAAATCCTCCCACAGTTAACGTATTATGTATGATATGTCATCGTGTACTGAAATGGGTTCTACTCTTAGAGAGTAAAACGATACAATAAAACAAATAAGCTTAGGGAATAGGAATGAGAATAGGATCAACTTGGTCACATAATTAATTACCTATTCAAGATGTAGAACATTATTACTACTGGTGTGCATTCATGGCATGTGTTGCATTGTTGCCTAGCAACACTAACGTTGCGTTATCTATTGAAATGATTTCATCAATACTTGATTTAGAACGACATACTTTTAAATTAAGATGGGTTATAAGACTCAGCTACGTAGCATTATGAAGATATGAAGTCCATTTTGAAACTTATATGAATTAAGATGATCAAAAGTTACTTTTAAGTACGTAACGTAAAGTCTTTTGTATTTTTTTTAGGTTTCTGCTAATTCAAAATCAAATCCATACTTTGGAAAACTTGGATTAGGAGAGTCACGTTAAATTATACTTATATTATACGTCAAATTATACCTCTTTTAAACAACTAAACATAATGCAGAATTATCGAAGTAAAGGGCATCAATTACATTTAAAAAATCTAAAGTTATGGATAGAAGTTGCCGTGACGAGGGTAGCGATTCTGAAACCATTCGGTTGCATCCGACACGGAATTTCATCTCTCGGTCTTTGTCTTATCTGTTTAGCATGACAAAGACCGAGAGATGAGATTCCGTGTCGGATGCAACCAAATGGTTTCAGAATCGCTACCCAGATATTACTTGTCTTTATAGTCTCAAATACACTATAAATATAATAAAATGTATATTGTTAACTTTAGAAGTTATAATATAGAGTTACTGTAAATGAAAATTGTAGATAAATAAATAATAATAAATAAATCATTTGTAAATAAATAAACTTTGGTGGACATTTCACAATCAACAACATCTAGCCCCAAACTAAGCAAAGTTACATGGGAGGTAGAGAACAAATATTTTATATTCGTCACACATATATATCCACTGGATAGGAATCGAACGCACGATCTAAGGATTCGGAGACAGACTACTACCAACTAAGCCACTAGGCCCGGACATAACCGAATTCAAAATAATGCCTTTTGTAGTTGCCGTTGTTGTCGAAATTTTTGAGGTAAAACCCTTTTAGTCGCTATGAGTACTTTTCGATGGTTTTTGTCACTGACTTGTGTTACAGCAGTAACTAAAATTCTTAGTTAGAAATTTCTCTTCTATAGCAAGGCAGTTCATAATACTGCCATTTTTACTCTCAAATAAATTTTATATAAAATCCTACCCTTGGTACCGTAACGTAATCACAGAAAATTGATATCCAATCACGTAATTGGCTAAATCTGACTTTCTGACGCAGAATATTGGGTAAAAAGCCATGCGTAAACACAGAAGTGTGAATAACTTTGGAGATGAAAAATGAATGCAAACTGCACCGAATGCTGCAATACACAAAAAATGTGCGTGCTTAATTAAGACCGCACGGCAGAAGTGGAAACTAAAACAAGAAATAACTATTAAAAACTATTGAATGATTTTAACAATTAAAAATAAAAAATCTACTAGTATTGTATACGCGAAGTTTGTAAGTATGGATGTTTGTTACTCTTTCACGTCGTAACGTATGAACGAATGGGGCTGAAATTTAGAACATAGATAAATTATAGTCTGGAAGAACACATAGTTTATCTTGGAACAAAACAGAAACGACGGGAACTACACGGGGAAAACCGCGGGGCACTGCTTGAGACTACATACTACATATAAATTGAATATAGTACACACAGCGACGCGATAGTGACAGCAGTCGGACAGCAGCAGCTGACTATCTTTATCGTACAAGCACTCTCAGCGGTCCTGAATCCTAAGTTCATCCGAACAAATCTTTCACTTCCGATCGTGACGATGAGCTTCATTCACACCTTACAAAAAACTATCTGTGTGGGGCGCCAAAATAGATTTTCCCTTCAAAAATATTTACTTAATTTAGAGTAAAGTTTGGACCTGATTTTTTAATCTATTGGTTGCTATGCCGCTACAGCTGCACACGCGATATTACTTACTTCACTAGGTGAAATTATTCACTGTAATGATGATTGTAGAATGCAAAGTTTTTAACGGTCGCATATTGAATAGTTTGTTTTATGATCGTCTCTCATCACCAAAAAAGCTTTACAGTTATTGCCATAGTCTTAAAGATAGCCCTAACATCACTAGTAATCTATAAATGTAAATCTTATTGCGGCCATTTTAGAACCTTAATTATTATGACGGACGACACTTATTTTTAACGGCTAAACCATTGCGCGCATTGCTACGCCATATATCTCAAATTGGTCGTACCAATTCATATTTTGAACAAACTCGGTTACCTTAGGCTCTACCGACCGACGTAACCTTTAAAAGAGAGACACATGCTGTCACGCAACGAAAGCTGTCAAAAAGTAATATTTTTCCTGTTTTTGTTATAGACTACAGGCCCGTGAACAAAATTTACGGGTCAAATGAACCAGCAGGAGACCTATGTAGGATGATAGACGGGTACAAAATAATAAGATTCAGCACTATGCCGTCACTTGTAAGCTGTCCAACTGAGTGCAGGTGAGAATTCAAAAGTGCAAGTAGAGTGGGTACATTTTGGTCATTTGTTTCTGTACGGCATTCTTACCATCCAATAGATCCATGAAAAATAATGAGAAAACGCATAGTGCCGTACAAAAATAGTGGTCCACGAAGTCGGAAACATTAATAGATAATCCGGAAATTTTGAGGGAAAATTTGGTCATTTGATACAGTACGGCATCGATTCCATACAGTTGCAATACCTCTTCTAACCCATTATTCCGCAACGCCGTACAAAAATAATGGTCCAAGAGGAAATTATCTGGGGTTCAACTTCCTCTTTTCAGTGATCCGGAGGGGTGATTTGAAAAAATACGGCATCGGTTCCAAATGATTATCTAGCACTCAAACGAACAATTAAAAGTAATGCCGTCTAAAAATTACTGTTCATTTGAATGTTTATCGATAATTACCTTAATTTCATCGTATACTTCATTTATAAAGGTAGTAGGTCATTTGATCCTGTACGGCGCCTTATTTTTCTACATGACATTGCTAAAAACTATTGTTGTATAATAATGCCGTACAAAAGAAAGTGTTCTAAAAAAAGTTACAGAGGAATACAAAACATGCAAGTTTTCATTTATTTGAATAACCATAAATTAATTAACTATAGCAAAGTTCAACATATTATCATTGTTTTAAATAGTATTCAAGTACATAAATTTGAAAAAAATAATGCCGTACATTTTAACCCTTAATCAAACAAAATATGTACCACTTAGTTAGAAACTTGGAAACTCAGAAACTATGTACTTTAGAGCAAAAATTATTGAGCTAACTATTGTAGAAAATAAAATTTTACACTTTTTGTGCCGAGAAAACTTTTTTGTGAAACGTACCGTTTGCGATTTATGACCCATTTAAAATACCAATTTTTCTATCACGGCCGATAACTCTTGAAATATTTGATTAATCAATAAAACGCATTGAACTATTCTTAAAGATCAGTTTATTTTCTACAACTTTAGTAAAGCGCTTTTTTTTGTAATGTCCATACGTTTTGATTTATAAGACGTTCAAAATCTGTTATTCCGCCAAAAATATTATAAATCATATTGAAATAAACAATAGTTTTGTTTGTGGTGGGTTATTAGACGATGAAAACTTTGATAAAGAATAAGTAAATAAATAGATCAGGGTTTTCATGCAGATGAGGTGTATGTTAGCTATGGCAATATAGTGATGCGTTCAACATTAAACTTCTTATAACTCAAAAAGCACAGACTTTAAAAAAACAATTTTGGCAAAAGTTGTAGAGAATAAACTGGTCTTTAAACATGGATTGATGCGTCTTATTTATCTAAATATCTCAAGAGTTATCGGCATATCGGCGATAGAAAACCCGGTTCACTAAATGAGCCGTAAACGGTAGGTACTTTTAACAAATAAGTTTTGGGCAACAAAAGGTGTAAAATTATATTTTCTACAATAATGACTTCAATAATTTTTGCCCTAAAGTACATAGTGCCCGAGACAACGTTTTTTCAAGATGACGCTTAAAGATCCACCTGAATCTGTCAACATTTCGTGATTTTATGCTCAGTAAGTGATCATACTTGAAAATGTAAAAGTTAAATTCTATTTTTACGGGCCTTTAATATGAACTTTCAGATTTGTACGGCATTAACTTTTCTTAGACATATATTAAATTCAAATAAATTATCAGAATGCCGTTAAAAAATCGTACCAACTATCACCCTAAAGTACATTTCGTCATATGCAATGTTCTGGAGGTTTATTGCCATTTACTGACTATTGGACTAACAAAAATGTACGGCACGTATAAAATTTGTATCTATGCACAAAATACTTTCGGAATAAATTAATTTTACGTTGTGTCAAATCACCCCTCCGGATCACTGAAAAGAGGAAGTTGAACCCCCGATCATTTCCTCTTGGACCATTATTTTTGTACGGGGTTGCGGAATAATGGGTTAGAAGAGGTATTGCAACTGTATGGAATCGATGCCGTACTGTATCAAAT
Organism: Ectropis crepuscularia; assembly: GCA_963693475.1. Taxonomy (NCBI): domain Eukaryota; kingdom Metazoa; phylum Arthropoda; class Insecta; order Lepidoptera; family Geometridae; genus Ectropis; species Ectropis crepuscularia. The sequence continues at coordinate 9,444,162 of OY856339.1, forward strand.
GACCAAATTTTCCCTCAAAATTTCCGGGTTATCAATAATGTTTCCGACTTCGTGGACCACTATTTTTGTACGGCACTACGCGTTTTCTCATTATTTCTCATGGATCTATTGGATGGTAAGAATGCCGTACAGAAACAAATGACCAAAATGTACCCACTCTACTTGCACTTTTGAATTCTCACCTGCACTCAGTTGGACAGCTTACAAGTGACGGCATAGTGCTGAATCTTATTATTTTGTACCCGTCTATCATCCTACATAGGTCTCCTGCTGGTTCATTTGACCCGTAAATTTTGTTCACGGGCCTGTAGTCTATTACATTTTTCCTGTTGATAGTAGCGTAATGTTAAATACCTTATAGCCTTCCTCGATAAATAGACTATACAACAAAGACATTTTTTTTAATTCGGACCAGTAGTTCCCGAGATCATTGCGTTCAAACAAACTCTTCAGTTTTATTATATCAGTATAGAATATAGATAGGTAATCGAATTAATGACATACTACTCCGCGACATAAAAGTAGATAGATAGAAACACTTTATTGTTCACAACACAAAAAGAAAAATAAATAAACAAACAAATTAAAAAATAAAGTGGCCAAGTGCGAGTTGGACTCGACCATGAAGGGTTCCGTTGCAGCAAGTAACATGATATACATAGTACACATAGTTTTTGTAGTTCGTTGTAACTTTGATCGAAGTTTTAATAATAATGTATTATGACGTACTTAAAAAACGACTCATCAGATCGAGTTCAAACCAATTTTCGTTGGTAGTTTGCATGGTAATGTACATCATATATTTTTTTAGTTTTTTCATTCTCTTACTTTAGAATTTAGAGGGGGGGGGGGACGCATTTTACCACTCTGGAAGTGTCTCTCGCGCAAATTATTCAGTGTAGACAAATATTATAACAGAAACCTCAACATCATTTTTGCAGACCTATCGATAGACACCCCACACGTGTAGGTTAGATGAAAAAAAAATGTTGAGTTTCAGTTCTCAGTATGGGGAGCAACCCTAATTTTTATTTTTTTTCTAAAACTCTTAATGCGGTTCACAGAATACATCTGCTTACCAAGTTTCAACAGTGTAGTTCTCATAGTTTCGGCAAAAAGTGGCTGTGACATACGGACGGACAGACAGACATGACGAATCTATAAGGGTTCCGTTTTTACGTTTTACGGAACCCTAAAAATATACAAATGTTATTTATTATTTTCTGCTGATAGTAATGTAATTACTGCATAATAAATACATACATCTTATACCTTTAAACGAGCAATTCTTGTATATAAATATGTATATATATATAGAATCTGAATCTCGGAAACGGCTCGACGGATTTTCATGAAATTATGTATGCTGGGGATTTCGGGGACGATAAATCGATATAACTAGATTTCATTTAATAAAAACGCAAATTATGCGCGTTTTTAGACAATGAAAAACTGTCACATTAGACATTAGAATGCGAAGGTAAATTTCGCCGCGTGACGCCACAGCATAGTTAGCTCAGACGGGAAGTCGGGCGCTCATAGCGGTCACGAATTAGTAGCTCCGGGTTCGAATCCGTTGAGACGGGTTGTCTTTTTTTTTCAATTCTTTTTTTTAAAGATTTTTTTTTTCTTTTTATCTGTAGGTATCTAAGTATATTTAGTATTTAAACCGAGCAAAGCTCGGTAACCCAGGTACTATGTATTTAAGTAAATAAAGACTAAAAAAATTTGAAACTAGAGAGGGTTACCGCCAGGAGACAGGACTCAAGCTATCAGTAACTAGGGCCACACAATAGAGGTTGCGTGGCTCGGGAACATCCACGAGGTACACCCTGGGTATCACACAAAACTTGTCTCTGTGGCATCCTGTTGTGTGATGGCGAATCCCGGCCGGAGCTGGAAGCTTCTACTTGCGCTCCTCTCCGCCTTGAGCAACAATGTGTGTGTTAGTTGGAGAAAGGGACTGGACGACTTGGGAAGGCTACTCGGCTGAGACTCCTATCCGCCAAGTGAAATTCCTAAGTCTCCCAGATGAGGGTCCACCGCGAGCACTCTGATTAGCAGAGTGGTCAGTGAAAAGATAAGGTGCGCATGTGGTTACAAATCTGCGGCTATCCTTAGCTGCGGTCATGTGGACGAACTTCTCGCTGCCGACCATCTTAGCCAAGATGCTCAACAGTGAGAGGTCGTTACCTCTCGCTCATCCACTGAAGCATAATTGGACAACGGCGTGATGCCAGAGGATCACTCTGTCTTGCATACCGTTTCCACTGGAGGGCCTGGGACGTCGAATGTTTATGACTGTCCTATAGGTGGGTACCCACCTAGGGATAGGCCTTCCCGAGGAGATGACGTACCGCTGGTTTGCAGTGCGTCATCGACGCCAAATGTGGGAGTACGATACCCTGGGAGATGGGCCCACAAGGCCGGTCGCAGTGGCAGAGTCACGATTGAATGCGATAGCGGTACCGCGACTGATGTGGGCCTGGGATGTTACTCGGTGGGCGCTGTCGCGGAGGCAGAACCACGGCTATCACTAGTCGCAATCGTGGGGACGGGCTCCATGGTTCCATAATTGTAGCAGCGACGCTCGACGTCGACAGTGAAAGGTTGTGTGAGGCGGAGGAGCGAGAGGAGAAAAAAGCTTTCTCTCAGTGGAAGCCGGACACGCGAGCAACCCCGAAGTAATGATCTGAGTTGCACCCCGTCTCAACTCGGCCTGGGGCATCAGATGCTTACTGCAGTCCTACTCCCTGCCTAGGGATAAGCCCTGCCAAGGAGGTGATATTCCGCTGATTTCCGGTGCGGTGCTGGAGCTAAATGCGGGGTTCTGACATCTGTCCCCTCAAGGCGGACCTCAAATGTAAAGCGGCCTCCCGACTCTGCCGCCAAGCCACGCCCGAAGAAACCCGTGGGTGTTTTACTCGGTAGGCGCACCACTCCAAGTGGTGTGGAGCCGAAAAGGCTACAGAATAAGGAACCTGCTGACGATTGTTGTTGCATGAGGTATGGCTACTTTGCAACCTTCTGTATCTGACCTTTGAACCGCCTAATGAGATCCTCTAAAGATGATGATCGACTATTCACTTCAAAAGCATTCACCAAACCATAAACCCATAAACCATAAAACCAAAATGCCATAACTATCGGGACAATAGTACTTCAACATCAACCTCAACATCTAAATTATCCGTCTGAGTTATTTTCGTAAGCCTAGTCAAGGTACTTGCTGAACTTGTCTTTCTCGGCCTTGAAGTGGTTCTTGTCGTATAGTATAGTGACATCAACAACGACAACTTAGTGCTTGGGATGATAATAGATTGATCTGAATAGAGCAACCTGTCCGTGATGATAGATTGGTCTCAATAGCAACCCATTTCGACGAATATTTCCGTGAACGGGTGCAGGCATGTACTTATAGTACGGCACTACGACACGGTAGATATAGTATGGATTCGACAAGACATGACGAAATGAAGTGAAAGCTGGTGGTAGATGTTCCTACATACTAATGTGCTGAAATTCCTTACTCAGTAAGGAATTTTTAGGAAAAGTGACATCCGGAGAAGAAAATATTTATATGTATTTCCGCTAGCAGTTCATCGTGAGAACTTCGTCCGTAATTGGACAGGCATAATCATAGATTTCTCCAAAGAAGTACGGGGTTGGCAGTTTACCGAGACGAACAGATTTCCTGAGGAACAGATACTGTACTGACAAGATGGAATTGCACCTGTTGTAGATCCTTGCTCTTCCATACCTCCTTGTTATCATCGGTACTGAGTACCAATAGTTTGAGCCAGTTCTTGCTTATCACGAATAGGCGGATATAGATAGACTTTACCCTCCAAGGCATCCCGCACAGTATACCCCGTGCATAGGAAGTGCGTGCCTTGTTATCGCCTTTTGACTAAGGACTTGCTTACTGACATATTTTTTTTGTTACCCGACAAAAAATCGCGTTTTCATCTATTGATTTCTGTTTGCAGATACGGCCAATGATAGTAGTAACTTACCGAGGTATTTGTAAGTTTCGTCTACTGATAGTGTTCTGTGAGTCATTGTCTTTGAAAGGCATAAATTCCCAGAATTTATAACTATACTCCGCTGTGTACATGCATGACCGCACACTTATCTACACTAAACTCCATATTTATGGAATTACTATAAACCTACATGGTCTTTAAGGTCGCCATCTAGTCTTTACGTTTCAGTTTGCAGTCGTCCATATGTAGCAGGTGAGAAATAACTTCACCCTCTCTACGAAAACAGAAGCCTTACACTGAATCCTTCAACAATTCCTTGAAAGAATTCAGGTTTAGTCCAACCAATATGTCACAATGTACTGAAACTGTCAATTTGGAAAATAGGTATTTCTTTCAATTGATATCGAGTATCGAGTCAGAGTCAAACAAGTCGTCTATATTGATACGTGAATTTAAGAGTTGGATCGATTTTGTAGAAGTGTAAAATCTTGAATATCAAATCAGGCATCATGCGGCACCATGTGAACATTTGATAGGCCTTCCTTCTTAAGCTAAGAACTCATGGAACGATTTTATTTCAAAACCCATAAGACCGCTGATTTTCGCGGTTTCGCAGCCGCCGTGGATGACATTATCGCCCGCGAATGTGGCGGGGGACGGGTAGGGAGCGACCGCATAGAGAATTGTCATTTCACTGGTTACATACATATCTGCATTTTACAGAAGCTGTGGGCTCGCAACCGCAGCGGGCGCGGCTCAAAATCGCTCCATGAGGTTAGCCTTATAGTTAATCCAGGCAGTTGAAATGGTTTCCTTGTTTTCCCTTGTTTTGTTTGACTTGCAGAGGAATGATTTTATCAACGAGCAACAGCTCCTGAACCATGTTTGTTTCAAGTTCAGAATTGTTGGCCTAATTTTTATTTTTTTTGGTTATTATCTCTAATTTTATTGTCGAACGATTTTAATATTAAAAATTTCGGAACCACATTGTTCTTTAATGTAATACGGTTTTAAACTGTAAAATCTTAGCTATGATATGTGTTTATTACATTATTTTTTGTGTGCTCAGGAAGTAAATAAACTCCTTAGTACACTAGGAGATCAGAATCCTATCTTACATCCATTCTGAGGAAGCCAAAGCTTTATTTGCGACAATGTGCGCGTTAATTGAAGTGGAAACTTCTTTAGACGCATCACGTTGAACACTTTTTGGATAAACAAAAATCAGTGAACTCGCATCATTGTTACCGAACGCTTTCCATCCCACACATGTATTATGTAATTTACAATTTTTACACTACATGTACATGTAGTGTAATAAAGTTACAAGTTTTGACTTTTATCAGCAGTCCCTATAACTGCCAATTTTTGTTTGCTCTCAAAATTTAAGTAATCTCTTTATAGACGGTCGGTAAGCTCGTAATGGGCCTGTTGCCATTATCGACATTAGAGTTACTGAACACAATGATCACGGAAACCGAGTGTTGGATTTCAAGATGAATGTATTTAAAACTATATTAATATTATATATCAGCTACCTGGCCGCCATAGCACAAGCTTTGCTTAGTTTGGGGTGAGATGGTGTTGTGTGTGAATTGTCCACCAATATTTATTTAATTTATTAAATTTTGCAAGACTAGGTAAGTATTTTTAAAGTAGGTCGAGGTGGAAAATGAAATAAAATGAGGCATTTTATTAAAACCACTGAGCACAGCCAATAGTTAGATAATATGGTATAAAAATGTGTTCTAATTATAATAAATCGTATTGAAAACACGACAATTATTTCCGATAAAACTAGAATTTCAATATACCAAAACAAGAATAATAAAATGATTTTTTGCTAAAAAGCTAAGTTGAGAAAAATAGTCGTATAAACAGAATCGAGCTACAAAAAATCTATTCTTAGTACGTATTAGAATTAACTCAGTATCGAAACTAGTTTAACAATAAAACAAGTAATAAGTGGCAGTAAATAAAGAACTTAATAGACACCTTCTCAACAGCGAGCAACACGGAAGGGAGTAGGCATACACAGCGTTTCCCCTCTGTCAAAGTACAAGTCCGCGTGGACCATGGAGTTTGATAATATACTATGGCGTGAGGGCGGGGCTAGATTTGTGAATGGTGCTTTATTTTTTATGTGTTAGTGATTTGGCTGTGTGAGTATGATCGGCAATGGATCGGTACAGGTATGTTTTGTATGTAATAGTGCGGCTTTGCGCTAGTGTGCAACTTCCCCTCCCGCAAGAAATGACAGAAAGATTTGAACAATATTTTTTACCTAAGGCTACTACTCCCTTCCGTGTTGCTCGCTGCTTCTCAATTACGTTACACGTATCCAAAAAGCAAAGAAATCAGCATTGAAATCGCAAACACTAGTTATATTTTATACTCTTAGTTGGGGTTAGATGATCTGCGCAACCTTCTATAATATTTATATACTAATAATGATAAATAAATAAGTAGCTTAGCTTGATGTGCTGATCCAACAGTGTTGAAAAATTATTCTTAAAAATAATAATTAGTTGTCTGTCTTTAGGTTAGATCATCTTTAACGATTCCTCCTTTAATATCAAAGTCCCATCCATAACTTACGGTCCTAATCAAATTATCAAGGTCATTGCGCAAGTACGAGGGTTCCATGTAACCAAAAAAACATAGTGTATTCATTAGCATGAATATTTATTTAAACAGAAATTGGCGGACTATTTAATAAGGAGAAAACGCGATTTTACATCGTCAAGGTACAAGTTCGTCAGGAGAGCGCAATACGAGACCGCGACCGGAGACGGCGACATTATTTACTGTTTGACATTATAGTTTTGTACGGACGCCAGTTCGCGCCGCGACCGCGACAGTAGACCGAGACACGTGTCGCGACGCGAGACAGGTGTCGCGGTCGTGGCGCGAACTGGCGTCCATACAAAGCTATAATGTCAAACAGTACCTGTCACCGTCTCCGGTCGCGGTCTCCGCGCGAACCACTTTACCTTACGTGCACCTTTAGACATCGTTTTTAGGGTTCCGTAAAACGTAAAAACGGAACCCTTATAGATTCGTCATGTCTGTCTGTCTGTCTGTCTGTCCGTCCGTATGTCACAGCCATTTTTTGCCGAAACTATGAGAACTACAGTGTGGAAACTTGGTGAGTAGATGTATTCTGTGAACCGCATTAAGATTTTTACAAAAGAAATTAAAAAAAATAAAAATTAGGGTTGCTCCTCATACCGAGAACTGAAACTCAAAAATTTTTTTTTCATCTATCCTACACGTGTGGGATGTCTATCGATAGCTCTTCAAAAAAGGTTGTTAAGGTTTCTAATATAGTTTTTGTCTACACTGAATAGTTTGCGCGAGAGACACTTCCAAAGTGGTAAAATGTGTGTCCCCCCCCCCCTCTAACTTCTAAAGTAAGAAAATGAAAAATCTAAAAAAAATATATGATGTACATTACCATGAAAACTACCAACGAAAATTAGTTTGAACTCGATCTGATGAGTAGTTTTTTTTTAGTACGTCATAAATACACTATTATTAAAACTTCGATCAAAGTTACAACGAACTACAAGAACTATGTGTACTATGTATATTATGTTACTTGCTGCAACGGAACCCTTCATGGGCGAGTCCAACTCGCACTTGGCTACTTTATTTTTTGTTTATAATAAAATAGTGTGGAGTATGGATAGATCTGACAAAGAAGTATGTACTTACAAATAAATGTGGTGCTACAACTTTTCGTAATGTCGTATTTTACTTACTTACGTATTTTACAAAAAAGTATATACTATTGTCAAATGATACGTTAATTAGCCATTAAATCATTACCTCGTATATTTTTTACAATCAGTAAACAACAAAAGTTTTATGACCGAACTACTAATATACCGTAGTCTGACGGTTATCGAAAGTTTAGATTTAACTATTTTATCCACATGATAAAACACTGATTTCTTATCAACTTTCAATATTGAACTGTTTTATTTACAGTTACTCCAGAAGCAAAACAATGTAAACATGTTTACATAAAACTTTATAAAATTCAAATTCTAGAATCCCTCAAGAAAATAGCGGTGACTTCTGTTCCGGCTTGTACTTGGTAAAAAGATTCTCCATCGCTATTCGGCTGGGTAATGCTGCCAGTGTAATGTGCCATTGTGCCGGGTGTCATTAGGGGCGGAATACGTTTGAATAGGGCGTTTTCAAGACGCAAAAAACTTGTCAAAGACCGTTCCCAATTTCACCATAGGTGGCGCCAATGTTTCATTTTATTAGAGAAATTTCACAAAAACAAACAGTGTTGCCACACTTAGCAAAATTTATAATTATCTTTGACAAGTCAATTTACATCTGAAAACGCCTCATTGTGTATTTGACTTACTTATTTTATAAACTAGCTGGTACCCGCGACTTCGTCCGCGTGTAATACATACTAAGGTAACTCAGGGAGCAACTATTTTTATACCCAGAAACATTTACAGTTACTAAAAACAGCTTATAATAAAAAAACATACAATTTTATCAAAATCGGGTCAGTTATTTAGGTGTGAAAGCCTCCTAAAAGACATTTGTCCCCCTTTTCAACTCCAATTTCATACCCATACAGTTCGAAATTACAAAATTGCTAGAACAAATTCTACTAACATTTATTGGCTTCGTGTCAAGTGCCTATATAAAGAGTTTCATAGTTTTATCTTCATCGATTTGAAACTTCCATATTGACATTTATCCCCCATTTCAACTCCAATTTCACCCCCGTACAGTTCGAAATTAAAAAATTGGTTTGACAAACATGTTTTTGCTTCGTGTCAAGTGGCTATATACAGAGTTTCAACGTTTTATCTTCAACGATTGGAAGCTTCCGTGTAAACTTTCATCCCCTATTTCAATCCCATTTTCGTCCCTAATATACAGTTCGAAATTACAAAATTGCTAGACCAAATATTCGTTTGCTTCGTGTCAAGTGTCTATATTCAAAGTTTCATGGTTTTATGTTCAACGTTTGGGAACTTTCATATTGACATTCATCCCCCTTTTCCACCCCAATTTCACCTCCGTACAGTTCGAAATTACGAAATTGATAGAACAAACATACGTTTGCTTCGTGTCAAGTGTGTATATACAGAGTTTTATGGTTTTATCTTCAACGGTTGGGAACTTCCTTATTGACATTCATCCCCCATTTCAACCCCAATTTCACCCCCGTACAGTACAAAATTGATAGAACAAACAATTAATTGCTTCGTGTCAAGTACAACTAGATACAACATTTGATAACTTTGAAAATCACGAATTTTCATACAACCGTTCATCCTTTGTTTCCCTCTTAGGGATTGATTTTCGCAAAACCCTGTCTTAGCGAGCGCCTACATGCTAAAAGGGACCTCCATGCAAAATTTCAGATTCCTAGCATTTATAGTTTCTAAGATTCCTTGATGAGTTTGAGTGCACTTTCGCTTTTATATATATAGATTAGAATAATCAAAGTGAAAAAAAGTATTAATGTATTAGTAGGTAGTGGTAATTCCTTCTCACCACACATCATTAAATTTATCAGAAGAGATTCAAATTAATTAAATGGCCTATCCGAGTGACAGCAAGATACCAACAATAAAATAGTTTTCTAAAGAAATTCCTAAGCAATAGAGGCATCTATTGCTGTATTTCTAGTAATAGCATTTCGGACCCCTTTAGATAAATAAAAGTTGGTCTAAATTTCTAACATAACACAGTCAAGCCGTAAACTAAGTAAAGAAGATTGTAGTAATTAATTATTGTTGTCCTTCATTGTTCTTCATATTTTAGTTTTTTCCATTGTGTGTGATTAAGTCAAAGGTTGATTATAATAAGCATAACAATTAGTAGCCATAGACTTATATATATATACATATAATATATATATACAAATATATATATGACATATATATATAAGTCTATGTTAGTATCCTTATAAATTATAGTTACCTGGTTTCTTATGGCAGCAACTGGTGTCAGTCCGATTTGGTTTTGTCCTTGTTGCAGAAATTGATTGGTACCAGGAGCTAACATTCCAGCTTGGCTCAAATACATCAAATGTTCTGCACTCTTTCCTATACCATTCATAGCTTGCATTGGATTTCCATGATGTTGATGAATATCATAAAGCCCTTGTTGTCCCAATTGAGGTGCATTTTGCATTCCTTGAAGAGGTGGTAGCATCATTGCACTATTTTGGATCAAATTATTTCCCAAATTGTGATTCTGCATAGGCGCGAGCTGTGTATGGACCATGCTTGTAGTAATGTGAGCTGGGTGTGTTCCAATAACCGATGGATTAATTGCCAATGTACCAACAGATGAAGCTATCGCCTGGTTTATGAACTGATGCTGATTTGTTTGAGAGTTTTTCAACTGTACAGGGCCTTGCTGATGCATGTTATTCATTGCAATAGATGTTGGATTCTTCCATTTGTCCTGATTCTGAAAAACAATATCTTAGATATAAGAACTAACTAAAACAGTTTTGTTCCAGTTGCGAGTTTACATTGAAATTGAAAATAAACATTTTGAAATTCACTAATTTTGAAATTAAAACAAAGCTAACCTTTTTCATTATAAAAATACAAACAAATAAAAAATTTACCGTCAAGAAAAACTTTGAGTGAAAAGTTAGGTTATGTTTATAAACAAATGATAATATATGAGCATAGATATGAAAAGTTGTTATGAATCGTAAATCTATTCTAAACTTACCTCAGCAATAGAGTCGTCACCCACGGCCCAGCGTTGTTTAGGCGCTAAAGACGGCAATTCTGCTTCTTGGGGTTCTCGTTGAAACACATAATGCACAGTTGTGTCATCCTGACTGCGAGCTTGCGAGGCGCGAGAGCTCTGCAATCCTGCTTCACCCGCCTCTTCTTCCGCCCCCGTTCCCGGCCACTTCATTGGGCTACCGTGGGGTTCGAGCATTCAGTTTCACTACACTTCGATCCTTTGTAACCGTAAACACAAAATGTCTCACTAGCTTCCTGTTTATTGATACACAAAATACTATGTTTTAAGTCACAATTTCCAAATACTATTTAAAGTGTTCCACATGATCAATCGAACTAAATACAACAAACAGCTTATGATGCTACAAATATTTATCGATATTCACTGTATTTATGCCTTTACAATGACAGAAGTTTTATCAAAGAACGATGACAGCCGCTATGGAAAACCAAAATAATGCACGGATTGCAACGGTCTCCTTGGCGGATCGAAACAAAGATGAGAAGTGAAACCGATGTTTTTTATTCAATCTCGTGTGAAAATTTTCAAATTTAGAATTTGTATAGGTTTTTGTAATGTACTAACTTTTGGGTTCAGCTATTTGTCGGCGTCGAAACTGAATTGGATAAACACTCAAAATAAATACACTATTCACACAATTTCTAAACAAAAAGACCACAAATATAACACTATATGTACACGAAACTATTTACAATGTACAATTTTTACATAAAAGCCCGTTTATGCCATTGGCTGCTATCGATACTTTCTGATTTAGAAAAGGCGACAAACATTCTTCACTGCCTGTCCGCCATAATCGGTCGGTCGGTCGGGCAGATGCTATGCGCGCGCAACGCGCAAAGGTATAAAAACATAAATACATAATGCTAACAGTTCTCCCAACGCAGAAAGCTGCTTATTCCATTCATTATCATAAAAAAGGTTGCACTTTTTAAAATTGTAGTTTTTAAATGTTTAATAGATCATTTAATATTACCTACTTAGGGATCTAATATCTTTATACGTCAAAATTACTCTCCAAAAAGTTACTTATAACTACTTTTAGCACGAAATTTAATTTATGTTTATTCCCTTTTTTCCCATAAATGATGTCATAAACAAAGGACAGCTTGTTAATAATAATAATTGTTTCCGTGAGCACTCAGCTTTACATTATTTTTTAAGCATATGCATGCTTACATATTTATATTGTATATGTATGTATGGATGTATAGGAGACACGGTTAGGCACTGAACTAGCACAACACATTCATTTCTTAACAGCCGCTGTCATTATTTAGCGTTTGTTATTCTCGTTTTTAAAAGGTATCTCGAAAATAAAATAATAGTTTAATAAAATACCTGACAAAGAGTTCAACGGATTCAGAAAACTTGTCAAAATTCTTCGTGAAATGGAGCGGACCAACTTTAAGAGATATATCACCCGTAGAACGTAATCGTGTTGGTAATATTACCGAATCGTTACTGGTGTGGAAATTAAAAAACAGATGGCAGGAGTGTGTGCTGTGGTGCTGCCATCTTTGTTGGAAATTGGAATAGTGATAACCGATCTAAACCGACTGATAAAAAGAAAGAGTGGGCACCAAGATGCATGTTACAATCTTAGAGTATATACTATAAGTACTTTAGTTATTTATTCTCTAAGCACACAATACATTTTATTCCAGTAATATACCTACCAACTTGAAATGTATTGGAAGAGCTTTTTACTTTTCCGACCCTGCACACTTCGACGTCGCGTCGTACTAAAATTCTAAAATCCATGCCGAGTTCTAGCCATTAAAAACGACTGGGTGTTAGAAATTTGACGGAGTGTCTGATGTGGTATCGTACCTCCCGAATGGTACCGTTTTTATATGTGGGGGAAATACATTCTTGAGTCCCCCTCACCATGTAAGGACATCAGAATCAGAATGTTTTATTGGTGAGGTATGTCGAGCTGATCGAGCTAGACACCAAGACACCATAATGGCAGCCATAGTGCCCCTACCTACTAAAATCCTCACAGATCACAGATCTCTCCTGTATGGCTAAGGTTCAGGGTCACATGGTCATTTTTCGCACTGCCGTCAACGACCCTGACCCACTTGGCGTGCGTGCCCACCTACGGGGGGCACGCGTCAGTAACCCCGCATTTGGCTCTAATGAAACCCTAAACGTCCGACGCCCCAGGTCCTCCTGTGATGACGGGATGCGAGCCCAGAGTCGCGAATCTCCAGGTTCGCCCCCGTGTACGCTTCCACCTCAGCCACCAGAGCGCTACTGGTCGCTGCTCTAACCCACACGACCTCTCACTGTCGAGCATCACGGGAGAGACGGTCTGCAGCGAGAGGTTCGCCCTCACCGCTGCGGGTAGGATAGCCGCGGTTTCACCTCTATGGCCGCATCCCGGCCCTTGTCCTTCTACTGAGCACTCTGCTAATCTGAGTACTCGTGGAGGACCCTCATCTGAATGACTTAGGAATTTTATTTGGCTGATAATCAGCCGAGTAACTTTCCCAACTCTTCCAGTTCCTCTCTCCAACCTCTACACACACTGCTTAAGTGGGTGAGAACCGCGTGTGGCAGTTTCTAGCCCCGGCCGGGAATCGCCATCAACCAGAAAGATTCCACCGAGGCAAGTTGATGTGTGATGACCAGGGTGCACCACGTGGAGGTTCCCGAGCCACGCGCCCCTCCCGAACGGTACCTAGCCTGACTCCTCTCAGCGCTTTGTTGTAGGATTCAGGGTTAGGTTACTATAATACAGCACAGTAGGTAGGTACCTACAGCGAGGGACAGTAAGATCCTTCTACTCTGAACACGACATCTACAAATATCTTGGTATGTAACAATAATTGTAGGTATTTCAGCAGACAAAGATTTCAGTGAAGGAGCGCTTCTTTTCGTTCTCAAAGTCTTTTGTCAGGCGGTAACAAGTAGCGCGCCTTCAACGACCAGGACGTCTACTCTGTTTCTGCGAAAACGAAAATTCGAAAAAAAAGTCGCCACTTTCCTACTCTCGTTCTACTTTGTTTCGTCCGATACAACATTGTTTGACGTTTAAATGTTCTAAGCATACTCTAATTAGAGTAGGCTTAAAACCTTTGCTTAAAACATTTAAATGGACAAAACGACAGATCGAAGCAGAATCGGAGTTGGAAAATCGCGAGTTTATTTCGTAATTACGTTTTCGTTGAATTAGAGTAGAGGCCCAGGTGATGCCCCTGGTCATATAAGTACTCCTTTGGCATACTGAGGTGGTCAGGCTGAGCTGGACGCCCTGGATAAGAAGGTGGAAGGTATGTCAATTCCTCACAACAGGTACCCTCATGCTACACCTGTGTTCGTCTGTTGCAAGACTCTAAGACTAAATTTCCCGGGAGAGTGGCGGGGGTGCCATTTTGTGGCAGTTGACAGGACCACGTCTCTCTCCTATTCAACCGAGAAATTCTACGAGAATAATTGGCGGATAACATTGGTGTTCAATACTGATGATCGTTAAGTGCTCGATTCTATATGGGTCGTTACAAGAACTGGCTGCGTTTTGTGGACCACGATCCATATGAGGTTACCACTATGTGGGGTGTTAATTCGAAGATCATATATTATATTCGTGTTGGTAAACGCCCATATAGCGAAAGGTCTTTGCCAACATTTTAAGAGGCTGTCGCTAGATAGATGGATCGGAGGTCAGATGCAAAAGGATGTTTTTCTTGACTGCATGCATCGTCTGGAGGTTTGTCACTCTACAGGCCTAATTGTTGGTAACTTCTAGGTTTATATTTATAAATAAATGTTCATACCTGTAGATATCAAATATTACACACAAACAGAAGAGATATTGCCATTGAACTGTTATATCACTTTTTTTTTTAATTTATGTCAGGATGATCAGTAAGCAATTTACATTTTAAAATATTATATGCTTAGCGAACTAACATTTCAGTTACCTATACAGTATGCAGGATTTTTTTACAATCTGGGATCACAGCAGTGGTTCAAAATATTTCTTAGAAATCCAAGTCTAACACTCTAACAGATAGTAGATAGATACTACATACAAATATAATGTCTACTTAGGTACTACATACATTGTATCTACCTACTAGCTTTTAGACTGGACTGGAACTGACTTCAAATAGTTGAGAGTGTGGCGCATATACAATAATAATTTTATTCTATTAATTTATTTTTCGCTTTTTAGTGCCTATTTGAGGTATCAAAGTTGGTTAAATATTGTTAGTTTCAATCATTAAGAGTGCGCCTAAAGCCAGGAAAAAATCAGATTTCACCCGCGCGACGCGTTTCTTAATGTGATGTACATAAAGTCGAGAATAGCATGACACAGTTTGGAGGAAAAATCAATATTTAATCAGGAGTCCATTTTTGACTAAGTTTTATTTAATTACTCAATAACTAAACATAAATTTAAAAAAGTGTTCGGTTACTTTACTAGAACGTACAATTAGGAAATTTATTACCAAAAAATAATGTGGGGTCATCGCTGATAATTTCGAGTACTCGAATTAAAACGGGATTTTTCAGTGTCATTTTTATATTGGAAAAAAATCTGATCTATTTTTAAAATTCTATTCGGTTATTATGCTTCTTCTTGATTGTACCCACACGTCAATATTTTTTTTGTCATAGTTTTTAGTTTCTTAACTTCAGTGAGCGGCGTCGAAAATGTCCTTTTTTCGTTTTCTGGCTTTAGGCGCCCCCTTAATTGGAACTGTGTATTGTTATGTTACTTAAACTATTCCCTTCAAGGATGGATCCAGGGTGGGGGTCATAGGGTCATAACCCCCATGGGCTGAAACCAGTACCTGGATGGACCACTAATTAAAAAGCATGCATGTACTTATCACATAGCTTTATTACTTGACCATGACTGTGACCTCCCTGGAGCCAATGCTGGATCTGCCTTTGATTCCGTTGCAACGTAAAAAGTCTTAGGTGTTTGCTAGTTTTGTATAAATTAACCTACAATAGTAAGATCATTATAATTAAGTAATAAATTAGGTCTGTGTATCTGCATGTGTTTCTATTTTTTTATTATCGGTATGTTTGCATTTTGTTGCTTTAATCTGTCATTTATTTTAACTTGGGAACATTACAAGTTTCAATGAAATCACTAAGTTTAGCATTTAGATTGTATTCAATTTCTACTTAAAAATACGAATAAAACCCATTACATTTGCAAACCTTATTTATGTCACATATAAAACTTATATAGGCTTAATCTTAAAGTGGAGACCGATAAGTGAAAAAACTAAACATTTTAGATCTTGAACTAGGTAGTAGAACCCTCGGAGGCCCTCTGGATCTCGTGATTGATTCACATCAACCAGAGAGCCTGTCTTAGAGGTGGTGAAGGATATATGCTCTTCTCCAATAACAATCTCCAACTCCTGTAACAATTTTAATTGATTTAATTACAAGAATATTTCATTATCATCATCAACAGCCCACTAAACGTTCCCACTGCTGAGACTCGGGGCCTTCTCTCGCAAGGAGAGAGTTAAGGCCATAATCCACCACGCTGGCCCAGTGCGGGTTGGTGGATGACACATGACTTCGAAAGATTCTAGGTACATGTCGGTTTCCTCACGATGTTTTCCTTAAACAAGTGACGGCATAGTGCTGAATCTTATTACTTTATACCCTTCTATCATCCTACATAGGTCTCCTGGTGGTTCATTTGACCCGTAAATTTTGTTCACGGGGCTGTAGTCTACTATGCTTGCATCCTATCATTTAATATCCTAGGGTCTATGCTTGAAAAGTAAACACTAAATATGTTAGTAAATGGTTAGATAGTGAAAGTTAACTATCTAACAACATCAATAATTCAAAACTTGATACGATGTTGCGTGTGGCGAAATGAAACTAACCTGCCGGCCGACACGATCTGGCTGAGGCCACAAGCGATCGTCTTCGTGCATTATCTCGGAATCCAAAATTATTCTCTTCAACTCTTCCATCACACAAGGGTGCACGTAAGCTTCTTTTCGGATCATCGTGTCATTTTTGTAATTTGAGTTGTTAGCGTAGCGAAGTTTGCCATCCGGCCGAAACTCAAATTCGAGAAACTCATGGCCGAATTTCCCTTTGTGACCAACGTAGTATCTTATATAGAAATCTGTCGACATGTTCTTAGTTATCGTGGAATATTGCTGAGACTAATGAAACAATACTGTTGAAATGGTTTATGAACCAACAGAAACAGACATCAGACGCTAACAAAATATGCCGCCAGCAAATCAGATAATCAGACACAGTGTGACCAACTCTAAAATACGAATCCTGCCACCGCTTCAAACAAAAATGCCAAAATATTGCCAATCGCAAAGGGGCGTTTTTAAAACGCAAAAAGACCTGTCAAAGACATTTGCCAATTTCACCATAGGTGGGGCCAATGTTATATTTTGTTAGAGAAATTTAACAAAAACAAACAGTGGTGCTACACTTGCCAAAATAATTTTGCCAATCGCAATTATCGTTGTATTAATCCAGGAAAAGCAATAAATACACAAATTATGTCATTATAGCTGAGCCCCTAGATTCACCCGCGTTCTTTTCCCCGGAGATAAAGTAGCTTTTGTGTTGTTCCGGAGTATGAAATATAAATATACAACGTGTTGCAGAAAGGTCAAACAATGTTTAAGGTAGTTCATCTATATAAGTTATGAATCACATGTGTGAAAATTAGACACGAAAGTACAACATTTTTTTTTCCATACAAAGTTAAAAATTCAGTCATTATTTGTTACTTTTAGCTTTTACCCGCAACTTCGTCCACGCGAAATAAATAATAAGGTAACTGAGGTATTTGTACTCAAACAAATGTACGTTGACTAAAAACAGCTTATAACATTTTAATACCATTTCATCAAAATTGGTTCAGTGGTTTAGGCGTTCAAGCGCAACAGACAGACAGCCAGAGTTACTTTCACATTTATTATAATATAATTAGTATGGTTTTTTAAATTATTTATTTCGAACCTTAGGCATCTATGATACACTTGGTACTTAACGTTAATAATTTTACAAAATATTTTTTTTAAAACTTGAATAGGTTTACACTTGACCGCCATCTCGCCTGATGTTAAGCGACGACGTGGCCTACGATGAAGCGTGCTTACCTAGAAGAAACCGATTCACTCTCGACTTGAAGACACCAAGATTATAACTTTCGGGGAAAATCCCCTCTGGTAGCTCATTCCACAGCCTAGACGTTCTTATCACAAAAGTAGAGTCAAACCTCATTGTTCGTGTCTTTGGAACATCAACCATGAAACGATGTCGCTTTCTCGAGCTACGAGCAGTCCGATAGAAAAAGGGGCAAGGTGGTATTAAGTTATGCAGATCAGTCGCGCACTCTCCGAAATGTATCCGATAAAAAACCGATAGGCTAGCAATTTTGCGGCGATGTTCAAGACTTTGAAGTCTTTTTCGCACAAGAGTATCATTGCCTATGAGCTTTTTGGGACGTTTCTCGATCGATTCCAGAGCCTCGAGCCAGAGCTTCTGGCGGGAGCCCACCCGGAGTCAAAAAGTGCACCATATGTCCTAGGTGTATGTAGGTTTTTAAGTCTTAAAAACGTTATGTCTACATAAATTAGTACAAAAAATGTTATACTACTGCATAGTACGGCATAGATATTCCATTAAATTAGTAGATACCTACATTACGAATAATAAATATTGTTGTCAAAGTACCCACCCGCATTTCACACACCCACATATTTTATTTAAATAATGTTGCTACAGTCCGCTCTTTGCACTTGTTTTTTAGTTATGCGTTTAAAGTTTATGCCTTTGATCATTATGTTTAGGTATTGTTATGCTTTTCTCAATGTGTGCCTTTAAACATTATGCTATTTATAGTTATGCGTTGAAACATTATACTAAGTTATCGGTATGCTATATATGGCTATGCGTTTAAACATGATGTTATGTTATCGTTATGTCATATATGGTTATACTTAAAGATGGAAAGGCCGCAGGTGAAGACGATATTACGGTAGAACAAATCAAACATCTGGGCCCCATTGCTGTATCTTGGCTCCTTGCAGTCTTTAATGCTTGTTTAGTAAAATCTAAAATACCAAGGCTATGGAGAAAATCAAAGGTCATCGCACTGCTCAAACCGGGTAAGCTACCAACTGACCCAAAAAGTTACCGACCTATTTCCCTTTTGTGCCACACCTACAAGCTGTTTGAACGACTTCTCCTCAACCGACTAACACCTATAGTTGACCCCAAACTGATTCCAGAACAAGCCGGCTTTCGCCCTGGCAAGTCATGCACAAGCCAAATTCTCAAACTCACACAACATATAGAAAACGGATTTGAAGTTAAAAAAGTCACAGGTGCCGTTTTTGTAGATCTATCTGCGGCATACGATACCATCAACATCAGGAAACTCTTGTCAAAAGCATCAACAATTATTAATGACCAGACTTTTATTAAATTACTGAGAGAGATGCTCACCAATCGACGATTTCAAGTTCATTTGGACAATCGGACCAGCAGGTGGCGACAACAAAAGAACGGCCTACCACAAGGTAGCGTCTTAGCACCTATCCTGTTCAACATCTTCACCAACGACCAGCCCAACCCCCCAAACTCTGAACGCTTCCTATACGCAGACGATCTTGCCCTTACCTCTCAAGCAGCATCTTTTGAGGAAGTTGAAAAACATCTCACTGAAGCTTTGGAAGTGTTTGGAGGATACTATGATGAAAATGGATTAAGACTAAACCCATCGAAAACATTTTCTACCTCATTTCACCTCAGAAATCGTCAAGCTCATCGTAAACTTAATGTGAACTGGCGAGGTATCACCATTGAGCACAACAATACCCCGACTTATCTTGGTGTCAAACTGGACAGAACACTGACATTCAAAACACACTGTCATAATACAAAATTAAAAGTTAGCGCCAGAAACAACCTTCTCTCTAGACTAGCTTCTACCACATGGGGTGCTTCAGCCCATGTTTTACGAACATCTGGATTAGCACTGTGTTTTTCTGCTGGTGAATACGCATGTCCAGTATGGCACCGATCTGCCCACGCGAAAGAAGTTGATGCTGCACTAAATGATACATGTAGGAAAATAACAGGTTGTCTGCAGCCCACCCCTCTTAACTCACTCTACCCTCTAGCCGGAATAGCCCCACCAAAAGTCCGTAGAAGTGTAACCTGCTCAGTAGAAAAAGAAAAACAAGAAAATGACATCAGACATCCACTCTACAACTTAAAAATACCAAGCATACGCCTCAAGAGCCGCAGAAGCTTTCTTAGCTGTACAAAAATAATGCCTGACTCACCCAGAGAGTCCCGCTGCAAACAGTGGAACGAGATCTGCCCCCCTCCGCATGAGTTCGTGGCCCCAGCCGAAGAGCTTGCCCCAGGTAGCAACTTAGCGTGGCCCACGTGGAAGTCACTAAACCGACTCCGGACCCAAGTGGGCCGCTGCAAAGTTAACATGGCAAAATGGGGATATTCCGATGCAAGTAACATCCTGTGCGAGTGTGGCGCCACTCAGACCATGCAGCATCTGCTGTCCTGCCCGCGGTGCCCAACCAGCTGCACCAGAACCGACCTGATGGAGGCCTCGCTACCAGGAGTTGCAGTTGCTGAACATTGGGCAGCACATATTTAAACATTGAAAACAATAATTGTACGTAAATTTAATTTTCTTAGAAAAAATAACAAAACACAAAAAAAAAACATAAATAAAAAAATAAAAATAAAAGATTTAGATAGTAGGTATAGTTACAAAATAGGTATTAAGAAAACAAAAACAATTTATAGCAAGTAAGAAGAAACATCATCGACACGAAGAAGAAGATGCTAGTTAACATCATGCGAAGACAGTTATGCGTTTAGTTGTTATGGTAAATTATCATTAGTCCTAAAAACGTTATGCCTACCTAAAATAGGACAAAAAATGTTATGCCACCCCATATAGACCCGTTCTAAACATACTCTAATTAGAGTAGGCTTAGGACATTTAAACGGACAAAGTGACGGGTTGAAGTAGAATCGGAGTTGGAAAGCCACGCGTTTATTTCGAAATAACGTTTTCTTAGAAAGAGAGTAGACGTCCAGGTATTACTGGACATGAGAGAAAACAAAAGCTATGTAATCGAAAATTATAATATTCCGTACAGAAATAAATAATTATTAAAAGCGATTATGCCTTGTTTATTATCGTCGATAGTTAAAAGTTGCCAACTCTGTGGCCAAACTGTTAAGCCAATAAAACATTTAAACTTTTTAGCTTAATCCAAATCATAATTTGCCAAATATAGCCAAAATGGCTAACTTGGCAGCAATTGATTGCACTGATTGTATGTGAGTGGTGTGTGGTGTTGTCTCAGAGAGCACTCTCTGAGACAACACCACAGACTAATCTGAGGCCAGACACGCTTCTTTTTGCAGTGAAATCGCGTGATTTAGCAGCTGACGCGAAAACGCGCGCTTTATCAGCTGAAGCAAAAACGCGCGATTTAGCAACTTTTAGACGCGCATCGCGATACAGCGATACAGCGCGCATTGCGATACAGCGATACAGCGCGCATGGCGATACAGCGACTGTTTGCGACTGTTTGAGCTTGTCCAGAAAGGGCGAATTTGCCGCGATTCTCTCGCTCGTATACGCGCGACCGTTGCGTCCACAAGGTGCGTACCAACGCGCGAGCATTTGGGGAGGAATTCAGTACGAAACATGGAGTTGAACGAAGCGGTCACGTTGTGCTCAAGAGTTCTCGCTCTAGAGTTCGCGCGTTAACTGGACGCAACAAGGCGTCCCTAGTATCTCGACTCGCGCGCAATACGCGCGAATCAAGCGCGAGTCGAGAGTCTGGCGTAGTGCACGCGATTTACGCGCGTATTTTGAGTTCGCGCGATGCTTGTGGACGCGATGTATTGATGTATAGTACCTCGACAACGCGCGTATGAATTCGCGCGATACGATTCGCGGCGAATTCGCCCTTTCTGGACAAGATCTTTGCGTCTATCGCGGCCGCCGAGCAATTGTTTCGTTCAGTGTTGCTAACTTGGATTTTTTAATAAGCGTAGGCAGGTTTAAAAATTCGTAGCGTATGTTAAATTATGTGAAGTTTCAAGAACTGCGTAGTTCTTTTTTTGAAGTAAAACGAAGATTTTAGGTTTGGTGAATTGATTTTTTTTAATATAGGATTTATTTGACACACGAATAAGGCAACGTGCCTTATGTGTGTCAAATAAATACTTTGTCTATCAATACTTTTTAGTTAAAATTTTCATCAGATTGAGCAAAAAACTGATATAACCGAGATATATTTTATGTATAGGCCTTTCTTTGTCAATTCTTTCTTGGGCGCACGCAACGAAAGTGTTAAGTTTGTAATTCATTGGAAAACTCGGTGTGCCTCCGGTGCAACTTTGGGGGCATTGTATGTCCGCCCATATAAAAACTCCCTGGTATTAGGATGTCAAAGAAAAAAAAATATAATCAAAATTTCGCTACATACTATGTATTAAAGTATTTAGACCAACGAATAACGAAATCTATACCCGCGAATATAATAAGGAATTGGGTCTTATGTTATTATTCTGCGAATAGCGAAAATGCGAATAAGGAGCTTTTACTACAAAAGTACTATATAGAAATAGAATATAGAATATATAAATATAGAAATAGATCACAAAATGTGAAATGTTGAGAATCTTACTAAAAATTTTCCTCAAACGTAATAGAAATAATCTTAATATATATAAATCTCCTGTCACGATGTTTGTCCGCGATGCATTCCTAAACTACTTAACCGATTTTAAATTAAATTGGCACACCGTGAGCAGTCGGGTCCAACTTGAGAGATAGGATAGTTTTTATTTCGATTAATAGTCTTTAAATGACAATATCCGAGCGCAGCCGGAATGGGCCGCTAGTATATTATATATATGCTTTATAACTAAAATATTTTTAGATACACATCCCGCTTTTAAAAGTATTCTTAGTAAGCATTTCCATCTTAAGGTTGCCTGGAAGAGATCGCTTTTACCGATAAGGCCGCCGCTTGTAACACTAGCTTTATTGTTATTCTCTCCTGTATACGTGTTTTTTTGCTTGTGGTGTGTACAATAAAGAGTATCTATCTATCTACATTTCATGAAATAAATGATTATGATTATTATCTTAGAAGGTTTGGCCCGAAAATGAAATTTGTAAATTTTTCGTCATCGTAATTTTAACTTGACAGTTAACGTGTTAAAATTGTAACACTAACACAGGTTAGTATCAGTTGAAGAAAAAAATTAAGCTATTGAAACTGTATGGACACAAGGTTTCTGATTATACTTCGTTCAGCCTGCCAATCAGTCAGTCATCATGGATTACACAGATCATGGATCATGTGCGGATACTGGGATCATGGACGCACGCTGGAAAATAAATACCAGTAAAGTGTAACTTTTAATTTATTCCCGAGAATATACTCGTACACGTGTTAATAACACAACTACAGACATTAATAATTGTAGATATACGTTAAAAGTTAAAACACGTAAAGTTGGCCACACTGAATTTAAGGTGTAAGTTTTGTCTAAATCTAGAGCAACCACAGTACAAAAAAAATACCAGTAGGATGACTAGTTTTTTCAATTGGGAGAAATGCTAACAATGCTAAACAAACAAAATCGTCGTCGTTAAGATTGCAAACCACTAAAATAAAAATGCAGAGAAGTAAACAGTCTAGTCAGTCTTCGACAGAATAATTTGTAATAAATTTACTAAGTAATATTAAATTATAAAAATGTGATTAACGATAACGATTTTCTTTGAATACAAACTATCATAAAATTAACATCATCATCGTCATCAGCCGCAAGACGTCCACTGCTGAACATAGGCCTCCCCCCTAGATTTCCACAACGAACGGTCCCGCGCAATCTGCAACCAGCGGTTTCCAGCGACCTTTGTTAGGTCATCTGTCCATCTAGTGGGAGGCCGTCCAACACTGCGTCTTCCGGTTCGTGGTCGCCACTCGAGAACCTTTCTTCCCCATCGGTTATCAGTTCTGCGAGCGATGTGGCCTGCCCATTGCCACTTCAGCTTGCTTACTCTTTGAGCTATGTCGGCCACTTTCGTTCTTTTGCGAATATCCTCATTACGGATTCTGTCGCGCAAAGAGACTCCGAGCATAGCTCTCTCCATAGCTCGCTGTGTGACTTTGAGCTTTGTTATGAGGCCCAAAGTTATGGACCACGTCTCAGTTCCATAAGCCATCACTGGCAACACGCATTGGTTAAAGACTTTTGTCTTTAGGCATTGGGATATTTTGGACTCAAAGATGTGCCGAAATTTCCCGAACGCTGCCCATCCGAGTTGGATTCTTCGCTGGACCTCTTTGTCGAAGTTGGATCTACCTAATTGGATCTTTTGACCCAGGTAGACGTATTCGTCAACAACTTCGAATGTGGTATTCCCAACATTAACCGGTACAGGTGAGACATGAACATTTGACATGACCTTCGCCTTGTCCATATTCATCCTCAAACCTACCTGCTGGGATACTCTACTGAGGTCCCTGAGCATAGCACCGAGGTCTTCCAGCGACTCCGATTAACACTTCATATTAATTTGTGATTAGTTTAACATCCTTATTGCACTTAACAAAACAAACTGAAAGTATAGTAGCACTGTAATGACATTATCGCTAAAAATGATCTTTTCCAGGCAAACGTGGGATGGAAAAGAAATTAAACTAATATATAGACGGGAGTAATCACATAAACAGTAAATTAATACGTTAATTTAAATCTATTTAAAAAATGTTTGTCTGTAAAGTCGGTTTACTGACGATAGAACGTGACAACGTCTTAAGAAAATACTGATGGAATGGTAGCATTTCTCAAAAGAACATTTTAATTTCATTTGTTTAATAGATTTGTATGTAAAAAGTAATCAGTAGAATTTAGTCATTTTCAATCAAAACAATGCAAAAAAGCTTTTAGATGCCGGGGATCGAACCCGGGGCATTTCACATGCAAAGCGAACGCTCTACCACTGAGCTACATCCCCGCTTGAACTACTGGTCGAAATAATTAATACAACTGTAACAAACATGCGGCGAGGTAACGACCGACGGTAACGACCGACGGTAAAAGTACATGACGTCATGTTTTGTGGGCGTGCAGCCGGCTTCATCGAATTATAAGACGTTATCACGTCAAAAGGGATTGACCGACCTCATTACACGTGAGTTACCCGTTTACCTAATCAATATATTTAAAAAGGGTACTAATAATTGCCTACAATATAATAGCCTTACATTCTAACATAAATGTACATGAACCTTCTTACATATTGTAATACAAAGGCAATGAATTGAAAATGTTAAATAATAAAGATGTAAGAGCTTCAATCAGATTTTAGCAAGCTTTCGACATAATATTATACTGATTTTTGCCTTAAACTTCAAATACGGAAATTCACGGAGCTTGTCTTATTTCTACGGGCATGGCATTCCACAACTCAACTGCTTAGAATGCAAAAGATTTGCCGTAGAATGTTTTGCATCGTGCAGAGGGCGCTTCCAGGGACCAATTATAGGTTGACCTAAGATTACATGAGTGTACGGCGTATTATATATTACGTACACTGTACGCTACTGTATAATGCTTTACATTAGTCTTTCAGATATCGTGGTGTGATAGTGTTAAATATAACACTGTAAATCAGTGAAAGAACATGAGCATTCTAACGAAAGCAAATGGGGAGCCACTTGAGCTGTAATAAACGAAATTAACAAGTAGGTGCTAATTAGGTATTTGAAAACTAGCCAAGTCAGATCTTGGTTTTCAACCAATTATCCTGAGTTATAAAAAATAAATTGTAGTTTCATATAATATTATAAATAGATTTCAGGATCGCCCATTGAACTTTTCACCCTAGCACCCATTTAGACCTCACTTCTTTTGTTGTTAAATTAATTAAGTAATATTGAACTTGATTTTAATTTCACATTTATTTTCTTGATGGGATATTGTCGCCCTTCTGGTAGTTTTTCATTATACTGTGACTGAGTCGCCTGCAACTGGCATCTTGTAGCCGCTGCATCACGCTTCCGAAAAATGCGAGTCGCGGCTACTTTTTGAAGCGGGATGCAGCGACTAGACGCCAAGCGCAGCTTCTTTTTGAAACGGGATGCAGCGACTAGACGCCTGTCGCAGCTTCAAAAAGTAGAAGGTGTGAACAGGCGGTAAGTAGTAGGTACCTACCTCGAGCCCTACAAGGATCTAATGACGCTTGGCTAAAATGGGAACTAACGCTACCGTCAATCCGCCTAGGGCTGCTGATGCCCGATTTCCAAATTCCCAAAAATTTAGAGGAAAATCTTAAAGAACAATGGCAGACTTTCATGCTTATACTTTAATAGGACAAATAATTTCCTACCATACCATTACATAATATACCATGCCTTTTAAGTGTAACTAATACTACCAAATTAATGTAAACTTTTCCCTCAAAATAACTCAGATGACATAGCATCTATCGCATACCTATTTTGTACCGATTTCCGATACCTATTAGTTTCGGCTGTTGTTGCATCCTCTGGGTGCGCTTAGGCACTAAGTGCCAAACTTGATCTCCCGGTGGCAGCCTGAGCCGAGGCCGTGCCGTCCGAGGCTCTCTCGCGCTTCCGCTTCGTAACGCGTCACTGCTCGCAATGCGAGTACGACGCACTTGACAGAGTTCTTGCACGCGGTACGTATGTATGATTTAGATAGTTCGATCTTAGCTTAGGCTAAGCTTTAGCTGCTTTATCTAGGCTTAGCTTTAATTATTTTTCAGGAATCAGTGTTGTATGCTAATTATTTAGCGTAAGTATGTTAGGTTTATATTTCAGGTCTACGTTAACCCAAAAGCCCGGTAGGTAGTAGAAGTGGGTACCCATGGCCAACTACTTTACTTTTAAACTTAATAAGCCTATGAAACATATTTTTTCCTGCAACTTAAATATACAAATATGTTTGTGGTGAGAAAGTTTATTTAAACTACCTCAAATCGAAGAAGATTTTGTTGTCGGGTAACACTCACTGCTAACCCACGCTCTCCTGACAATGTCAACCAAGTGCCAATAGATGCTTGTTACCTTAGAGTATAAATAACTAAAGTATAGAGCGCTAGCGCCGCACTAGACGCCCAGTGCGCGATGTAGGCAGATGATGTATAGCTACATACTACATAGATATGTACATTGGCGATTACTAGGGATGGGCACCCGGGCAACGCAAACTCATTTTGTTGTCAATAGATGCAGGTTCAGCGCGGTACTAACAACTACAAATATAATTATTTCGTGCGATAACATCTAAAAATAAATAGGTAGGTATTTTAGTTTTATAGAGTTAGTACCTGTGCAGGTTTCAGTTTTTCTACATGCAACTTACGATATTTTACATAAAATGTGTACCTATAATGGGATCTGTATGTCATTAAAAAGATGGTACTTTTTAAATTATTTTATTTTTGCTTAAAATATAAGGAGCTTAGGATATAAACTGACAAACCATTAATTGGATTATAATGCCTACAAACATTTGGCAATTATTACCAAAAAATAGCGTAAATAATGGTATTACAATTTAACCCAATCACCTATTTTTTAAAATAAACAATGACTTTTTAATAATAAATCAAATTATAATAATATGTTATGTTAATTGGATATTAATTGTCATTTTTACTGACCGCTAAAAAGCGTAAGCTTGTTAAAAAGCTGTCTTCTAGTTTTTGTGACATTTGACTTTCGAACTAAATATTTAACGCGTATTTCAATATATTTTTGAATCACCGCTCTAAGCAACATCTTCTAGCCAACATTATATCAACCACAGATTTGGTAACGTGTCCCATCTCTAAATCACGCGGCGGGAGCGCGGTACTATGGCGGTACGCTGGCGATCCTGCGCGTGCCCGCCCGCCTCCCACGTCTCCTTCACCCCCGCGATTCCTAATTAGTTTTCATAAAAATACAATACAATACAAAACACTTTATTATACCACAAAACAATACAGGAATACAAAATTAAAATTAGAATAAAAATTAGAACATTTTGGGCACAAAAGGCGATCTTATCGCTAATAGCGATCTCTTCCAGATAACCCTTTGAGCGTTAGAACCTGGTAATAAGAAAGGGCAGTGGTGTGGTTTCCTTGATACATGTATAATTGTACAAATATAACAAATACCGTTCAAACGTATATATTAAATACTAGCTGTTACCCGAGACTTCGTCCGCGCGAAATAAATAATATTAAGGTAACTCAGGCAGTAGGTACCTATTTTTATACCCAGACCCATTTACGGTTACTAAAAACAGCTTATAGTAAAACAATTTCATCAAAATCGGTTCAGTTGTTTAGGTGTGAAAGCGTAAGAGACAATCATCCCCCATTTCAACTCCAATTTCATCCCCATACAGTTCGAAATTATAAAATTGCTAGAACAAACATTTATTTGCTTTGTGTCAAGTGCCTTAATACAGAGTTTCATGATTTTATCTTCAACTATTGGAAGGTTTCATGTATACCTTCATCCCCCATTTCAATCACAATTTCACCCCTATACAGTTCGAAATTACAAAATTGCTAGAACAAATATTAGTTTGCTTCGTGCCAAGTGTCTATATTCTGAGTTTCATGGTTTTATCTTCTAGTCTTCAACAGTTGGGATCTTCCATGTTGACCTTCATCCCCCATTTCAATCCCAATTTCACCCCTCTACAGTTCGAAATTACAAAATTGCTAGAACAAATATTAGTTTGCTTCGTGCCAAGTGTCTATATTCTGAGTTTCATGGTTTTATCTTCTAGTCTTCAACAGTTGGGATCTTCCATGTTAACATTCATCCCCCATTTCAACCCCAATTTCACCCCCGTACAGTTCGAAATTACAAAATTGATAGAACAAACATTTAACTGCTTCGTCTCAAGTGTCTAGATACAACATTTGATAACTTTGAAAATCACGAATTTTCATACAACCGTTCATCCCTGGTTTCACCCCCTTAGGGGTTGAATTTCGCAAAACCCCGTCTTAGCGAGCGCCTACGTGCTAAAAGGGACCTCCATGCAAAATTTCAGATTCCTAGCATTTGTAGTTTCTGAGATTCCTTGATGAGTGACCTTTCGCTTTTATATATATAGATAAATATGCCAATATGATATACATATACGGTACATATAAATAATTAATTGCATAAAAATAAATATACATAGAGAGATGATTACAAAAATATATAATACAAAATAGACGTACATAAATACATTCACTAAAATACACTAAGAGTAAAGGACATTTGTACATATTTATTCACACAGCAAGATTGCTCAAGTAATGCTGCCAAATCTGAGCCTTAAACGAGTATAATAATCGACTTACCGATGAAAATAAGTATAATAATCGACTTACCGATGAAATGTGATACTGGATTTCGATTTTGTGTGTTTTCTAGTATCGTTTTTACAAGGTCGAACTGCACATTTCACCATTTTAATAATAATATTTAATAAAAATCTCTCGACAAACGCTCTTTCCTAGTAATCAAGTACGACTACAGGCGGTCGCGGCGGGAACGTCGTTTTGTGCTCACCTGTGCCTACTGTTCCCACTTCGTTGTGCGCGCTCTATAGTACTTATGTATACTCTAAGCTTGTTACCAAAAATTTTTTCCTTGTTACACTATAATCACCTGTTTTTGTTAGTTTGACAATGACATTAATGTTTATAAATATATATTTTTGATATTAGAGAGAGATTTTCCGGCAATGAGCCGTTTTCCGACGAGACAAAAAGATATGGTTTAATAAAACGATAGTAGGAGGCGCTTGTAGGTCTTTTGGTTTGTTGTCAAAAGCGGTAGGCATAATGGGACTCAATTCATTCATTTTGCGAAAGCACGACTTCTAGTAGGTAATAAATAATAAACTACTTTATCCATGTACACATTTTATTCGAATGAAAACTATATCAAAACATCAAAATTTCAAAACAAATTCGTAAACCTGGGTAGCGATTCTGAAACCATTCGGTTGCATCCGACACGGAATCTCATCTCTCGGTCTTTGTCATGCTAAACAGATAAGACAAAGACCGAGAGATGAGATTCCGTGTCGGATGCAACCGAATGGTTTCAGAATCGCTACCCTGGTGAAAGACAAAATGTATATTTTTTAAATTTATTCTTGGCTATGGATACTAATCCTTCAGCCGAGAGAGTATATCTCTACCATGAACGTATACTATAACGAAGTATACAGATTCATGATCTCTACTTAGTCTGTGGATAAAATATTGTCGTATCAGTGTTGCTATTTATATCTTTGAATTTTCCTTCTACTTTGGCTTAGTTGGTGTTTATTGTTCTAAAGATTTTTACTGAAAAGGGATTGTGATCAGTAACGGTTTTTTATTACATTATCAACCTAATTAGCTATTTTTATTCCCAATATTTTAAAATTAAAAAATACACTTTTTACACTATACTTTTTCCCTGAAAACGGGTAGGGTCTCTAAAGGGATTACACTGTTGAGAGTATATGGTAGAGACAGATCTATCTGCATCTCGAACAATCACCATCTAGTGCGTCCGTTGGAACTATTTTTGTCTCGTCGGAAACTCCCTCATTTTCAGGGAATTTTTTTATGTACGGTATAGGTTCCATACAGTTTCAATACCTCTTCTAACCCATTATTCCGCAACGCCGTACAAAAATAATGGTCCAAGAGGAAATGATCGGAGGTTCAACTTCCTCGTTTCAGTGATCCTGGGAGGTGATTTGAGACAACGTAAAATTAATTTATTCCGAAAGTATTTTGTGCATTGATACAAATTTTATACGTGCCGTACATTTTTGTTAGTCCAAAAGTCAGTAAATTACAAGAAACCTCCAGAACATTCCATATGACGAAATCTACTTTAGGGTGATAGTTGGTACGATTTTTAACGGCATTCTGGGTAGCGATTCTGAAACCATTCGGTTGCATCCGACACGGAATCTCATCTCTATATTATCACACTGTTTACAATTAATTTATAACATAAATTATCTATGTTTTTCTAAACTTTATGATAAATAATCTCATAAACCACTTAGCATCCCAATAACACTTATGCGCATATATCGAACTTGTTAGTTTATATTGGCAGCTCAGTATTAATCTTAATATATATAAATCTCCTGTCACGATGTTTGTCCGCGATGGATTCTAAACTACTTAACCGATTTTAAATTAAATTGGCACACCGTGAGCAGTCTGGTCCAACTTGAGAGATAGGATAGTTTTTATTTCGATTAATAGTCTTTAAATGACAATATCCGAGCGCAGCCGGAATGGGCCGCTAGTTATATGAAAAGAACTTCAATCTAAATGCGTTTTATACCAAAAAAAAAAACGAATTCGTGTGGTCTTATTTTCGTTGCGATTTCTGAGAACATTTACTAAGGTCTTGTATGTTTTTTGTGTTGTGATGTTTTTACATTATCAGAAAGAAGACATATTAAAGAACAAAAAACCTATCAACTTTTTTATGTAAAAGCTGATATTTTTACGTTGGATTTTTCGATTGAAAATTGGGGTATTTTTTTGATATTTAGTTAACTGAAACATTTCCGCGCACGTGGCGATAGTGTTATTGCGAATGTGCTTCGCCGTTCCTAAAATAACATACTTGTTGCGGACGGCCCCCCCACCTGGAAATATCCAGCTGAAGTGTCTGCGTTTGACGAGGCTCTGAAATCGGCGGTTGAGTCTATTCTTAACGTTGCCCTTGATGAACGTCAATGGTCACAGGCAGCTCTTCCAATTTGGTTCGGGGGTCTATGGGTGCGATGTGCGTGAGATGTCGGCTTGCCGGCTTTCCTTGCGTCGGTGCATGGTGTTGCTGGTCTTGACGCTACTATTCTAAATTCAAATGGTGGCGAGGAAAGGTTGCCTTATGCTTCTGACGCTTTGATGGTCTTAAGTGCCCTCAACTCCGGGGAGTCGACTCCCGTAGAGTCTCAAAGCCGACGGGCGTGGGATGCTATTGGAGTCGAGCGGATCCAAGCACAACTTTGGGCATGTGCCTCGGGAGGGGTATGCTTCCCTGTCACACCATTTTGTCACACCGGTGTGACACAGAAGATTTTTTTTCTTCGTAGTCACACTAGTGTTACACGCGAGAATTTAATTCTTCACAGTCACACTACCATCTTGTCCAAATATACTTGTAATAATCATTCCAAAAATGTAATGTACTATTGTGTGTGTATGTATGTGTGTATTGTTATGTGTGAATTGTCCACCAATATAATATATATTATTATATTTAGATATGTAAACCTCATAATTATATAAAAGTACCAATTAAATTATCAATTTAATCTAACCGGCCCGATTAGGGTCTATCACTGAAATTTTACTCCGGGTGGGCTCCCGCCTGAAGCTCAAGGGAGGTCCTGAGTGGAGCGAGCCATGCAAGGCCAAGCGTAGCGAAGGGGGGAGGTGGCGAGCGAAGCGAGCCGGCGACCTCCGTAGTGGAGCGCAGGCCGAGTATGGAGAAGCGACACCAATTCCAAATAATAATACCAATTCTAAATAAATAAATCAATATATTGATTGTTTTTCAATTTAGACTTGGTTGTTTGTGTTGCTGAATATTTGGTGTGATGGTTAGTCATACGATGTAATCGATTATTGTCTGTCACACCAGATGGTATGACACAGAGGAAAAAAATTCTTCTGTGTCACACTTGTGTGACAAAATGGTGTGACAGGGAAGCATACCCCCCTCGGGAGCGGATATGGCCAGACTCCGGGCCGTCTCGCAGCCTGAATCGGGGGCTTGGTTGCAGGCGCTACCTTCTCCTCACCTAGGCACCTTATTGGAAAACAACTCGTTACGCGTTGCGGTGGCTCTTCGCCTGGGCTGCAAGGTGTGTGAACCCCACGTATGCACCTGCGGCTCCCTGGTAGAAGCCAATGGCCATCACGCTTTGAGTTGCCGACGGTGTGCAGGAAGGTTCTCGCGACACCATGCACTCAATGACGTAGTTCGGAGAGCCTTAGTCTCGGTGGGAGTTCCACGCGTACTTGAGCCCCCGGGCCTATGCAGATCGGACGGCAAGAGACCGGATGGATTGACTCTGGTGCCATCGGCCGCGGCAGAGGATGCCGCTGATAAAAAGAATGTATGTTGTAGTTGTATGGTATGTTGGTGTCGCAGTACGAATTTGTACCTGTTGCCGTAGATTAGTACCTTGGGTTGTTGGGGCGCAGAGGCTAAAGGGTTCCTCTCAGAATTGAGGTGCAGGCTCAGGGAGAATACGGGTGACTCCTGCTCTGGCGCGTTCCTGGAGCAAAGGTTGGCCATTGCCATTCAGCGTGGGACCGCGGCGAGCATCATGGGCACTTTTGCGCCGGGAGTCAGTTAGGGGTGGGTTATTCGGAGATTAGTTTTTTACAAAATTTATTTTTAAAATTATATTTATTTGACTGAAACAAATATTTATTTCAAATAAAAAAATTACAGTGTATTTAAGATATAAAAAGGCAAATTTTTACCAAATTTTGTGGGGAATTTTTGTTCTTTTATGTGAGAAAAAAAATAAAAACCGAAAACTTAGTTAGTTCAAAGATAGTTTTAGTTAGTTTAATTTTTCTCATGAATTTTGAGTCGATGTGAAAAAAACGTCAAAGCAAAAATTTTAGATCTCTTTATTACCTCTAACTTTGTTGATTTGTTGTTTTGCCGAAAATCGAGACAAACCCTTTTTACCCTGTGTCACTTCCCGACCTCAGATCGTTCGTAAATTATTTTTGTTTTACGCTTGTCATATTCTCTTCCTTTTACAATGGGTTTCATATTACTATTACTTATTTTGTTTTCAAAAGCTATCGAGACTGATCTATAGGTACGTATAGAATGTAAATATATCCTCAATGTGCATCCTCAGCTATTGGAGCTGTGCCTAGTGATGGAAAAATATCTAGAAAGAACGCATATTACGGTGCTTTTATTATATGTGCTGAACGATTATTTATTAAACAAAAAAGCGAAAAGCGAAAGTGGTCGTAGGAACTGGCGATAGAAGTGAAAAATTATAACTTAGAATTTGATAGCTTACTTCACACCCCACAAAAAATCTGTCTATGGCGCACCAAAAGAAGTTTTCACTTGAAAAAATGGCAGTCAAAGAACTGCCGATAAAATTGAAAACTTATAACTCAGAATTTGATAGCTAATTTTGGAAACTACGCGGGTGAAACTGGAGGGCGTGGCCATGACCATGGGCATCTAGAATTGCTGACGCATTTCTAAATAGCCAATGGGAAATGCTCGCGCATTTCTAGATGGCCAAGGAGAAATGCTGACGCATTCCTAGATGGCCAATGCCATGGTCCCGAGTTCACCCGAAAATTTCCTATCATTCCCGAGCGAAACGCTAGAATTCAATTCACAGCCCACGAAGTAGAGCGTAGATGCCAAAGTAACGCACAAAAGCTCAAGACGGTTAGAAATCGGCACGGATACGGATATGTAGCAGGTAGAGCGTCGCAAAGAGTACCGACTCTGGACTCTCCAGCATTGAGAGCCATTTGATTCGATGAGCAGCCATCAATGACGACTCGTATGGATCGATCCCTCAAGAAGTCTGATATTCACGCAATAAACCCAGGAAAGAAACGATAACTAAAAAGGTTGCTTAAAAGGCCATCATGCCAAACCTTGTCGAAAACCTTCGAGATATCCAGGGAGACTGAAAGTGCTTCCCCGTGTTTGTCAATAGCTTCACTCCAGATGTGAGTAACGTATGCTAGAATATCCCCGGTTGACCGGTTTCGGCGAAATCCGTATTGGCGGTCACTGAGGAGTTCGTTTGATAGAATAGAGTGACGAGACGAGCAGGTCATGTGCCTGATGGTAAGCAACATGCCTGCCACATAACACATAACAGCACCGTGACACGCAGCTATTGGAACATGAAGAGTACAAATCATTCCCTGCAGCACTGCACTTCGCTCGTTACCCAGATATATAATAAGTGTATCTCTATGCCCTGTAATTTCACTGGAAACATTGCGATATTCATTATTCTGAGCCCTTAAGATATAAAGTTAAAATATTTTGTTTATGTTTGTCACTTTGTCATACTTTAGTTTCATTTCAAGTTTGCCATGCCAACTCCAACTTGTTAAAAATTCGGTTAAATTTTTAGGGATGTGGTAAATATGCTGTCATTGGTTTCGAGTTGTAGCTAAAGAAGTATAGAAAAATAAAATGTTATCTCTGCCTTTGCATTGTTTGACAGTTTACTGACAGTTCTTTTCTCTTTCAACCCAGCCAAGATGGGTGAGTGGATCTAAGTTCTTAAATTTTATGAAATATCCAAGAATATCCGTGGTTATAATTAATTAATTTGTCAATCTATTATATTATTGGTGTATTGGCTTTCTGAAATGTCCGATCAAGCGTTGATTTCCGTAATTACTTCTCGAAATCCTTCTATAATAGTGTTTTCAAAACAGTCACTCGAGAATGCTAAGTTTGCAAGTGTTGTGTGAAAATCTTACATATTCTCATGTTCAGGTATCAGCCGTGATCACTGGCATAAGCGAAGGGCTACCGGTGGCAAACGCGCCCCGCTCCGTAAGAAGAGGAAGTATGAGTTAGGTCGCCCGGCTGCCAACACTAAAGTGAGTACATAACCTGCAAGTACTTATTTGCACGCGATGTTTCTGAGGTTTGCAGTAATAACTTATAAATGTAAATACCTAACTAAGGTTCCTAAAAGCAATATCTCAAGAACTAAGACTGCCTGAAAAATATACCATGAATTGTTCAGCGATGTAATTTGTTTGTGTATTATTTTCAGCTGGGTTCTCAGCGTATCCACTTGGTGCGCTCACGTGGAGGTAACACCAAATTCCGTGCTCTGCGTCTTGACACTGGAAACTTCTCCTGGGGATCAGAATGTGAGTAGAGTCTCGCCTCATAGTGTCTGTTATATTGAACGTGGATATGATTTATGTCCATACCTACAAATTTACAAAAGCAATTCATTAGCTGTGAAATCATAATTCACTTACTATATACTCTATGTTGGGGGTTCGACATAAGATTTCTAATTGTGGTTGAAAAGCCTTTTGTTAGGTTAGTACAACAGCTCAAGACTGGTTTTTGCTGCAAGCAATTATTATTCCCGTTACTTAGTAACTGGAAACGTTTGTGGCATCAGCTGTCATGCACATATTCTACTGCATTTCAAAATCACTGGTAATGGGATTTCTAAAGTTTTTCATTTGCACTGTTCATTGCACTGTTGTTCAGTTTGTGACTAAAAAAATTCATAGTGTTAATGATAAATATTCTGTAGACAAGACCCAGGACTGTGATAGGTGTATGTGTGTGTTTGTTGTATCATTTCTCTGCAATGGCTCATGGTATATTAATAAAATTGAATGGTGGTTCCTGAGGGAGACTTGACCAATCATTTTTTATATTTGGTAAAGATTAATAGTAGATAGATACTCTTTATTGTACACACCAAAACAATACAGTAAAAGAAACAGAGCAATAAAACTAGTGTTACAATCGCTGAAAGCAATGCGAGCAACCTTATTATGGAAATGTTATTAGAAGTAATAAAAAGCGGAAATCTGAAAATTAAGTGATTTATGGTGAAAATTTTCCCGTTCTACTCAACTAGCTAACTAAAATTATAACATGATTAATTTTTATTTTCAGGCGCCACTCGCAAGTCACGTATCATTGATGTTGTGTACAATTCATCCAACAATGAGTTGGTCCGTACCAAGACCCTGGTGAAGAATGCCATTGTTGTCGTAGATGCTACGCCCTTCAGGCAGTGGTACGAGTCTCACTACCTCCTGCCTCTGGGAAGGAAGAAGGGAGCTAAACTGGTGAGTTTCGTTATCACCAAATTCTAAAAGTTTGAAAATTTTGTGGATATCTTTGCTATTTCTTTGATTCCACAAAGTGTTACAGTAAAATAAATATTGATCAAAACTTTCACACTACCATCTAGTCCCAATAGCTTAATATGAAAAGACTACACAGCTTGTACTAGAAGCCAGATAGCTGAAATAATTTTGAAAACATCTCAATTATAAGTACATAAACACACGATTACTGAATAACCCCCCATATTCATCACACAAATGTTTGTCCTGGGTGGAATTCAAATTCATAACTGTGGTACAATAATGGTCCAGTGCGCAAACTCGCCACCGACTGAGCTACATGGATGGAACATGCTTGGATGGGTGAAATCTTTTGAGTTCACATCACCAACATCCATAATAACAGTATATCTGTAGCTATGCAGGTGACTTATCATGCTACATTAGTTCTGTTTAATACATACACAATTGAATCTTGTAAGTTTTATATAGATCTTTGAGGCACAAGCATACATTGACTGCAACTGAATGTGTTTAACTCGATTTTATTCTAGCCTGACTGGATTGTGAGGTTTTCTACTGTGATGAAACTTTTTGCGTGTCATATGAAAGTTGGGTTAACTATTCAACTCAGTGATTACCTGCCAAGATCTGACCTGTGTCTAGT
Organism: Ectropis crepuscularia; assembly: GCA_963693475.1. NCBI lineage: Eukaryota > Metazoa > Arthropoda > Insecta > Lepidoptera > Geometridae > Ectropis > Ectropis crepuscularia. The sequence goes on from OY856339.1 coordinate 9,481,540, forward strand.
AACATACTCGCCTAACTACTCCATTATAATATGATTATTTAACATTGAATTTCAGACTGAGGCTGAAGAAGCCATCATAAACAAGAAGCGCAGTAAGAAGACAGCCAAGAAGTACCTCACGAGACAGCGCCTTTCCAAGGTCGAGGCTGGTCTTGAGGAACAATTCCACACCGGGCGCTTGCTAGGTATGAACTTTGATTGTAATTGATATTCTGTAGCTTGAAAATGCACAATGTAAATACCCAATACTACAGTTAACTATGAATTCAAAATAATCTGTTTAAAAAAGGTATCTTTTTTTACTTGTATTTACCATACTTATCAAATGGCGAATTAATGGATAAATCTGTATCAGAGATTCAGATTTATTTTAGTTGTAAATAGCTTATTGTGCAAAATTTTAATTCGGTGTAAATCCCTCTTACTTGCCTGTTATGTCTTATGTGGTAATTTTGTAGCCCTTGGGGACCTACTAATAAAAGTCTAAACCTAAGCCTCTTTTTAACCCCTGACCAACACTGTTACACTGTAGAGCAGGGGACGACAACAGTTTGGGAGCCACTGGCCGCTGATGAAAAAAGTACATAAAAGCGGGCCTCACGCCTAAAAGTTGGTGATGCTCTTGTTCTTGTAGACCATAGACAATATTTTGGGTGGCATTTGTGTAAATTCTATGATGAAATCGAGAAGTTTTGATGCTACGCATGGGCTGGGACCGTTTTGGGACCAGCCTAGTGGCTGTAATGATTCAACTGTCATAGTTACTCTGAGTTATCTTCCCAAATTTGAAAAACTTGTGATTATTTGGTTCAGGTAGAGTAATATTTTAATTTGTTTCAGCGTGCGTGGCCAGCCGGCCGGGGCAGTGCGGTCGCGCCGACGGCTACGTGCTAGAAGGCAAGGAGCTCGAATTCTACCTAAGAAAGATCAAATCCAAGAGGGCGAAGTGAGAAGTTTAATGTAAAATAAACACAAAAAACATCAGTCATGTCTTTGATTTACTCGAATATGATAATGTAAGTGAGTACAAGTAGTCATTTTCGTCCTACTGTATGCTTCACAAGCTACTCATCTCCCACTGAGGACAAAAGAGCCACTCAGATTCGCAACTACACAGAACATCTGCCTGGAGGCCTGGACGTCTACTCTAATGAGCCGTTTTCCGACGAGACAAAAAGATATGGTTTAATAAAACGATAATAGGAGGCGCTTGTAGGTATTTTGGTTTGTTGTCAAAAGCGGTAGGCATAATGGGACTCAATTCATTCAATTTGCGAAAGCACGACTTCTAGTAATAATTAATAAACTACTTTATCCATGTACGCATTTTATTCGAATGAAAACTATATCAAAACATCAAAATTTCAAAACAAATTCGTAAACCTGATGAAAGACAAAATATATATTTTTTAAATTTATTCTTGGCTATGGATACTAATCCTTCAGCCGAGAGAGTATCTCTCTACTTAGTTTGTGGATAAAATATTGTCCTATCAGTGTTGCTATTTATATCTTTGAATTTTCCTTCTACTTTGGCTTAGTTGGTGTCTATTGCCTCGGGAGTTCTAAAGATTTTTACTGAAAAGGGATTGTGATCAGTAAAGGTTTTTTATTACATTATAAACCTAATTAGCTATTTTTATTCCCAATATTTTAAAAGTTTAACACAATATAAAAATTGTTTTAGTATTAAATTCCTTAATGTATTTAGGGTTTCTATAGAAGGTAGACATACCAAACTAATCAGCTAAGCTAAGAAGAGATGTATCTAAATTTAAGTATATAAATAATTGATGTGTTAACGAAAACTCTAAAATTTTAATTTATCACAAATAATTTAGATTCGATTTTTTCCCTGAAAACGGGTAGGGTCTCTAAAGGGATTACACTGTTGAGAGTATATGGTAGAGACAGATCTATCTGCATCTCGAACAATCGCCATCTAGTGCGTCCGTTGGAACTATTTTTGTCTCGTCGGAAACTCCCTCATTCAACGAAAACGTAATTTCGAAATAAACTCGCCATTTTCCAACTCCGATTCTACTTCGATCCGTCGTTTTGTCCGTTTAACCCTCCGTCTGTCGCGCGGGTTTTAATAACGCGGTCCGTCGCGTGGGGTCCCTGAAAACCTCGAAGATCAACCGCATATAAAACCTATCAAAACTTATATCGTTTAATATATCTTATTGGTTTATTGTTAAGTGTTTCAATAACAATAAAATACAAAAAGTAAATCAAATATAATAATTTATTTAATGCTTTAATTTGCTAATCTATAATAAGAAACATAAATTGAATCTTACCACAAAAATTTTTTTTCTTTTTCTTACAAAATAACTAAATTTTCATATTTATTCTACCCATATGAGATTAAATTGAATCAACACACCTTATTATAGTAAAATTGAATCGCAATACCAAAAAAAACTATAAACTTTTGCCAAACGAATTCTGACTACTTTTCCGTTTCAACACAGTCAGTACATTCCACTTTAGTATGTGTTGGGCATATGTTACCCTTGCAAAAGTGGCAGATAGATTTGAATTTTCTATCGGTTTGTCTCAGGCAATTAATGCAATGCTTCTTCATTGGGATAGCTGCGGATCCCAATATATATCAGGACGTCTACTGTCTACGTTGCGAAACACGTAATTTCGCAATAAACTTGCGATTTTCCTACTCCGGTTCTACTTCGTTTCGTCCAATCGAACATTGTTTGACGTTTAAATGTTCTAAGCCTACTCTAATTACATTAATATTAAAACATTTAAACGAACTAAACGACGAATCGAAGCAGACCCGGAGTAGAAAAGTCATGAGATTATCTCGAAATTACGTTTTCCGTAGAAAGATAGTAGACGTCCTGGTTATATGGTTATATATCCTGAAGCGGAGGTATGAATCGCCTTGTATAGTAGTATAGAACAAAATCTTCGTATTCTTGCTCTAAACCTGTATTTTGCTCACTCCTTTCAACTGAGCATGTTACAAATCATATTCTTCCTCGCCACCGTAAAAGTCATCACATTCTTCTTCTAACCAATGCAATATACGTCGTTGTTGTTCTTCTCACATTTTAGAAGTACGTTGTTGTTAAATGTTTTTCTAAAACAAAAGAAAAATAAATAAAATACATGTTACAAAAGAAAATCAACATAAAATTGTGAATTCAGTTTTACTTACGCGGATCGTCGCGTGGGGTCTTTCACAGCCCGCGCGCAAAAAAGACGTCCATATCTCACTTCGCAGGTGTGCGAGCTGAAATCTGCTGCAATACGCGCCGACTATAATCTAACTTGGGAGGGTACCTAAAGTATAGAAACGCGGGCATGATTTAAAACACATAAATTTTATGTTTTTGTAACACCTAGGCTTTCAAAGACCCCATGCGACGGGCGGAGGGTATGTTCTAAGCCTACTTTAATTAGAGTATGCTTAGAACATTTAAACGTCAAACATTGTATTGGACGAAACGAAGTAGAACGAGAGTAGGAAAGTCGCGAGTTTTTTTTCGAAATTTCGTTTTCGTAGATACAGAGTAGACGTCCTGAGATTAGTCTGGACGTAATTGTGATGGCTCTTGGGCAACTTAAAATGGAAAAGAAAGCCGCGTGCGGCGACTGAATTATTACAGAGCAAGAGCTCTGCTCCTGAAGCTGAAGCTGGTGGAGCTCCACTTATAACTGACTATAAAACTGGATACAATATGACTGGTTTAGCAGTTACCTGTTTGGACCGTTTATTTCCTTTGACACTACTGGTAGAGTCATGGGAAATTTTACTTTGTAAAAGTACATTTCGCGTGACACTTATCTAGCAAAATAGTATTCCCGTGACATGTGTGACTATTTTTATTGATATTTCATGGCCTTTCCATTAAATGCCAATGAAAAATCAATCAAAATAAAAACGGGTGCATCCCAGTTATACTACTAACTGGGATCCACCCGTTTTTATTGACTTTAGTCATACCAGGGTAGCGATTCTGAAACCATTCGGTTGCATCCGACACGGAATCTCATCTCTCTGTCTTTGTCCTATCTGTTTAGCATGACAAAGACCGAGAGATGAGATTCCGTGTCGGATGCAACCGAATGGTTTCAGAATCGCTACCCTGGAGTTATTATTTTATTTCCTGAAAAATTCAAAAAGGCTCTGGCTCTCGAACGAATAAGACTAAGGACTTCGCGTTTGTGCCGACTGGTACCTATCATATTTATATACACACGATCCTGTAAAATTTTGCCAATCTACTACCTACATATCATTGGCGAGTTATTAACGATTTTGTCTGTAGACGTACATTTTGTTACTGGTCGAAAACTTTTATCTTTAGACATTTGGGATAGACGATGAGACGACACGGCGTAGTTTGCCTCACTTTTTTTGCTTCCCTAGTTCCAGCGTCTGCCCTAGGTTCACATACTTCTGAATAATTTCTAGAGTGACACCATTTATAGCAACCGATCCCGGAATTTCGCGCTTCTTAACAACGATCTTGGTTTTATCCAAGTTCATCCGGAGACCCATACGTTGAAAAGTATCAGCTAGGCTGTTCAGCATCAACTGTAAGTTCTCCAACGAAAAACTGAAGCTGCACATGGGGTTGTCGCAATCTCACGGCACACAGGGAACTTCACATACTACGCTGACGACAGCTACACAACGCCATCGGTTGGTTCGTAAGGCGAGCTTTGGCTGCATCACCAAAGACCATCCGAGAGTTCAACCTACAGATGGTCACCAGGGACCGAAATGCGCCCGTAGTGAAGGCTCTGGACTGGGAGGAGATGGCTTAGAAATTGGGACTCATTAGAACTATATTTTTTTATGTTTTATGTCTTGATTCCCATGGGATCAAAATACATATTTTATTTCTTTTGATTAGATTGGAGCGCGGCACACATTGAGAAAAGCATACGGCACACCTAAGAAATATGGTGTACTTTTTGACTCCGGGTGGGCTTCCGCCAGAAGCTCTGAGATCAGCCCTGAGCCCTGGTCACCCAGGAGGCCATGACCTCTCTTGAGCTTCTAGCTCCCCATTTTTTATATACACTAGGGGTACTTAGTTGCGACAAGACTAGGTGGAGCGGGGTTCTGCGAGTCTGATCTGGGTCCTATGTAACCTGGGTCTATATTTAGTAGCACGACAAATAAATAAAAAATCCTAAAGAATAATGGGAGCCAAGTGGCTGAAGGGAATTATTTATTGTAAGAATCCTTTTGCATGCCGATGGGATTCAAGTTACTACACGCATGTATAAAAACGCGCTAGTCAATTTAAATCCCATTCAATACAGGAACCAAAAGGATATAAACTTACATCTTAATCCCATGGGATTATATTCATGGGAGCCAAGTTACTGGCAGGGCCTAAATCGTATCCTCTCCGCTCCACTCGTCACCTTAAACTCATGTCCCGTACCTCTATCAATTCTAAACTCTCGTAATAAATCAAACTTATAAATTGTAATGGGGAATAAAACAGCACGTGTCTGTGTGTAATACTATAATATCCTCGAGTTGAGCGGGTCGACCATTTTGCCGGCCATCAGCGCCACGTGGATCGTGGCGTCCATCACGAAGTACAGGAACGGGTATGTGGCCGAGAACGTCACCGGCTCGTGGTTGTTCACGTAACCTGCAAAAAGAATAGGTAGTTGTTAAAACAATGAAGTTTCATTTTTATGATAATTGCTAGAAGGCGAACCTTCATTAGTCCAATGTTACGGATGATTCCTGGATCGCTATTACCACTAATAACGGAGTATTTACAGTCGCAAGTCCCCGATATTGCGATGCAGTAATATGCACCATGTTCACAGGTAAACTGACAATGCAGGAGTTTGCGCAAAAGTTTTTACGTTCTGCCCTTGGGGCAGACATATTGAACTAGGGTACTGTCTAGCTCAGTCTCCTGGAACGACTGCTACAAGTAATCCAACTTGAATTTTAGTTTTGCCAAAACACTTGACTGTACCTAACATATTTATTAATTTGGATATATGTCGGACATGTATACCTATATGTATTTATTAAACCCCCTAATTTCATGCATTTAAGAGTTCAAAACCGTAATCTCGTTAAAAATTCCGAAATTTCTCTGGCTTCACCAATTTCGGCAGGTAGGTAGGTACCTAATGATGCTCGGAGAACAAGATTTTGACAGAAGTGCAAGGTTTATGATATCTAGTCCAGTAGTAAGGGCTTGAGCCCAGAAGCTGCTCTGATAACACTGTGCAAAAATATGGTATCTGCGATTTTGTAGTGGCGGCCATTTTGAAGCGATTTACATCAAACAAAATTCTCTCGACTATAAACTCACCTTTCAAACAAAAAATAGGTTCATCCGTTCGGCACCTACGATTACGCCGTATTTAGAGGTGTGGAGACCCTGGGGCCGGGGCTTCGTTGGGGACGTTGAAATACACCACCCCTAGGTTAAGATTTCTCAAGCAAAAACCCGGACTACAAATGGTTTAAAGTTAACGTAAAATATGTTTACTAGTCGGAATTAGATTTTTTCCGAAGTCTCTGTTGTGGAGGCCCCGGTCAGTGCATCATCACTCGCTCAAGGTCGCGCGGGTTTAGCCTACAGCTACACCGTTCCTCCCAGGGAACAAGTGCCAGTCGGTTGTCGGACGCACGGCTGAGCGCTCGCGCAACACGTTTCCCGCGCATATTGTTATTAGATATGTCGACAACCCTCCGCGCTAGACAGGGACAGAGTTACGCGTTAGAAAGAGCGCAAATGTTTATTTGAAAATCGCGACAGGTATTGCGAGCTGAATTGAACTTTGTTGTGTCCCAGCAAGAGTCGCTATTTATATAATTGTTTTCGATAAGTGAGGCTTCTGTACTTGTACTAATATTTATTCTGTGCCCCGGTTCCCCACACCTAAATCCGGCCCTGCCTACGATGCCACATATATACAACACCCATACACAACTTATAACACCCCACCATTTTTGCTTTAGGGGTAGGGAGTTAAAAATAAAAATACGCGTCCAAAATAACGTTCGACTTACTGGAGTTAGTACCACTACACTACCACTAGTAAAAGTCTCAAAATACTAGTTAAAATTACCTATAACTGAACCTGATTAATTCTAATTCCTGCGTTCATCAGTTTACCTGTAAAATGAAACTACAATCAAAATATCGGAGACTCGCGTCATATTTCACCACAGGATGCCACAGGGAAAAAATAATTTCTCGTTGAGGGTGATGTTTTTGGACAAGGAGAGTTAGTACCTTTGCGCTGTAAATTAATAGTAGAGGAAACTAACTCACAAGCGGTTTGCTCTAAAGAGAGAGTAGGTACCTACCTAGATGGTAGTTAGCTAGTTAGGTACATTCACAGCAAGACTTAGGTAAGCCTAGGTACAACGTAGATACTTACTTTTTGAAGTGAAAACTGCTCGTAAGTGAAAGAAATCTTCGGGTGAACTTGGGACCATGGCCTATCTAGATGGCCATGCTTAGAAGACTTATTTAGATGACAATACTTTGAATATTTATTTCAGACTAGCAGCGCGAGCACCCTCCGGTTTCACCCGCGTAGTTTCCAAAGTGAGCTATTTTGATAGATTTTGTGAGTTATAAGTTTTCACTTCTATCGGCATTTCCGGACTGCCAATTTTTTATTTCATACGTTATTTCAGTTCAGCACGTGTCTGTTCCTGTTCAAAGTGTCGCACCCATAGATGAAGAATTTTTTTTGCTACGCAAAAAGATCAACAAAGCTAGTGAGCGAGAAATCATTTTCAAGTGGAAATGGCTCGAGAGAAGAAGAGAAAGTGAATGAAGTAACGTCATACAATATTTTAGTATACCCGAACGTAACAGTCTGATTTCGTCGCGGTGAAAATCGTGTATTTTATAATTAATCCTTGGATTGCAGACGATTTTTATTAAATTATTTATATTATGGCATGTTCTGTGCGTGAATGTGATACAAGACGATATTATAATCCGAATCATTACACTAGTCACCAACACATGTAAAGATGATTTTTTATCAGGTCTCCGAGCAGCCTTTGTGTGTCTTTTACATTTGACGTCTTTGGTCGCACTTGATAAACGATGGACTGTACGATACGTGTTTCGGATAAAAACCAGTAGTTATTTCAGACTGAAGCATACTAAATTTAAAGGTTGGGAGTTGCCGAATTCATGGTCGGTGCAATCAATGTTATGCCCAGTTTACCAAAGTAAACCATGGTTTATTTAAATAAATATGCCATTAACTTTCATAGCAGACGACCTTCCAATGCAAATACACCTGTCGTATTACAGATCACAGCCATCGCGAATCAAACCACAGGAAACAATCATACAGTAATTTGTTTTCCAGTTAAACTCATTTATGTAATTGAAATGGACTGTCCGCGAATCATCATTTTCATCTCGCGATTAGGTATTGAGGTCGCAGTAATGTATGATGCGGCGATTTTCCCTAATCGCTGATAGCGTAGAGCAATCGCATCAATGGAGGCAAACGCGCGTGTCGCCGGGTTGCACCACTGCCCGACGAGAGTCGAGACAATGGGGCGCCTCTCGCACCTGCCACCTCGACTCAACACTCTTTTGGCAACAATTATCTCGGTAGTGCACCGGAAAATGAGGCCAGTACACACCTTCGCACCCAATTACCATCGGAGAATGCTCGTCAGGGGCTACATTGTTTACGAGTATGTTGTTGCGAAAAGTCTTGCGCTTTGCAGATTCTCAGGCTGGTATAGTTGCTCCGTGTAACGTCGAAAACGTGCAAAATAAAGTTATACTAATATCGTAATACAATACTTTCCTCATCTACTTTTTTGTTTTTAACCGAATTCAAAAAGGAGATTTCTCAATTCGACCGTATATATTTTTTTCAAGACGAGCAGGACATGCGTTTGATGGTAATCAACACGTCTGCCCATAACAGATAACATCACAGTGCAGCTATTGGAGCGGAGGACATTGGCTGATCATTCATATGGGATATTATGTATGTAAAGCATCCGAGCGCTCTGCCTGGCTTTCGGTTTTCCTTCGTGGAGAATTGGGCTATCGAATGCAATATATTTTTTTTTAAACAGATCACTTCTAATTTCAGCTTTATCTTTTCTACCATCTATTCATAGTCTACAGAGTGTTGACAACAATTCGTAGGACCTAACAAACTCCAAATATCAAGTATATTATATTATCAAAAAGAATAAGTTGTATAGTAAATATTTTTTGCTTGTTGTCAATCAAAATTTTTCCAGCGGCAATCGTCAGTCCGTGACGGCGGCTAGCGCCCCCAGTCTTAGTATATCCGCACGCACGCCTTCGTTCAATCATACCCTCGGAGGCTCGGACGCTGTACGTAATTAACTGGGGCAGGCCGGAACGGCAGCCGCAGGGCCCACACCTCATTTAAATACGAGCTGGGAATACAAGTGTGAACGCAAGGACCGTGTCTGGCACTAGGTGTTGTTGAACTTACGGTTTTTCTTTTGATCGTCGGGGCGGTACTTGCGAATGGCCACAGAAACCGCTTGCTCGATGCTTCTCACGTACACCCCCGACTGTCTCGTCATTGGGGTGAAGTCTCGCTGTCGAGGCTCGAACACGTCTCGGATACCCAGCTGTGCCCGGAAACAAATGTTTATACAAAATTACAAAGGTCAGTATCATAATTTCAATGAAAAATCAGGTCTAGGCTCTCTGAGATAACTGGTGAATTCATGGGAATCGCTTAATTGTTCTCCATTTTGACCGACCTTGGCAGGCGATGCCTAAACATTGTAATTACTCTTTTGCTCTCATACTCGTAATGTTACATAACTACTTATTTTAACACTCCTAGCTTGACTTCTGGTTAACACGTTCACGCGAGCAAGCCGTTTTTTCAGACTGCTCATATTGCCACATAATTTGCCCATACAATTAACACGACGACTATACACGTTTTGTCGTATTTATTCCCAAAATTATCGCAAATAACGACAGAACGTCTTATAGCGTCCAACGTTAACAGACGTTCTGTCGAGTTATGTATAATTAATTATTCCTTCACATGACACAACGTCGGATAACGTCCTGATCTCTATGACTTTATTACACGTTGTGTCGGATAACATAAAATACATCATCTATAAAACGACACAACGTTTATTGACGAAATGAAAAAGTTTTTATAAAAATAATAAAAAACGTTTAATAACCTTCATTACTTTATGTACTTTTTAATCAGTCTTACAGTCTTAGTCTTAAGCCTTGGTATTTGTTTTTTAAGTAAAATTAATTATCACAAAAATTCTATAACTTAAGAATGGTAAGTAATTTAAATAACTAACATATTTTTATGAAATGATGTGGCGAAAGTAAAGACATAACTAAAAGTACAAACTTTCGCCAAAAAAAGAAACAAAAAATACTAACTTCTAGCAGACTAGGAAAACTTAAAATTCACATAATAATATAATGTAAATCAAATCAATTTTTAACGTAACCAGCATCAATTATAAAGTTTTACGATTGACTTTACTATTTACTGTTTTATTACTTGTTATCGTAAAACTTTATAATTGATGCAAGACATGCCACTCTTCAAAGCACAAGGCACAAAGTGGTGGTTTGTCGATACACCCTTTGCACCTTAGACTGGTTTCCCTTCGTATTTTTTTTGTGGTGCATAATTTGCATTTTTTATAGTATTTTTTTGTTGGATTTGTAGCAGTTTCTGGAATTTTTTCAGGCCAGTGCCCAAATCCAACTCCCAAGGTAGATTCTTCCACCTGAGCTACTCGTGTATTACTCTCTTGTTTACGGTTGGAGTTTTTGTTAAACTTCGTCAAATTTTCTGGCTTGACATTGGGACCTATCTTGATAAGATTCCTTATAAGATTTTCTCTAAATGACAGAAAACCTTTATTTCTGCAATATTTCTTGTGCAGAAAATAGCTGTTCCATACTGTCAAGTCTAGAAGATGGAAAAATACTTTTTTGTACCATCTGATAGTTTTTCTTGGTGAAGAATAGTACGAGACCATCTGATCGGCTCGATCAATTCCTGACATAAATTTGTTGTATACTGACACTTCTTGGGGTTTTTTGGACCACTGGCCACGTCTGTTGGAAACATCGATGAGTTTTGGGTGATGCAACGTTGTCAACATGTGTACCGGCCGTTTGTCCACCCACTTTGATACATATATCTTATTCTTTCGAACCCAGACATGTTCATGTTTTTTTAACTTTTTCGATATCATATCTTTTGGGTTTTCTTTCCTATTAGGCCTCAATGTCCCGCATGTATGGGTTCTAAAATTCAGCAATTTTTCGGATAGCTGTATCGAATTATAGTAGTTATCCATAAACAAATGATGTCCTCGCATCAGGTATGGATTCATTAAGTGTAGGACTAGTTTTTCAGTTTTAGTTCCAGCTTCATCGTCCGTTTTTCCAACAAACATCTTCATATTCAAAACATAGCCGTCGGACGAAGTTAACTCGTAAAACTTTATCCCATATCGAGCTTTTTTTGACTTAATGTATTGCCTGAACGACAGCCTTCCTCTAAAAAGTAACAAGGATTCATCCAAAGACAGCTCTTGATCAGGATTGTAACAGCCCTGGAAGATTTTCATCATAGCTTCTATGAATAGCGAAATTTTTTCATGCCCTTTAGCATTCAATTCCGAAACGCAGATGCATCGCAACAGCTGTTCAAATCTTCTTCCAGACATACAATATGTAAATACTGGATGATAGTACAGTACGTCCGAGTAAGTGAAGAGTTTACGTTTTTGACAAGCACTCATTTGGCCCTGTAACAGGCACAGTCCTAAAAAAGCTCTTACTTCATCTGGATTTGTGTCTTTATATGAAAATCGTCTGCTATTCCTCGTCACCGGCCTGTTAGAGTTACACAGTGCATGGCCATATGCATTTGTGCATCGAACTATGTGGTTCACTATATCACTTGGAAATAGTTTATTAAAAATTTCTATTTCAGTAGAGTTTTCTTCAATAACGAACTGTATCCCAGTAGAGCCGTGGTCAAATGGAAAATGTGGTATATCAGATGTGGTGGTTTCCCATTCATAGGTTACTGGCGGAGATGAGTCACAATTATTGCTATCTGTCATAGGAGAAAGGCTGGGAGGACATGGTATTGTATTATTTTGATCATTACCTTGTTGAAGACTAGAAACAAGCACTGTTTGACTCGAGTATTCCGGTATCGGCTCTATATTTTGATCAAAACCTTGATCAGAACCAGTTACGTTAAAAAGATCATTGAGGAGATGGTTATCAATTGGCTCACACTCACTCTGAGCAGTTGCGGTAAGTACATTTTCAGAGCTTGTATCACATTCAGTATCACTGTCATCCTGCGGGATACTATGAACAAGTCGTGGTGGATTTTCTTGTTCAATCGAAGTATCAGAATCATCTGACAAGCAACTTCTACCGGGGTCATAATCTTTGTCCGAGCCAAACTCACCATCACTATCGTTAAACGGATCTGGGGTAGATCCACCTGATGATGCTTCATCAAATAGCCGCTGCAGTCGTTTCTCAAACTCATCCATCTAAACAAAACAAAAATGTTTTTGGTAAATCAAAATACCACCAAACCTCAGTCACTTAGAAAAGAAGCAAGCATACTATTACTAGTTAGTTACTGTTGTTCTGAGGCAGATTTGGAATATCGGTAAATATACTCACACCAGTGTTGGAAGTCCATTCAAATACCAACACCGCTCCGGTATATCATCAAATTTTATAGAAAACATTTGCTAATTTACAAGATATAATCAGAAAAGGTTCGATCTATAAATCAAATACAATATAAACAAGATTACTCACTTTTTCTCTCAAAACTTCACAATAAAACACGTGTTGCCGCGTAAAATGCGCGTGATTCTCCCTCCGGTGACACAGCTAGACTGAGGTCTATGGCAGAGTGCGGGGGGGAACGACTTGCAATAACGTTGTGTCGCGGGAGCAGCCCATGCCAAGCTATTTTCACCTCTATGTTTAAGGTACTATTAAAACCGTTCCAAATGACAGTAGAAGCTTGATGTTTTGATGTAATGTGACACAGAGTACGTAAGTACCAAAATTTGTAAGGTAGTGGAACGTGTCTAAACGTTCTGACCATACGCGTTGAAAATAAAAAGGACGTGATTGCACGTTGTGTCACATCACCTATTTGACGAAAGTACTTGAAATGACGTTGTGTCAAAGAACGTGTTAAATAACGTTTTCATCCCACCAGCTCGGAAAGAGTACTTTTGCTCCTCGATATCAGGGCGCAAAAGTCGTTTTTACCCTCTAGAGGGTAGAGTACCTAGGTACATTTGAATTTAGAACATCGTGTGTACTGAGGTATTGAATTCAAAACATAATTTAACCTATTTATTTCTACCTCCTTGGTGCCGAATTCAGCATACATTTATTTTTAACTAGCTGTTACCCGCGACTTCGTCCGCGCGAAATTAATAACTAATACTAAGGTAACTCCGGTAGTACCTTTTTTTTTACCCAGACACATCTACGGTTACTAAAAACAGCTTATAATAAAATAAATCATACATCAAAATCGTCAAAATCTGTTCAGTTGTTTAGGTGTGAAAACGTAATAGACATTCGTCCCCCATTTCAACTCCAATTTCATCCCCGTACAGTTCGAAATTACAAAATTGCTAGAACCAACATTCGTTTCCTTCGTGTCAAGTGTCTATATACCTACAGAGTTTCATGGTTTTATCTTAAACAATTGGGAACTTTCATATTGACATTCATCCCCTATTTCAACCCCGTACAGTTAGAAGTTACAAAATTGCTAGAACCAACATTCGTTTGCTTCGTGTCAAGTGTCTGTATACAGAGTTTCATGGTTATCTTCAACGGTTGGGATCTTCCATGTTGACATTCATCCCCCATTTCAACCCCAATTTCACCCCCGTACAGTTCGAGATTACAAAATTAATAGAACAAACATTCGTTTGCTTCGTGTCAAGTGTCCAGATACAAAACTTGATAACTTTAAAAATGACGAATTTTCGTACAACCGTTCATCCCTTGTTTCACCCTCTTAGGGGTTATAATGTCGGAAAACCCCGTCTTAGCGAGCGCCTACGTGTTAAAAGGGACCTCCATGGAAAATTTCAGATTCCTAGCATTTGTAGTTTCTGAGATTCCTTGATGCTGACCTTTCATTTTTATATAGGTATATAGATTTGTTAAAAACCATACTCGGAACCTCCTTGGTATAAGTACTTTTTTTTTAATGCTTTGCGCGCAATTTTCTTTTCACGTATGGAGGATAGAGGTAAAGAATGTTATTTTGAAATGGCAGAACATTTTAAAATGCCATGAATGAATCAATTGTAATCGAATTTAAGTATACAGAGTTAAATAATTAAATATTATTGACTACTAAAATAGTAACTAATAGATAATTTCAACTACTTGTGCAGTACAAAATAATGTAGTAAATATAACATCAAATAAATAATTACTATTTTGAGAAAACATGTAGGTACAATATATTTTGAAGTCAAAACCTCTTTTGGCGCGCCAAAGACAGATTTTTCGTGGGCTGTCAATTGCATTCTAGCGTCACGCTCGGGAATGAAAAGAAATCTTCGGGTAAACTCGGGACCATAGCCATTGGCCATCTAGAAATGCCTCAGCCTTTCCCATTGGCCATTTAAAAATGCGTCAGCATTTCTAGATAGCCATGCTCATAGCCACGCCCTCCGGTTTCACACGCAGTTCCAAAGTAAGCAATCAAATTTATGTTGAGCTATAAGTTACCACTTCTATCGGTAGTGCCTATCACTGTCAATTATTGTTTCATGAATTCTGAATAGTACGTTTATTTATTTCCTTTAAAATGTACCATGATGCAAATTTAGCGCTACTATAATTTAATCCATTTGGGCGGACACTTTTTCATGTACACATATGAAACTCCTTACCTCAATCGGTCAACTCTCCGTATTTTCACGTCGTATTGTTATTGTTTAAACCATGGCTAAATAAAGTTAAAGTTTAAAACTTAGGTTAACAACAGTAAAATTGAATACAAGTGAAAAACCGAAATACCATAATAATAGGTAAGTGATTCTAGCGACCAAGAAGTTTATTTGACGCCAACAGAATTGACTGAAACTGAAAATGCGCAAAGCGTTTAGTAATTTCCTCGCTAAGGTAAGGGATGAAAAATTACGTGTTGCACTCGAGTGCAAAGATTTTTCACCTTGTGCCCTTTTGATTCCCTTGCTACGCTCAGGATTCTAATTTTTGAATCCCTCTCTACGCTCGTGATTCAATTTTAGAATCCTTCGCTTGCTCGGTCATCAAAATTGAGCACGCGGTTACAAAGCCACTTTGCACTCTTGTACAACAAATAACTATTTCCACTTAACATCTACCTATCCATGAAAAATGAACACATACGGGAAACCAATTTACATAACAATTAAGTTGTATTTTCGGGCTGCCGCAATTCTACTTTATATATATTTTATTCTACTTTATATAGGGCAGAGATTCCACATGTTTATTGACAAATCAAGTTAAATCAACTGCATAATGATTTTTTCTACATTTTTGCAGTTAATATGTTCATAACAGTAATGAGTTAGCATCGATTTATTGGTCCAACAAACTTTTACATTATTTTTACCTTTTGCAAATCCGTGGTGAGTGTAACATGACCTTTAACAATAAAGCTGGGCACGACTGCTCTCACGCGCCGAGGGCGCAGCGCCGCGTAGACATCCGCTAGATCGGACTCGCGCGCCATCCTGGCTATGAGCCGGCCCAACTCTGCGGCTCCCCCATGGTTTGGCAGCACCACCAACAAATAGTACCGGTCGCTGTCTAAGGGCAACCGAAGCGCCGAAGCCTCCAAATGCGGCAGATAAGCATGCTCCAGCACAGTTTCATAATGCATGTACGTCACCTGTATAAAAATTAGATTAGTTTCACTTATTGCCGCGGCGAATGTCATTTATGGAACCCCATTCACAATTTGTGTCTTTTGTGAAAAAACTCAATTCAGGCAGGCAGGTTAATTGGCGTTGATAGTTGGCAATGATGGTGCAAATTATCGAATAGTGATTTGTTTTTAAATAGCTGGAAAAACCTCACCTGAACACTTTTCAATCCGTTCGCGAGAAACATTGTATCGTCGAATGCGCGATTTGGTATATCTGGTCCTACATGGTAAGATCTATAGAAGAAATAGTCATCTATGTATGGTGGATTTGTGAATATGAAATCTACGATTGACTTTTTCCGGCGTTGCAAAGTTTCTAATGTGGATTCGTTATTCGTCGTCGTTGCATCAGTTAAAGTCGTCATATCTGCAAGAGTAGTGGAACCATCCGTTGACATAGTCGAGTCCGACTGTGATGTAGTCATTATACTTTGCGTTGTATCCATCAAACTTGCAGTAATTGTAGGCGTTGTAGATAGAGATTCATCTGTCAATATTCCAGTTGATCCCATTTGTATAGTAACAGTAACTTCATTATCTGATGTAGGCTCTTCAGTTAACGCTGAACTTGCTTGTGAAGTTTGCTGTGCTATTGTTTCTGTGTCTCCGTCTACGCTTGTACTTGCTGTTGTCATCATAGTGTCAGCTTCAGGAGCAGCTAAATTGTTACTTGTTGTTACTAAAGTTGTGATAGTTGTTGGGGCTGTTGTTGTTGTAGGGATCACTGTAGTTACTTGTACAACTTCTGTCGTTGTTTGTGCTGTGGTTTCAGGGACGACTACTGTTGCCTCTTTTGTAGTTGTGGGTGGGACGGTTGTACTCTCAGCATTAGGTGCCGAAGACGGACTTGCCGTCGTGGCTTCGGTGGGTGCTCGTACGTCGACATCTATAGTCTCCGCATTGGGATTGAGAGTAGTCTCTTCTCTCATCATAGGTGTTGTCATATCTGCTGGTTTGTCTTCTGTTGGCATTGCTGTAGTAGTTTGGGGACCAGCTGATACTGCAGGTGTAGTTGCTCCCGCAGCGGTCGCATTTTCAGTGCCGTTGGAAGGTGGAAGTGTGGGTATCTGATCATTATCCAAGTCGAAGCCGTAGAATCGCAGAATCTTTTTGTAACTATCATTGAATGTTACGTTTTCATTATTCAGTGCCAGTCCTGCAAGAAAACCCTCTTCTGGGACGAAATACGTCTGAAATAGTTAGGATCTAATATTTTTCTGAACATTTTCATGGCAAAAAAGGTGTTAAACAAAAAGATTTCAAGGAAAGTGAATGTTAGGAAGTTATACGATCATAACAACTGGCGCTCTCGCCTAAATACCGCAGTTCCTGGCTAGTGTTCGAGACTGTGACAACTTTTGTTAGTCACAGATCGCCTGCTCAAAACAATCAGACAATGTTCAATACAGTTCGATATCTACAGCTATCCTACCTACTAAGTATAGAATAATTTATAAACACTATTGTTTACATTACATGTGATCAATCAAAAAAATTCAAGCTTCAGATCTGAAACGAAGATTTTAAATGCAAAACTTATCTTTAAAAATAATTTCTAGTGCCAAGGTTTATTATGTAGGAACATTCGTTGAAAGTCGAAAAAGATATAATAAGTAAATAACTTTTTAAATGTTGGAATCCTCATCTAATGCAGATCGAATAAAACAAAGCCTACATTCGTTGTTTGACCTACAAACTCGGAACCTTTTGTTTAGTGAATTAGCGCTCTAAATGGCTCTATTCCGGAGTAGCAATCACATGAACGACCTCGAGCTTCTAATTATATGGCATACTAAGTATCGGGCTATGCGTTTTGGAAAGAACTGAAGTGGACCTATCAATTTAGGTAGTACCTAGTATGCCTAAATCTTTATAAAAACTTACTCGAATATACCTTGTGAATCCGGCATACCTACAAGCGACGGTAATAGTTGTCAGAAAATTTTTAAGTGTTTTTTTTTTTTTTTAATTAGCTTGAGCTTCACTAACCTCTTGTTTGATTAATTATGATTGTGTGACTTATCCAAAAATAGTTTACCGTCATCAAAAGAAGATATAATAATAAATCAGATATAAAAAAAAAAACAGATTAAGTACAGTATGATTCCATTTTAGTAAGCAGACTTTTTTTTCCAAAGCATATTTGCATACAAATCAGGGTGTTTCTTTTTATCTCTTTATTTTGGTGTTACCAACTTTAACACTAAATTATGTTATTATCATTTAACAATAAATTTGAATTAGCCTACTAAACTTATGATTGTTAAAGTTTGAATGTTTGTTGCTCTATCCCGTCGGAACACCTGAACAGATCGAGTTGAAATTTTGTACACAGATAGATCATAGTCTGGAATAACACATAGTCTAACTTTTCATCCCGGATAAATAAAGAGAACGGGAACAACGCGGGTGAAACCGCGGGATACTGCTAGTTGCTTTACAAACGTAATTCTCGACTCACTTTCAACGTGCGATGAATGTCCCTAAACCCGATCCTCATCACATTCCGGTTCCAAGGCAGCTGCATCCCTCTCTGGATTTGGTACGAAGACTCTCCGTCGACCCCCTCGTAAAGAGCAGCCATAATCCCCATTAGCCCATACGGGGAGAACGCGATGTTATTGTCGTTTAAAAAGTTGTGTTCTGCTAAAACTCTCAATCCGAATCCGTTGGTGATGTCCACCATGTGTGCTAAGGGCGTGCGCCCGGTGTCCCACAGTTTGATTTCTACTGGTACTCCGTAGTCTACGGCCGCGACGAGAGCTAGCCGAGTCCAGATAGCGAGGGCTGAAGCCCGGAGAAGCGCGCGACCGGCGCGACGCATGGCGGACGCGGTTGTGGCCAGTCCAGCCAGTTGTGGCTGAGCTTGGTTGCGCACGCGCCTCGTCGCAGCCTGAGGCTAATCTTCATCGCTAATTAGCATCGAGACCCCGAACTTTCGGTTAATGCCCTCGCAGATTTGCAAAGTTTCGAACGATATTCTTGGTACCTACATACCTATCAGGTTTCGGTTTTCTTGCTACGTCGCTTCTTGAATTGATAACGGAAGAGCTGGTATTATATCATGAGTCATAGATTAATACATGGATGTATAATAACCGTTGTTTTGATCATTAATATAATTACAAATTATGTGAGATTATAAGAAGCTTTTTATGTTAGCGGGCAAACGAAAGTAGGTATAATAACAGCATAAACTCGTTCCTACCATCGATATAAATCAATAGATGTGCCATGAGCACTTTTAAGTTGTTAACAAATTGCGTCTCTGGGTGTAGCGTAAGTGGTTTACTAGTGGCTGGCTGGTTAGTCAATAAGTTCAAAAACGAGCTAAATAAAAATAAAGTTCTTAAAAACATGTGCGATACCTCATTTGATTCGGAATGAAATATAGATGGATGAATAATGTTTTTTAAGTGTTTTTTAGCACAAAAAATTGCGATAGTTATTAACAAAATAAGATTACAAAAAGAAGGTATTTAGTTATCCCGTCAAGCGGTAGGGGACTCGGTAGGGACATGGACTCGAGTTTCGATCGCGTCCGGCGATCTTCTTCAAGGCGAGTGAGCGTGCGTATTCGCAGCTCGTTTAGTATTTCAATTTAATTTCAGAACGACGGGGGACACAGAATAAAAACTTAGGTACCTATATACTCTTTGATTACAACTATATATTAGACTTTTTGATTAAAACTCTCGTAAAAAAATGTTTTTAAATAAATAATAATAATAAATATTGGTGGACGATTCACACACAACACCATCTGACCCCAAACTAAGCAAAGCTTGTATGATGGCGGCCAGATAGCTGATATAATACTTATATAGTTTAAAATACATACTTATTATACATAATTACTTTATTTGCGAAAATGGGTAGGTACAACAAGATCTTTAGGTTACATATTTGAGCCCTTTGGGGTTGAGATATTAGGCCCGTGGAAGCCGGGAGCTCACCTCATCTTCAAAAGCCTTTCCGAGCGTTTGGTCGACGCGACGCGTGACCAAAATGCTGGCGTTGATTTGGCCCAACGCATAACCATTGCCATTCAGCGTGGTAATGCCGCCAGCATGCTAGGTTACATGCTAGGCTACGGTTCCGATTGGTAGTGGTCTTGAACATCTTGATTATCTGTAGACCTTCATTGGTCTATAGATAATTCAGGTCACAGATCACATACATTCAGGTGTGCTTAGTGTAAGTTGTAAGTAGTTAGTTAGGTATGTAGCGTAGTGTAGTTCTCATAGTATTTTAGTTTTTGTTAAATAAAAGCTGAACCCGTTTTAAAAAAAAAAAAAAACAATATCTTAAAAGTTTACATTGAGAACTCCATAATCAACCTTGTGGCATGCAAATATTAAGTTGTCTATGACAATTTGACAACAATATTTTTATTGAACTACTTTAAAGCTCAATCTACTTTAAATTCAAGGGCTGACTCGTAACGTAGTGATTACTTACTCTGTGGGCTGACTATTTCACATTTTTCATTTGTTACATTACATAATTTTATTAAATTGTTTAGCAATTTATAACAGAGTAATGATACTGAAAACAATGTTTAGGTACTTACAATAAATTTTATAATTAAGTACTCTTAAGCTGCCTATTTATATTATTTTTGTTTACAAAATAATTAAACACTTATAAAATAAAAACAATTATAATACATTGTTTAGTAATTTATAACAAAATAATGAGAGTGAAAGCATTGTTTACAAAAAACTTTATAATTGACTACTATTAAGGCTGCCTATTCAAGGGCTGCATATTTCACGTTATTATTGTTTACATTGCATAATTATATTTAATTGTTTAATCATTTTTAACAAACTAATGATAATGAGAACTATGTAATGAAGTAGTAGGTAAAGTAATAAAATAAAATATGAATAAATAAAAGCTCAAAAATCTGAATCTAAGTTATCAGTCAGAAGATACTTATTAACTGTAAATATGTCTTCTCTGTCAGAAGGTGTTATAATTTGTTTTTGAACAAATACATTTCTTTTATCTTTAAAAAGCTATCTGGTAAGTGATTGTAAATCATAGGAGCCATGCAAAGCACACTGTTTGCTAATAGTGTTGTGCTATTCATAGGAATTCTAATTGTATGCTTGTGACGCTTACTTTTCAGATTTTCAAATTTTCAAATAATGACAAATTGTTCCGAACAAACATTACACATTCAATTATATTATACAACGAGGGCAACGTCAAATTTTTAAATTTCGGAATTTAGGTCTACACGAGAGACTCTGCGTTCGCTAGTGAGAGCGAGTAAATTGGGGGCAGATTTTTTTTTGTTTATTTCAGTGGTTTTTTAGTGTTTGATTATCTTAAATCAAGTGTGGTGTCCTATGTGTACCGGTGGTGGTAAGAAAAGCTTTTGGGGGGCGGAGCTGTTCGCGTCCGCAGGCATGACCAACATCACAATGCCTATTCTACATCTGAAAGCCTTCCACCCTGCACGTGCCCCCTGGGTGGTGCTAAACGAACAGCAACGCCGAGCCACAGGCGGCGGTTAACTAACCTGTTACTGGCAATCACAGGCCATGAGGAATTAAATCCCCCCAAAAAGTTGTGTCAATAGTATCCTGGGAAAACACTATTTGGAATTCTCCCACCTCTTTATAATGAAATGTCCGAAAATAATGAATGTGATTTGTCATGCGCCCCGGCTAACCCCCGGCGCCCCTCAGTACCCGGGCTGGAGGGTGTGAAATTAGTTACCGAAGACTCCATGAGGGTGGATACCCAGGCCCCCGTGTCAGTGAATGCTACTGGTCAAGGAAAGAAATATGTGCAGCAAGCCTTTCACCCAAGTCTCTTCAATAGGCCAAGAAGTGCCTCAACTGGAAGTGACAGACACCCAATCAACAAGGAAATTGCTCCTAAAGATCCCCAACAACAACAACAAAATAATCCTACATCCATTAACATACCTGATTGGCAGAGGATACCAGTCAGTAGAAACCCTAACAAAAAACGAAAGTTCTCAAATGCACAGTCTCCGGAACATGTGCAGGTGACAAATAGATTTGATGGTCTACCTATTAATGATGATGTACAAGAACCGGTCAACTCTAGGGAAACAAAAACCTACAAACCTCCCTCAATTGTCTTGTATGGGATTGAGGATGTGAACAAGCTTACGGAATTCTTAGAAAAAGTGGTAGCCAAAGAACTATTTAAATACAAGATTGTAAACAAAAATGAAATAAGAGTTACAAGCAAAGATACAGAGGCATATAAAAAGCTCATATCAGCTATTAGAGAGCAAGGACTTATTGGCCACACTTTCAATAGAAAAGAAGAAAGGAACTGTAGGCTTGTCATCAAGAATCTACATCATACAACCCCACATGACTCTATAAAACTTGCATTTGAAGAAACCGGAAACAGTGTTATTGGGGAAATTATCAATGCAAGATACGGGCCGGATAAAAAGCCTACCACAACATTCTTTGTAAATTTGAAATCAGGACCTAACAACAAATCCGCTAAGCAAATAAAATATATCTATCACCAAGTTGTTACTATAGAAGACCCGAAAAAAAGAAATATTATAGTACAATGTCAGAGGTGTCAACAGTACGGACACACCAAAAATTATTGCATGAGGCCAGCTCGTTGCCTTAAATGTGCAGAATCACATCTGACAAAAAATTGCCCAAAAGCTGACCGCTCCACACCAGCAACATGTGCTCTATGCCATGGTCCTCATCCCTCAAACTACAAAGGCTGTGAGGTTTACAAAGAAATACTGGCCAGAAAAACAATAAAACAAGCCCACTTAAGATCACGTAAAAGCCCCATAATACTAAACAACAAAGTTCCAGAACATAACGCAAATCATATTCAACACAACTGTCAAATAGAAAAAACATACTCTGAGGCCATTAAAAACAAACAATCAGATCAATCCTCCAACATACAAACTGATCAAGTTACCTATCAACAGCTAATAAATACAAGAATAGAAGAAATTTTCATCAAGCAATCTCAAAAAATAGATATTATCTTACAACAAATGAGCAACATGCTGGGGCTCTTGACAACACTGGTCAGTAAACTATCCTCGAGCTAGATAAACTAAAAATAGCCACGTGGAACGCAAATGGTCTATGTCCCAACACTGCTCAGGTTGAGATACTTCTAATGATGCATAACCTAGATGTCTTACTAATATCTGAGACCCATTTCACTAACAATAGTCAAATAAAGATAAGAAATTTTAACATTTACGCAACAAACCATCCAGATGGTACTGCACATGGAGGAACAGCCATCTTAATCAAATCTTCGATTGATCATCACGAGCTTACTCAGTTCAAAACAGACCATATCCAAGCAACCACAATTAATATCCGAGATAGAAATGGCCATTTCAATGTCTCGTCAGCGTACTGCCCCCCAAAGCACAAAATAACAGAGGAACAGTTCACTGCATACATCAAAAGTCTAGGACCACGGTTTATAGCAGGTGGAGATTGGAACGCTAAGCATCTACTCTGGGGCTCGAGACTAGTCACCACTCGAGGCAGGGAACTCAAAAAATGTGTTGATAAAAATCATCTTACAACAATAGCCACACCTGAGCCGACCCACTGGCCGACTGACCCAAACAAATTGCCTGATCTCTTAGACTTTTTCTTGATGAAGGGGCTATCGAGACTTTTTTACCAAATTGAATCTTGTCTGGATGGAGACTCGAACCATATCCCCGTTATACTAACAATTAGTGCAGACATCCTAAAGAACCAGAGTAAACCTTGGCTGTACAAAAATCAAACAAACTGGAAAGTTTTCCGATCCTTAGTCGAGGATTCCTTGCAGTTACGGGTGTCCCTAAAGAACGAGGATGAAATTGATGATGCTGTCCTGGCGTTCACAGTTGCAATCCAGAAGGCCTGCTGGAACAGCACAGAAGAGATTAATCGTAAGAATGTAAGACATACTTATGTACCTCATGAAATTAGGGAAATGATCCTCGAGAAAAGGAGACTACGCAGAGTGTGGCACTCTAGCCGGCACCCGCAGGATAAAACGGCGTTCAATAATTACAGTAAAATCCTGAAACAAACCATAAAAGAAAAAGAAAATGCTAAAATGGAAGCTAACCTATTGTCGCTGACTGCTACTGCTCACACTGACTACTCTCTGTGGAAGACATGTAAAAGCATGAACCAGCCTATCAACCCAAAGCCACCAATACGAGTAGAGGTAAACAAGTGGGCTAGAACTAAACAAGAAAAGGCGAATGCTTTTGCTGATCATCTTGCCAAAGTATTTGTTCCTAATGAAGCCACCCCTGGATCTAACGAAGCTGACATAGACAATGTACTCCAGCAAGATTTCCAACTTGATTTGCCCCTGAAAGTAGTGACGCCAGGAGAAGTAACAAGAACCATCCGCCAACTAGACAATAAAAAATCTCCAGGATTCGACCTCATAGATAAAAAGGTTCTATCTGAATTGCCGCGTAAAGCAATAGTATATCTGACTACCTTATTCAATTGTATAATCAGAACATCTTACTATCCTGCTCTGTGGAAAGTGTCACAGGTGATCATGGTCCATAAACCTGGGAAGCCACCACATGAACTATCATCCTACAGACCAATTAGCCTACTACCCATAATATCCAAGGTTTTAGAGAAGATACTACTCCATCGACTATCATGTGCTATGCATGAAAACTC
The DNA here is from genome assembly GCA_963693475.1 of Ectropis crepuscularia. Lineage (NCBI taxonomy): Eukaryota > Metazoa > Arthropoda > Insecta > Lepidoptera > Geometridae > Ectropis > Ectropis crepuscularia. The sequence goes on from OY856339.1 coordinate 9,506,244, forward strand.
CGTAACCCCAGACCACCAATTTGGGTTCAGACCTGAGCACGGCACCACTGAACAGGTACATAGAGTGTGCAGACACATTAGTGAAAGTCTCGAGAAGAAAGAATATTGCTCTTCGGTGTTCCTTGACGTTCAACAGGCCTTTGACCGGGTGTGGCATAAGGGTTTGCTCTGTAAGATCAAATTACTTCTTCCTCACAGCTTATATCAAATAATAGAGTCATATCTGAGTGATAGAATTTTCCAAGTCAGAGAGGACAACTACTTGTCAGGTTTTCATGAGATACTTGCTGGAGTGCCACATTGCTCCGTTCTTGGCCCAGTCTTGTACACCATATATACAGCAGACCTCCCACTAACACCAGGCGTCACCATCGCTACTTATGCAGATGACACGGCAATTTTAGCCTCTAGTAAAGACCCTGCAGATGCCACTGCGAAACTTCAACGGGGCCTTGACGAAATGAGCTACTGGTTTGACAAATGGCGTATAAAAGTGAGTACCAATAAATCAGTGCAGGTCACCTTCACACTGAGACGAGAAACTTGTCCTGTTGTCAACCTTGGTGGTAGGGAGTTGCCCCAGAGTGATACTGTTAAATATCTCGGATTACACTTAGACCGTAGATTGACATGGCAAAAACACATTGATACAAAACGCAAAGAGATCAACCTCAAATACAAGAACCTCTACTGGCTCCTGGGTAGAAATTCAAAATTGTCACTCAATAATAAGCTACTAATATACAAGGCTGTCATTAAACCAGTATGGACCTATGGGATCCAGTTATGGGGAGCTTGCAGCGACTCCAACAAAAATAAAATCCAAAGAGCCCAAAACTACATCTTAAAGCAAATCAGTAACGCTCCCTGGTTCATTAGAAACAGCGAAGTACACGAATACCTGAGTATTACAACAGTGAAGGAAGAAATAAAGGCATGCTCAAGTAAATATAAAACAAGGCTGGAAAATCACCCGAACCAACTTGCTGTCCAGCTCACATTGCCAGACTGTCTAAATCGCCTGAAACGGCACAGAACGTTAGATCTCGGCGGCGCTGACTGAGCCAATATATTAATATGGTAGATGCTCCTATAGGGGAACATCGCCTCACGACGAAAGTCTCAACAACACATCTGCTCATAGTCGGAAGGACTGATTGCATGATAAAATTATATAAAAAAAAAAAAAAAAAAAAAAATGTTACACGGGGAATGATAAAGGCCCGTTTTTAATCCATGTTTCTCGCTCAGAACCGGAACCAGCGTTAGGAACAACGATTAAACCTATCAAATTTGGCCAATTCCTAACCTAGAACAAAATTAAAAATATTTGTACCGACGGTGTCAAGCGTGTAGGACGCAATAAAGTATCGGTTGAATTTACCACCGCTGAGGATGCCAACTCCTTTCTAGCCCACCCAAGCCTATCCTTGAACAATTATTCTGCCTCAATCCCCACATATAATATCACCAGAATGGGTATTATTAGAAGAGTTCCAACCGACCTGTCAATGACAGAATTTGTAGAGTCTCTCAGCATACCATCACCCTGTGGAAGAGTTTTAAAAGCCCGCAGATTTAATAGGAAAATATTGTTGACGGCACTACGACATGGGTACCTACCCAAACTATAGTTATCACCTTCCAAGGTCAGGTACTTCCACCAAAGGTGTACTCATTTTACACATCATTACCTGTAGAATTGTATGAATATCCTACAATACAATGTTTAGCATGTTGCAGATTTGGCCATACAAAGGCTCAGTGCAGGTCCAAACCGAGATGCTTTCGCTGTGCCAATGAACATCTTGGTGACAGTTGCATGACCTCGGAACAAAATGCTAGCTGCCTACATTGCTCGGGCAACCATTTTGCTAACAGCAAAATCTGCCCAGAGCTCAATAGACAAAAATCTATAAAGAAGGTCATGGCACAGGAGAGCGTTTCATACGAGCAGGCTGCGAGAACATTTCCTAGAGTGACTAAATCCTATGCAGAAGTAACTCAATCGTTCACAAACACTAACTCTCAACCCTCAACCCATAGGAATTCCATCTATTCCTACCACCCAGCATCGCCGCATCTTTGTAAAACCCGCTGGTACAAACTCCCGTCTGAGAACCCCACTAGGGAAATCCTATGATAAAACTGCCCATCAAAACCTAATATCACATCCATCATCTGTAATGCCAAATGGTAGTGCGCTGAATACATCTCAAGAATATTCCCCCCAACAGGAGAATATGCTTGAAACCCTCATCACACTCCTAATTAATTTTATCTCCGTTAATTCCCATCCATTACCGTCCCACGTTGCCTCAAAACTTACCCAATTAATATCCTCTTCCAACCAACATGGACAAGCAACTAATAGCTCTCCAATGGAACTGCCAGAGCATGCGTCGCAAGAAGCATGAACTGGTCAGCCTTATCAATGATTCCAAACCATCTGTTGTTGCCATCTCGGAAACATGGTGGGAACCGGGCATCTGTTTTCAGTTGTCTGGATTCTCCTGTTTGCGGGATGACAGAGCAGATGGGTATGCAGGGACTGCCTTACTTGTAAGACGCTCCCTCACCTATTCCTTAATACCCTTCCCTTCCCACACCCCTGATATCAATATTATTGGTATTAGATCCCTGAACAGCTCCTTTGTTTCTATTTACATTCCCCATCCATCCCCTTCATTAATCCCAGACTTGCGACATCTATTATCATCTATCCCGTCCCCCATGGTAATCATGGGGGATTTTAATTCCCACCATGTGATGTGGGGTTCAAGCCACTCAGATAGCTTTGGCCGCTCACTCCTGGACATTTTTAATGAAATAGATTTGTGTGTGATAAATGATGGCTCCCCTACCCGTAGGGTGCAGCCCTCACAAAATCCTAACAGTGTCCTGGACCTCACTCTGGCCTCTCCATCTTTAGCTTACACCATGTCATGGAAAGTCCTATCTGACTCACATGGTAGTGATCATTTCCCAATTGTTATCACATTTTCAAACAAATCTACTCCATCCTGCAACCCATCTCCTTCCCTAAAATATAGGACATCCTCTGCTGACTGGGGTGCCTACTCCTCTTCTCTTGATAATAAATTAGACTCCTCCCAGATATATCCCATCGAGCCTGATCCCTTAACTTCATACAGTGCATTTATAAATTCCATCATCACTTCGGCAGATCAACACATTCCAATTAAAAAACCTGCTAAAGGGTTCAAAATTTCCACGCCCTGGTGGGACTCAGACTGTACAGCAGCATCTAAAAAACGTAAGGACGCAGAAAAAGGTTACAACCGGAACATGTCTCTGGAAAATTTTATCAACTATAAAAAAGCTGCAGCAGAATTCAGAAAGATAACCAGAAAAAAGAAAAAGCTTGGCTGGTTTAATTTCTGTGAAAACCTCTCACCTAAAACACCTGCGGCAATAGTTTGGAAACAAATAAATAGATTTCGATGCTCTACAAAGTCAGATAGCAATAATTTAACTAGTAACGTCCCCTCATCATGGATTGAAACTTTTTCTGATAACATAGCTCCTCCTTATGCCCCTTATCTAGACTCATTACCCTCTAACTCAGTCATACTTCAGTCCCAGAATTCTCTTGATAGCCCTTTCATCTTCAATGAACTGGCTCTAGTACTTGACGGACTGACAGACTCATCACCAGGAATAGATGGAATCCCTTACTCTTTTATAGTTAAAGCTTCGGACAATTGTAAACAAACACTTCTCAATTTAATTAACTACTTCTTTGAAACTGGTATTGTGCCAAACCAGTGGAAAACACAAATAATTGTACCAATATTGAAACCTGGTAAAGAGGCTTTAGATGCACGTAGTTATAGGCCTATTGCTAGATCATCTGTTTTGGCAAAAATAACTGAACACCTTATCAAAAACAGACTCGAATGGTTCTCGGAGAATAAAGGCATAATAGCAAAATCTCAATTTGGGTTTAGAAAAGGTATGTGTACTCTAGACAACCTCAGTATTCTTACAACAGATATTCAAACTGCGTTCAAGAAGAGGCAATACCTTGTATCAGTCTTCCTTGATATTGCTTCTGCATATGATAACGTCCAACTTCCGGTGCTCAGGAATAAACTTATTCAGCTGAATATCCCTGTGAAGCTGGTTCGATTCATCTGCAACATGCTCATGGAACGCTCTGTTGTGGTTAAAGCTGCTGGAGGTCAATTCTACCCACCAAAAACTGTTTGGAAAGGGTTGCCTCAAGGGGCAGTCTGGAGCCCAATTCTGTACAGCCTCTACACCTATAACCTGGAGTCCTGTGTGAAACCATTTTGCAATGTGCTCCAATATGCCGATGACCTCGCTCTATATCAACACGGGAAATCTTTGGAGGAAGTAACTACCAGGATGGAAACAGCACTTGAATATCTGAACAATTATCTATTTGATCAGGGCATGTCAGTATCTGCTCCCAAAAGTACAGCTATAGTGTTCACAAAAAAGAGATTAATACCTACTATCAAACTGCATATTGGTTTAGAAGAAATTCCACAATCTAATCATACTAAATTTCTAGGATTATATTTTGACTCAAGGCTGACTGGTAACCAACATTTTGAATACATCTCACAAAAATGTGAAAAAAATATTAATATTTTAAGATCCCTCTCTGGAGCCTGGTGGGGTTCACACCCATATTCCCAGAAGTTACTCTACAATGCCATAGTGCGGAGCCATATGGATTATGGGTCTTTCTTACTAAAAGTTGATAATAAAGCAGGCCATAATAAAATTGCTAAAGTCCAATCGAAGTGTATGCGCATTATTTTAGGAGCAATGAAATCTTCTCCAATTAATGCCATGCAGGTAGAGTGTGGTGAAGCTCCACTAATCTTTCGAAACCAGTACCTATCAGACAGATTTCTTTTTAAATTATTTCAAAATTATAACCATCCTCTCCTTCGAAAATTAAAACGTCTTTCCTCTCTATATAGACCACAGACTTCTGATAATATTCCATGTCTGGTGTACAGCTACCATAAACTCACAAGGTTTCCTGATCCCATTGCCAAATTCCCATCCAATCCTTTATATCTTACTCCATATGAAGCCCTAGTCTTTAAACCCAATGTCTTACTACACTTTGGCATCAATAAAAATGACAATAACGCCAGTAAGCTTTTTAGTGAACACCTCAACACTGAATATCCTGGTTGGTACCCTATATTTACAGATGCCTCTAAGTTGTCTCAAAATAGCATTGTAGGTGTGGCTGTTTGGATCCCAGCCACAAACATATGTTTAAGCCTAAAATCTCCCTCCCTGTCTTCTGTCTTTACAGGAGAGGCCCTAGCCCTCCTGGAAGCTATCCGTTTTGTCAAATCACATAATTTAAATAAATCTATCATATTCTCAGATTCCAAAAGTTGCCTCCAATCTGTAATAGCTAACCCTTTCCATTCCTCATCCCGCTTTCCTCTAATTCTTGAAATAAGAAAGGAACTTTATGAATGTGAGTGTGCTGGAATTCGTGTTCTCCTTGCCTGGATACCGGGTCACTCTGGAATACCGGGGAATGAGAATGCGGAGTCTTGTGCCAAAGCCGCTGCACAAATCGGATCCCTTGAAAGGTACACAGTCTATGCTCATGACCTCATCCTTCTGCCTAGAATGCATCTTGAGACAACTTGGTCCCGACATTGGAATGCATCTCAAAAAGTGAAGGGAAGGTATTATGCCGACATACAACCTGATATTCCAAAAAAACCTTGGTTTTTCAAACTCCGACATGCTAACAAGTTTACAATATCCACAATAATTCGTTTGCGTCTTGGACACGCTTGTACACCTGTGCATTTAGCCAAATTGCGGATTAGGGATCATTCCATCTGTGAGTGTGGTTTGGAAGAGGGAAACGTGCATCATATTTTTTTTAACTGCCCTACTTTACTAAGTCGCTCGCTCTATGATTTTCTTCCTCCTAGCATCCCTCGTCCTTCATCCATGAAGTGTCTTTTGTCCCTCTCCTCAACCCCATTAATCTATTGTATATTGTGTAAATTTATAGTTAAGAATAATATAAGATTGTAATATATTTATGTAAATAAGATGCATGCTGATTGTAATAACCTTATTTTTGTTCCCCACTAACAAAGTGTTTGTGTAACCGTCTTGAGCTTTTGTGTTGTCTTTTTTGTTTTAGGATAATCAAAAAAAGTAAAGGCGCATTAAACCGATCAATTTCTTATAAATTTAAATATTTCGCTGCCGTTTATGAAGCTGCCACGAAACGGACATTGGCAGAGATGTGACAATCATATGTCACAGCGCGCGCCATTAAATTAAGAAGTTGAAGGTCTACACGATTGCCTTTGACGCAATTTGCAGATAGTTCTGATACATTTCTTTTGTGATCTAAAAACCATATGCCTTCCTGTGCTATTACCCCAAAATATGATACCATATCGAAGCAGGGACGAGACATTGCCATTATAGGCCGATAATAAAGTAAGTTTACTTGCTCTCTTTGACAACATATTGAGTGCGTATGAATACTGATTTAACCTTGAACAAACGCTCTCGACATAATTTTTCCAGTTTAAGTTACAGTCAAGGGTAGCGATTCTGAAACCATTCGGTTGCATCCGACACGGAATTTCATCTGTCGGTCTTTGTCTTATCTGTTTAGCATGACAAAGACCGAGAGATAAGATTCCGTTTCGGATGCAACCGAATGGTTTCAGAATCGCTACCCAGATGTACTTAAACCTAGAAAATTCGTTGCATCTATTTTTACAATTTTATTTCCGTAATAAGCAACGTCAAGTTCATTTAATTTATTAATTCTATTTCTGGGTAGCGATTCTGAAACCATTAGGTTGCATCCGACACGGAATCTCATCTCTCGGTCTTTGTCTTATCTATTTAGCATGACAAAGACCGAGAGATGAGATTCCGTGTCGGATGCAACCGAATGGTTTCAGAATCGCTACCCTGAACGTCATTATTTTCGTTTTGCTGAGATTAATTTTTAAATTATTAATTTTCAACCAATTTATGATACCGTCCAGAGACTTCATAATATCACTTTCAACGCATGAAATATTTGAATGAAACCTAGCTAGATCGACTTATCGTCCCCGAAACCCCCTGCATACATAATTTCATGAAAATCGTTCGAGCCGTTTCCGAGATTCAGATTCTATATATAGGTATATACATAATATTTATATACAAGAATTGCTTGTTTAAAGGTAAAAGATTTACAACCAAAACTTTTTTGTAATGGATGTGAAATGAAATTTAATATTTCGTGACATACTTGCTCCTAAATTATCTATTAAAACGAGCACAATAAATATGTACAATTAAACGTGCAAAAGTTTATTTTTTAAATGACGTTTCCACTTTTGTACGTAACGTTCTCCAGACACCAAATGATATCGTGACAATGAACAATATATTGTGATATTATAAGAAGAAAAATTGGTTTAGTATGAAATCCCTTCATGTATTTAGGGTTTTTATAGAAGGTAGACCAAACTAATCAGGGTAGCGATTCTGAAACCATTCGGTTGCATCCGATACGGAATCTCATCTCTCGGTCTTTGTCTTATCTGTTTAGCATGACAAAGACCGAGAGATGAGATTCCGTGTCGGATGCAACCGAATGGTTTCAGAATCGCTACCCTGGTGAGATAAGAAGAAAATTATAATTTAAGTATCTAAAATAAATAATATGAATATACTAGCTGACCCCGCAAACGTTGTTTTGCCTTAGTGAACAACCCTTGTCACTTAGGGGTATGAAAAATAGCTAGTAGCCGATTCTCATACCTACAGAATATGCATATAAAATTTGGTTAAAATTAGTAAAGCCGTTTCGGAGGAGTAAGGAAACAAACACTGTGACACGAGAATTTTATATATAAGATAAATAATGTGTTAACAAAACCTCTAAAATTTTAAATTATCACAAATAATTTAGATTACACTTTATCCTTGAAAATGGGGAGGGGTTTCATTGTGATTACACTTTTGAGAGTCTATGGTAGAGACAGATCTTGCTGCGTTTATACTATCGCCATCTAGTGCGACCGGTGGAACTATTTTTGTCTCGTCCTAGTATATTACATTCTCTTTTCTCTTTGGTCTCGTCTGAAACCCCCTCATTTAGTGTAATCAGGGTAGCGATTCTGAAACCATTCGGTTGCATCCGACACGGAATCTCATCTCTCGGTCTTTGTCTTATCTGTTTAGCATAACAAAGACCGAGAGATGAGATTCCGTGTCGGATGCACCCGAATGGTTTCAGAATCGCTACCCTGTAATCGTTTGGATGCAAAGTTCCGTTCAATATTTTTGTACAATGAATGAGGGAGTTTCCGACGAGACAAAAATAGTTCCAACGGACGCACTAGATGGCGATTGTTCGAGATGCAGATAGATCTGTCTCTACCATAGACTCTCAAAAGTGTAATCACTACGAAACCCCTCCCCATTTTCAAGGAAAAAATCGAATCTAAATTATTTGTGATAATTTAAAATTTTAGAGTTTTCGTTAACACATCAATTATTTATATACTTAAATTTAGATACATCTCTTCTTAGCTTAGCTGATTACTTTAGTATGTCTACCTTCTATAAAAACCCTAAATACATTAAGGAATTTCATACTAAAACAATTTTTATATTGTGTTAAACTTTTAAAATATTGGGAATAAAAATAGCTAATTAGGTTGATAATGTAATAAAAAAACCGTTACTGTTCACAATCCCTTTTCAGTAAAAATCTTTAGAACTCCCGAGGCAATAGACACCAACTAATCCAAAGTAGAAGGAAAATTCAAAGATATAAATAGCAACACTGATACGACAATGTTTTATCCACAGACTAAGTAGAGAGATACTCTCTCGGCTGAAGGATTAGTATCCATAGCCAAGAATAAATTTAAAAAAATCTATTTTGTCTTTCATCAGGTTTACGAATTTGTTTTGAAATTTTGATGTTTTGATATAGTTCTCAATGTTTTCATTCGAATAAAATGCGTACATGGATAAAGTAGTTTATTATTTATTACTAGAAGTCGTGCTTTCGCAAATGAGGGAGTTTCCGACGAGACAAAAATAGTTCCAACGGACGCACTAGATGGCGATTGTTCGAGATGCAGATAGATCTGTCTCTACCATATACTCTCAACAGTGTAATCCCTTTAGAGACCCTACCCGTTTTCAGGGAAAAAGTATAGTGTAAAAAGTGTATTTTTTAATTTTAAAATATTGGGAACAAAAATAGCGAATTAGGTTGATAATGTAATAAAAAACCGTTACTGATCACAATCCCTTTTCAGTAAAAATCTTTAGAACTCCCGAGGCAATAGACACCAACTAAGCCAAAGTAGAAGGAAAATTCAAAGATATAAATAGCAACACTGATACGACAATATTTTATCCACAGACTAAGTAGAGAGATACTCTCTCGGCTGAAGGATTAGTATCCATAGCCAAGAATAAATTTAAAAAATATATATTTTGTCTTTCATCAGGTTTACGAATTTGTTTTGAAATTTTGATGTTTTGATATAGTTTTCATTCGAATAAAATGCGTACATGGATAAAGTAGTTTATTATTTATTACTAGAAGTCGTGCTTTCGCAAATTTAATGAATTGAGTCCCATTATGCCTACCGCTTTTGACAACAAATCAAAAGACCTACAAGCGCCTCCTATTATCGTTTTATTAAACCATATCTTTTTGTCTCGTCGGAAAACGGCTCATTGAATGAATTGAGTCCCATTATGCCTACCGCTTTTGACAACAAACTAAAAGACCTACAAGCGCCTCCTATTATCGTTTTATTAAACCATATCTTTTTGTCTCGTCGGAAAACGGCTCATTGTATTGCACAATGCACATAAAGTGGAAAGAAAACAAAAAATAAGTCGATAATATCGAATCGAACATTTATTCATGTTCGAAATTTCTAATATCGTTGATCGATTTCAATCCTATGTAAAACTACCTACATACCTATTCGTTTTCATTATGCTCACCCTCCATAGACAACATAGACTTAACATAGACCCTTGATTATTTTAGAAGGTATGGAATTGTGCTTGGATATCTTACTCGGAAAAAGAAAAGCGCATGAAAAATTTGATTCTTTTTGGCATCGAAGAAAAGGGAAAGACAGAAATGCAGCTAATTGATCTTGTAAGTGAAATTATAGTGAAATCAGGAACGCAATTAGATAACCAAGAAATAAGCTACATCAAAAGAATTGGAACACAATATGATAAAAATCGCCCAGTGAAAATATCTCTTACTACAACTTGGAAAAAACATCTTGTTCTGAAAAATAAGCGAAACCTTCCCACAAACGTTTACGTTAAAGAGGATTTCCCTAAAGAAGTTCTCGAAATACGAAAACAATTACAACCCAAAATACAAGTAGAAAGAGAAAAAGGAAATATAGCGTATATCACATATGACAAGCTTATTGTGAAAAAACCAGGGATCAACAACCGAGAAACAAGGAAGAGACAGTTTTCAGGATCGCCAACCACTTCATCCCAGAAAAAACAAAACATGAAAAATACTGAAAATACCAAGAATTCACAAAGTTCATCTAGGGAAACAATCAAACCTAGTATTCTTTCATATGTTGCACGAGAAAGATCTGCCTCGATGTCAGAGCTACCAAAAAACAAGTAAAGGCCTTCTCCGACCGGAACCAACATACACATACAATAAGAAATATAACCACAACTCCAATAACTCAACCCCCAAGCCGGCTGGTCACCGTGGGGGAAGTTGACCACCACCCTCCAACAACATATTCAACTAAAATCGACACAAAAGACTCTAAACAAAAGCGAAGTATTATATATGTATGTACTCTGAACACACGAACCCTGAGAACACCAGAAAGTTTGCATGAGCTAGAGTTAGCTATTGAAAATATCAAGTGGGACATTTTGGGCATAAGCGAAATGCGAAGATTAGGGGAAGGAATAGAAGAGAGAAGCGATTTTATCATGTATCACAAAGGCGAAATTGCCGGACATAGAGGAGTAGGATTTTTAGTGAAATTACCCCTTAAGAACCAGATCCTTGGGTTTGAAGGGATATCAGATAGAATAGCCGCCATACATTTAAATTTTCCAAATTATTCCAAGAAATGGACAGTCATCCAAGTCTATTCACCGACAGAAAAAGCAACAAAAATGGATATAGATAGTTTCTACAATACTCTAGGTGAAATTACAGAAAAATATTCTGAAAATAAAATAGTTCTCATGGGTGATTTCAATGCCCAAGTCGGTGCTAGATTATCTGGGGAAGAACATATAATAGGGAAATATGGAAGTGGCAAAAGAAGCAAAAACGGAGAAAAATTGGTGGAATTACTACTCGAAAAAAATTTAACACTTCTAAACTCCATGTTCCGCAAAAAGCCCAAAAGCAGATGGACTTGGCTATCTCCGGATGGAAAGACTAAGAATGAAATTGACTATATTATAACCAACAAAGCTAGGTCATTCAGTGATACGGGAGTAATACAAAACTTAAACTTTAATACTAATCACCGTATGGTACGCAGCTGTTTAAATGAAAATGGTACAAAAAAACCTAGACCGAGAGAAATCCAAATGAACTATTTTCTGAAAATTAGTGAAAAAAGGAACCCAAGCGACACCATAGAAGACCTAACCAAAGTTGTTGCCTCAAACTTAAATATAAACGACAAATATAAAAAAGTAGAAAACAAACTGAAGGAACAGTTAAGAATAAAAACAAAGAAGAGCCTAAAATCCCATCATAGCGAAAAAACGTTAAACCTAATTGAAGACAGAAGAAACTTAATAATGAAAAAGGACAAGAAAGAAAATCAAAAAGAAATTAGTAACCTTAGCAAACAGATCCGCGAAAGTATGAGGAAAGACAGGAAAAACAGAAGAATAAAAACCCTGGAGAGTCATATAAGCAGAACAGGAGGCACGAAAAAAGCGCTCAAGGAACTTCGAGAACAAGGAAAAGAATGGATACCAAAGCTAAAGAACCAAAACCAGTCATACATTACTCGCAGCAAAATCCAAAATATAGCAACAGACTACTATCGCCATCTATACAAAGAAAACAGTTTAGATCAGGAGAAAATACAATTGCCAAATAGAGAACATAGTAGTATTTTAAGATATAAGACTAATGACACAGAACTTGTTCCAGAAATATTATTATCTGAAGTGGAAAAATCTATAAATAGCCAAAAAACGGAAAAGGCACCTGGTCCAGATAAAATTACAAACGAATTCATGAGAGGGACAGTTAAAGATCTAGGTCCCATACTAACAAAACTCTTTAATGAGATTCTGTATACCGGCATAATGCCAAGCCAATGGGCAGAATCTCATATAATACTCTTACACAAAAAAGGTCCAAAAGACGATATAGGAAATTATAGACCCATTTCTCTAATCTCAAATGTGTACAAAGTTTTTGCTAAGGTGATTCTGGATAGAATATCACTCACACTCGATGAAAATCAACCTGTGGAACAGGCAGGGTTCAGGAAAGATTTTAGTACAATTGATCACATACACACAGTCAAACAGCTCATACAAAAATACAATGAATACAACAAAACTATTTATTTGGCCTTTATAGATTATTCCAAGGCTTTCGATAGTCTTAATCATGAAACTGTATGGCTAAGTCTAAAAGAACAGGGGATTCAAAATGAATACATTAATATCATCAAAAATATTTACAAGGAGAGCAAAGCTAGAATCAGACTAGAATCTACAGGAGATATTTTTCCAATAGATAGGGGCGTCCGGCAAGGTGACCCGCTCTCACCAAAGTTGTTCACAGCAGTGCTTGAACAAATGTTCAGAAAACTAAAATGGGAGCATCTGGGACTGAAAATAAATGGAGTACGATTGAGCCACCTAAGATTTGCAGACGACCTGGTCATATTGGAAGAGGACCCACTGGTACTGGAATCCATGATACAAACCCTAGTAGATAGAAGCAGAGAAGTAGGGCTAGAAATCAACACTTTTAAAACTAAAATGATGACAAACGCTATACCCATAGACATAACCATAAATGGACAGAAACTCGAATATGTAGACGAATATGTGTATCTAGGCCAGATAATAATGCCAAAAGACCAAATTTCTAAAGAAGTAGAGAAAAGAATTGCGAGTGGATGGAAAAAGTATTGGGCGCTGAAAGAAATCATGAAAAGCAAGGAACTGAGCATGAAGATAAAGAAGAAGACGTTTGATACTTGTATCCTCCCCTGCATAACATATGGCTGTGAAACCTGGGCCTTGACGAAACGTCACAGGGACAAACTAGCTAGATGTCAAAGAAGTATGGAAAGAAGCATGCTTGGTTTGAAACTGCTAGACAAAATTACAAGTAAAGACATCAGGCGTAAAACTAAATTAACAGACATATTGTCACGCATTGATCAACTTAAATGGAGGTGGACTGGCCATATGCTTCGCTGCAAGAAGGAAAAGTGGAGTAAACTGGTGACAGTTTGGTACCCAAGGGATAGCACGAGGAGCCGAGGTCGTAAAGCAATAAGGTGGGAGGATGACTTAAAAATGACTTTAGGACCACTTTGGTTCAGAGTAGCGGCAGATAGAAAACAATGGAGAGAGTTGGAGGAGGCCTATGCCGTAAGGCAAACCGAAATAAGAGATATCTTATAATTTAAGTGTAATTTGAATTCCTATAATGTTTAGTATTTTTAAATTTTAAATAGTTTCTACCTTAAAATATAGATACACTTAAGGCAAAATATGTAAACATTTGTAAATATTTCGGAAATAAAGGCTTTATTATTATAAACCATATCTTTTTGTCTCGTCGGAAAACGGCTCATTGTATTGCACAATGCACATAAAGTGGAAAGAAAACAAAAAATAAGTCGATAATATCGAATCGAACATTTATTCATGTTCGAAATTTCTAATATCGTTGATCGATTTCAATCCTATGTAAAACTACCTACATACCTATTCGTTTTCATTATGCTCACCCTCCATAGACAACATAGACTTAACATAGACCCTTGATTATTTTAGAAGGTATGGAATTGTGCTTGGATATCTTACCTCTTTGTTTGTTATTCGATTTACACCAGTCGTCTACTCCTTTCACTCATTCAATCATAATTTATTTAGCTATTTTCAAATCTTCAGGATTATAAATTTATAAATATGGCTGATTGCTTGCGTCGGTATGTCAATCAATATAATCTTATCCAATATCCAATTTTAAATTGAGCAAAAAAGTCTTTAAACGAATAATTTTCATTGCACTGAAAGCAATACGTAGGAATATTTCGCTAATCTACAAGCCTACAAGGCTCTTGTGAGATTTGTGTTGAGTTTCTGGGATCTCCATCGTTTTCGTCAGGTTAGTATATTTCCTTTTTCAATACATATATCGTCAGTCGTACGTTTCCCACAACCTTTTTCTTTATCTTCCTATTGATATAATTTTTAAAGTTTATTAGCCATATAGGTAGATTTATTTAGAAAACTGAACAATATCAATAGTTGCTATCAAAGATAAATTTCATGTTCGGTAGGGCAAATTTTGTAACATCTTTAGGTGCACAGGTCTCTGTACTTAATAATATTTATTTCCATTTCTGTCAGGGACAATAGGACCCGGTTCTCTAAATAGCCTTACTTATATTCAAAGTTAAATGACCTAAATGGCTAGGGTTTTAGGATTTTTTGAAGGATGGGAATTGAACTAATTTGGACTAGTAAAAAACTCAATCAAGTAAACCAGTCATACTTAGTTCATAAAGCAGCTACTTTATTTAATTGTATTCTATTTAGGTTTTACATGTTTGTCTCAATGCGGCATACCATAGGTACTTATTAATAATGGAATTCCAAATTACTCTGCATTTTTTTGCTTGTATGAATGAGTTGACTCACTCCCCATGAGTTATTCAAATATTCCATAATTATAACAAACAGGGCTACCATCAAGGCTTACAAAACTTGCAGATTTATAAATATTAAAATTAACGTGGTTGTTATACATATTGATTAGGTAAACACGAAACTCGAGTTGGATTGACCAACCTCATTACATGTGAGTTACCTGTTTACCTAATCAATATAGATTTATAAATGTTATCATCAGCCGGATTTTTTGAGTTCAAATCAAGTACACACTGCTGTAGATATTCTGGTATCATATCAAATACATACAGATAATTAAAAAAGGTTTTCTAAGGTGAAATTCCCCATGCTGCCGTTCACAAGCTAAAATGTCTCTAACTACCAAAACCAAGTTTCGAGTTATAAGCGAAAAAACCAGGAGTATGTAAAGAAATGCTACCACTTGAGAACCAATGATCTCACGCAAAAACTTAATGGTAGTTAAAGATGTTTATGTGTTACAGTCATATCCATAGCTGGGCACCGTTAATCAAATAGTTAACTTCGTTAATCGTTAATCCGTTACAAAAAAAGTTAACTTCGTTAAACGTTAAAGCGTTACATTTCGTAAGAATTAACGGAAGTTAACGTTAATCGTTAATCCGTTAATATGCGTATTGGATTTTTATATCGTTGCGTTAGTGAACTTATAAAACCTGTAGGTTTAGGTTCTGGAAGTTAACAGATTAGGAAAAAACCAAATACTTGTAGAGTTTAATTTTATTATTGAAGTGAAAACTTCTTTAGGCGCGCCGAGACAGATTTTTCGTGGGCTGTGAATTGAATTCTACCATCACGCTCGGGTATTATAAGAAATCTTTGGGTAAACTCGGGACCATGGCTATTGGCCATCTAGAAATGCGTCAGCCAATGGGAAATGCTGAAAGGGCGTGGCCTGGCCATCATGGCATGGCCATCTAGAAATGCATCAGCCAATAGGAAATGCTGCTGCTTTTCTAGATGGCCATGCCATGATGACCAGGCCACGCCCTCCGGTTACACCCTAGCAGTTTCCAAGGTAAGCTATCAAATTCTGAGTTATAAGTTTTCACTTCTATCGGCAGTTTCTATGACTGCCAATTTAATTTTAATTTAATTTAATGTGTAATTTAATCGTCGGGCATAATGCCCATAGGTATCTATTTCCCCTCATGAACATGTCGAAGTTCTCGTCTGAAAGCGAGGCTCGCTTTGATGTTAAAATGTCTTTACCCGTGGATAGCAGACGTTCAACTGCAGCGTTTGAGGTCTGTTTTCCAAATTTCAACCCAATCCTTTCTCGTTCCCAGACGTTCTGACATGATGAAACAACAAACATTACAACATCCAAAAATTGTCATTTAAAATATTAGTAAGATGTTAAACACTGGAATTTTCATTGTATACCTCCATTTCTTCATTCTTATACATTGATTTGTTCATTTTATTAAACTTTTCTTTGGTTAGTTGAAATGAACTACCGCCGATTTTATTAAAAGAAAGTTACAATACAGATAAACGATCGAAAAAGTATGATTAAATTTATCGGGGAGTTCCCCACTAGCTATGGATTACTATAATCTACTTGGTTTACTAGGGATGTGTGAAATATTCTACTAAATTGTAAACGTCAGTCAAATTCGAGTATGTCTATGCTCAAATTTTCAGCCAAAACGAACTCGAGATTATCGGAAATACGACTTATGATAACAAAATTATATTTGTTTTCATATAACGTCAACCGATCATGCCACAGGCTGAAATGACGCCGGGTTCCTGCAATTTTGGCAGGATTGAGACAAAATTTGAGCCTCATATGGTCACACTGCGCCCAGCACTTTTCGTTTCAGACTTGTCTGAAGTCTGAACCTGTTTTTTGCGCCGCGCCGAGGTGCCGTGCGGTAAATAGTAAGCATTGGATTAACGATTAACGGACTTCTGCAAAATTAACGGAAGTTAACATGTCCGTTAACATTTCTAAAAGTTAACTTAAAAGTTAATCCGTTAATCAAAATGTTAACTTCGTTAATTAACGATTAACGGATTAACGAGTTAATGCCCAGCTATGGTCATATCCATGGGTAATTACTGGAAAACGTTTCTGATATTACTAAATCATAAACTACATCTGCTAGGAAGATACTGGTTAGATGTATTGATTTTTTCTCTTAGTATGATGGCATTTAAAAGTCAATTTAGGTAAAATGTCATTTAAAGATGTTATAGTTTATGGATGGCAGCATTATCCTTATCAACTAACTCCAATATTCTTGTTATTTCTCAGCTCTAGAAAGGTTAGCTAAAATATATCTGATAATCTGACTGTTTAAAATGTCACACATACTTTACTGCTTAGTTGATTATTACAAAATGAATGATTATTGTTAGGGAACAAATTGCTGATAATGTTAAATTTCATATACAGTTGCCATTAGTGTTGAGTATGAACTTAAAAAGGGAGGTAATTGTAGCCTCTTATGTTACCATTAATAGAGCTTCCAAATTTGCCTGCTCTTCATATACCTCTCTCTTGTTTGTTTGTAGCATGTGCCTTGTTCGTTCTCACTGTCACCTTATATGTGAAAAGTAAGGCTATTCTGCGACACAAAATGTTGAGTTGTAGTTACATAATGTTGATCTGATTGTTTTTCCTTCTGAGTTTTGACATTATGTATGGAATATATTTATGTACTACTCAACACTAGTGGTTAATGGCTATCAATGAAGCGATTATGTTTTGACTATTAGGTTTTCAGAGTATGGTTGAATATATGCCTGAGCTTGTTGTATGGCTTGTGTGTTAAGTTAGATTTAAAGTATATGTGGCTTGAAAACTCAGAATTAGTAATTAATTATTTAAGTATATAAAACAGTTAATGATTTTTTTTACTTAACTAACAAGGTGGTTTTTTGTTTTTAGTATTTTCTTTGCAGATAGTATTTAGAAACTACTAAATTATTTATTTAGTTTCTATGTGTTATAATCCCCAAGCATTTTATAAAACTTTTATAGGTTTACACTTGACCTCCATTTCATTGATGTAAAGCAACAATGCAGTCTACGATGGAGCATGCATATCTAGAAGAAACCGATTCACTCTCAATTTGAAAGCTTGAGTCGGCCAAAAAGATGCCTGCATATATTAACTTGTACTCTGGAAGCCAGATAGCTGACATAATATGTATTTACAAAGTCAAACACATACTTAAGATAAATAGAAACACACAGAATAAACATCCCTATTCATCAAAAACAGTTAAACAGTGTCGGAATATAACCTGCAATCTATTGCTCAGATTGACTCACTACGGACTAAGCCACAAGGCTAGTCAAATTATTGCTGAATTAATTAATTCAACATTTTATTAATCAAAGTTTTCACCTTGTTAGTAATAAGGTTAACAATAATAAATCAAGTTCTAATAGCATTTTCGTTGGTTATTGTTCTGCTGACATGTATTTAGTTAATCTTTATGAATCTATGGAGATTCTTAAAAATGTTGTTTAGATTATTGAAACACTCAAAAAATTCAATATTTTAATGATAAATAAAGATATCAGATATCTAAGAGAAACAGGTGTTAAAGGTTTACAATTGAGGTTTACATTTACCAAACCTAAAATAAAGTTAATCTGAATACCGAAATAGTAAAAAAAATATGTCCGACTTTATAGGGAGGTAACTGAGTAAACTATTTTAAATTACATAACTTTACTGGCTATATATACTATTATTCTGAGTATGACTATATGTAAATGTTTAAATGAAAATGAGATATGGCAAAAACAACTAATTTATTTGATGTAAAATGGTATCTGAATACCAAATAATAAACTATTCAGATAGTGTAAAAAACTCCGCATCAGAAGCGTAAGTATACCAACAAGTTTGTCGACGTAAGTATCTATAAATCTTATCCATATTCATTTTTTATATAAACTTTTTTCAACAAATATCTTGATGGTGATGAATTTTACCTTACAGTGGTTGCTGCCGTCTCTAGAAAAAGAAGAAAGTGATTAACATAGTGTCATAGTTTATGACCGTTTAATGGTCATAGACTAAGAGTGTAGTGCATCAAAATGGAACTGCCTGACTGCCCCCCGGGGGCCGAGGGCTACCAAGACTCGGTGGTTGAAATGCCGAAGAAACCAGGAGAAGAAACTACATGTACTAAGGTAAATATGGCAGTTATTTTACTATTTCACAATAGACTATCGATAAATAATAGAATATAAGAATACATTTAGCCATAAATATAAGGTAAATTTTATGAAATAGTAATCATGCTGACATTCTTAAACAAACACACTAAAACATATTCTTGAATATGAGACATCACCACCAGGTGATGACATGCTTTTAGTTCAGATTTAAGGTAAAATAAGGTATAAAAAATATAGTACCTTCCATATTGTAAGAGTCTGAATTATGAAAACTATTAAAATGGCTTCATCAAATAAAATAAAAAGTTTACTCAAACCAATATGATTCTTAGTAACTATGAACCATGCCAAAGATGCTACATCCAATATCATAAAGTTAAATGATACCAGAATGCCCATCGTATTTGATGTTAAGGTCTAATATTATCTGTTCTATGATTAAGGTTGTGAATTCATGAGGTGGTAAAGGTTTGGACTATAACATAGTTATTTAATTTGTGATGGGTGACCAGCAAAATATATAATACACTAGCGGCCCATTCCGGCTGCGCTCGGATATTGTCATTTAAAGACTATTAATCGAAATAAAAACTATCCTATCTCTCAAGTTGGACCAGACTGCTCACGGTGTGCCAATTTAATTTAAAATCGGTTAAGTAGTTTAGGAATCCATCGCGGACAAACATTGTGACAGGAGATTTATATATATTAAGATATGTATTAAACATTGTTGAAAATCACGTGTAACATTAATTTAAAAGAATTTCATGTCTTTGTGAAAATATGATTCTCTTGCAACCTGTCTGTCTATGATCTTATTAGTCCACAGCTAATATTGCTGGCATCCAATTATAAAGTCAAATGTATTGTTACTCTATAGCAAATTTAAGTACGCGTGAAACTATCAAACAATACAAACTAAAAAAGCAAACTAGTTTGTGAAAGGAATGTAAACTGAATTGAGCATTTCCAATGGGCACTGAGTATAAATATTAGCTGCCCACTTTATTGTCCCACTGTTGATTTTCGGGGCCTTCTCATACATGGAGAGAGTCAAAGCCATAATGCACTACATGCATTATGTCATTTTAGCAGATGACACATGTTCTCGGAAATTATCTTGGAACCCACTGGTTTCCTTACAATGTTTTTCTTTCACGTTAAACCCAATGGTGATGACAAACTCGGTCATCTGTACTTGGAAAAATAAAGTAGACAGTATACAAACCTATCGATCTCACGATTCTGAAATCGATGTCATAGCCATAAAAAATTTGATTTACCCCTGATATACCTTGGATTTTAAACTTAACAGTATTCTATTAGTCAAGACCTTTAATTTCATATCCATATTGTTGTGAAAAGAGTATGAATAAAAGAAAAATACGAAGAAAGAAAAAGGTGAATAAAGCTAATGGCCCGGACAGAATTCCTGCCATAGGCCTCAACCACAGTACGGGCCTAAGGCGGGCGCGGGCGCGGGCGCGGAAATTTCAAACATAAACTCTGCGCCATCACTTAAGTTCTCTGACGAAACAGTTGAACTACTTTTATAAAATCAGTTTTGTTTATCGTTATCGTTGTAGAATGCAACAATGGCTCCACTCACGACCGGTCGTGAATGGAGACGCGGATCTACAAAACGCGCCTTTGTGTCCACAGTGCAGGCGGCCTAGCCCGGCGGGCTTGAGCGACTAAGCGGGCGGAGATGTCAAACGTTCATTTGTTCGCGCTAGACGTGGGTAAAAATGAGTCTTTGGCGAGATTGAAATATTTGCATCTGGATCAGTCGATCAGTTGTAAAATGATGACATGATCATTTGTGCCATTTGGAACACTGAGTCAAAATAATGATTTAGATATAGATAGATAGATATGATATTTATAGATAGATTTACTATCTAAATCTTTACTATCTCAATCACATTTACAGTTTTTTACGGCCTTCTAAAAAAAAGGGGTATAGTAATGTAGACGCTGATGTCAGTCTGTCTGTCTGTAGACGCAACAGACAGTCTGGTGCGCCAAAGTTCTCAAAAGGATGGTTCAATTTTGATGCGGTTTTTTGATTTGAAATTCAGTGTCTTTGCGGTGGTTCTTAGTAATGTTTGATTAATATGAGTTTAACATGTTCGCCTGCATAAAATAGTAGACCAAAGATCTTTTCACAACCTATTTCAATATGGATATCAAATGAAAGGGAAAGTAGTAGAATTCTATAACAAATTCTATCAAATCCACTATATCAGGTGGAAATCTGAATATTTAATTATGTTCTTGTTATATTTTAACATTACTGTAGATTGTGTAGATACATACCTACTATCATATTTTTCATATTTGTAGAAGTTTTATTTATAACGTAAATATGAACAAACGGTTTAAGCAATCTATTCAAACTTCGAAAACTTGGTTCTAAAGCAATGAAAAACTTATTAATTTAGTTTGCAAGTTGCAAGGTTGCAACCTATGCGATACGCACGACGTTAATTCCGTTTTGTTTCTCAATCTTAGTACTACACAACGCAGTTTTATTTTTTTCACGCTTTGCCGCGATTTGATACTGCATTCGTAAATTATTGAATATTGTTAGCAATCGTACAACATACAATTCATTCAAACAGTGACTGCTAACTCGTGATTGTGAACTGATTTCGTTCCAAATTAAACACTTTTACCAGGGCATCATGTATGAGTCAAAAAACAAACAAAGAATTATATTTTTTTGCATTGCCTTTATAATTATATTAATCTGTGCTACAATGCTGACTACCTACATAACGGAAGGTTAGTTTATTTTTTTATTATATATGTCGACAACACTTGCGCATCATTCCGCGTCAGACAGTGACAGAGTTACGCGTTAGAAGAGAGCGCAAATGTTTAGGTGAATATCGCGATAGGCATTGAGCGCTAATGCGAGCTGAATTGCACTTTGTTGTGTCCCAACAAGAGTCGCTTTTTATAAAAAACTTTCGCTAAGTGAGTTTGCTGTACTTGAACGAATATTTATTTTGTGCTTTTACCATCCAACTGTTCCCAATTATTCGGATCACAGTGATGTTTCGGTTCACTGAGTCGTTTCAGTAAATGAGCTACTTACATACGTCTAGTTCAAGCGTTTCGTCCTCACATCTAGTTGGCGAGCGACCTAATGCGCATGTTGCGGGGGTATCAAACCTTTTCAGTCTTGTCGCTTGGCGACAAGATTGACGTTTACGCGGCTGGATATATTTTTTGGTACAATTATGATAAATACTGAATTGAACTGTTTAAAATCTGTTTCATTTTTCCGCAAATTTATAAATAATTCCTTCTTAGAACTAAAACTATACAAAAGTTTGCATTTTCTTTGATGATTTAAGCTATATTTTTTCAAGGATCTATTAAAATGTTGTAATGGACATTCGAGCGTACTACGCGATAAAAAAGCTTTTTGGGTGTTTTCCTGCAATTATGAAACAATTTACCACATTTTTCCCTGTTATAAATTATTTCATGTACGTCATGCAAATCGTCGCCTATAGTTTGCGACACCTGACGTAGGTCGCGCGCCCGCTGCTCACTGTGGCCACCCACCCGCACCCGCGCCCGCGCCCGCGCCCGCACCCGCGCCCGCGCCCGCCTTAGGCCCGTACTGTGGTTGAGGCCATAGGTTTGTGCACCTGAGTTGTTTCCAGTACTGACCGAAGTTGTGGATGCTTGCTTGCTTGCTTGCTAACATGCAACCCAAAAAAGGTAATCATGCTGTTGACCCTGTCGACTACAGGCCCATCTCGGTCATGTCCATACTATGCAAGACTATGGAACGTGCCTTAAACCAGAGGCTCCTGACATAGAATTTAACGACCCCTCAGTGATCGGCAGTACGGGTTTCGCTGAAACCTGTCCACCGGGGATATTCTAGTGTATGTCACATCTGGAGTGAAGCTATCGAGAAACACGGGGAAGCGCTTGGAATCTCCCTCGAAGGCTTTCAACAAGGTTTGGCGTGATGGCCTTATAAGCAAGCTTTGTAGCAGGGATGTTACGGAGCTTCGACTCCGACTCCGATAAGTTGGAACTTCCGATTCTTATTACACCTTCGTTTCCGACTTCGGCTCCGAAACTTTTTTTTAAACGGAGGATTTAATCGGAGGCAAGGTGTATAAATATTTGAGATAATCCCTTATTGTGGTGGAACGTAAATGGAAATACAAAATCCCAACCCCTTAAATCAATTGCTCGTCAATGTTTATCGTGTCCACGTGTTTGGCAAAAAAAATGTATCCCTAATAAAATGTATCTCCTGCCAGCACTTCTGATTCTGCCTATGCCTCCGACTTCGGTTCCGACTCCGGTTCCGACTCCGATAAATCAAATTTAAAAACTCCGACTCCGCTTTCGGTTCCGATAAAATGATCTCCGTTACATCCCTGCTTTGTAGTTATAATTTGTCTGCTTGGTATTGCGTGGATATCGTACTTCTTGAGGAATCGATCCATACGAGTCGTCATTGATGGCTGCTCGTCGGATCAAATGGCTATCAATGCCGGAGTTCCTCAGGGGTCGGTGCTCTCTGCGACGCTCTTCTTGCTGCGTGTCAACGATCTGTTGAAGCTCTGTACCCAAAGATACGCAGATGATAGCACCTTTGTAGACAGTTACATATCTATCGCGAGAGCCAGTGGGCAACAAAATCAGGTACCGAGATGAGAGAGAGTATGGTCGAGCGTTTGAACTTGACGTGTATGTTCTCCGCAAGAAGGGAGTCCATACCAACTGACTCCTACTTTTCGAGGTGTATCAGTGACGGTTACCGACCTTCTCGAGCTTTTGGGCGTTACCTTAATAACATCTACGCTCAACTTTGGCTCGTATATTGAGTCTAAGGCTAAATTAGCTGCCAAAAAACTAGGTGTCCTCTCAAAGGTACGAGTACTTGCAAGTCTGAACAGTTCCTCACGTTATATCAAGTACAGATTCGCTCTTGTATGGAGTACTGTTCGCAATTTTGGGATGGATCGGCCAAGTGTCAGCTGCAGATTCTGGAATCGATCGAGAGACGTGCCAAAAGGCTCGTAGGCAATGACATTCTTGTGCGTAAAAGGCTTCAAAGTCTCAAACATCGCCGCAAAATTGCTAGCTTATCGGTTTTTTTATCGGATACACTTCGGAGAGTGTGCAACTGATCTAATATCACCTTGCCCTTTTTTCTATCGGACTTCTCGTAGCTTGAAAAATGACATCGTTTCATGGTTGATGTTCCAAGGACACGGACGAAGAGTTTTGACTCCACGTTTGTGATAAGAACGTCTAGGTTGTGGAATGCTTTGCCCGAGTGGCTTTTCCCCGATGGTTACAATCTTGGTGTCTTCAAATCGAGAGTGAATCGGTTTATCCTAGGTAAGCACGCTCCATCGTAGTTCGCATCGTCGCTTAACAGCAGGCGAGATGGTGGTCAAGAGCGAACCTATATTACAGGTAAAAAAAATCGTCATCTTGTGGTGGCGGCCATTTTGGATTTGAAAGGGGTTTGGGTAAAGTTTGTGTCGTTTTGAATTTGCGCGGGCAGTAATGAAACTTTGATATATCGAAAGAACAGCATAAAGTGAGCAAAATTTATTAGGGACACATTTCTCTAAACTATATTGAAACGGAACGAAGATATTTCACTGCCTTTGCTTTGCATTTCTCATAGTAAAAGTAAACTTTGAAATGCTATTACTCGGTTCCAATATCACTTACTGGTGACGAGCGGGCGGCGACCGCGCGGCGGCCACGCGCGTCGCGGGGCATAAAACGCGTCGTGAGTTGTGCTTTTAAATTGAAAGCACAACGTCACGACGTATTTATATCTGTATTCTCAGAAAGTCAGAAGCTGCGGGCCCCCGACCGCCGTGGACGCGGCTGAAAATCGCTCCATGAGTTTTTAGCCTAAACAGTTATTAGTGTCTTGGTGGATGATTAGTGAATAAAAAAACAAAAGTCATTTTTTTCTGAGTTGAAAGACATTACGTGTTACCCCCGACGCCATATGAAAGAACATAATTTTATAGTTTTTAATTTTCCCTTCGTTTTTTTATATTCCTCATTTACTTTCGTTATAGTCTACATTATTCTACTTGTTAAGCCCATTCATTTGATAAATATTGAAGGAAATGTGAAAGGAAAAAAAAATCCGCAATTTTGTGGTGGCGGCCATCTTTGCTTGAGTTTCATCAAAGATCAAACATAGTTAAGAATACTCCCGACAAATCATCTTTAAAAAAAAAAAACATTTTTCTCTGAAAAATTAAACAGAATAAGCAGCCCACTAAATGTTTCTACTGCTGGGACTCGGGGCCTTCTCCACGTCAAGACCATGATATGGTGGATACCACGCTGACCCAGTGCTGGTTGGCGTATGACACAGGACTTAGAAAGATTTTAGGTCCATGTACATGAGGAAACCGTTCCTGTGTTTCCGGTGTTTTCCTTCACCGTTTTTAAGTTAATAGCCGAATTACGTACATGACTTCGAAAAGACAGTGGTGCGGGTGGGATTTAAACGGGATACCCCGGGGCTACGGATCGGCAGTCGCCGTTCTCCCGACCAGACCCTTCGTAGTTTTCTCGATCAACCGCAACTTCAATTCAAAAAATAAACTCGCACAGTTCATAAGTTTTATTAAAATGTAATTCATTTTTAATGTATTATCTCATCGATATCGATTCTGGTGTTCCCGAGAAATCGGGGAACATAATCGTACATAAAATATACGGTTGAGGTAAACTCCTCCTGGTTTTGAAGTCGGTTAAAAAAATCTAAACCAGTTAATGCGTTGGGGAGAGCTAGTTATACACAGAGAGCGAGAAAAAGAGAGAGATAGTCACACTAACACCCCGTAATTTTTGCGTTGGGGGCTAAAAACAGTGTGCGAAAATTGGTATGTGCTGCGAAAAAAAAGTCATAGAAACGTCTTTTGACAATTGACAATTCCTAGATAAGTGAAGCTAAAGAAAAGAGTTAGGTGAGAATAGAAAAAAATAAAGTGGCCAAGTGCGAGTTGGACTCGCCCATGAAGGGTTCCGTTGCAGCAAGTAACATAATATACATAGTTCTTGTAGTTCGTTGTAGCTTTGATCGAAGTTTCAATAATAGTGTATTTATGACGTACTAAAAAAAACTGCTAATCAGATCGAGTTCAAACTAATTTTCGTTGGTAGTTTACATGGTAATGTACATCATATTTTTTTTTTTGATTTTTTATTATATTACTTTAGAAGTTAGAGGGGGGGGACACACATTTTACCACTTTGGAAGTGTGTCTAGCGCAAACTATTCAGTGTATACGAAAATGATTTTAGAAACCTCAACATCATTTTTGAAGACCTATCGATAGATACCCCACACGTGTAGGTGCGATGAAAAAAAAATTTTTGAGTTTCAGTTCTCAGTATGGGGGCAACCCTATTTTTTCTTTTTTTAATTTTTTTTTGTTAAAATCTTAATGCGGTTCACAGAATACATCTACTTACCAAGTTTCAACAGTGTAGTTCTCATAGTTTCGGCAAAAAGTGGCTGTGACATACGGACGGACAGACAGACAGACAGACAGACAGACAGACAGACAGACATGACGAATCTATAAGGGTTCCGTTTTTACGTTTTACGGAACCCTAAAAATTAAGCACGACAAACAACGATGAGGAAAGTGGTAAAAATATCGATAAATAATACCAATGGTATATTATGTTTTTGATAATATGGCATAGTATTCCGTAATGGCAAAATCAGGGTAGTGAAATATTACAGAAACTTGTAACGTTGCAATTTTTTTCTAAGCGTACGAATATTAATTCTATTAATTCTTCCTGCAAGTTCGTCTTATCCCATCTTATCATTGAATCATGCACGCACACACAAAAAGGGTAGTTACGGAAACAATAGATTGCTTTCCAATTTACGTCCGTACGTATGAAACGATTTTTCTTTCGTGTGATGTGATGTCTGTTTGTGATGTAAAAGTTAATTCGCGCGGACCCGGTTTACACTGGTATCCCGGTATATCTTCCAATCACCACATAAAAGTAGCCGTATTGATTTACTGATTGTCATATCGTTGTTTATTTTTTTTAAAGATAGATTTGATTTTTAGAGTTACGATAGCCCCTGGTTTCGACGTCTTCTGAATGAGCCTAATAGGTAGCTAAGAGATTAGGCACTAGATTTTGAAAATTGATCTTTAAAACCCTTGATAAAAAGGATAAACTTATTGAATAGCTCGTAGTACCTAAATATTTTATTTCTAAACTTAACGTTCGTTAAAGTGACAATTTAGCCCCACTGTCGACCATCTGGGGTCGTGGAAGGAGAAATGATAGTCCGAAGTATTTAACTCCATGAACGTGAATAGGCAAACATGCGTGGTTGTTGAATTATAGACGAGATGTGAGATGTGACGCGCATACAGCACGCGTGGTGTGCTATCATGTTCAAGTCGGTATACAAGTACATGATGATTGCCGGTAACCATACATACCATTTAGTGTGATGCGATTTTTTTATTTCTGTCGTAACATGCGATTATTGCAGACATGGTAAGTAAATTATTAAAAAGTATGAATAATAACGTCTAATAAATAAAATAAAAAAATTAAGATGGAATCTTTTATTTGTTTTAAGCGTTCCTGTAATATTATAATCTTAGTTTATATTTTCGCGACAAAACGAGTGTAAGTTTAATCGTTACATGGGTATTTTACCCTAACGTTTTGCTCAGTTATTTGTTTTACGTTGTGACGTTACATAATGCGACGTGAAGTAGAACTGAAAAAAAAGTTGTTGCATCACGTGACTTGCTTTCTTGAAGCTCTTAAGCTACGCGAAAGCTAAGCATCGCGTGGTATACGTTAACGTCGCGTAGGAGTGATTTTGTTTTTCGCCGCAAAGTTGATGTAACGTGAAGCGTTTGTATCGTATTTAGTCGGTGTGTGTTAATAGTGTGTTCGTTGTCAGGCCGAGCAAGAGTTCCAGGAGCATCTGAACAGTTTGAAGATCCGGCTGGACAATGGGGAGACGCGTTGCATGGTGGAGCGGCGCGGGCGCGACATCTCGGGGAAGTGGATCTACCTGTGCTACCCATGCGGCTCCGTCTGCAGCGGCGAGAGCATCCTGCAGGTCATTATCACCTCTATTATCTAATACCTTCTCTATTAACGACCTTCATTCTTATAAATATAGAATCTGAATCACGAAAACGGCTTCAATGATTATCATAACATTTAGTATTCTGGGGGGTTTCGGGGGCTATCGCTCCCGAATCGGCTATCGGTCTAGCTAGCTTTCAATTAAAACCGCGCAAAGCTCATTTTCCAGATATTATTATTTAAAGAAAATGGGACAGAAAACTGCGATGATTTTTGAAAGTGAAAGTGAAATCTTTAATCGCGTTTGATACTTTTTGGGTGACCAAAAAGCTTGAAATTCTCGTTACAGTCACCGCACCCTTCCCATTAGCTATATGCAATTATGTTTTTTTAAATATTAATATGGACTTATGAAAATTTTAAATTATTTATTTTCTACCAACATTTTTAACCTCTACCTGTAATGCAGGGTTTCCCAACCTTTTCTTGATCAGGGACCACCTATATGTTATCCTTGTTAGCAGGGACCTCTATGAAGGGATAATTAAAATAAAGTGAGATAATCAAACCGAAACTTTAATTAAAAATTCAAAAGCTAGTTACATAAAAACATTTTTTTTTGGATAAACTTCTGTTTTGCTGTTGTGTGACATAAACTTGTTTTAATGTGATTTGCATAGCTTGCATCTTCTGTACGAGTTTGGCGACCCTAGGACTAATATTGTTACTTGAAGCTACGTGCAAATCATCATTAACTTTTAAACGATTCCTCGCCTTGTTTTTAATTACCAGTAAAGCTGAAAATCCTTGTGTGAACAAGTACTAAGAAATACGTTGCCGAGAAAACCACAAAATAGCGCAAGGCGATTTCTCGAAGTTTAGGATAGAAAATTGTTTTTTTACACCAAAACGAAGTGGCATCCATGCAGTTACTGTCGTTTTGTAATTCAATAAGTTCTTCATGCATTCCTTCAATAACTTCACCAGCGTCCGTGCTAAAAGGGTTACGAATCAGTTCTTGAACAACTTTAGCTTCTTCAGTATAATCGGGAAAATAACGATTTAATTCATCAATAATAATTTGTAAATGAGTCTTGATGTTTTCTTTTATATTTGCCTCACTAGAGTCACATTTTTTGTCATCTACGCAGAATAATCATTTTCTACAATTTTACGTAACCACAACTGAAGTTTACGAGTGCAAATAAAAGCGCAAAGTTTATCTTCAGAAATGAATATATTTGCTACATTTTCTAATTGTTTATTGCAAGAACCTTGCAGTTGGATATTAAAATTGTATTATCTTATATATAAATTTCTCGTGTCACAGTGTTTGTTTCCTTACTCCTCCGAAACGGCTTTACTGATTCTAACCAAAATTTATATCCATATTCAGTAGGTCTGAGAATCGGCTACTGGCTATTTTTCATACCTTTATTTATATGGCAAAACAACGTTTGCGGGGTCAGCTAGTTAAAGTATATAAAAATATCTACAAGATAGGTCAAATTCATCTGACATGTCTGATTAGTAAACTGTTTCGCCAAATCGTTATTTTTTTGTCAATCAGAAAAATCTCAACCTCTCCTCTCAGTTCATATAATCTTCCCATAATATTTATTTCTTTCCAATCTTTCGATAGCCATCGAACTTCCGTGTCAAAGAGAACCGCAAACCAAATTAACATTTATTAACTATAGAAAATTGGCAATAGAAGGTGGTTGCATAATTTTTGTAAGCAATAATGTGAAATATAAGTCCCGAAAAAATGTAGAAAATATAACTGTTGAACGCCATTGTGAACTAGCTTGCGTAGAATTGGATCGATATGTTGTTTTATGCGTTTATAAGCCACCTAGTGCCGAAATTGAGATCTTCCTAACTACTTTAGAGGAAGCATTGAGTAAAATATCTAAGAAAAGTAAACAAATTGTGATGTGTGGAGACTTCAACACAGACATACTTTCGGAATCTCGTAATAAGAGCAATATATTAATGTTATGCCAATCTTTTAATTTGACAAAAGTGTTCACGGAACCGTTGCAGGTTGCAGAACAACCTTTCTTAGTTACTGCGACCCTTGTGGGTTCCGTGAACACTTTTGTCAAATTAAAAGATTGGCATAACATTAATATATTGCTCTTATTACGAGATTCCGAAAGTATGTCTGTGTTGAAGTCTCCACACATCACAATTTGTTTACTTGAGAAAGTGTTTGTTAGACCCATTACATTGTACCGTATGTCAGCTTTAAATACCGCGATATCTAATCATTTTTCGAACAATTTTTTGCGACATGACTATTGATGATCCTAATCGTAATTATTCTGAGTTTTTAGGGTTCCGTAAAACGTAAAAACGGAACCCTTATAGATTCGTCATGTCTGTCTGTCTGTCTGTCCGTCCGTCCGTCCGTATGTCACAGCCACTTTTTGCCGAAACTATGAGAACTACACTGTTGAAACTTGGTAAGTAGATGTATTCTGTGAACCGCATTAAGATTTGAACAAAAAAATTTAAAAAAAAAGAAAAATTAGGGTTGCCCCCCATACTAGGAACTAAAACTCAAAAAAATTTTTTTTATCAATCCTTCACGTGTGGGGTATCTATAGATAGGTATTTAAAAATGATGTTGAGGTTTCTAAAATCATTTTCGTCTACACTGAATAATTTGCGCGAGAGACACTTCCAAAGTGGTAAAATGTGTGTCCCCCCCCCTCTAACTTCTAAAGTAAGAGAATGAAAAATCTAAAAAAAAAATATGATGTACATTACCATGTAAACTACCAACGAAAATTAGTTTGAACTCGATCTGATGAGTAGTTTTTTTTAGTACGTCATAAATACACTATTATTGAAACTTCAATCAAAGTTACAACGAACTACAAGAACTATGTGTACTATGTATATTATGTTACTTGCTGCAACGGAACCCTTCATGGGCGAGTCCAACTCGCACTTGGCCACTTTATTTAAAATGCTGAGTACACAATATAATAATATTTTTCATACCAAATTAATTAATATTAACGCAAAACCGAAGTTTGCCAAATGGGCAACACCAGGACTTATTAAAAGTCGAAACAATCTTTACAATTTATATAAACTAAAGACATACTGCAACGACGATGCAACAAAAGTCTATGTTAAGAGGTATTCAAATATTTTTAGAAATTTGTGTATTCGAGCAAAAGCAATATTCATTCGGGATCAAATTAAAAACTCCAACAACGTGATAAAAAGCACGTGGAAGATAATAAACAAGGAGTCTGGTAAAACTAAGAGTCGTGAAATGATGCGCGCAGTTCGGGTTGGCGAAAATGTCACTACAAAAAAATCGGACATTGTAGATGCTTTCAGGGCTTATTTTACTGATATTCCCTTAGAGACAACTAAACACCTAACTTCGTCTCCCTCTCTTGCAGAGGAAATGTTGACAGAAAATGTTGATTGTCCTTCATCTACATTTGAGTTTCATCATGTTACTGCCACTGCAATACTAAAAACGTTCAAAGACATTAAAGTTAAGAATACAGAGGACTTATGGGGATTATCTATTAAGGTACTTGAGGGGATAATTAATAACATTGCCCCATATTTAGCAGAATTATTTAACAATTGTATCAAAAATGGCACATTTCCTGACATGATGAAGTATAGTAAAGTGATACCCTTGTTTAAATCTGGAGACAAAAACGAACTTGGAAACTACAGACCCATCTCGGTTTTGCCCTGCATCAGCAAAATATACGAGAAACTAGTTCTCAAGCAACTTTTGTCTTACTTTAATATTAATAACCTTTTACATAGTAACCAATTTGGATTTACAAAAGGACGTTCCACTACCGATGCAGGTATTGAACTAACCAATTATATATTGAAAGCCTGGGAAGACCATCATGACGTTCTAGGAGTATTTTGTGACTTATCAAAAGCTTTCGACTGTGTTCATCATGAAACTTTTTTGAAGAAACTGCAGTTCTATGGGGTATCGAAACCAGCTCTAAATTTTATTTCTTCATATCTTAAAGACCGTGTACAGATAGTCAATGTTGACGGTGTGCAATCAAATGAGTCGCCTATAAGAATGGGTGTACCGCAAGGTTCCATACTTGGACCTTTCCTGTTTCTTATTTACATAAATGATCTACCTTTCATGATAAAGAAACATAAAAATATAGAAATAGTTATGTTCGCCGATGATACATCACTTCTATTCAAAGTGAAGAGAGGAATAAACGGTTTCACAGAAATTAACGTGATTTTAGACATTGCGTACAAATGGTTTGATGCAAATAATATAGTACTTAATCCAACTAAAACGAAATGTATAAAATTCTCACTCTGCAATGTAATGTGCGGTAAACTTGATATAAGACTGAAAGATGAACTCATCGAACCTGTACAATCTACTCGATTTCTAGGTATTTCAGTAGATTCAAAGGGGTCCTCACATAGAGACACTGGCTGACCAACTTAGTTCAGCTGCCCACGCTGTTCGTCAAATTAAAAAAATATTGGACGTCGCAACAGCTAGGCTTGTTTATTTTGGCTATTTTCATAGCATTATGTCCTACGGGAATTTATTATGGGGTTCAGCTGCGGACAGAAACTCAAGTTTTCATATTGCAAAAGAGAGCAATCCGTGGTCTATATAATTTATCAGCTAGAGATTCAGTAGGGGAGATTTTCAAAACTATAAACATATTAACATTCCCTTCATTGTATATTTATGAATGTATAATGTATGTAAGAAAAAATCGAAGTCGACTGAAGAAACTAACTGATCTGAATCCAAAAGCGCACCATAAGCACAAAATTGTATTTCCTAAGTGCAGACTTCAGAAAACAAATAACTCTTTCAAATGTAATGGTATTCTTATAGAAAATACTTTAGAGTTTCACCCTTAAGTCGCTCTTAGTCGATAGATTTTCGTTTAGTACTGCTAGTGTATAATATAAAATATAATACTGGTGTAAAAAAAACTATTTTCATCCCACCAGCTCGGAAAGAGTACTTTTGCTCCTCGATATCAGGGCGCAAAAGTCGTTTTTACCCTCTAGAGGTTAAAGTAAATTTGAATTTAGAACATCGTGAGTACTGAGGTTTTGAATTCAAAACATAATTTAACCTATTTATTTCTACTTCCTTGGTGCCGAATTCATCATACATTTATTTTTAATTTGATAAAAACTCATACTCGGAACCTCTTTGGTGTACTTTTTTTTAAATGCTTTGCGCGCAATTTTCTTTTCACGTATGGAGGATAGAAGTAAAGAATGTTATTTCAAATGGCAAAACATTTTGAAATGCTATGAAAGAATCAATTGTAATCGAATTGAAGTATGCGGAGTTGCCGAGTTAAATAATTAAATATTATTGACTACTAAAATAGTAACTAATAGATAATTTCAACTACTTCTGCAGTACAAAATAATGTAGTAAATATAACATCAAATAAATAATTACTATTTTGAGAAAACATGTAGGTACAATATATTTTGAAGTCAAAACTTCTTTTGGCGCGCCAAAGACAGATTTTTCGTGGGCTGTAAATTTAATTCTAGCGTCACGCTCGGGAATGATAAGAAATCTTCGGGTAAACTCGGGACCATAGCCAATGGCCATCTAGAAATGCCTCAGCCTTTCCCATTGGCCATTTAAAAATGTGTCAGCATTTCTAGATGGCCTCGCTCATAGCCACGCCCTCCGGTTTCACACGCGTAGTTTCCAAAGTAAAAATCAAATTCTGAGTTATAAGTTACCACTTCTATCGGCAGTGCCTATGACTGCCAATATTTTTCTTTCATTAATTCTGAATAGTACGTTTATTAATTTCCTTTAAAATGTACCCTGATGCAAATTTAGCGCTACTATAATTTAATGCATTTGGGCGGACACTTTTTCATTTACACATGAAACTCCTTACCTCAATCGGTCAACTCTCCATATTTTCACGTCATATTGTTATTGTTAAAACCATGGCTAAATAAACTTAAGTTTAAAACTTATAAAATTGAATACAAGTGAAAAACCGAAATACCATAATAGTAAGTGATTCTAGCGACCATGAAGTTTATTTAACGCCAACAGAATCGACTGAAACTGAAAATGCGCAAAGCGTTTAGTAATTTCCTCGCTAGGGGGGGATGAAAAATTACGTGTTACACTTGAGTGCAAAGATTTTTCACCTTGTGCCCTTTTGATTCCCTTGCTACGCTCAGGATTCTAATTTTTGAATCCTTCGCTTGCTCGGTCATCAAAATTGAGCACGCGGTTAAAAAGCCACTTTGCACTCTACCAGTTGTACCAGAGTACAACAAATAACTATTGTCGAACAGAAAACTTACTATTCTAAGTCTCAAAGCAAAGTATGACTGTTTTAGACGCACATATCGGGGAAGAAGCACAAGGTGAAGTTATCCATGAAGACTACATGGCCTGTGAGAATTTTCGACGATCACCCATTCAACCAGAATCAGAAGATTGGAGCTCCGGCAGGTAGGAAATTATAATATTGTCTAAGATAGGGTAGAGTGGGATAGTATTTTCTTTATTTGCCTTCACTATCTTTTATTTGTATAGCAAAGAGTAACGGGACAAGCAGGATATGCGCCAAACGGTAAGCAACATGCCTGCCCATTACAGTAAAACATGAGGACACATAAAGAGTCCAAATCATTACTTATTTATTTATTTATTAGTAATGTTTGTATATTACTGTTTGGCAGCTGAATAAATGGCAAAGGTTTGTTACTTGAGAGTGAATTGGTTTCTTCTAGGTAAGCACGCTCCATCGTAGATCGCATCGTCGTTTAGCATCAGGCGAGGTGGTGGTCAAGTGCGAACCTATTATAGTTTAAAAAAAAAAGTTGTGAAAAAAAAACATCCCCAGGTGGACTCTGCAAAGAGTACCAAATTCTCTCAATTAAAATCTCAGGTCTCAATTAAAATTGAACTGTCAACGGGTGTTCTAATTGAATGTAATGTGTGCTTTGCAGTATCAACGGCGATGGAGAAGGTCCTGGAGAAGATGGCGGCCGAGGTGGAGAACCACAACCAGGGCTCGTCCGACCTCGAGCAGCGGTACAACATGTACCGGGAGGCCACGTGCCACATACAAGAGGACCTCAACAAGATCAAGTAAATCTCTTACTTTACCTACAAATTCATTCATCCATGAGGCCAGGCAATAATGGGGTGAACCGTTGGAAGTGGGTATGGGCTCCAGCGCTACAAGGATAGAACTCACATTTGCTATGATTAAGCTCTAGGCCTAGTTCTCTAAGCCGAGGTATAATAGTCTCTAGATCATGATAGACATCTTCCACCGAACCTCCAAGAGTCCCATCATCCAAGTACCATAGGTTCAAAGATGATCGGACTTCTAAAATAACTTTCTGGATGGCTAAGCTGAAGACGAGGGGTCCCAGTGGGTCTCCCTGCTGTGCACCCACTTGAGAAAGAATTAAACTTTCGTTGTAAAAAATATTGGATGGAGAAGCATAAATTTGATAAAGAAAAGGGTAGAGGGAGGGAACTTTTTCCTCCACCTCGGCCAGAAGGGTGTCTCTTTCTAGAGAGTTGAAAGAATTAGCCAGGTCTAGCTTTAAAACGACACAATCCGAGTGCTTCGGGTCCATAACAAATGCACGCGTCGCATGGATAGCCGCTTCACACCCCCTCCGTGTTCCGAAACCCAGCTGAGATGAGGTTGCAAGTAGCTCGCCATTTGGAATGACTACTTTACTGTATTACTAGCGGCCCGTTCCGGCTTCGCTTGGATCATAACCTAGACACTCTCTGCAGCGCCATCTGCCGGGCTTATTTGTGCATCTAAAACTTGTACATACACAAAAAAAAACCTTGAAATCGGTCGCGCCGCCCGCCGTTTAGGAGTTCACTGTCAAATGATTAAATTACTAAAATGCCCATTCAAAAATAGGGGTTGGTGATAAAAGGGTAAAAGTTTACGGTTGTATGTATTTTTTAATGCCACATAATAAAAAAATAAAAAAAATTTTTTTTTTACAAATATAAAAAAAAAAATTGGGGTGAACAACCCTTATAGGCGTTAAATATATACTTAGGGGTATGAAAAATAGATAGTAGCCGATTCTCAGACCTACTGAATATGCATACAAAATTTGGTAAAAATCAGTAAAGCCGTTTCGGAGGAGTGAAGTAACTAACACTGTGACACGAGAATTTTATATATAAGATAATAATTATAGAGAATATTGTAGAGAAAACTGTCAAGGGTATAATTTGTTTTTATTACAATTGTTGTTTGTAACAGAGAAGAATGGAAAAACTTGGAGGAGGCCTATGTCGAAAGACAAACTGGAGAATAAATAATTATAAAATGAGAATAAGTTTGTTTATTTATATATTGTTAATATTCCAGAAATAAAGGCTATTTTTATCTTATATAAAATTTTTGTAAACATTTTCATAGGACTTTGCCGTCACTCTCTAAAAATTCGGTGTAACTATAAAAAGTTTGATCGATAAGCCAGCACTTTAACCTGTTTTTGAAGCTGCCGAAACTTGGGGCACATATAACTCAAACTTTTCAGCTTTATAATATTAGTATAGATGTGTAATAACCACGTTAGTTTTCAGACTAAAGTTGTCGTTGTGCGCAGGGCTCCGCTGGTGGGACTGGAGTACCTCATAGAGCACCCGCCCGAGCAGAGCCACCACGAGCCGAGCTACATCTGCACACTGTGCAACAAGCAGGGCCATCCGCGCACCATCATCAACCACATGACCTGCTTCTGGCACCGCTACAACTTCCTGGTAAGATAGATTGAAACTCTTACACAAACAAATTAAATTATTACACAGAAATACTTAGTAACTAGTGCCACAAGTAGCGCCCTTATTGCTGAGAGAAATATCTTCCAGGCAACCAGCATAAAGGAAAATAGCCTACATATACTCGTAGGCGCAGGAAGTGACATTAATTTAATAATCATACTACTACATATTTATATAACTACATAAAATAATAAATATTCACCTATAAATATGAGACTATAAAATTTAACTGATAAATACTAAAATAAATAAACAATTACCAACACAAGTGCGGGGATGATGAACAATACATTAAGACAATAATCAGGGTATTACAGTTTCAACTAGCAGATACCAACAGTACCAATTCTAATTCAGGATGGGGGTAATTGACCTGCACTGACGTCCTGCTAAGGGTGTATTGTACACTTCCCCCCTGTTAGCCTACCCAAACCAGCCAGCACCTTAAAATAGTGTTGGGTCGCTGGCATATCAGTTCCAGCACAGAATAAATATTAGTACAGAAGCCTCATTTACCGAAAACAATTATGTAAATAGCGACTCTTGCTGGGACACAACAAAGTTCAATTCAGCTCGCAATACCTGTCGCGATTTTCAAATAAACATTTGCGCTCTTTCTAATGCGTAAATCTGTCCCTGTCTAGCGCGGAGGGTTGTCGACATATCTAATAACAATATGCGTGGGAAACGTGTAGCGCGAGCGCTCAGCCGTGCGTCCGACAACCGACTGGCACTTGTTCCCTGGGAGGGACGGTCTAGCTGTAGGCTAAAACCGCGCGACCTTGAGCGAGTGAGGATGCACTGGTTCCAGTTCGATTTCGGCAGATGTAATGTGATGTAATTGATTTGGAGTTTCGTCAAGTGGTCGCGATCTTGATCTAATACTTCCTGTAGCCTCACAACGCAAAAGGACATGCTCCACAGTTTCATTCTCCTGCAAACAGCCCCTGCATAGGGGGCTGTCGGTAGATCCTATTTTGTACCAACAGTACTACCACTAAGCTGTTAACACTATAAATATCATACTGTCGTTTAGTATATGACAATCATATAATAATAACGTCTAGAAAGTAGAAACCGGGCCTTCTATACCGCCTAACTAAATCGGCTTCGGGTTTGCTATTGATGTCTCCATCGTTTCAAGCGAAAAGAAAAGAGAGCAATACCAAAGATAGGACAGTTTTAGTTAGGCGATAGACCCCCTGGGTCCGCGTGAGAAAAGCGAGGCAAATCATAGTGAATTATTAGTGAAATATTGGCTAAGTCCGTTCCAAACTACCATCAGTTGTCAAGGTCAAGCGCTAGTAGTGCATGCGTCTCTGACAATTAAAAACATTATGATGGTCTGTGTGGTCCTTCACTGTACATAATTACACCACAACATTAAAGTTTTGTTTGGCAAACTTTAGTACATACTGCTCACGCCGACGCCTTGTCGGCTTGCCTTACTGATGATGATTGATGAAACGTTTGTTTGAAGATTATCGATCTGGGCGTTATTAATATATGATAACAACACCGCGAATATGCATTTTGGCCGTTATTGATATTTATTTAAATGCCGTTGGACAGGTAAAATACCCGCTTTTATTGCAACAATCGCGTGTTAGACAACGCACCAATTAAACATACAAATTAAATATTGTATGTGTGTAATTAATTTTTAATTGTATATTGTAATTTTTGTTATGGTTTTTGTTTGCCCTGTAAAGATAGGTAAATAATATGCATTTATATTGGCGGTGTTGTAATATAAAAGACGATATAGTTTTCACAGTAGTAAGACTCTTTTCCGGAATATAATTTTTTAATAATTTTGAGTGACAAGACAATGAATACTCCTGATAATACTCCTGTAAGCAGCACTCCTGTAACAGCACAGTGCCACCGGTCTGTTTTAAACATCATAATAATCATCGTCAGCCCGTGTTCGTCCATTGATGTACATGAGCTTTTCCAATATTGTGTCACCAAATCCGGTCCTTGGCGCTCCGCATCCATCCGCTCCTCGCCGTTCTCTTCAGATCGTGGGTCCATTAGCTGTCTAATTTTACATAAAAAGTACAAATCACTACCTAGCTCTTCAGTGAGGTAGTACCAAATAGTGAATATACTTTGTGAATGCAACCTCTGAACATCTGAAGTTCCATCTTACTCTATGGCATGGTGGATCTCTTTGGTGTGGTGATAAAAGTTACCCTATTTGTTAATCCAGCCTGTTATCTATCTATGTACCAAATTTAATCCAGATCCATTCAGCAGTGCTTGCCAGGGCGGAGCCAGCTTTGGCTCCAGGGGTGGGGGGTCACATAGTCGTGTTACATCACAAAACTGTGCGATAAGGATATGCATATTTTTTAATAAGTGGTACTACCAACTAGGTACTGGACCCAGTCCAGGGGGGGAGGGGTCATGACCCCCATAACACTCCCTGGATCCCCGCCTGTGTGCTTGTTTGAAAGAGTAACAAACATCCATACATACTCGTAAACTTTCAAGTTTGTAATATTAGTAGGATTGACAAAATGTTGCTGTTACAAAATTAGTGACTTCGTTACTTGCAGATCCGTCACTTCCCAAAGGCAACGTCCTTGCTGTCCCCGTACAGAAACTCGACGAAGTACCGCGAGGGCGTCAACGTAATCATGCATCGCTTGACCCAGCGGGTCGCCGACAAGTACGGACGAATGAAACCCGTCAACATCGACAAAGAAGAGTATGACAAAAACAAGTGAGTTTACAATTAATTAGGTGTATGATTATGTTGTAGCGGTACTGGATTGTGTGAAAGAGGACATGGATACGAAAGGAGTAAACTCAGATTTGATAAATGATAGAGACAAATGGAGGAGACGTATATGTACCGACCCCACATAAAGTGGAAGTGTAGGCGAATGATGATGATGGTACTCTTTGCAGAGTCCGTCTGGGATGGTACCACACCTTTGATAGTTATTCTACCACCAATAATGCAACATAAACAAACTTGAAAGATAGGATAGTTTTATTGTGATCAAGGGTCTTTTATATGACAATATCCGAGCGAATCCGGAATGGGCCGCTAGTTTCTTATAGGTAATTGTTTGTTTTTTCAGAGATCAAATTCTGCAGTGGATATTCAAAAGCCAACATTTCTCGGAGAAGGACGGCGCCACTTTCGAAGAGGTGGTCGATGCGGACTTGATCGAAAACCTGGCTGGTAATAAAGGTTAGATGGTTCATATATTACAGCTTATAGTAGTTGTAGATAATTCTTGTAAATCAAAGTGCCATATCTATACCTTAATTCGCAAAACGAATCACACCGTAGTAACAAAAACTTAATAAAAATAATAATTGGATTTCATAGACTCAAGTTACCAAAATTGTGACGTATTTCCTGTGGGTTGCCAGAAAGAAGAACAGCGCAAGCTCACTATAGATGCTGTACATCGTCACATGCCGATATAATATAACTTTGTTGGATAGTAAATCCCCAGTTCTACCAATTGGCGAGGTTTCATATACCTTATAAAAAATGTGTTACAAATTACAGACCTTAAATATTTATTGTCGTTTTAATCATTTTCAGACTTCAAGTCAATTAACAAACCAGATCTCGCTCCTCCTGCAAGGTTAGTGATACATTTATAGTTGTAATGGATTAAAAAACATGTACCTTGTACCCTAACGACTAAAACCCACACAGATTAATCTTGCATCGCCAAGGGTCAGGGTTGCGGGGTCACTTCTCACACTCAGACCAACGACATTGACCCACTAGCCACCGCCCTTGCGGGCCCGCTTTGCGGGAGCCGTCCGTATCCCCATATTTGGCTCTAGTGACGCGCCGGAAAACAGTGCCGCGTCACCTCTTCGAAGGCCTATCCCTAAGCGAAGTGCCGGACGACCCTAAACGTCCGACGCTCGCCCCAGGCCCTCCTGTGGAGACGGGATGCGGGTCCAGAGTTACGAATCTTCAGGCTCGCTTACTTGTCCGTTTCCGACTTAGTAGATGAGCGAGAGTCTTCCAACTCTTGCTTCTCTAACTCACACAACCTCTAACTGTCGAGCATCACGGCGAAGATAGTCGGCAGCGAAAGGTCTTCCTTCACCACCGCGGCTAGGGATTGCTGCGGTTCCGCCTCTATGGCCCCATCGCGGCCCTTGTCCTTCCGCTGAGCTCTCTGTTAATCAGAGTGCTCGTGGAGGACCCTCATTTGGACGACTTAGGAATTGTACTGGGCCGATATATTAGCCGAGGAACCTTCCCAAGTCTTCCAGTCCCTCTCACCAACCTCTACATGCACTGCTCAAGGGAGTGAGGAACGCGTGTAGAAGTTCCTAGCCCCGACCGGGATTCGCTATCACACAACAAGATGCCACCGAGACAAGTTGTTGTGTGACGCCAAGGGTGCACCACGGGGAAGCTCCCAAGCAACGCACCCCGTGTTGGTAACCCTTTTTTTATGTGGGGAAATACATTTACGTATCCCCACCATAGATACGAAGGGGCGTGTAGAAGTTCCCAACCCCGGCCGGGATTCGCCATTACACAACGGAGGCTCCCGAGCCAACCCTAATTCCACCCTTTTTGTTACGTGGGCGAAATATATTTTACGTATCCCCACCATGCAGGTACATGGTGAGGTATGTCGGGCTCGACACCATGAGGACGACATACATACCGACTAAAACCCCCACAGCTTTCTCCTGCATGACCAGGGGTCAGGGTCGCGGGGTCTCTTTTCCCATTCCCGTCAACGACCCTGACCCTTGCTACCGCCCTTGCGGACCCGCCTCGCGTGTGACGTCAGTACCCCCAGCATTTAGTTCTAGTGACACGTCGGAAATCAGCGGCGCGTCACCTTCTCGAAGGCCTATCCCTAGGCGGGGTGCCGGATGGCCCTAAACGTCCGACGCCCCGGGCCCTCCAGTGAAGACGGGATGCGAGCAGTCGCAATCT
The DNA here is from genome assembly GCA_963693475.1 of Ectropis crepuscularia. Classification (NCBI taxonomy): domain Eukaryota; kingdom Metazoa; phylum Arthropoda; class Insecta; order Lepidoptera; family Geometridae; genus Ectropis; species Ectropis crepuscularia. The sequence continues at coordinate 9,548,238 of OY856339.1, forward strand.
CCAGGCTCGCCCTCTTTTTTTTTTAATGTGGGGTTAATACTTTTAAGTATGCCCACCATGCAGGCACATGTTGAGCTATGTCGGGCTTGACACCATTGGATACGACATGGTGCCCCTACCGACTAAAACCCCCACAGATTTCTCCTGCATGGCCAAGGGTCAGGGCCGCAGAGTCACTTTTCGCACTCCTACGACGACCCTGACCCACCTGCCACTGTCCTTGCGAACCCGCCTCGCGGGGGCGTTAGTACCCCCGCATTTGACTCTAGTGACCCACCAGAAATCAGCGGCGTGTCACCTCCTCGAAGGTCTATCCCTAGGTGGGGCGTCGGACGGCCCTAAACATCCAACGCCCCAGGCAGTTGGCTACTCTCTAGGCTCGCCCCAGTGTCCACTTCCGCCTCGGTTAAGGAGCGAGAGGCTTCCAACTCTCGCTCCTCCCACTTATACGACCTCTCACTGTCGAGCACCTCGACGAAGATGGTCGGCAGCGAGAGGTCCGCCCTCACCACCGCGGCTAGGGATAGCCGCGGTTCCGCCTCTGCCCGCACGGCGGCCCTTGTCCTTCCACTGACCATTCTGCTAATCAGAGTGCTCGTAGAGGACCCTCATCTGGAAGACTTAGGAATTTTACTTGGCCGAAACGTCAGCCGAGTAACCTTCCCAAGTCTTCCAGTGCCTCTCCCCAACCTCTACACCTACTGCTAAAGGGAGTGAGGAACGCGTGTAGAAGTTCCTAGCCCCGGCCGGGATTCGCTATCACACAACAAGATGCCACCGAGACAAGTTGTTGTGTGACGCCAAGGGTACACCACGGGGAAGCTCCCAAGCAACGCACCCTTTTTTTATGTGGGGGAAATACATTTACGTATCCCCACCATACAGGGACACGGTGAGGTATGTCGGGCTCGACACCATGACGTCGACAGACTTGGTGCCCCTACCAACTAAAACCCCCACAGATTTGTTCTGCATGACCAGGGGTCAGGGTCGCGGGGTCACTTTTCGCATTCCCGGCAACGACCCTGACCCTTGCTAACCTTGCTTGACCGCCTCGCGGAGGGCGTCTTTACCCCCGCATCTAGCTCTAGTGACGCGCCGGAAATCAGCGGCGCGTCACCTCCTCGAAGGGCTATCCCTAGGCTGGGTGTCGGACAGCCCTAAACGTCCGACGCCCGAGGAGACGCCTCCAGTGGAGACGGGATGCGAGCCCAGAGGCGCAATATCCAGGCTCGCTCCCGTGTAACCTAATTCAACCCTATTTTAAAAATCAATGAAAATCTTAACAGGCCTAAAATGTGGAATGGCCAGATATAATTTTTTATTTAAGTTTGTATGTGATAGACGTTTTAATATCCTCAGATAGGATCGACGATATCTGCCTAAAGGGCCTTATCATACTAGCGGTTTGCGAGCGGCTGGGAGGCGAAGCGGGCACGCAGCGAACACGCCGCGGCTGCGCAGCGAGGACGTCGCGGACGCGCAACGTTTTCGTTACGTGTCTGTAGCGAGTACAATACACTCAGTAACAAAATGGATTCCGACGAGGAAACACTGCTGTGCTTTGTTACTTCAAAGACGCCGCAGACGAAAACGAAAGCATCGACGAATTTGGGAGGATTCATTATCAATTCATCGAATGGAAGAGAGCGACTACTTTGTGTTGTTCTGCAAACGAATAAAAAATAATCCAAAACAATTCCATTCTTACCTGCGAATGTCAAGACCTATAGAGTAAGATCCCAGAGCTCCCAGACGTCACCTATTTTCTGATGAATGAAATGTGGACGATAGAGTAGAGTTAGTTAAGTACTAAGAACACATGCTTACTCGCTAACTTGCTTATACGGCCAATTTTGAGATATGGGGTAATGAAGGTACATACAAATATTACTTACTTCGCGTATTTTCTAATTAGTGATTTTCACGTATGTTCAACAAAATGTGACGTCTGGGAGCTCTGGGATCTCGGATTACTACATTTTATGAGTTGCTGTATCTGATACTAACTGACTTAACACATGAAGATACACATTTGTACGAGACAGTACAAAATCGCTGCACATGCGCCGCGTGTTCGCTGCGCGCCCGCAACGTATTCGTTACGCGCTCGCTTCGCTTTGAGGACGCTCGCAACCCTCTAGTATGATAAGGCCCTAAGTATCAACTGCATTTGGCGGCATTTTTATCTGTTTACTAATAAATAATAAAGTTGTGAAAATCAGTTTAGTTTTCAAAGGCTTAAGAGTGCGCCTAAAGCCAGGAAAAAATCAGATTTCACCCGCGCGACGCGTTTCTTAATGAGATGTACATAAAGTCGAGAATAGCATGACACAGTTTGGAGGAAAAATCAATATTTAATCAGGCGTCCATTTTTGACCAAGTTTTATTTAATTACTCAATAACTAAACATAAATTTAAAAAAGTGTTCGGTTACTTTACTAGAACATACAAATAGGAATTTTATTACCAAAAAATAATGTGGGGTCATCGCTGATAATTTCGAGTACTCGAATTAAAACGGGTTTTTTCGGTGTCATTTTTACTTTTTTAAGGGAAAAATCTCTGATCTATTTTTAAAATTCTATTCGGTTATTGTGCTTCTTCTTGATTGTACCCACACGTCAATATTTTTTTTGTCATAGTTTTTAGTTTCTTAACTTCAGTGAGCGGCGTCGAAAATGTCCTTTTTTCGTTTTCTGGCTTTAGGCGCCCCCTTAAGTTTTCGTTATGAAAATACTATTTGAGACTTTCGAGATGTTTGTTCTTAATGTTAACGCCACATTAGTTCTGTAGTATTAGTAGAGCTCTTTGACGAGTTCAGTTCCTCAGATATTGGCTCTGCCAGTTATTTTACCACCAAGCAAACATTACTGTGTTCAGGCTTGAAGGACAATGTTTACAGTTTACAATTACAGTCCAACGAAGTAAATCATCTTATATTATCATTGTGTGACTAGCTCTGTGCAGTACTAGGTAGTAATTTCATAGCTGGCATGTCATGTCGTGGCGTGGCATTGTGCTACTATGGACTCGTCTGTTAATGTCGCAATGCACCTTTTTAAAATTGAAATGTTGATGTTGAAAACTAGTAACAACATCTCCGTTTTAGTTATTTTCAAATCAGGGTTCTAAATAAATGTATATAAAATACTCCAACAAGTTTTTGTTTCTATTATAGGAAAAGAGACCCTTCGCCTCCTATAGTCGCTGCCCCGTCCAGACCACCACTCTATGTCTCGGTAAGATCTCCTTAATTTAATTTTTTGAAACTTATTGTTGTAGTCTAAATTTTAGACTCTAAAGTTTAGTTAGTAGTGTTTAAGTACTGGAACATCACGAGTTAGTTGTTTTAATCACGTCTGCAATGCTGTCTACTAACTACTACTAACTAACCAAACTTTCAGCTTTATATGATTATTATATTAGTTGGATAAGATAGTCAAGGAACGGTGTCGTAACAATTTCTTCACTTCCAGCGTCACGCTCGCAGAGAGAAACGTGTTTCGATGGACTCTCTATCAGACATCAGCGATGACGATGTGAAGCGGCCGAAAGCCAAGGCGATCACTGCTGCCGAGAGAGCATACAACAGGTATTATTTTGTTATACAAAACACAGATTCGCTCCTGTATTGAGTACTGTTCGCACCTTTGGATGGGTCAGCTAAGTATCAGCTTGAGGCTCTGGAATCGATCGAAGGTCGTGCCAAGAAGCTCATAGGCAAAGATACTCTAGTGCGGAAAAGACTTCAAAGTCTTGAACATCGCCGCAAAATTGCTAGCTTATCAGTGTTTTATCGGATACACATCGGAGAGTGTGCAGCTGATCTGCATGATCTAATTCCACCTTGCCCTTTTTTCTGTCGGACTTCTCGTAGCTCAAAGAGGCGGCACCGGTTCAAGGTTGATGTTCCAAAGACACTAACGAAGAGATTTGACTCTACTTTTGTGATAAGAACGTCTAGGCTGTGGAATGAGTTGCCTGAGTGGGTTTTCCTGATATTTATAATCTTGGTGTCTTCAAATCGAGAGTGAATCGGTTTCTTCTAGGTAAACACGCTCCATCGTAGACCGCATCGTCGCTTTTCATCAGGCGAGATGGCGGTCAAGTGTAAACCTATATAAGATAAAAAAATCTGGGTACTAATTCACAACGCAATCCGAATGATTCAATGAATTCGGAACGACTTGTCTCTGTCATTCTAAACAGATAAGACAAAGACCGAGCTGTTTCATTCCGTGTCGAGATCAATCCGATTGTGTTGTGAATCCGGGTACTATTATTTCGGTTTATCCGTTATTTTACCACTAAACTAGAGGCCGGGCCCGACTTCGTCCGGGTTGTGCAATGGGTATTTATGTGTCGTTGCCGTAAATTATATACACCGTCTGACGAATCATTTAATGTAGCTTGAGATTTTTGTCCCACGGTAGCTTAGGTCAGTTTATTATCTGACGGTATTGACACTTTATGGTGACAATATAAAACTCACAGTAATACTGATGTTTACTCACAGTAATATTGATTTCAGTCATATACGGTCTAATGTGTATGTTTACTGTCGTATAAACGAGGCTTCCAATCACAGGGATCGCATGGAGGCGAAGCTCGACCGGCGCAACGAGCCCTATGCGGACCAGCGCCGGGAGATCGAGAACTTCCGCTCCAGATACACCTGGGACGCTAGAGATAAAGAAGACAAGGTGATTAAGGTAGGAATCTCTCAACATTTTAAGCTTCTGTCATTCAATAAAGACAATTGTTCCTAATGGAATTATTGTGAAAGTCAGCCAAGTGAATCGAAGTAATTTTTTTAAACTAAAGAAGTTGTATTACAATTCTGTTAATCTGATAATCCTTTACATAATTATGAATGTGATAATTTGTCTATGTCCGAGTCTGAGTATACTGAGTCAACTTTGTGTAAAGAATATAAGTTTGGGACATAAACATGCAGATAATGAACTGACTGTTTCCTATCCAACTGTTAAGAAAATGTGAGCGAGATAAAGCAAATGTGCGGCCAGCAGTCGTCTCTTTTTGAAATCCTGATGGACCCATGTCGGCCGCACAGTCGCTTTGTCTCTTTCTAGAGAGTTGTCAATTTTGTTCCCGATGGTTACAATGTCGATGTTTTCAAATCGAAAGTTATGCGGTTTACTAGGTAAGCACGCTCCATTGTAGACTGCACCGTCGTTTAACATCAGACAAGTTAGCTGTCAAGTGTAAACCTATAAAAGTTAAAACAAAAACCTTTTTCCTCTTGGCTTTAGACTAGATAGACAAAAAATATTGGGAACCATACACATGCGAGTAGAATCCTCAATACATGTATGCAAAACTGCATACATGTATTGAGGATTCAAAACAAAAGGAGGATGCAAAACTGCTAACAAAAAAATGTGTGGCAGAGAGAGAAATCTCGATTAGACCCCAAGACTTGTGACTCGGGCGTAGGTTTAAAAGGGCGTGACGTACGTCAACACTCACCTTCACTACTCGTATTTATCTCCCTGCCCAGCCAAATCCGATATGATCCTACTAGTGCAGCTGTAGATACTCGTTCTAGTATAGAACTTACTGCAGTTCTGGACAAGGCAAGGTCTTTCAGCAGGTTATAGAGAGATTTTGCTGGTATACCTCTCGCTCCTACTTCTACAGCGTATAAATTAACTACATAGCCATTTTTTGTTTATTCGTTTTGAAGGTCGTAATACTTATTTTGTTTCATCGCGTGTTCTTTAGGTATATTAGTTTCCCACGGTACAGGGAGGTCTGGTCAGGGAGGGTCATTTGGAAAGCATTTAGATAAAATTTTAATAAGGCAGGAGACTAGTCATATAGCAAGCAACTTCAGAGCTAATGGGATACAAAATTCTCCTATGGTTAACCAATCACTTTGCATTTCTAAATTCAATTGAAATAGTGGTAGCCTCACGTAAAATATTCATTCTGCTTAAATGCAAAACAATAAATAGGGTATTAAAACACTGGTAACGTAAAGTGGTATGTGTATGAAGCCGGTGCCGAAGACCCGCGAGCCGTACAAGGTGAAGCTGGCGGAGGAGAAGCGGCAGGCGGTGCAGGACTCGGCGGCGCAGATGCTCGCCTACCACGAGAAGAACCCCGAGAAGCATCCGCTCTACCCTGACGAGTGGAAGAAGTTCTGGAACCGCCGCTACAAGGAGATACAGGCCGGTGAGGAACTCCACCCTTTACTACCACCTTAACATGTATACATATGTAGTGGCAGGACTCTTCGCAGAGTTCGCCTTTGGGAAGTACCACAACTTTGCCAATTATTCTACCGTACCGTAGTATTAAGCAGTAATGTAAACACTAAACGTTACTCAGTTCTGGTTTGAAGGGCAATGTTTCCAGAGAAATTACAGGGCTTAGAGAAATAATATCTTAGATCTCAGGGTGACGAGCGCAGCGCAGTGCTAAGTAACTCTTTCTTATTTAGACTCTTTCTTATTCCAATAGCTGCATGTCACTGTGCTGTTTTGTGGCAGGCATGATGCTTACCATAAGGCACATGTCCTGCTCGTCTCGTCACTATGCTATAAAAAATGCAGTTTTTATGGCATTCCTTTCAGTATAAGCAGCTCACTAATTGTTCCTACTACTGGGACTCGGAGGCCAAGGAGAGAGTCAAGGCCATAATCCATCACGCTGGCCGATTGGGGTTGGTGGATGACATAATTCATATTATGACATAGAAAGATTCTATACTAGAATTGGCTAAATAAACTAGAGCGTCTTCAAAATTACTGTTTAAGATTTATATTTGGATTGCACAAATTTGATCATCAGTCTCGATTTCGTTCCGCTCAAGTGGCTCCCCATTCGCTTGCGTCGGAATGCTCATATTCTTTCACTGCTTTACATTGTTCTATTTAACCCTGCTACGCCACGATATCTGAAAGACTGCTTTACATTCTGGAGTAGTGCACATGCTGACGTCATCTTAGATCTCTCTATAATTTGTCCCTGTCCTACCCGCTGCATGTTGTGAAACTTGGTACGGAAAATCTTTTGCATTCCAAGCAGTTGAGTTGTGGAATGCCTTGGCCGTGGAAATTAGACAAGCGCCGTCACTTTCCATATTTAAGGTGGAAGTAAAAAAACATTATTTGTCAAAGGCCTTCTGAAGTCTGATTGACGCTGATATTTATGAAATACTATTTTGATATTTTGGATTGCATATATATATTAGTATATTGCATTTTTTTACATTAGTATATTTATGCAATACGATTTTTTATGTATTAGCAATTAGCATGTATTGTTATTAAAATGTCCATTTTATTTTAGTCAATAATTAGTATCCCATTTTAATTATGTAGTAAGGTATCAAATTACTCTGTATTTGATTACTCCCGTCTTTTTATTTTTTAACTTCTTTTCCATCCCACGGTTGCCTGGAAGAGATCGCTTTTAGCGATAAGCTCGCCATTTGCTATTGTATTTTAAGATTGTTTTGTTAAGTGCAATAAAGAGTTTATCTATCTATCTACATATCGGTTTCCTCTGGATGTTTTTCTTCACCGTTTTTAAGCTAACTGCATTAAGCACTTAACTTCGAAAAGATAGTGACGCGCATGGGATTAAAACTAGGGACTTCGAATCGGCAGCTGCCGTTCTCCTGACTAGACCAGCCGTTACATGGCCTAGCATTAAATAAAGTAAACATTGGTGGACATTTTTCACACAACACCATCTAGCCCCAAATTAATTTTATTAATTGCAGTTAATGTTGTTTCTGTAGTTTCCAAAAAAATCTTGAAAACTGATAATTATTCTTTACTTTGATTTGTTCTTGTGTCTATCAGGTCAAATGTTTAAGATGGCGACATTTCAACTAAGATACGTTAGCAAGTTTAGGTTGTGTTTTAAGAGTAATACACGACAATCAGTAAATTGTTTGAAATACATTTGAAACACACCTGTTCTGTTCTGTTAATCGGTAAAGAATATCCACAAACGTTATTTTCAGAGGGTAAGGACGCGTCCAAGCACGACTTCAAGCCGGAATGGATAGTGTTCTGGACGAAGCGCATGAAGGAACTCCACGAGGAGGAGCTCCTGACGCAGGTGTCGGAGATCTACCGCCGCATGAACCTGCCCCTGCCGGAGCTCAAGGCCGAGGAGCCGCGCCGGCCCGCCGACCGGCACGACAGGAAGCGGTCGCCGGAGCGACGACGGTCTCCCGAAAGAAGGAGATCCCCGCCTTGGAACGCCAGGCGGTCGCCTGATACGAGGTAAGTTTTTGGAGTAAAACCTTCTTTTCGCGCACTACATACAGATTTTCCGCCGCGCCACCCCCGCGGCCGACACGACAGGAAGAGGTCCCCGGAGCGACGCAGGTATCCCGAAAGAAGGCGATCCCCGTCTTGCCAGGCGGTCGCCTGATCCGAGATAAGTTTCAAAGTGAAAACTACTGGCGCACCACCTACAGATTTTCTGTGGGCTGTGAATTGAGCACAAGTGTCACGTTCGTGTATGAAAGAAATCTTCGGGTAAACTTGGATGATCTAGATGACCATGGTCATGACCGCGCCTTCCAGTTTCACGCGTAGTTCCAAATTGATCCATAAAATTCTGAGTTATTAGAATTTAATATGTAGTATGAATTTTTAATCTAGATGAAAAATTACTTTAATTTTCTTTCATTTCATTACTTTTCAATTTTATCGGAAGTCCATATGACTGCCAATTTTTTGTGTCTAGGTAAACTAGTGCAGTGCTAGGTAATGATTTGACTTCTTCATGGTTCAATAGCTGCACGTCACCATATTGTTATGGGCAGGCGTGTTGTTTACCATCAGGCACATGTCTCGTCACTCTATACTATAAAAAAAATACGCTCCATTGTAGACCGTGTTGTCATTCACTCGCGCTTGATCGCCGTCAGACGAGGTGACGGTTTAGTGCAAACCTTGTATAAATAAATAGAAAGATGGAGCAACACAATTATCTAATCATGCCCCTGACTATAAGCACCTCGCAAGTTAGTGTACTACGCATCTAGGTACCACGTGGAAGTAAGCGCGCTCCATCTGAGACCACATCTTCGTTTAACATTAGGCGAGATTTTGGTTAAACTTAACCCTATAACTGTTTTTTTAATAACGCATGAAGATACGAGACGAGAACAACACGTGCCTTGCAGTACAGTAACATAACAGTACAGTGCCACGCAGCCATTTCAACATGAAAAGTCGAAATCATTATCAAGCACTGCACCCAGAGATATGAGATGATTTTTCTCTATGCACATTCAAACCGTAACATTACTGATGTTTGTACATTGCTGCTTGGCGGTAGTATAACTGTCCAAGCGTCGGTACTTCCCCAGACGGACTCTGTAAAGAATCCTACCACTACATATAAAATGATTCAACGATTTGAATGGTACAAATTTTGTTTTCAAATATCATCATTAATTATTCAGACGGCGCTCCCCCGAGCCCCGGCGGCGGTCGCCCGAGCCCCGGCGGCGGTCGCCGGAGCCCCGCGAGCGCTCGGCGGACCTGCGACGGAAACTGTCTCCACGTCCCGAGTACAGGCCGGCGAAACGGTAAACCTACACTTTACAATTTGTAATTTTTTATCTTCCGACGCCAAAACGACGGGGTATTACATCTATAAATATAAAAGCGAAAGGTCACTCATCAAGGAATCTCAGAAACTACAAATGCTAGGAATCTGAAATTTTGCATGGAGGTCCCTTTTAGCACGTAGGCGCTCGCTAAGACGGGGTTTTGCGAAATTCTAAGAGGGTGAAATAAGGGATGAACGGTTGTATGAAAATTCGTCATTTTTAAAGTTATAAAATTTTGTATCTTGACACTTGACACGAAGCAATTAAATGTTTGTTCTATCAATTTTGTAATTTGGAACTGTACGGGGGTGAAATTGGGGTTGAAATGGGGGATGAATGTCAATCTGGAAGTTCCCAGTCGTTGAAGATAAAACCATGAAACTCTGTATATAGACACTTGACACGAAGCAAATGAATGTTTGTTCAATCAGTTTCGTAATTTCAAACTGTACGGGGGTGAAATTGGGGTTGAAATGGGGAATTAATGTCAATATGTAAGTACCCAACCGTTGAAGATAAAACCATGAAACTCTGATATAGACACTTGACACGAAGCAAGCGAATGTTTGTTTTAGCAATTTTGTAATTTCGAACTGTACGGGGATGAAATTGGGGTTGAAAAGGGGGGTGGAAGTATTTATGTAAGTACCCAACTGTTGAAGATAAAACCATGAAACTCTGTATATGGACACTTGACACGAAGCAAACGAATATTTGTTCTAGCAATTTTGTAACTTCGAACTGTATGGGGATGAAATTGGAGTTGAAATGGGGGACGAATGTTTTATACGCTTTCACTCTTAAACAACTGAACCGATTTTGATGAAATTTTATAAAATTGTTTTATTAGAAGCTGTTTTTAGTAACCGTATATATGTATATGTGTCTGGGTATGCACATAGGTATTACCTTACTGCCTGAGTTACCTTAGTTATTTTGCGCGGACGAAGTAGCGGGTAACAGCTAGTACGTATATATACGTTTGACGTATCTCTCTCTCACTCTGTGTTTCTGTGGCATCATACATTTTTAGTAACATCACAGTTTATTTAATACTTATTACCCTTTTACTCATGAACGCATAGAGGTATCAATGAAATTGAATAAAAATATCTATAAAAATTGAATTGTTGAAATTATTTTGAAATACTTAGGTTTAATAATTCATTGTCCCTGAACGAATGAACCTTTTTTGATATTTTTTTACTGAACGTTGAATTAGTCAGGAGGGAGTGTTCTTAGCTATGAAGATGGCCGCAACTACATATTGCATATTATATGACTCCCCCTCTATATTGTTATTACATAAATGAAAGGCCTTGACTATTAGAATATTATGAGTATACACTATGACAAAATGCAAATCCAAGGTGGCCGCCACCACAAAATAGTGAATTATATATTTTTCACAACTCACATATCAAATAAAATAGTAATAGTGACAAATTTTAGATCAAAAATAGCCGCAACCACAAAATGTTAGGGTTATTTAAAATTTGTAATTTTAAACAACCCTAACATTTTAATAAACACTACGAAGTTGACAGAGTCATCAGAACTGAGAAGATGAAATGAGTAGAACAATAACGTTATCTTGTATTGTCCGTAGGGCACCAGATCCTCGGTACAACATTGACCGCCGCGGCGCGCCTCTCGATGCACGCCCTTCGCCGCCTAAACGTTCCCGATCTAGGAGCCCAAGGTACATTTTTCGATGATTTATATCCGTCTTTTTCTTAAAGGCGTTTTTCTATTTCGTTTTTGTATAGCAGTTTTTTCTATGAAAAGACAAATGTTTCACTACTTCCTGCAAATCAAAGCAAAGAATTGTGTTCAGATTCGGTAAAAGTGTAACCGTACACGTGGAGTTCGGGTAACGTCGTTATGTGTGATCACTCATGTTTCGGAATATTATTCATTTTCTGCAGAAAATAAACACAACTTTTAAATTATGTTGTATATTTTGTATTGCATCAATTATGGATAAAACAAAAATAAGACCTAAATGGTGAGCTTACTACTGTAAAGCACCAAGTTCCCCGATCGCACCAAGCGGCGCCCGGGCGCTTCCGTGTGACTCGTCAGCTGACGTTCATACGAAAGTAACTTTTGTTTTCACCGGTAGTTCACAAATAGAATTTAAAAGTGAACAACATAGTATTTAGATATAAGCCAACTCAAACATAACATGCGTCGTGCGTCAGGCGCCTGAACCTGGCGCTCGAGGGCGGCGCGGCGGAGGGCCCGCGCCGCAGCCGCAGCCCGCTGGCGCGGCGCGAGCTGTCGCTGCGCAACCGCAGCCCGCTGTCGCGGCGCGCGCCCGAGCCGCGCAACCGCAGCCCCGGCGCCGGCGGTGGCGGGCGCCGCCCGGACGTCGCGCCCTCCTTGCAGACCGTCATGATCTCCGACGACGAGCTCAAGCCGTTAGTACACAGTTTTTATATGTGACAAATGTGATTCGAATCAGGGGCTCCGGATGGGAAATTGCCGTTTTTACGACTAAACCAGCAGTATCTGCTAATAGGCTTGTGTACTACATTTTAAAAGTTGGTTTATAATATAGCTTAATGTTTATATTATTCCGAAACATCCATATTTTTGAATAAAAACTTACATTTACAAAATGTAGTTTGCATTTCAAAAAATAATATAACAATAAAAATATTAATAATCTTTACTTATTTTGATAAACTGAAAAAAGAAATCCATCCGATTCATTCTTATACTACGTGAGCCTTAAGCATAACCCGCGAGACACAGTATGACGTGGAAACCGTCAGTATCACATGCTCAATAATCTAATGGCACGTGGCCAAAATGGGAACTAAAACCGTCGTCAAGACAACCAGGATTACCAATGCCCGATTTCCCAAAATTTTAAGTGCGTGGGTGTGTGTTGATTTCATAAGTGTGAAAACTCCGGGAACATTATGGCTTCAAGTGCCAACTGATATAAAAATGAGAATTTCACGATTGAAATTATCAAGAAGAGATCCGAAGTTAATATCCACTATGACTAAAATAAATACGATTTCTGTTAAGATAAAAGTGACTAGCTCTTTCACACAGACACATTCTCTATTGTTGTTACAGAATATCGAAAATTGTATAATAATAACTGAAACAATTATATTTATATATTAATAGAAAACAATGACCAAGTTTTTTGTTTACACGAGCCAGTGACGTTGTATAGCGTATATATAGTTAAATATTACTGTTTCATATTAATTTATACTACTCTAAATACATTTTAAAAAAGGATGTGCGTTCAATGCCTTTCTTACACATGAAATTGTATTATCGTGTTGACTCGAGAGATCGGCGTCGGTGGTGGGGTGAGAAAACCAGGATTGACATGGGGACAGCTGAGTGCGAGTTTTGTCGACAACAAAACGCGTTCTACCGTGAGCGCGTAAGCATAACATTTGTATGTAGAACTCTGGCACCGCTAGACGCACTAAAAAATACTTCATACAAATGTCGTGTTTACACGCTCACGGTAGAACGCGTTTTGTTGTCGACAAACCTCGCACTCAGCATATAGCTCTCCCCATGTCAATCCTGGTTTTCTCACCCCACCACCGACGCCGATCTTTCGAGTCAACACGATTCTTTGACCTTTGTAATAAAACAATAATGTATATTTCAGGGATGAGCTCTCCCCATGGAACTCGGACAACGACATGGAATCCCTGAGCTCGATGCCGCGGTCGGCGCGCGCGCCTTCGCACGCGTCCTCCCGCGCGCCGTACCACTCGCGCAGTCTTGAGGCGGACATGGGCCCGCCGGAGAACATCGTCGCCACGTTGCGGGTGCTGGTCGCTCTCGAGGACTACCTCGGCAGTCTGGGGCCGAAGATTGTCGATCTGCTCACCGATGCCCTGAAGATGGAGAAGGTATGGACAGCCTGCTTGCTGCAAGTAGTTGTATTTTTAGTGATGAGTTTTTCAGGCAGACATTGGTTTTTTATCGGATACACTTCCGAGAGTGTGCTTCTGATTTGCATGATCTAAAACCACCTTGCCTTTTTTTCTATCCGAGTGCTCGTAGCTCGAAAAAGCGACATCGTTTCATGGTTGATGTGTCAAAGACTCGAACGAACAGATTTGACTTTTGTGATAAGAACGTCTAGGCTGTGGTATACGTTGGCTGAGTGGGTTTTCCCTGATGGTTACAATCTTTGTGTCTTTAAATCGAAAGTGAATTGGTTTCTTCTGAAAAAAAAACGCTCCATCATAGACCGCATCGTCACTTAACATCAGGCGAGATACCGGTCAAGTGTAAACCTATAAAAGTAAAAAAAGATATGGATTTCTTTCCTCAGTCTTCTCCTTGACATATACTGCTTCAAACGCAGGCTTTACAGAATCCTCAAAAATAGACGACGTACTAGCAACGCCGAGAGGATTGCGTCTACAAGCGGCGGTGACTCTCACCCATAAATGACCCAGCGCTTGTTTATCTATAGCCTTTTATGAACACAAGACATTTATATTAAATCCTCACATATGAAATTGGTGTTTTGCAAGGGGGGGACATGAAGTCGATTTTTTAACCGACTTCCAAAAAGGAGGCGGATATCAATTCGACTACCATATTTTTTTTTATATGTATGTTGTACTCACTCATCTATTTGAAGTCGGTTCCAGCCAAATCTTACCAGTAGTGTTCGATAGATTACGCGATTAGCCAGGGAATCCAGCCGCGATCTAATCGGCAATGATTACCGCAACGTTTATGTACACTAAAGCTACTCTGCTACCACCCAATATAAAACGATTCGGACGTTATCTTATAATCTATAGAAGTATCATACAGTACCTACCTTGTGCAACCAGGTTCCTCTGGTCGAATGTATAAAGGTGTGCCTACGCTTATCCCAAATAACTAAAGAACTACCCATGTTCCCAGTGATTAGAAGTTTGTAATATATATATATATATATAATATGTACCGACATAGCTCAGCGTATTAGCAGACTGAAGTGGCAATGGGCCGGTCACATCTGTCGCAGACCCGATAACCGTTGGGGTAGACGGGTTCTAGAGTGGAGACCGCGAATCGGTAAACGTAGTGTAGGAAGCCCTGAGACTAGATGGAGTGACGATATACGAAAGACGGCTGGTGGCGGTTGGAAACGTAAGATTGAGAATCGGGCTGAGTGGCGAAATATAGGAGAGGCCTATGTCCAGCAGTGGACGATTACGGGCTGATGATGATGATGATGATATATAATATGTAAGTACGATACTAAACTTGTCAGGTTCTCTCGTCCAAGTCTGTTTCCTTCCGAAGCACTGAAATCCGTGGATGCCTTCGGGATCGTTCACAACACAAGTTCTTTCGCGACCGCGCGTGTAGAATGAAGATCGTCCGTCCAGGACCACTTATGATACTCGGGCGTCCGTTCGTCGGAAACGCCTTACAAAACAAAAACCAAAAGCGAACGTCGCATATGCCCGTCCAGAGTTACGCGATCCTCGCGTACAAACCACTTGTGTAAACTCACAAATCGACGCCCGGCGTCTACTATTTTAATCAAAACAAAATTATATCCTGACCGCGGACATGTTTCTTCAACGACGCGTTGGAACCAAAGTGATTTGAATCGACGCGCGCGTGCTTCCTCACGGACGCGCGACGGCAAACAGACCGGCCGATGACGTGACCCTCCCGCATCAGCGTTCCTCGCAAAAACTATGTTTAAACAGAAAGCGGGTAGATTCCAAAGTCAATTTTCAAAGTCACATCTCAGTTTAATAAATACATACCCTTTTCTACAAGTCAGGCAAAATATGTCGTTACGTCATTCTATTCTAAACAAGTAGTATAAACAGATATAGATACAACTTACATGTGCCTACTTACTACGTACGTAGTATGTATCTACGACCTTTCTGACTTGACTGGTACCGCCTTCAAATAGATGAGTGAGTAGCGCTTATATAGTAATTATATTAACTTAGTTTTTGCTTTGAGTGCCTCTTTATGGTTTTGAAGTCGGGATAATTTTTTGTATAAAAAGAGTTTATTAAAATATAATATGTTTATATAATCAAAGTTTGTATAAAAGAGTTTATTAAAATATAATATGTTTATATAATCAAAGTTTGTATAAAAAGAGTTTATTAAAATATAATCTGTTTATATAATCAAAGTTTGTACCATTGCATTGATGATTCGGACGGAAATCAATAAAATCTTTAAATGCGCTTTGGACTGCCCCCATCAGAGTTGATTTTTTTCCTTGCAAGATGTTAACCAAATTCCGAAAATTTTTTTTATCTGTTGGAGCAAGGTCCGAGATGTACGGTGGATGTCTTAAACATTCCAATTGAACCTCCTCTAATTTGGTAGCCGCCTGTTATGCAGTGTGTGGTCTAGCATTGTCCTGAAGCAGCAGTGGTCTAGAGCGATTGATCAGCCTCAGTCGTTTAGCAGCTAGCTTTTTCCATCATTGTTTGCAGTTGCTGATAATAGACATCTTTTGTAGTGGTAGGACTCTTGTCAAAGTCCACCTGGGGAAGTACCACATCTTTGCCAGTTATTATACCTCCAAGACGTAATGTGCAAACATCATTGTGTTCCGGTTTGAAGGGCATTGTTACCAGATAAATTACAGGGCTTAGAGATATAATATCTTAGATCTCTGGGTGACGAGCGCAGTGCAGTGCTAGGTAATGATTTGGACTCTTCACGTTCCAATAGCTGCGTGTTACTGCTGTTATGTGGCAGGCATGTTGTTAGGTTGTTACCATCAGG
This sequence comes from Ectropis crepuscularia, assembly GCA_963693475.1. NCBI lineage: Eukaryota > Metazoa > Arthropoda > Insecta > Lepidoptera > Geometridae > Ectropis > Ectropis crepuscularia. The sequence continues at coordinate 9,564,613 of OY856339.1, forward strand.
CACATGTCCTCTCTCTCGTGTCGTCTCGTCACTCTGTACAATAAAAAACAAAACTGCCGTAATCGGCTGGCCAGATTTAAAAAAGCTGTATGTAGTAATTGACACCTGCACTAGTCCACCAAACGCTCACAAGTAGTATTTTTTGAGTAAATTTTCGTTTGGGGCAGGATTTGGCTGGTTTGCCAGGGTTCGGCAACTGCAATGAACGGTTCCGATTATTATACAGGATCCACTTTTCATCGCAAGGAATGATTCGATTTAAGTTTGCTGCACTCAATTCATGAGGTACCTACTTATCCCACTTATTAAGTTTCATCACCTTCCCATTTTGCTTTAAGTGGCTTAAAACAGTTTTGTCACTGCCACCGTAGCCTGCAGCTAATTCGGACGTGGTTTGCGTTGGGTCCGCTTCCACAATAGCCTTCAATTCTTCATTATCAACTTTGGTCTCCGGCCGTCCACGGGGCTTGTTCTGCAGGTCGAAATTTCCAGAACAAAAACGTTGGAACCAAAAACGCAGTTTTTTTTTGCGACACCGCTGCCATACATATTATCATTAGTCCTTCGAGCCGTTTCTGTGCCATGAATTTCGATTAGGCTAAATTTACCACTATACACAGTAGAAATAAAGCTTTATATGGCTTAAAAAAATACGGATGCTACGGCGCCATTTCTGCATCGTGATCGTCCGTTCACCGTTGATTTTCGTGTATTGATTGTGTAACAGTTTGGTAACGTGATGTTTATCGTGTGTCAGGAGAGCGCGAACTCGTCGGAGGAGCTGCTTGAGCGCGAGGACGCCGTGGTGCTGATCGAGACGGCCAAGGAGAAGCTGAAGGGCGCGGCGCAGGCGGGGCTCGTGCCCGTGGCCGCCGCGCCCGCGCTGCGAGCCGCCGTGCTGCGCGCCGCCGCCACGCTGCACGAGGCCGACACGCGCGCGCGCCGCCACTCGCGGGACCAGGTCAGTGCGCTCTCTCTGTCTGCTACCCGCGCCCGCCACTCGCGGGACCAGGTCAGTGCGCTCTCTCTGTCTGCTACCCGCGCCCGCCACTCGCGGGACCAGGTCAGTGCGCGCTCTCTGTCTGCTACCCGCGCCCGCCACTCGCGGGACCAGGTCAGTGCGCTCTCTCTGTCTGCTACCCGCGCCCGCCACTCGCGGGACCAGGTCAGTGCGCGCTCTCTGTCTGCTACCCGCGCCCGCCACTCGCGGGACCAGGTCAGTGCGCTCTCTCTGTCTGCTACCCGCGCCCGCCACTCGCGGGACCAGGTCAGTGCGCGCTCTCTGTCTGCTACCCGCGCCCGCCACTCGCGGGACCAGGTCAGTGCGCTCTCTCTGTCTGCTACCCGCGCCCGCCACTCGCGGGACCAGGTCAGTGCGCTCTCTCTGTCTGCTACCCGCGCCCGCCACTCGCGGGACCAGGTCAGTGCGCTCTCTCTGTCTGCTACCCGCGCCCGCCACTCGCGGGACCAGGTCAGTGCGCTCTCTGTCTGCTACCCGCGCCCGCCACTCGCGGGACCAGGTCAGTGCGCTCTCTCTGTCTGCTACCCGCGCCCGCCACTCGCGGGACCAGGTCAGTGCGCTCTCTCTGTCTGCTACCCGCGCCCGCCACTCGCGGGACCAGGTCAGTGCGCTCTCTCTGTCTGCTACCCGCGCCCGCCACTCGCGGGACCAGGTCAGTGCGCTCTCTCTGTCTGCTACCCGCGCCCGCCACTCGCGGGACCAGGTCAGTGCGCTCTCTGTCTGCTACCCGCGCCCGCCACTCGCGGGACCAGGTCAGTGCGCTCTCTCTGTCTGCTACCCGCGCCCGCCACTCGCGGGACCAGGTCAGTGCGCTCTCTCTGTCTGCTACCCGCGCCCGCCACTCGCGGGACCAGGTCAGTGCGCGCTCTCTGTCTGCTACCCGCGCCCGCCACTCGCGGGACCAGGTCAGTGCGCTCTCTCTGTCTGCTACCCGCGCCCGCCACTCGCGGGACCAGGTCAGTGCGCGCTCTCTGTCTGCTACCCGCGCCCGCCACTCGCGGGACCAGGTCAGTGCGCTCTCTCTGTCTGCTACCCGCGCCCGCCACTCGCGGGACCAGGTCAGTGCGCGCTCTCTGTCTGCTACCCGCGCCGCCACTCGCGGGACCAGGTCAGTGCGCTCTCTCTGTCTGCTACCCGCGCCCGCCACTCGCGGGACCAGGTCAGTGCGCGCTCTCTGTCTGCTACCCGCGCCGCCACTCGCGGGACCAGGTCAGTGCGCGCGACCGCTGTGTGCGCATACTTGACTTATCATCAATCAAATAGTGCTTGTGTCAAATCCTCCTAACATACGTAAATTTTCTTTCCTTCTTTTCAGAAATTACAGAACGCTAAGAAACCCGCGGGAGCAACGGAAGCCGTGCCGGTGGCGGGCGTCGGTTCCGTGAACCGCGCGGAGATAGCCCAGCAGATGGCGGCCGCACTCATCGCGCAGGGGAAAACCAACGTGACGTCAGAAGAGTTAGCTCAACTGGTCGACGCCGTCGTCGGGATGGCGGAGGCCAAGAAAAGGGAGGCCGAAGCAGCCAGGAAGGTGGAAGTCCCCCGGGCTGCGCCGCCGCCCGTCCGGCCTGCCAAGAAGAGCGGTACGGCCACTGCGTTGCAAATGCTGCAATCGGCTTACGATGAAAATGACAAAAAGTGAGTTGTTATTGAATTAAAATTGCACTTTCCTGTTTTCCCCCCCCTCAAAAGCTTGTGTTAATCCGAGAACAGAACTGAGTTTTAATCGTCGAACTGGTTGTAGTCACAAATACAATTTATTTTACAGAGCGGAAAAAGACGAAACTCTAGACGCAATGGACGGCCTCTCGGACTCGGATTTAGAAACACTGTTGAAGAATTTTAACGAGTTATCGGCGGAGGAGCAACATAGTTTGATCGCTTACTTGAAAAAGTTGGAAGCGAGAGAGCCGCAGCGGGTCGAGCGGTTGCGCAAGTACGTGAGCGCCGCGGCCGCGGTGGCGCCGCCCGCCGCCGACGACGCTCCCCAGCCGCCGCCGACAGAGAAGAAAGAAACCAAAACCGTCAACATAGAGAGCGATGACGACGACTACGCTGTAGAAGAGGTGAACATAATCATTACTCATGTTGACCCGCGACCAACGTATCTGTACCTAATTATCTAATATTTTATTTCATCATGCTAACTCTGCACACCGCTTTTTCATGAATAACGCTTCTTGCATTGACATTTCGCTTTCATGTGCACCTTACAAGAGCTATCATCACATTATTAACTCTAATGAGCTTGTTACGGTCTTGCCCATAACTACAGATAAGTTGGTGGCACAGTGACAATCTTCTCATCACAATTATCTCATTTAGGTTTAACAGTTTTGAATTTTGACAGGTGTTCCAGTCGGCGACGCAGAAGGTGAAAGAGGACCAGATACGTAAGGAACTCGATATCGTGAAAAAATCGCTGGAAGAATCCAAGGAAGAAGAGACGCCACCGAAACCACCCGTCAAGGCGTTACCGATCGCGGAGCTTTCTCAGCAGATTTCTTCGGCGACAGACTTGTTCGCCTTAGTGCAAGCTTCTATTAAATCCACTTCTGTTGCACCTGTGTCGAACATACAGACCATAGACGTCGTCTCGAGCAGCACGCAACCGCGTTCCTTTGGAGATGTATCAGAAGTACAAGCTGAATCTTCGTCAAAGCCACAGACTTCACCAAACATTCCTGTTCTTACTACACCAATAGCCAATGTGCAAAGGCCGGACCATGAACCACAAACCCAGTTTAATACTAATAACTATGATGATGATGATGATACATATGGTCAAGCAGTACAGTGGGATAAAACCCAGACGGATGATACCACTTCTGATAATAGAGATCACCCAATGGAAGATCAACAGTACAATGACTATAATCAGGCAGATACAAATGTGAGCGATTCAGGACAGGAACAATATGCACCTGCATCCAACTCGGGTCCAAACCAATTTGATCAGGGACAATTCAACACCAACTCTGGTCCTAACCAGTATGGCCAAGGAAATAATAACGGGGTATTTGATCAAAGGCAAACCTCTGGCTTTAATCAAGGTCCTACTTCAGGATATGGCCCAGTTCCTAATTCAGGGATGGCTCAGGGTCCTAATGCAGGGTTTGGTCAGAGTCCTAATTCAGGGTTTGGTCAGGGTGCTAATTCAGGTTTTAGTCAGGGTCCTAATTCAGGTTTTGGTCAGGGTGCTAATTCAGGATTTAGTCAGGGTCCGAATTCAGGGTTTGGTCAGGGTCCTAATCCAGGTAATCCAGGGTTTATTCAAGGACCTAACTCTAGTGGCGGGAACCAATTTAGTCAACGCCCAGGATCATATCAATATGGTCAGGGACCTAGGCCAAATCAGTTTGGGCCAGGACAAAATGTATCTTGGCAGGGGAATCCAGGGTCCAATCAGTGGCAAGGGCATAATAATTATCAACCAAACCAAGCTTTGAGAGACAACTTCATGAACGGAGGGAGGATGGATAACCTTGGCGGCGTCAGACCACCTCAGTTTGACAATGGGAACCAGCAGCAGTTTGCCAATTTTAGGGGTAGAGGTGGTGCTCGCGGCAGGGGCAGAGGTCGAGGTAGATTTTAGTATTAACAGCAACATTCTATTATCAGATGAATACATACTGGATGAGAATATTTACTATTATTGTATGGTAATGAAATAAACATTTGATTGTAAGAAAAAGTTTTTATTATTTATTATCCTTCGGTATTTACACTTGTAACATGATTCACATGAAGAAATTGTATCCTAGTAAACTCCCATTTCCAACAAGGCATCAATTTGTTCAGTCTCAGGTAAAATATCAATTTCTACTGATTCAGATTTCATCTTATTCCCGGCTTTAGGGTCCAGTGTGAAGAATCTGAACAATTTTGATAGATTGATGATAGAATAGGCTGAATGTGTGAGAGCATCTTCTACAATCTCCTTCAGAATTTGGAATGCAGCTGTTATTTGAGGAGTCACCCTTGCTTCTGAAAAAGGATAATAGCATTTCATGCATGTAGATTTGAACATAGGACATTTGATTACACTCTTGTTTGTTATTGATCAAACTAGTGGCTCATTCACAATTCATATGCAAGTATTGATGTGGTTAAAACAAGTACATTTTGAAAATGAAATATCTTTGAGTACCCTTTGGGGTTGTTCAAGGATTATGTAAGCACTATAAGCTTGGGGGTAAGTGTAATGCTTATTTTTGATGACATGGGGAGTCTATATGATGATTACGTCAGCAATCGTTATTTAATTTAGATTTCTAGACTTGAAAACGGAACGCATTTTCGGGGGAATGGGTGGGTGGGTATCAATGTATATGTAAGCATGGGAGGGCTTTGCTTACTTTTGATAACAAGGGGGTGGGGGGTAAATAATTGCAATAAATCTGCTTCCGTAATACTTGAACTGCCCTTCTTGCATGCATTAGAAGTTTAATGTAGTAGTCATATTGGCAAAAAAAACTTACTGGAGTTACTGCTTTTGCTGAGATCAAACAGGTACAAAAAGAAGTTTATTTGCAAATAAAGATCCTTCTCTGTGTAGTCTCGGAACATGACACCCTTTTCACACAATCTACAGACAGGGTAACCCCCAGCAAAGGTTTGCGGCAGACGTGCAGTGCGGTGGCCGCACGCTGGATCCTCGCAAGAGATCCATCCCGCGTAATAAAGAGCGTGGTACCGACGAATTTGTAAACTCAATTGATTTTGTATTGATGCAATAAAGTCGACCGGTCTTAAAGCACACTTCTCATTCTGACATCGCTCCAGGAAGGTCACGCTTTCTTTGTCTAGCTTAAGGCATGTCTCTCTTATTTTGTTTTCAGTTTTGCAGTTCTCATTGATGCATACGAAAACAAACTCTTCACATTGCCTGTATTTCTCTTGCTCATTTTCTACTTCATAAGTTTCCGTATTATTCGCCTCTCGTTTTATAATCTGTTTGTAACCTGAAGGGTCCAAGCCTAAACAATCTGCGACTCTTGCCGGGTCCATACCTTCGATGGGCTCGCATATTCGAGATATTACCGGGTGTAGTTGATGCGCTAAGTAGTACTTGTAATCAATTTTTAAATGTTCTGAATTCTTTAATTCTTCAATGTGATACGCCCTTTGTGTAGCAGAACTAGCAGTTCCATCTTCGCAAATGATGTAAGGTACTATATCGCCTTTTTTAAATCGTCTGCTATTCTTTATGTTGAGTCGCAGTGCGACTTGAACGTGAGGCTGTGCATTTTTGTCAGCATATTCGTTAGGGTTCTTAGTTAATTGCTTTGTTATCGTTAACATAGATAACGGCATTTTGCCACTCATCAAGTCTTCTTTAAGTTTATTAAGATGAGCTTGGATGTTTTCCAACCTGTCATCTGCAGTTTGTTCAGAAAGAATTTGACTCAGGATGAATTTGCCAGCTTCGGCGGCCAATTGCGACCAATCACGTCGTACAATATCCAAACCCTTGTGCTCTTGAGTGAAAACAAACTCGCCCTTCTTGTCTTTGCTGATTAAAACAGCAGCATATTTCTTTTTTTTTAAAAGAAGTAGATATCTGAATACACCATCTATATCCAATTCAATTTGTCTGTACTTCTTGTTGATTTCTTTCTTCAAATCAATTCCAATTTTAAAGACATTATCATAATCTAAGCAGTTGGTGTTGATCATTAAACTGTCTGTATCTCCGTAAACGACGTCATAGTTAGATTTTTGGACTATTTCTTTAGTGTCCATAAGGATTTCTCTACCCTTCATTGTGACAAGTGCCGCCAGTGGTTTGGCATAGAATCGAGAATGCGTGAAGCCCAGACATCCATACATTGAGTTAGCCGTTAACTTCAAACCCATTTGTCGAATGTTATACTGCATGTATTGGTCACTTGGCAGATCCGGAGCCTTCATCAATTTTTTGACTTCTCGTCGGCTTTCTACTAATTTGCGGATTTGTGTAGGTAAAACTCCAAGCTCAGTATTTGATTTCGGAAGAACCAAATTTGCTACATCATCATCGGTAGCCGAAGCGCTTTTTCTTTTTATTGTAGTAAAGCATATGTTATACTCTTGTATGATACTAGGATACAGAGAATTGAAATCCATTAGAAGAATGAGTTTGTCATAGAACCCTTTTTTGGGATCTAACACGAGACCACCAGAGTAGGCTGCCTTCTTCTTACCTTGTTTCTTGGGAACATTATTACCGGTGGTCTCTTCCTGATCTTCAAGATTTCCCTCATCAGTCGTCGCAGATTTTCTGCCGTAAAGTTTGTCTGGAACGATATAGTTTTTTTCTGTGAATGCGTGGAGGAGAAGGAACTCGTTCCTTTCCGACCTGCCCCCCATCAATGTTCGCGACATGACATTTCCGGCAATTTGCGTAATTTGTAACGCTAATGGAATGACGTTCAGCTCGCACATAATTTTAAGGATGTACGACGCGTCCTGCATACTCAAAGAAACAAGTTGGAATAGATCGCGACTGGTTTCGTAATATCTCGGTAGGTCTTCCAGAGCGACTTCGACGCGTTCGCCTTCCTTCATTTTCAAGACGTTAACACAAAGCGTTTCCAAGTCGAAGCTTCTCGCTCTAATCAGTTCCATGGCTGACAGCTTGATATCGCAGACCAGCCGACCTAATAAAGCGTCCTTTGCTGCAAACTTCCTCTGTGGAGGTACCGATCGTTTCAATCTTCCTAGACGAGACCAGTTGGGTATGTGCAGATCCAGGATGTTGCCAATGAGCAAGTCTTGCTGGAATCCTTGCAGGTCGTGGCCCACGACCAAATCGGGGTCCAATTTCCAGAATTGCACCATGAAATAGTTGAGAAGCTCACGTTCCGTGTCGCATTTCGTTAGCTTAGTAGCTTTGTACTGTGGTAGAGATTGCTTTAAGTCTAGCGGCCAGATTTCGTTACATTTTGTCATGACTGAAAAATATAAATTAAAACGTTAGTTTTCCAATTCCGTAACTTGGGTATTTTACGGTACATATTTTCTATTTTTACTGACCACAGAAATGCTGCTGGAATGGCGGGTTCGGCGGTGGTTTATGAATGGGAAAATAGTTATGTGTCAAGCAACTCAACATTATAATTTTCGTCTTTCTTGTCTTTGGATCCATTGCAGTCCTCATGTTGATCTGTGAGAAAAGGTTATCCACCAAGTTATATACATAAATAGAATAATATTATTTGAATACTGATATAATTACAACAGATTGACTTACAGCAGCAATTACAACAGGTGGTGGTTCTAAGTCAGCATCATTTCTAATCACATTAATGTGCTCAATTTTTTCACATGCTGCTTCTAGTTTACACCATGAGACTTTTGCTAACACAGCCTCAGCTTGTTTAATCTCCAGCCAGCATGGACCTTTGATCTTCCGTTCCAGTAGAAATGTTTCCAAACATGATGTGTTGGTACCAAATATGTGGGAAAATGTTAGGTACTTTTTGTTTGTAGGTGGTGGAGCGAAAGTAGCCTGAAATGTTTTGAGCAGAATTAATATTTATTGTTAAGGGATATCAAATCATTCAGCTAAGTGTATTCAATACTTACTGCATATTTCACCTCTAGATAATCAGACTGAGCGGGAATATCTGGCAAATTAAAGCAGTAGTTCTTAGTAACTTTCCTTGACTTAAACTCTTTGAGGCCAAGTTCAGCTGCAACTGAAGTGTTGAACTCCTCATACATGTCCATCATTGTCACTTCATGGTCAGTAGGCTCTAGAGTAACTGGATCAAGTTTCTGCAAAATTCCAAAATAAAATGTAAAAGGAATCCTTATCTCTGAACCTCTGAAGTAATCTCCTTTGTATAATAAGTATGTATTTTATAAATAAATAAATATTGGTGGACAATTCACACACAACACCATCTCACCCCAAACTAAGCAAAGGTTGTAATATGGCGGCCAAATATCTTTCTGTTAAATAGAGGCCGCCATAGTACAAGCTTTGCTTAGTTTGGGGTCAGACTGTGTTGTGTGGGAATTGTCCACCAATATTTATTTATTTATACAAAATAATAGTTTGGTATGGTATTTGTATTCCATTAAATTTTATGATGTCATTTTATAAACATCTTTGGCAAAGTAAAAGATTTGATACATATAGAAGTATGTCATACTTACATATTCTCTGGGCAACAGAAACATTTGCCGATTCACATTCTTCACAACAACACAACAAGATACACAGCCAGCCTTCCTATCATTTGGCTTAACAAATACTTTGCCAAAAAGATATACTACTCCAGGCTTTACAAATCTATCTTCCCAAGCATCAAGCCAATAAAACTTCAGTACTTTATCTCCATTTACATTGGTTGTAAATGGTAGTTGACCATCAGTTTGGATTGTGGCCGCCACTTGATTTTCCCCCATCTGATCTGCCCATGTACTGGTCAAAGGTTTGAGTTCTTTTGGTGACTGTTTCTTCTTAGGAAATATTTCAAATTCATCATCAAACTCTGCAGCTACATCTGTTATGGTGTTAGCAGTGGAAGGTAAATCTTCTTTCTTTACATTAGCACTTGATGTTTCAGGAGCTGGTTCCATTGGTGCATCATTACTGAAATCATCCCCAAAGTCAATGTCTTGAGATTCAAACTCTTGTATATTCTGTGTAGAAGAATCTTCTAATTCTTGTTTAATCTCTTTGTCTATTTTCCATGCTTGTTTCTTTTGATCTGGTTTCTTTGTAATTTCTAAGTGAGTTTCGGTTTTCTTCTACAGAAAAAAATGCATGAATCAGAGGATGATAAGATGTACTATGGTAATTGAATATAAAAAAAAACACTTACTTGTATTTCAGTCTCTTTTGCAGTGTGTGTACTTCCACCATTTTGCACCTAGAATACAGATAAAATTAATTTATAGTACAACTAGCGGCCAGTTCCGGCTTCGCTCGGATTTCGTCACATAAGGACTATTAATCGAAAAAAAAACTATCCTATCTCTCAAGTTAGACCAGACTGCTCACGGTGTGCCAATTTAATTTAAAATCGGTTAAGTAGTTTAAGAATCCATCGCGGACAAACATCGTGACAGGAGATTTATATATATAAGATTAGTTGGTTAATACCAAGTTTTACTCATTAGTAAGATTATAACAATTAATGTTATCTAATAATGTGGAAGGTGTGATCACATATAATAACCAGACTTGGAGGTTTATTACTATTGAATCTACTATTGGATACTATTGGAGGCTATCACCACTGGTTTTATTTTGGTGCAATACAAGTAGTTTAATAATTCATATATGATTATTTAAAATCTTTGAATCTCAATATTTTTAATGGTTTAGAGTTGATAGGTGGTTTTTAAAAAGATAAGAAGTACTTCCTAAAATTAGTATTTTTATTTACATCACTTACAAGTTCTTTGGAAGTAGAAGTGTCTTTAATTAATGTGACCGATGTAAGTTTCTTCACAGAAGCAGACAGGCTTTTGAAGTAGTTCTGTGCATCTTTCTTGCTGGACTCTACTATGTTCTTGGGAGTTGATGCTTTGGGTTTAATCACTGTAGTGGGTGCGCTGCCATCGAGATCAGACATTATGTCAGAGAGAATGTTGTCCTCTGATATTTTGACATCCTGAAAATACAAAGAATATGACATAAAAAGTAATAACGGTAAAGTAACATTTGTATGATACATTGATACAAAAGCTAATTAATAAAGCATTTGTGAAAGTAGTTTACAAATTAATTTTATTTGTAAAATTTTTTTTTTGTTTCAAGATTAGATAGAAGCCTAACTATTGCCTTAAATACAGCAAACCTCTTTTTTCTTTGTTGGCATGGAGCCAAGCAAATTTCTAATGTTTCCTTTAGCTGAAGGTTGGGCTGCCAATTTCGCTTTTCTCTTCTGTCCTCTACCGGATTCCTTGGTACTATTCGCAACATATGTATCTTCTTCGTCATCATCAAATATCTCTCGCCCGTCTTCTACATAGCCGGTTCCATCTATAACAGTATACTAACATTAGCAACTTTAACTAGTAGCCTAGTTTTTTTTACCTAGCCCTAACCATTCTATTAGTTGAAAGCAGAATGGTTAGTGATATTGTAATTACCATCATCTTCAATCCAGTCATCTTCTTGCCTTTGGAGCACTCTATCCGTATACTCTTTTTCATCGACTGTGTCATATACGTTTTCCAGTTCATCAACATCATATTTGTGTTTAACACCTTTTCCTTTCAACTGTTTTAGTCTTTCTAGTGCAGAAAAACGTCCGTGTTTATCAGTTTTCTGGCGTTTGGCTCTTTGAGCAGCTGAAACCAAAATTTATAGGTTGGGTAAATTGTTAACCGTAACAAATGAAACGGTCTAATGTGTTTGATAATTTTACCTATCGAGTCTGCCATTATGGTATTTTATCAAATTCAAACACACATAACTGATCGTTACTTTCAGTTACGTAAATTTATAACACATAAATTGAAAATAAATTAGTAGTTTTACACAACACAACTCACAATAACAACTTTTGACTGACGTTTAATTTCGCGGGAAATATCCACAGCTAAAGTAGAAATGGAAATGAAATGGGACAAAGTCATCATGGTTTCCAGGTTTCCACAAGCAGTTTAGTCGAATCAAAAAATTAAGTTCGAAAATTATTCGAACTTCGAAAATTGTATTATCTGTGCTACATACAATCTGTTTTCGGTTTGTCTATGCTACTATCGACTTTCGCGCCAATTTCGACAACTGTCAAAAAGTGAAACGAACTGTTTGTTTGCGTTTGCAGGAATTTTAATTTATTTTTATCGCACGTAATTTTGATTGTTTTTAATTATGGCAAAAATGCGAGATTATGCTGCTGATAAAGGTGCTCAAGCTAAATTTAAATTTTATTATTTCGTGAAGTAAATTGATTGAATTGCCCTAACATGTTTTTCTTTCAGAGTCCATCAAAAACTTTTTCGTGGACTTTTGCCAGACTGACGACGAAGGAAACAAGAACTTCAAATATGCTGAACAGCTTACAAAAGTGGCACACAGAGAACAGGTACCTACGATAATTACAAAAGAAACATTAGGTTAGTATCACTACAAAGGTTATGTTGTGGGTCACTAAACAATATTTTTTTACTTAACTTTCAGCAAGCTTTCATAGTAGAGCTAGATGATCTACAAGAGGTGAACGATGAATTGGCCGAAGCGGTGCGGCAAAACACTCGTCGCTATACCAACATGGTATCTGATGTAGTGTATGAAATGCTTCCAGATTATAAACACAGAGAGGTAAAGAGTCCATCAATAGGTTTATCATTTACTCATGCGCTAATAAGTGTGCAGGTTACCTGTTACTTTTGTTAAAAAACTGTTAAAACATGCATAGCATTCAAATATTTGAGTAATATCGGAAATTAATTAGAGTAAGATCTCTATGGCTTGTGCTTGTGATCTAAACTAGTACCAACTAAATCCTTCCTCCATCCCTTTAAAACCCGGGCAACGTCATAATTTGTAATACATGTAGTTATGTGTAATTTTTTCTCAGGAGTGACATAAAAAATGTTATTACGTAATTTCCAGGTTGCAGCCAAAGATGCTTTAGATGTGTACATTGAGCACAGAATAATGTTGGAAGCTAGAAACCACAGGATTCCTGGAGAAATGAGAGATCCGAGGAATAGATACCCACCAGAGCTCATTAGGAGATTGTAAGTGCTAATAAAATGTTTTGATAAAAAACATGAAACCGACTTCAAAATAGAAATAGGCACTCAACATCGAAAAATAAGTCAAAATAGTTATTGTAAGCGCTACCCACTATCTATTTGTAGTCGGTGCTGGGCAAGAGACGTACTTCTTAGCATTCCATGGATTCACCGTGCGGGTGCCGGGTCCATCGTGTGGCAGAGAGAGAAATCTCGAATAGACCCCAAGACTTGTGACTCGGGCTGTAGGTTTAAAAGGGGCCCCTTACATTGACGTACGTCAACACTCACCTTCACTACTCGTATTTCTCTCCCTGCCCAGCCAAATCCGATATGATCCTACTAGTGCAGCTTTAGATACTCGTTCTAGTATAGAACTTACTGCACTTCTGGACAATCCAAGGTCTTTAAGCAGGTTATAGAGAGATTTTGCTGGTATACCTCTCGCTCCTACTTCTACAGCGTATAAATTAACTACATAGCCATTTTTTGTTAATTCGTTTTGTAGGTCGTAATACTTATTTTGTTTCAACACGTGGTCTTTAGGTATATTAGTTTCCCACGGTACGGTAAGTTCTACCAGGACTATGCGTTTCGTAGCCCTAGAAAAAAGGAAAATGTCCGGTCTGGATGACGAAACACCCACATCCTCTGGGATTTTGTAGTGCTTTTCATACGTGTCCATTAAAATTGTCCAATCAGGTGCTGAACCCAGGATTGAGTAAGGCTTGTTCTTGGAGTTTGAAGTTGAGCCCTCTTTTACAAAGTTAATTTGTCTTTTGTTCATCGTCAATCCCTTTTGGGCTCTAGCTACCGAAAGGCTTACGGCTTCACGTATGATTTCAAGTACTCTGTCATGGCGCTGTGAGTAATGACCCCTATTAAGGAGCACCTTGCATCCCACCAATATGTGCCTTGCTGTACATATCGCCTCACCACAAGTATAGCAACATTTTTCAGAGGCTTTTCCCCACCTTACCAAGTTACTCTGGTCAGGGAGGGTCATTTGGAAAGCGTTCAGATAAAATTTTAATAAGGCAGGAGACCAGTCATATAGCAAGGTGCGCCACTTTAGAGCTAATGGGATACAAAACTCACCTATGGTTAACCACTCACTTTGCATTTCTAAATTCATAGCTTGCACTTTGTAACTATCATTTTCGTCTTGTTGTAGAAAGGTTTTTACCATGTCTCGGTCTTCCCTTTTCTTTCTCGCACCCAACCCAGCTGTATTTACTTGCGCACCTGCCATAAATTGTTTGTGGAATTGAAGTCTAGATTCAAGGTCCGAAGCGCTTTTGTCTTTTGGGAGAGATGCGATTAATTCGTCTTTCGACTTTCCCAAAACATGCGTTTTTGTAACTCTTAGGTGTTTGTAGAGTTCGGATGGTTTTTTTAGTTTCAGGCCAAAACTATTGTGATCCCTAAATAGAGTAGAGGGATCAGCCGGATGTGCCAATCCAAACCATGACTTCAATATCTTTATGACATTAGCATCTAATTTTGCGAGGAGGGTTTTACTGATGTCATATACTAGGAAAGGCCAAGTGAGACGTGATGTGAGATAGTTGTCATATATCCATGCTTTTTTGATATTGCTGATAGGCTGTTGGTCTACCTTACTGAGGTCATTCATGAAATTTCCAACAACTACCTCTAATGATGGTGTACGTCCTTTGTAGTCTATCTTTCTACCAAGAAATTTGAAAGGCACTGCCTCTGCTATTGTGGCAACTCTTTGGCCACTTATGGAGAGTCCCGGATCGTAAGAAGTATATTTGGTATCTCGTCTACCCAGACATAAACAATGACATTTACTTGGTTTTGCCCTCATTCCCTCCGTCCATGTACAGAACTCATCAACATCATTCAACAATTGTTGACACTGTTTGGGATTTCGTGTAAGTATTGCAAGGTCGTCCGCAAAGGCTAAAATTGACTCAGTGTACTTATTGTTGATTTTAAACCGGTAGCCCCATTTCTTCTCACGGGATATTAATTTATCTACTAGAATATTTATAACTATATTAAATACTATTGGTGATAAGCAGCACCCTTGGAATAGTCCCACATTATATTTAAGTGGTTTTGAGTATTCTTTGTTTACTGCCATAACAAATTTTAAGTGATTATAATATGAATTAATTATGTCAATAATTACAGCAGGAAAGTTATACCATTTTAGGGCAAATAACATAAGTTCATGCTGCACGGAACCAAATGCGTTCTCTAGGTCTATCCAGCAGACTGTTATTTGTCTCTCATGTGTTCTGGCATCTTTCAAACTTTCCGCTAGTAATGTATTGTGTTCCAGGCATCCAGAAATACCAGGCAAGAAGCCTTTCTGGTGGTTGGGCCTGAAATACCTATTGCTAGCCATAAATGTGGTCATTTTTGTTTGCAATATACTGAAAAAAATTTTAGAAATTGTATTGGTTAGGGCTATCGGTCTGGTGTCTTTTGGATGAGTTACTTCTTTCATTTTAGGAATCAGGACAAAAATTGCTCTTCCAAATATCTATACATATGTACGTAGTAAGTACCCAAACACTTATAACAGTGTCTATCAACTACCTGTAAAAAAAGGTGGTCGAATTGATAACCTCCTCCTCTTTGGAAGTTGTTTATAAAATAATTTTAACAAAAAAAAGAACCGACTTCAAACAGTAAACTAAAAAGTAAAAAATAAATCTCTTTACCACAAAGTACAACGTATTTTGATTAATTTGAACAGACATGATTAAATAATTATTTAACAATTCTGAAGTCGGTGCCAAGTAAAACAACTACAGCTGAAGCTAATATTAGTAGAGTAGTAAATCGAACTGACATTTGGAACATAGACAAGTTGTTGGGGACATATGTATGATAGACAGGAAGGTTGTTGCAACATTTACTTGGCACCGACTTCAGAATTGTTAAATAATTATTTAATCATGTCTGTTCAAATTAATCAAAATACGTTGTACTTTGTGGTAAAGAGATTTATTTTTTACTTTTTAGTTTACTGTTTGAAGTCGGTTCTTTTTTTTGTTAAAATTATTTTATTTGACGATTTTAAGTGATGGTTAGATGAATAATTCTTGAATTAGGTGAAAAGATAAAGAAAAACCTTGACTAGTATAATAATATTCACTATGATAAAGTGTTCAAATCCAGGATGGTCGATGTACTCAGACCTGTAAAATGGTCCTCAGTACCCATGTGGGTGCCAAGTTCTCATCAATATTTAAGAGTACATGAATCAAGCACAAACACTAGCTACTGTAAACCGTTAAACAGTTCACATAACTGTCCTTTGTCTTCATCGTCAGACCCCTAATAACAGTCACATCCCACCTAGGTATGTGTAAAGTGCTCATCGATACAGCTTTATCAAGCCTATACACAAGGTAACTGCTGTAGATCGTTGAGGAGTAGCCTCGATTGTCTTTCGGTTCCTTCATCGGATCGACTCCAGACCTTCATTTCAATTGTAGTGCTTTAAAATACTTAATTGAAACATTTTCAAACGCACTAGTCCACCCTTGCAGTTTTTAAAGGTCTAACGATTAATTAATTAGTTACAACGCGATTGAGCAACAAACATCCAAACATGGACATTTATAATGATGATGAAAGACAGTCCGAAGACATCTAGACGTAAAGTGCTCATCAATACAAATTAATCAAGCCCAAACACAAGATAACTGCTGTAAATCTTTGAGGAGTTCCCTCGACAGTATTTTGGCTCCATCATCAGATCGCTTCCAAATCTTTGTAGTGCCAAACCAAAATAAATTGTAGTGCTTGTAAATACTTAATGGAAAAATTAACAATCGCGCTTGTCGCCCCTTAAATTTTTGCAAGTTATCTTCAATTTCTGCAGGATTCCATCATCAGATCCTGGTTTCCTTATCATGGTACCACCCTTGGAATGTCTCCTATCCAACAAAAAAATAATCATCCAAATCGGTTCATAAACAACGAAGTTATCCGCGAACAAACATAAAAAAAAAAAAAAAAAAAAATATACGGTCGAATTGAGAAACCTACTTTTTTTTGAAAGTCGGTTAAAAAATAGGCAATTAATTCAGAATCTTCATCAGAATCAGAACTAACCACAATAAATAAAAAGCAGATTACTGAAAAGTTACAATGTTTCAAAATTAAATATTTACCTACTAGCAGCGCCCCGCGGTGTTACCCGCGAAGTTCCCGTTGTTTTTTCGGGATATAAAGTAGCCTATGTGTTCTTCCAGACTATAATCTATTTGTGTTCCAAATTTCAGCCCGATCCGTTCATATGTTAGGACGTGATTAGTATTGAGCAACAAACATCCAAATATCTAAACATCCATACATTGACATTTATAATAACATATATTATATATTAGTAGGATTTGCTGTGTGGTTAATAAGAGATTTTTGCATAGTTAGGTCACACCCTCATCACTGGCTAAATGGTGCGAGCTATATACCTACTCGTTCGGGTCCTCACGGGTGTACTAAAATCACAAGGCCGCTGGCCGGTTGCCCGAGTTGACGTGCGAACGAACACCGAGTGCGCGCATAAATAATGTCGCGGCATTATTGTAATATTGTGAATGGCTGCAATAGTAAGACACTAAAATGTAGTAGTAATTTATCTTATTTCAAATTGCCGAAACAGGCAGCAAGGGAAGTGTTTTTATTGTAAATATTTATTTTTGAGCCAAATTTTGGTAGTTTTCAATTGCACAGAATATAGAAACAGTAGTGTGTAATATGTAAATGGTATAATATCTGTTTAGAATAGATACAGTAGAGATTATGCATACAAATTATTTTGTCTAAAATACCTTTTCATCCCAAAAAAAAAAAAAAAAAAAAAAAAAAAAAAAGAGCTTATTTAGTGAAAACACCCGTGAATTGATACAAAAACGAACTGATCTGATTAAAATGAAAAATAAAAACAGGCAAATGAGAAATGAACTGAGTAAACTATTTAAAGATGTAAGTAAATCAATTAAAAAGGACTACAACCAACACAGAAAGAAAATCTTAACTCACAATTTAAAGAAATTTAGAAGTGTAAAACGAGGACTAAAAGACCTAAAGTTATCTAAAACTTGGATACATTGTCTAGACCACAAATCAAAGGAAACAAAAACGAGGAAAGATGTATTAGATACAGCAACGTCATTTTACAGAGATCTTTATAAAAAGAAAGACAACGACAATGAAGAACAAATTAACAGTGAACATATAATTTCCACCAACCCAATAAAAATAGAGGACAGAGAAGTATATGATCATATAAAATGTATGAAAAACGAAAAAAGCCCAGGTCCTGATGGAATAAGTAATGAAGTACTCAAATTAGGATCACCTATTCTTCTTCATCATCTTACGAGTCTCTTCAACATGATTCTTGAAACAGAAAGTATACCAAAACAGTGGTATAACTCTGACATCATCCTAATATATAAGAAGGGGAACCCTTTGGACATAAGCAACTATAGACCAATCAGCTTGCTAGCCAGTATGTACAAACTTTTCACATCGATCATACTTAAAAGAATAACACCAAAAATTGAAATGTCACAACCAGTAGAACAAGCAGGCTTTCGCTCGGGTTTTAGCACCACAGACCATATACACACTCTGGAACAAATACTAGAGAAGTACAAGGAGTATAACAGACCTCTATATATCGCATTTGTAGATTATACCAAGGCCTTTGATACCATCAGCCACAACTCTATATGGAATGCATTAGAATCAGCAGAAGTAGACTATAAGTACATAAAAGTCATTAAAAATATTTACAAATATAGTGTCAGTAGAGTAAAACTTGAATCAAGAGGTGACAATATCAAAATCGAAAGAGGAGTCAGACAAGGCGATCCTTTATCACCCAAACTCTTCATAGCTGTGCTAGAATATGTTTTTCAGAAACTAAACTGGAATAAAAAAGGAATAACAATAAATGGCCGCTATTTGAGCCACTTAAGATTCGCTGACGACATTGTGATCTTTGCTGAAACTCCTAAAGACATGAAATACATGCTGACCACGTTAAAAGAACAAAGCTCTAAAGTAGGGCTAGAAATGAATACCAACAAAACAAAATTGATGAGCAACAGTTTTAAAAGAATAATTAAAATAAAGGGCAAAACATTTGAGTATGTGGACAACTATATATATTTGGGAAAGCTGGTATCATTCTCTAAAAATAATAATGAAGAAGAAGTAACAAGAAGGGCGAACATTACTTGGAAGAAATACTGGTCCTTGAAAGAGATTTTTAAAGGAGATTTTAATCTGACTATGAAAAAAGTTGTGCATGATACTTGCATACTGCCTAGCTTGTCATATGGTGCACAAACATGGGTATTCACCAACAAAATTAAAGACAAAATTAGAACCACTCAACGAGCAATGGAGAGAAGTATGTTAAGAATAAAAAAACAAGATAAAATAAGACACTTAAAAATTAGGGAAAAAACTAATATAACTGATGCTCTCACACACATACTCAATCAAAAGTGGAAATGGGCTGGCCATGTTGCTCGGATGTCTGATAATAGATGGACAAAAAGAACTACTACTTGGCTGGGACCAGATGGCAAAAGAAATGTTGGAAGACCTTACAAGCGATGGGTAGATGACATAACACAAGTAGCAGGCAGACATTGGGAAAAGATAGGAAAAGACAGAGAGGAATGGTTGAAATTAGAGGAGGCCTTCACCCAAAGAGGGATCCATGATACTTAACACAACTAACATAAAATAAGTTAAATCATATAACAACACTAACATCATTTAAATCATTTGAATTGTAAAAATGAATCATGGAATAAATAAAGGCTTATTATTATTATTATTTTTGGTTACACTTTTGTGAGCTCTCCTTAGATGGAGGTTACATTGGCACGGGCCGAAGCCAAGTGCTTACAGATTCAAGAATTTCCTAACAATTCTGCATGTATTCAGGATTACTGCTTTTTGTAGGATTTTGTAAGATGATGTATGTATGTCTAGTGTCTCAAGGCTCGTAATAAGGTGTTTCGGGATGACGCCTGTAGTAGAGATAATTATTGGAATGGTTTTTGTGCTATTAATGCGCCACTGTGTTTTCATTTCGATTGAAAGATCCGTATATTTGGCTATTTTTTCTGTGTATGTTGTCTGTAAATTGTGAGTGTTGCAAATAGCTATGTCTATTAGAAATGCTGTTTTGTCGTCTTTATTTAAAATAGTAATGTCGGGTCTATTATAATGAATTGTTTTGTCAGTGATTATGGTTCTATCCCAATAAAGCTTATAGTGTTGATTCTCAAGTACAGGTTCAGGTTTGTATTTGTAGTAAGGTGTTTTTTCAGCTATGAATTTGTATTTATATGCCAAAATTTGGTGAATAGCTGCAGCTACCTGGTTGTGACGGTGTTTGTAATCTGTCTGTACTATTGCTCTACATGCTCCAGTGATATGTTGTATTGTCTCAGAACTACTGCTACATCGCCTACAGGTGTCGTTTGTTCCAGGGCGTCGGATTATGTACTTTTGATAATTTCTCGTGTCTATAACTTGGTCCTGTATCGCCAGCATGAAAGCTTCAGTCTCAGGGAAGATTTCACCACTGCGTAGCCACGCGTTCGACGCTTCTTTGTCGACATGTGGCTGTTGCAGATCGTGAAAGTGTCGACCGTGTAGAGACTTCAGCTGCCATGCAGCAAGTTTTTCCTTCGGGTCAATTATCTTTTCGTTTTTCTGTATATTGGGATTTGATAAATTTAAAGGGGTAACATGTTTATCACATTCAGTAATTGCTTTGTGTAATGATGATTGTTGTGATCGTTTTAAGAAGAAGTGTCTGAGGGTGGATATTTGTTTGTTGTGTAAATTAGTGATATCGATGATACCTCGTCCTCCCTGTTTCCTGGGTAGTGTTAGTCTTTGGACACAAGACCTCGGGTGATGTTTGCGGTGAGTAGTTAACGAGGTGTTGATGGTTCGTTGAAGTTTTACAAGGTCAGTTTGAGACCAGTTAATAATGCCGAAAGTATATGTGAGGACTGGAATTACAAACGTATTGATAGCTTTTACGAGATTTTTCCCATTTAATTGAGATTTGAGAATTGTATTTAGTCTTTGCTTAAATTTACTTTTCACGTCATGTTTGGTTTTATTGTGTGGAATTTGATGGTTTTGCTGAAATCCTAGATATTTGTAAAATGTTTCTACGTCCAGAGGATCAATCTTGTCGCCTGTATTAAGAGTGTATGAATGAGTAGTTACTGATTGGTTCTCTATTGAGTAAGTTTTGCATTTGTCAACCCCAAATTGCATTTTGATGTCATGAGAAAATGTCTGTGTGATATTTGCTAAGTTATGAAGTGATGTTAATGTGTTACTGTATAGTTTAATGTCGTCCATATATAGTAAGTGACTTAAAGTGTGACTGCTATTGTTGTAAGGTATAATTAAACCAGATGTTGACAAATTCAGTATTTTAGATAAGGGATTTAGAGCAAGACAAAACCAGAGAGAGCTAAAGGCGTCTCCTTGGAAAATACCACGTCTTATGGTAATCATGTCTGTGACTATTGATCGGTTTCCGTTTTTCATAGTTAGTCTTGTGGTCCAGTGTTTCATTGCGTTCTCTAGAAAAGAAACTAAGAGTGGATGGATTTTGTAATGGCGCAATATGTAAATGAGCCAGCTGTGTGGGACTGAATCATATGCTTTGCGGTAGTCAATGTACATGGTCATCAGATTTTGTTTATTTTTAAGAGTATGTTTCATCGCTATTGCATCAATAATGAGTTGTTCTTTGCACCCTTTGCTATTTTTACGACAGCCTTTCTGTTCTTCCGCTAAAATATGGTTTTTAGTTATGTGTTCGTTGACAAGATAAGATATGCAGGATGTCGTGATTTTGTAAATCGTTTGCAAGCATGTTATTGGTCGGTAGTTTGCGGGATTGGTCGTATCTTGGTTTTTAGGGAGCATGTAGGTGATACCTTGAGTGATATAAAAAGGCATGGTGTTCGGAGTTTCAATGAACTGATTTATGTAGTTATGTAGTATAGGGTGAGTCGAAGTGAATTTTTTGTACCAGTAATTTTGTATGTTGTCTGTTCCAGGTGTTTTCCAGTTGTGAGTTTTGTTTATTATGTCTTTGAAAACATCTACTGGAATTATTTCAAAGTGCATATCAGTGTAATTAGTGTCTTGTAAGTCAGCTTTTATCCAATCGGCGTTTTTATTGTGTTGAACTTCTTTACTCCATATGTTAGACCAGAATCCGTGCATGGTATCCGTAGGTGGTAGTTCTAGATTGTTATTATTGTTAGTATTATTTGTTTGAGTTGTTATATTTCTGTAAAACTTCTTTTCGTTTGTCTGGAATACATTGTTTTGTTGTTTCCGTAAGGTGCAGTTACAATATCTTCGTAATCTGCTACTAGTTGCACTTAATTTTTGTTTGAGACTATCTAAAAACTGTTCATTTGTCAAGTTGGGTTCCTCATGGCGTGAATGTGTGCTATATTTGGCTTTTATGAAGTCTATGTGCTTTATTAAGTTCCGGCTTCTTATTCCTACAATGTATTGAGTCAGTCGACCAATGTCTCTTCTAAGATTTTCTAATTTAGTTTGTAGTCTTTTTTGCCATGCTGGGGTTGAAATGTTTCTAGTGTTATTGTTATTATTTTCATTATGGGTATTTTGAGGTGTGATATCTTTTATTCTAGTACCGTTGCATAATGCTGTCGTATAAGCAGCTGTATAAATAATTGTCTGAGTGGTTATAAAATCATTGTTTTGTGTTAGGTATCTCGGAAGTACATCGATATTTATGTAATTTACTATATACGACAGCTTTCTTGAACTATTTTGACGTGGTATAAAGGGGCGCGTTGTAGGATCAGTGTTTTTGAATTTTTCTAGATTAAGTGTGAAAGTTTCTCTAATTTTATCGTTTAACTGAATGTTTGTGTATTGTGATGTTTCTCTATTTATGTTCTGGGTTGGGATGTTTATATTGTTCGGTATATTATTCAGTGAATGAGTGATGTCAGTAACTGTTAATGTGTGTGTGTTATCAATACTAATATCCTCAGTGACGGTATTTGTCGTGTTTGTTTCGGTTGAATTTAGTAGGTGATTAGATGTTAGTAATTCTAGTCGAACTTCCTCTCTAATAGATTGAAGCTTTTGGTCTGTTATTAACTTATTATGTACAATTACTCTCCTTTGGTCGGCAACCCGTTGCTCTGACACATGAGCTACTTGTGGAAATTGGTCTATTATACTGTTATGTAGTTGTTTTCGGTAAGCCGTTCTATTTTGTTCTAAGTGTGTGATTGTATAATATGTTTTCATAATTGCTTCGTTAATATCGTCCGTCCATTTCAGTCTTGTAGTTGTTGCAGTTGCTGGTTGAGTTGATGTTATATTAGTAAAGTCAGTAGTGTGGGTGTTTGTATTAAGATATTCTTCTACTTCTTTTCTTATGTTTTGAAGTGTTATTTCAGGTAGAAGTTTATTTCTCAGTATAGCCCTACGTTGATCACCTATTCTTTGTCGTGAGATATCCATATCTGGGAATTGTTGAATAAATTGTTGATGAAGTTGCTCTAAGTATGATCTTGTTTTTCTTTCGTTGCTTGTTAGTGTGAGATAAGTGCGCCATATGAATTTATTCATTTCTAGTGTCCACTTTTTTCGTGCGCGTGTGACTCCTGAGGTGGGTACAAAATCAGCGCCGTCTGCCTCTTGTACAACATCCTCGGACATCGCTAGACTTGATGAAGATCGATACCTAAACTGATCTGCAAATAGTTTTGGTGAAGACTCTGGAGATTCAAATAAACTTTCACTAGATGATGTTGGGGATGAAAGAATCCCTATTTGATCTGTTATTTCTTTATCTTGAGACGTACGTGTAGGAATAGTGCTTCCTGAAGCCCTTTTTATTGGAATTTGTTTAACTTTTATGCTAGATCTTAAATTGTATCGCTTGTTATGGTGCCTTTCGTGTGCTTTTTCAGATTCCTTTTCACTGGTCGAGGTCGTTTGATGGTTTAAGATTCCCGCCCGGAGATTCTTAACTCCCCTAGCCCCAGAGGATAACCGTTTACCATCATGAAGGTTCCCGCCAGAGCTGCCGGGCACTTGGGGATGGGGTATTGGTTGCATTTTCATTATTTATTTGTTGGACAAAATTGAAACCTACATCATTTGCCCAGGATGTGTAGATGCGCCGTAGACTACCTGACTGAGTCCGTGGATGCTACCGTTGGTGTCTTAGATCCAGACACTCCTCCGCTACCATCCTTAACCGATATCCTGCCCTAACATCAGTTGTCCTACTTAAGCCTCTATGAGATGTTTTATTCCCACGAGCCCTATAGTAGCCTGTCTAATTTTCTTCCTCAACCTCCACTTCCTTTCACTCTTCAGTTCTTCCATTGCGTCTCCTGTTTCACCTCTCTCCTCTCCTACTCCTACGTTCCAGAGCCACGTTAGCCGCACCAGTAATTTTTCATAGCGTTGTCCGCCCCCCACGTGATCAGATGGTCGATCAGGACGTGTGGTTGGTCTTTAGGGGGCTTATTATTATTATTATTACCTTTTCATCCCATCTTTATTATGTCTCATTAAGTTTAATATAATTTATGACGACATACTTTCTTGAATATTCATGTACATACTGAATGATACTAATTTGTTCATTTATTCGACGGTATGAAAACAACTTACAACTACCTATATTGTAGGACTAAAATATACTCCAGTATTAATTGACTACAAAACATACCTACCTCAAAAAAACCGACAGAATTTTTAACCGGATTCAAAGAAGGAGGTGGTTCTGGCCTTAATTTTTATTGGATGTAAGTATGTTTCGTGATAGCTCAGCTAATTGTGAATCATTTTTTAACCCCCGACCAAAAAAGGGTGTTATAAGCTTGACGTCGATTTTTTAAAAAAGGTTTATTTTTGTGCGGTGGAAGCTATGTTTGGTTAATATAGATTCAAAATGGCCCCCTCCACAAAACGGAGGACAAAATATTTCTTCACAACCTACCTCTATATCAAATGAATGGGCTTGTCTAATGGAATACTGTAGTGGTAGGACTCTTAGCAGAGTCCGCCTGGGGAAGTATCACACCTTTGTCAATTCTTCTACCGCCAAGCAGTAATGTGCAAACATGAATGGGTTCAGATTTGAAGAGCAATGTTTCTAGTGAAATTACAGGGCTTAAAGATATAACATCTTAGACCTCTGGGTGACGAGCACAGTGCAATGCTAGGTAATGATTTGGACTCTTCATGTTCCAATAGCTGCGTGTCACTGTGCTGTTATATGGCAGGCATGTTGCTTACCATCAGGCACATGTCCTGCTCGTCTCGTCACTCTTTGTTTAAAAAAAACCACAGTAATGTTTGCACATTACTGCTTCGCGGTAAAATAACTGGCAAAGGTGTGGTCCTTCCCCAGGCGGACTCTGCAAAGAGTCCTACCACCTTCCACCATTTCTTACAACCCTAGCACGTTTGGTCAGTGACGTAAGCAGACGACAAGTCACGGCATTTACAACTGTACGTGGGTGTGTTAAGGTGTATTTTTGCTTGCAAGTAATAGTAGGTAAGTAGTATACGACAGTTTAGGTTATTATCGTGTAGGTATTTGCACTTTTGTATGGCAGTGATGCATCTGTTACGAAGTAATTATTTTCTGATCTGTGGTTAGGTGCTATACATATAAATCATAGTTACAAATATTTATTTATTGTAAACTTAATTGTCTTGCTGTTTAATTTTGGTAGAAGCTAGTTTATTAGCATTAGAAGCTTAAATTCAATTTATTGAATTGAATTTATTTGGTAATTTTTTGTAAATATGTATTTAGTTTTTTTGTATGTAACCTGACCAGTAATTGCCAACTGCAGCCCCATTAGAGGAAGCCGCTATGATATCTACAATGTGTATTTATGTGGGAGTTCTAGGCCAGACATTAGGTGTTAAAACTACCAAATTTTTATTGTAATTAGCTGAAAAAGTAGTATAACACCATAAAATTTACTTAAAATACTGCCAAATGAACCAAAAACCTTTCTTGTAATGTTTGTTATATGTATTTGTAAATGACTAATCACACATCACATCAACAGCCCACTAAACGTTCCCACTGCTGGGACTCGGGGCCTTCTTTCGCAAGGAGAGAGTTAAGGCCATAATCCACCACGCTGGCCCAGTGCGGGTTGGCGGATGACACATGACTTCGAAAGATTCTAGGTACATGTCGGTTTCCTCACGATGTTTTCCTTCACCGTTTTAAGTTAGCGGCATTACGCACATGACTTCGAAAAGACAGTGGTGCGTGTGGGGTTTGAACCCGGGGTCTCCGGATCGGCAGTCGCCGTTCTCCCGACTAGACCACCGTAACTTGACCGTAAATGACTAATACTTGTTTTGTATTAATTTCAGTGAAGTGTACTTCAAAGACTTATCATCATCAAAGTCAGTTCCCATTCGAGAAGTAAAAGCATCTCACATTGGCAAATTAGTTAATGTTAGAGGTAAGTTATACTAGCGCCTGATTTCATTTCTGATTAAGTATCCTTGTGTTTTGAATTCAAGGTCTCACTGAGGTGTAAAAAGTAGCTATCCATATTCATGACAGCAAACACATCGTAAATAAGCAGAACTTGTTATATTTGTCTCTATAACTTATAACCTGCTGAAAGACCTCGGCTTGTCCAGTGTGCAGTAAGTTCTATACTAGAACGAGTATCTAAAGCTGCACTAGTAGGTTCATATCAGATTTGGCTGGGCAGGGAGAGAAGTAGTGAAACGAGTGAAGTGAGAAACGAGTAGTGAAGGTGAGTGTTGATGTACGTCTGAAGGGTACCCCTTAAACCTGCACCCGAGTCACAAGTCTCAGGATCTACTCGGGATTTCTCTCTCTGCCACATGATGAACCCGGCACCCACACGGTGAATCCATGCTAAGAAGTTTGTCTCTTTATCTGTAAATTAAATGGTTGTATTACCAAGGCTGACACAACAAGAAGAAGAAAACTGGTTCTATTGCAACATTTATATTTTCATATTCTACAAAAGAGTCTACAACTATCTAATATATCATACTTCTACTTAAAAAAAACAATTGATTTTAGCATATTGAAGTGTGATGAGTGTTAAAGTAACCAGAAAATCAAATAGATAGTAGCTAAACCAAAACAGCAATGTTATCTTACAAATGTAATTTACCAAAATGATTTAAAATATATGTCAACCAGTTCAATTCATATTGTAAGAACTTTAAATTTCGACAAAATATGTAAAAGTCATGCTAAGCACCAGGTCATCATCATCATCATCAACCGTAAGACGTCCACTGCTGGACATAGGCCTCCCCCCTAGATTTCCACAACGAACGGTCCTGCGCAACCTGCAACCAGCGGTTTCCAGCGACTTTCGTGAGGTCATCTGTCCATCTAGTGGGAGGCCGTCCAACACTGCGTCTTCCGGTTCGTGGTCGCCACTCGAGAACCTTTCTTCCCCATCGGTTATCAGTTCTGCGAGCGATGTGGCCTGCCCATTGCCACTTCAGCTTAGCTACTCTTCGAGCTACGTCGGCTACTTTAGTTCTTTTGCGAATATCCTCATTACGGATTCTGTCCCGCAAAGAGACTCCGAGCATAACTCGCTCCATAGCTCGCTGTGTGACTTTGAGCTTTGTTATGAGGCCCACAGTTAAGGACCACGTCTCAGTTCCATAAGTCATCACTGGCAACACGCACTGATTGAAGACTTTAGTCTTCAAGCATTGGGGTATTTTGGACTCCAAGATGTGCCGTAGTTTCCCGAACGCTGCCCATCCGAGTTGGATCCTTCGCTGGACCTCTTTGTCGAAGTTGGATCTACCCAATTGGATCTTTTGACCCAGGTACACGTATTCGTCAACAACTTCGAGTGTGGTATTCCCAACAATAACCGGTACAGGTGAGACATGAACATTTGACATGACCTTCGTCTTGTCCATATTCATCCTCAAACCTACCTGTTGGGATACTCTACTGAGGTCCCTGAGCATAGCACCGAGGTCCTCCATCGACTCCGCCACAATGACTATATCGTCGGCAAACCGAAGGTGAGTGATGCATTCGCCGTTGATATTGATGCCATGTCCGTTCCAGTCCAGTAGCTTGAAAACATCTTCCAGCGCGGCAGTGAACAGTTTCGGCGATATAACATCTCCTTGTCTCACGCCTTTCTGTAGCCGGATATGTTTTGTGCACTGGTCCTGTAATCGGACAGACATTGTGGCTTTGCTGTAAATGCACCTCAACACTTCGATATAGCGATAGTCCATGCGGCATCGCTGGAGAGACTGAAGCACTGCCCAGGTCTCGATGGAATCGAAGGCTTTCTCATAGTTTTTCTCATAGTTTCATAGTTTAGACATTCGCACGGCTGTAGTAACCGTCGCCGGACGTAGCGATGGCTATGATGCGGTCACCTCCAAAGGACGCGAATATGCGTGACCCTACTGTGGAACCTGGATTGCGGTGTAATGTGTGTAATGTAGTAGTGAATGAAATGTTGACTTTTATTACCAACAAAGTGGATGTATTGCCCGAGACGGCAATTGTGGAAATATGTGCAACGGCATATTCCGCGATCGAAATCGAAGCAGCGCGAGTTATCGCGTTCAAGCTGATAGCACCGACCAAAAAGTTGATGCGAAGAAAAGAAGGCAGTGAGCAGAGAAGTATTCTAGATATGGTAAAAATTATTAAAGAATGTGATCCTGATTCTTTGCCTATGTTTGTGGCGAAGGATCTAAATAAAATACCGCCAGTTTCATTTAACTATATCGATTCTACCTCCTTTTTAAAGGAGATAGCTATCCTTAGAAACGATGTGGCTACCATCAAGGCTGCTAAATTGACGACAAATGACGGATTAAACTCGTTAAGCGATATTACTTACCTAAAAACTGAGATTAAGGAGTTGAAATGCATGTTAATGAAGCTTCAGAAACAAAATGTAAGCTGTGACGAGGATGTCACAAATATCAATGATCGGTCGAAGCTACAAAATGATAATTTGCTGCGAATGTCTCCAGCGGTAGCAGCTGTACATGACGGCGACTGCGGTGATAATACGCGCAGTCTCAGCGCTTCTACACAAAGCGCTTATCAGCACGCACACATGCAGCGCTCGCCCGCTACCTGCTCACAGGTATCAGCTGATGTTACGCAAGCGCAAGCCCCGTTATACCGGGATATTGTTAACAGTGGCAGGTCGATGCAAGGAAATGAGCGTCATAATGCACAAAAAAGCTCACAAGATAATGAGGGTTTTATTCCCGTAGTACGTAAGAAACGTAAGTTAATAAATAACTTAACTGGTACGGCGCAGGGGCCAAGCAGATTACAAATGGCTGAGCTAAAATCTTTTGTATATATATCGCGATTGAAAAAATCAACTACTATGGAGGACGTAAAAGAATATATAAGGGACAAAGGTGAGCAATGTTTGAAGGTGGAGCTGTTAACACAGAAACATGAGACTGAGTTTTGTTCATACAAAATATTAATACCTAGGCAAAAACTGGACTTATTTTTGAATAAAGATTTCTGGCCAGAAGGAATAAAATTCAGATTGTTCCGTGAGAACACGGCGAGAGGAAATAAAACAAAACTTAATTAAAATGGATAATACAACTACCAGAATTGTACTATCATCTTTTAACTGTAAGAATATTAAAAGATCGGCACTGGACGTGCGCGCCTTGACTGATAGCTCACATATTATAGCCCTTCAAGAGACTTGGCTACTGGAACATGATCTTTACTTCGCTCATGAAATAAATAAGTCATTTGGATGTGTGGCTAAATCGTCTGTTCCTAGTGATACTATTCTGAGGGGGAGACCTTATGGGGGGCTCGCTATCTTATGGGATAAGGTCAAATTTCCAAATGTATCTCCAATAGACTGTTCAAACAAGAGAATCCAGGCGATACGCATATCTGTTGACTCGGGTGCATTTTTGTTTGTGAATGTTTACATGCCGTGTGATGACATAAAGAACCTTGTCGAATTCACAGATTGTTTGGCGGAAATTAGCGCAATTATTGAAGAGGCTGACGTGCAAGTAGCCTACGTCATGGGTGACTTGAATGCACATCCAGGTGCACTATTTGGGTCTGAACTCTCTAGGTTTTGTGAAGATTTGTTATGGGAATGGGCGGACTTTAGTATACTTAGTACAAACTCCGATACCTATACTTTTCAATGCGAAGCGACCGGTAGCAAGAGATGGTTGGACCACTGTATCGTTACTAAAGCTGCATGGGATACTGTGGTGGGCGCTTACGTCAAACATGACGTCAGGTGGTCTGACCACCATCCACTATGCGTCGAATGTGATATCGCGGGAATTTCTAGAGGGACAGCCATCGCTTGCAAGCCGGACGCGCTGAAACACGTGAGGTGGGGCGACCGGAACGCCGCGCAAATTAATGCATACGGAAAATGTTGTTACAATAATTTAGATAATATATCAGAATTCCAAAAATGTAATTGTAATGACATAATGAAATGTAATCACATGCAAAGTAATTTTAATTATATTGATAAATATTATAGGCACATAGTTAATGTTTTGCAGAAAGCGGCTCTGCTAAGTTCCCGTTTATGTGAACAGAAATCATACAAGAAAGTCATTGGATGGAATTATCACGTCAGGGACAGTCACGTTAGAGCTAGGGTATGTTTTCGGACTTGGATGGTTGCGGGGCGGCCCACCAGTGGAATACACTATAATAACATGCGTTTGAGCCGAACTGCGTTTAAAAATAAAATTAAATGGTGTCAGAATAACGAAGAAACCATAAAAATGAACTTACTAGCCCTACATAGGAAAAATAAAAATTTTGGAAAATTTTGGAATGCAACTAAAAAGTTAAATTATAAACAAAGCTTACCTGTATCCGTGGAGGGCCTTCAGCAGCCGTCCGATATAGCGGAACTCTTCGCGCGGAGATTTCAAGTAACACCGCGGCCCGTGGGGTGCGTGCTCAATACTGAGTCTAGTCAGAACAATGACGTCATTGAATTTACACGGGAGGATATCTCAAAGGTCATCATGAACATGAAACGTGGTAAATCGCCTGGACACGATGGACTTAGTATTGAGCACCTGCTTTGGGCAAGTGATAAAATATTTAAGCACCTTACCTGTTTATTTAATTTATGCATTCAGTATGAGTACCTGCCTGAAGCTCTCATGCGCACGTTAGTAGTGCCGATTGTTAAAAATAGGACAGGTGACGTCAGCGCCGCTGCCAATTATCGTCCTATATCATTAGGTACTGTAATTGGCAAGGTCTTAGAGCATTTGATTCACCCTGAGATTCGCAATAACATTAAGATTGATGACGCGCAGTTTGGTTTTCGTTCCGGTCTCTCAACGGATGCCGCTATAGTCAGCTTAAAAAGCACTGTGAGCTATTATACGTCACGAAATACATCAGTCTACGCGTGCTTTTTAGACCTCAGCCGCGCTTTTGACCTAGTAAATTATAATCTACTATGGACCAAATTACTAGCATCGCAGGTGCCTAGTCAGATTGTGCGCCTGTTGAGGTACTGGTACGGAAGCCAAACTAATTGTGTGAAATGGGGCGACACAACTTCTAGTAGTTATAGGCTAGATTGTGGAGTTCGTCAAGGTGGGGTAACCTCTCCGGACCTCTTTGGCTTGTATGTCAATAATTTGATCGAGGAGCTGAGGAGCGCCAACGTCGGCTGCCATGTTGGTAATGTATGTGTTAACAACCTGAGTTACGCTGATGATATGGTGCTCCTCTGTCCCTCGATCAAAGGGATGCGGAGGCTACTGTCGATTTGTGAGCGTTATGCTGATGCTCATGGGCTGAAGTATAATTGCGCTAAAACGGAATTGATGGTGTTTCCAGCGGGCCGGGGTCCGGATAGAATGTCCGAAGTGTATTTGTACGGTACGGCAGTCAAGGTTGTGAGTCAAGTCAAATATTTGGGCCATCTGTTGACGGAGCGACTACAGGATGACGCGGATATAGAGCGGGAGAGAAGGGCTCTCGCTATCAGAGGGAACATGCTTGCTCGCCGATTCGCTAAATGCAGTCAGGACGTAAAGACCACTCTTTTTAAGACGTACTGTCTTTGCCTGTATACGTGCCAATTGTGGACTACGTTCACACGGAAGGCATTTAACACGATAAGAGTCCAGTATAATGACATATTCAGGGCTCTTATGAAGCTACCGCGATACTGCAGCGCGTCGAGCATGTTCGCTGATGCGGGGGTCCCGGATTTCTTTGCTGTGATAAGATCTCGAGTGGCCTCCTTCTGGCGTCGCCTGCGTCGGTCCGACAACGGAATACTGTTGGCTGTCTCTGACGGTGTGGATAGCCCTATGTTCAGGCATTGGGTGTCTGTTCACATGAATGGGAATAAAAAGTAATTTTATTATTGTATTGTAATGTTGGAATGACGAGCACCTCTATACAGTGCGAATAAGGTTGACTTATAATTATGTGTCCTTATTTTTAATACTACTGATAAGTTTTAGTTTTATATTATGGGTGTATATGCCTGAAATAAAGTCTTTATTATTATTATATTATTATTATATTATTATAGTCCACATACGCTATACATAGTGGCCGATTATACTCCTCGGTTTTCTGTATAATCTGCCGAAGCGTATGTATGTGGTCTACGGTACTATAGCCTTTTCGGAAACCGGCTTGTTCGGGTGGCTGGAAGTCGTCAAACCTGCGTGCGAGACGATTCGTGATTACCCTCGAAAACAACTTATAAACGTGGCTCAGAAGTGAGATGGGTCTGTAGTTCTTCAACAAGGTGTTGTCACCTTTTTTGAAAAAGAGCACCACCACACTTCTGCTCCACGCTTCTGGCGTATTACCGTCAAGTATGACGGAGTCGAACAGCTTCTGGAGGACTTTAAGTACCGGTTTTCCACCCGCTCTCAGAAGCTCAGTCGTAATTCCGTCGTCGCCAGGTGCCTTGTTGTTCTTAAGTTGTTTGAGGGCCATCCTAATCTCATACAGGCTGACTTCCGGGATGTCTTCGGTAAAGTGTCGGGTCAGCTTGGCTCTTGGGTCTTTTGCCATGCTAACGACAGGTCGTGTTTGCGTAGAGGTGTATAACTGTTCATAGAACCTCTCAATCTCCTCCAAAAATCTCGGCCCTCGACGAGACGATGTTACCACTGTCGGTCTTCAGTTTGGTCAATGACTTTGCCCAAGAGACAGATTTCTTGCGAACACTTTCGAGCCTTTATTCCGCTTGATTGCTTCTTCAATACACGAAGTATTGAAGCAACGTATGTCGCGTCGCACACAAGTAGAAATCTGTCTATTGAGCCGTCTGTATACCGTCATGTCGACCGAAGACTGCAATCGCATATCTCGCCTAACCGCCATGAGATTCAGAGTATGATCGGAGAGCTTTTGGGTTCTATTCTGGCGTCGGCTCTTATAAAATTCCCTGCCAACTGCTTGAACAGTTTCCACCAGCCTGTCGTTTATTTCATCCGCCGTTACGCATTCATCTAAGGCTTCGAAGCGATTTTGAAGTTCGAGTTGAAAGTTGTCGGGATCTTCGATTTGAGCATAATTTGGTCGGAGCGTGGACTTCATTAGACGTGATCTTTCGAACTTAATGTTTAGATTCAGCGTGCCTCTTACAATACGGTGATCGCTGCCGGTTTTAACCCTACTGATCACAGAGACATCGCTGAATATTTGCCGTTTAGTCGTCATATGAAGTCGATCTCATTTTTTGTGGAACCATCTGGGCTAATCCAGGTCCATTTTCGTTGTGGCTGTTTCTTGAAAAAGGAGTTCATCATAAAGAGGCTCTCCCTTTCCAAGAAATCAGCTAGACGTTGCCCTCTTGGGTTCCGCTGCCCATATCCGAATTGTCCCACTCTCAACTCATCACCGCTACGTTTGCCTAGTTTCGCGTTGAAGTCTCCCATCACAACTGTGAAATGTGTTGGCGAGACATGTATGGCTTTGGAGATGTCCTCATACATGGTCTCAACCTCTTCGTCGGGATGTGTCGAGGTCGGTGCGTATACCTGTATGACCTTCAATGAATACCGGTTGGTTATTTTAAGTACAAGGTATACAACCCTGCTCGACACACTCTCGATCATTAACACGTTGTTGACGAGGGACTTGCGGATGATAAACCCGACACCCCCTTGGGATTGTTGATCTCCCTCCCGGTAGTAGAACAAGTTGCCGGATTCGAGGGTTATTCTGTCCTCGCCCTGTCTACGGACTTCGGATAACCCTATGATATCCCAGCGCAACTTGTCCACTTCTTCTTCCAGCTCCACAATCTTTTCGTCAGCCCTCAGCGTCCGTGCGTTGTACGTTGCCAGGTCGAGTCGTTGGGTTTGGTGGCGGGGCGTCTGCCGGGGATTCTTAGCACCCCATGCTCCGCCGGAACCAAGGCTACCACCAGCGCCTGGAATAACGGAGCCGCCGGGGACTAGGGGCCGTTTCTTTGTTGTGACCATCATATGGGGGGGTGTTTGCCATAGTCACCACGCTTGGCAGGCGGGTTGGTGACCGCGGAGCCAGTCCTTTACACCGATGACGCCGCTGCCCGTCACCGGCCAGGTCAATTTAGGACTGGCTTTTAAATGGATATACCGCCATTGGTTCGGTCGTCAGAGCCTCGTTAGTCGGCAGCAGGGTGTACCGCGCGCAGGAGAGGTTGACGTTAAGCGCTTTCCCCTTACACCCCCTTGCACCAGGTACCATCCAAAAAAAAAAAAAACTAATGTGTCACTGCCCGTAACATGTGCTGTTACGGGCAGGCACGTTTCTTACCATCAGACACATGTCCTGCTTGTCTAGTCACTCTACACAACCTTTGTTAGTTTGGTTTAAAGGTGAAATTAAAAATTGAAAAATGTTTAGAGGACTGTAACTCTTATGTAGTGGATAAATATAATAAATAATAGTACAAGACTATTTTCGAGTTCTGGATTATTAATTTTGCATAATCCTTTTTTAATTATCGAAAAGTTCATGTTTTTGACTGACCTTGTGGCTAAGTGGTTAGTAGCTCTGCCTGCGAAGCCGAGGGTCGTGGGTTCGATCCCCACCCAGTGCAAATATTTGTGTGATGAATTCAAATGTTTGCACTGTGTCTGGGTATTTCTATGTATAATAAGTATGTATTTAAAACTATATAATTATTATATCAGCTATCTGGCCGCCATCACACAAGCTTTGCTTAGTTTGGGGTCAGATGGTGTTGTGTGTGAATTGTCCACCAATATTTATAAAAAAAAAAAAAAAAAAAAAAAAAAAAAAAAAAAAAAAAAAAATGTTACATCCCCATTTTGCATAAAAACTTGCGG
The DNA here is from genome assembly GCA_963693475.1 of Ectropis crepuscularia. Classification (NCBI taxonomy): domain Eukaryota; kingdom Metazoa; phylum Arthropoda; class Insecta; order Lepidoptera; family Geometridae; genus Ectropis; species Ectropis crepuscularia. The sequence continues at coordinate 9,599,756 of OY856339.1, forward strand.
TCTATGATGCAGCGTGTTTACTTAAAATAGTCAGATTTATTCACCTGTTAATATAACAGTTGGGTAATAAAAACAAAGAAAACAACAGACTAAAATGCTGGCTTATCAATCAAATATTTTATAGTTTCAGTGAGTTTTTAGAAAGTGATGGCAAAGTTCCTATAAAATTTTAATAAATCAACATTTAATGCTATTAGCAACCTTAACAGCTTGTAATTAAAACATATTATATTATAATGCTTGATAGTTTTCTGCATGATAATTGTAATACAGTGAAGTTAGTCCATTGAAATGTTACATGAGCTTTGTTTGCATTTCTTATATGATGCTGTTTTATTTTTGAAACATATATGGGGATCAATAGAAGCTTAACCCGTAAATTCGTGGGGTTGCCGCCCTGGTTTTGGTTTGGTTTTGCCTATGAGCTGCCATCTTGGACAACGCCTTTTTCGATGTATCTTTCAATAGAATAATAGATATCTGACCCCTGACGCATGTCCCAGAGATAAAATTGCATTCTCTAAAATATGCATATATATATTATATTAGAATTATATATTATATATATTATATTAGAATTATATATTATATATATATTAGGCACTAAAATTATAACATTTCAATGGACTAAACTAAATGTGCATAAACTTGTATTGAATATGTAAACAATTTGTAAGCTCTTTCTTTTGTTTTTATTTTATTAATTGACTTGTAAATTGTACATTTATAAATAAAGAAAACTTTGAAGATATTTAGGAAGTTAATACAAAATACAGAACAGTAACATAATAAATAATTGTATTATGATTGTCACTCGCAGGCATAGTGACGCGCTGCACGGACGTGAAGCCGCTGCTAGTCGTGGGCACGTACTCGTGCGGCGCGTGCGGCGCGGAGTCGTACCAGCCGGTGCGCTCGCTGCAGTTCACGCCGCCGGCCGCGTGCCAAGCCGACGAGTGCCGGCTCAACAAGACGGCCGGACAGCTGCATCTACAGACCCGCGGCTCGCGGTTCCACAAGTTCCAGGAACTCAAGATACAGGAACATGTATGTATTAGTTAGTATTATAAATCACTAGCTGGTACCCGCGACTTCGTCCGCTTTAAATAAATACTAAGGTAATTCAGGCAGTACCCTATTTTTATACCCAGACACATTTACGGTTACTAAAAGTAGATTATAATAAAACAATTTCATACAATTTTATCAAAATCTATTCAGTTGTTTAGGTGTGAAAGCTTAAGAGAGATTCTTCCCCCTTTTCAACTTCAATCGAACTGTATGGGTATGAAACCCATACAGTTCGAAATTACAAAATTGCTAGAACAAATATTTATTGGCTTCGTGCCAAGTGCCTATATAAAAAGTTTTATCTTCAACGATTGGGAACTTCCGTATTGACATTTAACCCCCGTTTCAACTCCAATTTCATCCCCGTACAGTAGGAAATTACAAATTTGCTAGAACAAACATTTTTGCTTTGTGTCAAGTGTTTACACAGAGTTTCATGGTTTTATCTTCAATGGTTGGGAGCTTTCATCTTGACATTCATCCCCCATTTCAACCCCAATTTCATCCCGGTACATTTTGAAATTACAAAATTGATAGAACAAACATTCGTTTGCTTCGTGTCAAGTGTCTATATTCAGAGTTTCATGGTTTTATCTTCAACGGTTGGGATCTTCCATGTTGACATTCATCCCCCATTTCAACCCCAATTTCACCCCCGTACAGTTCGAAATTACAAATTTGCTAGAGTCAACATTTGCTTGCTTCATGTCAAGTGTCTAGACAGAGTTTCATGGTTTTATCTTCAACGGTTGGAAACTTCCATATTGACATTCATCCTCTATTTCAACCCCAATGTCACCCCCGTACAGTTCAAAATTACAAAATTGATAGAACAAACATTTAATTGCTTTGTGTCAAGTGTCTAGATACAAAATTTGATAACTTTGAAAATCACGAATTTTCATACAACCGTTCATCCCTTATTTCACCCTCTTAGGGTTTGAATTTCGCAAAATCCCGTCTTAACGAGCGCCTACGTGCTAAAAGGGACCTCCATGCAAAATTTCAGATTCCTATCATTTGTAGTTTCTGAGATTCCTTGATGAGTGACCTTTCGCTTTTATATATATAGATTGATGTCTGGTCGTCGGATCGAATTACCGTCTTCGGCTCTCTTAAGGCCCTCGCCTTTTATAAATATTAGTATTATCATGTATGCCGCAGTATTTCTATACATGAAATTTATTTCCCCCCAGTCGGACCAAGTCCCGGTGGGGCACATCCCCCGGCAGCTGTCAGTGTACTGCCGAGGAGAGACGACGCGGCGCGCGCAGCCGGGCGACCACGTGGCCGTCGCCGGCGTCTTCCTGCCGCTGCTGGGCTCCGGCTTCCGGCAGATGGTGCAGGGGCTGCTGTCCGATACTTACCTCGAGGCACATGTTAGTACTATAACCACACACACATACACATACACCCTCACACACGCACACACACCCTCACATCCTCAGACACCATCTCACACACACACTCCCCCCACACACACACTCCCCCCCACACACACTCCCCCCCACACACACTCCCCCCCACAAACACTCCCCCCCACAAACACTATGTTTTATAGCCATTGGTATCGTATGGATTATAAATATTCCAATAATCTCAGCATCGATTTTACATAAAGACGCGGGCAAAATCGCATCAGCATTACCCGCCTGGTTACTACGAAAATTAAAATTGTGTCCCTGCGTTAATTTATATGTCAGTTTAGTAGCTCGCCAAAATTGTGTCCCTGCGTTAATTTATGTGTCAGTTTAGTAATTTGCCTACTCTTGTCTTAAATGCTTATATACCATATGGGGCTATACCATACTGTGACCGTGCAAGGAAATTGTCAAAGCCAATGAATAAAGAATTTTGTGAAAATCTGATACACCATGTTTACTTATGCACATAATGCATGAAACTTATCGAGAATATTGAGGACGCAATCAGAAATTTGGATTTGTGTGAATAATAAGCAATAATGCGAACTACCATGATTGCTTGAAACAATTTTTGCAGCTCAAAAATTGTTAAGATTGCTTAAGATGTTCAGAATAAGTTTTGACAAGATGGTGAGCTTTATTTGTATTCGTCCGTAGAGCGTGAACTGCCTGAACCAGAGCGACGAGAACGAGCTGACGGCGGCGCTGACGGAGGAGGAGCTCGCGGAGCTGGCGGACGAGGACCTGTACTCGCGGATGGCGCGCAGCCTGGCGCCCGAGATCTACGGCCACGAGGACGTGAAGAAGGCGCTGCTGCTGCTGCTAGTCGGGGGCGTCGATAAGTATGACCACTGTTTATCTTATATTAGGCTGATTTCTCGGCGCTGATGGCCGAGATATATCAACTTCCAGGAAGCGTTTTTGAATTATGCGTAGCTATCACCGCGTGCGGTGGTCGGAGAACTACGCGCTGAACTATCAGCGCCGATGGTGTGCGTGCGGGCGGCGTGCAGTGCCTGATTAAGAGTTCTGACCGCCCTAGGCTAATTATGAGGACGCGCCCCCACCAGAGGGTCTACCGCTAAACGGAAAGTACCTACTCAGCTTAAAAGTCTTAGCTTTGGTATTGCTATCTCTTTTCTTTTCGTTTGATATTATATAGATAGCAATAGCCAAAACCGATTTAGTTAAGCAGTAGAATGGCTGGAAATGGCTGGATAGAAATAGTATGGCTGGGGTTTACATAACCCCAGGTATGTTACGGTCGGCCTAAAAAGTACCTAGTATATTAGTTTTGACTTTGTTTCCTAGTGTACAAATTTTAACATGATTTATACCAGGGCTTTTTCGAGGAGGCACGCAAGAGCCTACAGTACCTTCAACGGATTCGAAAGTATACCCCGGGTTTCTCCGGCAGTGATTTGATGACTGATTCGCGAGGGCGCTCTCGCACTCGACAGCGACCTTATCGCTGACTATCGTAGAGCTGTCACTGACCCTGTCGCGGGGGACAGAACCCTTGCACACCAACCATGCAACGGAAACCAGTACTTTAGCGTCACCTTTTCGGGAGGGCCACCACTTCACCTTCTGAAATAGGGTGCTGGACGGCATTGAACGTCCGACACCTCCGGCTCTCTAAGTGGAGATGGTGTAGGTACGAGCCAGAGTGGCTCGCTCTCATCACCACTTCCTCATTCGCGGACAAGCGAGAGTCCACCTCCTTCTTGCTCCTCAGAGCTATCTTCATCTGCAACTTCTGCAAGAAAATGATTTCTCAAAAGGAGACCACCGCCTCCCATGACCTCTCACTGTTGAACATCTTGGCTAAGGTAGTAGGCAGTAAGAGGTCCGCCACTTCTCCCGTGTACATCTTCAATGCGTGTTGATCGGTGTGATCTGCGCAATTGCACCGGTGACACACCAGCCTGCCTACCGGCCCTACCGCCTAACTAAATCGGCTTTGGTTTTGCTATTGTTGTCTCTATAATTTCAAGCTAAAAGAAATAAGGTCCCGTCTGATGCACCCGCGCTCTAAAGTACCTACGTCGCTCTCACTGAACCCACTCAGCGTCGGTCCTGAGACAGTTCGCTCTTCAAGTTGACGCAAATACGCCCCAAACTTCCATCTGATCGGCTGCTCTGCTGTGAAATACCGAAATGTTACAGTGTCAGCTTGTCAGCGACAGACACGCCACACACCACAATATTAGAGGCTAGAGCTTGCAGGTGCAGGTGAAGGTGTCTGTCAGAAACCACGGAAACAGATGGCCTCCAACTTGTGAAAAACCACCTCTAGGCCGATGCTCCTAACCCTGGCTACCACTGTCGCCAGCACCGCCACCTCGTGAAACCGCCGCCCCTCACACAATAACCAGCGTGCCGTTGGCATAATAAGCGACACCGATGCAAACGCAGTTCGCAAGTCTTAAGTCGGCCCACTACCACCCATACACTGTTGATATTCCCAAAATCCGTTCAAAACGGTTTGAATCCAGCTTTTCTCGTACGTACAGCTTTAGAGTGGAATAAGTTGCCGGCCCCCTTGTTCCCTGAGAGATACAATCTAGAACTTTTCAAGGTCAGAGTGAATAGGTACTTTCTAGGTCAACGTGCGTCATCTTCGATCACACCGTCGCTTCCCATCAGGCGAGTTGGTGGTCAAATGCGGACATACAGGCGATAGAAAAAAAAGTTAGCGGCGCTTATTTGTAACCGAACAACCGAAGTACCACAGGGGTAGCGTAAGAGCAAACTCTTGTCGAACCTCACGTGACTTGAGGATAAGCTGAGGGAGCTTATCCTTTCTATTGTTGGGGACACCTCCTCTTTGTGAAAGAGGTAGTCTCTTACGATGCGCCATAGATATTGGGGCACCCCAGCACTTCTGTTGTGGTTGTGGTGTGGTGAATAAGGATGTAGAACGCGTTTACTATGCTAGGACACCGTAAACAATACGCCGCCACTTGAGCACACCTTCCTTCGGACCTTCGGACGAACGGCGTCGGTCGTGGAGAGGTCTTTCTGAAACCCGAACTGTCCCTTCGACAAGTCCAGATGATTTCAGCGCGCCCCTCCAGATCCTCGCGCCCTAGGCTGCAGCCTAATTAGCCTAAGGGTTAATCAGGCCCTGGCGGCGTGAGACTAAAATCAGCCTTAGAGTACTCAAAACGCAGCGTAGACAGACCTCCCACAACATGGACCGACGATCTGGTGAAGGTCGCCGGAAATCGTTGGACGCGGGCGGCGCATGACCGGACTTTGTGGAGATCTATGAGGGATGCCTTCGTCCAGCAGTGGACGTCCTTCGGCTGATACAATGATGATGATGACTCAAAACGAGGAGAAGCCGTCGTTAAGTATGACCATTACCATCAATTAAATCAATGGATATGCCATTAGCAACTTGAAATCGTTAATGAATTGCGTCTCTGTGTGTAGCGTGAGTGGTTTACAACTACCAATCTAATTGACACCTAGAATTGCTAGCGGCGAGGTATGTTGCGGTTCTTCTTTTTTTAGTTGTTGACAACGAATAGCGATAGGTATAAACGTCCCGCGTTCACCGCTTCCTACAATCGACTAAAACGGAAATAGTGAGGTCACTCTTCCCAACGATAACATAATTCCGTGCGCCTGAAGTTTGGGAGGGAACATCAAAAAATGTAGACAAATATGCCTCGGTGAAGTTTACCTATAGCGAGCAACGCCGAGTTGACAATAAAGGAAAACATTGTGAGAAATCCGTTCAGGTCTATGGGAATTTGGGAATTAAACACAGCCTGAGATAGCTTCAATTTCTTTAATTTGTCTTGTTTGCGTATGTTCTATATTGGTTCACGCGAATCGTGTTTTGTCTAGATGTATATGCTAAGAAGCGTCACTTGATTACGTGACCACGGCATAGTGCCCTGTCATTGGTCTGTTTAGAATGTTCACCTCTGGAAATTCATTAAAAAATGAATTATCAGGCTAAACTTGGTTACAATCTTTGTGTCTTCAAGCCTAAGAGTTGAATTAGTTTCTGCAAGGTAAGCACACTATTGTAGACTGCATACTGTCGGATATTCCCACAGCAAGACGCGATATCGAATTACGTAGTACAAAACTATCTAAAAAAACATTACCATAAAATTAATGAAGGAGTTAGTGGTACTTCAGGACTACATTAAATTATGCTGTTATGTTGCTCATTTAATTAAAGCTATGATATTATTGCTTAAGTAGATGTTACGACAGGAAATTGATTTGACCAATATCCACAGACGCCCGAACGGCATGAAGATTCGAGGCAACATCAACATCTGCCTGATGGGAGACCCCGGAGTGGCCAAGTCTCAGCTGCTCAACTATATCGACAGACTGGCGCCCCGGAGTCAGTACACGACAGGACGGGGGTCTTCCGGAGTGGGTCTTACTGCCGCTGTTATGAAGGTAAACTATGAAGTTGAACATTTTTTAATGTCCACCTTTTTGACATGATAAAGTCTTATCATGTAAATCGATGAACGCCGGCAGCACGAATGAAAAAGTGTAACGTTCCTAAGTCGAGCGAGCGAGCGCGAAAGCGGGACATGCGATAGAGAGACACGAGCGGCTTAAGCGTTCAGATTGTGAAGGATCTATGTTTATTGACGTTTTTACGAAAATTATCGTCTGTAAACCGACTTTACAGACAACCAATTTTTGGGTGTATTTCTTTTTTAATTGAAAACTTCTTTAGCCGCGTTGAACACTTTTTGGTAGGGGAGAATCTTATGGGTTCACATTACTGACATGCTAATAACATGATGCATGATCGTTGCTTAACATCAGGTGAGCTGGCGGTCAAATGTAAGCCTATAAAAGTTTAAAAAAATTGGCAGTCAAAGGAACTGCCGATAGAAGTCAAAACTTATAACTCAGAATTTGATAGCTCAATTTGGAAACTACGCGGGTGAAACCGGGGGTCGTGGCCATAACCATGGCCATCAAGAATTGCTGATGCATTTCTAGATAGCTAATGGGAAATGTTGACTCATTTCTAGATGGTCGATGGCCATGGTCCCTAGTTCACCCGAAAATTTCTTATCATTCCCGAGCGGGGCGCTAGAATTCACAGCCCACGAAAAATCTGTATGTCGTGCGCCAAAAGAAGTATTAACTTTAAAAAGTTTTATCTCTATGCTGTGTGCAGTAGAGTCTATCGAGTATTTGTATCGTGAACGATGTTCCCCTGGTGTCCAGGACCCGTTCACTGGTGAGATGATGCTGGAGGGAGGCGCGCTGGTGCTAGCAGACCAGGGCGTCTGCTGCATCGACGAGTTCGACAAGATGGCCGACTCGGACCGCACCGCCATACACGAGGTCATGGAGCAGCAGACCATATCCATCGCCAAGGTAACAAACATTACAAAAAATCTATATGAATACTAGCGGCCCGTGCCGGCTTCGCTCGGATAATAACCTAGATACCAACTGCACCGCCATCTGCCAAGCTGATTTGTGAATCTAAACCTTACCTTAGGGCCTTCCCCAAACGTATACAAAAAAAAATCATTCAAATTGGTCCAGCCGTTTAGGAGGAGTTCACTCTTACAATGAAAAGTGGCATTGATTTTTATATAAATATAGATTGTAAAGGGGAAGAGTTTATTTATTTGAATTGAATTTGGTTAGTTCGATCGTGTTGAGATCGGTAATCTCAGGAACTAACCTATTAACTCTGTTTAACCCCAAACTAAATCGATGATACATAAATAATCAAGATATTCACAAAAAAAAAAAAAAATTGTAGAAATATTAAGAAGTCTGTTCTTGAATCTTTATTTTATATATGGCATGAACTGGAAATGACAAAACGTTATATTCTGGTAGCTGGCACCAATTTTTTATAGGCAGGCTGAAAACTTGTCTCATACCTCTCCTATTATATTCCAACACATCCCTACACTCGGAATGTAACAAGAAATCCCCTTTATAACTACAAATTAGACCAGAAATTATACATGCACTTTAGCGACTCAAAAGTAAATTACATTTGCCAATTATAATAATTTGTAATTATAATTTATTTGTGTGATAATTATTTGAAAATCTGTGCTATTTATGTTCCTAATTTTGTTTTTTATTCTTTAATTGACGTGTAAATTGTACGTTCATGAATAAAATAGTTTAGTTAAGTAATAGTTTGCTGTGTGGTCCCTTAGGCGGGTATAATGACGTGCCTGAACGCGCGCGTGTCGATCCTGGCGGCCGCCAACCCCGCGTACGGGCGCTACAACCCCAAGCGCTCCATCGAGCAGAACATCCAGCTGCCGGCGGCGCTGCTCTCGCGGTTCGACCTGCTCTGGCTCATCCGGGACCAGCCCAACCGGTCAGTAATACTACTCCACAGTACTAATCTCGAACTCTACTCTTAGACGCCACGTTTGAGACCACTCACCCTAGATACCGATCCTAGACGGCTCACCCCATATCATCGACCCTAAACTGCCCACCCCAGATTAATTAGCCCGCGAAGGTGTGTAGTTTGGACAGCCCTGATCTAGACCAACAGCAACAAATTAAGACTATATGACTAGATACCAGTGGTAAGAGGGAGACATTTGCCCAACATTGGGATATAATCTGGCTTTTAATAATAGTAGCAGGTTTTTGTTCTAAGAGATCCTAGATGGTTGGATCAAGGAACTGAAACTTGGAACATGGTTAGATTATATAGTCTGTAGTTTACATTATAGTGGGTAAAACGGGTGTTTTCACTAAAATGATAAATGTATACCCCTCTCCTCACTTCACAAAATATTGATCATTCCGGAACATTCCATTCCATATCATTCCATTTGGTGACCGGATTTTATGCCAAATTTGTTTGACACAAAAATATAGGAACATTTGTTTCGCGAAAGAAATGTTACTACAGTAAAACAAATTTGGTATCACAAAATCCTGTCACAATTATCAATATTTTGTGAAGTGAGGTATATATTATTGTGAAAACGCCCAAAAGCACTGAGCGCGCTGCCAGTATATTATTTAAAAAAACGTATCTAGAGTGTAAGTGTGTGATGTTGTGTGCAGTGACAAGGACCTGGAGCTAGCGAAGCACATCGCGTACGTGCACCAGCACTCGGCGCAGCCGCCGAGCGCCGTGCGCGCGCTGTCCATGCGCCTGGTGCGCCGCTACGTGGCGCTCACCAAGCGCAAGCAGCCCGCCGTGCCCGGACACCTCTCCGACTACATCGTGTGTGAGTGTGTGATGTGTGTAGTGTGTAGTGGAACATCGCGTACGTGAACCAGCACTCGGCGACGGGCGCCCTTTAAAACGCATATTTTCTTTGTCCTAATTTACTTTGTCATAATGAATGTAGCATAATACATGGTGTCATAATGCAACTGTTGCATAATAGTTTTTTGGCATAGTGTGTTTAAAGCATAACAATCTATCGTACCTACTACAATCGATTCGACTACTGATGGGACGCATAACAGTCTTTAGGCATATTGATGAGACGCATTAATAGTCATTAGGCATTTTTTATTTATTTGTTGTGCTACTAAATATAGACACAGGTTATATAGGACCCAGATCCGACGTGGAGCACCCCGACTCCACCTAGTCTTGTCGCTACTACTATTTCAAAAATGCGGGAGCCCACCCGGAGTCAAAAAGTGCATATTTCTTAGGTGTGCCGTCTGCTTTTCTCAATGTGTGCCTTTAAAAATGCTAAGTTATCTTTATGATATGTATATGGTTATGTGTTTAAACATTATTTCAAAATTATGGTAAGTTATGGTTATGCTGTATGTGGTTCTGCTAGTCAATATTATGCGAAAACAGTTATGCGTTTAGTTGATATGGCAAATTATCATTAGTCCTAAAAACGTTATGCCTTCTTGAATTAGTACAAAAATTGTTATGCTACTACATATAGACCCCTCGGCGACATTCGGCGACGACTTACACTCGCTTACAGACAAATAAAATCAAAATATACGACAAACATCAGCTCTGGACCGCGCTCCCCAATTACTAACACGGTTGTCGTCGCAATTTTGGGAGCGCGCATTCCTGGTGTCACTTCGCACGATCGCCCCGTCTAGACGGCTTCGTCGAGCGACTGTATGGTTTAATAGACTGGTTTGTTAGATGGTGTCATGTGAGAAATGTCCATATTAATGTATCGTATCTATATTCCAGCGTCGTACGTGGAGCTCCGGCGCGAGGCGCGCAATGCGCAGGACGTCACCTTCACGTCGGCCAGGAACCTGCTCGCCATCTTGCGGCTGTCCACCGCACTTGCCAGGCTCAGGTGGGAAATCAAAATAAATTGGCAGTAAAAAAAAAATGATACGTAAGGACGGCCGATAGAAGCAGACACTTATAACTTAAATTAAATTTATTAGCTCACTTAACGTAGTTCTTTGCTAAAAGCACAGATGGCGCTGTAAAAAAGAAGAAATTGTTTTCGGGAAGTGTTAGGTGACGATGACGCGAGTTCCTTGATTATTAATTTTCACCTAAAAAGTGCTCAATGTGCGCCTAAAGGACTTTTCACTTCCAAAATATTGGAGGTCATGAGGACGGCCGATGAAAGTGAAAAATTATTTATAACTTTTGTTGATAATGAATTTTTAGTATTTAGCAGCACTAATGTTGCACAATACGTCACTTGTATTGCTATAGATATACTGCTACTATATGTGTCGGTGACGCGAATCGTTAAATACAAAGTCATAGTCACACTAAACATTATAGTTCCATATGCCAATTTTTTACAAAATAGATTGATCATTTGCATTTATGAACAGCTAACAATGTACAAGTTACGGCTGGTCTAGTCGGGAGAACGGTGACTGCCGATCCAGAGACCCCGGGTTCAAACCCCACACGCACCACTGTCTTTTCGAAGTCATGTGCGTAATGCCGCTAACTTAAAACGGTGAAGGAAACCATCGCGAGGAAACCGACATGCACCTAGAATCTTTCGAAGTCATGTGTCATCTATCAACCCGCACTGGGCCAGCGTGATGGATTATGGCCTTAACTCTCTCCGTGCGAGAGAAGGCCCCGAGTCCCAGCAGTGGGAACGTTTAGTGGGCTGTTGTGATTGTGATTGAACAATATACTCTATTTTCCATTGAATAATGAAATTTTTATTTCAAAAATATTTTATAATCCTAGTTTTAACTCAAAGGAAACAGTTTTTTAGGGTTCCGTAAAACGTAAAAACGGAACCCTTATAGATTCGTCATGTCTGTCTGTCCGTCCGTATGTCACAGCCACTTTTTGCCGAAACTATGAGAACTACACTATTGAAACTTGGTAAGTAGATGTATACGGTGAACAGCATCAGGTTTTTACAAAAAAAAAAAAAATTAGGGTTGCCCCCCATACTTAGACCTTAAACTCAATTTTTTTTTCATCAAACCTACACGGGGTGTCTATCGATAGGTCTTCAAAAATGATGTTGAGGTTTCTAATTTAGTTTTTGTCTACACTGAATAATTTGCACGAGAGACACTTCCAAAGTGGTAAAATGTGCCCCCCCCCCCTGTAACTTCTAAAATAAGAGAATGAAAAAACTGAAAAAAATATATGATGTACATTACCGTGCAAACTACCAACGAAAATTGGTTTGAACTCGATCTGATGAGTAGTTTTTTTTAGCACGTCATAAATAAATACATTATTATTAAAACTTCGATCAAAGTTACAACGAACTAAAAAAACTATGTGTACTATGTATATTATGTTACTTGCTGCAACGGAACCCTTCATGGGCGAGTCCAACTCGCACTTGGCCACTTTATTTTTTAAATATTCAGTCAGACAAATTTTGGTGGAAAATATCTATTCAGATCCAATGTCAGATGTAAACACTATTTCTACTCTATTCCATAGTAATTAAATAAATAACAGTTTAAAAAAACTAAAAAAAACACGCTTTCATAAGAAATCCAACTAAAACACAGAAAATAAAATTTAATAAATTTGGATTAAGAATATTGTAAATTAGAAATGAATGTACCTACATTTTTGTAAAAAAACAGACTACATTAATTATTATTGATTTCGTGTTTACAAAAATATTCCGAGTTATCATTACATACAAAATCATTATTACACGTAGATGCGGTACGATGCGGAATCCAACTCCGATACCTCCAGTTACAATTATTGCGAACGTTGCATGAACCATCCCCGTTCTCAGGGTCACGGTAAAGGTTATAACTTGTCGATTTTAAAATTTCCTGCGAGCGCGTGTCACCGGAGTCCCTAGACGGAGCCTCTAGGCGTCGAGCGTAACCATAGCAACGGTCGTTTTTCAAACGGTTGCATACATCGCTCGCTGTAGGTACACAAACACAACAGAATACATGCGCAGAATCGTTAGCAGTTTGTATAGAGTTAAACTAGCATGCAAAGGATGCGGAAAGAAATTAATTAATCCTGGCGAATCTAATTAGGATAATCGGATGCTTCGATCGGATTATTGCATTGTCATCGACTTTTGATAGGTGTGCAAAGTTTGAATGAAATCTGATCGTACAAAGTAGGACAAAATCGAGCTCAAAGGGGTCGGTTACATACATACAGGTGAAGCTAATAAAAGCGTGTTAAAAAGTATCACCTGATGATGAAGATGTTGGTTAGTTAGATTGTGGTAAATGCTCGTTAAGTTACGACTCGTCTAGGCGAGAGAATGGCAAATGACGTTAACTTAAAACACGTGAAAGAAAACGTCGTGAGGAAACCGAGATATTCCTAGAATCTTTTGAGGTAATGCGTCATTCACCACTGCACTGAATCAGCGAAAAAAATATAAGACGCAATAATCCATAACCTCCCAATTTTAATATAATTCCCGCTAAAATTATTGAGGCTGGAGGATTATGGGCTTAACTCCTTGCGGGAGAAAGTCCCGAGTCCTAGCTGTGGGAACATTTAGTGGGCTACTTATGCTTTGCTAAATGGTTGTTTTTCTGCAGGCTCTCCGACGTGGTGGAAAAGGAAGACGTCACTGAAGCGATCCGATTGGTCGAGATGTCGAAGCAGTCGTTACAACACGTCGACGACAATGTACACAGGTGAGAAGCTAACTTATTCTTACTCGTATTATCTGGTCATCTAACGTGCTGAGGGGAATGAGACCTTGGAAGATGAAGTCCACATCATTGTTGGAATGGACTGTTAAAATATTGTTGGGGTGTAAAACCACCACCTATATAGATTATTACGGTTATTATTATTAGCCATCCACCCTAATATTGGGTTGGTAAATTCAGCATTGGTACCTTAGCACATGCTATGCTTTAAAATATGTTCAAAGTGACTTCTACATGAGATAGATACACGTCTTAGTAAATAAAACTGTATAGAGGTGTGTGCCATTGAGTTAATGGAAGTAATTGTTCTATCTAGCTCTACATATAAGATGGAATCTCAAAATAAATAAATAGGCTAATTATTCGTTTTTTTGTGGACTGATTCTTAGACTTTTAAAAGTGTGCACTCAAATGTTCCTACCCCTTGATCACCCGCTTTCTGCTTCTCCCTCAAATACCTCTCAAGCCAGAGGTTTTTGGGATTCACTCAAAACTAAAATAAACGGTTTATAACAGTTACTAGTATTTACGTCACAAATAAATTTTAATCAATCGTACTAATATCAAAATATTATTTTAAGCTTTGGGTTGCATGATAGAAAACATCCTTAAAATACTGAACACATTTGGATGAAACTTTATAGTATCCTTCTAATATTATAAATGCGAAAGTTTGAATATTTAGATGTCTGTTGCTCAATCACGACGGGACACCTAAACGGAATGGGTTGAAATTTGGAACGTAGGTTTTAGTCTGGGATACAAACAAATACACACAGACTACTTTTTTTTTCGCGGTAAAATTAGGGGAATAGTAACTACTCGCGTAACACCACGGGGCGCTGCTAGTAATAATATACAGTGTACAAGAAGTACACTGTATATTATTACTAAATCTCGAAATATTTGATCTCGAATAGTCTCGAAAAATTAATTTCATATGGTAAAAATTAATTTAATATGCCATTATAATATTTTTTCGTTTATTTATCTAAAACATGTAATTCCCAGGGGTATAAGCGCCACAGACCGGATATTCGCCGTGATCCGCGACCTGGCCGGGTCGAACAAGACTGTGAAGTTAGCTGACGTCATCGAACGCTGCGTCGACAAAGGATTCAAGCCGGATCAGGTAGGACCACTAAAACTTGGAATATTACTACAATTATTCTGGCAAAAAATATCACTTGAAATTAAATTATTTTTAATCTTTATCACTTCATCAGATCACTTGATCAGATAGTAATTAATTAGTAGTGGTAGGACTCTTTGCAAAGTCCGTCTGGGAAAGTACCACACCTTACCACACCAGTTATTCTACCACCAAGCAGTAATGTGCAAACATTGTTCCGGTTTGAAGGGCAATGTTTCCAGTGAAATTAGAGGGCATAGAGATAACATCTTATATCTCTGGGTGACGAGCACAGTGCGGTGCTCTATATTGGACTATTCATGTTCCAATAACTGCGTGTCACTTGGCTGTTATGTGGCAGGCATGTTGCTTACCGTCAGGCACATATCCTGCTCGTCTCGTCACTGTGCATTTTATATACTATAAAAAAGAAAAAAATAGGGAATTAAAAAATAAGAAATACTATTATGTGAAATTATTTGCTATGATGTTGTTAAAATTTATTCAAATTTTCCAGGTTGATGCTTGCATTGAAGAATATGAGAACCTGAATGTGTGGCAAGTAAACCAGGTCCGAACAAAACTCACCTTCATGTGAAACATCTCATTTATTCAGTTTTATTACTAAGATTTGTAGGAATAAGCGAACCTGTGTGCCTGATTACGAATATTTTGTAAGTTTACTCACAATTTTACTTAGTTATGACTAGTGTTGATAAGATTTTTCCGGAATAAACATGATTTTTATACATATAAATGTTTTTTTTTTAATTAAGATTATCCATGTTACTTCCTCCATAAAGTCAAGTAAATGTGGTTGAATGGTCAATAAATACGACTCAAAAATGCCTTATCTGTAATAGGGTTTACCCACCTTTTAAAAATGGCAGTTATAGGGACTGCAGATAGGAGTGAAAAATATAAATTAGAATTTTAGTATGAAGCAGCACTAATGTCGCATAATACGTCACCTGTATAACTAATGTCATTTGTAATGTAATTTTCAGAGGCTGCATCACAGATTACAGAAATAAACACAGATGGAACCTTCGTGAACAACACTGTGAGGCCCGTAATTAGTCATGTTGACGTAAAATTGTCAAATCAACGTTCTAAATTACTTGTATAATGTTGTCAGTCTTAAGAAAAAAGTCCCACTATTGTTGTCTTAGCTTGGGAAATCTTCACGTATAATAAACACATCAATTGATATTTTAAAACATTAATATTATTACACCGATTTTGCAAGGATTTTTTGTTACTACTATTTCCATTCAATGAAGAAAAGAATTTTGATTTTGCATGCAACTATAAATTAACTTGAATCGCAAATAATAAAATTAGTGTAATTTACTCGCTTAGATAGGTTAAACAAAAATTAAAACAACCATATTTACCACCAAACTATTTTTGATAAAATGCATATAGGCTACCAGTATATTATAGGTCCAAACCACAAACAAAAAAAAACTGACAAAATAATAATTTTAACAGTTCACTTATTATTCACCTTTTTTTTTACAAAACAAGACTTTAAAATCAAGTAACCGTATAATGACATTCTCGAAACATACGTAACGCGGACAAGCTGGATGTCATATCACACTCTCTCACAAGTTACAAGGTTACGGAAGCTAACTCACATAACCTGAAGTTTATACACTCTTCCCAAAATAGTTATATCTGCCCCAAGTTTCGGCAGCTTCAAAAACAAATTAAAGTGCTGGCTTATCGATCAAACTTTTTATAGTTACACCAAATTTTTAGAGAGTGATGGCAAAGTCCTATAAAAATGTATACAAAAATTTGACATGGGTCAGTACAATTGTTATAAAAACATATTATACTCATATAATGCTTGACAGTTTTCTGTACAATAATTATTATAATACAGTAAAGTAGCCATTTCAAACTTTGAAAATGTAGGTATGCAATTTGTATACTCTTTCTTTTGTTTTTATTTTTTATTTATTGACGTGTAAATTGTACATTTATGAACAAAGTACTTTGACTTTAATATTAAAAAAACTTTACAATTTAAAAATATTTAATTTTACAAACAACGTTATGCCTAATATTAACTTCAAAAATATCTTCCTTCAACAAATGTTTTATTTTATAAACCATCATTTTATAATCAATTATATAGCCGTTTCACTTAGATAATATATCGAATGACATTACAATATAATACAAAACACTTTATTGGCACCATAAACAAAGTTGACAAGAAGTAACACATATAATAACAAAACAAAATGGGCACAAAAGGCGATCTTGTCGCTAAAAGCGATCTCTTCCATTAATATAACCTTTTGATTCATGAGGAAACAAAATTTGTAATATTTTGGGCAGTGGTGCAACTAACGGATAGTGCATTTTAGGGTGTATTAATGATTTTGTTTTTTTGTACATTTTTATGTCATAAATTACCTACTCATTTCACAAATTTAACATTTACTTAAATTAAATTAAATTGACTAATACAATGCCCATCAATAATTTGGTCTACGAGTATCTAAAAAAAATATAATCTATATTTTACCCTAAATTCAGGGAAAATAATTTCCATTTAGTATCGCCACACTAACCTATTTTCGTTGAGGTGTTGTGTTCCATTTATCACCAAAATAAAATCGCCTAAATTATATAAATAACAGTAAAAATATTCAAATTTTCCTATGAAATTATATTCCTCTTTCCTTTTTTGTTTTTGGGAACATTGTTTGAAGACACAAAACGGCATATTTTAAAACAAAACTTAAAATCACACGGGACTCCCGTACAACACGGAAGTCCGTTTCATACTGACTGGAGTTTGTATTTGCTTCGGCGTTTGTATTTCCTTTGTCTGCTTCAGTAGCTCTGTTCTGCGCGCTCCATCTGGTTTTATTTCTGTAATCTGTGGGCTGCATGTAGAAATTTTCATTTGAAAAAACTGTGTTAAACAGTTACTGGTAATCAACCTGCATCCACACTTAAGGGCGCATGCTCTATATATTTAAACAAACAATACTTGTTCTACAACTTTTGGTAAAAACTCGACATATCCCAAAAAATATTTTTGAAGTGAAAACTTCTTTTGGCGCGCTTCATGCTCGTGAATGATAACAAATCTTCGAGTTAACTCTGAACCATGGCCATGCTCATGGCCACGCCCTCCGGCTTCACCCGCTCAAATTATACTTATACTAAACTTATAAATCAAATTCTGAGTTAAAAGTTTTACTTTTATCGTCTCTATGACAGCCAATTTTTTAAATTTTTTGTTGTCCTCTCGAGCACTTTTTAGATGTATTCGCGTCGGCATTTCGTTTATCGAGTGTCAAAGAGTGTGCGAGCTCTTGTTACGATGAGTTCGTTGTTTTTAGACCGGGCAAATACACTTTTATTTTGTATGAAAAAAAAAACAATTATTAAAAGCTGTAGAACAAAAGTTGACTTATTCAATGTACTTAATAGGCTATTAAAACCGTTAAACTGCATATTTTCTAATGCACTGAATCTCACCACAAGGACATCTCGTAGTGTGCGCATCGGTTGTGTGCAAATATGTGCTTGGTTTTAATGGCCTATTAAGTACATTAAATACGTCAACTTTTGTTCTACAGCTTTTAAAAATTGCCGTCGTGGTCTAGTGACGAGAAGGTTTAACTTCACAAGCGTGACGTCGTAAGTTTGAATCCCGTCTACACCTGTTGTTTCTTTACATTTGCAAATTTGTCACACCACGGGCTTTTAAAGCGAAGGAAAAGATCGTGAGGAAACCGACATGTACCCGGTGTACCAAGAACTACATCTTTTGAGAGCATCTCTGATCGGCCATTCCTTTCTTGCCCAGCGTGGTGGGTTATGTGACCTTTACTCCTTTAAAGGTATGAACTTGAATACCAGCGATGGAATAATGAAGTGGGCTGTTTATAACAAAAATATGTAATAAAGTTTATTTCAACTCGTAAAATGAACAAGAACCACTAAAATCATAATAAAAACAATATGAAGTTCAAGCCGCAGCCCTCAAAATAAATACACAATAAAATGTATGTTTATGTCATAACAAAGGATATTATAAGCCTTAGCGTGCACCGCTTCCGCTACTTTTCATTTATGTACCTACAGTGAAAGGAACAGAAATGGCGGGCGTAGACAACAAATAAATTAACGAAATAGAAGACCCATTTGTACGGGACCTTCTAAAATTTAAATTATTTTACATTAAGATATCGTTGTCTTTGTCTCATTGACTGGAACACAAAGAGAGCGAACCGAACGTGCCTTCAAAATGTGCCCTAATAAACTACCTACTTAACGCGGGCTCCTTACAACAAACGGTTTTGTTGTGTCTTTTCTATTCACTATACGATGGCAGTTATACAACCATGAAACTTTTTGGCTTTATTTACAATTAATAAAATACCAAAAACTGGTCAACTGTCGCCCTGTCCGTTAGGCACGTGGTTTTAATTTCGAAATTAATGAAGTAAAATAAACAATTTATCTTTATAACCGAACTATGACCTTAATAGGAAGGTACGCGGATACTTCGATTTTATTTAGGTATAAAGTAATATAATACACTTTTAATGTAATGGTTAAATTCAAAAACTATTTTGTAGATTTTAAAAATCTTTCACTAATTTATGCAAATTCAGGGCTTCATTAGCACTATATTTAGCCACCTGCTTTGCACGTCTCTTGTTTTAGATCGAAACATGTTGCAAAATTCAGTATTTCGCGTCGCTTGCTTTTTTCATTTCTATCTAAGCATGTTGATCATGATAGTTCCGAATGTTCCGAAGTGTGAGAGTCCGGTTCGCACTTGACCGGATTCGATTAGAGAAAACATGTTCGTATTTATTTGATAACCCAATTAGTTAGTGGAGAAAGCTATAAAACTTAACGTGTTAACATCGACGAACGATGTCAAGGGGCATATCTACTTACCTATAGGTACCCTATACTCGTATTTCTATAAGTAGGTACTAGATTACCAAACGGCTGATCTTTTCAAAAAAGTCAAACAGATAACGCACAAATTTAAACCATCTTCATGGCTGATAGACGATAAGGATGGTAACTCAATACATGAGGTCAAGGAAATAGCCGAAAGATGGAGAGAATATTGTGAAGAGCTCTATAAAGATCGATCTACTCAATCTCTTTCGCCAACTATATCTACGGAGGAAGAACCTAGTATACTCCGCTCGGAAATTGTAGATGCGATCAGGAAACTAAAGAGAAACAAGGCTGCAGGACCTGATACGATCACAGCGGAAGTTTTAATGGACTAGGCCGGACTTGCCATATTGCACGAAGAACCGCAGATAACCTGGAACGCCTAATGGTGACCGGAAAACCGGAAGGTAAAAGACCTAGAGGCCGAAGTCCCAAACGATGGTCAGATCAGATACCCGAACATCTGGAAATACCAGTAAGCGCTGCAATACACCAGACAAATGAGCGCAACCGACGGAGACAGCTCATTGACAAAGTCAAAGGGAGTCACGATCCTCAGCATTGAGGGAACGATTTTGAAGAGAGAGAGGTACTAGATTGCTTGTAATAAACATCACCCTATATATTTGCACACAATAATAGCTCTTAATGCATTTATGATGAAATATGAAAGAACTACACTAGTTAATAATGTAGTAAAATAGTTTTTATCGTCGACATAAAGGAAAAAGTATATTGTTTTCGTCCCCTAAGTTCGGGGCAAGTTTCAAACTTGCAGGAAGGATATTCATACTTAGGAACAGTAGCAATAAATTCGCTCCCTCTCGCTTATGAAAGTAATAAGTTAACACCAGATGTATGTTCCCAGACGACGATTTCTGCAAAGTTGCAATAAATGTCCACCTACTATTTTTTACGAAACCGAAAGATGAACAAGATGTAATGGTAAGCACCAAGTGATACGCAACAATATACGCGCTTTCTGTGGGAGGCAATTGAGGAGGCAGACAAAGATTGGTAGGCAATAGAGGTCATCTGAGGTTCTGAGGGCCACATCCATAAGTCCCTTTAAAAAGGTTAGCGGTAACGGATAGCGGTGTAACTCTAGAAATCTAAACTGTAGAGCGGTAGAAACCGTCTGGAGAAGGTCTTTGCTAGCTGTCCACTGTCAATCAACTAAAAATAAATATGAATCCAGCGGATTTCTCGGCAAGGAGACACACCTTCTCTAGGTGACAAAAGAGGGGGTGGGTCGAAGTCGCGTAAACGTTAGGGAAACATATTTCGTACATTTGTTAGTGTTTATGCATTGTTGACGGAATTGATAACTTCCAGTTCAAATTGTCAGGCTTCAAATGTAATGGAGGCAGCAGGTATGCTATTAGGTATTATAGACAGGCGTGTTGCTTACCGCTTACCATCAGGAGTTCGGCATGCTCATCATGTCACTTTTCCTTGTATGAATAACTTGTTCTGGTTCGAAATGTAACGTTTCGAGTGAAATTACAGGGAATATATCTAACTATATTATAATTCCGCACATAACATAGTAATTGAAGTAGAAAAAGAACATGCACTTGGTGGTAAGCAACACAGTACGGTGCTAATTTATAATGATACAGTCTGGGATAAGACTAGCGACATTTGTATAGGTACCTATACAGAACAGTCAGCTGTATTGAAAGTTTCCCCCTATATTAGGGTCCACAAAACTATGGAGGGTTGAGCTACACAAAACCCTGTTTCGGAATGGCCGCCAATTTTATTTTTAATGTTTTTGAAGTGAAAACTTGTTGCACCACAGACAGATTTTTCGTGGGCTGTGAATTGATCTCAAGCGTCACGTTCGTAAATGAAAGAAATCTTCGGGTAAAGGACCACGGCCATTGGCTGACGCAGTTATAGATGGCCATGGCCATGGCCACGCGCCCTGGTTTCACCCGCGTAGTTTTCAAAGTTAGCTATCAGATTCTGAGTCTTAAGTTTTCATTTCTATCGGCAGTCCCAACGACTACCAATTTTTTTCCAGACAATCAGTAACAAAAAGTTTTTTTATGTGAACACTTTTTGTGAAAACCATCGTAGTATGGCCATCTAGAAATGCATGAGCCAAAGAGAAATGCTGACGCATTTCTAAATGGCCATGCCATGATGGCCAGGCCACGCCCACCGGTTACACCCGTGTAGTTTCCAAAGTAAGCAATCAAATTCTGAGTTATAAGTTTTCACTTCTATCGGCAGTTCCTATGACTGCCAATTTTTTTTGTAGAGGCTCTCCTTTATATGTACTTTAAAAAATATGAATCGATGGGTAATTCTATTATCTATGAACGATAGATAAGAATAAGTAAAACCAACCATAAACACAGAGAAAATATCATAATATAGGTACCTAGGCACATAATAAATATTAGTATAGAAGCCTCACTTACCAAAAACAATTATATAAATAGCGACTCTTGCTAGGACACAATAAAGTTCAATTCAGCTCGCATTAGCGCTCAATATCTTTCGCGATTTTCAATTCTCTCTGAGACAGTCACTTGTTTCCTGGAAGGAACGGTCTAGCGGTAGGCTAAAACCGCGAGACCTTGAGCGAGTGAGGATGCACTGACCTAGGTAGGTAGGTATATAAGTTTCGTAGAGAATAACCATTTTGTAAATAATTTCTAGTGGCGGGTAGATGCTAGTAGATAACTTATATTCTTCTGTATGTGAGGCGTAGGTATGTGTTTCCTGCTAGGTTACAATACTCACATCTACAGGTTTTCAGTGCTCATGTTTACGTCATCGTAACGATCATTTTTACGACACCGCCCGCGCTCGTAGGCGGCCGCTATAGCCATTGGGGCTAAGTGTAAGGGCGTCCGCTGCGTTAAGCGGGTGCACGGCGCGGGCGTCCGCGCGGCGTGCTGTTTCTTGTAATCTCATAGATCAGCGCTGCGTGCAGCGGGTGCCCGGCGCACGCGGCGCGGGCGGCGGGACCCGCGTCGCGGGCGACTGGGGTCCGTGTGACGGAGCACGCGAGCGGAGATGTTTCAAGAAAAACAGTGAGCGCCGTTGTGTTTTCCGTGTTTCCGTGGCACATGTTCCGTGCTTTGTACAGTCTGTATAATTTTGTCTTGTATAATTTGATAGTAATGGGTATTATTGACACGGAACGTGCCATTTTAGTAGTCCAATGTCGCGTGTTTTATGGGATTTTTCTCCTAATAACGTAAACTTGGATACAAATTCTCCACACAACAATCTAGACGTGACATATGGGCTGATTGGCTGTCGCTCTTGTCTACGTCGTCAATAAATAATCCATGATATCGATTGTACACCCGTGCGAGCGAAATTGTACTAGCGGCGCTGCGAGAGGCGGGAGTCCGTCGCAGACGTCCGCGACGGGTAAGTTTGTCCGCGACGGAAGCACGGCGCGGGTGCCCGCGACGTACACCCGCGACTGACGCCCGCTTAACGCAGCGGACGCCCTAAAGCTTCCAGTTTTGTTAGCCTCGCGGCCTCTACTGGGTGCTTACCTAGCTAATTGTAGGGATGCCCGTTACGATACGATATATCGGAATATCGATACAGCACTTTAGGATATAGCGATATTTGATGCGATATTTTGACCATACGATACGCTTCGATATATCGCATTCTTATGAAAATATCGCATTACCGTATTGTATCAAACTATGTCGGTTTGTATATCAGTTATATATATCAGTTGTCGCAACTTCAGTTCCTTCTGAACGCCTGTTTTCTTTAGCTGGACACTTTCCGAAAGCCGTAACAGGTTAAATCCACAGCGCTTATCAACATTACTATTTTTGCGTTGTTTAAGTGCTGATCAATGACAATTGTGTTTTTTTTATTGAATAAAACTATTTTAAATACTTTTAATTATTTGTTTCTTTTTAAAATATAAAAGAATATAATAAAACTACTAAAAAGATAACCCTTTGCACGATATATACTCATTATATCGCATATTAAATGTTTGCACTGTGTCTGGGTGTTTCTATGTATAATAAGTATGTATTTAAAAACTATATAAGTATTATATCAGCTATCTGGCCGCCATCACACAAGCTTTGCTTAGTTTGGGGTCAGATGGTGCTGTGTGTGAATTGTCCACCAATATTTATTTATTTATTTATTATTAATTGAAAGGCATGCGATACGGTTACGATACGATATATCGATACAAAGGAAATCGATAATATCGCGTATCGATACAACCAAGTTCGATACAGTTACGATGCGATATATCCATAGCTGGGCATTAACTCGTTAATCCGTTAATCGTTAATTAACGAAGTTAACATTTTGATTAACGGATTAACTTTTAAGTTAACTTTTAAAAATGTTAACGGACATGTTAACTTCCGTTAATTATGCAGAAGTCCGTTAATCGTTAATCCAATGCCTACTATTTACCGCACGGCACCTCGGCGCGGCGCAAAAAAACAGGTTCAGACAAGTATGAAACGAAAAGAGCTGGGCGCAGTGTGACCATATGTGGCAGGTTCCTGAAATTTTGGCAGGATTGAGGCGTCATTTTAGCCGGTGGCATGATCGGTTGACGTTATATGAAAACAAATATAATTTTGTTATCATAAGTCACATTTCCGATAATCTCGAGTTCTTTTTGGCTGAAAATTTGAGCATAGACGTACTCGAATTAATTTGACTGACGATGACGTTTACACGTTTGACGTTTTACGGAAATCCCCGATAAATTCAATCATACTTTTTCGATCGTTTATTTCGTTTGTCTGTATTGTAACTTTCTTTTAATAAAATCGATAAAATTTCAACTAACCAAAGAATAGTTAAATAAAATAAACAAATCAATGTATAAGGATGAAGAAATGGGGGTATACAATGAAAATTCCAGTGTTTAACATCTTACTAATATTATAAATGGCAATTTTTGGAAGGGTAATGTTTGTTGTTTCATCACGTCAGAACGCCCTGACGTTCTGACGTGATGAAACGGGAAAGGATTGGGTTGAAATTTGGAAACAGCCCTCAAACGCTGCAGTTGAACGTCTGCTATCCACGGGTAAAGACATTTTAACACCAAAGCGAGTCTCGCTTTCAGACGAGAACTTCGACATGTTAATGTTCATGAGGGGAAATAGATACCTATGCGCATTATTCCCGACTATTAAATTATACATTAAATGAAACTAAATAATAAAAATTGGCAGTAATAGAAACTGGCGATAGAAGTGAAAACTTATAACTCAGAATTTGATAGCTTACCTTGGAAACTACATGGGTGCAACTGGAGGGCGTGGCCTGGTCATCATGGCTTGACCATCTAGAAAAGCAGCAGCATTTCCCATTGCCTGATGCATTTCTAGATGGCCATGCCATGATGGCCAGGCCACGCCCTTTCAGCATTTCCCATTAGCTGACGCATTTCTAGATGACCAATAGCCATGGTCCCGAGTTTACCCGAAGATTTCTTATCAAATCCGAGCGTGACGCTAGAATTCAATTCACAGCCCACGAAAATACTGTCTCGGAGCGCCTAAAGAAGTTTTCACTTCAATAATAAAATTAAACTCTTCAAGTATTTGGTTTTTTCCTAACCTGTTAACTTCCTGAACCTAAACCAACAGGTTTTATAAGTTCACTAACGCAACGATATAAAAATACAATATGCAAATTAACGGATTAACGATTAACGTTAACTTCCGTTAATTCTTACGAAATTTAACGCTTTATAACTTTTTTTGTAACGGATTAACGATTAACGAAGTTAACTATTTGATTAACGGTGCCCAGCTATGGATATATAGATACAATACACTTTTTTGGGCATCCCTAGCTAATTGATGTCGGAACAATAATATGATATGTAGGTACTTGGTTTTTGGATTATCTAGTACCTACCTACCTTGGTGATTACAGAGACACAGAATGAGTTGTTTGTAGTTAGGTAATTTTGTTATATTGTGTCTTCTGTTAAGAACCGTAATACCTACCTACTCTAGTGGTAGAATTTAATATTGTTATAGGTATATTTTTGTTTCATAAAGTTATCATAAAAACTAAAGATAATTTAACTCAAAGGCGACGCTTTTAGATAAATTTCAGGGCAGTTAATGCGGTATAAAAACATAACTGGCCCATCCAGTATCCAGTAATAAGGCCGCCATTTAAAATGTCAAGCTTGTGTTCTTTGTTTCTTTTGTAATTTTTCTTTTGTGGCTTTTAATAAAGAGTTTTCTTATCTTATCTTATCCAGTAGTGTCGCTACCATCGCATATGTACCTACCTAGTAGACATTTCACATTTACGTAGTTAGTTCCACCATTTGGCGAGAGATAAGTGGAGTGGATAAGGTAAGTGGAGTTAAATATATGCATAACCATAACTTATCCAAATCAAAGCAAAATTTTGTAGGCATATGTTTTTTACATCTCGTCTTAAAAAAAGCTTATAAACTAAAATCATTGTTTTCAAAAAACATCACTAAAAGCGTACTTTTATTTACTACATTCTACTATTTACCTAAGTGTACGTTTTTAGTGTTTATAGTAACAACTATTTTATAACGGAAGTAGAATAAATAAAATACAATAACAAAACAATTAATTTAAATAAGAATAAAATGATGGGAAAGATCCAAACTAGAAAAGTAGACAATTTGCACACAAACACGTTATTACATAAAATCAGACCCATGAACTTATCTCACGAAAACTATCTCGAAAAAACACAACTAGTCATACAATAATAGACATAAGTAGTGTTATTGTCCAGAATTTTGGAGTCAGCTAATAATAAATATAGGTAGGTAACTATCTACAGGTACAATCGATTTATACGACAAAACGAGGCCTGAAGCCACGTAATCAAGCCCTATAGATCGCAGCTAGCTCGTGGGACGAATAGGAAATGTCGACACCGACACATGTGCCTCCTTGTTTCTTTCCGATGGACAACAAAGCAACGTTTATTTAGGGCGGGCAGGGCGCGGAACGGACTACATGTAAAGGTTACTGCGGCGAATCTTCAAGCTCTAAAGAACACGAGATAACAAACTAAAACACCCATATTACACGAGTCAAGAATCTTAAGAAAATATACCTTTGAAAACTAGCGTAGGAGAAATTTGTGGTAAAGTTTCAGACTCACGATCGTTCTGTTGGACTGAATGTTGTTTTCTACCCTTCAGACATTTTTGAAGTGAAAACTTCTTTAGGCGCGCTATGGACAGAATTTTCGTGGGCTGTGAAATGGATTGATGATCACGTGATCATCACGCTCGGATATGATAAGAAATTTCGGGTAAGCTCGGGATGCTAGAGCGAGAAAGATAATGTGGTCAACAAACGTGCCAGACCGAGAAAGATAATTGTTAGAGGAGGACATGGGACAACAGATACTCTCTCTCTCTCTCTCGCTGCTCGCTACCGGTTACCAGTGTTGACACTTTAGCGACTTTATCGCTGAAACTGGCGAATTTTTAAAACCTTTTAGCGGATTTAGACGACGTGTTACCGACAAAGGGGAATATACTAGTGTAGTGTAGAAGGTTGGAGAAGGAAAAAGCTTATGTATTCTTCCAGACTGTTATTCCCTTAATAATTCAATCAAAACCGGCGACTTTGTTTCATAACTATTTGGCGACAAGCTCAAAATCATAGTGGCAACACTGACGGCTACCAACTCCAAAAGACTTTTCTTTGGGCGGGAAAACACGACGGGTGCTTTATAATTTTCACAATCAAATTAATTAGTTTTGCTGTGTAAATATTTCGTTTCTTTCGTGTAAATATTTAGTTTTGTATACATATAGTCAATAGTATAAATAAATATGAGCGTCGCTAGCGACGGGGGTGACCCCGTCGAACAGACCAGAAAAAGAAAACTATATATATATTGAAGCCAAATCCAAGTGAAAATGTTTCTTACAAAGTATTTAGAAAACCCCTTTATAAGAGAAAGAGACTATTCCCAGAAAATCGTAGTGGAGACTGTGTAGTGTATGTGGAATCGACGGAACAGGAGAAAGTCGGTAACAAAAATCCTATTACACTCACCAACCTTTTTGCGGACAATGTTAGGGGCATCATAGGGGTGCACCGTGTGAATGCATACAAAGTTGGAGTAACTTTTAAAAAGCCGGCCCCGGCCAACAACTTTTTGAACATGGGGGTCCATGTTCAAAAAAAAGCCAAAAAAAGCAAAAATTGGTGTGTAAAAAAGGGTTTTTTTACTAACCATAAATGTGTATACAATCTGGGTATACAAATAAGTACTGCCTGAGTAACCTTAGTAGGTATTTATTTCGCGCGGACTAAGTCGCCGGTAACAGCTAGGTACTTTGTATATAAATAAAATTTCAATAAATATTTACTTTAATTTCTGGCTTGTTTTACTCGTTTATTCAACTAATACGATCCATAATATTTTAGTATAATACGACATACCTACCTAATACAAAAATCAGCTAATGAAGTTTTCACTTCTGCCGTGTGGTCTTAAGCACACACCTTTTTTTTTTACTATGAAACCAACTCTGGGTAGTGATTCTAAATACAATCCGATCGGGTCAAATTCGGAATGTCATTCTTTGTATCTGTCATTCTAAACAGAAAAGACAAAGACCAAGATATGAGATTCCGTGTCGGATCAATCCGACTGGGTTCAAAATCGCTAGACAAAAATCCCGACAAACGAATCAGGTTCCATAGAAAAGTACCCTTTAATTAAATAACGTCACCAGCCACCTTTGTTTTAGTTTCAAAATGCCAAAAAAAACTACCAGTCAAAATAGTAAACAATTGCGCTACATTTTTTATTTTATTAATACAGAAGATTGAATTCTTGATCGAAATTTGTCATATTAGGAAATACAACTTGTTTTGGCAGAGCACTTACTTAGTATAGTTACCACGTAGAATGAGGAATCACATTACAGTCTTCCATCGTTAGTGAAAAAAAATCAGACCTCTAACCGAAACTGATTTCAATTTCCAAATCCGACGGTTAATTTGACACGTAGCTCTACATTCGGGGTTTTCGCTTTCACGCGCCAAGTTCCGAGGCTGAGAGCTTCCGTTTGGCAGTTTAATTAATTCTTTGGCTTTCCCTTCCCTATTGAACATATTAGTATACAATTCCTTAGAATGGGACGTTAATATGTGATCACATAATAGAAGAAATATAATATGCTCAACATCAGTTATTATACAAATATCAGTTAGGTACTAATAAATATTTAAAAAAATATATTTTTTTTGTCAGTAGACATTTTTCGATGAAGTGCCGTCATAGTATAATATACAATAAACTATTTTGTACAAAAAAACAAAAAGAAAAATTAAATTAAAAATGTGGGTTTGAGACTTCAAAACCACATTTTTAACCACATATAGGCAATTAATCTACTACCTGTTAGACTTGGCTGGCACTTCAAATAGATGAGTGCGTAGAGCTCATTATTATTATTTAATTTAGTAGCTCTGCCTGCGAAGCCGAGGGTCGTGGGTTCGATTCCCACCCAGTGCAAATATTTGTGTGATGAATTCAAATGTTTGCACTGTGTCTGGGTGTTTCTATGTATAATAAGTATGTATTTAAAACTATATAAGTATTATATCAGCTATCTGGCCGCCATCACACAAGCTTTGCTTAGTTTGGGGTCAGATGGTGTTGTGTGTGATTTGTCCACCAATATTTATTTATTTATTTATTTAATTTTATTCTTCGCATTTGAGTAGGTACGGCAAGTACTCAATTTGTGTTTTTGAAGTCGGTTTTTACCCTTTTTAGTGCACAACAAGTTTTCATTAATGCATTTACACAATTTCGTGTTGACAGGATCGAAATTCAAACTTTTGTGAAATCTAGAACAATGTCATCCAGACAAAATAGTAGGCAAAGGAGACGGCCCATTTTCCATGGGCATTTGCCCCACAGAAAAAGTGCAAGAGACTTGACCAAAATTGGATCATTGTATAGGATTTTTAATATATATTGAGGAACCGTTTATGTTTTTATCCTGCATAGCGGGGTTTAAAAGATATCAACTAAAACATTGAAAAAAAATAACGCCGCAAGTAGGTAATCAAGAACGTGATTATGTACTTACTACTAAAAGAAGGTAGTAAATTCATTACTTTGCGACGTACTGTGCTCAGAATAATGTCGACTCAACAAAGAGAAGGACCGGAGATTCGGCCAAACCATACTAAAATTACAAAACCTTTGGAAAAATAAAGAAATTCCATGTGTTGTGTGAGTTTCGAACGAATTTTTACTGTACGTAAACTTCAACTTAAACGAGAAAAACATGGCTGACTTTGACTATAATCTGTACACATAGGTACAAATGAAAGAAGTGTTCACCGTAGTACATATTTATTGGGTACTGAGTACAGTACTCACTGAGTACTGACCTGAAGACAAACCACGAACTAAACCTTAACAGGCTTATTTAAATTCACATAAACTTCGATAGCGTGTTTTAACGCCGTACAACGCCATCTAGTTTGGTTTTATGGAACTACAGTACCTTAATACAAAATTACACATAGTCATTAAGGTACTTTTTAATCACCAATTTGCAAACCCCGCTTGGCAGGTTAGTATTGAATGTACAGTTTGAATTATTTAATTATATGTTATTTTAATTAAATAACTTGTTTAGGTCTCCGGGGCTAATTAAGTACCTAAACTTGAAACGACTTGGGGCAGAAATGAGCCGTCTCCTTTTAGTTTTTTGTTCATAAGTACCTATTTAAAAAACCACAAAACGGATTTCGATAAAATTTGTTTGTGACCATTCGGGAAGCATACCCATACGAACAAAAAAGAAATATTAAAATCGGTTCGGGCGTGCTCGAGAAATCAGGTAACATACATAAAAAACATGGTGAACACCGACTTCCAAAACGTAGGAGGTTATCAATATAACCTCCTACGTTTTGGAAGTCCGTTAAAAAGAGGGAAGACACGTAGTTCGGTACCTAAAGACATGCTTAGTATCTACCTTGACTTGTGAAGATCGTACAAACTCTAATTCCCTGTTACCAAATGATATAACAAAATTAGTTCAAGAAATTAGTATAGAAGATACGACGGTGGTGGACTCATTATTTTGCAGATAGAGTGGTGTATTAAAATGACGCGTAGTTTAATTGTGCGCATGCGTAAGAAATTGTGGTGCACGGAAGAGTGAAAGCTACGAGGAAAACTTTCAGATAATAGCTTAAGTAATTGTTTAGTGCTGAATCTGCAGTCTTCGTGAATTACAATTAGGTACGTAAATGGATATCGTGCTATGATCAGAAACAAAAAGTGTAAGTGTTTAGTAATTTGTTCACCAACAAGTACCTACTCTGGTTTAATATATTAACAAGTGGGTAACAGATGGAAATACAAATATATATATATACGAGAATTTATAGTTACTTCCAACCCTCCGAGAATCAAAATGAGCTTTGAGGGAAAAAACTTTTTGGTTCATCTAGTCTACAAGAAATTACCTTGGGTAAGTAAGATAAGAACTTGTGATGGTGATAGATAGATACACTTTATTGTCACACCAAAACAATAGGATACACAAAAAGAATTAATTATAAATTTAAAACAAGTGGTGGTCCTTTACTTTAGATGGTTTAACTTGACTTTTACAGGTTGAACAAAATGCCGCGATACATATTGAGGCAGCCCAGAACACTTACAAGAATTGCGGTACATAAACTTGGGATTTACATCGCTCTGCGTGGGGAAATATTAGCGGCATCGATATCAGAAATGTATATATATGATGAATCGAAAGCCCAAGCTTTGATCTCACGACAAATTAATCTTCTGCAGAATCGTTTAGATTGCAACGTGCCCTCGAAATTTCGTGATGACCTATTTATTGAAACAATACAAATTTTACAAAAAAAGGTGTCATCGAATGATTGTGAAGACCATAATTTTATTCAAACGAATATAATTGCACGTATGATACAGACAGTAGTACATGAGTAGTCACTGAAAAGTTAGAGGAAATAACGCTTCGTTCTGAAATCAATGAAAACATATTTCTTCCTTTGCTTAGTTCTGAATCACATCGGCTGACGGGTCTGCTTAGCCTACGTTTTGGCGTAGATTTAGATACTAAAGACATGTGCAATGACAACGTGGTTATCATAAACTTTTTGAGAGATTTACATAACCTAAAGGGTGTTACATTCCGGTTTTGTACACACGAAATTCTAGAATCTGTAGCAGAGTATTGTAAATTTATTGAAAAACTTGTCTTAACTGATATCAAAACTATATCCGATTGCTGTATTGATATTTTTAAACAGCTACTGAATTTGAAAGACATCAGATTAGAAGAAACAGCGGTAACTCAGAAGGGGTTTGAAGTTCTTCTCGTATCGTGTAAAAATATTCAGTATGTTACGGGTACATCATATTTAATAGCTGGGGCGGTTGAACAGATCGCCGTTTCGAAAGGGACCGAACGTTTAAAACTGAAATCTTTTGAAAATGATTATGAAACAACTGCGAAACAATTGCAACTTATTATCCAAATGTGTCCTGGACTCGAAAGCATATCTTTTGATGATTGTCCTCTTGTAAGAGGCAATTGTTCGCAAGGACATTCCTTAATTCCAGAATCACGTCTGACACCCACTCGATATAACCTTATAATGTTGAATACTTTACACAATTTGCGTAAATTACAAATAAAAAAATATTGCTTTTATCGAGATAAAATAAATAATATTTTAGAAATAAGAGGGCGAGATTTAGGATACTTAGATCTAGTCATATATGAGTTAGATTCAGACGCGTTGAAGTGTGTAATGCAAATGTGTCCAAATTTGAGATCATTCCATGTTGGGGTCCTTCACCATTACTGAGAAAAAAATGTGCGTAATAAGTTACGTAATTCAGTCAAACGCGTATGTACTCTTGCCACAAAGACGTTCCAGAAGCGATTACGAAATTCGCCTTTAAATAATTTGACGGATATATCTGTGGATATTGGAGTTTTTGTGCCTGCGGATGTCGCAGACCTGTTGATTATTTTGATACTTTCGAATTGCCCAAATGTTGAAGATATCAGTACTGGTTACCATGTGTCGCTCACGGATGAGGTGATGTTCGCAATTATGGATAAAAATCCATTGACGAAACTAAAATTGCTGAAAATGTGGAAGACTAATATTTCCCCGGCATTCATTGAGCGGTTAATAGAGAATTGCGCTAGTCCTCCAACAGTGCAACTTTTCATATAGAAATCGTAATTTGATTCCCAGTTTAGTGGATGTAAGCAGGCAGAAGTGATTAGTAAAGATATTGTTTTCTTTACAAAGGGTGCTTTCGATAATTTTACTTTCTGAATAGTATAATTCCATTAAAATATGAGCCATATCAGTAAATTGATTTTTGAAAAATTATGAGGTAGGTACCTAAAGTAGGTTTGGTGTAATTGTAATTACTTTAATTATTAAATTGAAGTCGGTCGTTTGGCTTTTCATAACAAAACAATAAAATAGACACTTGGCTACACGCAAGGTTTCAGTATTGGATGGGGTAAAAACACATACTTACCTAAAGTGTATTCCTATCCAACTGAAAAATATGGAAATGCTTTGCTGAATTTTTCTTGTTATTATTTTGAAATACAAATACCTACTTTAAGATCAGTGCAGAAGCCTTTGCATTAAAAAAGCAAAAAACTAAAAAATATATAATATGATGAAACCCATTGTAAAAGGAAGCGAATGTGACAAAAGTGAAAGAAAAAGTAAAAGCGATGTGAGGTCAGAAAGTGGAAGGGGTCGGGGCTTATCTCGCTTTCTGTCGTACTGTAAAGTTATAGGTTATAATAACTTTAATTTAAAAAACCCGACTGTGAAAAAACAACGCACAAGAAAACATTGTACAATGTACAATATACTATCTGATGACACCTGGGTGATTGAGACGAATCAAATGATATCTTAATTGTCAAAACCCATCCAGCCGTTTGGAAGAAACGTGGGAATAAAAAAATTTCAAAGAGGATAAAATTTACAAACATATAAGATACGCGCGAAAAACACACCTCTGCCTTATTTCAATCGGGTAAAAAGATCAACAACTTTTGCCGACTTTTTTCACATAGCCCCAAAATTTATGACAAAAATTCAAATAGGTAAGTTTTTAGTTTTGAATTTTTTTCTCATGTAACCGCTTGCTACACCGCCTGCTCTTTGCGTTTACAATTTTGGCGGGAAAACGGGTGTCAGGTTACATGAGTCATGAGTGCGGTGTTTGTGCTTCGACATGTGAAGTGCCGCCTTACTTGTATCCGTTTGAGCCCATTTATTCTCAAGAGCG
Source organism: Ectropis crepuscularia (assembly GCA_963693475.1). Taxonomy (NCBI): domain Eukaryota; kingdom Metazoa; phylum Arthropoda; class Insecta; order Lepidoptera; family Geometridae; genus Ectropis; species Ectropis crepuscularia. Next base: position 9,633,779 of record OY856339.1, read on the forward strand.
TTTTAAGCGTCTTAAAACGCTCTAGCGGTATCGATTGTTTATAAGTAATGTACTTAAAATGTAAACTAACATTTTTGACACTTGAGATTTTTTTTTGCGATTTCTCAAGTTGTCGATCAGCTATTACATTAATAATTTATAAAGGAGACAGTGGTTTTATGGCTTAAATGTGTTGTATACGAAATAACACACTCGAAAAACCAAACGAACTGCATTCGATAGCACAAATATATATTTTTTATTTTTTTCAATACTTCGAGACCTTTTTCCCGCCAATAATTTTAAATTTTTGTTTTTTTTTTTAATTTTACGATTTTTCTATGTACCTAAATGAACTCTAATTTTAATGTGAGTTGTATCAAAATAAAGACCAGTTCAAGTAGACGCCATTAAACACAAATTTATCGGTATACCTATTTATACCTATTTTTAACTATGTATACCTATTTTTGTAGTGGTAGGACTCTTGGCAGAGTCCGCCTGGGGAAGTACCACACCTTTGCCAATTATTCTACCGCCAGGCAGTAATGTGCAAACATTACTGTGTTCCGGTTTGAAGGGCAATGTTTCCAGAGAAATTACAGGGCTTAGATTAGAGATATAACATCTTAGATCTCTGAGCGCAGTGCAGTGCTAGATAATGATTTGGACTCTTCATGTTCCAATAGCTGCGTGTCACTGTGCTGTTATGTGGCAGGCATCTTGCTTACCATCAGGCACATGACCTGCTCATCTCATCACTCTTTATTAAAAAAAAAAAATACCTTCCCAAATAAAAACACGAAAAAAAAATTTTCCCGCCAAAAACCCGTCCGCAAAGTTAAGTTTGTATGTTTTCGTCATCAACCAAGTTTTTGGGTACTACGAGGGTCAAACTGAAAGTTCTTAGAAAATCAAAAACTGATTACATTAGCCAGTTATTAGTTTTATTACATCTTTTCAAAATATTGTCCATTCACGTCAATACACCGCTGCATGCGATGGAACCACTGGGAAAAGCACTTTGCCCACTCGTCCTTAGGGGTCTCTTCAATGGCATCGCGATACGCAGCCACCGCTTCTTCAGCATTCATAAACCGCTTTCCTTTAAGTTTTTCTTTAATTTTTGAAAATAAATAAAAATCACAAGGCACGAGGTCGGGGCTATACGGCAGGTGACCCAGTAATTCAACGTTTGATGTCGCCAAATAGTCGATCGTTCGCTTGGCGGTGTGCGATGAGGCGTTGTCGTGGTGAAGGAGGATCCTACTGCGAGGTCGTTTCTCTCGAACTTTTTCCAAGACAAGTGGCAAACCATTGGTAGCGTACCATTCTGCAGAAACTGTTTTTTGATCCTCTAACACAATTGTTGCGAAATGACCTATCCTTCCAAAGAACGAGGCCACCATTTTTTTCCCCGCACTTCGATCTCTCTTCACTTTAGTTGGCAACTCCTCGAAAGGAAACACCCACTGAGCAGATTGTCTTTTGGTTTCAGGATCATAACAGTAAATCCAGCTTTCGTCACCTGTTAGTATGTCGAACACAGCATTTGAGTCACCTCCGTTAAATCTTTCAATCATTTTACGGCACCAATCCACACGATGGAGTTTTTGAGCCTCAGTCAAATTATGAGGTATCCACCGGGCGCAAAGCTTCCTGACCGCTAAATGTTCGTGTAGGATTTTGTGCACTTGACTCATACCGATGCCTAAGCTTGTCCGAATCTGCTGATAGGTCACTCTTTTGTCAGTCTCTATCATACGCCGCACAACACAGATGTTATCTTCAGTCGTCGCCGTAGAAGGCCGTCCCTCACGTAAATCATCAGTGAGATTAGTGCGACCACGTTTAAACTCATTAAACCAGTTGTAAACAGTCGCACGAGATGGGGCTTCATCGTGAAAGGCCAATCGTAGTCTATCATAACTTTCTTGTTGACTTAAATGACATCGAAAGTCATAAAAAATCATTGCACGAAAATTTTCTCGTGTTAAATTCATGTTGACGTGACACAGACAATTTTCAATTTGCCGCCAAATCGTAAAACAAATGACAAATGAATGAAGTATATACTCAGTAATATTGGCAAAGAGTTCTATTTTCAAATTATAGAATTATTTTTTTAATATATTGTTTATAAGTGGCCAGTTCTAAGAACTTTCAGTTTGACCCTCGTATATTACACAACGGTGTATCAAGCGGGTAAAAAAACAAAAATTATTCATTTTTCCACGTTTTTAAGCTATTGCATAGCTTTTATCGCGGGCCTGGAGACCGATTGTTACTAATGGTGCATCTCTTTCTTATGTTCACAAAAAAAGAGGGAGGGAAGACTGTCACGCCGTCCTCCCCACTCGGTCATTCGACTTTCAATCTTATGGTTTTACATTTACAGACTAAATGCTCTTAGCAGTGTTGCCAACTTAACGGATTTCCCGTGATACGTAGTGGATTTGAGTACGTAGAGAACGGGAAAATAACTTTCTAACGGCTATTATCATAGCATATTTTGGAATAAGTATATCAATGAAGCAATAATGTCAGCGTAAACGCTCACTAGCTCACTATTTAATCAATTTTAGGGATTTTTATTTTAACTTAAGTTTAGGGATAAATATTTTGAGTAGATGGAACACTGATTTCGCGACGTTTAAAATTTTTGGATGTACATGAATGTCAATGTCATTATGTCACTAAAGATGAATAAACAAAAAACAAAGTGCCTTAAAAGCAAAATAATATAGTGAAAAAGCTGAAAATCTTCATGTTCCAAGAAGCGTGCTATAATTGAGATGTTTTGGCTTAACAATATGGAATCTGGATTTACTAAAGGGAATAGGTAGTGCCAATTTACCAAAGAAGGCAAACTTTTTTGCAATCAAGAAACAAAGACTTTTGTAGTTCAGAATAATTCATGAACGTGAAAACATCTTTGTAAGTACAGTTTTACGTTTAATACTATTTACCTATGTATATAATACATAAAGCAGCCTAGTACATAAATATGTAATAGATGATTTTCGGCTTAGAACTTCATCTTTAACACTGTTTACAAAGTTAGGTTATGTGCGTAAAATATAATAAGCGTTTGTTTGCTTGTTTCAGATCTTCAAGATTATCTTATGCGATTGTTGGATATGTCCAAATAAAAAGAGATCTAAATGTGTGTACTGTCAAGTGTCGCGTATGTCCTGAACACAATAAAATATGAAACAGCCTTGGATATGGGATAAGGAGCAGCTTCATCTGAAAATACCTGTGCCTATGATGATAAATCTGTGGAAGAAGGCTGCGGACAGGAACTATGTTTTCATATTGCAAAAGAAAGCAATCCATGGTTTATATAATTTATCAGCTAGAGAATCAGTACGGGAGATTTTCACCACATAACAACTTTAGTATGAAGAAGTAGCAATGAAGGGATCATTGTACATATATTTATCAATGTATAATGTATGTAAGAAAAAATCAAAGTCAATGGCAGAAATTAAATCTGAATCCTAAAGCACACCATAAACACAAAATTGTATTTCCCACGCTTCTATATTTTTGCAATCCCTGCACAAGCTCTCAATGAAATCAAGTTTAAAAATGAAATAAAAACCTATTGAGCAAGGCAACAAAGTCAAGTGTTAGTCAAAGTTAAAGATAACATATGGAAGAGAAATGTGTTGAAATTGGAATCTTGTAGTAAGGTAAAATAGTAGATTTATAAAACTTTTGGTGTAACATTGTTTGTACCAGGGATGTAACGGAGGTGATCTTATCGGAACCGAAGTCGGAGTCGGAGTTTTTAAATTTGATTTATCGGAGTCGGAACCGGAGTCGGAACCGGAGTCGGAGGTAGGGTCAGAAGTAGAGGTAGGAGAGAGATTTTTTTTAGGACAAATAATACATTAATTCAAACTTTTCATTGTTTTGTTTCATGAAAAATCACAAAAAATTAAAAAAAGATGGAATATTCAAAAATAAACAAAAAATTCAATTAATTGAATCCCAAATATAAAGTAGATATGTTAAATGAACAAAAGCTTTCAAACAAATCAAATTAAATAACATTGACACCAAAAGTGTGTATATGTACTTCATGAACATAAGCTTTGAAGCTGTCTCAGTCTAAGATATTTCTTAAGAATGCGCCTAATGCCAGGAAAAAATCTGATTTCACCCGCGCGTGGCCCTTCTTAATATGATGTCCATAAAGTCGAGAATAGCATGACACAGTTTGGAGGGGAAATCAATATTAAATCAGGAGTCAATTTTTGACCAAGTTTTATTTAATTACTCAATAATTAAACATAAATTTAAAAAGTGTTCGGTCTAATATTTATTCTTTGGTTTTGTTACTTTAATAGAACGTAAAATTAGAAATTTTATTATCAAAAAATAATGTGGGGTCATCGCTGATAATTTCGAGTACCTACATTAATTAAAAATTGTTTTTTCAGGTGCCATTATAATTATTTTCTGTAAAAAAATCTGATCTATTTTTAAAATTCTATTCGGTTATTGTGCTTTTTCTTGATTGTACCCACCCGTTTTTTTGTTATAGTTTTTAGTTTCTTAACATCAGTGAGCGGCGTCGAAAATGTCCTTTTTTCGTTTTCTGGCACTAGGCGCCCCCTTGTAGATTAAATCGACGCCACCAAAAAGGTATTCGCTCGCTACCGAGCCTGGTGGACACGATAATATTGGCGGAAATTTAATATAAGGTGCTGGAATTTTGCGTTTTTCTATGTTGTGCTCATTTAGTATACTTTTCATTACACTCGTGCGCGGGAGATTCCCTGCGCGATATCTGTGCGCGACATGTTCCTGCGAAACTGTTCGTTACTGTCGGCGCAGGGCGCCGCCGCTAAGTTATGCTTCGACATCCGATTAACCTCCGATTCAAAAGTTTCGGAACCGGAGTCGGAACCGGAGGTGTAAAACTAATCGGAACTTCCGACATAACGGAGTCGGAGTCGAAGCTCCGTAACATCCCTGGTTTGTACTCAATCATGTACTTAGTATACTGTATAAATATTGGTGGACAATTCACACACAATTCACTGCTTTAAATTGCTGAGGCTCCTTTACAGCTGCTTATATTAATTTTTACCTTAGTTATTTTATCTTATTTTGTACACAGATTCTTTGATTTTTTGTGAATGACGTTACCACATGTTCTTATGGATTTATGGTTCGAATAAATGAATTGAATTGAACAGGAAAATAAAAAAAAAAAAACATTAACAGTTGTATAATGAAGTAATAATAAACTAATAAAAATAATCTTATGTTAGTGAATTAGACTGGCGAGCGAATTAGAAGCCATGAGCTTAGTGGATTTAGTAGCTCTTCCTGCGAAACTGAGGGTTGTGGGTTCGATTCCCACCCAGTGCAGTAATGTGCAAACATTACTGTGTTCCGGTTTGAAGGGCAATGTTTCCAGTGAAATTACAGGGCATACAGATAATACATCTTATATATCTGGGTGACGAGCGCAGTGCAGTGCTGCAGGTAATAATTTGGACTCTTCATGTTCCAAAAGCAGCGTGTCACTGTGCTGTTATGTGGCAGGCATGTTGCTTACCATCAGGCACATGTCCTGCTCGTTTATAATATAGAGTGATGAGTCACATTATAAAAAAAATATGTTTGCACTGTGGCTGGGTGTTTCTTCATATTTTATCTATCTATATAAATATAAATCAATGCCACTTTTCATTGTTAGTACCTAAACTCCTTCTAAATGGCTGGACCGATTTGAATGTTTTTTTTGTATATATTTGGGTAGGACCCTGGAAGGTTTAGATTCACAAATCAGCTCGGCAGATGGCACTGCAGTTGATATCTAGGTTATTATTCGAGCGAAGCCGGAGCGGGCCGCTAGTCTTCTATAAATACAAAAGCGAAAGGTCACTCATCAAGGAATCTCAGAAACTACAAATGCTAGGAATCTGAAATTTTGTATGGAGGTCCCTTTTAGCATGTAGGCGCTCACTAAGACGGGGTTTTGCTAAATTCAACCCCTAAGAGAGTGAAACAAGGATGAACTGTTGTATGAAAATTCGTGATTTTCAAAGTTATCAAATTTTGTCTCTAGATACCTGATACGAAGCACTTAAATGTTTGTTTTATCAATTTTGTGATTTCGAACTGTATGGGGTGAAATTGGGGTTGAAATAGGGGATGAATGTCAATATTAAAATTCCCAACCGTTGAAGATTAAACCATGAAACTCTGTATAATATATAGACACTTGACACGAAACAAATAAATGTTTGTTCTAGCAATTTTTTAATTTCGACCTGTATGGGGATGAAATTGGAGTTGAAATGGGCGACGATTGTATCTTACGCTTTCACATCTAAACAACAGAACCGATTTTGATGAAATTGTATTATTACCTTAATATTTATTTTGCACAGACGAAGTTGCGGGTAAAGCTAGTAGCAAGTATGTATTTAAAACTGTATAAGTATTATATCAGCTATCTGGCCGCCATAGTACAAGCTTTGCTTAGTTTGGGGTCAGATTTTCATGTGTGTGAATAGTCCACCAATATTTATTTAGTTAGTGTGATTAATTTTAAGAGAAGTATATGACAGTATGATGATGTAAGAGAGTTTGTTTGACTCATTTGATTTTGAGATTGTTTTGAATAGTTGCTGTAAATAAGTGATATTTTGTACTTAATCTCTTTGTATAACTTTAACCTTAATGTAAATAAGTAACATTTTGTATTAAATCTTTTGTAGAAATTTTACCTTAATGAGTTTATATTATTTTGTACTCAACCTTTCCAGCATTATGACATAGAATAGATTGATTATGATAAAAACAAATGTGACTCAGACTCAACATTATCCCAAAAATACAGTAGAAATTAAATTAAAAAAAATATAATTGCATAAGTTGATAAATTATGGTAAACAAATGTCACTCTTCAAAATAAAAGCAATTCCGAAAAGCTGTTAACATCCCTATTGCTTATGTTGATAAAAATGCATGCAACATGCAATAGCTTTACCGCGGCAGTCCCCGAGTGCCACACATCTTTTTATGTATGTTACCTAACGCCCGAACCGATTTAAAAAAATGGTTGTCTGTAAAGTCGGTTTACTGACGATAGTTGAACGTGACAACTTCAACTACGCCTTAGAGCGAGGTAACGCCGCATGACGTCATGCGGCGAGGTAACGGCGGTAACGGCGAATGACGTCATGTTTTTTCGTGCGTGCAGCCGGCTTCATCGAATTACAAGACGTTGTCACGTCAAAAATATTTTTGTGTTCGAATGGGTATGCTTCCCGAATGGTCCCATATACATTTTATCGAAAGCGGTGTAGTGGTTTTTGAAATATAAAGAAAATACTAAAATTTGTCTACAATTTTGTCTGGATGACGTAGTTATCGATTTCACAAAAGTAATGAAATTCGAGCCTATTAACACATACTTTAATGTAAACTTGTTTTACACTAAAAAGGTTAACATAAACTGATAAAATTATTATAAGCGCTACTCACTCATCTGTTTGGAGTCGATGCCAGATTATCTATTCTATGGTGCCAGCCAAGTCTAACAGGTAGACCTATATACCTATAGGTATAGGTAACCTATAGATATAGGTAACGTATATAGATACTACTTACCTAATATGCCTACTAATTACCTTACTACGTACATCGTATCTGTCTACTAGCTTTTTGACTATAGACTGGCACCGAATTCAAATATATGAGTGAGTAGCGCTTACAATAATTACTTATATCAGTTTATTTTTTGCTTTTAAGTGCCTATTTGTAGTTTTGAAGTCGGTTTATTTTGTTGTAGAAAATAGTTTATTATCTGTAAGGGTGTCAGATTGTCAGAAAACCTATTACCTAGTGCCTTCTCATTTTTTTTGCTAAGCTATAATTAATTAGTATTTACACATGTATATTTATAATAAGTACATTTTAAGGAAATCAAAATCAAAATTTAAAATATGGAAAAAACCCTCGACGAAATAATAATAGAAAAAGGATGGAGGAAGGAGGAGAGGAACGAAGAACTACATTTGTTGGCGAGATCGAGGGCTGCCATTAAATGAACTAGATAGTTCTGCAATTCCATTGTATCGTGAATAATTGGAGATTTTTAGATTTATACTTACAGACTTACACCCTTAACGGATAGACCGTGCCCAAACAGTAGGACCTTTAAAAGTTGATGATGATTTGATGATACTTATTTAGTTATAAAAGTGATGGTAGCCTCCGACGGATATAAGTACATAATTGTTTTTTCATTCCTCCACCTCGGAATGAGTACTTTTGCGCCTCGATATCAGGGCCCAAAATTCGTTTTTACCCTCTAGACTAGAGAGTAAAGTAAATTTGAATTTAGAACATCGTCTGCACTAAGTTTTTGAATTCAAGACGTAATTAAACCTATTTATTTCTACCTCCTTGGTGCCGAATTCATCATACTTTTTTTTGACGTGATAACGTCTTATAATTCGATGAAGCCGGCTGCACGCCCGCAAAACTGTAACGTTACCGTTAGTTCGTCTTCCGTGCCATGCGGACGAAGCTGAGCGCTGAGGGCGCCACCCGTCGAGTCGAGCGGTATCACTACTCGCTCTATCAGCGTACTGATTTCTTAAGACGTTGTCACGTTCTATCGTCAGTAAGCCGACTTTACAGACAACCATTTTTTTAAAATCTATATATATAAAAATCAATGCCACTTTTCGTTGTTATTGAACTCCTCCTAAACGGCTGGACCGATCTGAATGATTTTTTTTTGTATACGTTTGGGTAGGGCCCTGGAAGGTTTAGATTCACAAATCAGCCTGGCAGATGGCACTGCAGTTGATATCTAGGTTATTATTCGAGCGAAGCCGGAGCGGGCCGCTAGTTTGTTATAAACTCAGACGCGGGGACCTCCTTGGACTTTTTTTTTAATCCTTTGCGCGCCTTTTTTTTTAAAGTATGGATGATAAAGGTATGCAATGTTATCTCAAATGGCAGAACATTAGGCAAAAATGCTATGAATGAATAAATTGTAAACAAATTGAAAGATGCCGAGTTAAATATAATTTAAAATTATTGACGACTAATATAGTTACTAATAGAAAATTTCAACTGCTTGCGTAGTACAAAATATAACATCAAGTAATAATTACTATATTCAGAAAACATGTAGGTACTTAGCTAAAATATTTTTTTTCATGAATTCTGAATATTAGGTAGGTACCTACGTTTACTTATTTGCCTTAAAATTTACCCTGATGCAAATTTACCGCTACCACAATTTAATGCATTTTGGCGGACACTTTTTCATGTAGGTAGTTAAATGAAACTCATTACCTCAACCGGGCAACTCTCCATATTTTCACGTCCTATTGTTATTGTTAAAACCAAGGTTTTTTTTAAAAAATAAAGAGTGACGAGACGAGTAGGATGCCTGATGGTAAGCAACATGCCTGCCACATAACAGCACAATGACACGCAGCTATTGGAACATGAAGAGTCCAAATCATTACCTAGCACTGCACTGCGCTCGTCACCCAGAGATCTAAGTTGTTATATCTCTAAGCCCTGTAATTTCTCTAGAAATATTGCCCTTCAAACCGGAACACAGTAATGTTTGCACATTACTGCTTGGCGGTAGAATAACTGGCAAAGGTGTGGTACTTCCCCAGGCGGACTCTTTAAGAGTCCTACCACTACAAAAAAACTGGTTAAAAAACTCAAAGTTAACTTAGGTTACAAACAGGAAAATGAATACAAGTGAAAAACCGAAATAAGTGATTGACTGAAATTGTTAGTAATGCGCAAAGCATTTAGTAATTTCCTCGCTAAGGTGGGATGAAAAATTACGTGTTGCACTCGAGTACAAAGATTTTTCACCTTGTGTCCTTTTGATTCCCTTGCTACGCTCAGGATTCTAATGATTGAATGAAATTCTTGATGAATTAATGAAATTTATTGAATGATTGAAATTCAATTTTAGAATCCTTCGCTTCCTCGGTCATCAAAATTGAGCACGCTGTTAAAAAGCAACTTTGCGCTCTTGTACAACAAATAACTATTTTAAAGGTTATCCTTATTCAATTAATTTTTTAACCGTTGCGTCGTGGGTTTTATCGAAATTTTTAATTTAGATTAAACTTTTTAGAGATCATAGATAATTTTAATTTTTTAAGTACCTGCTTTTGTTGTTATGATATAATAGTACCTGGGTGACCGAGCTTTGCTCGGTTTAAATACTAAATATACTTAGATACCTACAGATAAAAGACTCCAAGAAATAGATTTTCTTTAAAAAAACGAATTGAAAAAAAAAGAGAACCCGTCTGGATTCGAACCCGGAGCTACTAATTCGTGACCGCTAATAGCGCCCGACTTCCCGTTTGAGCTAATTATGCTGTCGCGTTACGCGGCGAAATTTACCTTCACATTCTAATGTCTAATGTGCCAGTTTTTCATTGTCTAAAAACGCGCATAATATGCGTTTTTTTTTAATAAGACCTAGTTAGATCGATTTATCGTCCCCGAAATCCCCTGCACACATAATTTCATGAAAATCCGTCGAGCCTGTTCCGAGATTCAGATTCTATATATATATACATCTTATATATAACATTCTCGTGTCACAGTGTTTGTTTCCGTACTCCTCCGAAACAGCTTTACTGATTTTAACCAAATTTTATATGCATATTCTGTAGGTATGAGAATCGGCTACTAGCTATTTTTCATACCCCTAAGTGACAAGGGTTGTTCACTAAGGCAAAACAACGTTTGCGGGGTCAGCTAGTATTTATATAGGTACAAGAATTGCTCGTTTAAAGGTATAAGATATAGTAGCTACGACAAAATAAATTATTTTAATGCAATGCCCCCTAGTGACCTAATATCGTAACATCAATTCAAGAACCCTCACTAATCAACTACAAACCCATCACTGAAAACTGCATCAAAATCGGACTTTTAGTTTTGGAGAAAAAAAAAATGGTTGTCTGTAAAGTCGGTTTACTGACGATAGAACGTGACAACGTCTTAAGAAATCAGTACGCTGATAGCGCGAGTAGTGATACCGCTCGACTCGGCGGGTGGCGCCCTCAGCGCTCAGCTTCGTCTGCATGGCACGGAAGACGAACTAACGGTAACGGCGGAACGTTACAGTTTTGCGGGCGTGCAGCCGGCTTCATCGAATTATAAGACGTTGTCACGTCAAAAATGACAACATTAATTACTTAAATAACTAACAGAGTAGGTTATATCGGGTCTTCTCATAACCGCTAACCGCTAAGTACATGCAACAGCCTATCAGTTTTTGATAACTAATTCCTGAAGAACAATTTTCTGCTTCAGTTACATTCTGTTATTTCAAATTTCTGTAATAATTGCTCTATGTACTACTGTTTCTGATCAATCATTATCTCATAGTTATTACAATATTCATTTCCATTTCATTTCTATTCCATTCCATTAATGTTAATTCTTAAATTTTGTTTAACCTCAAGTAAACATATAATGTTAAATTCAGAGTTTAAAATACATTTCACCTCTGTTTCACCAACACTATTAGAAAATATTAAAAAATCATCGACCATTATAACTTTAACATTTTTACTTGTTTTAGTAAATAAACAAGGCTCTTATGTACAGTTTTTTTTAACATATTTTTACATAAAACATCTCTTAACTCTTTCACATTAAGCTAATGCTGATTGTTTTAATCCATACACTGCCTTTTTTAGCTTAAGAACTTTACCACACATTTGGGACTCAAAACCCTGTGGTAAATACATGTAAATGTCTTTCTTTAAGTATCAATAACTAAATAAGCAGTTATAACATCTAATTAGGTAATGTCCGGCCCTAATTTACACTTAAAGCAAACAACAATTGTTAATTCCACACTTATCAACTAACCGTGCACAATATTGGACTTAATTATCACATCATTCTTTCTTTAGGACACCTAAATTCACACCTGCACTATTACTACTACACCTATACATCAACAAGCTCAAACACTTTATTATTTTTTAAATTACTCCAACTCTTCATTCATCGCCTTCCTCCATTGCATGCCTTCAGAACCACTCAAAGCCTCTTTCCCTGTCTAATAAGGATCTGCAATGGACAACAGGCCCATATTATACCTGGCTGGGTTCCATCGCTCCCTCTGCAGTATACTAAAGATATTGGGGTCGAGTGACTTTCTGATTCAGAATATTATGATCGTTCCTCTCTACTATGATCCCCCACTGAACTATTGACTTCTACAGAAACTGGAACCTCTTCTACTACACACCATGTTGCATTAGTGGTGGCAGATATCCCTCCCGAGATAGCTTGTCCCATTACCACTATATCACAACTTGTAGACACCATGTTTTTAACTGGATCATATATTCTGTAGCCCTTTACTTGTTCAGAGTTTCCAACAAGAATGTCCTGCTGAGCTTTCTTGTCCCACTTGGTCCTCTTCTCTTTCGGAACATGTACCTTTATTGGACTACCTAAGACTTCCATGTGACTGTGACTAAGTCTTTTAAGCCACAATGCATTTTCTTTAGCAAGTAAACATCTGTGAAATCGTTTTACATGTAAGTCTTATTTGTACACACCATCAGTAAGATTAGCGACAACCACTAATTCTTTTTTCGCATTGTATATCAAGCATTGATCGTCTGAGAAAGTCTTTCACCATTTACAATTTGTCGAAATTTACACTGAACACTACGAAAGAATTTTTGCTTTAATAAGCCAAAACATCTCTCAATTACAACACGCTTCATGGAACATGAAGATATTCACTATAGTTTGCTTTTTTCATAATAAAGCCACTTTCTTTATTCATATCTACTGTAGGTAGAGTCATTTTAAACGCCGCGAAATCAGTGTTACCATCTCCTGAAAATATTTACCTAACCTAAACCTAAGTTAAAAACCCCTAAAATTGATTAAATATGATAAGTACACTTTTAGTAAATCACAACAAATAGGAACAGCTAGTAAGCTTTTACGCTGACATTCTTCCTTCATTGATATGCCTATTCCAAAATATGCTATGATAATAGCCGTTAGAAAGTTATTTTCCCGTTCTCTACGAACTCAAATCCGCTACGTATCACGGGAAATTCGTTAGGTTGGCAACACTGCTAAGAGCATATAGTCTGTAAAGCTTATAAAATAAGATTTAAAGTCGAATGACCGATTGGGGAGGCAGGCGTTACGGTCTTCCATCCCTCTTTCTTGTGACCACAAGAAAGAGATGCACGACCTCTTAGATTCGGTCTCCAGGCCCGCGATAAAAGCTATGCAATAGCTTAAAAACTGTGGTGCCCTAGGCGGGAGCAGTTAAACGGTTGGTGGAAAATTTGTCTATCTTCTGTGCCGTTTTGTTGAAAGATAATTACTTCTCACCTCTTTTTCTTTTGTTAAAATTAATACAGTCCATTAAATTCGAGGGACATAAACTGACGGTGTGTACCGTACAGTTTGTTTACGCTTATTCAAGGTGCATGTGCTGCATGCTATCTATCTACGCGTAATTACAGTAAGAGTACATTTCTGTTTTCTACAGTAAGCGCAGTAGGTAATTATGCTAATGTTATTTTCACAAACGAGGAAGTGTGCCGTTTGTTGGTTAAGATTAATGTGCACCCTTCACGAAGTAACTTTTTATGGAGCTAAGTTCGGCGATTACTTCTTCTTCTGCCTAATGACGTCTTGTCTGACCAAGCCACGTGGAATTTTATGTTAACGTTTCTCGAGTTAGTAAAAAAGAGTATTACGATTCAGTAATATATGTAGGTAGATACGTATCTATACTCGTATGTGAATTTATTTATTTCAATTTAAACATATAATTTACAGTTAAACAATAACCAACACATTACGAGTGTCCATTACGATTGTAGGTACATTATGAGTTGTAACCTTGGAACGTAGTGTACAATGAAGAATAGTTAATATATCCCTAAGCAGTAGTGTGTGAAGATACAGTTCTCCGGTTTGTAACGTAATGTTGCCTGAGAAATTATAAGGTAAAGAGATAAATTATTTTATTTTCCGGGTGACGAGTGCAGTGCAGTACCTTATGATTTGGACTTTTTGGACTTTGGACTCGTGTTGCTCGTTTTCAGGTGGATGATCAGCAACACGCCTGCCTATAATAGCAAGTCCCGTTGTTCAACATCCTACTAATCCTTACTTACTTACTTATTATTTACTTACTAATATTATAAATGCGAAAGTAACTCTGTCTGTCTGTCTGTCTGTTATGATTTACCATCTAAACCAGTGAACTGATTTTAATGAAATTTGGTACACAGATAGACTAGACCCCGAGAAAGGATATAGGCTACTTTTTATTGCAGAAAAAGGGTTGGGGGTTAGAGAATGTAACAAAAACGGGGAAAATATTTCTCTTCGAGAGCTTTAGCTGCGTGTGCCATTCTCCTAGGGATGCGCTGAAGTCTGATGACAGGACATGTCGATCTATATTTGAAGGTTACGTCATTTTAGGTAATCAAATTTTCAATAATGCATTGTTTACATTAAAGTATTATCAAATTAAAAATCTCTCTAATCTTATATTGTAATGTTGTTTACATAAAATGTGTCCGTTGATTTTTATACCTCTACACTAAACATTACTATTTTACCATACTTTTCACATACAATCGTATATTGGAAGTACTTGAAGGAAGAACCCTGCTGCCTCGATTTCACACTAAAGAGGTTTTTGACAATCAAGCTCAAGATTATCTGAAGAAGACTGATCACCTGAATGAAGCATCATACTCCAATGAAGAAAATACAGAACATGGATTAACGACGCTCTCAATGTTCAAACGCTGGACGTTGGCAAAAATGCGGTGGTACAGATTACCGACTGGTAGCCATAAGAAAAAAGAAGAAGAAAAATGCATTGTTGATTGGAGGTATTTTTATAAACACGATGTTCGGATAAACATTTATCCGAACGAGTACAATATTTATCACAAATATATAATTTTGAGCAAAATTGCCCTTGGCATTATTTGATTTTAATGAATAGCTTAGGAAATATCTTAGTTTTAAAATAACTCTGCAACAAAATAATAGACCACTTTATTGTGAGCACGTGGTACAGTGATGTTTCTTAGCGTTGTCTTCCAGATGAGGGTCCTCGAGGCGATGTAGCCACAGAGGCGGAACCGCGGCCATCACTATGCTAATGCGTGACCATGCGTAAATGCATTCTCCCACGTAAAAAAGGTACATAATTTTCAACTATATTAAACCACCGCGGCGAATAGAAAGAAGACAGCGGACAGCCGCCGATTGCTTTACGATACGATACCATTTGCTTCCTTCCAGAGGGGATCCCGCATAGACGAGGCGAGGGGTTCAGTAGCCGTGGCCTGATCATCCACAGTGAAGCTAAGAGAAACCCGCAGTGGGACTGCTAACCAGGGCTATGGGCTCCAAGCCTTGCGTTCCTAGCAATGCGGTCAGGAGGGAGTTGGGCGGCGTAGACGGTGTCGGCGCGAATGAGACGTGCCGCGATGTTTGGTGGTATGCACCGTGACTGTAGAGAAGAGGATGAATGAGATGAGAGGCTGAAGAGGAATACCGGTATAACGGTGCACCACTCTCCCTGCCCACTGTGGCCTTGCGTGGTCGCCAACGTATGATGGCGAACGCGAGAACATCCCGGTGTTTGCGCGGTTTGTGGCAAAGATGAATTAATACTGCCGAGGTTTTAGCCGGTAGGGTAGGGCCGGTAGGGCATGGTGTCGAATCCGACACAAATCGACTATTCCCTTCAAGCGCAATGGTATGTTAATGCATTACCTCCACATAAAATGGTACCATTTGCCTTTTAATTTCAAAATAATACAGTTTCCCGTTAAGTAGTCGTATGCTGAAACTATTATTAAAGCACAGGGGCAAACATTTAAGCACCTAGAAATCGATTATTCGCGCCAAGGCTGTTTTTCATACGGACAACTACTTAGGTATCTGAAGCGTTATTAAGATCATCAGGTTACAGAGATAACCAATTTGTTCATCTACCACAAGAATTAAAAAACTAAAAATATCGTATATACAGAAGTAGAGAAGTACTTTAAAATACCATTACTATAAAACACATTTTACTAGAACCCAGTACTTTTACCTAGCGTTTCTTTATTCTTTTGTTATAGTTCTCTTACTGATCATAGCTTTTTATAGCAATGGATAATTTAGTACATTTTTCTCAAATATCCGCGGGTGAAACTGCTGGTCACAGATAGTATTGTTATAAACGCGAAAATAAGTTGGTTTTTAAGCTTTCACAGGAAAACTACTTACTGATCATCATGAAACTTTGTACACATATTGTATGGGGGTATTAGAATTAACATAGGCTGCTTTTTATCCCTGAAATATAACGGGATCGAATAATATGCGGGTGAAACCACAAGGCACTGCTAGTTGTAAATAAATCTCTGTCGAAAGTTGTGCGATCGATATTCTTATTCGCTGGAGTTATTTATAAAATATTATAAATAACTCCATTATTTATAAATTATTATATTAATATAAAATTAATTAATATTAGTTTATTTATTAATAGATCGATTTCTTTTTGACATTTGTATTAATTGTAACAGCAGATTCTATACCTATTTTCATTTTTGAAATCCAATATCATAAAATATTTGTTTGGAAATAACTGCATCTCCACAGTCTACACAAAGTTTTAGATTTTAATCAATGACTTCAAATGAAGGACGTGGCGTACTGAAGATTTTTCCGCGCACCGCTGTGAACTGAGTCGCATGTCGCATGGCCCTAAAAATGCAATTTTAGGCCCAACACGGTTGTGCCATTTTGTCGCACCTTTGGCCAGGTCTTTTAAGTCTATGCTTTTAATACTTTTTAATTTACTTTTAATTTCAATACTATCGTCATACAACAGATATAGACGATTCATTCTCCCTCTACTCTCTAAGTAGGTTGTCTCAAATTTTGCCACAAATCATCAGTCTCGGCCGCAGACACAACAAAGCAAAGGCTGCGTGCAACGAAATAAGTATGATCAAATGAACAATGTGGATATCCTGAAATTATTAGTGCCCATCTCAGGTGGTTATTACATAAAAGCTGGCTTATTGTTTGGAAGAAGAGCGACGAAAGAGTTGGGTAATTAATGAAATTCTGTTCTCTGTATTCTGCACAGTCTGCTCTAGTTAGCCATCTATAAACATAGGAAGTGTTATGCTTTTTTTGTGCATATGCCGTTGAATGGCAAATAGCAATACAATTGCCAATCTGGATTTCGGGTAAAATGAGTACAGACCACTACCAGGCACCCATAACACGAATAGCAATAACAAACACAGACTGTTAATAAAGACGTAATTTTCTGTTCTGAATTTGTAATAGATCTTAGGACTCACTTTGTTTGAAGGTCGAAGCACCAAACTTTAATTTACTTTTTTTTGGTAAAAAAATAACGTTGCGTCGAGGAACTTTTAAATGAAAGCATTCATAATAAATTTTGGTTTAAATGAAACAAAAAACTCAACTGAAACTAACGCAAAAGTTTATCTACGTCTACTGAGTAGTATTTTTTCACATTTAAGAAAAATAGCTCGTTGTAGATATTAGAATTTTTTATACATATAACAGTTTGGAATGATTTATCGGTAGTTATTTATAGTTTGAATTTTTGAGACAAGAGAGGTCTTTGCTTAAGTAAACTTTTGCTTTGGGACAAAATAGGCTTATATAAAATTTCAAATAATAATATAATGCATTTTAACACCAGATTTTGTTACATTTGTTGTAATTTTAATTTACAAAAAATAAGTAGTTGTATTATTTGAAATTAATAATATTGGATACTCATTCATACTAACAGCAAAAATTTAGTATGTAAATGTAGCATTTACACAGTATTTACAAGTTTTCATTAAAATTGTATTTACCTCCTGCGCAAAATAGTAGGTGTTGTACACACAATGTAGGTATAATATATACTATTACTGTATTCACGGAAGTACCTACAGTCCTACACACCTGTGTAAGTGTGCATAAGTGTGGACTTTCGTGCATACAATAATAGTCTTAGAAGCCTTGATAATGTCGTGCCAGTTGAATCAGCATAATCTTCTAAAACTGTCATTCCATCCATACACACTCTATCAATGGACCGGCAACTGAATGAACTTAACACAGCTACAAAACAGGATTGGATAATACTCACACTACACACCTGCACTAATCAGTCGCGATTAGTAATCACCTGCACTCGCACTCATCAAAATATAAGTAAATATAATATTGGATAATTTGGTAGTGGTAGGACTCTTGGCAGAGTCCTCCTAGGGAAGTACCACACTTTTGCCAGTTATTCTACCGCCAAGCAATAATGAGCAAACATTACTGTGTTCCGCTTTGAAGAGGAATGTTTCCAGATAAATTACAGAGCTCAGAGATATAACATCTTAGACCTCTGGGTGACGAGAGCAGTGCAGCGCTAGGTAATGATTTGGACTTTTCATGTTCCAATAGCTGCGTGTCACTGCTGTTATGTGGCAGGCATGTTGCTACCAATCAGGCACATGTACTGCTCGTCTTGTCACCCTTTATTTAAAAAAAAACAGGCTTTTTCAAATATAGTGCCTGGTCTCTAGTTTTTAATTCGAGCTACACCCTATCTGTAGCATAGGTTGTAGAGCAGAGTGTTCGGTTGGGTGAGCGCCAGAGCGACGACGGTTTGATAAATCACCGCTATAAATCCTATCGGCGATGATGGAGCGATAGCTACCGAATACAACAATATTTGCTGTTTGTCCTGCACCCTGAGATTATAACATTATCTCATATGAAATATTACGTGGGAAAGCTTTCCTTAATCGTGTTGGTGTTCTTGTTTCACGCGGTCGGTTTCTGTTCCGGATTCTCAACGTTGAAATCTCACGGGACGCACCTCTGTCTTTCCAAGTTTTGGGTTATAAATTGCTGATAGTTTGGAACGGAGAAATCACATTGAAAATAGTGGTTCATTTTGCTGATAAACGTGTTTTTTTTAAGGTTCAAGTGTTTTTCTTCATAGCATTCAAACGAACGATGCAGTCATAGATACATAGACAAATATTACAATTGGTGGATGTAAGTATATCTAGTAAGTTTTATTAGTGGTAGGGCTCATTGTAGAGTCCACCTGGGGAAGTACACCTTTGCCAGTTATTCTTTCGCCAAGCAGCAGTGTGCAAACATTACTGCGTTCGGTTTGAAAGGCAATATTTCCGGAGATATATATTTAAATTATAATGGAATTTCGACCAGGCGACCACTAGTTTGTGTAAAAAACCTGATCCCAGTAGAGAGTTCTAAGCAACATGCCTAATACGTGGGTTCGCGATTTTATTGACCAATTCTTTTTAAACGCTCCTAGCTCATATCTCCGGGGAGAAACATAGCTCGGGGATTTGATTGGACAATGGACTTGATGACTATTTCCCATTCCCACTCCAATTTGGTTGCGTGCATCTCTCCTGTAAAAAAATCCATATTGGATACAAAATAATGGTTCTTTTACACAATTAATTGGATACAGAATAACTGGAACAAGTATGGTATTTTCTTCGTATGGAGTTTCATAAGAGTCTTACTTCTTATGCAAAAGCGGCAAAATCTACTGATTTAAGTTTTGTTTTCTCCTTATAGTAATTGACGAAAAGGGAAGAAAAACAAATCCTCAAAGTAAGTAAACTCATAAAACATCTCAGTAAAAGGCTTTCCCTTTCATGGGAATTGCGAACACTCGAATAAAACATGGGACAAGGAGCTTACCGGTCCAATTTTCATTTTTATTTTTCCTCTCCACTTCGAAATTCTTTACGATATTAATGATTCAGATCACCTGACAATAGGAAAAGCATTTATTTTTCTTAACTGGGTTTCACAATGCGGGCGTTTGCTGCCGCGAGAAATTATGGCTTTTCCAATACCTTTCAGCGTTTGCAGTGATTATTTTTTTATTTCGCTCTTACTGTCGAGTTTAGCGAGGGGAATGATACCAGAATAGTAATAATTTACAGCTTCCCATTTTCCTTGTGCTGAGTAGGTAATGCTATTATTTTCTCCACCAGTTTTATTAAACCAAACAAAAGGTACACACACTAAAGGATTTAACATAATTTCAATAAAGTAAAAAAAATAGTTGTAAGTGTTTTGACAATCGAAAAATCAGATAGCTTTAGTTAAATAGTTACAGCAAAAAATTTGTGAATTTACGTTTACAACTGAAATGACAATAGATTCGTATGAACGAAGAAAATCGTGGTAGCCTTCGAACGGTCCTTCAGCAGGCAGAGCAGGTCCTTCGAACAGTAATTGGTAACTACAAGATATTTTGCCAGATTACGTTTTGTTACGGCAGATAAACAAAAAACAAATAAATAAGAGGAGTGTCCATTTTGCTGGTTTTTACAAGTATTTTTGGAATTTGATCCGCGTCGTACAATGAATACTTATTCATTAATTATTATTTAATAATAACTATGATGGACAAAATCCCTACTACAAAATGACTACCTATTTACATAATATAATGCAGACCTCAGTGAGTTATCTCTACTTCTCTACTTATGTATATTGCAATTGCGACATTGTAACTCTCTCTGTTACGCTTTTACGCCTAAACTCTGAACTTATTTATATGAAATTTAGTAAAAATATTGATGGACATTTTACACATATAAAAATATAACCTAGATCCTAAGAAAGAACACAGGCTGGCTTTAACGTGATAAAATTATTTAACAGGTTTAATAAAGGTATGCACCTATTTCCAGAGCAATGCGTTCAGTTGTCGAGACGTTTAGTTTTCGAAGTAAAGTAACATTTATCAATGTTCCTACACCTACCTACAATTTACTGTATTCGATTTTTGTTGATTGACGAAAACCGCAATTGTCAATTTTAAAATTTAATCGAATGGAAATTTAATTAAATGTTTATTGTGTTTAGTTTAGTTATTATATTAAACGAAATTGAATGTCCACTTGCAACCAAACATCATTATACTAGCGCGTGTGGATGCTCTCAAAATTAAAATCAAGCAATTACAATCACGGCCTACTAGTCAATCGAATCATCGCTAAGAATGCTCGATACAAAAGACTCCGATTACAAAAGCTTCAAGATTCAAATATTAATCAAAGACTGTATAGGATTGAAGGGCAATAGTGCGATGATTAATTGTCTCTGATTCGATGACTATGGGATTCCTCGAGGTGAATTAACCTAGTCAGGTACCCGGGGGGCTCATTAGCATCGGGGTGAGACTAGGATGACTGTTCTGTCGACGTATTGTAGATATTCCTACTATGTTTTTATTTCATAAGCATTTTGAGTTCAGTCCAATATGGAACTATTTTTATACATGATTTTATGACAAATAGCATTAAATGACCTCTACAGCCTGCGGAATATAGCTGCTACACTGCTGGTGCCTGTTTCTTTCTCAGAACTTTCGACTAAGTGAACCGATTTTATTTATTTATTTTTATTTGAAAGCTTGATACTTGGTAAAAATTTGGTGCTTTCCGTGTGGCCGCATTTAAGATTTATCAAAATCGGTTTTCGTATAAAAGGAACAAAACATCAGCAGTTTTTGTAAACAAAAATAAAAAATGTACATACATTCGATGATATAAATGTTTTTATTTTATTTTATTTTTATTTATTTAATAATAAGCAGGCAGCATTAGCTGATATGCCTAAATCTCAGTGTTGAAATATGTTACACAATTATAGGTTAAAATGATATTGTCTTTCGCTATCCATTTGTCAAGTTTGTTCTTAAAAGAGTTCAATGATTTTGCCGAAATAACATCCTCAGGCAACCTGTTCCCAGGCGCGCTGCTGGCTCCTTCGTCGCCCGCGTGCAATGCCGATTACGGGCGGCGTAACGTACGACTACTTATCCTGAGTATAAAAAATAAAGTGGCCAAGTGCGAGTTGTACTCGCCCATGAAGGGTTCCGTTGCAGCAAGTAACATAACATACATAGTACACATGGTTCTTGTAGTTCGTTGTAACTTTGATCGAAGTTTTAATAAAAGTGTATTTATGACGTAGGTACTAAAAAAACTACTCCTCAGATCGAGTTTCTAACCAATTTTCGTTGGTACCTAGTTTGCATGGTAATTGTACATCATATATTTATATTAGATTAGATTTATTTATTGACCTTAAAACATATAGTTACACTGGACAAGTCACAGGTACATTAGAAATTATTTTATAATCCATGAAAAAAACATCAAACAATCAAGTATTCAATGAAACACGAAATAATGAGTAAATTTTTTTCCCGACTAGAACGCCATCTAGCCTGATATTAAGCGACAATACGATTTAGGTACTATGGAGGGTGCTTACCTAGAAGAAACTGAGTCATTCTCGATATAAAGACACCAAGATTGTAATCATTGGGAAACTACTCGGGCATTCCACAACCTAGGCGTTCTTGTCACAAAAGTAGAATAAAAAATTTATTTTAATGCTTGGAATATAGTAAAAACAACAATTTCGCTTTTCCTAAAAACTACGCCTATATTTAAAACATTTGATGTTCGTCCCGTAGATTAGGTTAAAGGACACGGCTCATTTCTGCCCCAAGTCGTTTCAAGTTTAGGTACTTAATTAGCCCCGGAGACCTAAACAAGTTATTTAATTAAAATAACATATGATTAAATAATTCAAACTGTACATTCAATACTAACCTGCCAAGCGGGGATTGCAAATTAGTGATTAAAAAGTACTTTAATGACTATGTATAAGTAATTTTGTATTAAGGTACTGTAGTTCCATAAAACCAAACTAGATGGCGTTGTACGGCGTTAAAACACGCTAGCGAAGTTTATGTGAAGTTAAATAAGCCTGTTAAGGTTTAGTTCCTGTTATGTCTTCGGGTCAGTACCCAATATAAGTACTACGGTGAACACTCCTTTCATTTGTAGATTTGTACCTATGTGTACACTGTACAGACTATAGTCAAAATCAGCCATGTTTTTCTCATTTTAGTTCAGTTGAAGTTTACGTACAGTAAAAATTCGTTCGAAACTCACACAACACATGGAATTTCATTATTTTTCCAAAGGTTTTGTAATTTTTTTGTGGTTTGGCCGAATCTCCGGTCCTTGTCTGTATTGAGTCGACATTATTCTGAGCACAGTACCAACAGTACGTCGCAAAGTAATGAATTTACTACTTTCTTTTAGTAGTAAGTACATAATCACGTTCTTGATTACCTACTTGCGGCGTTATTTTTTTCAATGTTTTAGTTGATATCTTTTAAACCCCGCTATGCAGGATAAAAACATAAACGGTTCCTCAACATAATATATGAAAAATCCTATACAATGATCCAATTTTGGTCAAGTCTCTTGCACTTTTTCTGTGGGGCAAATGCCCATGGAAAATGGGCCGTCTCCTTTAAAAGTCGCTATTTAAATTTAAATCTATATTAGGTGGAACGGCCGGATCAGGTCTGCTATTAATCTACAAAAAATTAACTCTTCTTGCCTTTATATTTCCAAAATCTATCAACTTTCTTGTATCCAAATTGTTTAAAATTTCATGTTCAATCGAAACTATAGCTAAATTACTTAGTCTTTGCTGAAGCATTGTTGATCTTAAATAGTTTTTGATTATTTTTAATTTAGAAAAAGATCTTTCACCAGATGCCACTGAAACGGGCAGTGTAAGTAATATTCTTAGGGATTTTGCTGTGTTCGAAAATGTTGAAATTAAATCATTGGTTAAAAGATATTGCAAAAGAGTTTGCGGATCATTACACTGGTTTTCTGAAAAATGTAATTTTAGTGCAATGATTTCATAAATAAATCAATACCGTCAATATCTGATTCACCACTTGAATTATCTTTAAGTTTTAGATTTAAATCTTACAGTATTTCAATAAATCATCATTGGGATAGTTAAATAAACTATTTGTAAAAAAGCCAAATACTTCGGAAAATGTCTTCAACTCGTCGAATCTATTATTTAAAGAAGTTATTGTTTGATCAAGAATTCTAAAATAAAACTCGACTCTATATTTTGTTTTGGGGTCTTCTATAACTTCATCTCTGTGTTCATATAGAAATTGTGTGTTTTTTTTTCTAGGACGCCTATTCAATGGCGGGAAATCTGTTTCTACGTTGAGTTCATCTGCCACTTTGGAAGCTTCTGTGCGATATTCTGTAAATTTTTGAATCAACTTTTTTAACAAAGTTGTGGTGATTTAAGCTGTACTTGTTGAAGCTACTTCAATATCTTCTTGACGATTGTTTTCCTTATTTTCTGGCTTGCTTAAAAATTTCAGTAAAGAACCCGCAATTTTTTCTTTTTGTCTTTTTCTCGTTTTTGTTGTCGAAATTGCGCTCCCAAATTTTTTTCTTTTCTGCGGTTCCTAAAATTATTTGTAAAATTAAGATACTTTTTTAATTAGGTATGTTTCATTTTAATATGCTTAAAAAGTTTAGACCAATAGACTTTTAAATCACGTAACAACTACACGATCTACACCACAGTAAACTTACTTTACTAATTTCAATCAGAACAAAATTTACGTAATTCATTACTAATTCTTTTATTTTTTTATAAGTAGTATAGTAATATTAAAGACAAACTTCGTACACTACAAGAAATAAAAGTAATATAACTGCCCTCGATCTTTGTTTTGAAACTTGTCTTATTGTATATGTGTAGTGTTTACTACTAGACAAGTTCTTTCATTTGAAAGCCTATGCATTGAAATACCTATGTATTGAGGGAGTTGCGAAAAAAATGCTGATCTCTATTTTATGGTAATGGCCATCAAATTCATTTGACATGTAACAAACATAGTCTCTGTAGTCAGGCCCTTTCATTTGATACCATGTTGAGGGAGTTGTGAAAAAAAATGTTTTACAAAACTGTTAATCTGGATTCTGGATGTAATTCGCCATTCGTGGAGGTGGCCATCTTGGATCGATTTTTATAGCTCGATATGTTTTAGCACTAGCAGCGCCCGCGGTGTTACCCGCGTAGTTCCCACTCCCGTTATTTTCTCGGGATAAAAAGTAGCCCATGTGTTCTTCCAGACTAAGATCGGTTTTCCAAATTTCAGCCCGATCCAGTCATGCGCTACAACGTGATTGAGCGACAAACATCTATGTATCCAAACATTCATACATTGATATTTGTGATACTAGCAGCGCCCCGCGGTGTTACACGCGTAGTTCCCGTTCCCGTTGTTTTTTCGGGATAAAAAGTAACTAATGTGTTATTCCAGACTATAAACTATCCGTGTTCCAAATTTCAGCCCGATCCGTTCATCCGTTAGGACGTGATTGAGCAACAAACATTCAAACATCAATACATTGATAAGTATTTATAATATTAGTAGGGTAGCTAAAACCCGACAATATCCGAATAATCCAACAAATTAATCTTACAAAAAAGCAGTCACCTACTCTGTTCGGGGGCTATGCTGCCACAGCAAGACAGACACACATACACTTCAAACTTTTAAAATTCCGTCGTTAGTAAATAATATTTTTTAAGAATTCAAATCCCTTATTTTATTATTCCTTGAACAGTAATTATTGTGATAAGTCTATAAATAAGCGTAATTACTTACCATAATTATGATTCCTCTGCACTTCTGTTTTTTTACTGGCGGATGATTGAATTATAATCACAAAATCAAATTTAAATAATATCATTAGCTAATCCGAAGCCAAAAAAAATCAGAAGAAACATTATCTTAATAATTGCAGCACAAATCATAAGTTCGATTGCGTAACCGTAAAAGACTCTATGTGTCTAGGTGTGTACCTAAAACTTTCCAATTGGGAAAGGGGAAAAAATCTCTAAAGGGGATTCCCGCAGATTAGATTATTATTTTAACTTCTCCAGACCTGGGGGTCTACCGCCTAACATTGCCGTCTTTTTCATTTCAAGCGAGAAGAAAAGAGACAGCAATGTTAAAGCGTCAAAGCGTTTTCGTTAGGCGGTGGACCCCCTGATTTTCTTACAATAACAGGATACGTTTGTTACTGCATCTTAGTTAACGGACGCCAATAGATGGCGGTATTTGCGTTTTTTTGTCATATTTTCCGTGCTATGACATTTCTTATACATACCTATGGTGGGGTAGGCAACGACATTAATAATTTTATTAATGTCGTTGGGGGTAGGTATTATGAGATTATGACAATGACTTCAAATACTTGATGCTTGATGAGTCGCTCGGTTTGCCGCCCCCCTGGTCGTGCCGCCCGCGTGCGGTGCACGCCTTGCACGCGCCGTTGCGGCGGGCCTGCCTGTTCCAGTTGTATTATTTATTATGTGTTAGTTGTTATTAATTAATTCTAGTAAAATAATTAATGTAAAAGTAAAATTACTAGGCAAAGAGATATTTGTCCGAAATAATGCAGTATTAGAGACACTGTACTCGATCGAGCTTGCGGATTGTGTGAGCTCAACAGTTTCTCCGCGAAGGTAAAGCGTGACGATGTGGGTTTCGGAACCGACAGCCGATGCGGCAGTGTGATACATCCGAATACCTAACAGTGATGGTATGTGATATGTATTCAACTGAATTGTTTCTTTTTTAATTGCTCTAAAATATTTCCAAGCTTGGACGAACATTTACCTAGTTTTGTCCCGCAAAATTAGTAGATAAGGAAACCACAGACTAAGGTATACCAGGACAGATTAGCAATGACAAACACTTCTGTTTGCCCTACTATTTCTATATATTTATACTACTACGTTTATAAGTGTATTTATTCTGTGCGTATCGTTGTGTGCTATAATAAATGTTGAAGATACATACTTTCTGCATTCTTACTCATAAAAAAATGCCATTTTAAAGTTATATCGAATCTATTTGTGAAGAGAAAAAAAACTGATTATTTACTGATTAAATTGAGCGATCATTGGAATGAAAACTATGTACTGACTGTAAAAGAATAAAGTGTTTTATAATTATTATTTTCTGTAATCAAATAAACTAATTTTGTAGGTGTACAAAAGTCGCGTCTGTTCGATAAGACGTAGTTTTATTGTAGGTTCAAAATGGAGACGTTATTAAATTACAGTAAATTCCAAATTCTTGGAAACGTAAGCGTTACGAGATCATATACTTCAGAAACTGAAATTAATAAAGGAAGGAAGAGACTCGTTGCCAGAGTAGGTTCACTACGCAATTTATGAACCACTCGACTGTGAGAATAACAGTATTTTCATCTATATTGTTCTTTCATCGAAATTTTCCGAGTAATTTGTTATTTTCCTAACGATTTCAAACAAAACCTCAAAATTGAAAATGTAAATGAGGTAAATCTCGCCCCCAGTTTATTTCATTTGTCAGTACGTATTTTTGTGGGGCGGGCTGAGAGAGAGGTTCTAAACACCTCGCTGAGCGGCGGCGCGCTGGCTGCATCACTTATGAATCAGCCTTTACACGTTCGCTGTAAAGGCGTGCTTCCACGTGATACCACTGAAGGCGCTGAACACAAGAAATTTAGTACACAATGAACTGACTACACAAGAACAGACGATAAGTTGTCCGCGACGATAAGCTGTTGTCCGCGACGTCTTACGACTGTGTAAAATCTAGTGAATATTCCGTAATCCTACTAATATTACAAATCTCAATGTTTGGATATTTTGTTGCTCAATCACGTCAAAATGAAATTTAGGACACAGATAGCTTATAGTCTGAAATAACACATAGGTTATATTTTATCCCGAAAAAATACACAGTTCTTTAGTGATCAAGTATAAATGTAACATCGGAACGCTTAATTAGATTTTGTTGAAATTTGGAACACAGATAGTTTAGGGAATTTTAGTACGGGAGTTCGGTAACGAGTAAAACATACAAACATCCCGTGGTATATTGTAACTATGAACAAACAAAGTAAGACAGCAACTACATTTTTATTAGTTTGAAAAAACAGTGAATTTATACACATACAAAATCTAAAATTCTACGCGGACGAAGTCGCGAGTAACAGCTAGTTTGCTATAAAAGCCAATAAATGTTGGTTCTAGCAATTTTGTAATTTTGAACTTTGAACTTTGAGGTTGAAATGTGGAACACAGTTAAATTGTAGTCTGGAAGAAGACGTAGACTACATTTCATCCTGGGAAAATAACGGTAACGGAAATTACTCAGGTAAAACCGTGGACGCTGCTAGTGATATTATGGAGTAATGGGATAACGTCACAAAATAACTGTAAGTAGAGCTAGGACTCTGGGGAAGTACCACGCCTTTGCCAGGTATCGACAAGCAGTAATAACCATTACTCTGTTCCCGTTCGAAGAGCACTATTTTCAGAGCAATTCTGGTCAAAAGATAAATTTATCCTATTTATTAGCGTGATAAGAACATTTACTAATAAGAACACGTTTTTAATATGAACTATCGACATATAGATGATAGTACATCATTGAATTATCATTGATAGATTATTAATAAATAAACAAAAATAAATAAATATTGGTGGACAATTCACACACAACACCATCTGACCCCAAACCACAGATCAGAAAATAGTTACTTCGTCCCAAACTAAGCAAAGCTTGTGTGATGGCAGCCAGATAGCTGATATTATACTTATATAGTTTTAAATACATACTTATTATACATAGAAACACCCAGACACAGTGCAAACATTTGAATTCATCACACAAATATTTGCACTGGGTGGGAATCGAACCCACGACCTTCGGCTTCACAGGCTGAGCTACTACCCACTAAGCCACGAGGCCAGTCATACAGTCACACAGTGATTGATAGATACTCTTCATTAACACACATCTTGTAGTGGTAGGACTCTTAGTATAGTCTGCCTGGGGAAGTACCACACCTTTGCCAATTATTCTACCGCCAAGCAGTAATGTGCAAACATTACTGTGTTCCGGTTTGAAGGGCAATGTTTCCAGAGAAATTACAGGGCTTAGAGATATAACAACTTAGATCTCTGGGTGACGAGCGCAGTGCAGGGCTAGGTAATGATTTGGACTCTTCATGTTCCAATAGCTGCGTGTCACTGTGCTGTTATGTGGCAGGCATGTTGCTTACTATCAGGCACATGTACTGCTCGTCTCGTCACTCTTTATTTAAAAAAAAAAAACACACATTGATGAGAAGTTAAAAGAAAAATTGATGAAAAAAATAACAACATTGTGAAGTAGTGCGTCAGTGGGAAACCTTAGGATGGAAAATAATATTTGAACATATCAGAATACGAATAAGAAGTAAAAAAAATAAAAGAAATAGTAACTTACCAGAAGGGTAAAATACTAGACAGCGATTGGAACTCTTCATGTACAAAAAACAGCGTGGTGCTGTGATCCTGTGATGTTATGAGTAGACTTACCATCGGTTCTCCTTGTCAATCCTGGTTTTGCCATCTTATGAAATATGTTCTAAAATAAAAATTTGCTCAATTCATTTATTTGAAGGAATTAAGTATAAGTAGTTACGTAAGCCCGTGGATTGGGCCAAGTGGCGTATTATATGTCCAGCAGTGGACGAACGTGGGTTGATTATGATGATGATGAATTCTAGGAAACAGATATTACTAAAGAACGGTGAAATTTGAATTGTTTTGAATTAATACTTTTTATACTTCTACAGTATAGTTTGCAGTTGGGCGGGCGTTTCTTTACCAATCGAGCTTACTCGCTCCGGTCGGCTCACGGTGTTTGAGAGAATGTTGCACGGTGCCCACCGCATTGTGTGCGGCTCGTGACTTTTATAGTTTTTGGTGGTACGACCGCATGAACAGTAGGCGAAGTACATACGTTGTTATTGTTGCTCGGTAACGATAAGAGAACGTACCGTTTCTTTTCACGTCCTCGAGAGATGTTTCCTGTCACGCCCGTATGCTGTTCTATTTTCCCATACATTTAATAGCGTTACGTTACGTTACACAACGATAATTAAGACGCTTCGTATTCGTGCTTCGTCTACAATAAAATATAAAAATAACAAAGAAATATCACATAATATGTATATGTAGTTATTTAACATTTGTATGTGATTTAGTTAAATGGACTGTTTCAGTTTTAAATAATTAGTTCGTAAAAACGCTGATTACGTTGAATAGGAATTTATTAGGGTCTACATATATA
This sequence comes from Ectropis crepuscularia, assembly GCA_963693475.1. NCBI lineage: Eukaryota > Metazoa > Arthropoda > Insecta > Lepidoptera > Geometridae > Ectropis > Ectropis crepuscularia. Next base: position 9,663,933 of record OY856339.1, read on the forward strand.
TAAGTCGCGTTTGAACGTAAATACTAATTAATTCTTTTTTTTTCTTAAAAATGTTTGATTTAATTTATCGTGATTTTTTTATTGTATCTTATTTTTTGTTGTTGTGTAGTTAAGTAGTTGTACTTGATTTTATTGCCTATCGTAAGGTTGCCTGGAACATTTTAGCGATAAAGCGACAGTTGTTTATCTGGTCTTCCTTTTTCCTATATTATTTGGATCATTTAATGGTGTGAACAACATTGATAGAAATAAGAAAACAAAAGTCGACACAGAAAAAAAACAATAATACCAAAGCACGTAACAAGACAAATCATGTTACTGGTCAAATAAAAACTCCCCCACGCGCCGAGTGTCGCTCAAAGGTCCCCATAATACTGGCCGCATTGCCCCGCTGAATCGCCATGGAAATCCGCTGAACCAGATACCAGCCTGCCCGGGAATCGCGCCCTCTTTCACGCAAACGCCGTCCGAGGTCCAGCATAAACTTTCGAGCCTCTGCACACCACGGCCCTGCAGTCTCAACGGCAAACGGGACGAAATCATACGCCGACCCCAAACACGAGTATTTGAGGTGCTTGGCTCTGGCAGCCGCCTCCGCTCCTGCGCCGGCACTTTGCTCGGTAGCGGCGAGATGGCAGGATGCAAACGTGCTTACACACGTTGCGTCCCACACGAGACAGCGTCCCCTCTGCCATGGGATCAAAGTAAGGCCATCAGGTCGCTTGCCATCCGAGCGCGATAGTCCAGCGGGTTCCAAAATGCTGGGTATCTCTGCCGACACAAGAGCCCGCCTCAGGATGTCGTTGATAGCATGATGTCTCGGTCTGCGACCCATGCATCGAGTGCAGCTGAGGCCATGGTGACCGTTACCCTCGACTTTGGCCCCGCAGACACAGCTGTGAGGTTCACAGACGATACAACCGAGCCGCAGAGCCACCGCAACTCTCAACGAATCGTCATCCATTAAGGTGCCCAAGTGTGGAGAGGGTAAAGCATGTAACCATGCCCCCGATTCAGGCCTCGCTACAGCATTTAAACGGGCCAAATCTGCCCCTGAGGCATCCGCTTTCAGCTGCAACAATAGTCCCTCGCAAACCGAGTCGCTCCAAGCCCTCTGAACCATTGGCTTATCCGGCGCGCCGACACCTGGACACAGAGATGACCATAACTGAAATGCCTCCTCGGCATACGGAATGCGAATCAAGCTACCATTATGAAATAAGATGCTAGTAACAAGCTTCGCAACTCCGTGCGACGAGGCGACGAAAGCCACAGGACCGGTCTCCAGTAGTCGACGAACCCCCAAACCCCCGAACCGAACAGGCAAACTGGCCTGACACCATTGCTGGTCATCGAGCTGTACGTTAAGTATGTCTTCCAGAAGACTTCTCAACGCACCGTCGAAGCGCGACACCCCCTCAGGGCACCTCCAACATGGGGTTGCTCTGACAAGATAAGTCATCTTGGGCATCGCCAAACAACTCCTTAGAAGTACAGTCGCGACATGTGCAGGAAGATGTTTCAAATGGGTGGCTAGTGACATCATCACCCGGGTTCTATCCTCCAAACAGTCAGCCACACCCTCCGGAAAAATGGGAGCACCCAAGAGACTGAAGGAACTCAGATCCATTATCCTAAGTCCCGGTATGACAGCGGCAAACCTTTTGCTGGATTCCTCCGCCGTTCTGCTGCAAGAGAAGAACTCGCACTTAGCAGAATTAATTTCCAAACCCAGCTGTTTAAGTGCCGGGAAAAGGATCTTCACATCCCTCTCAACGGCATCTGGACTTCCTCCGATAGTACCGTCGTCCAAATACCAAATATTAAGAGGAGCCTGGAGCGAGGTAATTGTCTTGTGGATCGCCACACTGAAAACCAAAGGACCGAGAGGATCCCCTTGCTGTGCCCCTGCCTGAGAGATTATGCAACTATTGTTAAAAAATAAGTTGCTAGGATCCGAATAGCATTGGTGTAGGAATGGATAAATGACAGGAGCCAAAGATTTTATCTCTGACAAAAAAACGGACCGGTCTACACTATTGAACGCATTTTTAATATCAAGCTTAAGAATAACGTCAGTGCTACCTTCACGCATAGCAAAACTACGGGTCGCGTGAATAGCAGCCTCACAGCCAAGTCGAGTACCAAAACCCAACTGATGGGGCTGCAAGTACTCTGCCATTGAGTCCCTAACAGCTCGACAACAGAGTTTGGCCACGAGTCGACGAAACGTGTTGCCAACCGCTATGGGTCTAACACCCCCGTCCTTCTTCCGAAGAGCGCACAGAGTGCCCCCATACAAATAAGAAAATAAATATTTTTAAGAGTTAAATAGTGAACAATAAACAATTTTCATTAATTCATTATCAAAACGATACAGAAATTTTCCACGTTTGTGACGTCAAACAATCTCAACGAGACAAGGTTGAGCTTAAGTCAAGTTTCGTATTACGGCGCTGAGTGCAGTCACAGATTTTATGACCGGCATTTTTGTCTCAAATTGTGCTTCTGCTTAGACGTTGGACGAAAAACAACGGAGAATACTTTCTGAGCGGTTGTCGTTTTTTGTGCGATCTCGCTGCTAATCGTCCGACTTGTGACGACAAGACTCGACACGCCTCACGCGATATCTTCTGCCATCGAATTATCTATTTTATGCTACGTATCCGTGTAATTTGATTGTTTCATTATGAGATGTTGCTCAAGCTTGCATGTACTTATTATACTTACGAACACCTTACGAACATATGTATGTATAGTTAGAATTACTTAGGTGTTATTCAAATTGTGTTTACAATTAATTAATTAGCTATAACAATGTAAAAATACGATTGCTTGTGGTCCCGTTGTGTGGTTTTACAGTAGGAAATACGGAAATGGTAAGAATATTTTTTTTATTGCTATTGATATTTATATCTACTGAGGTTTGCGTGCAAAATGAATTCCAACGAAGAATAAAAAAAGATGAAAAAAAGTAATTACACAAAACTTTCCGATATTCTAAGTAATATAGGCTGTAGAAGATTTTTCAGATCATCTGCCACAGATCCTTAAAAAAAACAATCTCTATCTTAAATTTGTAATTCAAAGTGCGATAATTCTAACTGCGACACAAAACTTTTCTATAAATCATGTTTCTCTTTTTAATAGAGTGCCCATAAAATATTTTACTATCAATATTTAAACACTTAAGAGAACTTTCAATAAACGAAAACACATAAAGCAAAATCTAAATAGCTTAAAGCGCATGAAATTTATAGCTACGCACATTAAAGTTGTGCGCGCGCGCTGTGGTCGTCGTACAGAAAACTTCAACGCGCGCGCGGCGCTGCCTTCGACTTAGGTGCGAATTTAAAAATAGCTATTTTAAAAATTACATTTAACTATTGTGTTTTTTTTAATATAACGTAGTGGAACTAGCAAAACTATAACCGTATATATAACATGCCCATAGCACATCACCATGCAACTATTTAAATATAAAGAGCCCGAATCATTGACTGGCACTGCGTTGCTCATGTCTTTAGTATTTTTTTTTGGAAATAGGTATTAGTTCTTCGAACCAGGACACAGTAAAATAGCTGACAAAGGTGTGATACTTTTCAGATGGACAAAATATCATTTTAGTTATTGTTACGGATATGTTTTTTTATTGGTAAGTAATTAGTTTGCACTTGACCGCCTCTTCTCTGAAAGGTAAGGTCTGATTTTAGTGAATTAAAAAGTGATAAAATTAAAAATTAAAGAAAATGTTAGCAAAAGTATTTGGCAATCATGTTATAGAATTTCTGGTTTAGTAAAAAGCTTTCATTTCACTATGACAACACACAGCCACCCTGAACTCTCTCACCTCGAATTCCTGTAACTACAAGTAAAGCTCCAAACATTGATGTAATTTCCTGCCTTTTATGATTCATTGAAAAAAAAAATACCACACCGGCCGCCAAAGTGCCATATACGTCGAACAAAATACAATAAAATATAACCTGGCGCCTTCCGTTAGACTCCTTTGAAAAGGTTTTTTTGGGCGCGAAATATTTGTCAATAATAAATGAGACGTCCCTTTTATTACCAGTAACATTCATGGCCGGTGCAGTGTAGTTTAGAACCACATAAATAAATTAGCTTGGTACAAGTCGGGAGAGTTATGATGCTAAGTTATTTGCCTAAATGTTATAAGTTTTGATAAAAAAAATGAAATATGATTAACAGGTAGAGCGTTTGTTAAAACAATAAATTATAATGAGTAGTACGCCAAAAACGTCACAAGATACAAATAAATAAAATTGGAGTGTCTGTATGTTATATAAAATTAACAGCTTTTTAGAGAGAGAGAGATAGAGAGAGAGAGAAACAAGTTTCATGTGAAGATGTAAACTATACAAAATTGTAAATTGTATTAAATAACTGACTTAAGCTCAAAATAGTTTCTTTGCAATTTTTGATTTCCCTATCGATTTGCTGTACTCATGTTTACTGTTTTTCGGCCTACCTTCAGCAAATGTTTGAAATATTGTGGATAATCGCTGTAAGTTTCCAAATTAGCCACCCTATATAAGGTTGCCGCTCTAGTGACCCAACAATGCTACGCGACGGGCGGCAGCCTGCGTCCAAAGAGGCTCAATGAAGCCCCTTACCTGGATTATCTATCGGTGATAAATTAAAAATATGGCATCCAACAGCATTCATCATCGCGCCGCTCACTCCGGACCCACCTCCCTTCTCTATTGTTTAATGGTAAAAAATGATACAGCCGATGTCGTGGACGATGAAATGTGTGCTTCTTAACCTGCATTCCTTTGAACGCTTCGAGTACGTTATTAGAACAACCAGAAACATCTTTAAATACATCACTATTTATGTGAGCAATAGTTTTTTCCTAAATTATCATCTTAGTTTATGCATTGGCAAAAAAATTAACATTTAAATAAAAGTCACTAATATTTATAAAATAGTGACGGGACGAGGACGAGGAAGAGATATTGTAGGCCACCGTGGGAAAGGCATGATAATTTATTTAATAGATGTTTGTGTTATTTAATGCAATACATAATAAGTTATTCGCTGTTACTAAGCAGTGTTTTATTTTAAAATAAGCCAGTAGGTATCATTTTATTTTTATGAATTGTCGACAACGAGAGACTTGCAAAATTTTTGATTTCGTTACCTACCTACCAGGGATGTAACGGAGGTGGTCTTATCGGAACCGAAGTCGGAGTCGGAGTTATTAAATTTGATTTATCGGAGTCGGAGTCGGAACCGGAGTCGGAGGCGGAGGTAGGGTCAGAAGTAGTGGTAGGAGAGTTTTTATTTTATTTTAGGACAAATAAAACATTTATTCAAACTTTTCAGTGTTTGTGTTTCATAAAATATCACAAAAAATAAAAATAAATAGGAATGTTCAAATGGACGCCACCAAAAAAGTGTTCGCTCGCTACCGAGCCTGGTGGCCACGATAATATTGGCGGAAATGCTGGAAGGTGCTGGAATTTTGCGTTTTTCTATGTTGTGCTCATTTAGTATTCTTTTCATTACACTCGTGCGCGGGAGATTCCTTGCGCGACATGTATGAAACTGTTCGTAACTGTCGGCGCAGGGCCGACGCTAGGTTATGCTTCGACATCCGATTAACCTCCGATTCAAAAGTTTCGGAACCGGAGTCGGAACCGGAGGTGTAAAACTAATCGGAACTTCCGACATAACGGAGTCGGAGTCGAAGCTCCGTAACATCCCTACTACCTACATCTACAAATAAGATAAATGTATTTTGCCTTTTTTTAAGCAGCACTAAGTCAGACTAATGATGATTATGATGATTTTAAAGGTTATCTTTTTAGGTTGAAACCGTTATTTAAATAATATAGAGTGACAAGACGAAATGCGTCTGATAATAAGCTACTCACCTGTCCATAACAATAAAGTACTACGTAAATATTTGAATAGGAAGAGTCCGAATCCCTGCTTAGCACCGCCTAGCACGTACGCTTTTATTGCAATAATTGACGTATACATTTATTTATTTTAGAAAAAGAATAAAAAAGCGAAAGTTGCAAAAGAAGTTTCCACCGTAGTAAATGTGCATTTCAGAATTCGTTCTTCTTTATTAGTCATTATTACTAGGATGAAGGCATAAACTTATGTATAACAAGGTATGTAAAAGATTGACTGATTGCGATTAGACCTTTTGGCAATTCAACTATAAGTACGTGACTTTTACGGATTGTGGAGTCTATATTTGATAGGTACCTTCTCTTTTAGTGAATTAAATGTTACACAAAAAAATACTTTTTAATTATGAATGGAAGTAACAGAGTGAGTGAGAGAAATATGGACTATAGGTATATTGTTAGGAGAGGAATAAGTTATGGTCGAGCGTCACAAATTATAAATTGAAATGCGACACCTGTTTATACAAGATCTCCTCAAACTTGATTTGCAATTTTTTTGTTGATGTATCTTGATTAAAATAGTTCGCCCGATATTATAGGCTATTAACCACCGTGGGAAAGATATGATAATTACCTAAACTAAGAAATACATAAATGTTTGTGTTTTATAATACAATGCGTTAATTATTCACTGTTACCAAGTTGTTTTTTTAAATAAGTTAGTATAATTTTATTTTTATTAATTTATCGATGGTAAGAGAAAATAGCTAAAGGTTTGATTTCCTCGTAGGCACATCTCCAAAGATGATGAATGTATTTTGGCTTTTTCATTTTATCGTGTGGGAAATCATGGAAATGCATTAACGCATGTTTGCCGTGGAAAACGGGGTATGTCGGGCTTGACACTACTTGGAGTGGTGCCGACTAAAACCCCACGGGTTTCTACAACCCATTCTTTCCCATTTTTTAAAAATAAACAAAGTGAAATTCTCCTCATGATAAGCAACAGACCCACAACAGCATACAGCCATAAAAGTGTTTTTCTTTTAGCCCACAATTGCCCTGGAAACATTCCCCTTAAAAAATTTACAATTACTGGCTGGTGGTAGAATAACTGTCAAAGGTGTGATATTTGTCTAGACAGAGTCTACAAGGTTAATAGTACAAAGTACTGCTTCTTCAGAACATCAAATGATTATTTTTACGCGATTGTTTCAGAAGGAGAGGGGTGGGTATTTCGTGTTGTCTTTGTCTATCAACGATTTGATATTTCGTGACATAATAAAGGACATAGAAGGCCTGTACCTACTAAACTAAAAAGGGACATCCTCATCAAAAGAAAGAAGTAACGGCTGGTCTAGTCGGGAGAACGGTGACTGCTGATCTTGCTGATCTGGCGCCCCCAGGTTCAAACCCCACCCGCACCACTGTCTTTTCCAAGTCATGTGCGTAATGCTGCTAACATAAAACGGTGAAGGAAAACGTCGTGAGGAAACTGACATGTAGCTAGGCTAGGTTAGAATCTTTCGAGGTCATGTGTCATCCACCAACCCGCTCTGGGCCAGCATGGTGGATTAGGGCCTTGAATCTCTCCTGGCGAGAGAAAGCCCCGACTCCCGAGTAGTGGGAACATTTAGTGGGCTGCTTATGCACCAAAATAAATAAAGATTACTGGAACCAATCCTGAAATGTCAAATAATTGTTAATTGTGACGACTAAATACGCCGTTTGAAAAGAAAGAAGAGAAAAGAAACCACAACACTACAGTGTTGGCGGTTTTCAAACACGTTTCTTACCTGTACCTGAATAGTGTAATTTTAATTAGTTCAAGGGATAATTGTGAGCAGCTTAATGTTCTCGCATGTATTAAGCTTTAAATTATCTATTCAAGAAAATATTTACACGTCTACGTCTGGGTGAAAAGTCAAACTTTAGAACAAAGCTAAAGTGTCCCTACCGACCCTCGACTTTTAGATGACATTGAAAATCATACTCATATTCAACTGGAGTCCGAAAACTTTTGAATACGAAAACACTTTGTTTGTCAAGTAAAGTATTCGAAAACTTAAATACATTTTGATACAGTCTTGAATTCATAATAGATATTTGTTTATTTTGCGAAATCGAGTTTAAACTTCACTACTTATAAATATTGGAACGCTTTCGGTTAGCTGAAATTGTTTTCCATTACCTCAGCTTCAGGTATCTGGAGCACAATTAAACTCAAGGATCAAGTTTTGGTTTAATAATTTCGTAATTGAGGCTCGACAGGTAATATAAATAATTAACGCGAAGTAAAAGCTGCTTAGAAACGGCGTATTTTATCGTAACTTTCTCGAATATGAGTGCTGCAATATGCAAGCTCGTCGGTGTAAAAACATTTTATGGCGACATAAAGTTGCACTATCTATTTCGCAAGTTGTCGTGTTGTATTTTCATTTGCAGTGTTGTGTGAGAAAGCGGTTGTTTCAGCGGCAGGCGGGCCCGGGCGCTCGATAGGCTGGCTGCGCGCGCACTGTCGCGCTCCATGCGGCACTAGCGCTCCGCTGTCGGCTCCCGCCGGACTTCTCGCATGCCTCTACACAAAACCACTCTTCTCATAAACGCTAGTAACGATACGTAAAGTCCCAACACAAAAAAAACTTATAGACCGACTTTTTGTTACCTCTTTTATCACCCAAAAAACAACCCGTATAAAGACATAATCGGTATCCAGAAATTAATCGTCAGATGAACATCTCAGATTAGTCAGTTTCAGGTTGGCGATGACGTCACCGATTCAATAACCTATCCGATTCGATTCGCTTCAGAATTCCAGTTTCGAAAAGCACGACGTTTCGTTTTATTTCTGTTCCTAAATAACCCGTACGGAGCGGTGCCGGCTCCGAGCGCCAACCGGGCCGGCGGCGGTCAGTCCGGAAAGGCGCTCCGATGAGGGAGCACGTGTCTCGCTCTCCGCCCACACGAACGAACGCGCGATCGCGAGTGAACGAAACGCAGACCGGGGAGTTCGATATTTGAAAACTAAGTTGTTGTAAAGTGTTGGGTGAACATGCGGTGTTTAGTGGTGGTGGTATTGGCGGCATGGATCGCGGGCGCTTCGGCCGCCGCCGCCGGCTCCTGCGGCCCGGCGCAACTGCTGCTGGCACGGTACAACGCATCAGCTGACGAGAGCCACGAACCAGGTGCGCCAACCACGTAAACATTCGCGCCTTCAATGAAAGCTTAATCGCAACGCGGACACCCGAACACCAAATAATACTGAAAGAGGAAAAGCTTCGGAAAGTTTGTCTTATCTTTCAGTTTGTATGTAAATATTGATACTCTTAGCGCAAGAGCAGATATACCAGGTTTATATGTAAATACTATTTTAAAAGACTTTCCAATATCGATTCATCACTTCGTTTATTATTTTCAGTCTTCTCGGAATTATTTATCTAATTGCTTCACAATGATGTACTCGTAAATCTTTTTGAGATACAGTCAGAAGAAATAGAGTCAGACATTCAGAACTTTGACACCATAAAGACGGGGTTACGAAGTTAATTACTACATTAAGCAGTCAAATGACCGTTTACATTTAAAACTGTGATTTAAATCGACACTTGTAATGAGCATGGTTCCATGATCAGATCGATGGATGGATGGATTGAACTTCATCAAATACTAAAATAGGAACTTTCGAAAACAACTGAACTGCTAAACATTTTTTTGGCGATTTACATGAAATAGTAAAGTCGCGCGAGAAGCACCAATATTAGTTATGCATGGAACTTGTACAACTATGGACGTAGAGGAATGTTAACTACGATATTTATTGAGCTCCTATAGGAATAATAGGTAGTTAATTTATTATACGTTAGGCTACAGCTTTTAACGAAGAAGCTCCAACCTTCCTAAACTTCAAAACTAAATATATATATAGTCTGAGTTTGTGATATGGAATTATTATATGGGGAACTCTACATACTGTCAAATAGATTCACTTAACTAAAAACTTCCATCACAGTAGAACAAAGTTTGCAATACAAACCACTTCCAAGCACAATTATTTAAACACACCTTCTACTCGTAGCTGCATCATCTCTGTTGTTCATCCACATGTCAAATTCACAATGGTGTATAAATAAAATCTTCAGTTTTTTACATTTGACCTCAGGTATTTTTACGACTCGTTTAATGTTTATAAATGCTATGGACATCAGAAATTTAAACAATATCCTTGAATGATACAAATATATTGTAATGCCATATTATATATGATGCTGCCTGTTTGTTGCCTTCGATTGCCTGGAAGAGATCGCTTTTAGCGATAAGCTCGCCACCTGATTCACTTCTGCTAGGCTAAGTTTTCTTAAGTCTGTTTTTTTTAAGTTTTATATTGTGGACAATAAAGAGTTTATATCTATCTACATATAATGCTCTACCTCTACATTATCGAGACACCATTACATTTTTAGGGTTCCGTAAAACGTAAAAACGGAACCCTTATAGATTCGTCATGTCTGTCTGTCTGTCTGTCTGTCTGTCTGTCCGTCCGTATGTCACAGCCACTTTTTGCCGAAACTATGAGAATTACACTGTTGAAACTTGGTAAGTAGATGTATTCTGTGAACCGCATTAAGATTTTTACAAAAGTTTTAAAAAAAAACAAAAATTAGGGGTGCCCTCCATACTGAGAACTGAAACTCAAAATTTTTTTTTTCATCAAACCTACACGTGTGGGGTGTCTATCGATAGGTCTTCAAAAATGATGTTGAGGTTTTTAATATAATTTTTGTCTACACTGAATAATTTGCGCGAGAGACACTTCCAAAGTGGTAAAATGTGTGTCCCCCCCCCTCTAACTTCTAAAGTAAGAGAATGAAAATACTAAAAAAAATGTATGATGTACATTACCATGAAAACTACCAACGAAAATTAGTTTGGACTCGATCTGATGAGTAGTTTTTTTTTAGTACGTCATAAATACACTATTATTAAAACTTCGATCAAAGTTACAACGAACTACAAGAACTATGTGTACTATGTATATTATGTTACTTGCTGCAACGGAACCCTTCATGGGCGAGTCCAACTCGCACTTGGCCACTTTATTTTTGTACAAATACTTCGCTTGATACAACAGAGAACACCTCACAAATAGGTGTGCTCTAAAAGGCCCCTTTAACGTACCTACTATGTCTAGACTAGAAATATTGTAAATCAAAGTATTAGTCGTATTTTTGTTCAATGCGTTTTTTTTTTCAATGGAACAATGATCTTCCTCTCCCCTCGCTTCTACCGCCTAACTAAATCGGCTATAGCTTTGCTAATCCTGTCTCTATCATTTTAAGCGAAAAGAAAAGAGAGAGAAACATCAAAGCGATGACATTTTTCGTTCGGCGGTAGACCCCCCTGTCTAACAATACAATAAACGCGATAGTTTTGATAGTTGGAAATTTGTTGCTTAATCTCGTCGTGAGAACTAAACAGATCAGTTTCAAATTTGGGATATACATTCTACAATTTTGAGTCTGATAAAGCATATAGGCTACTTTTTATCCTAAAATATAATATTACTTTAAGGGATATTCTTTTTCTAAATTCCGCGCGGACAAAGTCGTGTATTCTAATAAAGTTAATAAGCTTTTGGCCGTTTTCAATAGCTATTAAATGATACCTTAACTGGCTTTTGTAGGCCGCGAGAGTCCTTTCAAAATTATGTGTATGGTACTGCGATACTTGATATTTATGATTTCGCAGGCTTCTATGATAAGTAATATGTGTTGATTCAGTTTCTAAAAAATCTATTGGCACTGTAGACACATCACATTTCATTTCACATAAGTTATACCATACCGTTAAGCTGCTAGAACGTGTTAGGCCATACGTACATAGATACAGACTTACGCCAATGAATTTATTACAGTAATAAATCGAATCTGGTGTCACCATGGTCAGCTAGTCAGAGGTATCATCAATTGTCATAGTCCATAAAATTGTCTGGTGCTATTTTGTGAAACATCAGTAAAATCGAGGTATGACTTCCAAGTGGCAATTGATTTCTATTTTGTGTAGATACCTATGTGATAATGTTATGTGATTCTATCCACAAACCAGTTTTTCCTCACATTTTCCTGTAAGTCGGATTTTGTGAAGCCATCTAAAGCTATGGTGGTCGGCAGTACATTTGACCGGTTTTCCGATCCTTTTACCTCTTCACACAACCGACTCGACCTCTCGGGTGTGATTTCTTTGATTTCACCTCAGATGACGACCAACTTATAAATATTGAGGAAATCGGAGAAATTCCGGTTTTCAGGATAAGAGATCGGAAAATGGTATTAATATTTTTTTACAGCTTTTTCGTGTGACGGTTGGGTAATATTTTAGCGAAAAAAGTGAACCGTTTCTGTGTGAACGTGCTCTCTGTTAGTGTATTTTATCTAATAGCTAGCTAGATAGATATTTTTTAAACGATAAATATATTAAAACTTCGATTAATATAATACATTGGCCACTTTAGGTCAAAGTGTAGTTGCAGTTAGTACAAAGAATGTTGCGATGTGGATGTCTTTGAACCTTGTTTGGTAGGAAATATGTAGAAGGCGTGGCAGTTTACATCAGACACGCGACTCGGCTTTATGTAACAAGTTCATCAAATAATCACATTATTTTATTCGTTTGTAGTAGAATAGTTAGTAGAATTCAGAAATCTGCAACTAGGGATACTTAACTTAATCTATCCGCTATCTATACTTATATATGTAAACGTTCGATGCTCCAAAATTTCGATCCGACGTATTCAAACCGTCATGATGGAACAAAAAACGTCCATACTTTCATAGAAACTACTTCACATAAAAAGTGTGGTTAGTTAAGTATGAAAGAATTTGCGAAAGTAGGAAAAACAAGAAAAACATAGGTTACTATGTAGTTCCCCATCCAGTTTTTCTCCCGGGATAAAAAGAAACCTACATATGTGTCATTCCGGACCACAATCTATCTTTAAACCAAATATCATCCAGAACCCTTTACTGGTTTTTGCATGAAAGAGTAACAATCATCTATACATACAAACTCTCGCATTTCTAATATTAGTGGGCAAGTAAGTAGTATTTGCCGTCCTGGATCGGATTACACATTATTTTATGTATTATTTGTAGCCTATACTAATGTTTTAAAGAGGTAAAGTTTGAATGTTTGTATGATTGTAGGGGCTACTAAAACCGATTTTAAAATTATTTCACCGTTGGATATGTACGTAATCCCTGATCCTCCATAGGCTATATATGTCCACGAGCGAAGTCGGGGTGGACCGCTAGTCATGCATATAAAAGGTAGATACTATTAATTAAGTATTTAAATATTTTGTATTAAGTTTTTTAAAAGAAGTAAGCCAAGCTGCGGTCGGTGTCCGATGCCGGCACGAGCCATCTGGCGACGCGTATCAAATGGACATCAATGAACGGATACAATCCCATTTTGTGTGCCACTTTCCCTCGGAACGGAGGACCCTCATTGTCTTGATGTTATCAAATATTCGCATATGAAATTGTGATTCTTTTCAAAAATGGAATGAAAAAAAAATGTTTTTTTTTTCTAACTAAGCGGACATCTTCGACAAATCAGGTTAAGATCAAATGAGTTTGAGATTATGAAGGTATCGTTGTGAACATTTTGATTATTTACTCTAAAATGTACGTTTTTTGTAATTGAAGACACCATAGGTATACTTACTTGTGTATATTTACGAAGAACTTAACACTTTCTTAGATTATTTAGGCTATTTTCATAACCTAAATGGTATAGAATAGAATAGAATATGCTTTATTGTATAAACTGTGTACAGGTATAAGATGTTACAATTTTAAATAGTTCCCACAGTTTTATCCATTACGAATATACAATGATTTTGTGCATTCAAAAAACACAATAATTATTATTACTAATTATAAAATTACACATTTTTAACATTAGATACAAAACACAATATTTTTTACTAATTATAAAATTACAAAATTACACGTTTACACAATTATAAAATTACACGTTTTAACATTAAATACACAAATTGAAAATGGACAAAGACGGAAAGGATAATTATTTAGTTATTATTTATACATTTATATTATTAAAATATTCTTTTAGATCATAATATCCTTTAGAGATCAACCACTTTTTGAGACTGTATTTAAATGTATTTCCAGTCAAAGTTTTCAGATTCAGTGGCAAGTGGTTGTAGACCTTAATTGCGCTTGCGAATGTACCTTTTTCGTACATTGTGTTATTAATCTGACGTACACATAAATTATATCTATGTTTTGTTCGTAGATTATCTGAACGAGTCGATTTGTCCATAAAATATAATTGCCTGTTATTTTGAACAAACGTGCACAATTCTAGAATGTAAATACTAGTCAACGTTAAAAAGTTGTTGCATCTAAATACCTCACGTAGTGTTTCCGTGTTTTTCATTCGAAATATGTTGCGTAGACACCTTTTTTGGAGCACAAATATGGACTGTACTTCCACAGAGTTACCCCAAAAGATTATCCCATAACTTAATATCGGATACACGTACCCATAATAAGCATTTATTGCTACAGTCCTTGATGCAATACCACTTAAAACAGACAGTGCGTAACATGAACTGCTTAATTTGCTTCTAATTTTGCTGATATGAGCTTTCCAGTTTAGACAATGATCTATAGTGACACCCAAAAAGTTTGCCTCATTTACCTCATTTATACTTACATTGTCATGATTAATATTTAAATTTATTGGTATTTTTTTACAACTTCCGAATTGCATAAACTTGTTTTTTGTAGAGTTTAGTGACAGATTAATAGAACTTAAGAAATTCGAAGTTTTATTTAGTGTTTTGTTGATTTCTTTTTCATACTCTGAGGAAATTTGATCATTTTGCGGTATGAAAATTGTTGCGTCATCGGCAAACATGACACACAAGTAATCGGTAACAGATGGTAGGTCATTGATATAAATTAGGAACAACAAAGGCCCCAGTATACTACCTTGTGGCACCCCTAAGCCTATGTTTTCAAATTCTGACTGGATTAGCTCGATAGTCTTTTTTCTTTTGTTATAGGATTCTATGATGGTGGCTTGGCATCTGTTTTTTAAGTAAGAATTTATTAATTCTAAAGCTTTGCCTCTAATCCCAATACCTTCAAGTTTCACTAAAAGAGTTTTATGTACAACGCAATCGAATGCCATAGACAAATCTATGAAGAGGGCTATGCCAGTTTTTTTATCATTTAATTTGTCCCAGACTTGTTTAAGCAGTTTAAAGATTGCAGAGGTTGTATTTTGTCCTTTACGGAAACCAAACTGGTTAACGTTTAGAATATTATTTTTTTCTAAGAATGAAATGATTCTCCTGTATAGTACTTTTTCCCATATTTTTGAAAAGCTTGGTAATATAGCTATGGGCCTGTAGTTACCCATCTCAAGCGTAGAATCTTTTTTGTGCAATGGTAAAATTAGTCCCTTCTTTAAACTATCTGGGAAGCAGCTGGTTTCAATGGACATGTTTATTATGTATGTTAGTGGTTCTACTATAAAGTCGATGCTATTTTTTATTGCATTAACAGAAATACCGTCATATCCGGCAGTTTGTTTATTTTTTAACTCTTTCACAACATTTTTTATTTCCTGGCGGGTAACTGGCTCGAGAAATATAGTATTACAATTGTTATTGAGTGTTTTATGTTGTGTTCTATTATTATGTGTTTGTTTTGCCTTATTTACGAAATAGTTATTGAAAGTTGAAGCAATTTTAATAGGATCTGTTATTTCTACATCATCAATCCTTAGTTTTTCAACTGATGTTTTTATATTGTTAGTCTGAGATGTATGACCTTTGATAATCCCCCACGTTGCCTTATTTTTATTGGTACTTCTGTTTATGTATTTAATATTAGCAATTTTACGTGACAAACGAGTTACTTTTTTAAAAGTGGTGGAATATTTTTTATAGGCTGCTAAATTATTTTGGTTTCTATTTTTGCGGCATTTTAAGTACATATTGCGTTTAGTTTTGCTTGCTAAAATAATACCCTTTGATATCCAATTTGGGTTCTTTTTATGTGTAATTCTTACTTGTTCTAGAGGGATACATAAATCAAATATAAGGCTATATAAGTGAATAAACTCATTGTATGCTTCGTTGGCATTGTTATGAGTGTATACTTTGGCAAAACTGATCTGAGATAAATATTTTAGGAAAAGACTCATATTTGCGTCCACTTTCCTTTTGTGTTTAAACCAGTATTTTTCCCTGAAACTTAAGTTACTAGGGACACTGAGTAGTTGAATAGTATGGTCAGATATACCAACATCTAATATATTGGCCTTATACCGTTTCATATTAGTGAGTATATTGTCGATGCATGTTTTCGTTTTGTTTGTTATTCTAGTTGCGTCTTGTATAGTAGGATGAATATTATAGCTTTTTAAAGTACTTATAAATAATTTGCTTCTATTATTATTTTGCATTAAGTCTATGTTATAGTCACCCAGAATTATTATCTTATTCGTGTTCCAACGGGGTCTAGAAGTTAATTTTACAAGCAGTGTTTCTAGGCTCTCCATAAATAGATTAAAATTACTATCTGGTGTTCTGTACATGCAAACTATAATATATTTTAAGTCTGGCACAAATATACCACAGCATTCAAAATGTCGTTCTACAGACATTTCTGATATCCAGTCCAATTTTCGGTAAGTAATTGATGGATTTACATAAATAGCAACACCTCCTTGTCTCATGCTTTTCCTACAAAAATGTGTAGCTTTATTAAAGCCTTCCAGTTGAAATACCTCAACTTCACAATTTTTCAGATAAATTTCACTGAAACAAAATATATCGACACTGGGGTTCGTTTTTATAAATAATTCTAACTTGTCTTTTTTAGCTTTAATACTTTGGACATTCAGATGCGCAATGTTAAAATAATTTATTGATTTTTCCTCACTGGTCACGAAAAAATGGATCAGTGGCGGTGGGACTAGAAATTACATTGGCGGGGCTGGTCGTGCGTTCTACTGCCATTTTAATATTTCTTTTACTTTTCAGGAAATAAAAGGGTATTGTTCCAGGTGTTGGTTTATTACAGTGACCCTTCTTATATGTATCTGTTTTTGAAATTTGTTGGGACAAAGACGCAGCTTTTACATTGTTGGCTTTTACAAAGTAATAAGGTATTGTACCAGGTTTAAGTAACGACTTTGTTTTTGTTGACTTCATGATATTTCTACCTATGTAACAGTTTTCGTAATCATATGTATTGATGAGATTATTCAGAGCTTTGCCTAGCGCTTGGCGTGTACCTTTCATTGGAGATGCTTGATAAATGTGTGAGGAATTTAGAGCTGAAAGGTAATAACAGTGACGGAAGTTTTGAAGAATTATTTTTAACTTTTGATTTAGTTTTGACTCGTTCAGATATCTGTTTTCAGCAACACCTACAACAATTATATTCGTATTTGAATATTTTTTAAAGAACGTAGACATTTCAATAAGAAAATTGGTCGGATTTACGTCATTCGCGCCTAAAGACAAAATTAACCAATCGTCATTATTAAGTTTGCCGCCAAGAGTCTTGAAGTTCCCCAGGATGTAATCAGATGGCGCGTCAGGAAACAAGTAGGTACAAATATCGTACTCTTTGGTGTTAATGTGCCTCTTCCTAAGGTCCATTAAAGCTTTAGCCGCACCATAACAGCTTTGATCACCAATAATAATAATTTTTGGTTTAATTTTCTTTGAACTTGTTCTTATTTCATTGTTTTTCAGATGAGACTTGTATTTTTTGGTTTCAGATGACGTTAATATATCCGGTCTGAGGTTTGGTGATATACTTTTTTCCAAGTTGTAGAGTTGAGTTTTTCTAGGTGGAGCCACTAGACTGTCACGGTAGCTGTGAAGTTGTTGATTTTCAGTTGTCACTTTTTTTTGTAGGATTTTTGAAGGCATCAAGCTGTCCACTACTGGTATAGCTGCTGGTGAAGAAGTACAATATGGCTTCGAAAGATCAAACTGAGCTGTCAGCGTCGTGTCTAAGCTGTTGGTTGATTCTTTGATTTTCAAGCAACTTGTTTTAATCAAACTCGAGTTTTCTTCGTTAGTTTTCACGCCTTGTAATTTTTCAATTGACCATTTTAAATTCTTATTTTCCGAAAGTAACTTCTTTATCTCTGCTCTTGCTTTTATGAGTTGGGTTGTCAATTCCTCAACTTGATTTTTTAGTTGAGATTGAAAATTATTTGGTAAAGTTTCTTGATTATTTAATTTTGGGGTGCCAAATGTAGCATCTTGGAAGCTCTCATCCAACGTTTCGTTATTTATTGATACGTTTTCCATAGATAGACATCGATATACTCTTGGCTTTCGGAATGTAACATTTGTATTACTGTCCTGTATTGTTAGATTTTTATGAATACAGGGTGCACACGACCAAGTTTGCTTCCTTTCGGGCTCCATCATGAAGAACCGTGTTTCGGATACTTTAGCACAGACGAGGTCGTAAAAATAATTACAGATCGAGCATTTCATATAGCATCTGTCTGTTATTTTGTCTGAACACCCATTGCAATTTAATGAAATATTATTTATTGAGCAAAGCGCCATCTCTGTTTTTTTACTGAAACTTTTATGTCATAAATGCAATTTCAGTTTATGCTAATCAGAGATCGATATTATGTTTTGTTTTAATTTACTGTTTTCAGTAGGTTATATCTGCAATAAATCAGTAATTAAAACGCACTTACAAGTTATTATGAATTACATTCATAAACTGGTACATTTTTATGAAATAGGTGACGTAAAAGTTACACATACACACACTTACAAATAAAATACCGTAATCTCACACTCATTAAATGTTTTAGCAGGGAATATTATTGAATCCCCCACCCTGCCTTTTCAAAACGTCCCCCTACAATCACCTTTAGATCAAAGAGCTTTCTGAGTTCGATTGAAATTCCGGGCCGCAGAGCTCGGTTCAAGGCCGACCAACTTACCGTGGAAATGGGCTGACACTCCAGATGTCTCAGAAAACCTCTGTATAAGCTGTTAAATTAGTTATTGTATTTGATACCAAACTGCGGGTTTTTTTCATAGCTTTTATAAGAAACTTTGTTATACACACCCTTCTAATTTGTACATATGTATAACGCGTTTTATTTTAGACAACGATTTAAATACTTGCGCTTTGATGTACCCTAATTTTCATCCTCAGGAAAACCTGAAGTTTCTGTTGTTGTGTCTGTGTGATCAAAGTTTCATTGCGTACGAGGTTCGTTCTTTATGTAAATGTTATTCTTTATACTCTATTTGTTACTAATAAAATGATTTAAAGTTTCGCGTATACCTAAAAAACTTTAAGTTTTCTAATTGCCCGCGTTAATATATTTATTTTGAGATTTGTAACTTCGAAACATGCTGCCTTTGGCTGTCAAAACTAATGGAGTCGTGATGTGTGAAGATGTACGAGTAAAAATTACAGGCACTCGTAAAAACAATCATTTGTCGAAAGTAAATGATCCGTGTCGAGTGATGGCTTCCGCAATGATCCAATTTTGTTAGAAACCATTATTTTCAAACCTTGTCATAACATGTAAAGTTCTTAGAACTCAATGTCAGTTATTATAACATGACGTCATTTCTATTGTTAAAGTGATTATAGGCTCAATTTACGTAACATTGTAATGACATGATTTATGTAAAGTCAGCTGTTCGTTCGCATATGACACCGACCCTGACCTTTGAGTATAGAACGAAACAGTAACAGTAACACATTGTTCTGTCTTTGTACAGGTAAGTTTTATTATCAGCAGTGTTACCTCAGCGTGGGTCACACTCATGAATTTACAATAGGTGTCTTTAGAACATGTTACTTTGAAAACTTATTTGAAAGATTCTACCACGGGTCGGAATTTAGTACTCATTCGCTCAAGTTTTGTAGCAATTTTTCTTTTACGGCTTTTTATAATGATGATGGCTGGAACACGTGAAGGTTTTAAATATCGAACTTATCGAGTTCCAATCTACGAGATCGTAAAATCGGAGGAAAATCACGAAAAATGACGTGTCTGGAGTGTCGGGAGTGGAGGCAGCGCGGCGGCCGGCGGCAGGCGGCAGGCGCGGGGTGAATGGCGGCGCGAGCAGGCTTTGTTGGTCGCGCTGGCATTCCTCGCCTGGGAACCGGGACCCCGGCCCGTCCCCGCGCCGTCCCCAGCCCCCGCTGCATTCCAGCCCTCTCTCACTTTCATTGTTCCCGTCGGCGCGGGAGGTCGCCGGACAAATAATGGAACGGCTCGGTTCACCGGGGCTCGACACCCGCCCCGCGCACTCCGATAAACACGTCTGACCTGTCCATAAATGACATTTAGGGATACACTTGTTAATTTCCCCCTGACGCATCCGCTCCGGCTTCGGGCTCGAAACTAATTTAAACTCGGACCTATCTATTTCGAAGAGGCTCGATTTTGTTTTACGATTAGCGGCGGACGCGCATGCGTTTGACAGTTAACGGTGGTTGGGGAGGTTCTATTGCAGGTGCATCGGCGCGTAATGAAATCATCCCCTAATAACAACAATAGCGGTGGCCATTATTATTGTAATTTATCAGAAGGGTCTGAGGCGTTAGTCATCGGAAGGTGCTCGATCCGAGTTTTGATTCATTTCGGATGCTCGGAATGCCATTGTAGCCGCCGACTCTACCTGCGCCGGCCAGGTACGCCGGGGAGCTTAACGTCACTTTTGTTTATACGTTTTGACAAAGTTTTGTGACTCGAAAAGTGTTATTATCAACAGGGGTGGCACCGTTTCATTGTGTGCATTATCTTCTGACACTTTGTTCCTTTTGTTTTGCAAGTTTAAATAAAAGGTCGCAATAAAATGGCTGTACGGGCTATTAACCGGGATAAATCGTAAGCTTGGCCGTAGTCACAATAGCATTGAAGAAAGTAAATTAACGGAAGTAGCGTCAAATAACTGCCTGCAGTAGGCGCTTCCGGCCGGGGGCAAGGGAAGCCTTGTTGTTATTCATGGAATGGATATTTATTTATCTATGCCGAGGTTACTGCATTTTATATTTACCGCTCCAATTTTTGAAGAGTTATCTGTTTAACAGCCTTGAACGAGCAATTAACACTCGAGATACTGTCGGGAATGTTAAAAGGGTCTCACAAAAGTACACTCTGGATTTATTGTTATGTCAAAAGAAGCCGAAGGGCGAAAAACAAGCGATCCTTTGAACGGTCTGAATTAATGATGTGGATTAAAACTTTCACAATTTACGTTTCCCGGCGAGAGAACGTAATTGTTACGTAAGGACGTTTCTTCGTCGGAGAGATTCGCCAATCCATTCGTTAGTCCCGACTGAATAAATTAAGTTGAGATAAGACCGTTGCTAATTATTCTAGCTCTCCCTTCTTGGACACTCCGCGTCCGTTGCTTATTAATGGTTCAACTTTCAGACTCTACATAATATCAGAACGATTTGATTGAATTGAAACTTCGCCACTGGTAACCAGGATTGTAAGAGTTAAAGGGTTGTAGGAATTGAGATAGTCAAAACTAAAATACACAACGCTGGTCACTTGATGTTTGGTAGATGGCATATGGCATATGTTCTCGAAAGATGTCTTTCTTGGGACACACCGTATCCTTATGATGTTTTCATTCCAGCCAGTCATTAAGGCAGTGGTAATGACAAATTTATATATCTGCACTTGGAAAACCACTTAGAAGTTTGTGCGGGATTCGAACCTAAGACTCCATGATTGAGAAATTGGACATTCTACTGAATAGGCCGATACGGTTTCTAATATTGCGTTTAATATGAATTCAGGAATCTCGAGGGGAAAAAATGGTTCCACATAATAAGATAAAGTAAAAAAAGAACGATTTTTTGACTTAATTTTGTTCTCTATTTGGTGTTCAATAAAACGTATGGAACATCAGATTTTTGATTTTGTTGTTGCTGAGATAACGTTGCTGAGTACCATTATTTACTTCCGGCAACTGTAGCCCTCTGTCAGATATCATTCATGGCGAAATTTATTCTGAAATTTTATCGTTTTCTACTAAGAGCTTTAGCAAATTTTCTTGCATAACCATATACGAGTAGGTATATTATGTTTAGTAGGTGGTACTTATGTGCTTTCTTCTTCATTTATAATATTAAAGTGATTACTCAGCAAGAACATGTACGAAGACTACTCCGATTGTGTTATTTTCTACCTATCATCCTCCATCGTGTTAAGGAAATTGATGTCTATAAAAATATCAGAAGCATACGAATAAATCACATTTTCTGTCCATATTGCCCCAACACTTTAGTTATCAGTATGATAAGCTACAAATTTTTGTTAGACCATTTTTTATATTTTTCGCGATGCAAAACAAAAACCCTGTTATTGTTTTGAGTTTCGAGGTTCGAGGTAGTGGAAATTGTCGCTATTTTGTCTTAGAAAAAGATATATCAATGAATAGTACATTTAATACTTTTGCTTCTTGAATGCAGTGCCATAGGGCTGTTCGCCAACCATAAACTTAAACATAACAAAGCATATTATGTAAGTAATACGTATGTTCGCTTAAATAGCATAAACCACAGACTTAAAGTTCTAGTGGTGTCGATTGCGGCACTTGTTGGCAACTGGGCATGGTATTTTTTCAATGGCATTGAGTGACAAAATCTGCAGGATATGTGTCTGACAGAGAGCAACACATCTTTCCGTAACAGCACAGTGTCACGCGTCACCCAGCTTAAAGAACATGAAGAGTAAAAATCACATAGCACTACACTGCGCTCGTAACCTAAAGATACAACATAATGTATCTCTACGCCTTGTAATTACTCTGGAAACCTTAAACGTTCCCTTCATAATTTCTCTGGAAACATTAAACATTCCCTTCAAACTAGGACACAGTAATGTTTGCACATTACTGCATAGCGGTAGAACATTGGTGGACAATTCACACACAACACGAATAACTGACAAAGAAGAAAGAACGAACTTAGGTACGACTTCATAGCGAAGGGAACATCTCATCATATTAGCGTACTCAATCTGCTGTCAGCGGCAAGTTTCTGGTCTCAATTTGCAAGAGGATCGTCGTTGTGGGTAAGCCCCAGTCGCGAGTCCGTTCCGCCGGGCCCGGGTTATCGGCAGGTCGGCAGCCGCGATGTACCCAGATAGGTGGTGTTTGATTAAATAAAGGTTAATTTGTTCGTGTTCCAGCGATATGCGGACTGCGGACTGATGGACGTGCTCGTTGATTAAACGGCCGCTTGTGATTGGTCCGCTCCCGCTGGAATGCGGTACGTTTGGGCGAAATTATATATTGATGAGCGTGACAATGTGTTACTGACATTGTTAATTGTCCTAGTTGGTAGTTAACATCTACGTGTGTTGTGTTAGTTGCGTGTCGCAAATTGGATAAGGTGTATAGTTTATTCAATCAGTACGATCTGAATTCCGGTTATGGTGGATTTTCGTACTAACCATACGTTTGTTTCAACCTAATAACTGTATACTTAATTTTCTGTTTCGAATGTTAACTAAGTAGTTATTCTACAATTTTGTAGTGGTAGCGCTTTTTCTAAAGTCCAAGTACTTTCCACAGGTATTCTACAGCCATGTAGGTAGTTGTGGGGAAACATCACTGTGCTCCGGTTTGAAGGGCAATGTTTCCAGATAAATTACTGGGCTAAGAGATAAATCCTCTAATATCTCTAGGTGACGAGCGTAGGGCGGTACTAAGGCAATAATTTAGGCTTTTCATGTTACAATGGTTGCGTGACACGTGACACTGTGCTGTTATGGGCAGACGAGTTGCTTAAAATCAGGCACAAGTCCGGCTCGTCTCATCACTCTGATATAAAAAATACATCAATAACTTACATCATCCATTGATGTTCACGAAACTTCGAAAATTACAAACGTAGAATAACAAAAATAACAAAACTTGTTAATATAGTAATAATATTTTAATTAGTTCAGGCGTGTGATATGTGGGGGAAAAGGGTCGTCAGTGGCGCCGCCAACGTTATTTGTTACTGTGGATTTTGACACCTGGGTCCGGACCCACTGCCCCGGGCTGGACCTGTTTACTGCTCGCACTAGTGACGACTTCAGAACTAACGACATCGATGAAATTTATACCATGATACAGCAAAGCTTGAAATATTGATATTAAGAGTGTGTATGATTTACGTCTATATTACGTATGAGTGTGTATGTCTTTTCGAAGTCATGTGCGTAATGCCGCTAACTTAAAACGGTGAAGGAAAACATCGTGAGGAAACCGACATGTACCTAGAATCTTTCGAAGTCATGTGTCATCCACCAACCCGCACTGGGCCAGCGTGGTGGATTATGGCCTTAACTCTCTCCTTGCGAGAGAAGGCCCCGAGTCCCAGCAGTGGGAACATTTAGTAGGCTGTTGATGATGATGATGATGATGATTTACGTCCATTACAAACAATGCGAATAGCTAACGCACAGTTGTTCGTATGTTTTGTTTGTGGCAATTTTTTTTTTAATTATTTAAGTTTGTCAATAGTCATTGTAACTACCGTAAACAACCCACTTTATTTTCCCACTGCTGAGACTAGAGGCATTTCTCTCGCAAGGATAGTCAAAATCATCATCTATCGCTGGCCGAGTGCAGAATGATACATTTATTATAATAGACTACAGGCCTGTGAACAAACTTTAACGTAGTAAATGAACCACCAGGAGACCTTTGTAGGATGATAGAAGGGTATAAAGTAATACGATTCAGCACTATGCCGTCACTTGTAAGCTGTCCAACTGAGTACTGTCGAAGAGGGGGGGAGTTGCAACCCTCGATCATTTCTCCTTGTCGCATGATTTTTGTACGGCGTTACAGAATAATAGATTAGAAGAGGTATTGAAATTTTATGGAACCATTGTTGATGGGTCTGTTGTCTATAACTAAATGATGCAAATGCATCATTTATAAATAAATATCTTATTTATCGGATCTACATACTTTTTCTACCTAAATAACGCATTGATGATTGTATGATCTTATTGCAAGTTTTACAACGCTATATCGAAGTAACAACGGTAGACTATCGATATTTCGTTACATCGGTATCGATCGATGCCAGCACTAGCTCTGCCGATGGAGTAAACGTATCGGAACAATCTCACAGCGCAATAAAAAGATTAATTCTTTTAAATTCCTTTGCCCGCGTATTTATGTGGGAGTGTGGGATCGGAATTATCGGTCCTGCGGCGTATTATGGTACAATCAGAGATGTAACCATTAAAATTATAATTTTATACGTGCCTGAATTTGTTCAGACTTTAACTTACCAGATTGTGATACTCAGTTAATCAGGGATAGGGAAATAAAATACTGTCGTATTTTTAAATTGTCTATACACACTTAAGATATTATGAGTATGGTAGGGCTTAATTGTTATTCAATGTATTTTGATTAGTTACCTCCCCTCACCTCTGGGAGGTAGTCCGTAGCTAGTCCCTTTCCTCAGGGTGTGGGGAAGTATTCTACCGCCAAACAGTAACATACAAACATTACTGTGTTCCGGTTTGAAAGGCAATGTTTCCAGAGAAATTACAGGGCTTAGAGATATAACAACTTAGATCTCGGGGTGACGAGCGCAGTGCGGTGCTAGGTAATGATTTGGACTCTTCGTGTTGCAATAGCTGCGTGTCACTGTGCTGTTATGTGGCAGGCATGTTGCTTACCATCAGGCACATGTCCTGCTAGTATCGTCACTCTTTATTTAAAAAAAAACCTACCTCAGGTTTATAGTAAAAGAGTGCACAACCAATTGCCTAGTTAGTAATAGCGTCGCCACTTCTCAAATTCACATCTCAAAGTGAATTACAATCATTCCATATTATTAACAAAAAAGGAAATTTAATAACATGCAATAATGTTTGTATTTCATCGTTTAAATCTTTGCGTGGTATTTAGTGCTTAGTAATCATCCCAATGAAAATGACAAACAAACATCTTTGTTTGACTATAATATCCGCATTTATTTGGTACATCAAAATAATAAAGAGTTGCGGAAACTCACGGAAAAGCGGAAAATACAGTGTGATCGACATTTTACAGTTTTTATTTGCACCTCTCGTATCTGCGGATAGCAAGTAAACATTAAATTCTGTTCTGGCTTTCCACAAATACGACCGATTCCAACAACTGTTCGTACAAGTGCTGTACTCGATTCCATCCCAGCTGTAGAGTCAATAATAATGAAGTAGACTTCGCACTTTACTCTCTATACTCTCAACCGATACAAAGTGGATGTCGGAATCTAGGTTTTATATGCAGCTGTACGGATGGAACACAGTTTTCAAAGCACAATTAAGCTATCGCAAAAATGTAAAAGTAGCTTTATCGGCTTTTTGTGCTGTATGACTGAGGGATTATTGTGCACCATATAATAGTAGTCCAGTCATTTTAGAAAGTTCACCTCGGAATTCGAGATACCCAGCTGTCAGTCTGTAAATACTTGTTTAATGATACCCTAAAAGTTGTCTCAAAACCTACATATGGTAGGGTGTAAGCAACTATTAAATTTCAATGTCAAAGTTCACGAAAATCGTTTTTTTTGCGCTTTTGTTGTAAATATTTCATTTCCTATGGGTTTTTTGCTATTTTTATGTATGATCAATATTGTAGAATACAAAATTCCCTACATATTTTGCTTGATAAACTTTTTTATACGGTGAACCGTTTTCGAGATAGAGGGTGGAGAGCTCGCGGTCACAGTACGCACTTGACAATATACACGTTTGAAATGTTGATGAGCAGCTGCACTGTTGGTGGAATATTTGACAGCTGCACAGGTTTATTTAGTTTTATAGACTTGAAGTAATGCATATAACGAAGATGATCGAGACTTTTCACAGATTTTGGAGCATGATAGACTGCTAATAAGGTTTGAGTTCCACTCTCTAATAATCTCTGGGTCAAACAATTTTCTTCCTCCAATGCTGCTAGTGCAGCTAGTTCATCAAAATTTTCTGTAACTGCAAGATGGTTCGCGATGCGGATGCGGGCTGGCAATGCTCTTTAGCTTGTGGCCAATGTAATGGGCAAGCTTGTCTCAATGCTCTACCATATCAGAGGGACATTAACGAATATGGAACCTTTGACCCCGAATTCATGGAAGAACTTGAGAAAAGTGTATATCTCTCGTTATCGACCGGAGGCACCGGTTGTCCTGAAGTGATGCTGTGACCGCGCGCTCTCCGCCCTCTATCTCGAAAACGGTTCACCGTATAAAAAATGTTTTTAACCAAATTTGTAGAGAATTCTGTATTCTACAATATTGATTATACATACAAATAGCAAAACACCCATAGGAAATGAAATATTTACAACAAAAGCACAAAAAAACGATTTTTGTGAGTTTTGACCTTGAAATTTAATAGTTGCTTACACCCTACCATATGTAGGTTTTGAGAGAACTTTTAGGGTGTCAATATACAAGTATTTACAGACTTTCAGCTGGGTATCTCGAATTCCGAGACTATTACCTAATTTAAGCTTAAATGACTGGACTTTTAAACGGAATTTGAGTTTTGCGAAACATTTAAGAGATCACAGTATTATGGAAGCTGTGTGGTGAAGACTAGTGCCTAGAACGTGTGATTACAACCGCGAGGACGTAGATTCAAATCCCGCCTGTATCTTTGAATATATTTCCAAGTGCAAGTGTACAAATTTGAAACACGGCCAGTGTTTCAAATTTGTACACTTAACCGTTAAGTGACATTTTCTTAGTAAGAAAATGTCACTTAACGGTGAAGTGACATTTTCTTACTAAGTACGTTTATTATTCACCCTTTTTTACATTAATTTATTATTAGTATAAAGCTTATATGGTCCTTTTAAGAGTTTGTCGTTTTTGAGTCCAGTTGTGACGTAGCTATGTATTTTATTTTTTAGGGGAAAAAGTAGCACGACGCTTAAGAGATCTGACTCAAAGACGACAATGGAATCAACAGTAATCCCCTCTCATATCAGGCGGATAAAAATTAAAATACTATCGAGTGTAGTGGAACTGACTAACTAACTATTGCTGATTGGTGTCATATCTACATTAATATTTACTAGAACTTCAGATAATACCGCGGTACGCGATCGAATGTAGGTATATGTAGAATATTCAGCAGTTGATGACCTGAGCAGCGCTGAGAGAATAGTCTCTAAACAATGACCCGAGCACGGGTTGGTATCGAAGACCACGAATGGCATACCCGGGGCTTCCGGCTCCGGTTACCGGCCGACGGCTGCCGGCCTGTGTCAAACGGTTGCACCCCTGACAAGCGATCGATGTTAACTTAACCCCACTAGCTTAGAATTACTTGAACCGTAGAATACAGTGGGATTCGCATGAGTATTTTCAATTTAAAAATGGAAATTATCATCATAAACAGTATACGCAGACCAATTCATATTCTCACTGTTACTTGGGGTTTTCTCTCACAAGCAAAAAGTCAAGGCCATAATCAACCACGCTGGACAAGTGTGGGTTCATACTAGAAAAATATCCTCGAAGTCCATGTCTTTCTAGGAACTGACCAGTTTGCTCGCGATATTTCTCCTCTTAAGCATATACATAGGTATATATGTTTGAGACATGCTTCTAAATAAGATAACCACTTTACTTTAAAGTAAATATAAATAAATTATATCATTATGAATATGGTACCTTACAAAATACGTTTAGTCGTTGTTCAAGCACGTTGGTTGTTAAAATTATATACAGCAAAACAAAGGAAATAAATGAAATGTAAATCTTTGTAAATGGTAGAAGGTTACGAAAAAAATGTCAATAAAGTAATTACCAAATTCCGACAATTCGTACTTGTAAACGTTTGTAGGCTTTTGAAGTGATAACTGCGCTTAAGCCCAAACAGTAAAAAATACTAAACTCTCAGAAATGGATACATTGTTACAATTGCTTTTTTCCCGAGAGTTATTTTCAAACTGAAATAACAATAATTTTTACCTGAGTTATGAGTCAGATTGAGCGCTTGGTTGAAATGAGGCGTAGCAGAAACTTTTTCACTTTCCATTCTGTTAATAGCCCTGAGAACCTACGAATCTCTAGAGAGAGGCTTTACTGTGTAAATGTGAGTAGGTGGAGATAAGCACACGGACAAATCTAGTGCAGGATCCCCTGATACTTGGTAAAGTGACGATCACTTCGTGCAGGAAACAAAAAATCAAAATAATTTCCACACTATAATTACTGTTTACAAGCGGAATTTTCTATGGAATTTCTAGAGAACGAGTAAAATCTAGCTATTTTACTTACAAGCCGGTATTACACGTCTATTTGTCTGGAGCTTAACGTCATACAATTATTTCCTTTCGTGCTAAGCTTTGCAAATTGCTCGTTCTTCAGATGAAAAAAAATAATATTTATGCCTACTTTGGCAGTTTCAGTATTTTCCTACTCATATTTTAATGTGAAAGTTAGCATGTAGATGTTTCTTGTAACCACTAAATTAATCACATTGAAATTTGATACATCAGGTAGATTATAGTTTACAAATACATAAATAATAAAATCCCGAAAAGGTGTAAAAAACATTAGGGACTTATCATATGAAGTCGCGGGAAAATATTAGTGTAATTGAACAACTATAAAGATTGTTTTATGCGATTACGAATATTACGATTGTTTATATGTACATATAAACATTAAACACTATTATCACACATGGATAATCATATTTACCTATCTCTTAACATGGTGTGCAAACTACATCGATAACAATTACTTTTAGCAATCATTTCCAAATTGTTTTCACGGAAAGGGTCTTAAATGGATGCTCAATAATGAATAAATGGATATTCTCCTAACGGATAAGCGGATATTCTCACAAATCCCTGGGTCATTGAGAATGCAGATCTTTCGGGTTACCATTAACGAGGTGGAGGGCGGTTCCACAGGAAGGCAGTCATTCCACTGTCACGGATAAATTGAATTAGACTAATCAAGCGGCAAATTGCCTCTTAGCTCTCGGCGACTTGGAGACTCGTCATATCGGACGTATTATGTCGTTGAGACGGGACGTTGGAGAAAGTACTTGCTATGAAACAGTCATAAGGGCTTACGATTCTTGATGCTTTAGTCATGTCATACTTGATTAGATTAAACTGAGCGAGCGTCTAATTATTTATTATTGAGTTCCAATTAGCTTTGGGCTCTTGACAATGCGAATTAACCTCATTTTCACCCGATCACGCGATGAGGAGTTCATATTGGTATAGGTAAGTTAATCAATAAGTTTTGTTATAAAATGTCATGCATTATTTTAAGCTATCACGGTTGTTTGATACCGGAAAATTATCCGTGATTATAAATTTGTTAGAGCGAGTCCTTATAATATTTCGATACAGTTTCATACACCATTTTCACGGCTCCTTTATTGTTATTTAAACTAGTGGTATGTGGTATTTAATCGAGTGTCTGAGTTTAATTTTAAATTGAAGTCGGTTTTAGTTTTTTTTGAGAAAATTAAATTAAGTAGTAATTGTCGGTATAAGTACATAGAACACATATTTACTTATTTACATATACATACGTTTTGGAGATACGGGGTCGAAACTACAAATAAAAACAGTATGTGACTTATATCTACAGAAAAAAAACGGAAAAAGTGCTTGATATTGGATTGTGTGACTTTTGCAATTACCTCGCTCTCAGTGGTAGTTTCTCAACTCTTGATCGTAACTCGGGATTCCAATACTTAACTTAAATAACATATGCAAACATCTTATTAATTTTTCCGCGGCGTCTGATGGATTTGACACGAATAAATCCGTTATTTCCGATAAGTGGGCGGTGTGATTTCTGTTTTTTGACATAATTTAGGTTACGGATTTGTGTGGGTAGATTGAGTGCTGTTTCAATGAACACGAATAGTGCATTAGCTGACTTTAGCAGTTAGTGGTTTGGTAAAGAGAAATAGAATAATAATGGAAATAATTAATAGTATAATTTGAGAAAATAATAATATCTGGATGTCATCAAGTAGAGAGTAAAGCAGTTTCTTATACGGTCCAGACTCCATCGTGGTAAACATCGTCGCTTACCATCACAGGTGAGATGGTGGTCAAGATATCATGTCTCAAAGAAACTCAATGGTAGTTAGATTTTAGTTCAACATTTTTCGGAATTTCCCTACAGATGACTCACTAAAGTTCATTATATTTGTCACCACTACTGTTTCCTGTTTCCATATACATAACATAATTTTAGGGCATCTATTTGAGTCTGTCTACTGCCTACAGAATTTTGGGTTAACACAAAAGGCACAGAGTCCCTTTTACCTTGTAGAATATTAGCGAAATATCAATTAAATATGAAGAGTCTACGATTTTACTAAAAGGTATGCGTCTTATATCGACCTTGCGAAATCGAGTAACGTCTTAAGTGGCCCACCGGAACCTAATTACTAAGTAGCCGTCTCTTAAGATTTCACCCGCAGTTAGGCCGAACCACTTAGATACTTGATACTTAGATGCTATCAATTAATTAAACATTGGCTCTTAGAGACTGGCCGGCGTTAAGAGCTCCTTTTGCCCAGAATTGGTGCTCGATGTGATCAGATCATTACACGTTGTTGGGTGGATTAGATAGATAAAGTAAAAAAAGAATATTCAGAAATTTTCAGTAATGATAAATCCATTTGTTCCAGCATAGTTGATTTTAATCTAAATTTTTTCCCCGAAAGGTCCGTGTCCTTAGCAATGGGAACATTAAATGAGCTACTAACTTATGGTCATGCGAACCCATCGCGGCCGATGGACCGCCTGTAGATATTTTAAACTACGGTAGTAGTTTAGTTTAGATTTAGTAAAAATGCGTCAGGCTGCAATATACACATAGGTAATCATTTTACATAAAATAATATATGCTGTGTTCACACACTTAATAACTATACATACAATACTACAAATTGCGTGAGTCCACAGTAAAGTGATCACAAGTGTACATTTAAAAAATATTTCAAGCTGCCACGACGCTTGCCATTTTATTAAGATGTAAGTCTGTGTAGCAGATCATATAGTGTGTAACCGTGTCGAAATATCGGGTGCTCATAACGAAACATAACCACATAAGTGTACTTTGAATGATATTGAAATAAAATTGTATAATTAACTTATTGCGCTCCCCTACTACAAGTTTTACTTCGAAGGCGAACACAAGTAATAGATGGTATCATAACTAAAATATTTAAAAAAAAAAGATCATAATTATAGGCTCTCATCACTTGATCATCACGCTTGACGTAGTGATGCGGTCAAGAAATCGATTCACTCTCGACTTGAAGACACTATAAGATTGTAGCCATTGTATGTAATATGAAAGTAAAGGTCCGTCCTTTAATGTCGTCAATCTATATTTCGCGTACACAGACGAAGGACGGCAGGTCACATTCCTGTGAATTAGACTGTGACGGCTGATTCCAAAGTATCGGATTGTCTCTCCGATACCTTGATAGCGCATACTTCGTTCCGAGTCACTTCCACTGTCAATCGATACGAAATCGGCAATGTCATTCGTTTGTAACGAATGGGTATGAAATGGCACGAAACAGAAGTTTGCTTTTAGTCTGCTCTATTTTCTACAGCTTTTTATATAACAGTAGATCCGTCCTCCCGCCAAGGTGAATATTAGATACAATTGGGAACATCAAGACGTTTTAACCATTTATTTCATAATTTAGTGAACATAGTCCGCTTCATAATATGATTCTTTATCACAAAAAAGAAATATAAGTATATAAATAAACTCTAGTCTGGTTTAATGAGTAAGTAAGTACTACATATTTTTATGTCAATTTTTTTTTCACTGAACTCTTTGACCTACATATTAATTTTTTATCATACGTAGGTAGGTATTATAAATATTTAATAAGGAAAATAAAAGTATGTAACTTAAGCTATCGTTTACGTTAAATTATTAATAAAGTATGTTAATTAAGTGCTGACGATAAGATATTAAAAGTAAGTAATACTCGACTGAAGTTGAAATTGTATACTTACCTACTTGCTTTAAAATAGCAGGTTTATGTCAAACTAAACAAATGTCGCGCAACAATTTAACAACAATGACTCAATAAGGTCTACTTGAGACAGACGTCAGCAATTCTCTCGAACAAAAGCTCATTCAGGCAACGTCAATCCATGGTGTTGATATTGCAAAATCAACGCACTGTTTAATGTAGGTGCCTATTATGTTAATAACACAGGCACTGTGGTTAGCATGCGTCGCGCAATCCGGCCTGAATGCACTTTATTTGCATCGCTAACCTGCAATCTAAGAACCAAAACCACCAATTTGAAACCTTAACTCATTCAAATTAAGACAGAGTCTTCTTCGCTACTATAACATATGTATATTCTTCATACACACATTATTATATCACATTGAAACTTGCGTCTGTACGAAAGTGATCCTTATGACAGAACCAAAAGAGTCTTTCTTATTCTAGTTACGTGGTCAAATATATTCAAGGAAATATGTCACTTCAGTTATTTAGCATGAATGGTATGTGGGTGCGTACAGGGGTTAAAAAGGTCTGATTGGGGGGAGTCGTTCTTAAGTCACATCGGTCTTCGTACTGTTATACTAAATACACATACTAGTATACTAAATACACATACTAAATACACATACTAGTATTATTAATTACGGCATGTCTGTCCTAACTATTTGGTAGGACTAATCAGCGGATAAAAAAAAAACATCAGGTATACAGATCTGGGATTCCTGAGCATTTGCTTGATGCGAGAACCAGACATTAGATCCAGCTCCACGATCAGAAGATGTAATTTACCCAACGACATTTCTATGCAAGGATAGCTCCAGAAGTTTCCCCTAATAACATTGCACATGACCGCCATCTGAAGTTAAGCGACGATGCGATATTTATGAAGTCATACAAATTCAAAAACAAAATTCAGCATTACTCTGGTTTTGTAATACGCCTGTTAGCGTCAAGTTACACCGGAAAACACACATGTTTCACTTAATGTAGGTACTAATACATTATTGACTCGATATGGAGTTCAGGTCTTATATGCATTTGGGCTGGCATTTAGTTAAAAAAAAAATGTTTGTCCTTAAAGTCGGTTTACTGACGATAAGACGTGACAACGTCTTAAGAAAATACTGATGGAATGGTAGCATTTTTCAAAAGAAAATTTTAATAGATTTGTATGTAAAAAGTAATCAGTAGAATTTAGTCATTTTCAATCAAAACAATGCAAAAAAGCTTTTAGATGCCGGGGATCGAACCCGGGGCATTTCACATGCAAAGCGAACGCTCTACCACTGAGCTACATCCCCGCTTGAACTACTGGTCGAAATAATTAATACAACTGTAACAAATATGCGGCGAGGTAACGACCGACGGTAACGCGGTAACGGTACATGACGTCATGTTTTGTGGGCGTGCAGCCGGCTTCATCGAATTATAAGACGTTATCACGTCAAAAACATAAATAAAGCCACTAAAATTATATTACAGCGAAAATTTTTCATTACTATTTCTTAATTTACATCAGAATATTTCCCAGTAATTCGTATAGATAATAAATATTCCAAAGTTCTCAAAGTTTAGCTCTTAATTGAAGCCGTTACAGGCTTTAGAATTGAAACCGTGTCTAGACAAGAAAAGCTTATGGAGCTTCAACTAGCTCGTAAAATTTAAAGGCTTTTCGTTAAATTTACAATTCAACTACGTTTCATATTAGCATCGCAAAAACCGGGTCAAATGTATT
Source organism: Ectropis crepuscularia (assembly GCA_963693475.1). Classification (NCBI taxonomy): domain Eukaryota; kingdom Metazoa; phylum Arthropoda; class Insecta; order Lepidoptera; family Geometridae; genus Ectropis; species Ectropis crepuscularia. The sequence continues at coordinate 9,698,655 of OY856339.1, forward strand.
TTTTTTCTGTTATAAAGTTTTGTTCCCAAAAAGCTTTTATCAAAAAGTTGGTAAAACGTCGAAACCGAACGTCGGATGTGTCACTTCTCACAGGCAGAGTTGCGCTCCACGGCGACACATTCGCCTTTTTGTTCCCAGTTGTCAGTCTATAAAACTTGGCAACGACAACCACTCCCCTTTTAAAGTTAGGAACCATGGGAGTTTATTGTGTAACGATTTGCGGATCTGTATACAGTTTTGTGTATGTTTTATTCTTTGAACCAATTGGAATTGGTTAGAAAACCAATTAGATGTGTAGATTATTCCCAGCTTTTTTTACTTTTTGTTTTTATTTATTTACCTATATAACAATTTTGAGCTCATTTTGTCTATTGTAAAAAGAAACATTCAATATTTTCGAATTTTTTTTAAACTTTCTTCGCGTTCATTGAACTGTAGATGAGCATCTAGCTAAAAATTTAAATTAATTGGCGAATACGCTCTTTCGTAGTAAAAACGTGAACACAATTTTATTCTTCCATGGTGATTCACTGAATAATAATTTTCTTGGAATTCTTGTAAACGATACTCTTTATTATGTTATTGGTATATGATTAAGTATGTTTGGTATTTAATTCTGATAACGCCATTGTTGAAAACTTGTTTTTGCTATTCTTTGATCTATACCTATATAAGTTCACGACCCTGGGTTTTACCAGGGTTTTAACTCTTTGATGACTTTAACGTAAGTCGTTAGTTCTGGAGGATCTATTCTCATTAGATATTTTTGTATATACGAGTACAATATACATATTTTTAGGTTTTTTTCTTGATGGGAAGCGGGATCCACCTGAGATGACGTCATTAATTAATGTTAAAATTTTGGCCAAGCAAAAGTAAATATGTTTAATTTTAATATGTTTTTACAATAATTGTGCATAATAGTTAAACCAGTTATGACTGCGCCTGAGCCATGTTTCATTCATGTTTGCTCGTGTTCTGTAAAAGTATTGTCCCAGACGGTAATCTCGATCTCTACGCAATTTTGGCCAGATCTATAAGAAGTTTTTAAATAAAAGAGTAACAAATACACATACACACAAATTCACAGTTGCAATATTAGTAGAAAGTAAATTCTGACACAAAGTATGGTCCCTCTGGATAGAAGCTAAAGTTTTAAATACAAAAAAAAACAGTCGTAACTATTAATCAGTCCTAATTAAAACGACAAATTTAAATCTCATTAGTAGTGCACAACGCGACTTTTGTGTCAAGCTCGAGTAAGTGACACGAAAAGAGTGTCATGGCTGGTGTCACGTAAAATGTTTTATGGATGCCTAGCCAGGGCGGCCGAGCAGTGACAATACTAACGAGGATGGTGGTGACAGACGTCCAGCGCAGAAGCTGCGACAAAAACACGAAAACAACTCGCCGCCTCGGCGCGACGCGACGCGACCTGAACATGCGATTACGGATAGGGCTGCTTAAGATTTTCAAGAGGTTTATGCGATATTTCCAGATTTCCATTTAAGGAAGCAGAAAATCCAATTAATGTAAAAAAGCTATATAAATCAACTGTGTTTTGCTAGTTCTTAAGTACTCTTACTTAAAAATATAGTAACAATTGAAAACATAAAACTTGTCCAAGCCAAAAACAAAACAAAACATGTACAAGACCTAATGTCAATTCCTATGATCATATCCTACGAATACAAATCTTACTAATCCTAGAGTGGACGTTTAGATGTTTGTTGTCACATCGGAATGATTGAAAAGATTGTGTTGAAATTTTGAATATAAATAGATTATAGGCTGCAATAGCTAATTAGGATAAAAATACTTGATAAGGACAGTTAAGTCACATGAGTAAATTCTTAAAATATGAGTTCAGAACATCGCGGCCAACGACTAATTGTTTCATAAAACTAGTTAAAATGGATTTATTTTTAACTATTTGCAGCGGGAAACAAGACTAGCTCTATGTGAATTGCCTTCAAATAACAAAAAAATGTTAAGGGCTGCCGTTGGCTGACTAAAATGTAGTAGATTTTGCTACTATGTGTTTATGCAACAGTATATTATATACTATAATATAGCATATCTGGCAACCCTAATTACGTGTCGCGCTGTCTTTGCTTCCTGTCTTCCGCGACTGCATGATATAAATACCGACACGGAAGTAACCGAGCTAAACGCTAGCCGTGCTATAACTGGTTCTTTTCGCTAAATCCTCCCATCTCTCATAGAAATCTTAGAATTCAATACAAACAAATCAAAACATTCTGAAATCATACCTTATTTACGGTAATAAAAATGTTTAAAACTAAAGTGACATTCTAATAAAGTAAGTACCTATTTTGCGGTACTCTTACACCTAATTATTTAAATCTATAGAGTTAATAAATAATAGAGCAAACATTGATAACAACTATTTAACATAAAATATCCTAAATATATCTACTATAGTATTATAAAACATTATTCGGTTTACCGAATGGGGAACACTTTCATAAAAACGACAAGGAATAACTGTGAATGCTAAAATAAATAAAAATTACAGTAACAAAGTAAAACAATATAATACTACAACAATAATAAGTACTTTGCTGTTTACAGAATAATGTCCTAGGTATATAAATTAGAATAACATCCATTCATACTCGTAATTCACTTTAATTCCTATGAAGCGTAAGTTGTATTTATTGAAAAATTAACATTAAACCCAGGGAATGTAAAAGTAAGCCTACTCCGTCTAGATACGTATACGCGGAATCCTAATTTACGTGCGATTTGCGTATTCCGTGTGCGAACTAAGGATCTCGTTTGTTTACGTAATCTCAGCGATTCCGTTCAATACGGATCCATTATAAATGTTCGGAGCCTGCTGAGGGATTCAACGGTCTGACTTTGTATAAAATGAACGGCTGGTTAGATTTTGCTCGCTCAAAGGTTTTACTGATCAGTGTTTTTTCTGTTAGATTATGGTTCGATGGGCCGGGTTCTGAGGGCTCGATGAATAGTGTATTTGTTTTGCTATTCTTATTTGCTTCCTCGACAAAAGGTCGACATTTATGTACAGATAGGTAACACTCAACACGAAACCAAGCTCCAAGTCGGACCTCCGATGAATCAATGGAATTACGCAATCATTAGAGCTTCTGTTTTGGATGTAACCTCGTATATGTCAATGTCGTTCGGGAAAGGTTTCATTATCTTGATCGAAGATATTAATTACATCGGACGTTGAGCGTATATATATCTGCAATTTAAGCAGACATTATTTACTACTAGCAACGCCCCGTGGTTTTGCCCGCTTAGTTCCCGTTCCTGTTATCTTCCCGTGATAAAATGTAAAATGTAGTGTTTAGTATTGTATTGAGCTTATTTCAGGTGTTAAGTTGTCGTCACGTTTTGTAATTTCCAAGATCCATTAGTTACTCATAACTATTCGACTGACAATTGGATAACGATTATATTATTGTGTAAAAGAGTTGTTAGGGAAGTGTCGGTCACACGAACGGACATCAATCATGAGACAATGTGGCGCGGTCGCCGATGGGAGATGTCCGACAGCTCCCTACCATTATCAATGAGTGAGTGACTTGCCGCTAGAAATACCTATCAGGGACGGTTAGTGGAGGCTCTAGCCATGTTTGGGGGCAGAGAAGAGTGCGGGTATCATGAAATTATACAGATATTCAATCAAGATCGCTATAAAATATTTCCTACCTTTACCTACACAAATCAATATTTTGAAATTAAAATGAACTTCCCTTATTAGTTGGATTTAAACACACGTATTTTGTTACATTTTGTATCTGTAATAAATCAAAACTACGATTTAAATCTATAAATTAATACGTGAAGCAAAAATTTGCACTCTTTTTTTGGATCTTATGGTTTACATGGAGAAGGAGTGTAGTTCGCTCTATTTATTTAATTACGCACAAAAATACACACATTGCCAGTTATTTGACACAAACATTAACACTCATTTGTTTATTGTTAAACTGAGTCTGTGGTAAAATTGAAAATAAATAAATATTGCTCTACAATTTCGAGCACTTTGTGACCTAATGCGTTAATTAGATAGGTGTGTTATGCTACAAAAAAAGTGTTTCTTTTGCAAGCTGCAGGTTAAACTGTAGCCTTAAGGCAACAGTTTTCCAACAAGCGCTGAAGCGTAGTATATACAACAACATGGCTTCGAAACGCTTTAGCGCTTCAAAAGAAGTTCTCTATTTACAGTAAACTGCTGTTCTCTTTAAAATTCGCCCACGTTGTCCTGGTACCCGTTGCTTTGAAATGATTTGCCTAAGGTGGTCCACTACAGCGTCCCGAGTCCCGAGACCCGAGGCCAGACGCCCGCATCGGCTCTCATCCTAACTCGATTGTCCGGTCGCCCGTCCCACGGTCCAGCGACCAGCAGCGGTGCGATCAAAGCCGGGACGAGCTCATTTATAAAATTGACACGTGTTGATAAATAGATGCGTGCATTTGGCCCGCTACGTGCGTCGCGTTCACACCGGAAGATTTGTAGGGCACTTTTTGTCTGGTTCCATTCGGACGACAGACGGCAATTGGTGGTTATGATTTATGAGCTTTTGTCCCTACATGATCGAAGTGGCATGTCCATCTGCTGTTAAGCTATAGCTAGATAGCTACGGTATTGGGTCCTTGAATCGGAAGCTAACTAAAAGATTAAAGATAACGTTGGCCTTGGCCTAGCTTTGGATTAAAATAGCACAGCTAAGGTTAATAAAATTAGTAAATTAGATTCAAAGACGTTAACAACAATAATGATAAACGAGCACAAGGCATGAATTCTACCAAAGATATTACACAACCCATTGAATAAATAAGATATGCAAAATACTCTGAAAGGAAATATTATACCAATTCAGACTGTCCTAACTTTTAAGTCAGTCTTTTCCACGAAAAAGTACAAACGCCCTTTACGAGACTTGTAATTCATATACAGTGCCTTCATCCCAAATACACAACAATACTTTTAATGTACCCTTTCCTCGTCTAAGAATGTACTTTCCATTAATGTACCCTTCTCCTATTACAGTTTCACTCAGAACTCGTACCCTGATAATATCCATTACGGTCTAAATTAAGGCACATGAAAATATCTCATCCATTTACGCCAACTATTCAATTAAATTAAACTATGTACCTACTTTATATTAATATCTTCCCTATTTCAATATTTAATTGGTATCCCATGGGTGGAAATACGAGACTGACCATTCGAATATTAACGTTTTCATTAATTTGAATCGTAACATGATACCGTTAGTATTAATTCCAGTATAATTTGTCGTGGATTTGGACGTTTGAATAAATACGGGCAATTACTCCTTTATCGTTAATTATAGGTAAAGTGATGGCGCTACGCTTTGTTTATGTTATAAGACAAATAAAATACATATTTACACAGTTTTTAGTAATTGACAAATCTGTAATTTCATAGATCGTGGAATAAATTCCCTACTAGAAAAGTACGAGTCTTTATGACGTGTAAATAAATTTTGCTAACTTGGGTGTTCACTATGCGAAATGAAACTGAAAAAGCCACTATTTTTAATGAGGTAAAATGCATGTACTCGTAAGCGCACCCGGCGCCTCGCCTGGAGAGGGGACGGGTTATATCAGATTCGACATCACGAGTGGTGCCTCTAAACCTTCACGGTATTGCACCTTTCCCGCATACGGTGGGATCGCAAGGATACTCTTGCATTCTTCTGCGAAGGCCAGAGCGCATGGGTGCACCGTGATTCCTCGCCCACTGCGATTTCTACTCTAAGCCTGCAATGTACCACCCAATAGCGTGCCCTTAGGCGCTGGCACCCGCTGATAAATCACATGAGTCACATCAGCATCGCCTTGGAGGTAAATCCAAGGCCCCATCTCGGTGTTCTGTATGGACTCCACTTTTCTGGAAGGACTTAGGCTAGCTACTTAGTGACTTAAACTTACTGAGAAGAGAATTTAGTTGAGAAATTACAGAGTCAAAATATTAATGAATTACATGTATTAAATATCTGGGCGACGAACGCAGTGCAGTTCTAAGTAGTCATTTGGACTATTTATGCTTAAATAACTGCTAACGCTGTGTTTTTATGAGCAGACGTTTTGCTTATTGTTACTAATGGCAAATGTGTCTCTCGTCGCTATTTGCCGAGTGCCTTTATTATCGAGGTACTTTCTCCACCCGTGGGCGGACCAGTCAGGAGAGCATTCCTGCAGCATACCTCATTACGAGTGTCCTCATGGGCCGGCGGCAGGGACGCAGGATAGGACTTGCCGCATTTTCTCTTTTATATTAACCTGAAAAATCATCAGTCGAGAATACATCACTCACAGCGTTGTAACTCACTCTCAAATTACCGCCACAAAACCTATTTTGAAAGTCTGATTGAAAACGACGAAGTTTCTCTTTAATAACGAATATAATAAAATTTAAATGTTGTCAGTCCATTTTGATAGATGATGACCCTTATTTTTAGATTCCCTACAGCTAAGTAATTGCGGGTGTTTTTGTCATGGAATGACGGAATCTGATGTTTATATGAAAATAGAGAAGATGTTCGGGTTTAGCTTTTGACTTGTGAGATAAGTAGTAATCTAACATTCAAAAAGGTTTCAAGGTGTTAAAATATGTATTTAAAAAAAAAATACATATTTTATGAGTTTGGAAGGTTATCGTATATCATGATGGTATCATGTAGGTACCAAAAATACCAGAGTTTTATGAGGTAGCTCTTCCATTGCAGTCCTAGCTCTGTACCTTTGTGTATATCAAATTCTCGACACGTCCTCTCGCTGTTTGGGTGATATCATACAATTTGGCGTGCTGGTAAACGCGTAATAAAACTAGTTGCAAGATCCTCCATTTTATCTATCCCAGGAGCTCTAGCAGACTATCTTAGTAACTTTCACACAAATGTGTTGTTACTTAAATTTGTACGTAGTAGGTACTACTAAGACTTAATATTTTAAGAAGCAGCAATTATTTAAGTTATTTGAAGTTTGATATACATGTGTATGTAGGTATCTAAATAAATTAAAACGACTACCTTATAGTTTTTTTAATTAATTTTTCGAGTAATTGTTGCCATAAGTAATTACAGAAGAACTTTTTGATTGTGTGCGCATCGTAGATAATAATGATAATTAATGGTTAATAAAATAATTAATAAGTTGTTTTTTCGGATAACGGGCAGACAAATCAAACGAACCTCTTTCTCAGTATTTTGGCAATTACTACGAGCTCGAACGTTTTTTTAACAATTTTAGGTTTGCTGTTGACCACCATCAGGGTTGAAATCCAACGTGATTCTTGAACATATTTAAAAACACACTCACTACTTTTGTTATTTAGAACTTGCAACATAATTTTCCTTCACCATATAAATACAAAATACCCATAATTAATAATACTAAACTGTTGCTTGCATTGAACTCTTAAAACACTAAGAAGCGGCAAGCGCTCATCTACGATCACAATGTAAAATCAGGTGACGTCTCCTGATTGAGTCTCAGTCGCAACAGGAGCCACAAGTTGAGTGGACGTTCGCTAACAATTAAAAAAAATCCGATATGAGCCGTAATAATGTCTTACTCTGCTTTTGCAAGGTGCACAAACAGTTCAAAGACCAAGAACAAGTTCCATGGTATCACTTTTCATGCGTAAGTACACAAAATCTTTAATTATTTCCATAACAGTTCAATGATTATTACATCTAAAATTATTTTTCTGTGGTAAACAATTTTACAATTGGCCATTTCTAAAAAGAGACAGATATACATACAGCGTAAGAGTGCAACACGACCGGCGATATGTTATTTGCGGCTATTTTGTCTCTTTCACGCCAGTGCATTTGTATGTCTTTCTATTCTTGTCGAAAAAAATATCTAAACAAATGTGATGTATAGCTATCTCATTTGCACCTACTGCCTACTTGTCATGATGTCTTTGTCATTCATTCAAACGTCTCTCACGATGCAAGTGAAGCTATAAGCACATTGCGTATACTTGTGTGAGATTTTCGGCACATTATGCTGTCTTTATATTAGAGCGTAAGGTACGCTCTATCTTCGTTTACTTAGTTTCATCAAAGGTTGCTTGTTTATGAAATCTCGAGATAGATGTTTTGAGAGTTTAATCCCTGACCGAACTGTACATAGACGACGATATTGATCTAGACTACAGGCCCGTGAACAAAATGTACGTAGTAAATGAACCACCGGGAGACCTATGTAGGATGATAGAAGGATATAAAGTAATAAGATTCATTCAATAAGATTAAGATACTGTCACTTGTAAGCTGTCCAACTGAGTGCCGTCGAATAGGGGGGGGGGGGGGGGGTTGCGACTTTTTTGTTGGTTGGTTGGTTTTTGGGGGTTCTTGGTTTTCAATTGAGTACATTTCAAAAAAAGTATTTTTTTTCATTAAAGAAAATGTTGTTATCTCAATTTATATATGTCATTTTTTTGACTGGCCATGTGTCTTTTTACGTTGATAAGAAGTAATTTGAGACAATTTATGTTCACTATAAATCAGTATTATTGCAAGTATAATTAGTTTTTTACCGGTTCGTAGCAGCATCTTTTACTCTTAAGTTAAGTTTTTATAGATCACGTTGATCAGGCACCGCACCACAGCGCGGTGAGTTCGTTACCACAAGTGTATCACTAAACATGTGTTGGTTAATGATACATAAATTATCTAATTAGCAAAAAGTATGTGAGTTTATTCAAGCGCGCTTAACGTTTTTACATGAATGATTAACAAATGGGTTTAATCGGTAATTAATGTCGACATAAATATTATGAACACAAGCAGAGCAGTACAATTAGAAGCTCACTGTGGATGCTTTTATGGTCGATTAAATTTGTGTGAAGGTTAAAGACCGAATAGTTTTGAGAAAATTATTAATTAAATAAATAAAATAGAATATTTTTTATAGTAAAGAGTGACGAGACGAGCAGAACATGTGCCTGATGGTATTCAACGTGCTAGCCCACAACAGCACAGTAGCATGCAGCTATTGGAACATGAAGAGTCGAAACTGTTGCCTAGCACTGCATTGCTGTCGTCACTCTGATATATAAGATGCTAAATCTCTATGCCCTGTAATTTCACTGGTAACAATGTAGGTATAATGTTTGTCTAGAATAGCAAAGAAATTAAATTGTAATTTACTTTTTCCAATTAAATAAAATAAGCTTAAATTTACTAAATAAATGTGTTTCTTACAATAATTTACTTTAAAACATAACACTTTGTACGGACGTTGTAGTACAATGCCACTTAAAGTTCAAGACTCTTTCGATAGTGAAGCTTTTAAACCCATTTTCCAAGCTTTTCACAGAGTTTTCCTACTCGCAAAATGTCACAAATTTTATTAAGTACGTTGCGAAAGACTTAAGTTTAAAAGTGGTACTTTAAAAGGCGATAATTGTTGAGTCTTAACTCGGGCAAGTTTTGCGAAACTTGGTCATTAGGAACTTGCTCTGCCTTATTTATGTTGATTTGGTTCTGCCAACTAGCTTCCCCGCTAATTGCTGCTTCAAACTTTGTAACGTTGTGTTTTGATAATTTGCTGAATAGGGTCTCTGAAAAATATCTACTGATTGACCAAGATTGAATAAGTACTCAAGGCATAAAAATAAAATAAATATTGGTGGACAATTCACACACAACACTTATAAAACGTTATTTCGCTATGGCAACATTACAAATACAATTAAATTTAAGGCATTCCATCTTCAAACCATTATTTTGCAGCACACAAAATGTCGGTCCAAATGCTTTGTAGTCTTTAGTGTTGTCATTGTCATTCTGTTGCGAGTGAAGTGTGGCTTTTGCAGGAAGCATGCAGCTCTTTTATAACAGGTGCCTACAAATATTTCTCCAGAAAACAAACATCTCTAGAGGAGTGTCTGCAGTGTTACCAGAAGATAGCTAGAGTAGGACTTCCACAGTGATAAGTGACGACTAGCAGAGTTCCGCGGTTTTACCCGCCTACTTCCATTTTCGTCGCTATCCCGAGTTGAAACAGCCTTTAAGCTATTCCAGACTATAATTTAATTGTGTTCCAAAATTCGACCCGATTCGTTCAGGTGTTCCGGCATGATTAAGCAATCCGAGTAGTGCCAGTAGTCCGGTTGCTAGTTCGGTTAACAGAACTACTGCAACTTTTTAGTCCCAGTAGTTCGGTTGTACGTCATCACCGAACTATTGGCACTGCGGAGTGCCAGTAGTCCGGTTGCTAGTTCGGTTGACCGAACTGCTGCATGATCTAATACCACCTTGCCTCTTCTTCTATAGGACTTCTCGTATCTCAAAAAAGCGACATCGTTTCATAGTTGATGTTCCAAAAACCACGAACGAAGATATTTGACTCTACTAGTGTTAGTTTGATAATAACGTCTAGGAATACGTTCCCTGAGTGGGTTTTCCCCGATAGTTACAATCTTGGTGTCTGTAACGTAGCCCTTACATCGCACATTTTCGGTCTTATAATATTTGCAACGCCAATAGTTGCTTTTTGAGCCATATACTGAGTTTCTATAAAACTGGTATCCAGAAAAAAGTAGTACCCTGGCTCTTCCTCGCTGCATTATCTTAAAATCGGTGTTGTCGTTCATTTTAATGTAGTGTACTCGTATACAAGTTTACTTTAGTTTTATTCAATATAATTATCAACTTGAAAAATAGCTAATATTTAATTACTCATCAAACTGACATTGTCATTAAATATTGATAAAAAATGAAACTTACATAAAAAGTCGCAAAAAGTTAGAATATTATTTTTATATACCGCTGAAATGGTGAGAGGTCGCTAGTTTTTAATAAACTGAAGCGGTCTATCGATAGATAGTTCGATGCTTAGATAAACCCGAATTTCTATAAGTAACCAATAGTTCAGTACTTAGATAGAACCAAACAACTGCAACTAAAAAGTTTTTTTTTTAAACTATTTTAGGTTCGCACTCACCATCCCGCCTGATGTTAAACGACGATGCGATCTACGATGGAGCGTGTTTACCTAGAAGCAACCGATCAACCAAACTAACAACCGGACTACTGGCCCTCCGCAGTGCCAATAGTTTGGTGATGACGTACAACCGAACTACTGGGACTAAAAAGTTGCAGTAGTTCGGTTAACCGAACTAGCAACCGGACTACTGGCACTACTCGAAGCAATCCACATCTAAACTAAATCTAAACATTTACTACTAGGTTTATCGTTCAACATTAAACTGACAGTCCGCTCTGTTTGCTAACAGTGTAAAAAGACTTCAAATATCTGAACTTGTTTAATATTGGTCCGATTACTGGCGATTCTTAACTACAGTTCCGATTATTTCACTGTTATTGCAGAAATAATTGAAAGTCAATGTTTACGGGGCACTCAACTCTGTTAACACAATTTACTGCCTTTCGCCTCAAATGCTCTCGTTAATGTAAAGTAACGTGAGAACCTGTGCCCGCTCTCGGGACATGTCGTAAGATATCTGTCACCCGTTAAGTAAATCAAACGAGTATTTATTTAGGTAGGGCTACCATCTGTTTGTCCATTGGGTAAATGAGGACGTGATCATGGCGATTGAATTAAAAAAATACGTCTTTGAGAAATTTCAAATATTAGTGAAGAACTACTTACTCGGAATGTATTCGAAGCAGACGGGTAGAATGGACTAAATGGTTAGAATTATCTTTAGAAAAAAACTGTATTATGTATAGTTCTCATGATAAATTCACTTATATTACAGAACTTTAAGGACCCCGATCCCAAAATACGACAGAAAAACAAAAAACAACAGATCTACCTACAACATAATACACTAAACAACGTTCATCAATTCGTACTTTATTTAGTCTTTCCGAATTGTTCCATCAAGATTCAACGTTAATCTAGGATATTTCTGTGTCATACAATATTATTTACTTACCGGGATTTAATATTTTTAAATCAGTTATTTGGCATCGTCATTAACTTCACATTCCGAAGTTAAGTACAAGTCCCAATTTTTCGTACCTACAACCCGAAACACGAAAAAACGACACCGCTATATGATTGACTTAAACTGAAACGAAGCGGTTTGACTTCAGTCTAGGCTTCAGTATCGTTACATTTTATGTACCTACAGTCATACAGCCGCGCAATGGAATAGGTATGTTACCCTAGTCAGTCAGTTCCAAATAACAGTCGAGGATATCATTTGTTAAACAGAAAACATTATCCTTATGCGTGGGGCACAATAAATTGGTTATTTCTATAATCCAAAATAAAATAAAATTGTGCCTTGTAGCCTTGCGTTTCAGCTCACCGGTTCATTTACTACGACCGATATGGTGTTATGATGATATCCGCAAGAGTATCTGTCCGACATGAAAGGGCAGCGTTGTTTTTGACCGTGTTACGTGGGCGAGTAACGATGCCGTTAATTTAACGAGTCAGTAACCACACTCGCCTGTTAATTGAGACGAGGTGATAGATTTTACGAGCACGCGTAATTTGGGTGCCGATGTGATCGAATTAGCATTTTACGGATATTCGAGAAAATAGCGAATTAATAATGGCGGAGGTAAAATGAGATAAAAATTCTAACGCACGAGCGGTTAGAATTTTTATCTGTAGCAAAAATACATTTTACTTACAGCGCCCCGCGGTTTTACCCGTTATTTTCGCGGTGTAATAAAGTAGCCTATGTGTTCTTCCAAATTTCAGCCCGATCCGTTCAAACGTTACGACGTGATTTAGCAACAAACATCCAAACATTGACATGTATAATATTAGTAGGATGAGTTGGATTGATTAGGCGTATCTGATTTAATTTAACTACATTTGGATATTTGATTGAACGTTACAAATATTAATACGATTTCATATATTGATGACCATTTTTTTTATTTCAGGTACTTACGAATGTTATTAACCATTGACCAACTAATAACCAACATTTCTTCGATTTCCTGTATCGGTAAGTTTTTCTTGTTTACTAATATTTAATGTTCAAATATTAAAAACTCGCTTGTATTTATCCTAATAGAACAACCCTTTGTTAGGAGTAGGTCGGCGAGTACCTAATAATGACACCACGTTCCACGTTCTGTTGAACATTGCTCTTACAAAAACAGCAGTCTATAAATCAAACCACATTTAAGTACAATTAAACCAACTTCGCTCCACTGAGCTAATTATGGGCTAAACATTTTCAACGAAAGGTTACTGTTCAAGGTTGCGATAGTAGCGCCTCCATTTCACTGCATAGAATACTTGGTGGAGCCACTCTAATCAATCAGATCATGCAAATGATTTTGCGATCGGCGTCGGCACACCCGCGCTTCTACCGCCTAACTAAATCGGCTATCGCTTTGCTATTGCTGTCTCTATCATTTCAAGCGAAAAGAAAAGAGAGGGAAACACCAAAGCTATGACATTTTTCGTTCGGCGGTAGACCCCCCCGGCTGATCTATGGAGATCGAAACAATACAAGCTGGATGTAATGTGATAAAACGATTTGTTGCTTTTATTCAAGAGCCGGTTTCAATTGTTATAGAAACAAGTAGTTAATATTCAATACGTACGGTCCGTTCTGAAAGGGCATTGTGTAATTACAATAGAATTATGAAATTGACATAACATAACTTTATTGACAAAGGTCTTATACAGCTAGCTACATACCTATTTATTTGAAATATCTTTTTACAGTCTTGTATGATATTAATTTATAAACTTTTCTTTATAAACTTTTCTTTATAAATCGTATTATAGAATATTACCAAATAATATCCAATTCGAGTCGAATGAATGAATTGAATGTTTCTTTTGACCACAGGCTTATAACTAAAGATAACAAAAATATAAATAATTTTAGAGAACTGTACTATAGTGACAGAAAGACAGGTACGATAGCAGTAATTTATTTGACAAAAAAGCAGATTTGACCAATTCGAAACGAATTTAAAAGTGTAAAACATAATCACATCGCCTTATATATTATTTGCTGTTCGGTTTACCTTGAATATATTTATTACAAATTAAGATTTAACAATGAATCGGATTATATAAAAAATAATTTGGAGCTAGATAGTGTGTGACATGTCCACCAATATTTATTAATTAATATTGAAATAAATGTATGTAAACCACTATGCCCCCCGGCACTAGTGTCACAATATTTGACAACATTTAAAAGCATTTCCACGTTTGAGACGTGACACACAGATCGATCGTGATACGAGGATTGGTCCACTCCCGCGCACCTACGGTTTTCGCCTACACTTTACCTTGTAAGGTCGGATTACTTGTACGGTTTCCGATTTAGTAATGCCCGTTGGTCAAGATTGGCCATAATCGACGTTGTGTAACGTGAGATGGGAATGACAGCGACAGGTCAAATTAATGCGCCACAGAGGACGATAAACTGTAAGATGTGTGCTCCTAAAAAAATTAACGAGTTGAACATATGCAACAGTATACAAGTTTTAACTCCTTTTAGGACTTAACATGGTATTTTAGAAACATTGGAAATCTAATTCCAATGAAAACTGTTGAATAGGTTTACTTTACGAGTACTTACTCTGAATAATAATACTACTGTAACATTACTTGGCGTGTACCTACTCCGAGTGCACGTATTTCATTCGATTGATCGAGTATAACCGCCTTTCACTAAAGCCCCTGGTTTAATTTACAAGTCAATTTGAATTACTTATTGTAATTCTAACGATCAATAAGTAAGAAAACTTATTTATCAGCGACAGTTTTTAGTAGTGGTAGTACTCTTTGCAGACCGTCTGGGGACCACACCTTTGCCAGTTATTCTACCGCCAAGCAGTAATGTGCAAACGTTACTGTGTTCCAGTTTGAAGGGCAATGTTTCCAGTGAAATTACAGATTATAGAGATAAAAGATCTTATATCTCTGGGTGACGAGCGCAGTGCATTGCTAGGTAATGATTTGGACTCTTCATGTTCCAATAGCTGCGTGTCACTGTTATGTGGCAGGCATGTTGCTTACCATCAGACACATGTCCTGCTCGTGTCGTCACTATAAAATATAAAAAAATATAAAAAACAAGACAAAACTCGACAAAATCGACAGAAAATAGTTCTTAATAGAAATGATTAAATTTGAATATTCCGCGCCCAGTTTTAATGATAATACGCACACAAGCCAATCTAGGAACAGCATAGAAAGTGTGACAACTTTAGTTGACCTTTTCCTAGACTAGGCTACATGGCACGTTGCCAAGCGCACGGCTCGAGCGTCGAGCGCGCTACGGCGCTTTTTGAAGTCGCCCAGGAAATGATTCGCTTTGTCTCTGTGTTCGTTTCAGTTACGTTACTTATTTATGTCCTATCTATTATTGTAATTACAACATTAGGTACTAGATTTATTATTGTTTTTAGATTTTGACATTCACATAATTAGGTAAGTACATAATAATTAAAAAGAAACCTATGTAAACCCCTCATGAAACAGACTTTTATGAATTTAAATTACTGCGAGGTATTGTGCTGTTGCAGTCAGATGTTCGCATCAAGCACTCGATTTGATTGTCTTGGCGCACTTTCCTTTAAAATAATTACAAGTTTAGGTTTGAACGGACATTTTATTAAAATTTGTTGTAACTACACTGCCACCTGTTAATATTTTCTTATGTTTTTACCTTATGTTATAGTACCGCATGTGTTAATCTGACTTACATATCAGCCTTACGAAATTCCGTAGACACGTTTGAGAATTAGAGAGCTACAAACATACAAAATAAATAGACACACAGACAAATTACCCATTTCATAACGTTAGTGTGATTTGGCAAGTAATTTGGATAGTAGATCATCAAAGAAGAAGCAGCAATTTTCATGTTAACAAACACTAACAAAATATATGACGTTGTAAATAATATTAATGTACGTTAGCAATGTTAGCATAGATATAGACCAGTTCTGTTTGTCATCGCAACAGTTGTATTTGATTTATGATGGTGAAAACCATTTAGAAGCGGCCGAGGTTTTTTGTGAAATTTGTAGATAATTTTATTTTTATTTCTTTATAATTAGCTTTCATATACAGCGTTTAAGCTACGAAGTGAAACGTTGGAACTCATTATTCAGAATATTTTCAGCAATTATTCAGAATTGTAAATTTGAATTTAGCGTTGTGACTGGAGCCCTTAAACTTAAAAAAATACAATTTCAAGTACCAAGTCGCTTCCTTGTTGTCAAGGTGAGAGAGGACAAGATTTTTCAAGCTTCTTCTATTGAACATCCACACAGGATGCGAGGCCGATCCGTGGTGTGATAGCGACCAATCCATTGATAGCGTGACCGTTTTGGAACGTTTGATGTTGTTGTTGGTCGATATTTTCTTCGTGCGCTATGCAACTTTGTGTTTCGGATGCCTTGAGCCACTCGTACGGGATGTACGATCATTGGGATCCATATCAGCCTTATGTCAAACTTACGAATCATTGCATTGATAGTCCATATTTCAAGATAACTTATCTATGCACTGCAAACGATAAGTACATCTCAGACTACTTACATCTGAGTATTACGTCTCTTGTTTGAAAAACAATGTGTCTGGATGTCACACAGTGGCAGAACATTGTAGACTCTTCTCCATTGTCGAGCCTTTATTGTGACGACTGTGGCACAAAAGTATCGTGCCCCATTGTGAAACAAATTTAATCAATTCTATCTCACGCGTTAGTTACTGAGGCTGACACGTTGAATTTAGATAAGGGTCCCGATTCTTCCGTCTTTTCTTCAAATGCTTTCAAATCCATGACCTAACTCTTTTTATACTTTAAAATAAGATAGGTAGTATTTGTAAGATTTTTATTTCAATGAACGATGATACTGCTTTTGTTTTTGTAATGATCTAATACTAGGATACTCGTATCTAGGTAGTAACTATCACAAACATTAGATTGATTGATACCAAATGGTCATACCAATATTACATATGGTCTCAATATGTACGATATAACAAACATATGGTCATCCATAAATGTTATTTTTCATTTGACATTCCTACATATATATTGGCGACAATAATTATTAAGGTGGGCGCTATCGTGGCTACGGGACGATGTACACATTTTTATTCGTAATATAGAGTGACAAGACGAGCAGGACATGTGCCTGATGGTAAGCAACATGCCTGCCACATAACAGCATAGCGACATGCAGCTGCTGGTATATTAAAAGACCAAATCATAACCTAGTAATGCAATACGCTCTTCACCCAGAGATATAAGATGTATTATCTCTTTGCCCTGTAAATTTATTGGAAACAGCTAGTAGTGGTAGGACTCTTGGCAGAGTCCGGCTGGGGAAGTACCACACCTTTGCCAGTTATTCTACCGCCAAGCAGTAATATGCAAACATTACTGTGTTCTGGTTTGAAGGGCAATGTTTCTAGAGAAATTGCAGGGCTTAGATATATAATATTTTAAGATATCTGGGTGACGAGCGCAGTGCAATGCTAGGGAATGATTTGGACTCTTCATGTTCCAACAGCTCGTCTCGTCACTCTTTATTTAAAAAAATCATTAACCAATATACAGTTATCATAAGAGCATGTCGTTTAAAATTAGCAGTAACATTTCCAAGTCGGCGAGGTGCTCGGCTGCTCGCGCGCACTCGAGATAAAGCTACCGCGGCCGCCCGGCACGTGCACGGAATGCACTTGCGAGGGGTCTACTGTGGTTTACCTACAATGCTTTACTTCCTACTTAGAGTACGTAATAACAATTTGTAATTACGATGTAGTTTTAATTTTCTGTGTCCAGCTCAAAGTTGCAAGAGCTAGATAAATACCCGCCGTTGTATTTTAGTAACGGTTTAACTGCTCTTTAAATTTAAAAAACATGGAATAAAATCATTTCGAAGTTACTATACAAATATTCTACTAGCACGACCCCGCTGTTTTACCCGTGTCCCGTTCCCGTTTATTTTCTCCGTATAAAAAGTAGCTCATGTGTTCTTTCAGGCTATAATTTAACTGTGTTCCAAATTGCAAATTAATCCGTTCAGACGTTACGACGTGACTGAGCAATAAACATTGAAACCCCTAAACTTTGACATTTATAATATTACTAGGATTAATTAACGTAGAGATCTAGTCAAGCTAGTAAATTCATACTACATCGCTCACGAAACCATGTAATAATTTAATAACGTGTTTAATTGAAACAGCTAACTCGATAATGCAGCCAGTTTCATAGTACCGCCCTGTTGGGAAACACGTAGGTCTTTGCACGAGCACTGCATTCTTATAGTGACCTCTTATACTGATGTCACATACGCGAGAAGTGATGCAGTTATTGAATTTGCAAGGGCATGAGATATTCTTTATAAATAGAAACAAACAACTTTAAAGGTACAAAAATAGTCTGTTTGTACTCTGGCTTGAGGTTAACGTTATTCTATAATAAATGAAAGTAGGAAACAGTACCTCTACATATATCGATATCGTCTTTTTAACATAACCACAAAATTTTCATTTCTAAGAAACACTAAAGACTTTCCCAAGTATTTTCCTATTTATGAGCTGTTTAGGTGTTACGCATAAAATTACATACAAAGGAAAACTCTATTAGTTAAGTAGATAGTGGCAACGAAAGTAACCGTTCCGCCCTTTTCCTTGTACACAAGGTTAAATGATAATAGACCAATTTGGGAGCCCTACACCGGCTCCTTCTAAATGGCCCATCAAAGGAACGGAATGGGGGTCGCAGTAGGGCCACCTCACGAAATAATGTGTTACCCGATACACCTCAGTTCATCGCACCTACTGCTACAAATAAATCGCCCCATACCAGAGTAAGTACTCCAATAGAACCCAGAGTTTTTTTTTATTGAATGATTTATTTTGTATTAATTTAACGTACGTCAATTTTACCAAACTTGAGTTATTTCTTTACTGGTGCCGTAAATTGATGTGTTACAAGGTCATGCCATAAACGTTATTAGGTCATATCGGAAACCTTTTCAGGAGAGAAAACATATTCTTGGAGCAAATTTTGTATCAATCAAATTCAACCCATGTGCTGGGGTTTCCAGTAATCTCTTAACAGATAGCTGGTTAAGTAATTTAAAATTCCATGCTGGCGAACTGCAGATTGCGTAATTTTCGCTTGCCTTAGAATTTAGAATGTCTTGCCATCACGCACAATTCTTCACGATGTTTTCTTTCACCGATAAAGTGAGGATGACATAGTCTCTCTCAGCGGTTTGAAAATATTTATGTTGACGGACTTCACTCGAATGTAGAAAAAAAGTTGCTCAAACTTGTGTTCAATGTGATTAAACAAGAAACATTTATATAATTAACTTACTTACCCATAAGTTTCTGTGACCCTTGTTGCTGAATAAACTTTCGATGGTTTCTGGAACGTTCCGGATTACGAGTTACTCCGCAAAAGTTCGTAGTAAAGTAATAAGTAAAACGTGTACTGTTGTAGTTTGAATAGTGAAATTTTAATATAGTTGAGAGCTTGTTTTAAAACTCGCGTTGAAATTTTATAGTAACGAGCTTATATGGGCTTGAGTACGACGAACAAAAATGTTGTATGAAGTCATGATATAATGAATAGGGAGATGAGTTAGAAATTGTATAACTTTTAAACGTTGGAAATAAATGTTGGAGTTTTAGTCATCGACGCGCAAAACGGATGTTATAAATTACCTATAACAGTTAAAAAAAAAAAAAAAAAACTAGCAGCGCCCCGCAGTTTTACCCGCGTAGTTTCCGTTCCTGTTTTTTTCTCGCGATGAAAAGTAGCTTAAGTGCTATTCCAGACTATATTCTAACTGTGTACCAAATTTCAACACGATCTATTTATTTGATTTGGCTCAATATAAATCTTATCTGATTTATTGATACCATAGACACGTGTTTTTGTTATTAGTATTGTGAATAAAGTGAAAAGTTCTGTAATTGCACGTTCATTCTGCGGTATCTCTATGGTGACATTATCTACGGTAATGTAATGGTTAATAGGTTAATAGGTAGTGGTATTTGTTTCTCTTGCTCTATGTTTGAAAATAAGATAGTTCAAGTTACACTGGCAATTTAATGTGGTTAGCATATTAGCTGCTGGGTTATATATAACCTGCATTCCTGAAACTTAACTTAACTTAATAAGCAAATCAAATTTTAGCTGATTTAGAATAACGATTCTATGCAATAAATTTTACTTTACCATTTCACTTTAATTTCAAAGTAATATAAACTCAGAAAAGTTAACTCGACAGAAATACCACTGAAGCGGTAGAAAGTCGCTTATCTTTTAAAATTCCTTCATAGCAAAAACCACTTACGCAAACAGTCAAGTTACGACTCTTTGACAGGGCCGGAGACAGAACGGCGAAAAACGGGCTCATTTATAAAATTGTGTCAACCAGAATTATTCAAAATTTGATATTGATATGTTACAACATGAAAATAATAGTAATCCCACTAAATAAATAATATAAATTATAAGACACATAGAAAAGTGTTAGTGTTTGTTACTCAATCACGTCGGAACGGCTGAACAGATCGGGTGGATAATTTAGGAGACAGACAGTAAGTAAGTCTGGCACATAGGCTTTACCACAATGGATATGCACGAGGAAAATCGCAGGACGCTGCTAGTATCTCATATATAAATATATAAGAAAATATAACAATTGCTTCATGCACTCATTGTGATACTTGTTATTCCTCTTCATCTAAACAGTTCTTTGTTTAACATAGTACGTATTATACATAGTAGTATACATCTTAAATTATTTTACATATAGCGTATATATGTCGCAGTTGGATTGTATAATTCGCCGTACGGCTAGCCGTTTTCAAAAACAGGACCGTTTTGGCCGGATTTAATGCAGCTGACTAAAAAAACGGCCTATGGTGGATGGTAAATTGGTAAATCGACTTATGGTTGTATCGGTTACATGGATATGGTTGGTTAGTATTGTACGCACCAACTTTTCTTTCACTCTGTCCCCCCAAGTAAAGTGTACCTCCTCACGTAGGACCTTATCACTGTCCCCCCAAGTGAAGTGTACCTCCTCACGTAGGACCTTATCACTGTCACCCCAAGTGAAGTGTACCCCCTCACGTAGGACCTTACCACCGCCCTGGCTCAAACATCGGTTTACCGTTCCTTTGTGGCCAGGATTACGAGCCTGCTCATCGTTTCAAGATTTATCACACAACCACACAAACTGGATGGAGGAGGATTGAGCCAAATGATACGTGAAAAAATTGTTACGAGAGCTTTCCAATTTCTTTGATGCTACGTTATTTCGGGGCTCGTTTATGTCCACATTATTAATTCAATTTTGTATCAAATCTGTTAGAAAATTGCTTTCTCTCTAAACTATTGTCGTCGTTTAGTGTGCCATAGATTAAAATAAAGATCCTGATGAATTTTCGATTTTGATATACGTGTACATACTTACAACGTTCATAAAATGCATCTTGCATTTCTTCATGATATGGATTTTTTGCCAACTAAACTATGGATTTAATACACAAAAACCAAGGATTTTATCGCATCGACCTTGTATCACGTATTTTCGTTTTCAAAGCATATTTAGTTTTTTGTCAGTTTTTCCATAAATTAAAAAATGATTTTCAAAGCTTTGTTCTGAACGTTACTAAAACGTTATTTCCAAACTACGATTCGTGAAAACAAACCCTCGAGCAACAACTAGTTTAAATTAGAATACACACGCGACTGCGGTTGGCAATTTATATTGTTTATCCAGAAAATACGACGGTCGCCTGATAGTGAGTTATACCGTATTTATCCCCTAAACCTACAATTTAATTATTTTATGATACGGGTCGGCTAAGCTGAGTTTTCATAAAGGGTTTATTGTGTTTTGAAAGGTTTTTCTGGATTAGAGACATATTTTTATGTTACGTTTGTATCAGGCAGTCTACTAAGACCACTGTATAGTTAATCATTATAAAAT
The DNA here is from genome assembly GCA_963693475.1 of Ectropis crepuscularia. Classification (NCBI taxonomy): domain Eukaryota; kingdom Metazoa; phylum Arthropoda; class Insecta; order Lepidoptera; family Geometridae; genus Ectropis; species Ectropis crepuscularia. The sequence continues at coordinate 9,720,641 of OY856339.1, forward strand.
GAACCGATATAAGTTTCACCTTTATAATTGGTGTAACAAAAATATACTTTGAACCATTTTGGTTGTGCGCTCGTTTATATAGAACCCATGTTCACACAAACAACACTGAACCGTTTAAGTTGTCCTTAGTACAGCATCCCAACGGTCCGATTGTCAAGAATATTTATATTGCTCGAGTCAGAAAGGTCGCGTTTCGTCTGACTCACTCGAACTATCACAACCATTATAATGCCCCTAGTAGTTTCACGTGGTGTCACTTGCTCTTCCTCAACATTAAATAGTTGCTTTGTCCAGTGACTTAATCATACTACTATTATAAATGCCAGAGTTTTAATGTTTGGATATATGACATTTTGACCATACTTTTTTTAAATTTAATATACATATATTATAATCTGGAATAGCACAGGCTACGTTTTATCACGGGGAAATAACAGGTCGCGGGGCGTTGCTAGTTAAATAACAACATTTATACAAAATCCATTAATTTTGTTACAGATGCCTACATACGAGTATAAATGAACGCCAAACTCAAAGCTTTTGGTATATACAAATTGTACCTACCCGTCCATGACATTATGTTATTATACATCATGTTTATGATTATAATTCTGGTCGCCACTCCCAGCGATTATAATCGCTGATATATGCTAAAATGTTAAGCTAACCATTAGGCATTAAGCTTTTTATTGTCCTCACACCTATAACGCTCTCCGTTTTGGGAGAGTCTAACTTGATTGGCGCTAAAAAGAATCTAATCGGCAATTAATGACTTCACTAAATAGGTTTATAGCTTTATAGTTTTTAGCACTTAAATTTTGCATTGAATAGCGATAGTGTTGATATACAGTGTTGAGTTTTGTTAGAAATTATGGTGAATCATCGTTTCAAACTAGTACTAGGTGTTGTAAAAAGATTTTTACATATGTCCATACACAGTACACACTTCCTAATGGTAACATTTACTTAGTAGTGGTAGGACTCTTGGCAGAGTCCGCCTGGGGAAGTACCACACCTTTGCCAGTTATTCTACCGCCAAACAGTAATGTGCAAACATTACTGTGCTCCGGTTTGAAAGGCAATGTTTCCAGATAAATTACAGGGCTTAGAGATATAACTTTTAGATTTCTGGGTGACGAGAGTAGTGCAGTGTTAGTTTTAGTAATGATTTGGACTTTCATGTTCCAATAGCTGCATGCCACTGTGATTTTATGTGGCAGGCATGTTACTTACCATCAGGCACATGTCCTGTTCGTCTACTCATTCTTTATTAAAAACATTTTCACCCAAGATAATATTTAGTTGTACCTAGACAACGCTAACCCCAATGGAAGTTAGGTAGTTTCCATAAAGTCTCTATTCTATGAGTTTTCATCACGGACACATTATAAAATCCAAAATATTAAAAAAAATGTTTGCCATTTTGCTACTTTGTCACGTTAAAATCCCAAAACATTTTCTAAAATTATTTTGTGGGGTGGATTATAAAACGTAGGTGTTAACTATATTTATACAAGCCTTTCCGAGCGCTTGGTCGACGCGACGCGTGACGAAAATGCTGGCGTTTATTTGGCCCAACGCATAAGCATTGCCATTCAGCGTGGTAATGCCGCCAGCATGCTGGGTACGCTTCCGAGTTGGCTTGAACATCTTGATTATCTGTAGACCTTCATTGGTCTATGGATATTTCAGGTGTGCTTAGTGTAAGTAGTTGTTAGGTATTTAGCGTAGTGTAGTTCTCATTGTATTTTAGTTTTGTTAATAAAGGCTCTGCCCACAGTAAAAAAAATAAATAAATATATAATTATATTTATGTGATATATCATTTCAAATATACCGCCGTATGTATGTGGTCATTACACCAAATGTAAACGAAGCCTAATCGCTGTTAGGACTGTGAGTGAATGTGGGAACTTCCGAGTACGACCCACGAACCCCCCATTATAATTCAACCTCCGTATTTAAGCGGTGATTCTATTAATTTCAACCACAGCTCTATTTACATTCCAACCGCGAACTATCGTAAATTATTTGATAAATCACCTTAATTATTACGTACGTTACAAATAACAGTAATAAAAGCTAGTAAGTTTTCGTTGTGTGTCTGTTTGTTGAACTAGCGTAATGAGACGGTACGGCGGATACCACTAAATAGGTACTACGCGTAATTATGTAGTAGTGTAGGTCCAGTTTTACGTTTAGAAATTTACATAATCGTCCTAATTTGCAGAAGTTTGAGCACATCGCTAGAATGTTAGAATTTAGATTAGCATTTTTTATTAACGATTCAGTATTGTACAGTCCGCGAGGTATAAGCTGAGCTTTGCATTAGTACTTACCTCTAGAACCGATGGCAAACAAAGATTCGCAATTGCATAAAAATTGCAATTGAGGTTTCGTCTTCGATAAGTTAGTTAGATAACAAATCTCTGCGTTTAACGTATTGAATCACGTTATTAACGTTGAAAATAAGATATTTAACAATAACGTATTTAACATTGAAAATAAGATTCTAACTTCATCTGTCTCCAGAACCTTAGATAAAACTAAACTTTGGTAAAAATTACGTACCTATAATGTTTAAAAATAATGTTTTATGAGAGAGGATTTCGGGCTTAGGTATACATAGTACATACAGAGAATAAAACCTACCGCAGCTTTTGATATCCTACTTATCATCATCTTATGGATGTGTCAGACGTTATGAAGTTTTATACTCTGGCGATAAGATCCAAAACGTCTTGATATCTTGAAGTTGAACCGACAGATGTTATTTTTTAATTTGAGCTTAATCATCTCGCCCACTGTGATAATAATTAAACCTTTTTGACTCAATGGCGCTCCTTTTAGAGCCATCTCTTCATTGCAAACGAGTGTAGGTATCTCATGAATTTCTTTAAAGCATATTTAGCGATCTTAGAATATAAAATTAGGGTTTTAGAATGTAATGTCACATGGGTGGTTGGGGAGATTTTTCTTTTAATTGGTTTGTTTCTTTGAAATCAGGTATTGTTATTGTAATAAAAATGTATAGCATCCAAAATTTTGTGTAAAAATATATAGACTACAGGCCCGTGAACAAAATTTACGGGTCAAATGAACCACCAGGAGACCTATGTAGGATGATAGAAGGGTGTAAAGTAATAAGATTCAACACTATGCCGTCACTTGTAAGCTGTCCAACTGAGTGCAATTGAAGACGGGGGGTTGCAATCCTCGATCATTTCATTTAATAGTTACATACACGAAATATAATTTTGTCTCTATAATAGTGTTATTAATAACTTGATACTTATCGTGGCTTTACCGTAGTGATTTTCCCCGTAAATATGGCCGATGAAATTGCATTGAAGTATTCATGGCGGACCCACAATATTGCGTACTCGCTCCAACATAATATAACTACAATAAATAAAATCCAGTAATTAATAGTATGATATTAGAAATAGTATTATAGTAAACGATAGTGACAGCTTAAAACAATTTTAGATTTTTACTCTAACTATCGTACCCATTTGCTCGTAAAAGTTTCCTTATTGGCCCGAATTAACAGGTAGATAGAGGAATATGGTTATCTATACTAATATTATAAAGATGAAAGATTTGTTTGTTTGTTTGTAATGAATAGGCTCCGAAACTACTGGACCGATTTCAAAAATTCTTTCACCTTTGGAAAGCTACATTATTCCCGAGTAACATAGGCTACGGCAGATGGCGCTGCAGTTGATATCTAGGTTATTATTCGAGCGAAGCCGGAGCGGGCCGCTAGTAATAATATAAAACCATGTTATAATTAGATATTGCCGTAAATTGGGCTAACTTTAATTAAAACTTACAAATTATAGTTACCATTTAATACATTTTATATCGTTGATGTACGCGTATTGTCCAAGATTATAACATTATCAATCTAAAAAAAAATTGGTAAAAATATAGTGTTAGGTGTTATTGAGTTTCTACATTTTTTAAATGATTAGATTAAATACATTGCTGTTTTCTTCAAAATATAATTTATCTTTTTTGTTTAAACTTACTTATTTGTTAGTGCTAGGAAAATTAATAGTTAGAAAATGATTTACGTAATCTTGATATGGTTTACATTATGCCTAAAGTAAATGTACCTCCGATAAAGAGGATCCTCGGTCGTTCCCGGCAAGTGTTTGCCCAGGGCGGCCGAAGGGCACCGAGTCAGGACGAGAGTGTGATGACCTCGTCTCGCCTCATACCTACTGCCAATTGTTACTCGACTTCGTCGGAACGTTTGCGAAACGGTTCTTTGTAAATAAACGCAGGCAGATTTGCCATTCGAAAATGGAGTCACCTTTTTGACCTATGACACGACTCACACGACGTCTACCGTATCGTGGATTAACGTTTGCATGTTATACTGTAATTACACATGATCTTGATAGACGAGTGATTGAATCGACAGTGAAATAAAATCAAGTTAAATTATGGTTTTCGTAAAAAAAATATTACAGAATTAACATTCGTTATCTAATTAAATGAAACCTTATCATTATCTGAGCATCTGAGCTCCAAGCGGACACATCGGCCAGGGTGTGAATTATCGCTCTTCATTATCTTTAAAACATTTATTTTTGCAGAAAACTCAGCGGCTTATCCTTTAAATTGAATTAAAACAACCGGCGCGCCGCATATTTCATATTCACCCGTGCCGTCTTAGCTACCTCCGACCGTCCAGTGCCCGAACACGTATCACTAAAGGAATTTTATGTAAAGTAGACGCCTTATTTCTCTTTTCACTGTTTATTTTCACATACCTTACTCTTTTTTTGGACTCTGTGTGAAACTAATGAAGCTGGATTCAAACTTGGAATTTTTAATTCGATGCGAGGCGCCAGAATTGATTTGCAGATATGATTTGCAGAACTCACCTCACCTCCATAACGATTTATTATAATGTATTTGGACGCCTCACTTTTAAAACTCGATTGTAAACTACAGAATATATAAATATCATCAGATAATTAAGTCAGTAGGTGAAATAACTAGTCAACTAACATAAATTGCGTCGATTACCGCACGCGTGACAGGAAAAGCTGACCGATTACATCGAGATCGAGATCAGATCGCTCGATTCAGGGAAGTGTAATTGTTTTAGTGGCGCAGTTACAGAATAGGGATGTGGTCGGGAACCAACACGTACTCGCTATAAAGTTATTATGGTTTTAGTAGAATTTTAAGTGATAGTAAATGGCTATATAATTTTTATGGATCCACTTCTTATTTACATTGTTTACTCTACGCGATCCACAGCAGTAACATAAAAGTAGATATGCGTATCTACAAAAAAAAAAACATCAATATTTAAATGTTACATTTCTACAAACTGTATCTTTTAAACAGCACTTTATTTTAAAAACATCTTACAAATAATGCAAAATCAATTCTGGGCAACATCTGGAAAATCAACAATAATCGGTAAGATACCACTTTCATTATACGAACAGCTACTCTTTGGAATGCGATGCCTAAGTAAGCTTTTCCCGATGGGTTTAATCCAGCAGGTCTACTACGAAGTCCGATAAACGATATATCGGCTGAACTTATGGACGTGTCTTACCACGAAACACAATCAGTCGGTTGATCGGATCGGACGTTCATTTCGTTCGTTCGTTCATTTCGAATTCGGGCCGACATAGATTTGACAGTTTTTGTGTCGTAAAGCTTACTCCGAAAGCATTTAATTACCTTACCGATTAAACGGACAGCTGTCGGTCGGATCCGATTTTTCGGAGGTTGTTTTCGTAGTAGACCTGCAGGTGTTTTTAAACGGTGAATCGGTTGCATTAAGCATAAGATGCCCGCCTACCTAAAGCGGGCATCTTAGACCGTTTGATCGTTTACCAGGCAAGCAAAAAACTAATGTTTAAAAAGTAAGCTTATCAATTAGATATTTTAAAACATAGCAACTTGAGGATCATTAATTGGTATGAATTATAGCTACAGATGGATTCCACAGACACACGTATCCGTGCTAAGGCCACCGGTTGGCGCATCCAGTTGACGCCGGCGCACTATCTGTCACGATTGCGTGATAATAGGATGTATAGGGTCTGTAACTATATCAGAAAATTATAGTCTTGAGTCCAATGTACGAGTTACACCCCATAGTTTTACTATTTTCCAAGATAATTTATTTTTAATAAAATACCATTTACGCAAATACATCGTTACCTAAATATTCCACGGAAGCCACTAAATTTTATGGGATAAAAATGTCTTATGTGTTAATTAAAGTAACTTACTACGTACCTACGTGGTTCATTTCATTCAGAAAGACATTTCATTTACAAACATTCAGGCTTACATCCATTAAGTATCTATCCCCGAGAGGTGTAACGTTTTACTTCTGAATTCTGTCACAGTAAGGCGATTTCGCGAAAGATCCCTATCACTTGCGACCCCCTAGTTTTAAAGATCAAAGCATGTATAGGGACAGACAAACAGCGGGAAGCGACTTTGTTTTATACTATGTAGGGATATAGTAAGAGAAAATCATTATTTCTAAATCATGATGGTATTTATTGAACATACCACTGAGGTAGTAAAGATAATCATCAAAATAAATAAATCGAAAGACCAAATTAAAAGTTCGTGGTGAAATGGTTATCATAATTGAGTTTATAATAAAGCCATTACTATGTTCATTAGGAAAATCTTCTTGTTAGTTGTAGTTATGGACCAATTTGTCATCACTATTATTTAGTTTTGATACAATCGTTTAATAATTTTGGTGTATTTTAATGATGAGATAACAACCGATAAAAACATAACCTAACTTATTAATTAGCGTTTTAATTAGAAAAATGCATATAAACGTTTTAATTAAACGAGTAAATTTAAAAAATATCGTGTAGATAGTTTTAGTATTTATTTGTTACTAGCGACCCGCCCCAGTTTCGCACGGGTGCAATGCTGATACTAAATAAACTAACTACTAAATCATACCCGAGCGTGACGCTAGAATTCAATTCACAGCCTACGAAAAATCTGTCCAGGCGCGCCAAAAGAAGTTTTCACTTCAAAAACTTACATACTCTTTGTATTGTTTGATTAAAACTAAATAGGTATTATACTCTTTGATTAAAACTAAACAGGTATTAGAAACTTTGATTAAAACTCTCGAAAAAAAAAATTTGATCGGTAACGTCAAATGTTTGACTGGAAATTATGTAGAACAGCTTACATATATGAGAAAATTAAATTGTTGTTTTTACTATCTACTCGCAAGTTTTCAATATTTTATCTTTTAACTTAGCTACGACAAACATTTCAAAACCAAAATCAGCCAAATCGGTCCTACCGTTGTCGAGTTTTAGGACACCCACGAACAGCAATTCATTTTTATATAAAAATAGATAGATATAGATTACTCGTGAAAGTTAGATTTATAATTAAGAGCAATTTGGTGCACACCGTACTTGTTTTGTGGAGAGAAGAGTCAAACGTGATCACAATAAAAAAAACATGTTTTATTTCATTGTCAATTTGCGGTAAGAATATAACATCTGGGAAAATTGCATCTCCTATCTCTTACATTTAAAAATCTATCCCCAATTTGATGAGCCGGACTGAGATCAGAAAAACGTAAACGGATTCTGTTTCTGTACAAAACAATAAAAAGTCTACGAGTATTGCAGAAATCTTTTGTAGAAATCCAGTGTTTCCCTCAATATAGTAAAAAAAATGAAAATTACGGCTAACCGGTTACCGGTTTTTTTTACATTTACTAGCGTTTTGTCGTAAGTTCCAACATTTTAATTCATAAGTTTAATATCTTTACTTTGTTACGGGTCGATACTACTCAACGTATTTGAATTCACTTGCCCTTCTATTTAGGTGAAACATACCTATCTAGTACTTATTTTAAAACTGGGTGGCCCTAAAACAAATAGGTATGTATCTTAATTACACAAAGTCTACTACAATTATCATAATAGCTGCCTTACATTTGAACACCTACATATTTTTAAGTAGGTACCCGTCAAACAGACAGTAGTTGGCATACCATAGCTACTTTAATTGAATGTCTACTATCACGTCCTTAATTAATTAGGTACGTTCTAATGCTGATTCTAAAAACAGAAATATTATAATTACAAATTTTATTCTCATTTTTATATTGACTGTGATATCACAGTCTATTCAATCATATAGTCGTTCGACGAAGACGGGACAATCGTGTGGGGTGTGCGGGGTGAGACGCTGGAAGCGCGCTCCTGGATTGCCTACATTGCAATGTTAGTATTGCAGGAGCGCGGCTCAGGGCTGACGTTCTCCTTATGTTTTCATTTTATTTTGGTGCCACGTTTTTTTTTGTTTGCGACAACCCTACCCGTGTCTAGACATTATCGGCGTTTCTCCCAAGATCAAAGGCAATGAACTACTGGTAGTATTTCTTTATATGTACTATGGTGATAGTTAGTTGGCTCAATTCCGGGCTAAGCTTTACTATTCTAACAAGCAATCATTAACGACTTGAATCAACTTGTGCATCTGCAAATGGAATATGATTAAAGGTGAAGGTGGGAAGCGAACCGACGACCTCACGATTGTGAACTCTGTCGTTCTCACCATTAGACCACAACGGCTCAAATATTATATTTAATATAGGACGCGAACTCATAATTTTCATCCAGTCAAAAGGCGTCTAACGCGCAAGTCGCGGTCCACTGACGCTCTGACACTACATCGCCACATCAGCATATCGGTGCAAACAACGGTCGCAAACCAGTAAAATTTTCTGTAACCAAAAACTGCATAAGTGTTATTACTTCAAAATCAAGTTACGTCAGAATATCCACAATAAAACATCAGTTCAATACAACCAGCACCAACTGGAGCGTCCTTGATTGCCAATTAGTAAGTGAGGTTCAAAGAGATGAGCTATATTGTCGGTATCAATTAGGTTAAGGTGGAATAACCTGCCGATATCACTTGTATTACCTGGTTTATACAACTACGACCAATTGAAAAACTAATTATTGTGATTGTTCCTATCTATTATTTGTATTTTGATATGTGTCCCGAGTTGTTCTTTTTCTCTATAAATATTATCCGGAAAACGAGTCAGTTTTTAAGCACGCTCAGCCTTTTATTACTTATTTTTGTATGAGGAGAGATAGCGGTCAAGTGCAAGTTTATTTTTGATTAAAAAAACTATTTTTATATAAACTGTTCCCAAATTGTAAAATAATTCTAGCAAGTTTGAAACGTATTTAATTAAAAATGCGAAAATCTTTTAGTGCTATTCGTGAGTGCTACATCGTATTTCCGTCCTGCAGACACAAAAGACGAATCGACCGCCTTGAAACATACAAAAAAATAAAAACCAATAAAAACAAACGGTTTTTTACGGCCTGAGGGGAGGATGTAACGCAGTCGTAAAGAATGGAAATGCCACGCCAGGCTTTCATAGCCTGTGAGACGATGTATTTCGCGAAATGTATGTGGGATGCAGTACAACAAATGTAGAGAGGTACTTCGGAGTGACGTATGAGATGCGAACTGCCAGTTTGGCAAATGCGCGGGAAATAAGGTACAGGGAAGTAGGTCGGTGTTGCCAGGTTAAAGAGCCTATTTTGGCGCAAGCAAATTTACGGAAAAGAAAATCCTTGCGAGAATTATTGTACGTTACGTACAGTTACATTCCTTTGCACTTTACTTACTTTTCGTGACAATAAATGTAGGTGTCTTAATAAGTAGAAACTGGTACATTATCATAAGCAAGCTTATGCTACTGCTGGGATTTGAGAAATTCTTTCGGAATCAGAGAGTCAAGGTCGTAATCCACCACGCTGCCCAAAAGCGGATTGGCGGATGACGCTTATCTTCGAAGGATATATATATTTTTAAATACTATGGATTTCTTCAACGTTAAAGCCAGTGTTACTGACAAACATGTAGGTACATCTACTCTTGGAGAATACGCACAAGTGGTGGCGGGATTCAACCTGTAACTTCACTAGTGTAAGATTACACTAGTGAAATTCGGAGAAAGCAAACTTGTTTGCAACTCAGTTTGCGGAATCTTCGCGTCTAGATGCTGGTAGCGCGACACCTCCTACTCCACCTGGCTGTTCGACTTTTATGTCAGAGATACGCATTCGCCAAAAGGAGGTTCGCAAAGTGCTACGCAATCTGGACGTGAATAAAGCCAGTGGCCCAGATGGTATTCCTGCTCTAGTATTGAAGGCTTGTGCGCCTGAGTTGTCACCGATATTGACACGCCTATTTAGACTCTCTCTCCAAACTGGGCTAGTACCGAAGTCTTGGAAGCTTGCCAATGTGCAACCTGTGCCCAAAAAAGGTAGTCGTGCTGACCCTGTCAACTACAGGCCCATCTCAGTCACGTCCATACTCTGCAAGACTATGGAACGTGTCTTAAACCACAGGCTCCTGACGTACCTAGAATCGAACGACCTCCTCAGTGACCAGTAATACGGGTTTCGCCGAAACCGGTCCACCGGGGATATTCTAGCGTACGTCACTCACATCTGGAGTGAAGCTATTGAGAAACACGGGGAAGCACTTGCAGTCTCCCTGGATATCTCGAAGGCTTTCGACAGGGTTTGGCATGATGGCCTTATAAGCAAGCTTTCTAGTTATGGTTTGTCTTCTGGGTTCATTGCTTGGATATCGGACTTCTTGAGGGATCGATCCATACGAGTCGTCATTGATGGCTGCTCGTCGGATCAAATGGGTATCAGTGCCGGAGTCCCACAAGGGTCGGTACTCTCTGCGACGCTCTTCCTGCTACATATCAATGATCTGTTGAAGCCCGGTATCTATGGGTACGCAGATGATAGCACCGTTGTAGAGAGTTACATATCTAGCGCGAGAGCCACTGGGCAGCAAACTCAGGTACTGAGAGAGAGTCTGATCGAGCGTTTGGGCTTGACCCTTGATGCGGTGTCCAAATGGGGCGATGCCAATCTGGTCAAGTTCAACGAGATTAAGACGCAGGCGTGTCTGTTCTCCGCTAAAAGGAGTCCTTTCCAACTGACTCCAACTTTTAGAGGTGTATCCGTGCCGGTCTCTGACCGTCTTGAACTTTTGGGCGTTACTTTGACCTCTACGCTCAACTTTGGCTCGTTTATCGAGTCCAAGGCTAAACTTGCTGCCAAAAAACTTGGTGTCCTCTCAAAGGTGCGAAGGTACTTCAAGTCTGAACAGTTGCTTACACTATATCAAGCACAGATTCGCTCCTGTATGGAGTACTGTTCGCACCTGTGGGATGGATCGGCTAAGTATCAGCTGGAGGCTCTGGAATCGATCGAGAGACGTGCCAAAAGGCTCATAGGCAACGACACTCTTGTGCGAAAAAGACTTCAAAGTCTTGAACATCGCCGAAAAATTGCTAGCCTATCGGTTTTTTATCGGATACACTTCGGAGAGTGTGCGACTGATTTGCATGATCTGATACCACCTTCTCCTTTTTTCTATCGGAATGCTCGTAGCTCGAAAAAGCGACATCGTTTCATGGTTGATGTTCCAAAGACACGAACGAAGAGATTCGACTCTACTTTTGTGATAAGAACGTCTAAGCTGTGGAATACGTTGCCTGAGTGGGTTTTCCCCGATGGTTACAATCTTTGTGTCTTCAAATCGAGAGTGAATCGGTTTTATCTAGGTAAACACGCTCCATCGTAGACCGCATCATCGCTTAACATCAGGCGAGATGGCGGTCAAGTGTAAACCTATAGAAGTTAAAAAAAAAAAAAAAAAAAATTAGACGTTTTGCTTTGTTTTTGGAGTGGTAGGACTCTTAGCAGAGTCCGCCTGGGGAAGTACCACACCTTTGCCAGTTATTCTACCGCCAAGCAGTAATGTGCAAACATTACTGTGTTCCGGTTTGAAGGGTAATGTTTCCAGAGAAATTACAGGGCTTAGAGATATAACAACTTAGATCTCTGGGTGACGAGCGCAGTGCAGTGCTAGGTGATGATTTGGAGTCTTCATGTTCCTATAGCTGCGTGTCACTGTGCTGTCATGTGGCAGGTATGTTGCTTACCATCAGGCACATGTCCTGCTCGTCTTGACACGCTTTATAAAAAAAAAGACGTTTAAGCCACCGGACCATTAGTTTACCACTAATATTAAAATTGTGAAAATTTTGATGTTTGTGACGTTTAGCTTCTTACAAGATCTTACTACTTAGGCTACTTTCGGTCGCGGTAAAGTAACGGGAACGGGAACAACGTAGGGACAACCACGGGGCGCTGCTAGTATCTTTTATAACCATCATAAACAGTACATTACAATATACTTACAATAATAAGTCAAGTTAATCTATCACTGTTTTTGTTAAATATTTTAATTTACATAATAGCATGAGATAGTGACAGGTTTAGATAACCGCTACGCTATAATGACTGAGTAGACAAAGCTGTGTGTTGCTGTGCGCTAGAAAATATTAATAATTATATCATAATTAACTCTTTAGTATCAAAGTTATACATACGATTGTGTATGAAGAGTCGTACTATCTGAAAACGAAACAAAAAACTAGAGTTACATTTTTTTTATTAGTAAATGATTGCGGCTGAAGGACTGTTTGCATGGGCAAGAATAAACTAAAAAATAAAGAAAAGTGAATGAGTATCTCACGTGGCACGTGTTCGATGAAACACCAGAAAACAGTGTTCCAGTTTGAAAGGCAATATTTCCAGAGAAATTACAGGGCTTAGAGATATAATAACTTAGATCTCTTGGTGACGAGCGCAGTGCAGTGCTAGATAATGATTTGGACTCTTCAAGTTCCAAAAGATGCGTGTCGCTGTGCTGTTATGTGGCAGGCATGTTGCTTTCCACCAGGCACATGTCTTGCTAGTCTCGTCACTGTTTACTATATAAAAAATCTTAGATTTCAACGATTCAGCATAATTCAGGTCGCGCGATATCACCCTGTCCCGTAATCTTTTTCAATCAATTTTTTCCCAGTTCAGTTTAAGTGATGATGTCACAAATTAAGCAACCTCATACAAACAGAGGATGTTATCAATCAAACTTCAAATGCTACATCTATTATGATGCCTCTAGAATATTTTAACAGCAGATACGATCGTTACACGCGTATTTGCGTAAATATTGTAATTAGTGTGTAGTACCAGTTACTGCGGAATGTTGTCACATAGTGACTGTGTGGATATCTACATTATACATGTATTACCTGTAGGCATACGTTTTATCTTACCTTGTACAGTACCTTGTCTGCATCAGGATATAAATAATTTGATGAAGAACTTCGATGCCACAGATGTTATGTTTACGACGAACTCATGATAAAAAAATTGGTAGTCATAGGAGCTGCTGATAGAAGTGAAAACTTATAACTCAGAATTTGATAGCTTACCTTGGAAACTACACGGGTGTAACCGGAGGGCGTGACCTCGCCATCATGGCATGGCCATCTAGAAATGCGTGAGCCAATGGGAAATGCTGATGGCCTCGCCATGCCATGATGGCGAGGTCACGCCCTTTCAGCATTTCCCATTGGCTGACGCATTTCTAGATGCCCAATCGCCAAGGTCCCGAGTTTACCCGAAGATTTCTTATCATACCCGAGCGTGACGGTAGAATCCAATTTATACCCCACAAAAAATCTGTTTAGGCGCGCCTAAAGAAGTTATCACTTCAAAACTCTTTTACGGTCTGGAGTGGAAAATAACTAACTAGGTGAAATTATTAGACAAAGCTCAAATACGTGATCTATAAAAACAACACAGTTTACTACATCTAGGTACTACTATACAAATATACTTCAACATTTAAAAATAAGCAAAAGTAATATTTTGTCCCTATAAATAAGTGAACGTGGGCAGGTACTATAGGTAAGTAATAGATATTTATCGAAACGGACCCCAAGAATTGTATTTGAAGCAATGGTTATGAAGTTACGATATTGCAAGCACGTGTTCTCAGTATTGTTGGTTAACTTTAACAGTGGCTTTATCTTGTCTAAATATACGCGAACTATCAACATTCAATTAAGTATTTGTTGTTATCCACATCTGTTTCTACTATTCTATGTACTCTATATGTTTTAATATATCTATTGTAATTTTATATAGATAACATATTTACCATGTTTGCGGTAGTCTCCGGAACTTCTGCATATACCACAGAGACGAACTTCTTAGCATTCCATGGATTCACCGTGCGGGTGCCGGGTCCATCGTGTGGCAGAGAGAGAAATCTCGAATAGACCCCAAGACTTGTGACTCGGGCTGTAGGTTTAAAAGGGGCCCCTTATATTGACGTACGTCAACACTCACCTTCACTACTCGTATTTCTCTCCCTGCCCAGCCAAATCCGATATGATCCTACTAGTGCAGCTTTAGATACTCGTTCTAGTATAGAACTTACTGCACTTCTGGACAACCCAAGGTCTTTAAGCAGGTTATAGAGAGATTTTGCTGGTATACCTCTCGCTCCTACTTCTACAGCGTATAAATTAACTACATAGCCATTTTTTGTTAATTCATTTTGTAGGTCGTAATACTTATTTTGTTTCATCGCGTGGTCTTTAGGTATATTAGTTTCCCACGGTACGGTAAGTTCTACCAGGACTATGCGTTTCGTAGCCCTAGAAAAAAGGAAAATGTCCGGTCTGGATGACGAAACACCCACATCCTCTGGGATTTTGTAGTGCTTTTCATACGTGTCCATTAAAATAGTCCAATCAGGTGCTAAACCCAGGATTGAGTAAGGCTTGCTCTTGGAGTTTGAAGTTGAACCCTCTTTTACAAAGTTAATTTGTCTTTTGTTTGTCGTCAATCCCTTTTGGGCTCTAGCTACCGAAAGGCTTACGGCTTCACGTATGATTTCAAGTACTCTGTCATGGCGCTGTGAGTAATGACCCGTATTAAGGAGCACCTTGCATCCCACCAATATGTGCCTTGCTGTACATATCGCCTCACCACAAGTATAGCAACATTTTTCAGAGGCTTTTCCCCACCTTACCAAGTGACTCTGGTCAGGAAGGGTCATTTGAAAAGCATTTAGATAAAATTTTAATAAGGCAGGAGACCAGTCATATAGCAAGGTGCGCCACTTTAGAGCTAATGGGATACAAAACTCACCTATGGTTAACCACTCACTTTGCATTTCTAAATTCATAGCGTGCACTTTATAACTGTCATTTTCGTCTTGTTGTAGAAAGGTTTTTACCATGTCTCGGTCTTTATTATTGGTATTTTATAAAATGTGATACGTATTTCATTTCAGAATGTTATAAGGATTATTATTCAGTTATTAAACTGAATAAAGTCGGGCCATGGTAAGCCATTAGTCCAGATATATTGCACTAGGTGCGCCGCAACTCAAACTCCCAAACAAAATTCTATCCCCCCGCATTCCAAACATAAATGACTTACGTGACCCAAAAAAAACTAAAAATGTTCAACGTTTGTTACGTCAAATGAATTCAAAGATACAGATACAGAATTGAGTTAGAGGCATGTTTTCTAACACGACAATTAATGCGATTTTTGTACTTTTGATGTAAGCAGGACTCGTATTTAGTTCCCGTCCTACATTTGTGCTAATGTTTTCTAGGGCTGTGGAACGATTATTAGCTTATTATCGTGTCCCGCAAATCGACATAGCATAGATACTCGTATCTCCTACCTGATGGTAATGTCTTGCGTGTCTGAGTACTGCGCCTAAGTGAGACTGGCCATAAACACTAATCCATTGAATTAATTGATTTCCTTATAGCGTGTAATCGCAGTAATTAGGACGTATTTTGCATACAAAATAGCTGATTTGTCTCGGCTTTATATCTGCATTAATATTCCTGTTAAGCTATCGTAAGGATTAAGGATCGTAGATTTAGTGATTAATCGTAGTTAATTGATGTTTTTGTTTTATTTTACGAGAGTTGCCATAAGTACTGAGGTAGAATTACGTAGGTAGCCCCTTAATCGCAAGTATTAATTAACAACGCAGTTGTACAAAATAATATATTTAAAATGCATAGATCAAATAACACTGTCGTTTGTGATTGAGAACGTGACTGGCTTTAATTTCGCTGAAATATTTTTAAATAGCCTAATTTAATAATGTAAACAATAAAGTATAACTTACTAATTGATCATTTTAGCAGTGCGTGTATTTGTTACAAAGAGAACGACATGAAGGTTCAAATCAATCGCGTCAGTGTTGCATTTTTTCTAATCTTAACAATAATTTATTTTAAGTTATAATTATTGTATGTCAATTTAGTAGAATTCATTTGATTATTTAGATACTTTTGTTGAAAGTACGTACTATACGTTTTGTTTATGGTAGGTAAGCAGCGACAGAGTCACGTAATTTTCCAAGAATAAACTTATGAATGAGTTTTCACTTTCCACGTAATGTTTATTTTGGCCGCACACACTCAATGCATCTCTTTGATCTTAAAATCGCTATTAATAAAAACTCAGATGTAAATAGACTGTTTGTGTTGTATATAATTTTCACGGGAGCTGAGCCGGATCTTGCCTTTTCAACGACTCTGGCAATTGGGTCAGTTTTATCAGATCATATTGTCAGTCTGAAGTGACCTGAAGCAATCTGAGTAAATAATCATGCTTGTTTCAGGAGCGTTATTACCAATATTGACAAAGTTACAGTAAAATAAATATAAAATAAAACGAAACTTCACTCAGAAAACAATTGTGAAAAACCACAAGCTCGATGTCACGACCGACGGGTCCAAGCCACAAAATAAATAAGATTTACAACATATGTAGGCAGTTCCCAGGCAATAATTATCGTGGTTTCTAAGCCCGCTGTCACATTGAGACACCCGACTGCCCTGTGTAGTAGGTCCAACGCGCAGTTTCGTATGTGAGGGCACAAGTCATAACTCACGCTGCCCCTACCGTTCGCACGTATTTGTGTGAATACTTTATTACGTGCTAACACTGATTCAGTGGTATGATGGTTTATGGCCCACGAGGTTTTTGCAATGTTTACTACATTCAAGTGGTAGGTACTTAAATATTTTATCTATTTGACATTTATCTTGGGTTTCGATTGACAGGGAAAGTCGTGAAATAAAAAAATCATGAACTGATGTGTTTTTTGTTTTTTATTTTATTATCAAATTAGTTAGAATAGTTTATTATCAAATTCCTACATTTGGGTCTTAGGAACATCAACCGTGCCACCACTCGGTGTCACCTTTAAACATTCAAAAGAGTTTATTGGGTATTTTCTCGTACTTCTCTTCTTCCTAAGCACTTTCTAAAGCAATAAGCGAAGTTTTACTCTCACAAACATAACGTGAATCGTAATTTGCGCACCTGCCGCTGTTTCCACATATTAAATGTGGTAATTTATCGCTGCGCCTTTGTCAACTTCACGGGAAACGTACATTGTGAATACTTATGGCCGTGAAAATAAATACAGCTCTCTAGTTTGCTTTTAAAGCGTGGTGGAAATTTCCTGTGATTTGAGTTCATATAAAATCATGGAATAGCGTTTGCAATAATTTAACTTTTAGATCTTACTAGCGGCCCGCTCCGGCTTCGCTCGAAGAATAACCTAGATATCAACTGCAGCGCCATCTGCCGGGCTGATTTGTGAATCTAAACCTTCCAGGGCCCTACCCAAACGTATACAAAAAAAATCATTCAAATCGATCCAGCCGTTTAGGAGGAGTTCAATAACAACGAAAAGTGGCATTGATTTTTATATATATACTAGCTGACCCGGTGAACTTCGTACCACCATTTATTTTTTCGTCTACATTTTCTAAACTTTCTGCTGTACAAATCTTGTCCCGACAATAACAAATACATAAAATAAAGAATCATCATATTTGGTGCAGTCATTCAAAAGTTATAAGCGTACATACATTTCGAAGATCAATTTTTACGGTTCCGTAAAACGTACTAACTGAACCCTTATTTATGGGTTCGTCATTTCTGTCTGTCTGTCCATCCGTATGTCACAACCACTTTTTTCGAAACTATAAGAACTATACTGTTGAAACTTGGTAAGAGACGTATTCTGTGAACCGCATTAAGTAAGTATTTTATTAATAAAATATTTATTTCAACGTAAATAAGCATTAAATTTAAAAGCAAGTAATAATCCCTTTATGCAGAATGCAGAAGACCGCACCTTGTGGCGTTCATTAGGAGAGGCCTACGCCCAGCAGTGAACGAATATTAAATAGGCTGATGATGATGTTGAATCCTTTTATTGTTAATCAACTTATTACCAAAAATCAGTTTTATTTTTATTGCCGTGGTTTGTGATATACGATGTTTTTTGTTTGATTACCTGGCACATAGAAATACAAATCTGATGGTTTTCGAACACCGAAGGGAATAGGTAACATACAATCGACCATGTGATAAAAATGGGTTTTCTAGATTAATACCACAAACACTATATAACACGCTCAGAGCCATGTGTATCGTTTAGGATACACACTGCCATAAGGAGTGTGTATAGTTTAGGATACACACTACTCATTGCAGTTAAAGCAGTGTGTATCCGAAATGCGCACGCTTTCTATACATTTTCCCAGTGGTTTTGGGTTGGAAATCGGACAATCAGTTAAGGAGATATTTAGAGAAAAATAATAATCACCTTGAAATAATTTTATTAAACAAAGAAACTTACTTAGATAGTAAATAATCAATTTATTAATTTCAAAATAAATCAGTGAATATTGTTGAGACATTTTTGACATAGAAAACTTTCACATACAGAGCATTTTGTAGTTGTTTGCTCTGAAAGTCTTGAGACCAATAATTTTCCTGTCATACTTTTTATAGCACCTCTGCACATCTTCAGCATACAATTTTCTTTCCAGCTTTGTTACTTATGAGATAATGTTTTCTATTAAACGATTTTCTTGTCATAATAGGGGCTGATAGCACTTCATCTCCGGCTAACTGAGCAGATCGTTTTTAGTAAAACTACAATTATTTGTTCCCTGAATTGAGTGATAATAAGTTTCTTGAGATAATATTTGGTTGAATAATAAATGTCCATTCAAGAGAGAAACAAAGAGAAATAATAATACGAAATGTGTATCTTTATTGATACACATGGCCTGGTGAATAGTTTATCTTTAAAAAGTATTCCCAGGCCACGTGTAAAAAAAATATACACAGCGGTATAAAAGAAAGGGATGACGGGGGAGGGGGTGTGATTATTTTCTATACTATTTTAACACCTCATAACTCACAACACAAAAAAAAACAAAAATTAAAAGTTGTGAAAATTTGATAGTATTTGCATATATGGCTTGGCGCTGGGCGTGTTAAGGTTGGCCCAGGGACTTGTTTATGGCCATAGCAAAAGCAAGCCGCACTGGAAACCGTAGTCAGCTCAAATGGTACATCAGTTGGAATCATTGGGATGCGTTTATACTTTCCTTTCAGTATAGTTGCTTCTATCACGTTGTGCAGTATTTTTATAGCTAACCGTGTGCCGTTGCAAAGACTCGGTTCGTTGATATTACGCAACATTTTAACTACCGATCCAACTTTTAATTGAACATTGTGAGGTGGCAATCCTGGAAAATCCAGAGAGTTCAAAAATTCCGGTGGATAGTTGTTGACGACATCATCTTGATTAGTCACCGAATCAACTGATTTATAAATCCTCAGTTCGCCTGTAATTTGTTCTTGAATTTTGAAATTTTATTCATTTGGATCTATCTCACTTACGTAATATTAATATTTATTTATCATGTGGTTCTTGTCCCAATATTTGGCAACGGCTTCCATACCCTCCTTCCACTTTTTCCTTTCTATGGCTAATAAAGTCCAGTCTTTCCGATATACATATGTGGAGGTTGTCTTGCCATCGTTTCTTTGGTCTGCCGCGTTGTCGTTTGCAATCTGGCTTCCTCCGCGTGGTAATTTTGGTCCAATGATCTGTGATCTGTGATGTGTTTCGTATTCTGTCCGTTAGTTTTACTCCAAAAATATTTCATGAAGCGCAGAGTCCGTTGGCAAACGTGTGTATTTAAATAATTTTGCACAGATAGGGATATTAAATTAATAATTCAAAATAATAAAACACTTTTGGTAACGCGGTTTGTGTTTGACTGACACGTGACTGACACTTGGTTGATATAATGACGTGAAAATAGACGCATTTTACATCGCGTGCCGAAACTAAATCAAAATAAATAATATCGTGAAGGCGACAAAATTGAAAATCAGAAGTACTAATGATCTATGAATCTTACGTTTTGTGACTATTCAATTTGATCTGGTTCCCGATATTATCCTGAGTATATTTCGGAACGCGACATTAGATCTTCCTATACCAACGCACACATGCACGGTGTTTTGATAGATATGATGGAATTTGAACTTTGTGCAGCGGGAATAAAGTGCAAATTGACTCCTTGACGTTAGGAACACACATATATTGCTTAGACATTAGTGAGTGCTTGTTATTTAATATGAACTTTATTTCATAGCAATAAAGCTCAAATTGCTTTGACATTTTAGTTAGAAAACGTTTGTATGGGAAAGCACTTTATTGAATATGAACTTTATTACATAGTAATAAAGCTCAAATTGCCTTGACATTTAAGTTAGAAAACGTGTGTATGGGAAAAAGAAAAGGGCTGTTTTCAGGGTTTTTCCGACAATTATTAGTTTTTTTCTCGCCGTAAAAACCATCCTTGGACTTCAACGAACATTTGAAAAAAAGAATTATCCAAATTGGTCCAGCCGTTGTTGAGTGATGCGCTTACCAACACATTTTGCGATTCATTTTTATATTATAGAAGATATTTCAAAAGGAATTGATATTTTTGTATTGTATACGCAAAATATGTATTAACTTCACCCTTTTCATAATTCTTTGTGACGGAGTCTTAGATCATCTAATAATCTTCATCTGTCTATTACCTACACCCTCTAGTCTAGTTCCTCCTTAGGGTCTTCGTTCTGTAAAGTTTCTTCGCTCCATCAAGGTTTGAATAAAAAATTCTATACCAGTATTTCTGAAGTAGTTCTGATGTTTCTTTTTCATCAGCTCATTCTACTTATTTGTCCATGAAATGAAATGAAATTAAATATATTTTGAAATGAAATATGTTTATTGCGTAAATGGGTTTACAAAAGATGGTTAAGTAGTGGTTTTTAAGTACACCAAATACTGCCTTTCGGCATGCAAAGTTATAAATACGTTAGTAAACAGCATTCCTTGTGGGCATTTTGCCTTTGCTTTGTTCCCTATCCTTACTGTTTATCGCCATGTTACCCATGTTTCAATCAATTTCTATGTTTTGTTTAAATTAATAAAGTGACAAAGGTATACAATTTTTTTTTCTCAAAACAATCATATTCTACTCTGTGACAAATTAAGGCTAGTGTCATACTGTCTGTCACTTGCATTCGCCATCGTTCTAGATTGTCGAGTTCGAAGCGACACATATCGAGGTCGATCTGAAAAATAGCTTTTCCACACCACCAAGTGCTCCGATATAACTGTAAATTCATGCTTGATACGGGAAAATGGCGGGAAAATAACCGATTCACTGCGCGTCAGCACCCCACTCGATCTTCCAACTTTATTTAATGCACTTGAACTTTTAGAATTCACATTTTCAGAAATACAAATTCAATTCTTTTATACGACTGACGAAGTAGATAGGCGCTTGATAATGACCTGCACGTATTTTGAATACTAATGAAATCATTCAAAAAGATAGTCGTTGAAGTGTAATTTTACTGGAAATTCTTTGAGTTTGTTAGAAATCGCTTACCCTTATTAGTAGTGTATACATTAGGAAACTACTCTACGTAAACATAAAGAGTACGCCTGATTATTTTAATAGTAAATTACATATTGTTTGCACTAAAGAATTAAACATTACTTAAATATTCACCCATACATTTAAAATTATCCATTTGTTGTTAAACTATAAAATGTGTATATCATGCAGATTGATATTTATCATTAGCGTTCATTAACACAATAAAATCGTAATATTTAATGTTCTTCATTATATCTTAAATTAATGTTATCGGTTTATATACCCACATCTTGAATTGCGTGGGCCACATTCGCCCACTATTTTAGGTTTCATATTTCTTGTCCCACAACCTTATCTTATTTTTTTTACCACTGCAATATTGTTAATTTCAAACAATAAACACACTAGTATTAGATTTAATATTTCATCATTATTAAAAAATAAATAATATTTTGAGAATATTTTGCTATTAATTTAAATTGATTTGCATTGACATGAATACAAAATATAATATGCATATTGCCTACTTTATAATTCTTATGATGTTGGTTCGCATAAAATTCATGAATAATGCAGAATTAAGCATTACTGCCTAAGTATTATCAACGTTCTCGGATTACGCAAATGCGTAGGCAGAAATATAAAATTTTGCACTTTAGAATAATAATTTGATATTAGAAGATCCTAAAATTTTAACATTTAAAATGGAAAGGCAATAATTTTTAGATACACCACTGTAGTAAAATGCGTAGCGTAGCTGTTTTCACTATAACTGTATAATAGTGAAGGAATCATTTAATTATATTTTTTTTTAAATAAAGAGTGACGAGTCACCCAGAGATCTAAGTTGTTATTTCTCTAAGCCCTGTAATTTCTCTGGAAACATTCAAACCCTTCAAACCGGAGCACAGTAATGTTTGCACATTACTGCTTGGCGGTAGAATAACTGGCAAAGATGTTGTCCTTCTCCAGGCGAACTCTGCCAAGAGTCCTACCACTACAAAAACATAGCATAGTATATCACATTATTTTGATCCTATCAAAAAATACGTTTTTGAAAAAGTTAGAAATTGACAGTTTTTATGATTTTTTTGTTCAGTAGTGTGAAGATCAAGTAGAGTGACGATATACGGAAAACAGTAAGCAGTGTATTGTGTGTAGGATGAAATGTAAAGCTGAAGGTCAGGCTGTGAGTACCGAGTCATGGGGAGTCCTGCTTTGAACTGGGATAGCCTAATTGTAATGGTAATATTATCATTTGTCAATATAGACAGACGAACGTACAGATAGCAATATAATATTGTTTTACGGGAAGTTTATAACCACAAAATAGTATTGCGTACGGTTGTCACGGTCTACATTTTCATTTAATCCTATTTTTTTTACAAAAGACCGGCGACGCCTTTCATTATTGGAAGCCTTTTATTTCACTTCATTAAGAAGACAAAGGGCATGAATTGTAAAAAGGCACCGTCGGTAAAGAAAACGCTTAATTGTTACAGGAAATACTGCAGTATACTTGTAATATTTGATTTACATTGTTTTCCTTGCTTAAATTCCTACTAGAAATTAATAATAGCTTAACACAACCAAAATATTGTTTTAAGTCATTAGTTTAAATATTGCTTTGAGTTATTTACACTATTATCAGTAATTATGGGATATTTACCATTGTTTACTTGTGTACATGGAACTGTATCGAAATATCCAGAAGTTGCTTCGCCATATAACGGTAAATGATAATAGTGGAATTATAAAAACGCTAAGAGATAATAAAACAAATTGAAACGCAAAATTTCTCTGGAAACACTTTTTATAACATTTTCTTTCAATTTTGCAATTATTTGAAATTTACAGTATTACAAATTCAAACCAACAACTTGGTAAGTACCTTCTATGTGTAGATCGTCCGAAATTACCGAACAATCATGAGCGTGATAAATTTTCTTACACCAATGTATTTAAAAAACTTATAGATTTCAATGACATTTAATACTTAAGAGCTTATTTACAATTTAGATGATTTTAAATTATTTTGCAGTCTTCGACTCAGGTTAATTAAACGCAGAAAGAAGAAGAAACAAGTACGCCATCTTACATTAAGCTTTAATTGTAAATCGATTCCTAACATCTGTTACTTTCTCGGCGCAGTTTCATAAAAGAAAGATCTAATTTAAAAATTTAAGGTCACCTAATTACAATTGATCTTCATGCCCGTAGTCTGTCATTATTAGTTTATTTTAATAAGGGTCACAGGAAATATGAAACGGTAAATTATATTTCCTAATTAATGGTGCCCTAGATATAGCCAAACAGCCATTTTGTTTCATTATTAAAAAGACTACGTATACTGCTATCGTACGAGTATGTGTTCAGTTTCGTGTCAGAAATTAGTAATTCAGAAATGTTTTTGAAGGTTTATGTTTTAAGGCAACGATATCGACGGATTTATTTTACATTTTATAACAGTTTAACCTGTTTTCGCGATCCTGAAAAATTATATCAATAATGAAATTCTTGGTCCAAGAAATAGATCGTCACATTGTTGTGACATTGTACATTTGTAAGACCAAAAATACATTTTAATATTTTTATAACATGTTATTTGATTAATCTCAACGCTCATACCTTTGATGATCAGGTCTCTATTATTACATGAATGCTAAATGTATAGGTAAACCCACTTAATTACTTGTGTTAATACATTATTCATTGAGTACCGTGTGCACATCGAGCTTACTCATAAACGTGGAGATGATGTTTAATTGTGATCAACTAATACGATATCGTCAGATATTGTGGTATAACTACTGGTATTTGTTTATTTAACCAACAACTGCTTGGGTGAACCGATACATATAGATGTCAGTGCACTGCTCAGTGCAGGGACAATTTTCTGCATCAATTCAAACAAAATGACCAATTTCGTTCATGTCATACCAACTTACCAACATATACATACATATATGTGTAACCTAATTGATGCTCATATACGACAATGGTTCAACAAAAATAAAAAACAGTTTTGTATCATACAGCTACAGAACAATATTTACTTTTTGCAACGGTTTCAAAGGCAACACGTTCTCTCTGTGAAAATAGAGACATACATTTATTTCTATAAATACCTTTACAAAACAAGGAATAATAAGGTTATCACAATATGATAATTCAGTTGCATGTTTATGTCATTTGAGTGGAGGCTCTGTGGGTTTTAATTATAAAAAGTTAGTTTAGAAACACTATACCTGAGTAATTTTAGTTTGGAAAAAAGCAGATGGCACTGTGGCCGGGTTTTTCATATTTTTTTTCAAACGGCGTAGACTAGTCTCGTAATTGGTTGTATGCTAAATTTCGATCACATTGTGCGCTCGGTTTAATTTTAACTAGCGCACAGTTGTACTGAATACTAAAATACTGTGTAACATGCGAATTAACTGTTTTCTTGTTGAGCGAAAGTGACAACTGTAGCTATGGACATAAGGTGATCATTCGCCTAACCCTAACAGATTCGACATCCATTTCGAGACTCGAATCACTATCCGTAATACTAGAATGGGAATAGATCGGAGTGAGCGTTTTGTTAATATTTCCTGTTCAAAGTTGTCATTTAGCTACACCGATGCATATTCGGTTCATGTACATACTTAACTCTTTAACTATTATAATTACTCATTTGGCGGACCTCGGACCATGCTAAGTCGGTAGTGAGTCTGCTCTACGAGTCATGGTCGTGAGTTCTATTCAGGATAAACATTTGTGTTATTTACACCATTAGTACCATACACCACCATACACATAGTAAAAGTATTGTTTAACTTGGGGCTCAATCACAATACACCATTATGATTTTAATTACACAATTAACAGAAAACGAATTAATTGACTTTTTTATATAATTTCTTTGTGACTTGGAGTAATTTCTCCAAGTTATTTGTAAATTATCTCGGTGATAATAGTCCCCCATTTTGGCTACAATTGCCACAAATTATGCTTTTGTTGACCTTATTTTTCAATAACATGACAAACGGTCACAGCACATGGACAGACAGACAATTTGTATTGCATTTAATGTGTCTTATTAGTGTTTAAGTACAAGTGACGTTTCCAGGAACAGAGAGCCGAGTCGCCGACTCGTCTGGAGTGTGACCACCAGACCATAAACGATGACTAACTTACTGCAACCCGATATACAATTTGATTCAATCAGCCGAAGACAGTAGCTGCATTATGCTCGTTAAACTTACTTCAATAAACATTCGATACGACACATGTGATCACGGTCACCGATAAAGAATCAAATTCTAAAGTTACTTAATTTATAGTTAATTTTAGTAGTGGTAGGACTCTTAGCAGAGTCCGCCTGGGGAAGTACCACACCTTTGCCAAATATTCTACCGCCAAGCAGTGATGTGCAAACATTACTGTGTTCCGGTTTGAAGGGCAATGATTCCAGAGAAATTACAGGGCTTAGAGACATAATATCTTAGATCTCTGGGTGACGAGCGCAGTGCAGTGCTAGGTAATGATTTGGACTATCATGTTTCAATAGCTGCGTGTTACTGTGCTGTTATGTGGTAGGCATGTTGCTTACCATCAGGCACATGACCTGCTCGTCTCGTCACTCTAGGCTATAAAAAAAAAAAAAAAAAAAAAAATTACAATTTTAATAGCCGATTCCTGAGACTTCATTTATGTGTTACTTTACCTATGAATTTGTATAGGTTTAGCAGCAGAAGAAGTAATTTGAAATTAGAATTGGAAGTCTCAAACATTACACAAAACCCTACAAATAAACTAAACATACCTTTCTCATATTAATGCAAATGTAGAGTAGAGAAAAAGAGCAAGATAAGAAAACTGTGATACAATCTAACTTTTTTGAACGTTTATTGCATTCAAATTTGATTGGGTGAAAATTGTTCGCGAACCCACTCGCTCGAAATAGGGCAATCCACCCGCAGAGACAATTGAAATAAAACGTCCATGCATTCGGCTCGCCTAACTGTAAAGCGATGTAAGAACGCAGACCCGCATGCCAAGTTAATTCTTATTACGACAATGGAAAGCTCGTTTTGGCGTAGAGTAGCAGTGCAGAAGCACCGCAAATCGCAAGTCAAACGCCTACTCCGTGCAAGGTTCTTTTTTGTTCCCGCTGCAAAGTTTTATTTTAAATCTGTGGCTCTAACGAAGCGAGCTCTTATTACACGCGACGCGCGGCGGCTTCAGCTGTCGGCCGACTCGACGTCCGCTCGCTACCGCAAACCCCGACTCTAAAGCTGCTCACATAATACAATTTATATCGCAATTGAATGTTAGACATTGGACAATAAATCACGTGGTCGATTGTGACATGTGTAATGGTATACAAGTCATCGGAGGCGTTAGCACCGGTGGGTGCGGCGCTGTGTTCTCATGGCGAATACATTAACCATTAACGCACCTTCTCACGACGGAACCCGTTCCCGCGCGCTCCCGCTCTCCCGCACCCGTCTGTTGTTCCTATACAAATCCAAGCGCCTCGCTTCGCGTCGTCGACCTTTTTGCGCGAAGTCCGATCATCAAAAAACTCGCCGCCTTCGTACGAATCGGCGACGCCGTCCTGTTGCTACGTGAAAATATTTCAAATCCGATACGTTTTAATATGTCTCTTTTTACAAACAAGACAGTATTTAAATTATACAAGATCGCTAGTGTTTTATTACTGAGTGCATCGACGTAACAATTTATGGGTCCATTGTGAGCGTCGAAATAAAGCGAACTCGGCGGATGAAGTTTGAAGGGGAACACTGTACTAATGAAGTCGCGATTTCGCTGCGGGTGTAAAGCGGAGTTAATAACGTAAGTTTGCATGTGCAAACGTTCAGAAATAATTTAATGTGCCGGTGGCAGGGTAACGACTCGCGGTGGGTCAGGCGTGCTAATTTGGCGCGGCGTCGCGCGGTGCCGCGCCAGCGTCGCGCTTCTAATTTGGGAACAGCCGGAAAGGCCGACGGCACGCCAAACAGTCTGCGCCTGTGGTGCGTCGGTGACCGCACTCCCTCACTAAACTCACTGTTCGTTTGTTGCAGGTAATTACGGAGCGGATGCGGCGACACACACCTGACACCACGTGCGCTCACTTCCCTTTGAGTATTGAGAAAATTTACCGATCTAAAGGACAATTGGTTAACGATTCAGTGAGCGTTCGTCCTCGGCGCCGGATTAAAGCCGACCTTCCAAGAGATCGCGCTAATTTGTTCTCAAGAGATCACATAACTGATCTAAAAAGGTTGAATAAATTAAGTGAAAATACGTGTAACCGCCCGGGGATTTAATTAAGAGGCTCAAGTGTCGTAATTAGAGTTTCGGAGGCTCTGTGGCGCGACACGTTCCTTGCAGGTGACGGGGCATTGCCGGTTATTGATATGGTTTTGTTCAGTTTTAATTACAAATGGAACGCAAAATGTCCCTAAAATGAAATGTTTTCGTCTTTGTCTGGGAAACACAAATATCTTTGAAAACTGTGCTCATAACGCATTATTTAAACGACTGTTGAAAGTTAGTTAAATGGCTGAAGTTGATTAAATTTTACAGAATCACACCATTGTAACTGCAAAAGTTTTCGTGACTGTGTGTGACTCCTTCATGTTGAGATTTTATTACAAAATAAATAAACGGTATAAAATGTTTAAAAATATGACTGGCTCTGGTCCCATATGGTATATAAAAGCTGGGAGATTTTATTTTTAAATCGGGCTCAGTGACGTCACATGATTTGTGACACAGCGCAGTGCCCCGTAGCGCCGCAGCCGTAGAAGCGTAGAGCTCACGGTAGCGCTACAAACTGCACTGCGTATCTAACTAGAGTGAGCCTACGGTATTCTGAATTATTCTTTGCACAATTTTCAAGTGAAAACTTATTTTGGCGCGCCACAGCCAGATTTTTCATTTCAATTGAATTTTAGCGGAAATGATTAGAAATCTTCGGGTAAACTCGGGACCATAACCATTGGACATCTAGAAATGCGTTACGCATTCCCCATCATCTATGCTATGCATGCTCATGGCCACGCCCTCCTGTTTCATTCGCGTAGTTTCCAAAGTAAGCTATCAAATTCTGAGTTGTAACTTTTCACTTCTATCGGCAGTTCCTATGACTGTATTTTTTTATCTCAAGAATTAATAATTACTAGAAGTTTTAATTTTTTATATGGTTGACAACTTGTTCGAAATACATAATTAAATGACGTTCTATTAGATTTGAAGACATGATTACATTAAAAAATGTTGTCTGGTCTTTAGATGAAACTTAAGGCTATCGCTGGAAACGCGGGGCCCTGCCGATATTGCTTCAGTTATATTGCAAACCGTGGTAAATTGACCGCGACGATCTAATGGCATCCAATCCTTTTGCATTCTATAGTATAGTGAGATAGATGGGGCGTCAATCGATGCGAGATGGATTGCCTGGAAGTAGGGCACAGCTCACTGACTGCTCGTGTCTTGCTCGATTATGATAAATTGTATCGCACACTCCCAATCCCGGTTCCCGTCGGAAATATGAAACACGCCGATGTTTACGGCCGTCAATGTAAATGTTTTATCAGATTTTATGGCAAGGGTTCGGTTGATGTAAATGGATTTGTTTATATGGTACCGTGACTAGCAGTTTGTAGATGGACTGTGTTCGTATTTTTTAAGTGAAAACTTCTTTAGGCGCGCCTAGACAGATATTTCGTGGGCTGTGAGTTGGATTCTAGCATCACGCTCGAGTATGATAAGAAATCTTCGGGTAAACTCGGGACCATGGCTATTGCCCATTTAGAAATGCGTCAGCCAATAGCAAATGCTGAAAAAGCGTGGCCTCAACATCATGCCATGACCATCTAGAAATGCATCAGCCAATAGGAAATGCTGACGCATTTCTAGATGGCCATGCCATGAAGGCCACACCATCCGGTTACACCCGTGTAGTATCCAAAGTAAGCTATCAAATTCTGAGTTATAAGTTTTCACTTCTATCGGCAGTTCCTATGACTGCCAATTTTTTTTTAAGTGTGACTTTATTATTCTGTACTAGAAGCGCCGTGCGGTTTTAAACGTGCAGTTTTCGTTGCCATTATTTTCTCGCAATATCAGCCATTTATATTGTCTGTCTTATTCCAGAATATTATCTGTGTTCCAAATTTCAGCGCAATCTTTCAGACAATCCGACCTGACAGCGCAACAAACATCTAAACTTTCGAAAAAAAAATGTTATATTAGAAGGATTAGGTAGGTAGAGTCCTTCGGTAGGTCTGACGTCAAACATAGTTTTATTAATTTCGTATTTCGATGATACAATCACTTAAAAGTATATATTGTATATTAGTTCTAATGAAAACGGTAGTAGGCTAGTAAGTTATTAAAACTGTACGATAATAACATCCTACGCAAAGATTCGCCTGGAAACTTGCAAAGTAAAAGATTTGCCTAACCCACTGCAAGGGATATGTTAAAAGTATTGGCTGTAATGTTAACAACAATGTTTATCTTAACACTATGACTACATAAATATTCACAAAGGTGTGATACATAACACAAATAAATTCAAAACCCTCAGAAGTTATACCAAATCAAATGCAAATCCATTAACTCGAACGTAGCCGGCGACTTAAAAAGCTAAGCGCATTAAAGAGTCTGATATAGATTTTATAGGTCATTATGCCTATTTTGTGATAATTTAACAGCTCTGTATCACAACTAATGCATAAATTATCACTACTGTTGATTACATATAATATATTATTACTATAATCTGGGTGCTATATTCCGTCTGCCCACGTTACTCTAATAGTTGCTTTGAACTAATTTCATTCGTTCATTATCCGAGTGTCACTTGTTTTCCGTTAAGATTCAAATCGTGTTAATGATTTCCATTTAAATGGTTTCGTTATTTCGCATTAAGTTATTAAATATGTGGATTATTTAAGTCGATTGTCGATGTTATTTATATTAATAAGAACAGCGGGAGCGCAAACTTGTTAACGACTTTTTTGTATTTTAATTAGCTCCCGTATATTTCCTAAACCGTACATACAAGGCTACGCAGAATGTTTATTTAGGTACTCCACGTACATAACAGTATTTGAATACTGTTTTAACTGAATATTAACAGTATTCAAGCTAATAATAACAATATTGGCTAATTGCAAAATATTTCAATATTATATTATTTTGTGGTAAAATAGTGCAGTAGAATAATGAGTACAAAGAACTTTCAAATAAGTACAGCTTTTTGTGTGTGGTTTACGAAATTGTAAATGAGCGAATTGAAGTGTACGATTTTTGTATTTTAATACTTTCGCTTTAAAAAAAAAGGCTAAATGTGAAAGTGAGACAGAAAACTAAATGTTTTGCCGTAAATTAAATGCTTACTATACATGTGCTACTTATAAAATATTCCAATTGAACGTAACCAACAAATAAAACTATCTAGGCCTCCGACAAATATCGTATGATAGTAAAAGCGACGTAACGACCGCAACGCCCCATATTTTACATAATCCAGTGCAAATGGGACGGCAAAGCGCATAATATACTGTTATTCAATATTCAGTAGACTTTCCTCGTAAAATATATCTTCAAATATAAAGGGATTTACTCACAGACTACGATTTAATCCTCAGTATTTGATACATTTCACAGCGTCAATATCAAATAAACTTATTCTGCGCTGGAGATGTGGTTGCTATTCGTATATTGACCGATCGATCAACTATTTATACGAAGTTGATTTAAAAAAAAAAATATACTTGTAAGTTTATTGCTTAAAAAATAACTATGAGCAGACATGCAAGGTCGAGGACTTGTGTTTCGGCTGCTACTGGAATAGTAAGCATCATTGTTTACAACCCCCGACGCATACTCACTAAAGCACTCGTATATACCTTTGTGGTTGTTTTATTAAATTGAATATTTACGTTCCTTTTTATATTTATTTCTATACATATTGTGTTATACATTTTAGTTACATTAAAGCCGTGATGTTTCGGCCCATTTTAACACACATTAGATATCAGCAGACAATCCGCAGACGAAATTAAATTAGAGCCAGTAGAAATAGTATTTACGGTTATATTTCTAGGGACTCTATTATTGCATTCTCGAAATATTTGTGCAGAAAGATATCCCAATATGTTTTGGTGTTGATAGAGTATAGAACACAATCCTTAGTGCAACAACATATCTATTTGCCATCGTTCAAACGTGATCTCTAACTCGAATAGTGAGTCGAGTACGTTATATAAAGAAAAGAAGACATTTTATTGTAATTCAGTTTCTTGTGTAACTCGAGACTAGACGAGACATGAGCTCCTTCAGATTTAATATCAGAGGTATTACATTTTTCATAATCCCAGCTTTCTGCGCCTTTGTGCCTCCACAGTCTGCATGTAACTACATTTTTATGAAACCGTAGTGTTTTGTTTGAGAAAATAAGCCTATAGTAGTAACTTAACAAAATGATACATAGTTTAAATAGTGAATTGAATACAGTTTTTAAACTTTCGCGATTTGAACTCACTTTGATTATTTTTTATTACGATTGAGTCTTGTGTATTTTTTTGTGAGATGATTGTACAATATTATCCATATTTTCTTCTAATAAACAAAAACTGTCTTCAATTTAAAATTATTTTCAGACACTTGACCAAATTTTATAAGAATACTAGCTGACCCCGCAAACGTTGTTTTGCCTTAGTGAACAACCCTTGTCACTTAGGGGTATGAAAAATAGCTAGTAGCCTATTCTCATACCTACAGAATATGTATATAAAATTTGGTTAAAATCAGTAAAGCCGTTTCGGAGGAGTAAGGAAACAAACACTGTGACACGAGAATTTTATATATAAGAAGATATCACTACGTCGGTCGTCTAAATACATGTTAATATTTAAAAAACCACCACACTGATATCGATAAAATTTATATGGGATCTCCTATAAGCTATGATGATCTATCTAACAAAATAATGACAATCAAAATCAATTCACAATTAGCGTTGCTATCACGTAACGTACATACCAAAGGAATAACATAAAACTGAATTGAAAACCTCCTCTTATTTTGAACTCAATTAAAAGATACATACAAGACTAAGTATTGATTTATAAATAGGACAATAATCTATTAATACATATTAATAAAACTGAAGAAATACTTCTACCTTATTTTGTTTGTTCTTAGAAATTGGAACTATTAATCTAGATAATGGAAAATATGATGTCTGAATTTGACAACCAAATTTTTAGCAAAGGTTAGAGGCAAACCGTGGCATATCTCCTAATACATCTTAAAACATATTCCTTTTTTATGATACTAATAAATGCTATCTATGTTAAAATATTTTATGCGTAAAAACATTTGACGATCGTGCGTAAAACAAAATAATATTACTTATTCTGAAGAAATCATACACGCAGTGTTACAATAGACGCAAAGTTCAATAAACATTTCTTTATTGCTTTCATATATTTATCTAAACTGGGTTTTAAATTTACTGTTGAATTTTAGGTTGTGTGAAATGTACCAACATCTGCAATTACTTTAGGTTCCAAAAATATGAGTTGCATAAAATTGTATTAAACGTTTTAAATAAATACACGGTACTTAAACTTACGTCTGATATAGTCAGACCAGGCCGACTTAAGTTTCGGTAAAATATATTAAACGTGTTAATTTTGGGTTGTACTTAGTTACAGTGTAAAGAATTAACTAAGTACTGGACTATGCATTATAAATAATACAATAAGTACACGGTTCTGTGAAAATGTTGTACAAAGTTCTGTAGCCAGTAGAGGTTTTTGCATGTATTTTTATTGAAATAAAGTACCTCCAGTGCTATCAGCACCCTGCATTTTCACCGGCGGAGTTGCCGATTCCGTTATTTTCTTGGGATGAAAAATAGCCTAGGTATGTGTTCTTTAGTCTGTCTATCTATGTACCAAAATTAATCCAGATCCTCTCAGTAGCTTTAACATGAAAGAGTAAGCAACAAACGTTCGTATATACTCGTTAACTTTCACGTTTGATATTAGTAATGATAGATAGGAACTCTTTATTGCCCACAAACAAACAAAAAAATAAACATAGGTATCTAAAGTTAGGTATAAAACAGCGACCTTATCACTTATGACCGGTGCTTCTCCAGGCAAACGAAACTTAGGATATTGTAGATACACACCACACCTTTGCCAATTATTCTACCGCCAAGCAGTAATGTGCAAACATTACTGTGTTCCGGTTTGAAGGGCAATGTTTCCAGAGTAATTACAGGGCTTAGAGATATAACATCTTATATCTCTGGGTGACGAGCGCAGTGCAGTGCCAGGTAATGATTTGGACTCTTCATGTTCCAATAGCTGCGTGTCACTGTGCTGTTATGTGGCAGGCATCTTGCTTACCATCAGGTACATGACCTGCTCGTCTCGTCACTCTTTATTAAAAAAAAAAAAAAATTTAGACACTAGTTTACAAAAATGTACCTACATTCACGCACGTTGAACGATATGATTCATGACCCATGCGCATGTTGACCCGGTGGGCGTGATGTCAGCGGCGGAAGGGGCTCAGGAACGGATGGTCTCGGATTCCATTCCATGCGAACAGTTTAATGATGAATTTAAACGTTCTGTTTGACTATCCATTGTGTCATTTTAAAGGAGCAAAGTATTTTTTAACATTTTGTTTTATGAAAATTACATTACAATTTATATTTGACTGATCACTCTAAAAAAGTCTGAATTAACCAAATAATTATGAAGATCTAGAGATAATTAAGATATTCCAACCCACTACCTTTTTTATGCATGCTCAGCCTTTACAGGCGGCATTACCACACTAAATTAGTCCATAGAATTGTAGACCCTAGTTTTTTTTTAAATAAAGCGTGGCGATACGAGCAGGACATGTGCCTGATGGTAAGCAACATGCCTGCCACATGACATCACATTGACACGCAGCTATCGGAAGTTAGGAAGGCAGCTATAGGAGTTTCTAGTATCCCGGATAATTACAGCTATACATATATGTCGAGAAAACTAATGCAAATGATGTTTTAGTTAAAAAAAAAAACACATGAAAAGTTTTAATACTATAAAAATCGTGCGTGGGAATGTGCACCATTCTTCAATATACTGTGCATTATGTTTTTTTTACTGGGCCAGCCTGTATTAACAATACTAAATTACAATGCGAACTACACTATGCATTATATTAGTTAATAACTAGGAAACATTCGCAATTTGCACAAAATCACCTTTCCACCCCTTAAGTAATATAAGCTGGGTTGCAGTAACCTACTGAACACAATGCAAGGCCAGTCTTACCTAAACTACTTACGTCGCGGTAACGCGATCGAATAAGAATGTTTATCGTCTTTTGTCACGGAACCCTAATTATATACTACCACATGCGGCGCAGAAACTCGACAAAACACATATTGCAGGGGGCAACTTGATGTAACAAAACTAGAGGGATGACGTCATTGTTCATGTTCTTTATTCTATACTTAAAATGAAAAACCAAGTTAGTACTTTTTCTAAGTAACTTAAAAGATTGATTGAACTCACGTTACTCAGTGTTAGTCTTTAATTCATATATCTTCAAGAGTACTGGCTTTTCTGATTTCAAGTTCTGATTAAATGTATGAATTTGTATATGATTTTGCATCAATTCAACCAACCAACCAACTGTACCTTGTCAAAATTTGCAAAAGCACACAAAAGCTAAATGACGGAATGAGTATTTTTTAAACTCATGAGTTTGTTAAGAAAGGGATGTGAATTGAAATAACAAGATACCAAAAAATAATATTTCATATATTTTCTAATAATAATAATGTTCTTGCATTTATTCTATAGCGTTGTCTATCGTGAGCACTATAAAGAGTAAGCAATTTTTTTTAACATTAAATAATACACCAGAGAAGTTTAAGCCCTTGAAATTTAAAACATATTTTTGTAAGTCGGTTGGTAATATAATAGTAAGAAAAAATCGCTGTTTTCTCGTCTCTTTGAAATGGGTTAAAATCCTTCAAATAAACTAAGCACACAACTGTGATAAGTATTCATTTGTTAACCGCAATTCGTAATCGATTGGCAATAGTCTCAAAAAGACCTTTCAAATAATTTTCCTTTGCCATCGGCCAGTCGGGCCTCAATGCATTTAAAATAGCAGACGGTATTGCAAAGTTATGTCGTATTAACATATAGACGGCCTGGCCACGATCCGAATAAATACCCGATATTTCTGGAATCAAATCCGCTGGCTTGGGCTTGCACGCGCTTTATCCTACTATAGGAATAACATCAGACATTAACACTTCTATTTTGAATGGTCAAATATATCTTAAGTACAGGAATACCTCGATTTACGCTACCCCGTTTTACGCGAATTTGGAGATACGCGGGTTTTTATTAGCCCACTCCGCTCTGGCATTATTCGGTTTAAGTTCGAAATGTTTTTCCAGTTTCAGTGCACATTAGTGTATGTCATCCAAAAGACAAAATAATTTGTCATTTGAACCCAACAAGAAAAACACTGTCTTTGGAGTGTAAACCAAATGTTATTATTGACTGATTCGAAAATAAAAAATGGGACATCAGCAAAGCAAATTGGCTTATCGAAATCAACAGTCTGAACGGTTTTAAAAAAGTATAGACATAATTACGGAAACTGTAATCCAACATGTCTGGGTGTTTTATGTATTAGAAGTATGTATTACAAATTATATAAGTGTTACATCAGCTATCTGCCCGCCATATTTCA
This sequence comes from Ectropis crepuscularia, assembly GCA_963693475.1. Taxonomy (NCBI): domain Eukaryota; kingdom Metazoa; phylum Arthropoda; class Insecta; order Lepidoptera; family Geometridae; genus Ectropis; species Ectropis crepuscularia. The sequence continues at coordinate 9,757,188 of OY856339.1, forward strand.
AGCTTTGCTTAGTTTGGGGTCAGATGGTGTTGTGTGTGATGTCCACCAATATTTATTTATTTATACTACGACGTTGCTCTTATGCGTATTTCTGTAAATCTTGACACCAAGTTACGATGCTAACGCTATATTATTTAACTTTAGCTGTAGTGAATGTAACAAATTAACATAAAAACGGGCCCGGGTAAAACCCACGTCACACTCCGTGTCTAACACGTGAACGTAAACAGCGTAAACAGATTTACGGGAGAGTCCCGGATCAACGTAATGCTGATAGATAGGCTCTTTTGTTTGAGGAAGGATATTCATTACCTATTCATTAGCTGCGCATCCTCCACGAAAACAAATTGAAAGATTAGTTTGGTTACGTATACAGGAGTTGTAGACATACGGGTTGTTTAATCAGTGAACTGCTTAAATATTTAATGTACATACATTTCGCCCATTAGATCACGTATAAGCTAAAATTTTAAAGATCAATATGAAATTAGAGAATTAGGCAGGGCGCAAACGTGGACACTTTTGTTTCTCGTGTTAGATACAAGCAGATTTACAAAACACAAATATTTGATTCATTTATATAGAACCAGCATGAAGTTACCCACTTCTTACGCAATGAAACCACTAGCTTGGATATTTTCATTGTTTATACACGTAAAATAAGTATGTGAGTGCATGCGTATGCATATATGCGATATGCGTATGCATATCACATACGTATTTTACAAAACACACATTTTAATTGATAAGAATTTTTGTAATGGCGAAAGAGAGAGAGAGAGAGAGAGGCGGAATCACGTATTATATTTATGGTTAAAAGGAAACTCCATTATATGTTTCGTATGTACGTATCGTACATGAAAGAAATAAATATAATGTACTTATTTGTATACACATAGTTTTACTGTGTGCTACAAAACGTAACGAAACCGAAGTGCTACGTCGTTTATTCAGTGAATTGGGGAACATATTTTTTTTAAAATAAAGAGTGACGAGACGAGCATGACATGTGCCTGATGGTAAGCAACATGCCTGCCACATGACAGCACAGTGACACGCAGCTATTGGAACATGAAGAGTCCAAATCATTACCTAGCACTGCACTGCGCTCGTCACCCAGAGATCTAAGATGTTATATCTCTAAGCCCTGTAATTTATCTGGAAACATTGCCCTTCAAACTGGAACACAGTAATGTTTGCACATTACTGCTTGGCGGTAGAATAACTGGCAAAGGTGTGGTACTTCCCCAGGCGGACTCAGCTAAGAGAAAACATTATACCTCCAGAAGAGCGTTGGTGCTGTTTTTATGAAAGGGGCAAACGAACCAAGTTGTGAAATGCGGGCATATTCAACTTAGTACGAGTTCTCTATATATTTAAAACTTCTAGTTTATACCGTGCTAATCAATACAATTCCGACCTTAACTACAAGGAACTAGACTGAGAATTGATTAGAAAACATTACAGCTTATGGTACTTTAAAAGAAACATTTGTATCAGGGTCAGCCACCTGTGCGCAGTTACTGATAGAAGTTTAAATCACATTTCAGAAGTTTAATATCACTGGTACGGAATTCCTAATGACTTTCAGTTTCGGATACTAATCAAAATAAAAGCCCTCACTCGCGTTGGGAATGTTGGCATTAGCTTTGATTAGAGTTGGCAGATAGACCGCTGTGATCTAGATGGTCGGGGTATACAAATTACATTTCATGGGCACAGATAAGAACGTACTTGTCGACAAACAAGAATATTACAGGAGTGTCGTAAAACTTCGTTCATACAAACTTACTTACAAGTTGGAAATTCATATGTAAGTATGTACTTTTTCCGGCCTTTAGTTGCTGTAAGGCTCTTTCTGTTCCTTAACATCATAGAATGTAATTTCTGTTTAGTGAAAGTTTATTTCATTTTGCCGCGAGCTAATACCCATCAGAGAAAAATAAGTAGATTTGAAACTAGTGGCCCGCTCCAGCTTCGCTCGAATAATAACCTAGATATCAACTGCAGCGCCATCTGCCGAGCTGATTTGTGAATATAAACCTTCCAGGGCCCTACCCAAACGTATACAAAAAAAATCATTCAAATCGGGCCAGCCGTTTAGGAGGAGTTCAATAACAACGAAAAGTGATTTGTATATATTGTATTTGTATTTGTATGTATGTATTTTGTGTGATTGATTTTTATATATATAAATTACATATAAGTATATAAACTTTTCGTTTGCACCCAAAAAACCGATGCGGAGGAAATAAACTTCTCTGATTCTTTGCAGGTTTCCCTGCAGTCTACTTTATCCCTTTCCTATCACCTTAGAGCACGTTTGTCCATCGGACTTACTGCTCGAACAACTTTGTATAAGCTACCGGTGTCTAAAAATAACTTTCATTTCATTGTTATATTGTAGAATGCAACATGGTAACACCGCCTCGCGTGCAATGCGACTTTAATCGTGATTTAGTGCTTAAGGCCGGGCCGAGGAAGAATTCTACGTTGTAGGTTTCCTGTTAGCATCATCGGGTCCCGTTAATACTATAACGACACAAAACTGCGGCGCGACAGAATCAAATTAAGATGCAATCTAAAATAGAAAATCAAAAAACTATAAACATATCACCTTTTAATGACTCACCAGAAAAAAAATACCTTATTAAAATTGATGTGCTTTTTTAAAATTGTTATGTCTAAAAAGTTTAGTTCTTAATTGCATCAAAATTTTAACTGTGATATGGTGAATTGACTCGTGGAAACAACTGTATTTTTGAAAAGCTAATCCTACACTAAAACCGGCTCAAAAAAGGACATAATGCGTCTAGAGGTCATTTCTACATTTAAATTAATGTTTGGCATGGAAAATCCTCCGCCGTCTTGACCGTGATTAAATTTTTGATGCATAGTAAAGGCCTGTTTTCATTTTGATTAATGCGAGTGCGAGTGAGTAGTGCAGGTGTTGAGTAATTAGTAGTAAACACGTGTGGACACTGATTGATTATTGCGAGTGCATAGTAATCAGTCGCGATTACTCACTCGCACTCGCAATCGCACTCGCACTCACAGTCGCAGTAATCAAAATGCAAACCGGCCTTAACTAACAGTTTCAAAACAAAATAAAAATCTGCCGATCTCATGTCAATAAAACCATAAATTCGATTTTGGAGGCTATTTAAACGATATCCAATCTAGATTATATAAATCAATCCAAATAGATAAACTTCATACATTTTTAATTTCACACAGGCATGGTCTTTCGCACACCTGCACCAATCTGTCTGATGTTTCAATGGCCAACGTTATTTATATTAAGTTTATCTACGTTTGCTTCATTTAAAAATCGTAAAAGAATTAATAGCGGATGTAGTGGATGTTCTATTTTATTTAATTGCAGTATTGAGACAATCGCTTCGAATATTCATGAGCTGAGCTGATCGCGGTGGTTGAACCCACGCGCATTTTCTCAGACCACATTCACGTCACCAACACCTACAAATTAAAACTAATTCATATCATAAAATGTTCCATAACGTAGCGTGTAACATTGAAATTTCACGATAAATATTTACTATGCAAAGGTTCTTATGTGCCGGTGTTTAAAGATCAATTTCCAATAAATTAAGTAGTAGTTTGTTTGCATTTCGTTTAATAGGTACACGTTTTATCCACTTGTATTCATGATTGATTGATCGGCTCTTTTTAAGCTAAGAGTTTGGTGTAGCGGCAGACAACTTTATTGACGATCCACTTGTCGTAAACTTGAGCTTAGATTTACGATTTAGTGCAGTGTAATTGTACGTCTGCGGACCTAATTCGTCATTCTCGCTTAATCTTTGTTTATCGGAATAACTGATCCGTGATGATAATTTATTTCAACTAGACAACGTGATGTTAGATCTAATATATGGATCTGTGATTAGACTAAAGATTTATGTTGAAACCGGCTATCTATCTGTTATTACATATGGAAAAACATTCCTTGTTATTAATATTAACGAATAAAATTCCATATGATCTTGCTTTCAAAGAGCAAGTTGTCGTGTGTCCTTATTATGTGTTGGCGGTTTATACAACTACATTCTTATAAATGTTTTTTGATGACATAAGAAACGCAAAGATATAGAATCAACAGCCAAGTAAAATCAAATACATGTATAATGTTCACACAAATCTTTATTTTGGTAGAGTTGGTAGTGAAATGTAACAAAAACTCTTTTAACTTATGATACATCGCTATTAGCGTTTACATTTAAATTTTAGTATATATCGTTGATATTTTTTTAGAGTATTTTGACATTTAAAGAAAAGCAAGTACGACGCCGCGGATACAATCACACTGTTCAATAATAGGTACTTACCTATTGTTTAGGTAATTAAACAATTTGAGACTCTAATTAATTGTACGTTAACAGTAACAGTAATTTATTTTATGATAACGTTGTCACTCAAATTAATTTGCAACTTTAGTTTTAAAGCTGTCGTTGTATACAACCCAAGCTTTCGTTTGTGGCGTTTGCCGAGCATAGGCACCGCACAGTCTGGGCGGTCGGCCTTGTGCCAGCTGCGGCCGACCGCGCTATGCACTAATGGCACTACGTCTCAGAACACAGAGGACACAGTATACTAGCTCAGATAATGCTCCACACTATAGACAATGGTCTTTAGACACATTCATGAGCATGTCTGCTTTAAGCGTCGCAACGTTTTCATTTTATTCCTTATGATCTAGACAACTGAGATAGCATTTACCGGCAAATAACTGTTGATATGCGTCCACGAGTTTACTATTATTATCACAGTTTATAAATTGCTCCTGTTTTGAAGAATTAATTTGAAGAGATTTAAGGTTGTAGCAAAGCATAAGAAGACCAATTTACTCGTATGTTACGACTCGGGCTCTGAGTTGAGACTCGGGGTCTTATCTCTCTCACAAGGGAATCTACCTACACCATGCTGGCCCAGTGTGGATTGGCGCATAACACATATACTCGACAGATGTCTTCTTCGGAACATGCCAGTTTTCTCACAATATTTTTCACCGCTGTTAAAAACAATGATGATGACAAACTACATCTGTACTTGGGAAAATAGCCAGAGGCGGAGACGGTATTCGAACCTACGATCATGATTGGGAAATCGAAAATTGTAGTCACTAGGCCATTACGGCTGGCTTAAGAGAGTTGATATGTAAAATAAATAACCTCTTTTTGGGTACAATAACGTCAGCGTGCACTTGACCAAATTTCATAAGTAGGTATCTATCACCACATCGTCCAAAAACATGAAAGCCATTTTTAGTTTTTTGTTCATATTACAAAAACCGTGGCTCCGATTTCGATTAAATTTATAGGTGTGGGACCACCTCTGAAGTATATTCCAACCGAATTGATAACCTCCTCCTTTTTTAAGTCGGTTAAATACTTGTAGTATAGTCGATTTTTACTTCTTCTACTCTAGGCTCTAATCAGTTTTATCTATTAAATGAATGTTACAACTTGTGTTACTGTAGATGTAGAGCCTACATCCACAGCCGTAATGGCGAACATTAAATTACTTGGTTGCGATTATTGGAGCGCATTATGTGCTTACGCTAGGGAGCGTACAATTACTCGTTTTTTCTGGCCATTACGTATATTAACTAATAAGCCAGCGGGCTGGGCTGGCCTTTGATCTCTGAGCCTGAATATGTTATTAAAAGATAAGAACCTGTAATTACGAGCTAAGATTTATGAGGATTGAATTAATTAGGGTATTTCTCTGAGTCTTCTACTGAAAAGTAGCAAGAGTAGATAATTATAATAGGTATGATATACTAATGTGACATTACTTAGCAGTATTAATGTCGAGACACATAAAATGATAATTTTAAAGGAGAATAAAGAGCTCGTTAAAAATCACTGGATTTATTATTATCAATAATGACCATTGATAGTTCAATAATATTAAAATAAACATAACAGAATTACTTAATCCGTGTCCTTTTTTAAATGTACTTCACGTTTCTGCTTCCGTCCTGAAGAACAAAGTCGTGCGATTATAAACGAAGTGACGAATCGGTGAAACGTTTTAAAATAGCGTTCGTTCGGCGAAAAGCCCACTCGTAAAAAGTAGATGTTGGCAAAAACTCATTTAATTTAGCTACAGAGCGGCTGTCAATTCACGGAACCGCGTTTTTGCAATATGTCGTAATGAGTGGTCGGCGCGGGCGCAGCGGCGCGGTGTCACACAACAATGCGCGGCCGCAGGAAACCATTCTGGATTGTTTTGTCGGACGTATGTTCATACTAATGTAATAAGGAGAAAAATATTTGAGTCTATTTATTACTTATCCCATCTACATGGCTTTAGGTAAAGTTTAGTTAAATAGCCCATAGACAATAACCAACTTCAAGACCATGACGGTCTTAAAATTTGTCTTCGGTAGCTTATTATTATCTATGAATTATTATTTATTGCGGCAAGGATCTACAAAAAAAGCATTCAGTGTGAGATTGTTGCCAGCGTTATTCATTTTGTGTTATACTTTGCCAGTAAAAAACGTATGGACTGTATATTGAAATAGTCATGAAAGTTGCTATATGTTATCAACAACTGCCCATGAGTAATTACTGTTGCCATCGCCATTCTGACGACGATATGTTTCAGGTAATTTATTGGAAATATAAAAAAGTAGTAATCGCATCATCAAAAGATAGTTAAAATAATTAAAAAATATCTAATCGTAGTCACCGTAGCATTGCCTTGAACTTGGCGCGCTCTCGGCCGTCGCTCTCAGCGCCCGTAGACGAAGTGCCAAATGTAATACAATATTATTTGACTATTTGTATGTATTGTATACGTGCCGGGGCTCGCACCAGCTAATGAGCAGTTTGACGATGTAGTTTGACGTAAACTCTTTAAATTAACTGTTTCCATCCGCGAACAAGTGACGTAGTTCGTGGAACAAAACGAGAGTTGGCAATTTTTAGAAACATAACTACGCGGCAGACTCGATGACTGACAAAAGACAGGTTTACGCAGAAAATTTAGTCTACCGTAGGAAATGTACACTCGTTATTGTAAACAACCTTTGCGTACTTACTAGTAAAAAAATTTGAAAAAAAGCTGACGGGTTCAGCGTTTGGTGTAAAAATTGTTAGGACTACGATGAGTTTTACACACATCTACAATAATTACATTGCACACACACACACACATTTTTTGCGTATATCTTTGTTGTTCATATTTTACAAGAAAAAGGAAGCAAAAAGCGGTGAACCACCTGATAGTAAGTAGTCACTACTGCATTAGGACATCTGAAATACCAAAAGCTTTCGCAGTGCGCCGTTATCAATCTATCATTTATTTACCTTAATTGATTTATTTCCTACTAATAGTATAAATGCCAATGTATGGATGTTTGGATATTTGGATGTTTGTTGCTCAATCACGTCCTAACGTATGAACGGATCGGGCTGAAATTTGGAACACATCTAGATTATAGACTGGAAGAACACATAGGCTACATTTTTACATTTTTATTCTGGAAAAACAACGGGAACGGGAACTTCGCGGGTAACACCGCGGGGCGCTGCTAGTATCAACATAAAAATGAACACAAAAATACATAGCCAAGTGAAATCTAAAAATTTGTAATAACCCGTGTCGTATTTCGGAGGGAAATCCATAACATTTTTGACACGTGTGGGTTTTTATAGGCCCCGTAGGTATAAGCTGAAAAGGACCACGCTAAATTATGTATACTAACAGGCGCACATTACGTAATATTGATTTGACATCAAAATATATGTAAAACATTATTTGCTTCATTTCAGGAAAAGCTAAATAAATTCGCTCCGCGCGAGTGATACGCCTAAATAGGCAGTATCGTTTCTGCAATATAAAAGTACTGCGCGAATATAAACATGTCGTCAGATAAGCGTAACAGATGGGCAGAATATTGAAACAGTGTCTATAAAAGCCCTATAAGACCGTGGTCGGATGTAAGGATAGCAATAAGCGGAGCGATTTCACCAGAGCGGTTACCTAACGTAACGACGCCGGCGCCGGTGATGGCGCGATGTTGTTATAGTTATAAATTAGCAAATTTTAGTTTTATTTAGTAAATGTAAGTTTTTTAAATATTGTTGGACAATTTTCGCACAACATTAACAAGCCCGAACTAAGGAAAGCTATTATGGAAGCCACATAGCTGATAGGTATGTGTAAAACTTATATAATTACTAGCTGACCCCGCAAACGTTGTTTTGCCATATAAATAAAGGTATGAAAAATAGCTAGTAGCCGATTCTCAGACCTACTGAATATGCATATAAATTTTGGTTAAAATCAGTAAAGCCGTTTCGGAGGAGTAAGGAAACAAACACTGTGACACGATAATTTTATATATAAGATAAAAATACACTAATGATACATAAAGCTACTCGACATGGAATAAATGTTAAGTATGATGGCAGTACGGGGATAACGGGGACATCACTTCAAAATAAAAATGTTCAGTGTGTAAGTTCTTTTTTTTAATACAGAGGAGATCGCTCCCGCTCTGCTCCAAGCTGTAGTCTGGTGCTAAAAGCCCTATAAAGCATCGTCACCCCTTTCGCTGTATTTGAATCGATAGAGCGTTCAACTCAGACACCGGGCTGTCTAGCGATATGAATATTTCATTTTACGCACAATGCATGCAAAGTCGTGATTTTCTTTGAGCATATACGAATTCTCAGGGCATCATCAACGTGATAGTTTATGGCACTAATTGTACATAATGTCCTTAAATTAATTGACCTTCGCTTCGTATTTAGACTCAAACATAGTACCGATGAGCACATTACTGTATAGTTCAAGTTTGTCGCCATCATTGGCTTTAACGGTGTAAGAAAACCGGGTACGAAGTAGAGCACCCTTCTTGAAAGACTAAGGACTATTACTTGATCAGAAAATAATTTCAACTAAGTAATGTTCACCCTCCCCACAAACCTCTACAAGCACTTCTGCATGGAGGTTCCTACCGCACCGATCAGTTGCCAAGAATCAAAAGATCCTAAAGGTGTACCACGTGGAGGTTCCGAAGCCTCACACCCTTTTACGTGAGCTAGGGGTGTTGTTCTAATTTTTAACAGACGTTAAAGAAGACGGTAATATTTGGATTACCTCAAAAATAGGCACTCACAATACATTTCTCACAATGCAATATTTAAATGCAGAATATGTCAATAGGCATATTTTCAAACCATTTTAGATTTAATATATGAATCATAAAACTTGCTTGGATCTTGATAGTTCTGCTCTCATGGTATTAAAGTAAGACGACTATTATGCTTCGAGTATTCATATCATTCACAGCACATCTAGTATCAATAACAATAGTGGTTCTGTAGCAGTAAATTGCACTCGAGTCTCGTATTGAATAGGTGCATAAATCTTGGAAAACGCATCACGATCCAGCTTGGCATACTAAACCAACGTAGGCAGTATAACGTCCCTTTATCTGCTAATGTGCCTGGGTAGCTTTTTGTAAGTATACAATAATTGATATGAAATAGGCTTTATGATTTTTCGTTCATTGAAGCTGAGGCTGAAACGGTTCATCATTTTTTTGTCTAGTCACGTGATGTCATTTTTGAAAACGATAATGTAGTTTAATAACAGAGTGCCAACGAATGACTGCGAACTCACTATATATGAATTTATTTTACTTCTAGGAAGACCCGTGTATTATTTTTTGGGACACGTCGCGCCTTTTCGGTTTTGTGAACCACCTTCAAAGAGTTTCGCGATTCTTTAAAATCTTTTTTTTCGTTTCTTCACTGATTACTTGAAGACGATTTAGAGAATTCCTTTTTGTTTCAAAACTATACATTCCATGCCAGTTTTCTCTAAATCGGTTGAAGTTATTAGAGTTAGGTTGTTAAAAAATCTACTTAACTCTAAAAAGTTAACATAGATATTGACGAGATTACCGTTAACTTTGAAACCTTCCTGTCTCCTTAAAAAGTACCTTTAGTTGCCCTCCTAATTTTAATTAAACAAATTTTATAAAAATTTAAAATATGTACAGTATTTCTAAGAATATAAAAAGCAGAATAAGATTAATATTCCATTCCATTCACATTTACAAATTGAACACGCCGTCGAGATCAGTACAGCGCGGCAGCCTACCCAGTACGCTGGCAGCGTTGCGCCTTTGGATGGCAAAAACTAAACTTTTCGTGTATTGATGGTTGTTACTTATAAGTTTTCTGTATTGTTGCAGGTTCAGTGTGCCGCGGGCATTGCTGCGGCCGAGGTCAGGAGGAGCAGCTGAAGGCGGGGCTGCGACGGACGGCCGAGGCGGCCACCGCTCGCTCTGCGCGCCGCACCGCCGACCTCCTGCTGTCCACGCGCCGGACGCTGCAACGTAAGTACTCAACTCAAACTCTAATTATTGCTAAATTTATATATCATAATAGAATTCAGGCCGTGAACAAAATGTATGGGTCAAATGAACCACCAGGAGACCTATGTAGGAAGATAGTAATAAGATTTCAGCACTATGCGATCACTTGTAAGCTGTCCAACCGAGTGCAGTTGAAGAGGGGGGGGGGGGGGGGCCTGCAACCCTCCCTCGATCATTTCTCCTTGTCGTGTTTTGTACGGCGTTGCGGAATGATAGATTTGGCTGCAACCAAATTCATACAAATTCTTGCATAAGTTAGAAAATTCAACCGAGTTCCAATAAACCTATCATTCAATTAAAGAGGTGTGTTGATTGTAGACACGTAGATTTGAAGTTACCGTAGAATTAATTCACTTTGTTGAAATAAGTGAACTAATAAATATTCCCGAAATAGTATCAGAACAATCAATCATTATAATAACCGAGCTACCCAGCTCGTGAACAGGATGTGGTTATGCTACACATTTCCAAACCTAAGTTTCCTTAGATTATAATCTGGGTGTGTACCGTGGCGTGGTTGCTTGCGTTGCGGTACAGAAATCTTGTTTACTGGCGGATAATTGTTCAGTCTCACGCAACGTACACTTGCTCAGTAATTGTACGCTCAATTAGATCATTTTAAATAGTCAGTCAGTTAGTAGATCAGAAGCAATGTTGGGTTTGTCTTGGTCTTGTACGTATAATGATCATTTTCTGGAGTTTAAGTTTCAGTTGCCATATCCTAAAGTATATACTAAATAATTACGCAAGCCAAAAACCTATATTTTTTTAAGGAAAATCAAATCGTTCCTATGTTCGTTAAGTTTAAATCGGCCTTTAGACGACGCCATACAATGCTAATAAATGTCGTCTACATTCATACACTCAGAACTCTAGTAAATGTAGAGCTAAATACACACATTGTAGTGATAGACCTTTAAATTAGACATTATAGACTTTATCTAAATTTCAAACCAGCAAGACGGTTAGGGTCTACAACATGATATTATGCAAAAAGGTCTCACACATTATGTAAATGAGATCTGATTAAATCGATTGTTGTAAACTGATACACTAAAAGCATTAAAGAGAAAATTTAAAACGTACGAAGACAGTTATTTTTAAGTTTTAGGATGTACATTATCAGAACCACTTAAAAATAAATACACAAGCATGTGTCAAAACCAACGCTAAACGTAACTATTAACTTAGCATTTAAATTGAATTGCCACCTAGAGTGTAATAATGATGCACGATCCCTCATCTCAAACACGCTAACCAAAAACTAACAAGATTAATAAAGATCTCAGCATAGGGCGTATAGTTTACAGATTGAATTCCCTATCCAACACCGGTGGATCAATCAACGCGAGAGGCAGATGTGTCCGATCATAACTGTGTGTACAAACACGGGGCCTACCGTAACAACGAGCCAATGCACTTACAACAATAAATATCAGGACTCGGCTAGATCCGACAGCGTGTTGTTCAACAAACAGTAGGGCTCTCAGGGCGCTACTCGCCGACAAATTGGGCGCGCTTTGTACGCGACGGCGAGAACTGTAAACACTAAACAGCCTGCCCGATTCGACGCGCCCGATCTAATGTACACACTAGTTTAGAAAACCTTCAATAAATCGTATAGACATATTTGTACAGAGACGCGCTTACTCACGCTCCGTGCTACTTTAGGAAGAAATTCAAGAGTGGAAATGAGAACATTGAATTATACTTAAATAAAATATTCTAACAAACAATTACTGTAGTCAAAACTGGATTTTTTTGTCTATCTGAGTACAAAAAAACTGTACCTACTAATTCGGTACTGTTTAAAAATTTTACAGCTTTTTCGCCCAAAGCTTGTGCTTAGGATATTGACGGAAGTATGGATGTGGCAAATAATACAACAGCGTAGTAAACTTTGAGAGTGGGTGGATGACTTGCATACGAGGCCAACGAGTACATTAAGTAAAGCATTTTAAAAACACGAATACACCAATTACGACGTTTTGATGTTTTTGAACCAGTGTCAGCACAGTGTCAAGAACGTGCGATTTCCAAATGTGGTTTGAATCCAGTCTGCTCTTTGGAATATTACCTCTGGTTTTTTACCACAAAAACAGGTGACATCTCCAAACACACATTTGGTCAATGTAGAGAATTATCCTTATGACCTTAACTTTCTCATTGTAAAAGAAGGCAATGGAAACAAACAAATTGGCTGTATGAGTTCGTTTTACAGATTTGCGGCAAGTTTAAAACAGGTCATAATTTTTGAAAAATATCTGATTATTTCATTCAGGTCACAATGATATATATGTTTTTGTAATGTTTTTAACGATACTAAATTTCAAAGGAAATGTTAAAAGTACAGTTGATAAAAAGATAGGATAACATGGAGACAGAAGCACCGAATGTAGTGAAGATAATTACATGTACGTATATCAACCGGCAAAAACAAATCAAATGTTCGCCGATAATATGCAAACATGAAATTGAGCTTCGTAGATTTATGACACTTAATTTCATGGTGAAACGCATTTGCAAGGTTTTGCTAGGCCATATTTAAATTTAAATTAGTTATATTTGCGTACAGTAATTTTATATTCCATAAAAAGTAATGGACATTGCTATTAACTTACTGTCGGAGCTCGCGCGACGTCGTTAACGGAATATCAAGATGCCATCTGAAAGTTTGTTGCTACCGTAATATTCATGTTTCCTTTAGAGTGTAGTTGAGAACGCTGAAATAATAAATAACGTGAAAGACGATTATGTTTTCCTTCGATGTACGCGATTATTTTAGATAAATCGTAATTCCGATGTAGACAACTAATTAATATATTTTTCATCCCACCAGCTCGGAAAGAATACTTTTGCTCCTCGATATCAGGGCGCAAAAGTCGTTTTTACCCTCTAGAGGTTAAAGTAAATTTGAATTTAGAACATAGTGTGTACTGAGGTTTTAAATTCAAAACATAATTTAACCTATTTATTTCTACCTCCTTGGTGCCGAATTCATCATACATTTATTTTTTATTTGTTAAAAACTCATACTCGGAACCTCTTTGGTGTACTTTTTTTTAAATGCTTTGCGCGCAATTTTCTTTTCACGTATGGAGGATAGAGGTAAAGAATGTTATTTCAAATGGCAAAACATTTTGAAATGCTATGAATAAATCAAGAGTAATCGAATTGAAGTATGCCGAGTTGCCGAGTTAAATAATTAAATATTATTGACAACTAAAATAGTAACTAATAGATAATTTCAACTACTTGTGCAGTACAAAATAATGTAGTAAATATAACATTAAATAAATAATTACTATTTTGAGAAAACATGTAGGTACAATATATTTTGAAGTCAAAGCTTCTTTTGGCGCGCCAAAGACAGATTTTTCGTGGGCTGTCAATTTAATTTTAGCGTCACGCTCGGGAATGATAAGAAATCTTCGGGTATATTCGGGACCATAGCCAATGGCCATCTATAAATGCCTCAGCCTTTCCCATTGGCCATTTAAAAATGTGTCAGCATTTCTAGATGGCCATGCTCATAGCCACGCCCTCCGGTTTGACACGCGTAGTTTCCAAAGTAAAAATCAAATTCTGAGTTATAAGTTACCACTTCTATCGGCAGTGCCTATGACTGCTAATATTTTTCTTTCATGAATTCTGAATAGTACGTTTATAAATTTCCTTTAAAATGTACCCTGATGCAAATTTAGCGCTACTATAATGTAATGCATTTGGGCGGACACTTTTTCATGTACACATGAAACTCCTTACCTCAATCGGTCAACTCTCCATATTTTCACGTCATATTGTTATTGTTAAAACCATGGCTAAATAAACTTAAGTTTAAAACTTATAACATTGAATACAAGTGAAAAACCGAAATACCATAATAATAAGTGAGAGTAAGAGTTCTAGCGACCAAGAAGTTTATTTAACGCCAACAGAATCGACTGAAACTGAAAATGCGCAAAGCGTTTAGTAATTTCCTCGCTAGGGGGGGATGAAAAATTACGTGTTACACTCGAGTGCAAAGATTTTTCACCTTGTGCCCTTTTGATTCCCTTGCTACGCTCAGGATTCTAATTTTTGAATCCCTCGCTACGCTCGTGATTCAACTTTAGAATCCTTCACTTGCTCGGTCATCAAAATTGAGCACGCGGTTACAAAGCCACTTTGCACTCTTGTACAACAAATAACTATTTATACTCTGGTAAAGAGAGAGAAAAAAATAATCGGCACATATTGGTGTTCCTAATGTTAATTATCTTTTAAACGCTACGAATCAAAAGCGTAAAACATAAAAATATGTTAAAACAATTTTTGACACTGCTCTTTCAGATAAAGTTTAAAATCTTTACTTGATGTACACCGTGAAGTAGAAAGAAATTTTATGCAGAATTACATAATATGTACCCAACCTATATCGTACTAAAAATAGCAGTTTTTTTTATTGGTAGGTTACAAAAAAAACAATGTACCAACACTACACAATATACCCAATAATATGTAGTACCTAAAGATTCATATTTGGTAAATGATGATTTCTCTTTACTCGTAGATGATTCAACAAGATGGATAAGAACTTGATTTTGCAATATTGATTTTTAGTGGATTTGAAGAACAGTACATCTCAAAATATATTAACTTAAGGTCTTTGGTTTATGTCTCTTACCCATTATAAAAATAAAACGGTTTCCTTTCTAACTCTTGTGACTTGTGGTTGATTTGTCTTGCTGTTCCGTTGCTACAGAAACTAACAATGGTTGTTCTTTTTTGTTGTTTTACGGCCTGCATGTCTAAAACCTTAATGTCCCAAATCAACGGATTTCCGACATGACCTTCCGCAATTTCGATTTCCCTCTTCATCCCAGATCAAAGCTTCACACGAGGGCCATTATTTCGAAAAAACACCGGCGCGGGTAGGTACGTCGACCTCGGTCTGACGCTGCGGCCACCACTACAGCTATGAGATCTAAGACCGGAGAGTTAGCGTAAGCGGAAAAATACTATCTTCATAGATATTATAGAAAGGATTATCCTTGGCCGTAACGATCACGGAGTCAAACGAGGGAAGTAAAATCTTTTTTTTATAGTGACGAAACGAGCAGAACATGTAAAGCCTGATGGTAATCAACATGCCTGCCACATACCACCACAGTGACACGCAGCTATTGGAACACGAAGAGTCCAAATCATTACCTAGCACTGCACTGCGCTCGTCACCCAGAGACGATATAACAGGAAATCAGGATCTCAATTCTATTTGGCAGTTGGAACTATTGTGCTCTTACCGTTCCCGTTCCCAAATGTAATTTTCCTTTTACAAATAGTTTTGATCTTAATTTTGTTCACGCTGCCACTGTGTTAAGAAACAAAATTATAAGTGGCAAATTAAATTTTGGTTGGCCGCTGTGATCGTTGTAAGAGTGCCATATTTCAGTACATAATTTTGTTCTGCATAGCATTCGTATCTTTTTAAAACTTTTATCGTACGTCCGAAAGAATATAAGCTGAATTTCTTTGATGTTCTTTTCAATCCAAAAAAAATTAGTATAATGTTTTAACCGTTGTCTTAATAGTTCCTGGACGTCTACTCTATTTTTACGAAAACGTAATTTCGAAAAAAAACTCGCGACTTTCCTACTCTCGTTCTACTTCGTAGACGTCCTGACTAATATCCGCTTGCATAGTCGCTACCGCTCGGCTCATCGCTAGTGTTGTGGCTTCGAGCTGACGAGCGCGGGACAATGAGCCACTTCCAACCCCCGATGAGAGGAAATAATCAGAGTGTGCTCGACATCAAGGGCTGTATTGTCCGTAGCGGAGGTGCGTGGTTTAGAGAACACAAGCCTTGTACTACAAGCGTTTTACGCTACACGAACCGTTAAGCTTACATTGTTGCAATTGGCTTGGAGGTCTGAGGAAAGTCTCACAATGTACTTTGTAAAGCTGCTGCAACAGATAGGGACAATTCATAGTAGTAGTCACGTGAAAAATTAATAAGTCGACAGTGATCTTACACATACTGATCTTACTCATTCATAGACCGTCTAATATCGCATTCCACTAGTGAAGCGTAAGCGGTACAAAATTAAAACATTTTGTATCTAAAAATATTCAAAATAAATGGTGATTTAAAACAAAATTATGGACCTCAATTCAAAATGGAAAACTTCACTACACCAAAAAACTATTTTTTGTTTAATCAACCATTACATTTGATCGTTTCATTCTAATGAATTCATTACAACTTCATGCAAGTTAGGTGCAAACACAAACCTACAAAACATGTTCATGAAAAATGTTTTATAAACCGTGTTTCCATGTAAAAATATTTTATATAGCTCATGTAAAACAACGTAGGTAATTACCAAGCGAAACAACTTTAAACATTGTAAAGTTCGATACACAGGGCCCAGAATAACGCAGGTCGCGGCCTTAATTAAGGTACTAATTTCCCTTTGTCCTTTGTGACACACGCGCGTATTATAACTTTATGGATCGTTTAACAGTAGGTAATATCACTTAACGTAGCACTCAAAGCTTCTGTCTCGCTCACGCATTTCGACATTCATGAGACACTTACACAGCGTAATGCTTTGAAGTAGAATATTAATAGAATATCAACTTGTACAAATTTACAGTAATATCATTTCTTAAATCGTGTTCGGTTGTTGGATAAAAACAAAAGTTCACCGTTGAGATATTTTCCCCGTGGATATTTGTGTCAAACGGCCTGTGCTTACATTTCCTCGTTAATCTCTCGTAAATGACTGCTACTTCATCTTCACAAAGCGTCTTTTTGTCCTTTTGCCCATCAAATTAAACGCCGGAATACCTTTTTACGTTCATTACGCGTAACAACCTTTGCGAATTTTGCATAACTAAGAAATTAGCTCACTCCACTCCGTCTATTCCCACTTGACGGTAACGAATGGAAAAAAGGAACGTATACTGTAATTTACGAGTGAATGACTTGTTAGCTGAGAGCGGCCAAGAACTCTAAAGTGGCCCTTACTTGCTAAAAGGAAAAAGCACGGACTTTAATGCATAAATCAACGTATTTTCAATTGAATGTATTACGCTGATTTCAAAACAATAAATATGTATTGTTGGATATTCGTCATACAATATTAACTAGCCCGAAACTAAGCAAAACTTGTATTTTGAATGCATGATAGCTAATATTATTCTAAATACATACTTATGATATATAGAAGTACCCAGACACAATATAATATATTGGTGTGGAATGGTGTGGAAATTGAACCCCGCAGATGGACCATTACTATTACTACCGACAAACAGCTACGAGGACACTCAAACACTAAAAACGAACGTAAAATGATATGCCAAATTGTACAAGTCATGAATCTACTGGATTTAATCATCGGCATATTGTGGTGGCATGCCGTGAAATGAAGCAGAATATAGGGAAATTGTTTCAATTTTAACCGGTCGTTCCCGTCGGACCACTTTAATCCTTTAATGCCTTCAGCTTTCAGGGGTGCACGAAACACGGATGTGTGCAGTCCGACACGGTCATACTGTACGACACACACGTCAAACTGTCGCTCGGCTCTAATAGCCAGACTGAAAGGGGCGCAAATGTCTGCCACCGCACCAGTCAGAGTATCCAGGGATAATTCTATCCAGGGTCTACGGCGATAATCTATTAAATATTAGTAGATTTAATGTGCGTTGAACATATTCATGTTCAATCTACTAATACAGTAAATGTAAAAGTTTGGTTATTTGTTGCTCAATCACGTCGGCTGAACGGTTAAAATCTGGAACACTGGTATATGGTTTTAAAGTTAGTTTAAGGTCCTGCGCATTCTGCACTACCCCAAAATTCGGTGCTATTTGAGGTTAACGCTGTCATAGGTCCCTTTAAAAAATAGTGAAATAATGTATATTTAGACAATGCATGAGAGATTAAAAGGTTTGAAAATCTTACAATATTTAGGATCTTTCAAAATAATGTAGGCACCTACTCTAAATAACTCATGTATCGTGTGAATCTTAGATTTCAGTGGAAATAATATTTAATATACCTATTTCACACTTTGATATAATTTATCCTAGCATTCATAAATAACCACAATCCAACATAAGAAGTTAAATATTTAGCTTAGTCACCTCACCATGATCATTACTCAAAATTGTATTGCTGCGTCATAAAGAAGCGAAAAGTCTAGTCTAGACTAGACCTATAAACATGGCGTAAGTTTTCGCATTAAAGTCTTCTAGACGTTATAAATTAGGCTTGGATAGGCTATACCGGGTGAAGAAACCATCAAATCACCACACTCCATTTAGTGTCACGATTTTAGTGATGAGATATTTCATTATTATAGCCACATCTTCGGCTGAAAGATATTTATTAAGTGAAAACTTTTCTTTTAGTCTGAAAAACGACATTTGCAGATATGGGCAAAATAATTATTGAAGTTGTGGCACCGTGGCCTCTTTATATAGTAGGTTTGTATGTCGCAGTAAAATTGCAATCACCATCAGTTTACAATTTAACGCGTCAGATTATAATCTCACGGTCGGTTAGGTTAGTTTATAATATTTTAACGTCTACGGATTTTACAGTTTTACCGTGACATGTAAATTACTGTATTTTCATTTCTGTCGGCATATTATATTTCAAATGTTAGTATCTCATAAGTTTGTTGCTTGCTGCTTCGTCATCCTTTGACTGAATCACATGAATGCACATTATATAAATGCAGAAAACGTAAGTGATGTGACGAGCAGAACATGTCCCTGATGGTAAACAATAAACTTGCCCACAACAACACAGAGACACGAAGCTATTGGAACATGAAGAGTCCGAATCATTACCTATCACTACACTGCGCTCGTCACCCAGAGATGTACAATGTGTTATCTCCATGCCCTGTAATTTTACTGGTAACATATTACATGGCATAATATTAAACAATATTACATTGCTCTGCAATTCGGAACACAGTGATGTTTTCCCATTATTTGTTGGTGGAAGAATAACTGGCAAAGGTATGGTACTTCCCTAGCCCCCTAGAACTCTGCAAAGAGTCCTAGGGGGTCTAGTCCTAGTCTAGTCCTAGTCCTACCACTACTCTTACCAAAATCTGTAGTAAACAAACATGGCCAAAAACAAAAATACTTGTCAATTTGAAAAAGACGCGATATATTCATTTTTAACGTCAATCATGAAACGATGTTGCTGTATCGAGCTACGAGCAGGCTGAGCAAAGACAAGATGGTATTAGTTGCACACTCTGCGTAATGCATTCAGTAAAGAAACCGATACGCAAGAAACTATGCGACGATATTCAAGACTTTTAAAGTCTTTCTAATTTAATCAAGTGTAATTTCGAAATTAGCCTTACATAGTATTGGCTAAGCGAGTAGATATAACGAGGAGACGAAATTACTACAATCTGTTGTCAGTGACTAGACGTCTCGTAACCTCACCCCCCTGCGAGAGATGTATGCGACTGGGGTATCCAGATAGCTAATTTGAAAGCTGGCACGTAGATTGGTTCGGCGCTAGGGCTAGAGGCGTGCGTACGGCGGGCACGGTCGGCGCGAAGGGCGTCTGGAGGTCCCATACCGCGGTTGAAAGACGAATGACACTTATTATTTATTGAACCACCGAGCCGTGTCGCCGACGCCCGCGAAACGCTGAATGCCAAGGATTTATTCAGAAATACACCGCCGGTCATCAATCCCAGTCACAGCGGGAAATTGAACTTTGGTTTTATAATATTTACGTAATGGATCGCGCGAGTGTTTGCATTGAATTGAATTAACTTCCTTCGCCACAATTTTCTGTCTCATTATTGATGGATTACTTAATGCCGAAACATTGTCGCAGTCATTTACTTAATAGCTTTCGTAGAATCAGATATGTTGGGATCGATATTCTCAAGGCTCGGCAACAAAGTGGACACAATACTGCACTTTGTATGATAGAAAATCGACTCGGTATTTTTCTGGTGAGTATTTCCCGGAACACGATTCGAAGTTCTGTGATACCTCACGTTTTTACATTTAAAGTAGATCCGAATGCTCCGCGGCACGCCACGCCCGCCCGCCGCGACTGAAAGGCTTTTCGTCAAGTACCCCTACATCAAAGGGGCTTTTCACCCTTCCCTTACATATTAAAACGACACAGTATCCACACACTCAATTTACATTTACGTGCCCATTATGCGGATTAAATGGTTTTCGTTGACAAAGCTCTATTTAATTAAAATCTTATCTTCGACTAACAAAGGTAGATAGGAAACTCAAAGGTGTATCGGATAAGACGCTTCTTGAGGATTTTAAATGAATTTACATCTGTCGGGCGCGGAATGTCGTGAGGCGTTGATCCCGTCGCCTCAAGCGGCATTCCATCCCGATAACAGGAGATACCGGGAGGACAGATGCCGGCCGAGACGAGCCCGACCGAAGGGATGTTTGCCCACAACTAAGCGTATTTACTCAGTTAATATTAACAACTTAATTTATAACACCCAAACTGCTCCGGAACCGTATGAGACGAGTTAGCGGTGAGCTCGAAGGACGTCTTACGCAGAGCAAACATTTCACCGCTCGGAAGCGTAAATTTAGTTTCAAGGGATATGCGGTAGCCGGCGACGTTGATATATCGTTGGAATTTACCTATCCCGAATTTATGTCCTGACACTTTCGAACGGAAAAACTTGACAAAGGCTCGAGGAAATGGGGTACCCCATACTATATGTTGGATTACATAGTATGTTTTTGTTCGCAGAGCATCTAACGGGGTTGTCTCACCAGTCGCAGAACAAGACGGCTGGGTTCTTCATCCAATTGTACCAGGGGCATGCGACGCGAACGCAGGCGCCTCTAGCGACTCTGTACGAGGATATTCGGGCGGTGCTGCATTCGAGCTCCGACCGAGACCTGCAGAGCATCATCATAGAAACCAGTCCTCCGCGGGACATGCTCGCGACCGTGAGGAAGTTCTTCCGGGACATATTCCCGCTCGCGTACCACAACCTGGTGAAACTCGAGGCGAAACAATTCACACCGGAGTACGAAGCGTGTCTGAAAGATGCGTATGAGGCCGTTGAGCCTTTTGGAAACGTACCTCAAAGGGTAAGAGGGCCTTGGCCTTATTTTTCTGAAAAAATAATAAATATTTAAAATGAATCTATAATTTAAAAACACCTTTTCGTTTATGGTTCAATCACGTCGTATGAATGGATCAGATTAAAATTTGGAACATATTATATTGTTTATAGTTTAGAATAGCACTTTTTATCCCGGGAAAATAACGGAAACAGGAACCTCGTAATAAATATGTCACTGTAAAATTGTAAGCACCGTTAGATCCCTACCATAAACTAACCTATCGTGAGTTTGTAATCTCACTGCGTGTTATAATATTAAAAACTGACGACAAATTGCAATTTTACGGTGATATAGTAATACATATATATGTAGGTACACAAAAACTCAAGTGAGAATGACTTTGCAGCTGGGCGAGTCGCTGTCGCGGTCGCTGGAGGCGGCGCGCGTCTTGCTGGAGATGCTGGGTGCGGGCGCGGGCGCGCTGGGCGGAGCGGAGCGCGTGCTGGCCCGCGCGGGCGAGCGCTGCGCCGAGCGCCTGCTGCGCGCCGCCGGCTGCGCGCCCTGCGCCGCGCACCGGGCGCGCCCGTGCCGCGACTACTGCCTCAACGTGGCCAGGGGGTCAGTACCTACTGTATGTTAGATGCTGCGCACCGCGCGCGCCCGTGCCGCGACTACTGCCTCAACGTGGCCAGGGGGTCAGTACCTACTGTATGTTAGATGCTGCGCACCGCGCGCGCCCGTGCCGCGACTACTGCCTCAACGTGGCCAGGGGGTCAGTACCTACTGTATGTTAGATGCTGCGCACCGCGCGCGCCCGTGCCGCGACTACTGCCTCAACGTGGCCAGGGGGTCAGTACCTACTGTATGTTAGATGCTGCGCACCGCGCGCACCCGTGCCGCGACTACTGCCTCAACGTGGCCAGGGGGTCAGTAATCGTAGAATAAATCATGTAGGGCATAATAACAGGCCAAATTTTCAACAAACAAAAATTACGTGACGTGTCCAAGGGGTTCGAGTCAAATTACACCCTATCTCACGTGTGAGCAGGGGGTGGTCTAGACAAATCTCACGTCATTTTTTTTCTTAAGAAACTCTGTTAATTCTATGTGAAAATTGAGTAAAAATGTGTTTCAAAATTGTCACGAAATCTGACCAAAGGGAGGGAGGGAGCGTGAGGGGGAACGAAAAATCGTCACAATCACCATCACACCGTACTAAAATCGTAAACAAATAATATTCATCTTTATGTAAGTCATCTTCATTGAAAAAAATATTCATAACTTTCTAAAAGGCAGCAATTTTTGGTGTTAAAGAACATTGTTCGATAAACCGACCCCGCATCAAAGTTTCGTGAATCCAGATGATAATTAAGTTTCAGGAGTCACCACAAAGGTTCGCGTTCGCCAAGTATGAAACCTCTAAGATATTTATAGGTCAGAAGTCCGGCATAATCCACAATTTATGTTAACCCACGCCGTAACGCTCGGTACTCCGCCGTTAATTAAGTTTCGTGACTTTCGTGGAAAATTCTAAAGCAAGTGGAATCCCAACGAGTAGTGAAGCCCCGACAGCTACAACTTCGCCTTTAATGAACCTCGATCTAATTTAAATACCTTCTGCGAAACATTTATAATTTCTTCATTTAGGATTTGGCCGGCTTTCATAATTGCTGGCTCATCTGCGGTTTTTAAATTAAAATTGCCACCACAATGAAAAGCTCAATTTTATTGATAGAGATCATTACTGCGATTATTTTTAATTCGGAAAATTTTGAAATACTAAAGTACCCATCACACGAATTTACAAAAACGTTGCTGTGTTTTTTTTTTTTTGCTTTTTAGCATTGACCGTAGTTGATCATAATGCAATTAGCAATCACACACCTTTGTTTCAGTTTAGTTTACATTTTCGACCGTGTTAAATGTGTCAAGTATAAACAGCCCATTTTAAATTCTCATTCAGCGACTTGGGGTCTTCTCTCACAAGAATAGAATCAAGACATTAATCCATCATACCTGCCAAGTGCGAGTTGGCGGGTGTCACATGTCCTCGACAGTTTTTTTTGGAACATGTAAATTTCCTCACAATGGGTCTTAAAATGAAAAACAAAACAAATTAATTAAGTACACCGTTAAAGTCACAAAAACACACACATCCTAAACTAACGACAATAGTTTGTTTGATTATAACTTTAACGTGCCTTAAAAATAAAGCCTTGTGTAGATAATACCTACGTTCTATCGCGATCACAGAAATCTAAATAATACTTATTATTTAGATTTCTGTGATCGCGATGCAACTATGTATAGTTTTTATCGATAATTAGGTAAAAGCGCTCTTGCTTATTATTAAGTGACGTAGCGGTATATGATGCAATTAGCCTACCTTATAAAAACCGATTAGGAAATACTCAATCAGATAGTTTGTATGTATAATTTGTTTGTATCATTCATACGCCCTAAAAATGTACCATACAGATGCCGACATTCTCAAGCAGGCTAACAGTATAAGTAGATGGTGTATTTTGTCCATGTGCTTAAGGTCGCATTACCTTAGAAAATCCGATTAGAAAACAATCAAATAGTTCGTTTGTATTATTTATTCGCCCTGAAAATTTACAATCCAGATGCCGAAATTCTCAAACAGTCCAATAATATAGATGGTGTGTTTTGTCCAGGTGCATAGGGTCGGCGGTGTCGGGCCTGGACGGGCCGTGGGCGGGCTACGTGGAGGGAGTGGAGCGGCTGACGCGCGTCGACGCAGACCTGGCGCTGAGGGACCTCGAGGCCAAGGTGCAGGAAGCCATCATGTACTCCTTCGAGAACCGGCTCCTCCTCGAGAACAAGGTACGTCATGAGAAGCTTCACTTATAGCTGCGTAGAGAACGGAGATCGCGTTCAAACCAGACCTGTATTATCGAATAGTAGTAATCACCAAACCACAGCTCTATACGTCCATACACTTATTAGTTTTTATTTAGCATTAAGACTTGTTGTAATCAATTGTGTAATCTTTGAAATGAAATGAATTTTCTTCTTTAGCATGTATCGTCTTTTCGATACTGAGTAGGTACATACCCTTCAGTTCAGCTCAAAGTTACCGTATAGGATTATATATAGTTCGTTACGTAACTACTGGAAAGTCACCGATCTTATAAAAAAAGTGGAATTTTCAGCTACGTAGGTATATTAATTTTCATGGTACCATTTCCATATCTTCAGCCAAAGATCTGGTCCAGATAAGAAAGTAAATCATAGCAATTTACAATTTATTGGTGTCTGCCGCTCGCCAATACCTGGCAATATCCATTCAACCATAAATACGGCAAGTTGAGGAATAACGGCAATTATAAACCCCCGGACCAGATCAAGCGGTAAATCCTGGTTAACGTGAACGTGTAATTTTCTTCCTCATTCGCGCACCGTCCAATTTGTTCATGTTCAACCAAACGAGATAATTTTCTACGAAAAATGACTATGAATTTACACGTTGCACTACAATTTCTTTTGATTTATCGTCGCAATAGCAGCCGGCAGAAGTTCTGCGTTAGGCACGCTGTTTAGCATCAAATTACTGTAACATTCACCACGGAATGAAATGTAACAGAAGCCGGGGTCTCCTCGGTTGGCTCCTATAACGGATTCCAATCATGTATCAGAATTTAACGGGAGTGTTGTTGAAAAATAAAGTCTGAAAATGTGAAAATGCTTTACACTCGAGCTTGGCGCAGCGCCACACGTGTTTCGAATGCCGTTTAGGGAGACATTTCAATTATTCCTTAGTTGCCGATGCCGAGAGTAGTACGTTCCGATACGAAGCGATTTGCATTCGGCCATTTCCTCTGCAGTAAAATACGAACAAGAATCCAATCACTATTAGGAACAAAAGCGATAGACCATCAGACGCACATAAAATGTAGAATCTCTTCCTAGATGCGTTTACAACGTATTACGAGACCATAAAGAGATGAGCGGACGTAGGACGCAGGTCAGCGGTGGGCGCGGGTCGGCTCGAGCCTCTCTCAACCCACTCCTAACTACAAAGAAAATTGCTTTCATATTTAGAGATCTCTTATCTGCACACTTAATGACTGCAGATAATAAATAATACAGCATTATAGTTTATACACGTTTAGTTGAGGTTATAAAGGTCTAGGCAAAAACAGCGGTGGATCTCTTGGGGCTATAAAAATTAGGCTCGGTAAAATTATTCCGGTTTTTGGACGGAGAATAACGTTTTGAGGAAACTAAATTCCTTGAATATTTTAGACATTGCCATAAAACGAAGTTATCGAAATGCGGAGCCCGTAAACTGCCTGACTACCTACCTACCTTAGCCAGTCTAGTTAGATAAGTTTACTTGTGAACATGAAGCATGAAACTGCATTGAAATATAGGGACCTCGCTCCACTATTTAAACACGGTAAATATACCTTTATGCGATTTTTTATTCTCATTTCAAAATTCCGAGACGAAAAATGAAGTTTTTATGCGCAATTCATTCAAGCATATTTCTAAAAGATCATAACCACAAATCATGACCTCACTTTATGATTCGTAAAAGGCTATACTTAAGTCGATTAACACAGCTCATTATAAAAACAATAGGGACCGTATTCACGTCGTGCCGGCCTTGAACCTGGGCGACAATACCGCAACACGGCACCACACGTGGCCGCGGCAGACGGAGGCCCGCGCCCTGACTCAGCCGCGCCGGCTAGCTGCAGTGCTGCCAGCACACTGTGTCGCAAAAACACTATATAATTAAACTGTAGAAGTTTTCGAACTCCAATTCATATATCTACTAATCCGTCACTGACAATTTCTTAAGAAACTGCCGGTATGTGGTATTATAAACAACAATGTATCGATTTTTAAAATTTGCACTATATCTGTTCCGACGTGATTGAGCAACAACAAACAGTCAGGCATTAAAACTTTTATATTGCATATTTTTATACTATTACGATAATAGGATTCTATTAGGATAGGTGGTTGTACAAAATTGTAGTAGGTACCTACATTGTTTAATTCTATCATCGATTGGGCAGGTCCCGCGTCGTAAGGAATTTAGTTTTTAATGTCATTTTGAGTTGTCGTTCTTGCATAGATCTCTAACTGAACTCGATGAAAATATAACTTATGTTATTGTTTAAATACAGTATAGATACAGTATTTTTTGGTCTATTCATTATAGACGAATATACAAATCTTCTCTCGTTAAAAATGAATAAAATAAAAAAGTAGATATTGGTGGACAATTCACACACAACACCATCTGACCCCAAACTAAGCAAAGCTTGTATGATAATAAGTGAAAAGGTTATTATAATAAGTTGAAAAGTACATAATAAAAAATCTAGATAGTTGCGTAGGATTAGTCTAGTTCAAAACCACAAACTACATTATACATTGTACACTACATACTGAATTTTCTTTCTAGTGTTAAAAAACAACAAAACAGCCGTTGGATAACTTTTTGAAACATGAAATGAGTGGTGGAGAAATAAATAACGCTAAAACCGATAAAAACAGAGCTTCAATATCAGACGTAGTTCAAATATAACTGTAGATATACGAATTCAGAGGATTATAGGATTGGCTATGGTGTCAAATGTGACAAGGACATGGGTTCCGCTCTATGGCGCCGGTTAATTGCTCTCTTGTTCCTTATTTAGTTATGTCTATGGCTCTACTTCGAATACTGTGTAGTTGTTTACATCTCATTAACATTGAATGTGTAACATTGTTCAGCTTGTATTCTTCTGGGACATCGATGTGCCCCCTAGCTCATTTGGGACTTGTTGCTATTGTTTGGTTAACAACATAAGTAAACCTACGAAATAGAGAAAAGAAAAAGGTTCACAACAACTGTATTATACTCGTATTGCTCCCACTCGGCTAAGTGATGTCAGGGACGGATCGCCCACAATTCTTGAAGTCTTGAAAGAAAGTCACGTAACTGTGTCAAGAATGCCTATATACGTAGTTCTCGTTATGTTGTCTTATTTGACGTGAATAGATATTTCCACTTCAAATAAAAGTGTAGGAAGACATTAAAAAACGGAACGAGGGAATATTCCTATCTGCAATCATGCAACTATTGTACTAAATACTTAGACGTGTATGTAAATCATATATACAGTACCCGGCGATAAATATTGCACATCGACACCTGGAAAGAGACAATCGGTCAACTTCGGCTTCGTAGAGCTCGTCATCTCTGTAGCACGAAATACAAACATTGCGGTATCTATTAGGAGCTGTTAAAACAATTTTAATTTGCTTCTTTTAATAATTATTTTTATTCTTTGTATAAAATACACCAATAAGTGATGGCTTTAGGTTCGAGTAAAATAAAATAAAAAAGTAGCCAAGTGCGAGTTGGACTCGCCCATGAAGGGTTCCGTTGCAGCAAGTAACATAACATACATAGTACACATAGTTCTTGTAGTTCGTTGTAACTTTGATCGAAGTTTTAATAATAGTGTATTTATGACATATATATATATCTTTCTTATATATAAAATTCTCGTGTCACAGTGTTTGTTTCCTTACTCCTCCGAAACGGCTTTACTGATTTTAACCAAATTTTATATGCATATTCTGTAGGTATGAGAATCGGCTACTAGCTATTTTTCATACCCCTAAGTGACAAGGGTTGTTCACTAAGGCAAAACAACGTTTGCGGGGTCAGCTAGTAGTGTATATATAAAATCGTCCATATCCAAACGAAATTGCTTTTTTGGTCTCCCTTTTTTTGGAGTGCTAAACTTAATTTCAGTAGAATGTGTTTCAGTACTGACTTCGTTTAATATATTGTTCAAAGTTCTTCTTGAAATTCCAGTGGCATTTGCAACTCGCGCTTGAACCTTCTTAAAATAACAACTTACAGTTTTATCTTCATTTTTTTTAAATCTGTCATCTTAAAAATATTAAAAGTGTTAGAAAATATTTATAAACATTGTAGATAATTTGGCGTGACTGACCTCGTAAAGGTTTCCCTTTTTTTCCTAAAGACGCCATAGTACAACTTTAAATTATTTAAATTTGGGGGTGTTAACAACTCTATATATATTTTTTTAACTGGACGCGACCGCACTCTATCGCACTTGAACAACGACTGACAAAACGTCACATAGGTAGTGTGTGACGGAGATAATGCTCTACGAAGCCGAAATCAGCCGACTGTCTCCCTCCAAAGGCCGATGTGCAATACTTATCGCCGGGTACTGTACTACGGTGATAGAGTCATGTTTAACTCTACTATATAAATTAATGAAATTGAGGTAAGTTCGTATCTGTTTGTAATTCCAAATTAACCGCTTTTCACTTTTCATTTGTTATTTTTTGTCTGTTTGTCTATGTGATGTATCTTTGTATGATCTAACTAATCTCCGAAACGTTTAGACCAATAGATAATTTTAATGGGACTTTAGGTGAGTGATAACTGATGTTATAAAGAGCAACTTAGGCTGCTTTTACTACGTTATTTTGAAAAAATAAGCTATAAGTAGACCAAAGCGTTTTTATAAGGAACTGTTTATTTCTTTAATTT
This sequence comes from Ectropis crepuscularia, assembly GCA_963693475.1. Classification (NCBI taxonomy): domain Eukaryota; kingdom Metazoa; phylum Arthropoda; class Insecta; order Lepidoptera; family Geometridae; genus Ectropis; species Ectropis crepuscularia. The sequence continues at coordinate 9,786,260 of OY856339.1, forward strand.
AATTAGATTTTGTATTGCAGTAAAAGTTGTGCTTAGTATTTGTTTATGAATATAATACGTTTTCTACTTCCATAAAATCACGTTTGAATGCAATCCTTTTTGTATTAAAATACGTACACATGGTATTAAACGCTATTTATTTTATCAGGAAAATTTTATGATATATTTCGCCTGATAGACACTGACTAACTAACAGAAAACATGTGATTCTAGGGTTCCGAGGTAAATAGCGGAGTTTCAGATACAATTAAAACGCATCAATTACATCCGAACAAGAAAACCTCAACCAATTTAATTATTTTATATTACTTGTTTCTCGGTAAGTAGTTATAGTTACTTTTCTTCTGATATGTCATCATCATCATCAGCCGCAAGACGTCCACTGCTGAACAAAGGCCTCCCCCCTAGATTTCCACAACGAACGGTCCCGCGCAACCTGCAACCAGCGGTTTCCAGCGACCTTTGTGAGGTCATCTGTCCATCTAGTGGGAGGCCGTCCAACACTGCGTCTTCCGGTTCGTGGTCGCCACTCGAGAACCTTTCTTCCCCATCGGTTGTCAGTTCTTCGAGCGCTGTGGCCTGCCCATTGCCACTTCAGCTTGCTTACTCGTTGAGCTATGTCGGCCACTTTAGTTCTTTTGCTAATATCTTCATTACGGATTCTGTCGCGCAAAGAGACTCCGAGCATAGCTCTCTCCATAGCTCGCTGTGATGAATGTGATGCGCTGATATGTAAGTCCGCACAAAAGCAAAGTCATGTCCACCTCAACCAAGAGAACGTATCAATTTTCTTCGAAATGTCTTCTCTTTGGCACACAACAGAGATTCAATCTAAATGTGTACATATTTCAAACATTTTACGTGAGCCAAAAATTTACAAAATATTACTAAGTATAGTCAAATGAAAATCCAATTTTTTAACGTGTCAAACGTTAAAAGTCACGCCAAAAGAACCCAAGCACATTTATAAAAAAATAACTTAAAAACAACGCTTTGGAATACAGAGATCTGTCTGTCCGTACCATCCCGTGAGTTGCACAACGTAATTCAGCTTTCGTTCAGTAGAAATCTTGATGTCACGTAGTGATGTCAAGATCTGCTAATGATGGCAGTAGGCGTGATAGCTGCGGTGTACAATTTGCCCGTTTGTGAGTTGTGAGCGGCCTCTAATCATGGCCTGCGACGCGTCGCCGCGGGCGGCGAGGGTAATGTACTTACGTAGTTTGGGCACTTTCAAAGCTCGGTTTTTGGCGCTATGTATGATACAATGCGGCTCCTGCTTCTGGTACAACTGAAGTTTGATTAAATTACGCCACAAACGACTACTTCTGACGATGATTAAATATTGTCCACCAATTATTTTTATTATACTCTTAGTAAGCCCAAGCCAATCTGTATTTTATAGCGGTATTACTAAACTTATGTAACTTGAGCTTAACTTAATTTACTCAAACATCGGCTTCTCCTAGGTAAACCAGAGTTGGTTCATCATATAGATCATAGACTACATTTGGCGCTTAACTACAAGCAAGATGGCGGCCAAGTACATATCTCTTATTGATAAAAAACTCTATTTGATCGATTTGAATTCAATTGACATCACAAAAGATATAAATTCCATACTGATTTAATTTTGCTTAACAAATTTACAAGTATTTATTGAAGTTATATAATATTTAGAAACCAAAGAAAACCTTCCATGATTATGTTAAAGAAGCTTACTTAGATAATATCCGTTCAAGACGAGAAATGAGTAGATCAGTCTAAAATAGTTGCTTACGGTTTTTAGTATACAATTTAAATTCAATTTTTTGATGATAATTAATTTGTTGATTTGATCGTAATTTTAAGTTTTGGCTGCTCTGGTCGGTTTGAATACGTACCACGTGCACTACTGTCTTGTGTAATGTTAGTACCTTAAAAACAGCGAAGAAAAAAAAAGAGGAAACGAGCGTGTTCTTAGAACCTTCCGAGGTCATTTTGCATCCCCATTGGGCAGACGTGGAATAGTTTTGCTTTGAATTGAACATTTAGTGAGATGTGTGTGGTTATGTTTTCTAATAATAGTAAGAATTTAGCTGCTGGAAATCAACACATCAAATTCTAACCCTTTTTCTTTCCTTATAATTTTAATTGGATCCGAGATCAACGACTCCAGATCCAACTGTCTTCACTTCAAATTCGCTTCGGAATCGTCGCTACTACAATGTAGTCCAAGTACATAGTTCAAATGTAAGTAAGACAATGTTGTTGACAGGATGGAGTTCGTTTACGAAACAGTTGTGCGATAAATAATTTTCGTGCCCCAAATAGTGTTTGAAATTCCAACCTGTTATCTAAATTTATCGAGGATTCGACGACCCGACGACCTACCCATTGGAGTCTAAATATTTATTTGAATGGCCATATTAATACCTGTACAGTGTACACCCTAATATTTTGTTAAGGCCTGTTTTCATTTTGATTATTACGAGTGCGAGTGAGTAGTGCAGGTGTTGAGTGATTCGTAGCAAATACGTGTGGACACCGATTGATTATTGCGAGTGCATAGTAATCAATCACGATTACTCACTCGCATTCGCAATCGCACTCGCACACACACTCGCTCTAATCAAAATGCAACCCGGCCTTTAGATAAACCGTTTGTTGCACTTACATCATTAAAATAATAAAGACTTTAACTTAAATAACAGTTCGTGACCTTATCTAATGCCTTAGCTAATGCCCGAGCTACACGAGGCTAGTTTTTGAAGCTAGCAGCTTTTAGCTTCGTGTAGACAAAACTAGCGTTGCGTAGCGTTGTCTACACGAAACTATTCTAGCTTGAAAAAGTAGCCTCGTGTAGCTCGGGCTTAACAGCGGTTTTTATTAGGCAACCGCAAGATGGTAAACAGAAATGAGTAAGCGATTGTGTAGTGTAGTACCTATCATCAACAACAACATCAACAGCCCACTAAACGTTCCCACTGCTGGGACTCGGGGTCTTCTCACGCAAGGAGAGAGTTAAGGCCATAATCCACCACGCTGGCCCAGTGCGGGTTGGCGGATGACACATGACTTCGAAAGATTCTAGGTACATGTCGGTTTCCTCACCTGTAGTGTAGTACCTATGTATCAATAATATAACAGTTTATTTATATAGTTTTAGTATTAGAGTTCATTTTCACAATTCTAGAATTATAAATATTTTCTTCCAGTCCTTATTTGTATTTCCCCATCTTCATATTTTCTGTATCTCAATTTTCACCTCCTCTTCCTGCGGTTCTGGAAGAGGTTGTTCTTATCGACAAGGTCGCCAAATACAACGTTACGTACTACATTTTAAAAACGTGTATTTTGTTTTCAATCTAGGTGTAATAAAGAGTTTCTCTATTCATTCTGTTATGTATTTCTAATCAAATGTCTATTTTGCTATTTAACATATACTTATGTATGATTTGTTCGTCCCGTTATTCTACAACTATTATAAAAAATATGTATACATACGATAGGCAATGAGTATCAAAGTTTCGACACTAAACTTAAGAAACCTTTTTATGCTACTTGTTCTTTTTTTTTTTTGTCGAGCCACTTCGTTAACTGCGCTTTTATATTCATAATTTAGTCCAACCTTAATTCACTTGTGAAACGATTGGAAGCAATAACGTCGCCTTTAACTTATCTTAATTGTAGTACCTACTTATTATTTTATAATAAAAACAAACTCGTAAAATTTTAATATCTGTGACAGTGGTTACTTTAACGGTAAACTTTTCTACTTTTTACGACGGTATTATCAAGCCATTTTAAAAAATTACGCGATATAAAATAAATGAGTCGTAAGAAACTTAGATAAAAAGCAAAGCAGTTATTTATGGTTCATTTGATATTAATTTTACGACTTATATTGGCTTTAAATCCAGGCTATTGTTATAAAGAAATAACCTCTGAATTTTATTTTATGTATGTCGGTACATAAAATAAAATTCGTCTACGAGGTATTCTCGGCGTGATTTCTAGATAAAAGACGTTATCCATTGATGATATTTATATGATATTATTGATATTTGTACTCCAAAATACAAATGCAGTTTCTTTTCCGCTTAAGTATCTGAAAATTCACAATTTTTCTAGATTTTTCCTGACACCGGAAACCAATTAAAAAATAGTGCAAATCAGATGATTTTTTCTGAAGTGCTAAATACTAATCGTTCATACTGTTTGTAATGTTTATCAGTTAAATTGAGTAGAAGATAATAAAAAAAATATTTCTGTACGAATACATACTAACACGCGCTAATGAATTAAATCCGAAAGTTTGAATGTTTTTGATTGATGTCTTTATATATTTTTTGCTCAATCATGTCAGAACGACTAAAACTATTGGGCTGAAATTTGTGACGCAGATTATAATCTGGAATATCGCATAGGTTATATTTTATTGCAGAAAAATAACGGTAACGGGATTTCGCGGATAAAACCTCAAGACACTGTTAGTTCTACTAATATTATAAATGTCAATGTATGGATGTTTGTTGCTCAATCACATCCTAACGTATGAACAGATCGGGCTGAAATTTGGTACACAGATAGATTATAGTCTGGAAGAACGCATAGGCTACTTTTTATCACGGAAAACAACGGGAACAGCGGGAACGGGAACTTCGCGGGTAACACCGCGGGGTGCTGCTAGTAAACAATAAAAGCCTTCTAAATTATGACATTCTCGTCACAAACAAGTTGTATATGTTTCTGTGAACTCTAGACAACAAAGTTAGGAAGTGTGTACTAAAAGTAGAAGCAAATGAATCAGATAAACGCGGTTCATGTTTATTAAGCTGTATAGCTCGTGACACGATCACGACACATTTAAGATGTGTATTAACTACTATCTTATCTACGGCGGAGGACATACAAACTGCTGAGGCATCTGTGGTATAGCGCCGGCGCCCGCCTACGCTCGTCTCGCGGTGCTTTCACCTCAGGAAAGCGGCATACAAGTTAGAGAAAATAGCGAAAATATCAACTAAACCAGACCCAGAACAGGATAGATTAATTACAATAATAATTAACTGTCTCTCGCTAGTCTACTTTTGGATTACTTAAGCTGGAATAGTAAACTTCAGCTGTCTTCTATGACTTCATTTAGTTGAAGTTACTATTGTGGAATAAACATACTGTTTGTGAAACTTATAAATTTAATGGATCAGATAATCGTAAGTTTTTATTGTTTTGCACTAGTGGGTTCGTCTTCTTTTCATTCATTTTTATAACCTAACCTTATAGGAATCTTTGAAATAAATACATCTGTAGCTGAAAATTAAAATACCTCTTCTTGATAATAGATGTTTATTTTTTTATTTGATACAACAATTTAAGTGCGTAGTATTGCGAAATTTGGAAATATTCTAATTTTAAAGGAGCGATGCTGTTAACTATTCCTAATTATTAACGACTTCATATGGACTTCTCTATGGTACGCGCAACATCGATTCAAACCCATTCAATAGTCGTAAAAATAGATAACCAACCGTTTCATTGTGACAGACAGGCAGATAAAAAGATCGTAAGATGAGATTATAAACGGCCCATAAAACATCACTTACAAAAGAATACGGTCTCCGCAACGCAATCAGTTAACCAAACAGGGAAACTTTAGAAGTTATCAAGTTATCAGGCAGTGGGCAGGTAATTACTGTGTTTCGTCACATCCGCTCGTGCCTTGGGTCACGACCTGCGTAGGCGCAACTTACTATCTCCTAATCTGTGGAGACAGAAGAATAATAGCATACAACACAACCTCAATTCTAGCCAATCAGACGCGACTATTGATATATCGGATTCACATCATAGTAGAGGGCTACACAGAAACGATGTAGTAATTTGAACAGGAGATTACGCTATACCTCTCACTAAAGACCCTAAGATCAATCTTTCTTTACTCACTAAATTAATAATTGACGCAGCAAAAAAAGTTAAATATTAAAAAGTAGGAGGCAAAGTCCGTTCTTGGATTTAGCTAAAAAGATAATAGGTAATCCTTCATCGCTATTGGTAAACTGACCACTAGCCGTAATATTAAATCAACTCGTCCTGAATAATCGTTGACGTTACGCGAACTCTATATGCCAAATATATCGCCCTTCGATCTCCTAATTCTAAAACGGAATTCTCCTAATTCTTATGAAGTTCTATGGCCTTGCTATTCATCTCTTGTTATGTCAAAAATAAAATGTTTTCTACCATCTTTTATACGCAATAATATCAATAAATGATTTTGATTATTCTCCTTGATTCCAAGCATAAAATCAAGAGCAATTTCAAAGCCAATTAGCTGTTCGGTAGACTCCTGACTATTATCTTCATCTGTTTCTTCGTACCACGCTTTTTCTGTGTAGCCTTGTGTTAGTCGAACTTCTTGTTTATGGGCGCGATGTATCTAACTACTGGTTACGTTGCTTTATAAATCGTGACAAATCAGTTTAAATGAACGGGCTTGCAAAAGTTGTAAAGATAGATTTACATCTATAGATTCGATGTTTTATGAGGAAAATAAATTGAATAGGTTTTTGTGTTCGAGTGTAATTAAAATTTATTATTTATGTTGCGCTATGATTTTATGATAGATGTTTCGTGATTTTAGAATTATATGTACTTGAGTTAGTGAACATTTTATTTTTTTAACAAAGTATTGTGAAATCAAACATAAGTCCTTGGTACACCTACAGGTAGAAGATCTAACTTGCTGCCGTTCGTATTCCGACCAACTGAACACTATAATATGTTACAACATATCTATTTGTAATATGGATTGTTCAATGGATCGATCGGAGTTACGGAACTACTCTGGTTCTGAAAAATGGGATGTTCCAATTGATTTTTAATCGTCAATTCGGAAAACTTTTGAGTTGGACTTTATTACGAGTAGCTACGTATAGTTTTCATCGGTGAAATCGACCTTATAAGTAATATTAATATTATTTAGATTTAGAAGCTTTCAGCTTATTGTAAGAAGTTTGCGGTGTCGTATTAACCAATTAGGTGAACTGAGTTTCTTTTGGAGCTAGCGAAAGCCAAGTGCGACTAACCAACCCACTCTACGTTACTGCTGGGACTCGGGGCCTTCTGTCGCAATCGCGGGTTGGTAGACGACACAAGTCCTCAAAAAACATTTCTTGGAACACAGTGGCTTCCACGTGATGTTTTCCTTCGCTGATAAAGCAAGTGATAACATACCAGTAGAAATTGGAAAAATACTCATGACGAGCCAGCTTTATTACTGTCATTTATTTCATTAGATCTGCTCACATCTGCTGTTTCTTAAGGCCTTTTTTCATTTTGACTAGTGCAAGTGCGAGTGAGTAGTGCAGATGTTGAGTGATTAGTACCAAACACGTGTGGACACCGATTGATTATTGCGAGTGCATAGTAATCAGTCGCGATTACTCGCTCGCACTCGCAATTGCACTCCCACTCGCACTCACACTAATCAAAATGCAAACCGGCCTTTAGATTCCGATTTCAGTACCCACTGACATCAAGACAAGCAAGATTAAGACTATGAAACAAAATATGGTCATAAAACTGTGTACATCATCACTGTTCCCACAATCGTAAAAAATCTAGATTTCTGTGCTAATATTTAACTGACTTATATTTAGAACCAATAAGGGGTTTTCATTTTTTATTTCATTGCCAGCCAAAACGTTTGATAAGCGTGCCTTTTGTCGATTTCTGTGAAACCTGGTAATAATACCCTCGTAACGTTATCAAATTGTCACATGATTTGAAGTGAGCTTGCCGAATAGCGGGAAAATTACCGATGTCACGGGAAATGTCAGATGAGAGCAAATATAATGTGACAAGCACATGCTCACTAGTGAAACATGGAGTGGATGAGAAAAAAAATTGAGCTTCACACAAATTACGAGACAAAGAGATATCTTTATCCAGGTGAAGAGTACAATGGTAAGTCTCCTGGTAATGCCATTTAGGTTTTTTTTGTGTTTGGTCATGAACTTTATTGCACATACGATACTACTACAACGACCGCACAGTATGAATGTTGAACTACAAGAAGAGCAGTTCATTAATTATACATAGTAGTCGTTAATTATCCTCGGTGTTAGAGTCCATCTCACAGCTATCCTATACTATTACCACGCATCATAAAAATCAATGTTTGTTTATGTACGTGTTTCTTTTTTAATAACAGCTATATCGGGTACCTCATCAATCATCAACAGCCCACTAAATGTTCCCACTGCTGGGACTCGGTGCCTTCTCTCTCAAGGAGAGACTTAAGGCCATAATCCACCACGCTGGCCCAGTGCGGGTTGGTGGATGACACATGACTTCGAAAGTTTCTAGGTGCATGTCGGTTTCCTCACGATTTTTTCCTTCACCGTTTTAAGTTAGCGGCATTAAGCACTTGACTTCGAAAAGACAGTGGTGCGTGTGGGGTTTGAACTCGGGGTCTCCGGATCGGCAGGCGCCGTTCTCCCGACTAGACGGTTACGGTCCGTTTGGACTGAATGTTATATTGTACTAAAACCGTATTAATGATAGACCAGCTGTAACTTTCGGGTACTTACTAAAGTTTATCTATTCTGTGCTAAATCTTAAAACAATTTTCTGGATACTCGTATATCGTTAGTTAAAATGTTTGGCATTGTAAATATTTTGTAAATGAAGACAAATAAATGTTAGTCCAAAATATCACATAAGCTTTGTTTCCAGAGAAATTACAGGGCTTAGAGATATAACAACTTAGATCTCTGGGTGACGAGCGCAGTGCGGTGCGGTGCTAGGTAATGATTTTGGCTCTTCATGTTCCAATAGCTGCGTGTCACTGTGCTGTTATGGGGCAGGCATGTTGCTTACCATCAGGTACATGACATGTTCGTCTCGTCACTCTTAACTTTTTTCTAAATTCACTATTTTTACTTGGTCATCCACAATAAAATTAGTAACTAAAAACCAATAATTAGTTGGGCAAATTGAACAATAATATTGAAACTATAAAATATCATGTCCACCGGTTGCATCGCCACGCCGATAGTGAGGTCACGCATCGCTCACGCTAGATTGGATAATAGATAGGCACACCGCATGCCGCGTTTGTTCCAATCTACACCATCCTCAACGGCTGTTTGCAAACGATGAACGAAGCGGTTATTACTTAGCTGCGAATTTTTTGGCCTTTTTTGCTATTTTACTTTGTACCGATGAGCACTATTTTCGGTTCTTGTACTATGTTTTAACAGTATTGCATCCGTTATAGTGCAACTATTTGAGTTCCGTTTTCCATTCGATTTTTTACTTTAAAGTGGCACCAGAATGTTGGTTGTGTGATGTAGGTGGTCGAATTATAGATTGGTTTATACAAAGCAAACACAATTTTCAATTCTCCGCAGCACTAGGTATGTTCCTGAGAGTAGCTTGTTCAAAGAGAAAAATAAAACCAATACTCGTATAATTTTAATAATAAAAATCCCAAATCAGTATGCTGTTAAAGCTAGTAATCTAAACTAATGAATAATGTAAATGTAGTCTTATAAATTAGTCACCAATCGTCTAACACAGGACACTGCTCAAAATTCAGTCCTGTCATGTAATAACCTCGGACCACAGGAAACGATTAGAATAAGTAATTTCACAGATGTGCCATCAGATGGCAATACCTATACTGCGCACCCGCACTCATAATAGTTGATGATTGGAGCCACTCTCGTACTCTACAAGGATAGTCAAACGATTGTACAAATGTGAAGTAGTTCAAAAAATTGGCTTCATACCTTCGGTAGTGGAGCGGACTCTATGCTCGCATATAATGCCAGTTCCGGTCATGTTCCGGTATTCCCGAAATTGCTACCCGGTGTCGTCATCTATTCACATTCAATCCGGCCGATCAGACTACGGATGTCCTCTTTTTTGTTGCCGATCTGACCTAACACTCCATTGGCACATTTTCCGCCGTCAATATTTAAAATTAAAATCCCTCGGTTCGGATTGCAAACTAGAGTATGCAGATTTAACTGCGGTGAAAGCATCAATACAAATAGTGTTATATTTCATTCATGAGTTCTGCGTCAATATTTCCATTGCTGGCGACTTCACATTTACTTGCACCGGTTGTGTAAACGTTACATAGACACCTAGAGATGTTTGAAGTACTAAATGGACCTAAACAAATCTTTTAAACGTTTATTTATCAATACTTTAGTGCTGGCTATTAATTAATTGTATTCTGTAATTTATCACATGTAGTCATCCCATTAATCTCACTTCCCACTTATTTTAAAACTTTAACTCCTAAAAAAAATTTGAGTTCTGTAGGATTTTTTTTACGACTGTAAGTTCTTTTGACACATTGCCCTTGAACACAGTAATGTTTGCACATTAAAGCTGAGCGGTAAAATAACTGGTAAGTGGCAAAGAAGTAGTTCTTCCCCAGGCGAGCTCTGCAAAGCCTGCTACCATTATAAATAATTATTGATCTCCATGGAGCATAGTCACATGAGCTCAAAACAATAGCTTTAAAATAGTGTGCGCAAATAACACTGAATAAATTCTATTGCGTGAATCACAAGGTCGTCCAAAGACCCAGAGCGAGTATGCTACAATTATTACAATTGAATAGTGACACAATAGTTGAATCACCGACCTCTCTGTATGGAAATGTAATAATTCCACGACGCCTCGAGACAAGACAAGAACCATACATAGAAAGCGATGAACAAAAGAAAATTAATTAATTCTGGTACAAATGACGATAAGCTTATTAGAATTGAATTATAAAATCTATTTCATTGTCTGTTGGTTGTTAGTAAGATTTTGGGTCCGAGAGTTATGTCATAGTTGGTACTTAGTTTCGGGCCTCTCTGTAGGGACATAGATTACATAAATTGTATACTCACATATTATTATGGGTACATGTACCTACAACGAATTTTCTGTAACCATCCCTTATACTATATCTACTAATTGTACTTATCGAGATTTAGTTGGCTAGAATGTCTAGATAAATCAATAAAATTTTTAAGGTAATTTATACTCAAACCGAATATAAATATACTCGTCATGCGCGTGACGATGGCAAAAGACCTGACGGCATGACTGTAGTGCCTTGGAGGTTGGGTCGGCCTCTAGTGTGGGACGCAACTTGCGTCGATACTCTGGCACCATCACATCTTCCAGAGACACGTAGTAGAGCAGGTGCAGCGGCTAATTCAGCTGAGCGATTCAAACAGCGGAAATATGCAACCCTCGGAAGTTTTTGAGCCCTTTGTGGTTGAGACATTGGGGCCATGGGGTCGGGAGCTCACCTCATCTTCAAAAGGCTTTCCGAACACTTGGTCGACACAACGCGTGACCAAAATGCTGACGTTTATTGCGTTGGGCCAACGCATAAGCATTGCCATTAAGTGTGGTAATGCCGCCAGCATGCTGGGTACGCTTCCGATTGGTAGTGGGCTTGAACATCTTATCTGCAGACCTTCATTGGTCTATTATTCAGATGTACTTAGTGTAAGTAGTAAAGAGTTAGGTATGTAGTGCAGTGTAATTCTTATTGTATTAGTTTTGTTAATAGGTAACTTTTATGTTCGATAACAAACATTTTTCAACCTATGATGGACCAATATCGGGCAAAGAAAACCCTTTCCTCCTTCTAATACTGGTCTCTGTAGATGGACAGCCGTTTAACCTCTAGGAGTCAATCCGTAGTAGTTTTTTCCCATAGGTCTTTCTTACATTCGGGAAACATGCCTTGCTTAGTCGTACTTGAGCTTGGAGGTTTTCTGAGCCTCGTTCTAGCGCCTAGGATACTGCGCTCCATCGAACGAAAACCTCACCTAATAGCAAAAAAACATCCCTTATCCCATTTATGTGGAGTTGTAACATGTAATTTATGTTTATAGTTCTGCGATACACATACATTATGAACAAGTTAACCCTTGGAATCACATGGAAGAAAGAACAAGTAGTTATTAAAAAAACGCACCGAAAGCATAAAGAACAATGGAATACAAAATTGTACATATGTTCTGTAGTAAAAGTGCATAAACCATTATCTTCAACGAAAATGTAAAGCTCAGAGTGATAATAGCTGCTTCAGCGCATGGGAGTTAATCGATGCGAGCGGCGTTGGAGCATCATGTTGCAGTGTTTCTTCCGTCTCTCTGCAATTACGAGTAACGACCACCCGCGGCAAAACGCACTTTCGTACTGAGCCTCAATATTTCTTTTACATTTCACATTTTTTTCTGATTCCGAACTCACCGAGAACAATCCGGTTAGCGGCTGCGAACAAAGCGTTAATGAATATTTACTGTATTTAACCGCTGTCGGCCTCTTTTTACAATATCACCAGAGCTCTTATGACTCGCCAGAACAAGTCGGAGTAATTAGCACATAATGTAAAGACTATTTATTTGTCCGAGATGCGTTTTTGCCGCTCGTTTTTAATTGACACGTCTGCCGTGTTTTTGTTGCTATTAATTTAGATTTGGATTCACGAACCGTAAAAAAACTTATGCAACAACTACGGTATTTTCGTTATTTATCGGTGTCGTTTAGATATTCGATGCGTGTGTGGGTGCGGATATTGCGCCATTCGATTAATATTATATCAGAATGAATATTGGATTACGGACTAACACCGCAACTCGACAGATGTCAGCGTTGTAATAAAAGTTTTCCCCGGACTCTCGCGAATCCCGTTCAAATCCTTTGCCGCTTTATGAAAGTAGGAATTATTACCTGTCGTCCTATCCGGCGCAGATAACGTTGTTCGGAAACTTTTGCGGGGTATTCTGAATTCGGATTACTAATTTCGGTTGTGGGGGCGTGTAATTACATGTGTTGGAAGTGGTCGAGAGCAGAGTTGGCACGTCGTCTCGGTGTCGTTTGTGTGTGTAATGTGTTATTTTTTGCGGTAATTGCGGAGTAGCATGATCACAGCGCTGACCGCGGCGCTATGCGCGTAGTCGAAGGGGTTTATTTGCGTGTGTCGAGGCGCGCGCGCCGCGGCGGACGTTCACCGCACATACAAGACGAAACAACAATGGTAATGAATAGAACGTAGGGTCTATTCTGAAAGCATACTCGGTGGTGAGCTCGACGAGCTCGTCTCAGCTAAAACCGCTCCAAGACTGCTGCTGCTACTGCTCTTCATATTCGTAGACCTCTCAATATTTATACGCATTCTGAGCTGTCCAATACAAATTGATGATATCTAATTATTACACAAAATTAGAATTAGACCTAGGTCAAGTAATAACAAACGCGAACTCATAGAATTTGCTTACTTGTTATTCAGGAGGTGTGAAAACGATTAACGAATTTCGTTGAATTTTAAAACGCTTTTGTTTTTGTGTTTTCTTTTTCGATAAATTTGGTTTTAAACTTGATGATGTGATTTTATTAAAACTGATATGGATCATCTGGCAAACAAATATAATCGGAACCAATATAATAGACTACAGGCCCGTGAACAAAATTTACGGTTCAAATGAACCACCAGGAGACCTATGTAGGATGATAGAAGGGTGTAAAGTATTAAGATTTAGCACTATGCCGTCACTTGTAAGCTGTCCAACTGAGTGTAATTGAAGAGGGGGGGTTACAATCCTCGATCATTTCTCCTTGTCGCATTATTTTTGTACGGCGCGGCGTTGCGAAATAATAGATAAGAAGAGGTATTGAAACTATAAAAAATACAAATTTTAACTTTTTAATTATTAGTTTGTCGGAAAAATTTACAGAGTACCAGTAATTTACAGAGTAAATTTGGCCATTTGATTAAGTACGGCATTGGTTCCATACAGTTTAAATACCTCTTCTAATCCATTATTTCGGAATGCCGAACAAAAATCATGCGACAAGGAGAAATGGTAGAGGGTTGCAACCCCCCCTCTTCAATTACACTCAGTTGGACAGCTTACAAGTGACGGCATAGTGCTAAATCTTAATACTTTACACCCTTCTATCATCCTACATAGGTCTCCTGGTGGTTCATTTGAACCGTAAATTTTGTTCACGGGCCTGTAGTCTATAAGGTATGTAGGTCAGCTTATGCCTGATTAATATTGGGAAAAGTCCTCCCTTATAGATAGACAAAAAAAGTAACGTCTTGCTACCCTTGCAACTATCCTAGTAAGTCAATGATTTTTTTTACACCTGATATTTTGAACACTTCCATATCCATTTCCTTCACTACTTATAAACTTCATGAACTCTATGGTCATGAGCTTACATATGTCGTTAACTTATAAATATAGTGAACGACTAAATCATGCTATTTTTATAAATTTCTAAGTTTTACAACTTACAAATAAATTTTTGACAAATGGTATGATGTCTGTGCCGAGAGAATCTTTATTTATCATCATCTCGGGACGCACAGATTGCTTCGCCTGTTTTTGCCATTTATTATGTTGGCTGTTGCATTCCTTGTTAGATTATTTGCAGGCGAAGTCATTGTAGGCAAGATTAATGTCCTAGGCAGTAAGCAACTAGGAGAGCTGTACAGTTAACTACCTGGTCGTAATGGCCATTCAAGTTAATGGCTTTTGGCCTATCGATGTCAATAAAAATAATGTTAACTGATAGGTATTACTATCGGTACATCATATAACGTAACTTTCGTTCGATGTCGTTAAATATTTCTTATATGAAGTTGATGTCCAAGCTATCCAGCAATAGATTAATCTACCTAAATGATGACTCTACCAAGTATCAACTTGAGGTAGGTATTGATGTATTAAAAGATGTGCCAAAAACTAATTGATGAGGATGATTTGATTAAGTCCTTATAGTCAAACTGTGAGTTACGAAGTGAGATTGATTGCTTTTCGAGTACGTTAAAGATTAGGAAGGATTTATATTTGTATATACCTAGTAAAGTGACGGGACTATAGTAGATCCAACCGTTTATTTTCTTTTTGACAGCACCAATAGAACGTAACTGCGTCATGTTACGCAAAAGTTCACTTTTAAATGCGAGGTTTTAAAAATATGACAACTGCTTAAATTTGCTCCTTAATCCCGTATAATAATCATCTTTGACAAATTGAATCCATAGGTGCAGTAGTTTTTTTATAACTTACATAAAACAACAAACGTTATACATATTTTTAAAACCTCGCATTTAAAAGTGAACTTTTGCGTAACATGACGCAGTTACGTTCTATAGGTGCTGTCTAAAAGAAAATAAATGGTTGGATCTACTATAGCAGGATATGTGCCTGATCATAAGGAACACACCTGCGCACCTGCTCATAAAAGGATAGTGTCACGTAGCTATTAGAACTCGAAGAGCCCAAATCATTACCTAACACTGAACTCGTCGCTCAAGATACATGTACAAATGTATATACTTTAATTTCTCTGAAAACATTGCCTACAAACCAGAACACAGTGATGTTTACGTATTACTATTTGCCAGTATAATAACTGTCAAAGGTGTGGTAGGTACTTCGCCAGGCGGACGCTGTAGAGAGTTACCAGACGCTACCCCGATTAAAACTGGACTCATTTCATTTTTTAAAGATTTTTTTTTTTTTTTTATAGCATAGAATGACGAGACGAGCAGGTCATGTGCCTGATGGTAAGCAACATGCCTGCCACATAACAGCACAGTAACACGCAGCTATTGAAACATGATAGTCCAAATCATTACCTAGCACTGCACTGCGCTCGTCACCCAGAGATCTAAGATATTATGTCTCTAAGCCCTGTAATTTCTCTGGAATCATTGCCCTTCAAACCGGAACACAGTAAAGTTTGCACATTACTGCTTGGCGGTAGAATATTTGGCAAAGGTGTGGTACTTCCCCAGGCGGACTCCGCTAAGAGTCCTACCACTACAAGATTAACCTTTAACAACGATATTTGTTGTCCAGGTGCGGCACGAATGCGGGCCTCCGTCCACCGTGGACGTGGCAGTCACCGCGGCCAGTACCAGCACCATCCGACGAGAAGACTTGCGCGCGCCTCCGCCAGACACGGAACTGCTCCAGTTCGCTGCCACCCTCGCCTCAACCAAGAAGCTCTTCTCTGTACTGGCAGACAAGATCTGCGACGAACCCGACTTCGCTGATGAAGGGAACCAGAACTGCTGGACCGGAGAGAAAGTTGGAGAGTAAGTAGTCTGTCTTAATTCTTCAATATCAATCGGACGTTTCCTTTTTTCCGTTTGGTCTTTTACGCTAAAGTTTTTTAAGCGCAAACGTAGACATCATAAAAATTTTACTTTCTATTCACAGACATCTATATTTATATACTAGCTGTCCCCGCGGTTTCACCCGCGTCTATTTGAGGAAAATCCATACTAAAATATCCATTGCTGGCCACTTTATTACGTTTTACGGAACCCTAAAAATACGTAAATAAGCAACAATGCGTTGTTGTAGAACAAATTTGATTACTTCAAATGACACAAACTTCAAATGTAGACACGCGCCGTCACAGACTTCAGCAACCAAAGAGAATTTAAATTCACGGAACTAAAGCTCGCGAAGAGAAATATTTTTCCCCGTTTTCTTTAAATTCTTCACTCAGACTCCGTACCTATTGATAGTAGCGTAATGTTATATACCCTATAGCCTTCCTCGATAAATGGAGTATCCAACAAAAAAAGAATCTCTCGTATCGGTCCAGTAGTTTCCGAGATCCTAGCGTTCAAACAAACAAACTCTTCAGCTTTATAATATTAGTATAGATATAATATATACACCTTTTTGATCGTCAATGAATATTTTGGTGTCCAGTTGTGTTGTTTTATGAACACAAAAAAATATTTTTGTGCAGGGAGTGGATGACTTTATACTGGTTGTTAAAAAAACAAATATTCATCGATAACTTATATCTGACATCGTACAAAAAAGCGTTCACGTTTGGGCCTGCTTTAAGTGGCTATTTCCTTCTCCAACAATTTATAACTTTTTAAAGTACTCGTACAACTAATGTATTTATTTGCACAGGTACACGAAACCACTCGTAGCGTCGATATCGCACAGTGAACAGCGGTATAATCCAGAGATGTCTGGAGCCCCACTGCAAGACCCCAAAGTGGCTGCCATAGCAGACAGATTACAGCAAGCTAGAACGGTAAGAAAAGTAATTTGTCTATTTCTTTACTTTTATTTCACCACACTGTAAACACCTTAGCAACTGAACTGAAACAATGACTATAAAATCATACTTGTTGACTCATAATGGAAACTGCAAAATGGGAATGTTTTAAAAAGACTACCCAAAAAAGGATCGGGAGAAATCAACAATTGGGATCTCTTTCTTGATGATATCAATAGTTTATCATGCTACTTTAACTTATACGAAAGATATTTTTAAGAAACACAATAATTGCCTGATGTAGAAGAAGCCGTGGATGAATTAATTACTATGGAATCCCTAACAGTTACAAACGGACATGAGACTGCATCGACAGATATGAAACCTACATTAATCAACGAACGTCTGATGTCTCGGAGCTGATCAAATCTTCAAAGAGAATGTATCGTTGTATCTGATAGTGTAAGCGTCTGTCACGGGCTGTTCGCGACTTTCGTATGTACATTGTACAGATACCACTCCAAAATAACTTTATACTGATCTAGTACCTACTAATGATAGATATTTAAATATATTTTATTGTTCTTAGAAATTGTATGATTTTCTATTCAAGGGGAAGAGTTATTTTGTTTAATTTATGTTGTCAAATCAAATAATTTTAATACAGTCAAATTTTAGATTAAGTGATCCCTAATATTAGATAGTTCATTTGAGTACTACGGATTTGCAAATCGTACCCTTTTTAACCGACTTGAAAAAAAAAGTAGGTTTCTCAATTCGACCGTATTATTATTATTTTATTTTTTTTATTTAATGTGAAGGTAAAACTTTAGTCTGCCACACGGCAAAGAATAAAGTTTATTCTAGTATCACAGCAGCAGATTATTGAAAAGAATACAAAATAGTCAATTGTATTATTATGAAAATGATTGCATTATAATTTTATACTCGCGGATATTATTTAAGAACAACCCATCACCATCTTCAACAGTCTCTCCAAATCTCTTCGCTGGGTCTCATGTCTCAATTCGTCATCGTTTTATCGTTGCATTAGTTAACGTAATAATCCAGGCTCGACATAATATCACGTTAATTAACTCTAATCAAATTTCACACACAGTTGCTGATCAGTCACGCGGGATCCAACGACGCGCAGCCCGAGGCGTTCATGCAGGGAGACGAAGCAGGCGAGGAGGGGTCCGGCTCCGGACGGAACTACCCGGACGATGACGCCGCGTACGACGCCGAGGGCTCCGGGGAGGAAGGCTCTGGAGACCCTGATTCTGGTAACTACTTGTGTATTATTATTAATTCGATTTAATCCACACAATTTCTAGAAAATTTTAATAGCAACACTCGTTAATATCTAGTACTCTTTAATATATAATTGCCTTTGTAAAATAGCGTCTAAACGACGCGCACAAGTTTCTTAACATCTTATTTCACCAGTGTTTAATTCGATATTGCTGAACTTATTGTCTTTCTCCTTCTAGCAATAAGAAACAAACCCTACGGGAACGTCGATACCCCATACTCTTCGACACCGAGAACAGACGGCGCCAGTGACACTAAGCCGATGTTTGTCTTCGTGCTCGCAGCCACGCTAATATCCACGATCAGCTGCTTCATTTAAGCTGCGTTCGACGAACATTCGAATAAATCGACACCCAGAGATGCGATCGAGAAAAGACAAACTTAGAAATGCGATCGGTGATCTCGAGACTCCACGCATCGCCACTGAAAAAGCGTAAGAATAATCATATCATTGTGTGTGACTTTACGAGTGCGAAGCGAATGTGAGTGCTGAAAATTAGTCGTAGAACTTTAAAAGACAGTGGAGTCGTCGATACCGATGACTCCATTAAGTAGAGAATGCTTGGCAGCGACCAGCACAAGCAGCGTATTATTTTATTGTAGCTAGTCCACAATATCAGAATTCGAATCCGGCTTACGTCTACTTACACAAGCCATAAAACTTCGGTATTGAACTTGCATTATATCAAAAATGTTGTCATATTAAAAGCATTTAAGTCTACAATGTACAGTGCATATCGGTATTGTATTCATTTTGTAAATAACTTTGATAATCTCTGTAGCATTAGTTTTTAAATATGTATAACTTTAATAAAGTGTTAGCATTTAAACACTCTGAGAAAACATGAAAAAATCGATCTAGCTAATAGCAATAAAATATTCAAAGAATCTTTAATCGTCGTTAAACTAGCTGATTGGCAATAATTTTGTTAAGGTAAATGTATAACGATTAGGCGCAAGTGATAACAAATGATATTCCTTTAGGATTGGACTGTACAGATTTGTGTAAATACCTAAAATCCTACTGGTCTAGGTGCTTAGCTAGTTATGTATTTTGTTGCCATATTACACTTACGGATATTATTATTTATAATATTAATTTAAGTCATAATTTAACGTAATTATTTTTTTGTGATACATATTAGCAGTTAAGTTGTTTATCCGTTGTGTAGTGTACTATTTATATAGCTTGTTTTATTACTTTAATGTCGCATGCTACACAATAGTCTATTTTCTTGTACTGAAGGCCTACTTAAACTGCACATATCTTATATGGAATAAATTTAATTAACTTAAAAGTAGCAAGCGCATTTAAAGAAGTAAGATCATATTAAGGCAGGCCAGATAATAAATAAATTATAAATTGTATATTGATTGAAATCTTAAGAACCTTAATTATTTCAACTTCACTGTTTCAGCGATTTTCAATAATATAAGTAGGTATATTAAACAAATATATCTCAGAGTATTCGTAGTTTGAATTGATGTCGTGATTAGATTTAGGTACTCTTAAGATTTCAAATTAACTGTTTTACAGATATTACCAGGAGTGAAAGATATCACCAATGCAATAAAATTAAACCTTTCGATGCGACAAATTGAATCCTGTGTTTGTTTTAAAATATTACATCTGTTCACCGATAAAGTAACATTGGTCTAATTCAATAAAACGAATTATCCAAACACATGAACTGTCGGGCATGATCTGATCCCACGACTATCAGTCCTCGCTTTTGTAGATCAAATTGTGGCGAACTGTGTTTGTGTTTCATCTATTAGTTATCTTGAATTAAGTCTCCTATGACATACAATTTTAAACTACATAACTTAGAAATAAAACTGTGGTTTATCTGGCTACAACAGAAACGAAATTGTAACTGCGTAGTTATAAAATTAATGTAAATTGCTTAAAATAGTAAAGAATATAAAAATATATTATATTCTCTGGCGGTCATCTAATGGCAAGCCTTAAAAAATGTATTATGTATTGTGGTATAACATATACTACTGGATGTGAATGGAATGAAATGAATGATTGAAAGGACCAGACAAAGAACTTGGGATGTTTCTGATCAACACTAATCAAAGAAATAAGGTTAAAACTGATAAAAGAATTCAGAACACATTAGTTTGAGGAAATTACTTAATACACAAAAGACCTGATCAAATTGTTACTAGATTCAACCAATAAACAATCTCGTTTCAGAATAGAATTTCCTCAAACATATTAGAGGCTCGATAAGTCGTAAACATGATAAGTTTTGACTTTGGAATACTAAAAATAAACAAGTATTCCTTTTATTGAATGATTTTATGAAACATCCCATAACTGTAAATATTGTTGAGAGTGTGTTTGGAATGAATACAATTACTGTTATATCTGAGTATATATATATATATTATAAAAATAAATTCTGTACTATACAATCAAAGTGTTTGATTTGAGACATTAGTTGATTATGATCCTAATGCTTTTAAACTGCGCCATCAATGGCACATAAAATGCTACGAAATTTCCGGTTAGAACGGCAGCTAGTGCAGTCAAGTGGGCATGCGTTATCTTACCGTCCTATGGAGAGTGCCACGAAAGAATACCCCAGCTAAATAAAATGACAATGTTGCGTTTGATGACAAAATTTAATGTCCTAGAAAAATTGCAGGCACACAATGGTCGTAGATTTTATAGTGGTCTCGACTAGGACTCTTTGGAAAGTTCACCTGGTAAAGTACCACATTTTTTCCAGTAATTCTACCTAGCAGTAATATGTGTGTTTCTGCTTGAAGGGCAATGTTTCCAGTGAAATTATAGGGCACAGAGAAGGTAGATCTTGTATCTCTGTGTGACAAGCGCAGTGTAGGGTTAGGTAATGATTTGGACTCATCATATTCCTGTAGCTGCATGTCTGTACTGTTATGGGCAGGTGCTTATCATTAGGCAAATGTCCTGTTCGTCTCGTTAATATATTTTATAATATAATAAAAATCCGCCTGCACCACAGCTCTATACTTTTTCAAGTGCAGATGTACAAGTCTGTCATCAGCACTGTCTTTAGCGGTAAATAAAAACATCGTGAAGAAACTTATAGACTACAGGCCCGTGAACAAAATTTACGGGTCAAATGAACCAGCAGGAGACCTATGTAGGATGATAGACGGGTACAAAATAATAAGATTCAGCACTATGCCGTCACTTGTAAGCTGTCCAACTGAGTGCAGGTGAGAATTCAAAAGTGCAAGTAGAGTGGGTACATTTTGGTCATTTGTTTCTGTACGGCATTCTTACCATCCAATAGATCCATGAAAAATAATGAGAAAACGCGTAGTGCCGTACAAAAATAGTGGTCCACGAAGTCGAAAACATTATTGATAATCCGGAAATTTTGAGGGAAAATTTGGTCATTTGATACAGTACGGCATCGATTCCATACAGTTGCAATACCTCTTCTAACCCATTATTCCGCAACGCCGTACAAAAATAATGGTCCAAGAGGAAATGATCTGGGGTTCAACTTCCTCTTTTCAGTGATCCGGAGGGGTGATTTGATACAACGTAAAATTAATTTATTCCGAAAGTATTTTGTGCATAGATACAAATTTTATACGTGCCGTACATTTTTGTTAGTCCAATAGTCAGTAAATGGCAATAAACCTCCAGAACATTGCATATGACGAAATGTACTTTAGGGTGATAGTTGGTACGATTTTTTAACGGCATTCTGATAATTTATTTGAATTTAATATATGTCTAAGAAAAGTTAATGCCGTACAAATCTGAAAGTTCATATTAAAGGCCCGTAAAAATAGAATTTAACTTTTAAATTTTCAAGTATGATCACTTACTGAGCATAAAATCACGAAATGTTAACAGATTCAGGTGGATCTTTAAGCGTCATCTTGAAAAAACGTTGTCTCGGGTACTATGTACTTTAGGGCAAAAATTATTGAAGTCATTATTGTAGAAAATATAATTTTACACCTTTTGTTGCCCAAAACTTATTTGTTAAAAGTACCTACCGTTTACGGCTCATTTAGTGAACCGGGTTTTCTATCGCCGATATGCCGATAACTCTTGAGATATTTAGATAAATAAGACGCATCAATCCATGTTTAAAGACCAGTTTATTCTCTACAACTTTTGCCAAAATTGTTTTTTTTTTAAAGTCTGTGCTTTTTGAGTTATAAGAAGTTTAATGTTGAACGCATCTCTATATTGCCATAGCTAACATACACCTCATCTGCATGAAAAACCTGATCTATTTATTTACTTATTCTTTATCAAAGTTTTCATCGTCTAATAACCCACCACAAACAAAACTATTGTTTATTTTAATACGATTTATAATATTTTTGGCGGAATAACAGATTTTGAACGTCTTATAAATCAAAACGTATGGACATTACAAAAAAAAGCGCTTTACTAAAGTTGTAGAAAATAAACTGATCTTTAAGATTAGTTCAATGCGTTTTATTGATTAATCAAATATTTCAAGAGTTATCGGCCGTGATAGAAAAATTGGTATTTTAAATGGGCCATAAATCGCAAACGGTACGTTTCACAAAAAAGTTTTCTCGGCACAAAAAGTGTAAAATTTTATTTTCTACAATAGTTAGCTCAATTATGTTTGCCCTAAAGTACATAGTTTCTGAGTTTCCAAGTTTCTAACTAAGTGGTACATATTTTGTTTTATTAAGGGTTAAAATGTACGGCATTATTTTTTTCAAATTTATTTACTTGAATACTATTTAAAACAATGATAATATGTTGAACTTTGCTATAGTTAATTAATCTATGGTTATTCAAATAAATGAAAACTTGCATGTTTTGTATTCCTCTGTAACTTTTTTTAGAACACTTTCTTTTGTACGGCATTATTATACAACAATAGTTTTTAGCAATGTTATGTAGAAAAATAAGGTGCCGTACAGGATCAAATGACCTACTACCTTTATAAATGAAGTATACGATGAAATTAAGGTAATTATCGATAAACATTCAAATGAACAGTTATTTTTAGACGGCATTATTTTTAATTGTTCGTTTGAGTGCTAGATAATCATTTGGAACAATTGCCGTACTTTTTCAAATCACCCCTCCGGATCACTGAAAAGAGGAAGTTGAACCCCAGATCATTTCCTCTTGGACCATTATTTTTGTACGGCGTTGCGGAATAATGGGTTAGAAGAGGTATTGCAACTGTATGGAATAGATGCCGTACTGTATCAAATGACCAAATTTTCCCTCAAAATTTCCGGATTATCAATAATGTTTCCGACTTCGTGGACCACTATTTTTGTACGGCACTACGCGTTTTCTCATTATTTTTCATGGATCTATTGGATGGTAAGAATGCCGTACAGAAACAAATGACCAAAATGTACCCACTCTACTTGCACTTTTGAATTCTCACCTGCACTCAGATGGACAGCTTCCAAGTGACGGCATAGTGCTGAATCTTATTATTTTGTACTCGTCTATAATCCTATATAGGTCTCCTGCTGGTTCATTTGACCCGTAAATTTTGTTCACGGGCCTGTAGTCTATTAAATTAAATCTTAGATCACAGAATAGTATTTTACATTTATTCTAAGTAAATAGGTAATGGAAACCAGGTAGACACAGATATCCGGAATCGCGACTGCAGGGCCGCCTTTGTGAGACTTCCTTCGTGGACTTCACTATATTTTATTCATAGGGCCATTGTCTGCGACTGTGCGATATAATGACACACTGAACATACTCTGCACTGCTTCAAAATTATGACAATGTTATGAATGACACTCCCGTTCTCCATTGAAAGCATGTTGGCATTCTTTGAATACGAACGCTCGACTCCATAGCCGAAACATTTTGTTACGTTTATGACAGTAGTACGAAGCAACATAATGACTTCTGTTCTATAAAAGTTCTGTTTGAGTCACATATCTTAAAATTTGGTTGAAATTTCGCTTACTCATATTACAAATTCTACTAATAATATTGTAAGTGTCAAAGTTTGGATTGTTGTTGCTCCATCACGTCGGAACGGCTGCATGTATCGGGTTGAAATTTGGCGCACAGTACGATTATAGTCTGCGTTAGCACATAGGTTACTTTTTATCCCGGGAAAATAACGGGAACGGATACTACGCGGGTAAAATTAAAGGCCGCTGCTCGTTTCAAAATTTGTAGACTAACCTTAAGTTCAGTGCTGTAATGGTAGAGCCTTTTATTGTTAATTTCCTCGAAATGTCTACGAAATGATTTGAGTCTTTCTTCCTTGTTTGTATCTACAGCTATAGAGTGGAATGGACTGCCGGATGCGGTATTTCCTGAGAGACGTAATCTGAAACTTTACAAAATCGGAGTTAATAGTTAGGCCAGTGTGCATCACCTTTGACCACGACATGGTTCACCATTAGACGATTTGACGGTCAATTGAAAAAAAAACTTATTCTGGATTTCATACCAACCACTCATTATTGGGTACCTATACAAACAGACTAATAATTTTCTGGAAAACCAAACAACCGATTTTAATAAAAAAATCAACTCACACTGAAATGTTTATAAAAAAAAATCGAAATGATATAGGTAGGTAGCTACAGATCATTGTGTGTGTATAAATTATTGTGTAATTTATTTATAACAATAATATTAGATTCATGTGAAATTTTCAGAAACCGCTGTACCAATTTCGATAAAATTTAAATGGAGATTATTTATGTATTGTGAAAATAATTGTCTAAATGGAGAAGTACTCTCATTACAAGAATAAAATAATTTTATAAATAAAGTTTTTTTATAAAGGACTGTAGGTGTGACACCTAGAGGACCTTGTTAGGTTGATCTTGGGTGCTTTCTACTGCCCACCGAACTATTGGCTAGCGCAAAAGGTACAGTGCCCTACATACCGTACTTTCTAACTAAACTTGCAAATACGTAAAGCATAATATTTCTAAATCAGTCCAAAAACTCAAAGTCTAAAAAGTACTAAAAGAACCATTGACATGAAGAAGTAGTTTAACTAAGAGGTGTTCGTAGTAAAATCACGCAGATATTTAATTAGTATGTATCTAACGATCCTTACTACTAAACTGCAATAAGTGCCAGTATCCAATATCCAATTCTATTATATTCTAATCCTCAATAATTTATATTAATAATAAGTATCAGCTTGAGGCTCTGGAATCGATCGAGAGGCGTGCTAAAAGGCTCATAGGCAATAACACTCTTGTGCGAAAAAGACTGCAAAGTCTTGAACATCGCCGAAAAAAATTGCTAGCTTATCGGTCTATTATCGGATACACTTCGGAGAGTGTGCATCTGATCTGCATGATCTAATACCACCTAGCCCTTTTTTCTATCGGACTTCTCGTAGCTCGAAGAAGAGGCATCGTTTCATGGTTGATGTTCCAAAGACACGAACGAAGAGGTTTGACTCTACTTTTGTGATAAGAACGTCTAGACTGTGGAATGAGTTGCCTGAGTGGGTTTTTCCCGATGGTTATAATCTTGGTGTCTTCAAATCGAGAGTGAATCGGTTTCTTCTAGGTAAGCATGCTCCATCTTAGACCGCATCGTCGCTTAACATCAGGCGAGATGGTGGTCAAGTGTAAACCTATAAATGGTAAAAAAACATACTTTGCTTTACGTTACGATCTATGTAAATAAATAAATATTGATGGACAATTCACACACAACACCATCTGACTCCAAACTAAGCAAAGCTTGTGTGATGGCGGCCAGATAGCTGATATAACACTTATATAGTTTTAAATACATACTTATTATACATAGAAACACCCAGACACAGTGCAAACATTTTGAATTCATCAGACAAATATTTGCACTGGGTGGGAATCGAACCCACGACCCTCGGCTTCGCAGGCAGAGCTACTACCAACTAAGCCACGAGGCCAGTCAAAGTCAATGTTTGACCTAGATTTACTTTCTATAATGTATGTATAATTTGTTTTCAAGTATCAAAGCTAATTTTGAAGTTATTAAAGTATTGAATTTTGAAGATTCAGAACAACCATAGTTATTTAAAAAATCTTTTTTGTATTTGATTCACTGTCGATCAGTGTTGAAACAATCTAAAGTCACGCTGGTTTCAAATGTGTTTAGTTACCTACTTATCATTTGAACACAACCAGCGAAGTTGGGCTCGGCGAAGTAACTACTACACACAAAGAAGCTAGCAAACTTTTAATAAGAAAAAAGGACACTGATTCCTACGTACCCGTATTTAACGGTGATATGATAGCAATTTAGATCTTTACAAAACGAATAAATGATCCACTCAAGCGAATCCCCGTCATTAAGATTGCCAAATGTAAGTGGCATTCAGAGGCATTCAGCGGTTCACCTCTCACAATGAGCGTCGAATGGCTTTTCACTTAAGTGATTCTCAATACATCCACCGGTATCTATTACGGTTTCGTTCAGAGATCGCATCAAGTAACGGATAGAATCAGTCAAACCACTTTTAAATATGAATTAGAGATATATGATGAATAAATATTCCACATAAGAATTTGGATTTCAATTTGTTTCTTATTTTCAGATTTAGATACGAGTAAGTACATCTTTAGTTTCTAAAAGCAGTTTTTTATTAAGTATCTTCGGAATCTGGACAGTAGATATCATTTTTAATAATGGATAGATAGGTTGAGGAAAAGAAAAGTAATCTTTCAAGAGGCATAGGTAATGAACTAAAATACGCTTTTGATCAAATCCTATTATACACTCCTATCCTATTATACACTCCTATCCTATTAGGCACATATTGGTGGGATGCAAGGTGCTCCTTAATAGGGGTCATTACTCACAGCGCCATGACAGAGTACTTGAAATCATACGTGAAGCCGTAAGCCTTTCGGTAGCTAGAGCCCAAAAGGGATTGACGATGAACAAAAGACAAATTAACTTTGTAAAAGAGGGCTCAACTTCAAACTCCAAGAACAAGCCTTACTCAATCCTGGGTTCAGCACCTGATTGGACAATTTTAATGGACACGTATGAAAAGCACTACAAAATCCCAGAGGATGTGGGTGTTTCGTCATCCAGACCGGACATTTTCCTTTTTTCTAGGGCTACGAAACGCATAGTCCTGGTAGAACTTACCGTACCGTGGGAAACTAATATACCTAAAGACCACGTGATGAAACAAAATAAGTATTACGACCTACAAAATGAATTAACAAAAAATGGCTATGTAGTTAATTTATACGCTGTAGAAGTAGGAGCGAGAGGTATACCAGCAAAATCTCTCTATAACCTGCTTAAAGACCTTGGATTGTCCAGAAGTGCAGTAAGTTCTATACTAGAACGAGTATCTAAAGCTGCACTAGTAGGATCATATCGGATTTGGCTGGGCAGGGAGAGAAATACGAGTAGTGAAGGTGAGTGTTGACGTACGTCAATGTAAGGGGCCCCTTTTAAACCTACAGCCCGAGTCACAAGTCTTGGGGTCTATTCGAGATTTCTCTCTCTGCCACACGATGGACCCGGCACCCGCACGGTGAATCCATGGAATGCTAAGAAGTACGTCTCTCTATGAGATCCCCAATAGGGTGTGGGTCTCTTTTCATCTTCTCCACTTAGATTAAGCCATAACCGTCTCTACACTGTGCCACTACAGGTTTGATAAGAGGTTTGGTTTTTGTCAGAAGAGTTTGAACTTCTTCCATTGAGGACGTTTCTCACATTTTTCGTTGAAGTCATAAGTTCGACGTTTTCTTAGATTTTTTGTACGTGAAAAAAACCAGCGGTATTTTCTTTATACATCTAGTACAGTGGTGAGACGAGCAGGATATGTCCCCGATGGTAAGCAACATGCCTACCACGTAACAGCATAGTGACACGCAGCTATTAGAACATGAAGAGTCTAAATCATTACCTGCACTGCGTTCGTTACCCAGAGATAGAAGATGTTTTACCTCTATGCCCTGTAATTTCACTGGAAATTTTGCCCTTCGAACCGGGACACAGTAATGTGTATGCACATTACTGCTTGGCGGTAGAATTACTAGCAAAGATGTGGCACTTCCCCAGGTAGACTCTGCAAAGAGTCCACTACAGATCTGGTCAGAAACAGAATCAGAATCTGATCGAGATTCGAACTTACATAGCAAAAAAAGAATGTTGCCTAGGAGGCCATGTTCTTGTTTTGCTAGAATATAAATTATTTTTGGAAATTGTTTACATAACCATAAGAAAATGAGCGCAGTGACTAACAAGGTGACAGTATTCCGTTTTCAAGACGGCTATCGCTTAAAGTAATACTGCCACTGTAGACTTAGCAGCTCGTTTTTTGATTGACTAACTTCGAAAAGATGTTATCGATTTTTACTTTTTCTTTACTCGATGGTAACGGAAAATAACTCAAGAACGCTATATCAGACGACCATTTCACGGATCATTGGGAGCCGCCAGAGACTCGCTCAATTTATACAATTGCTTTTGCTTACATGTCTCGAGTAGGGCTGTTGGTTTGCACTCGCATAGTTTGAAATGGGTACATTGTAATAGTTGTGGACAGTGAAATAAGTCAAGTAATTTTATGGCTAAATATAATGTACCTAACTAGAGTTACGTAAAAAGGATGTAATAGTCCAAAAGTTAAACTTTTAGGTACTATCGAACCCTGATGATTTAAAAAGGGCAAAAAATAGAATCAACTTCACACCATGCAGCTTCATCATCATCATCATCAGCAAGACATCCACTGTTGAACATAGCCCCCCCCCCCCCTAGATCTCCACAACGAATCCACATCGAATGGTCCTGCGCTACCTGCAACCAGCGGTTTCCAGCGACCTTTGTGAGGTCATCTGTCCATCTAGTGGGAGGCAATAGAAGGAGACAATAGCAAAATAATTTGAGAATTCGATTGTATGCTATGCTTAGAAGTGTAGATTTTTTTTCCTTATACATATTTGTGTTGACGCCGCGTGTGCATTGGCAGCCCTACAAAGGTTCAGCTAAGATTGACTCTATCCTTCGATTAGATCGACTCGCCATTGATCCGCGATGGCTGGATTGTATTGGAGCCATCAATCTAGTTGCGTAACTGTGGCTCCAGCTCTGCCTCGTACCTACATACCGTGTGTTTGTCTAGCACTGCTACATACCTTAATGATCAATGATAACAACATGCGTTCACATACTTACCTATGTGCAGGGTATGCCGAGTAGTTATCGGTAATATCTGATTCAAATCGATTTTTTATTTGGATTTGTTCCATGGCGTGAATAATGCTCATGGAAGAAATCGATTCACTTTCGAAGTAAAAATTAGAAATCAAAAATGTTTTTTAGAATTTTAACCTTGAAATAATATATGTACATCTTCGCGAATTCTTCACGATAACATAGCTTCTCAATAATCTCAATTCAATATATAAACATGCAGATCCCATTCCAATTTTTGACGTGATAACGTCTTATAATTCGATGAAGCCGGCTGCACGGTCGTTACCGTCGTTACCGTCGGTCGTTACCTCGCCGCATGTTTGTTACAGTTGTATTTCGACATAATTATTTCGACCAGTAGTTCAAGCGGGGATGTAGCTCAGTGGTAGAGCGTTCGCTTAGCATGTGAAATGCCCTGGGTTAGATCCCCGGCATCTAAAAGCTTTTTTGCATTGTTTTAATTGAAAATGACTAAATTCTCCTGATTACTTTTTACATACAAATCTATTAAACAAACAAATGAAATTAAAATTTTCTTTTTAAAAATGCTACCATTCCATCAGTATTTTCTTAAGACGTTGTCACGTTCTATCGTCAGTAAACCGACTTTACAGACAAACATTTTTTTTATTTAAATGATTAAGATTTAGAAACTCGAAAGCAATCAAATATCTACCGCTAACCTGATTTGAATGGGAAGAAAGATCTTTAGATCTAACCTCTAACCATTCTAGGTAAATTATACAGCTCTATCTAAAACTAACCTCAATTGGAAACAGTATTGAGTAAACAGCACCATTTATTCATTGTGTCAAATAACGAGTTAAGTTTGAATATCAATTTCAAGCACAGCCCTGCTCATTTCTATATAGGCAAATGCATTTCCCGAGACGGCTATAAAGATTACGTGTAGGTAACAATTGTTAGATTCTATCTAACTCTGACAATTACTGGAGATTAAGTGCAACAGAAGCTGCCGCTTGGTCAATTTGCTCCTGGTGCAACGTTGGGGTCATGGAGTCAACTCGCATCACCCATGACTTCTCTTCCGGGAACCATGTGGCGTGATACAGTCAGTACCGTAACTAGCCTGGTATACATCGAGTGTGACCCTATAGCTGTGCTGATCAAATGTTCCTATCCATGACCCTAAAGTTTTCCTAGTCTGGTCATTTCTGCCACCCTCCAGGATATGCGCAGTGCCTAGGTGACGATGACACCGCTTTTTACATCTAAAGAAGGAACATTCCGAGTCTCAGACCAACTTCGACGTGAAGTTAACTCTTGACTAGATCTTGGTCGAGCAACTCAAGACCACGGTTAATTTGCTAATTACTGAGTGGATTGCCTGCGTCTAGATAGTAAACACGTTACTTGTGAGCTTATTTCCATTTTTTAAACGTGACCTTCAACATATATAACAACTCTGCAACGGAAACCTGTAACAATAACAGTTTTTATAACCACCCGTTTCGCAAGACTTTACGTTTTTATGGGGCAACAATTGACAAAGTTTAAATGGAAACATTGCATGTATCCATTACATGTGTATGCTAATAGAAGAGTTATCCTTAAGTAGATATAAACATGTATTGTCATCGGGTTTCTACTTTCCATTAGTATCCCATTAACCGTATAACTAAATTCTACCGTCTTTCGACAAATAGCCATCTTGTCTGAATAAATAGACGGCGATTTGCCTACAATATAGGTTTGGTGAAGTTGTGCGGTCAACTGTTTGTCACTTGTCAATAGGTAAGTGAAGCTGTGGCTACTGACTATTACTGAGCGGCCATGAACATGTGGTATCGATTTCTAGACTGGCAGTAATAATTACTTCGTATTAATTATTTAAAATATGAGTGTGTCTTTTTATCGAGGGATAGAATAGGCTTCATACTAAGCTTCCTAGATATTATTTTGACCACTCTATTCTTTAAATAATACATAATGTTTCCATATTTTCGTATGAAACTTTATTTATAGTGAAGTTATCTCTTAAACGTAAATAAAATAACAATCAATTAAAAAACTTAACCATAAATAAATAATACTTACTTACCAATAATACTTCCCTGAAATTCCGACATAATAAGGAAAGTGAAAGAAAATTTCAGATGAGATTGAACAGTTGGAACAGTGTCCTATACTTTTATAGTTCGTGAACGTGATTGTCGATAATATCGGTAAAAGCCGACGTACCTACGAAAAATTCAACTAGCATAACACAAGCTGTATAATTTATTATTTTTGTGGTATGGATCCTAAACATGTTTTCATCAATCATTGCTTTTTTCGCAAATTCCAGCGAATTTTAATAAAACTGGCCAAGCTTGCGAAATGGAATGGTTTAGTGGATACACGTACTGGTATGCAGATGCACATAGTGGCAGTGGGGCGAGGTGTCAAATATCGCGGCCTAGAATGCGACACGCCTGGTATTGCCGACTGTACTATTGCACAGAGACTATATTCTTGCACCGATCGCATTTACCACCATTATTTATTTATTTATATATAACCATTTATTAAGCGCATAAGTATTAAGTTTCATAATTCATTTTATTTCTAGCGTAGAGTGACAAGACGAGCAGTATATGTGCCTGATGGTAAGCAAAATGCCTGCCACAAAGCAGCACAGTGACACGCAGCTATTGGCACACGAAGAGTCCAAATCATAACCTAGCACTGCACTGCGCTAGTCACCCAGAGATCTAAGATATTATATCTGTAAGCCCTGTAATTTCTCTGGAAACATTGCCCTTCAAACCGGAACACAGGTAATGTTTGCAGATTACTGCTCAGCAAAATAACTGGCATTTACTCGAGTATACGGGCATACAATTACAAAGATGTTTACAAACACGAGTGTTGTACAAACTACAAAACCCCTTTTTTTCTACCATTCGGCAAGCAAATTAAAAATTACCTAAACAACGATATCTATGAATTTGTCACAGGGTATCAACAAAGAATTTAAAATTCGTCAGAAATGCAGTAAAGCTAACACACGACCGAATAAAGAAGCCGATTAGAACATTTAAATCTTGACTATGGATCATTTACTCGTACTAATTTTGATACTGGCAGTTCCCCGCGGTTTTATCCGCTTAGTTCCCTATTCCAGTAGTTTAACACCCGCTTAGTTCGCCTATTTATTATTCCGGACTATATTCTTACTGTGTTTTCAACCCGAACCGTTCACCCATTGCGACGTAATTGAGCAACAAACATCCAAACTTTCGCATTTAAAATATTAGTAGGATTTCAATAACCTATTGGTGGACAATTCACACACAACACCATCTGACTCCAAACTAAGCAAAGCTTGTACTATGGCACCCAGATAGTTTTAAATACATACTTAAACATAGAAACACCCAGACACAGTACAAACATTTGAGTTCATCACACAAATATTTGCACTGGGTGGGAATCGAACCCACGACATTCGGCTTCGCAGGCAGAGCCACTACCCACTAAGCCACGAGTCACCTATGAATATGCAAGACGAAGCATTAGCGATTATAAACTTCTATCAAAAAGATATACCAGAACTACGAGGCTGGTATGGGTAAATCGAGATAAAATCGGATAGATGTCACTCAAGATGCCTCGAATGAAAGTGTGCGTAATAGTAGAGGTCCTGAAGTACAAGTGTAAAGTGCATTGGTAATATTGGTATTTAATCGGAACGTTCGAACATCACTTCGATGATTATGTTATTCGAATTAAAAATAGAAACGTGTGGTTTAAGAATCGTGCTCTCAGTACTCTGTACTGGTCTGTCGGTTTACCGAGGCACGCCATATGTACTATGGTATATTGTATTTACCTTGAATTGCCGCTTTTGATTGATAGATATTGCTTTGCAAACATAATAACGATATCTATCTATCAGCATCATACCGCGGTTTCACTTACTTTCTCTTACATTTTTTTCTATTTTCTTTGTCTTTTTGACACCAAATTACACAATGAATTTTATAGAATCCCGTGCCCGTTATTTTCCCGGGATAAACAGTAGCCTATGTTTTCCTCCAGACTACAATATAATCTGTGTTCCGAATTTCAGCCCGTTTCGTTCATATGTTACGACGTAATTGAGCAACAAATATCCAAACAGCCATACACTGTCATTTATAATATTACGAGTATTACTAGGATAACACATTGGATCGAATAATGAATATTATGTCAAATTTGGCAAAATTATAATAATCGTCTAATTATAATGAACCGCGTGAGATACTTACCTACTAAACGTATGTACTATACGTAAATAATACGTATGTATTTAAAACTATATAAGTATTATATCAGCTATCTGGCCGCCATCGTACAAGCTTTGCTTAGTTTGGGGTGTAAGTAGTGTGTGAATTGTCCACCAATATTTATATTTATTTACATACTTAAAGGTACAATCTAAAAACTAAGATTCTCCTGTATATGTCACCGTAAAATTGTAGAAACCATCAGATTATAATAATCTAACAACGTCATATCACAAACTAACTTTTAACTTTAAACTAGTATAGTTTTATAGGTAAGTAGATTAGGTTAGGTTACTTTATAATCTATCGTTATAACGGACGATATTTCAAATTTTATGATGACAAAAACGTTTTTTATATTGTCGCTTTGCGCTGAAAGCGCAAGAAGTAGGAAGAAGTACCTACGATTTTCTTTTTACTTTCTCGACTTTTCAAATATTTCATACATTGACTTACTTATTATATATATTAATAGAATATAAATGATTGATTGACTTGATTACCGTTACGAAATTACATCGACACTGCGTGTTTAAATTTGGCACACTTAAACCCCACACATTTTACTTGCTATGCAGGTATGTATGTACTAACTTCTTACACGTAGGTAGAGATGCAACTAAATTGTCATTAATTAACGCCCATAATGAACATCAATAGTGATGTTAATGTCAATTATATTTAGCCCGGTATACAGGTAGGTAGATGAGAAATTATGGACGGAATTCTATTAGTATAGAGCGTAGGTGTTTTAGGTGTAGGCCATCTGCCAACTCGCACTTGGTCAGAGTTATGGCTTTAACTATTATTTTGAAAAACGCCCCTAATCTGAGCAGTTCGGGCAAAACAAGTCTCCTCAAGAAAAGTTATGAAAAACACTGAAATAGTAAATGTTGAATGTTGAATTGTAATCAGTTTTTTTTAATTACTGACATACTACGTAGATATAAGTTAGTTACTTTAACTTACTTTTTCTATGGGAATATTTGAGCATTTACCATAGTTGATCTGAGATGGGAATATTATGAATTTGTTATCCTGCGGTGTAGTTTGTGTTCCCACAACTGGTGCTTAAAGCCTTCTCTCACAAAGAGAAACTCAAAGATAATCAATCCATGAGACTGGCCAAAAGCGGGTTGCCTAATTCCCTAATAAGACGTTTTTCTTGGTACGTGCCCGTTTATTTCCAGTATTTATCATTTACCGGAGAGATCGGAGATCCATTGTACATATTTTTTATGTTACCTACAAAATAAAAGATAATCTAGCGAGGTACTGTTACGACTTTAAATATGTTTTAATAGCTAGCCGTAATTGTTACTTAAACCATTTTGTCATACATATTTGAGTCCAACAACAAAAGTTCAACAAGTATGGCGTTTTTCTCTATTTGCAAGTTAAATAAGCGTACTTTAGCGTCACAATTATACTGTAGGGCTCGAGCTGCCGCTGTGAAGGGCTATTTCCAGAGCATCGTGCCCTTTCATCGCTCTTCTAAAATAACCGGGTCCGTAACCCACGCCATTTATAAAGCTGTAAATGTTGGCTGCAATTTGCGCTGTCTGAGGCATTCTAATAAGAAACGCACGCTTCAGATATGCGTATTGTACATATTCCAGATATGGATACAATATATTAATGTGGTTTTTAAACGTCATCATCATCAGCCGCAAGACGTCCACTGCTGAACATAGGCTTCCCTCCTAGATTTCCATAACGAACGGTGAACAGTCCAGCGCAACCTGCAACCGGCGGTTTCCAGCGACCTTTGTGAGGTCCTCTGTCATCTAGTGGGAGGCTGTCCAACACCGCGTCTTCCGGTTCTTCGTTGCCACCCGAGAACCTTTCTTCAGCATCGGTTGTCAGTTCTGCGAGCGATGTGGCCTGCCCATTGCCACTTCAGCTTGCTTACTCTTTGAGCTAAACTTGCAGGACTTAAACTCATATTGAAAACGTCACATAGAACATTATCGTGATGTAGTATGAAGATTTTGTAGTGGTAGGACTCTTGGCAGAGTCCCCCTGGGGAAGTACCACACCTTTGCCAGTTATTCTACCGCCAAGCAGTAATGTGCAAATATTATTGTGTTCCGGTTTGAAAGCCAATATATCCAGACAAATTACTGGGCTTAGAGATATAACATCTTAGATCTGGGTGACGAGTCACAGTGCAGTGCTAGGTTATGATTTGGACTCTTTATGTTCCAATAGCTACGTGCCACTGTGCTGTTATGTGGCAGGCATGTTGCTTATCATCAGGCACATGTCCTGCTCGTCTCGTCACTCTTTATTAGATAAAAATATGTAAATTAATATTTATTTACCTCTACATTCTGGCAGTGTTACAATTGCCGTGGTCACGAGAAGACTGAACTGACTGAAGAAATTTCGGGAGATCAGAATATAAAAATAATAGTACCTATAATCGTGTAAATACGATATAAATGTTAGAGATGACCTTCCATGAATCAATCATGTAATCATGTAGCTCAATCCTTAGAGTGATTAATGCCTGTGTAATGTTTTCAATATAGAAATTTATGAGACTCCATTCTTGAGACTCCAGAACTGAAAATTCTAGTAATATTGTGTAAATATGTTTATGTTTATATGTATAATAAATCTATGAATTAATGTTTAATAATCTTACATGCAAAAACTACTCCATGGATCTGGATGAAATTTGGTACAGTCTATGATAACATATATGGTAAGTAATGTTCATCGCGGTAAAATTACAATTTACAATACAACAACCTGGGTAAAACGAGACACTGCTAGTCACACTAATATTAAAAATTAAGAGTGTAAATTTAAATGTTTGTAACTGTAAGTGTGTGTATCTAACGTAAACCTAACGTCACCTAAACGGATTTGAATTATCTGAAATAGTAAGTTTATTGCCTGTATTAACACGTAGGTGTGAATGTTAATACATGAGTTACATAGTAAATGATGAAAATAAAAATATATTCCAACCTCAAATAAGATTCCTGTTTTTGACTCATTGGTGTCGAGAGAGCAATCCTAGTTCCCGACGGAGATGAAATGCAAGCGTTATGATTGACGAGCTCTGCCATGGAAGTTCTTACAATCAATAACTGTTGCTGGTCTTCGCAGAAATGATATACAAAAATAGAAACCACGCATTGTTTAACATACACATTATATATACCCCTATAGTTATAAAAGTTTACAACGGAGTAAATTCGGAAATCATAAAAACTAGAGTTATTCCATACAAAAATGTGTGGAACAGGAATATGTATTTCACTATTTTTAAACAACATTTTATGTACATTGTTCGAACGAAGCTTTTACAGTTTCCACAAAAAAAGTAGGATTAATTATTATATGGTAGAGCGAGTCCCAAAGTGGTGAACCCGTGAAAATGATACATGAAATTTCATTGAAATATCGGTACTCATTCCACCATTTAACCACGATGAACATTCTGTAATTGATAATATTAATTAACATTTTATGTATGCAGGCATTCAAGACAACAGGTAGTGACTGAAGAGAAAACCGAGCATAGGTGAGTAATCATGGGTGTGGTTTGTGTTCCTTAGGCTGAATGATGATTATCAGGCTATTAGTAACATACATTTTTTTTTTTACTATAAAGTGACGAGACGAGCAGGTCATGTGCCTGATGGTAAGCAACATGCCTGCCACATAACAACACAGTGACACGCAGCTATTGGAACAAGAAGATTCCAAATCATTACCTAGCACTGCACTGCGCTCGTCACCCAGAGATCTAAGTTGTTATATCTCTAAGCCCTGTAATTTCACTGGAAACATTGCCCTTCAGACCGGAACACAGTAATGTTTGCACATTACTGCTTGGCGGTAGAATATTTGGCAAAGGTGTGGTCCTTCCCCAGGCGGACTCTGCCAAGAGTCCTACCACTACAAAACAAGTAGTAACATACATATCATGCGAAATTCCTATTAACTGGTCGCTTCAAGTTGTAGGTACTTCAAATACTTACGATTCTCGGTGTCCATAAGTCCATATATTCAAAAAGTTAAAAGGGTCACTAAAATTCCTCTCTTAAATTCGGATATAATGAATACTACGGGCTGACACCAGATATTCCCAAAGTACTTCAATTAAATCCGACAGCGATCGGATCCCTCGTAATTGGCAGGGGAAGGACGAATTGATCATGCAAACTCTATCAGCGATTCGAAACGCCTATTTAACTCTATTGACTTATTTATCACCTACATACATTCCATCATTCCAATTTATTCCCCATAAAGATCTTATGAAGATGCTACCAGCGACGTGGTTGCTCCCACGCGAGTTTTGTGATTCAATTTGTGAAATCAAATGAGTTTGTGTAATACAAAATTCGTTTGATATTTTATTGGACCTTTGATTGGATTGATAAAAATTGAATGAAATATTTATTGAATGAATAAATCTTTTTAGAAAAAATGTGTTATTTGGTCAAATTTCAATCAACGTTTAATTATTACGTCCTACGCACATTCCTCGCATTTTTAAATACATAATATTGTGTAATTATTTATGGGAGTTGGTAAATCGGCCAGCTTTAACACCATTGCAAACTCGTGTAATCATATAACACGGTCGGCTTTCAGTTTAACTTTGTTTCAGAGTTGTCGACCACACTGGAACCCCTCGTTATTCAAATGAGATTACTCCTAGCCCCGTCGGTATTTACGCAGTCTCTTCGGCAGCTATTTAAACAAAGCCGAGCGATCATCGAGCCACTTCAGACAACAATCAACAACATGTCTTCACTGAATAACAAACATACAACGGTCTCCCAGACCTTAACATTTTTATATCATGAGATTCCGGACAATTTAAAAATTCCACAGATTGTCTCGATAAGCGGCTCTATAAAAGGTTAGCGACACCGATAAAATTCTTAACTACCTACTGTTTATATTGTTCGTATAACTACCGTTTATCGGTAGCCGAGTTATTGTTGTTCTTAAAAGTATTATAAAACCGTAAATCGCATTTATAGTCGATCGCCTGGCTGCTGGAGTTTTTATGGGTTTGCACATAGCCTACGGTACATTCACTAAGATAAAAATATCTAAAGAAAGTCTAATAAAAACGCTTAATATCATAATGCGTAGAATCATTATGTTTACCAATCATAATTACTCTCCTAGACAGTAGACATGCACCCACGATTGCAAGCACGATGCCATTTTTTCCTGAGCTTTTTTGCTATTTCCTGTATTAACATTTTTATAAAGACGTCGCAGTTCTTTTTATACTGGTTAAAATACCACCCACCGGGCCCGCAAACTATTGTCTTGCTAGATTATCTGTCCATTATTTATAATGAGTGAGATAGTGCATTCACGTCAGTTTTACACCTACGCGTGAAAAGAATGAGAGTTTAAAAATGCGCGGCTTAGTCCCGAGACTATTTTTATCGGTATTTAATTGGGAAACATAAAACAATAATGGTATTGTTTATGCGATTATCTGTAGGAGATTATCTTTTATTGTCATGAGCAGTTTTATTGTAGTTTTATTGAAACGTAACCGAATCCGATTTAGACAGACCACATACAAAGCGCGTTCGAGACTTTGTATTATGCGAGCAATGTAATTGTGTGCTGGCTCGTTTATAGGCCATTTTGAGTGAATAAAAGGGAAATTATATGAATAACGTCAGTCAGTTTATGTCGCAAGATAGCGTGGAGCAGGAGATTAAAGCAACGTCACGCGCGACAATAAGGAAATAGCACGATGGAACAGAATATAAAATTCGAGCTCCATGATTCAAGCTTGAGACGCACAAAGACGAGCATGGCTTCCGCTACTTATTGTATCTACCCGATAAGAGGTTCGTAGATATAGTATGCTAGAATGAATTGCAAGTTGCAATAAAAAAAAAATATAGAAGAAACAGTGACGGGACGAGCAATGTAAGCAACGCTCTTGTTCATGGTATTCTTGCATAGTGCGACACAACTATCTAAACACGAAAAGCCCATAGCCCTGCTCTAAGCTCGTAACCTAGAAATGCCGTCATCACTGTACCACACACTCGCCCATTTCTGGGCATAGGCTTCTCCCATGATATGCTACTTAGCCCGATCCTCAGCTTCTCGCTTTTCCTAAATTTCCATCGAATCTCAGCGCGTCCTACACTAGGTACGTTTACTGATTCGCGGTCTCGATTCTAGAACCCGTCTACCTAACGGTTACCGGTTATATAAAATGACTAGCAACGTACGACGATTTTACCCGCGTAGTTCTGGTTTTTGTAATTTTCCGCAATTAAAAGTAACCACCTATGTGTTATTTCATAATTTACCTGTATTTTAAATTCCAACCCGATCAGTTCCAACTGCTATGACGTGATTGTAACAAATATCCAATCTTTCGAATTTGTTAGGGTCTTCCAGTTATCAAGATTTACTCACCACCTGTTACTACACCTACGCTACCATATACTCTGATATGAGTAAATGGCTTCCGACTTAATGATCATGCAGGTAGTTTATCACAGACAGGCAGGTCACAATATTAGCCCTCTTTCGACGAACTGAACGATTTTACTCATCCTATCCATCCACAGCACAGCTTAAGCTTCTCAATATAGAAATATGTAAAAACAAGAACGGACGTAAAGTCGCGGGTAAGCTTTCTACGATAATCCATCCATCCGCATAATATCCGTCCAATAAGTTGATGTTTCTTTAAGGCAAGAAGTTTTTGTAGCTGAGAATATACATTATACAGCATGAGCTAACAATATTTAAGTTTTGAGTAGTAAGCCTACTTACCTACTATCGTAAGCGAAAGGATTGCGATGAAAATAAAACAAAATTGTCGACAGAAAATAAAACAAGTAGATATCGAGGAGCGACTCATACATACTTGCTCAAGTGTGTACTCAGCTTAACACTGCCCGTGGCGTCCCCCCTCTATCAATCATTTCAGCGTTCGTTGTCTAAACGTTGTCTTTTCATTTCTTGTCTTGTGTTTGCATAAAGCCTTCCCCGCCTTGAACCCTAAACGAAAATAATTTTTCGTTTAGCTTATGTCTGACAGGAACGTACCGTTTTCATGATCTTTAAACAAAATAAGTTTGCGTTCGGTCGGTACTAACATTCAGAGTATAGTCTCACCTAGTCAGTTCAGACATTCTGAAGCTGTTCGAAACACAAACAGGATGCTAAAAGATTTCCTTTTTTTCGCAAAAAAATATTGGGTAATTTGGGTATTTTTTATGAAAAAACCCCGACTCGTGGACCACATTCTATAATGATTAGTTAAACAACTAGTTTAGCTACAAGCCGCGGTGGCCTAATGGCAAGAACGTCCGATTTCACAATCGTGAGGCCATAGGTGCGGACCCCATTTGCACCTCTGAGCATTTTTCCAAGTGCGTTATGCATGTCATCACCATTGGCCTTAAGATTATGGTGTAAAAATCGATGTAGCTTATAAACATAAAAAGTACGGTCAAATTGAGAATCTCATCCTTTTTTGGAGTCGATTAAAAATGGGAAACAGGAGTTCCAAGGGAAATATTTCCTCAATTTTCAATTAGATTAATCTGCAATAAGTTTTGGTCCCAGTTTATCTAACATAACGTTGTTCACATAACAGTTGACTTCATAACGTTTGTAACCGATAAACGTCGAAAGTAGTAAGTACATAATATCTGGTTTAACATTTAAAAATAGGGTATATATGTGGTAGCATGACAATATTTGTACTAATTTCAGTAGGCATAACGTTTTTAGGACTAGTGATAATAATTTACCATAACAACTAAACGCACAACTTTTTTCGCATAATTTTAACTAGCACAGTCATAAATAGCACAACGATAACTTACCATAATGTTTAAAAACATAACCATATAAGTATAGCATAAAGATAACTTAGCATAATGTTTAAAGGCGCACATTGAGAATAGCAGACGGCACACCTAAGAAATTTGGTGCACTTTTTGACTCCGGGTGGGCTCAAAGCTCCCCAAAGCTCCCACCATAAGCTCTGCGGTCAGCCCTGAGTGTCGCTGGTCCATACTTGGCCTGCGCTACACTACGGAGGTCGCCGGCTCGCTTCGCTCGCCACCTTCCTTTGCTACGCTTGGTCTCGCATGGGTCGCTCCACTTAGGACTTCCCTTGAGCTTCTGGCTCCCGCATTTTTATATACACTCTAGGGGTAGTAGCGACAAGGCTAGGTGGAGTCGGGGTGCTTCGAGTTGGATTTAGGTTCTACGTTACCTGGTTCTATATTTAGTAGCACAACAAATAAATAAAAATGGCTAAAAACTATTATACGTCTCATTAATATGCCTAAAGACTTTTATACGTCTCATCGATAGTCGAATTGAATGTAGTACAATAGATTGTTGTGCTTAAAACACAATATGCCAAAAAAGTTTTATGCAAAAGTTACATTATGACACTCTATATTATGCTACATTAATTATGACTATTATTATTCTGAATGAAATTTTACCTGTCTTGTGTTATCTTTTGAATGGTTCTGTTGAGCAGAGTACGGTGCCATCATGCTGGAAAGAAGCTAACATTGTCCCGATTCCAAAAAAAACTAACCCTAATCCGAATATCGTCCTATCTCCATACTCCCATTTCTTTCCAAAGTGCTTGAACGTCTTATCCACTCCCAGCTCAACTCGTTCCTTAACCGTAATAATCTCCATAGCCCTTTACAGTCTGGCTTCCGTTCTGGTCACAGCACCGTCACTGCACTAGTAAAAATTACTGATGATATCAGGATGGGGATGGACGACAACAAACTTACTGTCCTTACCTTGCTTGACTTTAGCAATGCGTTTAATACGATCGATTTTGATGTCCTACTTGCTATTCTCCGCTCTATTACCATAAAATATCTCCAACGGCAATTGACTGGTTTTGCAGTTATCTGCTTGGGCGCCGGCAACGTGTACGCGTGGATGAGGTGTTATCTTCATGGTGCGATACTAGTTCCGGTGTCCCTCAAGGTGGCGTTCTTTCTCCTCTCCTCTTCGCAATCTTTATTAACTCAATTACACTCCATATTACTTCTT
This sequence comes from Ectropis crepuscularia, assembly GCA_963693475.1. Lineage (NCBI taxonomy): Eukaryota > Metazoa > Arthropoda > Insecta > Lepidoptera > Geometridae > Ectropis > Ectropis crepuscularia. Next base: position 9,829,142 of record OY856339.1, read on the forward strand.
CCTACCACCTCTATGCTGACGACTTTCAGATTTACTCGCAGGCATCTCTGGACCGTTTAAGTGTGGCTGTGGGGACTGTAAATGATGATTTGCGTCGTATCGAAACCTGGACTCGATCTTTTGGCCTTACTGTCAACCCCTCTAAGACCTAAGCCATCATTGTTGGAAGTAGTAGGTTGATTTCGAAGATAGACTGGGTTACTCTGCCTCAGCTTATGTTTGGAGGTGTTGCAATCCCATACAGTGAGCAAGTCAAAAATCTTGGAGTGTTGAATCTTTTATATTCGATTTATTTTTGGTCTTCGAAAGTACGACCACATCTCTCAATTTCGTAAACAGCTCGAGTGGCTCCCAATCAAACTTCGCCGGGATACACATATACTCTCTCTTTTGTATAATATACTATTCAATCCTATTTACCCCTTATCTTAGCTCCCGTTTCATTTTTTTATGTGATACTCATTCTAGTAACCTTAGGTCGTCTAGTAATCTTCTTTTGTCCACTCCGTCTCACTCCAGCTCCTTCTATGGATCCTCGTTCTGCGTTACGGCCGTTGCTCTCTGGAATGCACTTCCGGTGGGTATCCGGCGGGCACAGAGCGTGGTGTTCTTCAAGGCTCAGGTCAAGAAACACTATCTCTCTGTATTGGTCGCTTAATTCTATTTAAATTTTAAATCGTTCTCTCTTTTTATTTGTTTCTGTAGGTCACTGTCAGGCGGTTATTTGTATTATTTATTATTATGTATGTTTATTATTACTGTATGTATGTATTTGTTTATTTATGAAGAATATTTATATCATAGGTATATATATGTATGATATTATTAAGTAGTATTTTTATTAATTTACTTATTTTGCTAGCATAAATTTAATGACAACATTAGTATTGTTTTCTTCGTGCTGTTACTTTCACACCATATTCTCAGTTTGTTTTTCTCTTTTTCTTATTTTGGCTATTAATGGTTGCCTGGAAGAAATCGCTATAAGCGATAAGGCCGCCATTTATGGCACTAGTTATAAGTTATTTTATTTGCTATTGTTTTTCATTGTATATGTTTTTCTGGTGTGCATAATAAAGTGTTTCTGTCTGTCTGTATGACAAAAAAATAGGGAAAAAAATTATGCGTTTTAAATGGCATGCTTAAAAATACTACATTTTCCTTTGATCTTTACAATCACCGTAAAGTTAACGCTGCTATTGATGGGCATAATTAAATTAAACTCGGTGGCTAATCGAGAAAAGAGGTCAAACTCGAGGTGACACTGCCACCGGGACCCGACGACCGGCGACGGTTAACGAAGTGTGTCCGACGAACGACACCTATACTTATTTTCATTATTTAAAGTATCTACGAGAGGCACTGTAATCGCTTAATCCTCAAAACGACTTCTCAACTAAATGTAGTTCCTCTAATTCGCCGTGGAACTTATTTTACAAAACTCATTATACCGACAGGACATTACATTGTAACTTGAGAACTCACACTTACTTATTTCGAAATCAATCGAATGAATAATTAAAACCTAATCTCGCTGCATCGAATAGAAGATCGTGATGACACGTGCCGTGGGCAGATGCGGCCATCGCGGTATTACCATAATGAACCAGGTGGTCCCGTACTTTGGTGGAAAACTTATCATTAAGTAAGAGATTTGTTGCATTAGAGCTACGTTCATAAATATTAGGCGAAAATGGCTTGCCCGTTGTCAATTATTTGAAACAAAAATCCAGAGATCGAGTTGATTGGTTAATCATAGATGATTCATGTAGTCTCTATTACAAAGAATGCTGATAATTTCAAACGTTACCTAGGTATTTATTATTAGTAGGTAGTGATTGCTGTGTCATTTTATGAAATATTATGAATATTTTCTACTATAACTCTAACATTATTTAACTATATTATATCATAACTTGAGCCCCGGTAGGTAATTAACATTTTTGGTTTTTGAGTAAATAGACAACTAATATTTTTTTTGCAAAGCTTTGCTGTCAACTTGAACAAAATATTACGACATTCGAGCCTCACTAAACGGTCCGTGTATAGTTTTAAATTTCGAATGTCAATTAACACCAGTGTTAAAGAAGGTCATTTATCAACATTTTCTAGAGTTGCCAGCTCTAGAAAATGTTGATAAATGACCTTCTTTAACACTGGTGTTAATTGACATTCGAAATTTAAAACTATACACGGACCGTTTAGTGAGGCTCGAATGTCGTAAACATGTCTTTGGACCGCCCACGGCACGGCGCATCAATTTGTTTTGGGCTAATCTTTCGTGAAAGCAGCTGATTAATGCGTTTGTTAGGCTAATGAGAATGGTGCGATAAGTACCCGTCTAATAACAGGGATGCCAGAGTTCATTCTAAACACAAAAAATGCCTCTCATCTTTCAATAGACAAATCTCTATAACGAAAATGTTCCATATTTAAACTAAGTAAATGATGACTTACAACAATAGTTATTGGTGATCCATATATTATGTTTCGATAATGTTTTAGGTTATGCACCTATATTTACAAAACATACTTCTGGTTTAACAGTTTCTAATGTGGTTCAATAACCTACATTTAAAAGAAGATGCTGGGTACTTGTTTATTCTAGATACCTAATTACGTCCTGAAATGGACGTAAGTAGTAGTACTAGAACTGCAATCTGCAATGTAGTTACGTTAAGCTAGTTATTCTTTAGGTAATAAATAACCTGCAAACATTAAATGCCATTGTTCCAATCTGAATCGAAAAAAAACCTGATCAAAAGCGCAATGTTTGTAAAGATATTATAGACCAAGGAGTCCTGTAAATCGCCTTAAATCCTCAGATGGCGTGGGTAATGTACCTACAGCTAGGCAAGTCCTAGTTTATTTGGATTCATCTTGTTCAAATAGATGCGTGGCGCCATACTGTTTTTATCAGGTGTATTGTTTACCATCAGATCTAGGACTAGCTCATTCCGTCACTTTATTTAAAAAAAAAGGTAAAATAAGGTTCTTGTTATGTACTCAAAGCTCTTCAGATAGTCATACAATAAATATAATAGCACAATAAGTCCATATTGTCCTACTACTAGAACACAGTATACATTATTAAATTTATGACCATGATTCACCATACTGGTCAAGAAAAATGTATATTTTTAATTTTAACATGTCTGTTTCCTCACTTTATCTCACAGAAAGCTCAAACTCTATTGGAATCAAACATTTTTGTGACGTAGGTAGATACTAGTGCACTGACGAGACTTACAACTGACCCATCTCTAATATTTCACTGACAGATTCATTATGACATGTAATATTCTATAATAATAATCAATATTCTTGTATTGTCAGGCCTGGTTTCGACAGAATTGTATAATGTATGGCCGTGTATGGCTTGAAACTCCCACGTAATCCAAGCATCGAATTACAGTTTTGTTTCCTGGATTAGATGTTCGATCGCATTATGAAACTAATTCTTCTAGTCTTTGTACTCTACACTAACTCAATAAGCGCTTACATCTATGCTTGTTTGCTTAAGCTGAAAGCTATGCATATTGTACATATTAGAAGTTTTGGTTGGCAATACAGTACCTAAAATAAATATATAAATGTATGTTAGAAGTACACAATGATGCATTTACGATACAAGGCTAACATTTGTTTACGTAGGGGAAATTCATTTACTTATACGCACCGACAGTGGCGAAGGGTTGAAACTTGTAGTGTCAGACTTGACACTATAAGTAGTTCTTGCCCCTTGACAGATCCACCTCAGTTAACCCCACCACTGGCGCTCCAGAACACCCACATGGCAAGTAGGGATCACCTCGCGAACCGACTAATAATTATGTTTCTGAACATCATTGGTCCCCCGCGACATGTCAGATTTTCGGTTCTGCGGAACCGCAGTAGGTAGGAGTAGGTAGGTAGCGACCTACCTCCATCTGGCTGCATAGGATAGACTGGAGGCACATTACCGATAGGTAACTCCTCTTCCCCTGCAATCCCATTGAGTATAATAGTATGGACAGTGTACTGTTTCTAAAAGTACTGTACCGTGACTGTACCCTTTACCGTGTGCCCTTTCAGGATAAATAATGAAATGACAAGCACAATAACACAAGTAACGGATAAGAGAATTTGCCCACTTTCCATACATCACCAACTGGCCGATTTGGATGAACAGAAGGCAACACTTTCAGGTCAATGACCGTGTTTTGAATCAATTCATAACACCATTCAAATATTATAAACGATTACAATTCATTCAAATGCCGTTAAAAAGTGGGAGTAAATATAGAAAAGTGTTTTATTTATGCAGTATAACCTAACTACAACATGCGAGTGATTCAGGCTTTTATCAAATAAATCCAAAGAGCCACTAAAAAGCAGTTGTATTCAAATGAGATGCACAATATATTATTTTTTATAACTATGCAAATAAGATTATGAGCATTTTACATGAGTAAATTGCGACTTATTTATGATATTTATGTAAATGAATGTATGAATTATTAAACATTTGTTATAGGATGAAGTTGTCACCAGCTGTCAAACAGGTCGACAATTGTGAGGTTATGATCATTGTGATTTCCAGCCAATAAGACACAATAACTCCAGAAGATATTATAAAAAATCGGAGGTTTTTCGAATTAATGTAAAAACAAGTTAAGTGTTTCAATTCAATAAAAAACTATCGGGCTATAAAGATTGCTGGTATAATACAGTTTTTATTAATCACGCGAGTTTTCTTCATTGGCCGTTATGTAATATGGCACCAGGTTTTGGTTACAAATGGAAATGTATTGTACTAGAAGTGGCTAGGCTCCTAATAATACAACCTAAATTATTGAACTTATAAAACAATTTGGTCCGCTCTCTCCCACACATAGTGCTCTGTCTCTCTCACGCTCTATCAGGGCGAATGTATCAATAATAAAAAGTGTATGAGTGCATTTGTGTTTGTATGTAATTCACACACAATCACTATGACTGAACTATGTTTTTACTAAAAGCTTCGTAGTACGCAGGCGTAAAAACACGTGCTAGCATACCTACAAACTACAAACATAGAACAAAAGTGTAGAAAAATACCATAAAAAGTACTGTATAAGTATTTGTGTTTTAACTCATTCCTCGAAGGCTAAATCGTATTTATGAATATGTTTGTTTCCTTTTGGAAGTTTAAGTGCAAAAATAGGTAGGTATTAACAACATGAGATATTTCATGGGTTCTTCAGATAACAAACACATCGCTTTTTATACCCATAGACCATACATAGACCATAGAGTTCAATCCCATTCCGTTCTGCGCAGCTTGGAACGTGAGCCCACATAAATAAGCTAGAGAATGAGAGGTGTGGACATAGAACGGCGATGATATAATACCTACTATAAGACACTTATGACCAGTCGGAATAGATTTACGGTATGGCTTTTTATATAGGTACTATAACCAAAGCTACATAATAGTCTTTGTTCGAACGTTTTAATCTGACCCCAAACCACAAACTTAGCAAAGCTTGTTCTCTGAGAGCCACATAGCTGTTATAGTGATATAATACTTAAATAGTTGTAAATACATACTTATTATACATAAAAATACCCAAGCACAGAACAATTATATGGATTTATCATACAAATATTTACATTAGGTGGAAATCGAACCCTCGGCTTTGCAGGCAGACTTACTACCAATTGAATCACGAGGCCAGTTACAAAACAAAACATGCAGGTAGCATAAAGCTGTAATTATTTTCAATTGATATCGTGAATTCGTGATTCGTGATAATCAAATCTCTTAAATACCACAGATACTTGGAATTTATGGCTTTCAAAAAGACCAGTATTTTTCTTGGAGCTGTCATAACAAAGTCAAGGGTCGATTTTATACAAGGCTTGAAAATAATGTAAGGAATAACTTACAAAAAGCCACTACTAAAATTGACATATATCATTTTATCTAATTTCACTAGAAGCGCATCACGATTTTACCCGCGTTGTTCTCGTAGTCATTTTTTTTGCAATGAAAAGTAGCCTATGTGTTATTCTAGAGTCTAGACGATAATCTAAATTTTTGTATGAAAACTAACGTGGTTATTACACATTTTAAAATGAATACACGGACAACTCACGTTTGATATAGTCAGTCCAGTCCGACTCAAGTTTCGATCGCGTCCGGCGATCTTTTACAAGGCGAGTGCGCGCGTGTTCGCAGCTCGTATAGCACCTTCTTTGAAATAGATCCCCGGACGCGACCGAAACTTGAGTCGGACTGGACTGACTATATCAAACGTGTATTCATTTTAAAATGGAAAATCTAAAAACAATACAATACAATACAAAACACTTTATTGGCACCATAAACAAAGTTGACAACAAGTAACATATATAATAACAAAAACAAAATGGGCACAAAAGGCGATCTTATCGCTAAAAGCGATCTCTTCCAGATAACCTTTTGATTCATGAGGAAACTATTATTTGTAATATTTTGGGCAGTGGTGCAACTAACGAAATAAATAAAATACATACACATACCAATTTTATGATATATAAATGATTTAGACTACATAATGCAAATAAAAATAATTAAGTAAACATTTATATGTATAATAAATACGTAATGATATGTACATATAAACAAATATATACGAAATATAATAATGTAATAAGAATAAATGTGTTCCAAAAGTCAAACCGATCCGTTCAGCTGTTCCGTGATTGAACAATAAACATCCATACTTGGACTTTTATGATATAAATTAGTAAGATGTGAAAATTAGGGCAAACAGACAATGGAAGTTTAGTAACTAATTTTCATTTTACCGTTTGGGTGTAGAATCTGAAAATGTAAAATAGCTGAAAAGTAGTCGAGAATAAACGTAAGAACTGAAACTAAAAAACAGCTTTAAAGTCATGTTTCAGAACACTCCAAAGAAATATTACCGTTATAACAATAGTTGTAAAGATGAAACTGCTTTGTTCTCTTTTTACAAAACCTATTATAAGAGGCCTTTTAGTGTCCTATACATGCATACATATGAGCTCTTTCAGCAAGCGACTGAGCGACTGTGTGGTATTCTACGTAGATACTGTCTACATCTAGTTATCTACTTCTGTCACTTCTGTCGATGTAACTTTATATTGCAATGAATGAGGAAGAGAGAGTCGTAACACGATATTTATTGGTTCATTAAGATAGCTCTTGTTTGGATAACTCCCATTAAGAGCCCATGAAAAACAATTATAAAGTTAAATGCTTTGTCAGGACGCAAATAATGCTCCGTAATTATTACCATCTCGCGTCGTAATTAAAAAGCTTGGGTATCATTTTAAGACAGAATATTCATGAAAATTGATGTTAAGTACGTGGGACATACACGTAGGCGTAGGTACGTAAAGGTATTATTGGCGTATATAATTTAAATGCACTTTTTAATTTAGTTTGAGTAGACGTACTTACTCTTTGTTTTTTTTACCCATTTCTGTATATAGGTATATAGACTGTAAATAGATCTTTTTGTAGTTGTAGGACTCTTGGCAGAGTCCACCTGGGGAAGTACCTCACCTTTGCCAGTTATTCTGCCGCCAAGCAGTAATGTGCAAACATTATCGTGTTCTGGTTTGAAGGGCAAGGTTTCCAGAGAAATTACAGGGCTTAGAGATATAACATCTTAGATCTCTGGGTGACAAACGCAGTGGAGAGCTAGGTGATGATTTGGACTCTTCATGTTCCAATAGCTGCGTGTCACTGTGCTGTTATGTGGCATGCATGTTGCTTACCATCAGGCACATGTCCTGCTCGTCTCGTCACTCGTTATTAAAAATATATTATATATAAACTAGCTGACCCCGCAAACGTTGTTTTGCCATATAAATAAAGGTATGAAAAATAGCTAGTAGCCGATTCTCAGACCTACTGAATATGCATATAAATTTTGGTTCAAATCAGTAAAGCCGTTTCGGAGGAGTAAGGAAACAAACACTGTGACACGAGAATTTTATATATAAGACGAGAATTTTATATATAAGACTAGCTGACCCCGCAAACGTTGTTTTGCCTTAGTGAACAACCCTTGTCACTTAGGGGTATGAAAAATAGCTAGTAGCCGATTCTCATACCTACAGAATATGCATATAAAATTTGGCTAAAATCAGTAAAGCCGTTTCGGAGGAGTAAGGAAACAAACACTGTGACACGAGAATTTTATATATAAGATTATTCTAGAAATATTATAAATCAATAGTTATTTGTTATACAAGAGTGCAAAGTGGCTTTTTAACCGCGTGCTCAATTTTGATGACCGAGCAAGCGAAGGATTCTAAAGTTGAATCACGAGCGTAGCGAGGGATTCGAAAATTAGAATCCTGAGCGTAGCAAGGGAATCAAAAGGGCACAAGGTGAAAAATCTTTGCACTCGAGTGTAACACGTAATTTTTCATCCCCCCCTAGCGAGGAAATTACTAAACGCTTTGCGCATTTTCAGTTTCAGTCGATTCTGTTGGCGTTAATTAAAACTTCTTGGTCGCTAGAATCACTTATTATTATGGTATTTCGGTTTTTCACTTGTATTCAATTTTATAAGTTTTATAATCGATTGAGGTAAGGAGTTTCATGTGTACATGAAAAAGTGTTCGCCCAAATGCATTAAATTATAGTAGCGCTAAATTTGCATCAGGGTACATTTTAAAGGAAATTAATAAACTTCCTATTCAGAATTCATGGAAGAAAAATATTGGCAGTCATAGGCACTGCCGATAGAAGTGGTAACTTATAACTCAGAATTTGATTTTTACTTTGGAAACTACGCGTGTGAAACCGGAGGGCGTGGCTATGAGCATGGCCATCTAGAAATGCTGACACATTTTTAAATTGAAAGGCTGAGGCATTTCTAGATGGCCATTGGCTATGGTCCCGAGTTTACCCGAAGTTTTCTTATCATTCCCGAGAATTGAGCTTGAATTAAATTGACAGCCCACGAAAAATCTGTCTTTGGCGCACCAAAAGAAGTTTTGACTTCAAAATATATTGTACCTACATGTTTTCTCAAAACAGTAATTATTTATTTGATGTTATATTTACTACATTATATTGTACTGCACAAGTAGTTGAAATTATCTATTAGTTACTATTTTAGTAGTCAATAATATTTAATTATTTAACTCGGCATACTTCAATTCGATTACAATTGATTCATTCATAGTATTTCAAAATGTTTTGCCATTTGAAATAACATTCTTTACCTCTATCCTCCATACGTGAAAAGAAAATTGCGCGCAAAGCATTTAAAAAAAAGTACACCAAAGAAGTTCCGAGTATGAGTTTTTAACAAATTAAAAATAAATGTATGATGAATTCGGCACCAAGGAGGTAGAAATAAATAGGTTAAATTATGTTTTGAATTCAAAACCTCAGTACACACGATGTTCTAAATTCAAATTTACTTTAACCTCTAGAGGGTAAAAACGACTTTTGCGCCCTGATATCGAGGAGCAAAAGTACTCTTTCCGAGCTGGTGGGATGAAAATAATATTACTGGGTTTCAGGGACTATAAAACTACATAATGTGTAATAATAGTTTCATAGAGCTGAGTACAGGTGAGTTTTATTTAACCAAACATAGCTCGTGTGGTCACAAGTCCCTTTTATTAATTCAAGCCAAGTTTTTAAAATTAAAAACTAAAAATTTAAATTAAAGTTTTTGAAATTTTTAGTAGTGGTAGGACGCTTAGCAGAGTCCGCCTGGGGAAGTACCACACCTTTGCCAAATATTCTACCGCCAAGCAGTAATGTGCAAACATTACTGTGTTCCGGTTTGAAGGGCAATGATTCCAGAGAAATTACAGGGCTTAGAGACATAATATCTTAGATCTCTGGGTGACGAGCGCAGTGCAGTGCTAGGTATTGATTTGGACTATCATGTTCCAATAGCTGCGTGTTACTGTGCTGTTATGTGGCAGGCATGTTGCTTACCATCAGGCACATGACCTGCTCGTCTCGTCACTCTATGCTATAAAAAAAAAAAAAAAAATCACAGCAAAATCGTTAGTCTATTACCATGTTTACTATTTTTGAATATTTTTGAATATTTATCAGACATGTGTAATGTTGCTTTCTTGTGTTATAATATAAAGCATATAAATTTGTCTTGTTTGTTGTGTAAGTTATTTTTTTAATGTTTATTCATACGTTTCTTCGCTAAAGCGCCTCAATGAAGATTTAAAAATATATTTATTCCATTTCTACAAGTATTTTATAAATATTTTAATTAATACTTTCTAACCATCTTAGTTTTTAAGTTTAATTTTAGCGTACATACCTGTGTATGTATTTTTTTTTGCTTTAGTGGATGTCAATTTGATACAGCACATTCTTTTTTTATATTTTACTAGCGGTCCGTTCCGGCTTTGCACGGATCATAATCTAAACACTGTCTGCAGCGCCATCTGCCGGGCTTATTTGTGAATCTAAACCATCCTCGAATCCACACACAAACAATCAATGTACACACACAAAAAAAACATTGAAATTGGTCCCGCCGTTTAAGAGGCGTTCACTGTCAAATGATTACTAAAATGGCTATTAAAAAATAGGGGTTCGTGATAAAAGGGTAAAAATTTAGGGTTGTATGTATTTGTAAACGCCACATTATACAAAAATAAAAACAAAAAAAATTGTCCGAAAATTACTTAGGGGTATGAAAAATAGCTAGTAGCCGATTCTCAGATCTACTGAATATGCATATAAAATTTGGTAAAAATCAGTAGAGCCGTTTCGGAGGAGTAAGAAAACAAACACTGTGACACGAGAATTTTATATATAACATAAAACATTTTCATATTAATGTTGCCTGGAAGAGATCGCTTTTGAAATTGAAAGAGTTATCTACATATGTCTGACAGTCGTAAGAGTAGGTTTTTAATGTTATCCTCCCGTGTATGTTTTTTTCTGTTAACACAATAAAGAGGATCACTCACTATATTCATGGTTGATATTCCGAACGTAGACATCATTTTCGTAATAAGAACATTAAATCCATCAGGCGAGATGACGGTTATGTTCAAACGTGTTATCGATGAAAATAAGATTTAGATTTAGATATAAAAAACACAAGCTTCCTGCTAGTAAGCAATCTTACTAGCAGGAAAACCTATCGAAGCTAGCCGAGCGCGTAATTCAAGAAAATCCACGAACGTAACAATTTGTCACCGGCACAATTAGATTACACGAAGAGCGGTCTGCCCCATCGGGCTAACCAGGGGACAATCTTATTACTGGAGATTTCAGTGGACCATCTATTATTAATCAAATAACTGTGAAAAGTATATTTCGAAAATATTCTTCATATTGTCTATACTAGATAGTTGATATTTTGAAAGAAGTGTAATAGAAATCACAGTAAATGGTGAGAGATTAACTATATGGTGCCAGCAAAAACAGCAAAATTGTATCGCATTATAATGGGTAGGTAAGTCATTAATGTAATTTGCAACAGATTCACAATGAATTAAACATTTATCAAGAGATTTAATCATCAATTGACATAGAGTTTTAAACGCAAAATGACTTTTTTATTATACCCGGTTTACATTATTCCAGTCCAGCGACCGAATCCAGCGCTGGATTGCTTACTGGAATAATGTAAACCGGCACTGGAAGGCATTGACACTGGATTGATGCTTTCCAGTGCCTGTTTCCATTATTCCAGTAAGCAATCCAGCGCTGGATTCGGTCGCTGGACTGGAATAATGTAAACGGGGTACTATAGTCAAATTGGTCCCTATAGACATTTTAAGTATGCCATTGCGATTTGAAATGTCAAGTTTGAGCATAATTGAAATGGTGTAACTGTGGTAAAATTCAACTCAAGATTACTTGTAATACCCCGTTTACATGATTCCAGTCCAGCGACCGAATCCAGCGCTGGATTGCTTACTGGAATAATGTACACCGGCACTGGAATGCATTGGCACTGGATTGATGCTTTCCAGTGCCGGTTCACATTATTCCAGTAACCAATCCAGCGCTAGATTCGGTCGCTGGACTGGAATCATGTAAACGGGGTATTAATATATATGAAAAGAAGTGCATTAAAAACAGAAATTACGTACATTGATAATTCAAACATCTACTCGGTAGGTAATAGAATTCACAACAACGTTGAACATAAACTTTAAACACTACAATCCAAGTCGTAATCACTATTGACTGTCTATTTGAGACCTTTTATTATGTAAATATAACTACTTACTTCAAACAACATTAAAGTCGAATTGGTATTTACTCGTAGTTAAATCTTAAAGTAAAAATATCCATTCACACGTTTACCGAAAATTAGCAGCTTAACAATAAATCCACAAAAAACTCGGAAGGATTTGTTTGCCAACTTTGAATAATCAATTTGCACCTATCGTGATTCAGAGGCGTCAATGAACTTTATAAAAAATGTGTTAAAAATTGGTATCGCAAAAACCTTATCGAATCATAAGTTTGATTGCCAAGCGTCACGAACAATAGACAGAGACGTTGGATGCTGTCCCATATAAAACAATTAAAACATTATTTTGCAAATATGTAAGAAATTAAAGGCCATATAATCTTGATTACAGCAAAAAAAAATTAAACTAGCTAATAAAATCTATCAAAATACTACTTGGATTCACTATATTCTCCGGCGTGAACATTAAAGTAGTAACTACTCCAAAGTAGTAACAATCCCAATTAACATAGTATACGTAACAACTACTTTTCCATTTTCGAAAATTCATTAAAAATGGAATTCAGCTATGGATGTTCAAATCCTACTAATGTTATAAATGTCAATGTATGGATGTTTGGATATTTGGATGTTTGTTGCTCAATCACGTCCTAACGTATGAACGGATCGGGCTGAAATTTAGAACACAGATAGATTATAGTATGGAAGAACACACAGGCTACTTTTTATCCTGGAAAAACAACGGGAACGGGAACTTCGCGGGTAACACCGCGGGGCTGCTAGTACCTGCTAGTACCTAATACATGTGCAGCGATGTCTGTATAAGTATTACATATCAATGAGTTCTTGCTTTAAACTATCATATCATTCTGACATTTCTTCAGCAACAATTATATATAGAAATAGAATAATACTGTTTGAAATTTTATTATTTTGTAGAATATTATGGCTATGATATATAATTAATGCAATAAACAATATTTAATACGAAGATCAGATCTTAAATGAGTTCTTTGTTTCTAAAAAATATAAATGTAACGGGATATTTCAAAAACCGTTTTTCTATTATGTCTGGAAACGCAAAATAATTTTCAAATATATTGTGTTTGGGTCATATTTTACGAGTGTCTCGCGTGTCTTCAAATTAACATATAAAAGTTTCGGTATAACGGTGACCTATGGGTGGGTCAATATTTCTGCATAATTTTCTTTAGAGATTACGTTCTCGAGGTCCACTTTGGAGGCGCCATAGACAATAAAAATGTCGATAAATTAGCATAATAGCTTTCACAAATTACGATATAGAGAAACATTCGACCAGAAGCTCCGTAATTGCTAAGCTATAGCTCATTCTATCATACATTTGTGTCCGAATCAAACGTATAAATCTCGGCGCTCGTGCCGTCTCTCGCATGACGCCACATTTGATATCAACTGTAGCCATTAATTGCCAAAATGTATTTAATTTTTGTTATGAATATTAATGGAATATTATAATTCGATTCACAATTATACTGCGACTGTCACAGTCACCGCTGATTTATGCTCTATTGTAAGAATAAGTTTTGCTTTATGGATTTAATATTAAAATTAAAAACAATCTCCCGTCAACATTTGCTGCAAATATCTAATAGAGCAATTTGAAGGAACGTTAAAAAATAGTACTGATTTGATGTTCAATATTGCTATATTTTATGTCTTGCAAAGTTATACATAGTTATAATCATTAATATCAAATTTTTCGTTAATTATCTCAATTGATTTTTAAATGAATCCACGATGTTGTAGTTATATATTGGGTTGCATATTCCACTTAGTTGGTCTGACTTTGTGTTATTTGTATAAACTCTGCTAAAATATTAAAATAATCTAGAGTCTATTATAATAAAAAAGCTGCTGCTATAGTGTAAGTTGTAATTGCAATCTCGTATTACAGCTAAAAAAGGATACCTTCTCTATCGCAATGAAAGTTTTGAAGTAAGTTAGAATCAAGTTACCGGAGATGGCGCCGCGCCGCGCCATATCTTGGCGAACTCCAATTAAACATTAATTTCCGCAAATCGTTCACAAACCATTTTTATGACGCCTCCATGCTCACTAAATTCCCATTCACAAGAGACCCATTGCTGCATTACTATTCCTTAGTTCACACGCTCATCATACGTATGCTATCGAATTGATAAAAACTAGGAGTGTCAAATAAATAAATTGAAGATTTTATCGTTGATTAATCAAATAATATCCTCACATTACTTGATACTTTATTAGATTCCTGTTGGAAAGCTCCTCAGATCAATCGGAAGCGATATGATGATATTAATTTCTTACCACCTTCTTATTAAAATAATTGATTGGAGAGAGGATGGATAATTTAAAATGAACAGTCAGTTGCCGTGGAGGCAATGGACTCGTTTTATGAAATGTGCTTTTTTCTGTTTACTATTTATCTGAATGTATCTGAAATATCAGCGAATGATTGTGATGAGATAGAGTGCAGTAATTTCATAAGTTACAAGTAGGTAAGCAATATACCTAAATAAGCTATATTTCAAGGGGACTCTATGGCTTTGGGACCCAAATGGCAGTTGGCCTCAGAACTCTCAGAAGTCTTCTTCTTTTTTTCGAACTTTACCATAATAGGGTCGCACTTGACCACCATCTCGCCTGATGTTAAGCGTCGATGCGAACTATGATGGAGCGTGCTTACCTAGAAGAAACCGATTCACTCTCGATTTGAAGACACCAAGATTGTAACTATCGGGGAAAACTCACTCTGGGAACGCATTTCTCAACCTGAACGTTTTTATTATTACATCAACATCAACAGCCCACTAAACGTTCCCACTGCTGGGACTCGGGGCCTTCTCTCGCAAGGAGAGAGTTAAGGCCATAATCCACCACGCTGGCCCAGTGCGGGTTGGTGGATGACACATGATTTCGAAAGATTCTAGGTACATGTCGGTTTCCTCACGATGTTTTCCTTCACCGTTTTAAGTTAGCGGCATTACGCACATGACTTCAAAAAGACAGTGGTGCGTGTGGGGTTTAAACCCGGGGTCTCCGGATCGGCAGTCGCCGTTCTCCCGACTAGACCAGCCGTAACTTATTTTTTTATTACATGCATGAAGCATACTCGGAACCTATCTGAAATCATTCAATATACTCTTACTTACTCACTTGAATGAGCTTCGTATAAAATGTTGTTATAAACCTGGTTTAAGCGTTGCATCATAATGCCATAGTGTACCTACAATAATGTGCGAGTGGAAAATCACATTAATCGTATTCATAAAATTCATAAAATGCGAATCAATAGCGTGGCCATTCATTCAATATTACATTTATTTACGTTTACATATTTTTCACATTCACAGTTTAATAGATAATACGCACAACTAAATGATTTCGCTCCAGTTCCAGTGTAGCAAGTAGGTAATGTAGCTAAAATTTTAAAATTGCGAAAAACATCATTTTGAAAAGTGATCGAATAATTTATTCTCCCTATTTAAAAAATAAAGTGGCCAAGTGCGAGTTGGACTCGCCCATGAAGGGTTCCGTTGCAGCAAGTAACATAATATACATAGTACACATAGTTCTTGTAGTTCGTTGTAACTTTGATCGAAGTTTTAATAATAGTGCATTTATGACGTACTAAAAAAAAACTACTCATCAGATCGAGTTCAAACTAATTTTCGTTGGTAGTTTTCATGGTAATGTACATCATATATTTTTTTTAGATTTTTCATTCACTTACTTTAGAAGTTAGAGGGGCCCCCCCACACACATTTTACCACTGTGAAAGCGTCTCTCGCGCAAGTTATAGAGTGTAGACAAAAATGATATTGGAAACCTCAACATCATTTTTGAAGACCTATCGATAGACACACGTGTAGGTTTGATGAAAAAAACATTTTTGAGTTTCAGTTCTCAGTATGGGGGGCACCCCTAATTTTTGTTTTTTTTTTAAACTTTTGTAAAAATCTTAATGCGGTTCACAGAATACATCTACTTACTAAGTTTCAACAGTGTAGTTCTCATAGTTTCGGCAAAAAGTGGCTGTGACATACGGACGGACAGACAGACAGACAGACAGACAGACAGACAGACATGACGAATCTATAAGGGTTCCGTTTTTACGTTTTACGGAACCCTAACAAATACCGACGTCAGTTTAAAATTAAATTCAGCCACTCGAACAACTTTCAAAAGAAGCTATCACTAAGTTATCGAGGTAAATTAAAGTATAATATTAGTTTTTTGTTTATACATGACCCACCCACCCAAAATCGTATACGTTACCTTAAAGTGGGGCGCTACTCGTAGTATTTTTTTTTCTCAATTTATTGTATTTCTACTCGTGACCACCCCCCAAAATCTGAGGCGCTGTACTGGTGACCCCCTCCAAAATTCGACGCTGGGACCGCGCCTGCGTAAGATACCATCTCACATTCTATGCAAAATACCTAGGGACAAAAAAGAGCATCTGAATGTGACAAGGTAACACGCAACATGGTCATCTGGGCATAAACGGTTCTCCCCTTATGTAGGACATCCATTGATAGATCGGCGAGGATCCGACCTTGGTGTGGACTGTGGAAGCCGTGATATGCATGACAAGTATGAAAATACAAAGGAAACATTAATCGATCATCTATGCTTCGTTCACTCCCATCATAGTAATTTTAAACGAACTCAGTCTACATAACTTACGGTTTAACATACCTGGTTCACTAATGTATCACAAACATTTTTTGACAAAACATCACTTTAAAACCAACTAATCGTATAATATTCATTGCAAAAACTTTACATTATAAAAATGTTTCATTTTACAATCAACGTTTCAGATGATGTTTATTTCAAAAATATCTTATATCAACAATTTTTTTATTTTACAAACCATCATTAATAACCAATTACGTGGCAAACGTTTCACTTAGACAATAATATATCGAATGACATTTTGTTTTTTGTACATTTTTCATTTCATAAATTATTCTTTTTACAAATTTATCATTTACCAAAATAGAATTCACAACAAATATTTTAAAAGTACCCGATAAATTGTCTATATGTCAACTATCAATTGTGATTTAGTTCTGTCATTTACTTTTGACCACCGCTGCGATTAGGGTCTATCACTGAGATTTGACTCCGGGTGGGCTCCCGCCAGAAGCTCTGCGGTCAGCCCTGAGTGTCACTTTACCATACTCGGCCTGCGCTTCACTGGGACACGGAGGTCGCCGGCTCGCTTCGCTCGCCACCTCCCCCCTTCGCTTCGATTGGCCTCGCATGGCTCGCTCCACTTAGGACCTCCCTTGAGCTTCTGGCTCCCGCATTTTTTAAATATACTCTAGGGGTAGTAGCGACAAGAATAGGTGGAGTCGGGGTGCTCCGAGTCGGATTTGGGTCCTTAGTAACCTAATCGTTCCGATGTGGTGACTTATGTCTTCCAAAATTACAATAAAGTTTTAATGTAATTTAATAAATGTTTATTTTATAAATTGAGTTGCTTGCCAAACAACACATTATAAAATGAAAATGTGTCAAGCGTTCGTTTTGTTTTTAAGCATTTGGTAGTTGACAAAAATATTAAAAGAATCATTTGTCAAATATTACGTTATATAATGAATGTTTGTCAAAGCATTAACGTTGAGATATAACCAGTTTGTTAAATATTTTTATGTACAATAAGCATTTCATTACCCGTGAGTTTGTCTAATGTTGGTTACCACATGTCGATTTGTGAAAAAAAGTTTATTAAAAGAACGGATACCAACATACCTACTAGTTTAGTTTGAAATATTTGCTACATACTTTTAGGTTTTGGGTTATCTTAAAAAATATCATACCAAACGTGCGTTAAAGAACTTCGTTCTTTTTCGTCTTGTTCGTATTCTTATTAATGTCTTTTGAGACTGTAGCTAATCAATATCTTCTGTTATAAATTCGAAAATTTGGATGTCTGTTGCTCATTCAGGTCGAGACGGCTGAACAGATGAGGTTGAAATTAGGAACACATTTAGAATATAGCCTGGAATAGCACGTAGGCCACTTTTCATAGCGGTAAAATAACAAGAACTACGCAGCTAAAACCCCAAAATACTGCATGTAAATAAATTAAGCTAATTTAGTGCAGCCATCATATTCTACGGCGGAGCGTCGAACGTCCAGCTGCAAGATGGGTAGAGTAGACGATATCATCTTTATCGCGGGTCGAACCTGGACTCGATTGGCACAGGACCGAGGAAGATGGCATGAAAAAAGAGAGGCCTATACCCAACAGTGGGATAAGAAAGGCATCCACAGATGATGGATGATGATGATCATATTCTACTACGGTGATACAACAAAAATAAAAATCGGTCTGGCAAAAGTCGGTTCTAAGAATCGATTCAAAATTAAGTTATAAAAAATACAGGTTTTAGCCTCAACACTTTTTAGGAAACCGTTTTGTTGTTGGTGCCCAGTAGCTATGGTAGGTATTCTCATTATTGTCGCATAATTACTCGTATTAGCATATGATTTGAAAGAACAGTTAACCCTAGCAGATAAAATTATTATATGTTGTTTTTAAACTTTCGCGATTTGAACACATAATGTTTATATTGCACGGGGCTTAATCACGTTATAATTCATTGTTTAATTACCTCAATGTTTCGGCAGCGTTACAACTGCCGTGGCAAAGATCAGAAAATAGTTACTTCGTGCCGTGTTCGTGCTCATTTGGTCTTCAAAAAACAGTGAATTATAACGTGTTAAGCCCCGTACAAAATAAACATTGAAAGTCCCCGATCCGATTCCGATTATAATATTAGTAGGATTAGTTGACACTTCATCACACAAAACCATATATCCCCAAACGAAGCAAATGTTGTTGATCTATTGAAGCCGAATAGCTGAAGCACATATAACATTTTAACTATATGAGTGTATGAGTATTTTACTGAGTGAACTCGAGGCTCAGACGGTAGTCAGTTTTACTAATCCGTTGGTCGTGGGTTCGATTCCCATCTACGACAAATATTTGTGTGATGAATACGGATATTTGTTCTGTATCTGGGAGTTTCTATATATCAAAAATATAGAAACCGCATCGTCGCTTAACATCAGGCGAGATGGCGGTCAAGTGTAAACCTATAGAAATTAAAAAAAAAAAAAAGTTCACTCAGTAAAATACTCATACCTACCATGTACCCATATGTATTCGACATTAACACGTTTATTGTCAACTTGGAAAAGCTGGATTTCATGAGATGGCCGAACTGTTATTTTTCTTCAAAATTTGATTAAATGTGGTAAAATTACTTTGTATAGACTGTCTTCAGTTTTGAAGTTATCTAAGCAGGATTAATATGATGTAAATATTTATCACGCGATAACGCGTGATTGGCCATACTTAACAGTAACACTACTTAACATTCGAGCTTCGGCTTCACTTTCGCCTCACAATAAAATTGGTGTAAGTAAAACTTAATGGATGTACCTTTCAACACAGCAATTAATATAAGATCGTATAATCGATAAGATTTGTGTCATTTGACAACCCCGCGGCAATGGTGGCGTGCGGTGACCTCTCCACATGTGGTCATGGGAACCGCGCCATTATGGGGCACGCTTTGTGGCAAGTTGCCCATGTCGCTACCACCTCTACTGCTTCGTTACAATTACCTACTAGCGAAATAGTTCTATGGATTCGTGGGAACCAAATTGGCAAAGTACGAATTATTAGCCACATTATTTAAGAAATATAAGGCGCATTAAAGCTAACAAAGTTGTAGAGAATTATATCAGCACTACTAACAGACGTAGAAGAAACAATGTTCCATACATTTTCCGGTGCTTTAGAGACGTGTTTTTGATTTTTTTGAAACTGACTTATATTTACTGGCTTTGGGTACCTCTACTACCTAACGGACTATTGGGTTAGCGCGCAAGACGCCGGACCCGAGAATCTAATCCTAACTTACAAACTAATTTTGAGACGTGAAGGAGCTTGTGAGGAAGATGATGGTTAGTTTTATACTTCGCCAAAAACAGCATCTATCACTTCCTACAAAATTTAAACATTTTTAATATATTACATAAAGGTAGATGCCCATGACGTGAAGACGTAGAACCCAGGTGATAATTTATGTCAATACTCGTAATGAGGTCTATACTTTGTTAATGTTCTTTGACCAAAGCTGAGGAAAGGACAAAAAATACTTCTAGGCTAAACTAAAAGCTTTCTAGACTTACCTTCAGCTCAATTGTATGGAATTTAACCAATGTTGAATTTTACGACAGTAAAGACGCAACTAATACGAGTACTTAAAACTAGAAGTAATTCAAATGTTTGCACTATGTCTGGGTGTTTCCATGTATGATAAGTATGGATTTAAAACTATACAAGTATTATATCAGATATCTGGCCGCCATAGTACAAGCTTTGCTTAGTTTGGGGTCAGATGGTGTTGTGTGTGAATTGTCCACCAATATTTATTTATTTATTATTATAATTAATTTATAACGGTATTCCGAATACTAATACAAAAAAACTATATGCCAATTTCAGTACCCTAGCATGTCTAAATTGACCAGAATAAAAATATAGTGCCTAGTAGGTAAGTTTACCGAGAATGCTACAAAAGCTCACTGAAGTCTGGTCTCGGCGCGTAAATCCTGCGTTATTAAGGAAGCGCAGACGTGTCCGTGTTTACAGCCCGTGCCGAGACGCTCCGTAAACTGCACTGCGTCGTACCAAATGAGAACCTACGGCGAAATGCAAATATTAGCATCTAACAAGTAAATAGGTGAATCTCTACCGCTATCATCTCCCATTTTTTCAAAATCAAAACACACAATAATAATTGTAGGTACCTAGGCCAATTTAAACAAAAAATGTCGATATAAATGCATGGATAAAAAATAATAGCTCATTCGCTCACGGAGCGTGAGCTCTCAACCTCTTCGATTTGGTTCATATTACTCTGACCCTGTATGGTGGAATATCGATTCTAGGATGCTAACTGCGGGGTGCGTGGCTCGGGAACCTCCACCCTGACCCCTGGCCATGCAGAAAAATCACAACTGCAGCTATCTAAAATATTATGGATTAACGCCGGTGGTACTGACAAACTTGTATAGCTCATGAAAAAATACACAGGGGTGCAGGCGGGATTCGAGCCTACGACCTAACGATTGTCTATCGGCCGTTCTATCAGCTAACTAAATCTGCTACGGCTTTGCTCCTGCTGTCTCTACCATGTCAAGCGAAAAGAAAAGAGAGAGCAATATCAAAGCTAAGACAGTTTTAGTCTCGGGTGTTATCGACATTATTGTCCACAACGACTTTTTGACCCTTGTTGAGTAGTTACGAATAAAATGGCTAGTCGTTGCAGTAAATAAATGCTTTTTTCATAAAATAAAACTGGAACAGTTATTTTTTTAAACTAAATTGTTTCTGAAAAAATACATTGTACATAGTCCGAAAATGCCGCAGTCACGAAACTGCATTCACCAATCATACGAGTTGGTACATTAACCTCTGCCCGTGTGGGTAGGTACACTTCCTATAACTCAGCCTACGCTGATGTACCAGTGAATATACCTAAGTTTGTATAGTAGGCAAAATATGAATGCATAGTGTCAACGTTATTGTCTAGTAGGACTGAAAAATGTATAGGAAATTAGGTCATTAGCGGATGATATAAGAAACATTGTAGGTGTCGATATATTAGATAGATGCCACGATAAAATGCTCATTCCCATTATAACAGGATTACGCAGTACAAATTACCAAAGTCGAAAGAGACATATTTATTCATTATTTTAATATGTCATGGAAAAACTTTATACTCCTTACGAAAATTGCGCGGACGTAGGAGTATAAAATTTCTCACACTGAGTTTATATGTACATTATGCTAATTTTTTTTTTAAACTATGCATAAAAATACAGATATCGGCATAAAAATATAACAATAACAAAACATTACACACAATAACATATATTTGTCACACATATACGCACACGCACTCTTATGTTTATTTGTAGTGGAAGGACTCTTGGCAGAGTCCACCTGGGGAAGGACCACACCTTTGCCAGTTACCTTTACTTTCTACCGCCAAGCAAAAATTACTGTGTTCCGGTTTGAAGGGCAAAGTTTCCAGAGAAATTACAGGGCTTAGAGATATTTATAACAACTTAGATCTCTGGGTGACGAGCGCAATCCAGTGTTAGGTAATGATTTGGACTCTTCATGTTCCAATAACTGCGTGTCACTGTGCTGTTATGTGGCAGGCATGTTGCTTACCATCAGGCGCACGTCCTGCTCGTCTCGTCACTCTTTATTTAAAAAATATGTCAATCACGTCGGAACAGCTACCGGGTACCGGACTGGGTCAAAAATACACCATCCTAATTAGTCCGTCAGCTAGATCATGGAAAAATATTGGACATGTATTTTTTGTTTTTTCATAATATTAAAAATCGTCAAAGATATAGACCATCAAACTTGAGAGTGGGGGGTCGCGACGTCACTCGTGAGTAAAAATCGTACTCACAAGTGACGTCACACGAAACTTCGAAGCGCTGTATCTTCGTCATTTTTTGTTTGTGAAACAAAAGAAAAAATACGTGTAAGTACAATATTTTTTGGCAATCTAACTAACGGGCTACTTAGTTTTTTTGAGGATTGCACCCTATTGACTTGAGATTAAATATTTAAAATATTGGAATAGCACATGGGGAAGGTATTGTTTGTTGTATGAGGTTATAATTAATATTTGCAAAGATAATTTTTATCGAATTTTGTTATCTACGTATATTTTGTGTATACTTAGATACAATAATTCTGACATGTAAATTGGCTTTACGAAATAAAATATTATGATTGATGAAATAACGGGAACGGGAACTATGCAGGTAAAACTGCGAAGTGCTACTAGTCTATGATATTATGCTTGGTGTGTTAGAGCAGCGAGCGAGCCACCCACACCGCGATCCGATCGGGATGATGAGCAGGATGAAACGGATGAAGGCATTGTTTCCTTTCATTACTGTGGAAATTGGGCCCACGCAGCCCCATGCAAGTTTCTATAACTCCTAATCATAATTTATGGTTAACTGACAGCTTTTGTTCTCTTACTATCCGATTTTGCTCTAAAACTATTTGGTGGGCATTAAAGTGGTTTATGTACAAAGCGTTTTGAATCCACATTTATCATTGGCACTACGAAACCGTAGAACGTTATAAATGAGTCTGTTTTCCCCGATAGACCTATCGGGGATGTACCGATGTACCTGTACAATATCGATCTCAATAAGTGTTATTAAGATTTGAGTAAAAATGTAGATACATAATACCTATGTAAAGGTACCCCAGATAAGCGTGCTACATCGTAGGCTTCGGTATGCTTCGGTATTACTTAACATCAAGCCATTCGTGGCCAAACACAAACGCAAGAGCCTTTATTATATGAACAAAATGTAATCTATCTCTAAGAATAGGTACACTGAGCTACGGAATAAGGCTATTTGTTCTAAGGTATCTTCGTAATGTAATGGTAATGAAGTTATCTTCGAAATCACGAAAAATGTGTTGTTCCAGTACATTATGTTTGATTTTGTCGAGTCCAAGAACAAATATTGGATAAAACAGCAGATTTATGGTATTTGCGATTACAGAATTGGTCCCTACTATATACATAACTTAAATGTTTGTTTGTAATTCCAAATTAACAGCTTTACGCTAAATGCAAATGAAAATAAATAAATACGCAACTATTATAAAAAAGTTAGTGTAGTAATTTTAGTCTGTCTGTTTGTTTCAGCTAATCTATAAAACGGCTGGAGCAATTTTAAAGGGGCTTTCACTTGAAGATAGTACTTTTTTTTTAATAAAGAGTAAGAGTGACGAGACGAGCAGGACGGTTGGCATCCCTGCAACATCCTCCCGGATGTTGCTTGATGGAAAGCAACATGCCTGCCACATAACAGCACAGTGACACGCAGCTATTGGAACATGAAGAGTCCAAATCATTACCTAGCACTGCACTGGGCTCGTCACCCAGAGATCTAAGATGTTATATCTCTAAGCCCTGTAATGGAACTGGAACTGGTCACTGGAAACATTGTCCTTCAAAATGGAATACAGTAATGTTTGCACATTACTGCTTGGCGGTAGAATAACTAGCAAAGGTGTGGTACTTCCCCAGGCGGACTCTGCTAAGAGTCCTACCACTACCAAAACCTAAAGTTACCTAAACCTAAAGTTAAACTTTAGTACTTACTTAAATACTATTATTTGAGAGAAAAAAAAAGATCATAAAATCAATGTTGGACGGAGTTATCAGTATTAAGAAAAAAATGAGGTACAAAGTTCACTGAGTCAGCTAACAGCTAGTATTGTTTCAAAGGGTATCTCGCAGTAAGTTGGTACAGGCGTTCGGTGTAACCATGAAACGTATTTTGTTTAGCGCTAGCACGTGACGTCGTATTCACTTGTGGAATGTTTTTTTTTTTGTCCAATATCGATTATTTTTGACTATATCGAAAGCTCAAAGCTGATTTAGCTTTTTTATCGATGAGACTTTAAGGCTTTTATGTTATACAGTTGAAGTTTAAAATCACGGGGCACAGATAATGTAGGTAGGTATAACTTGTTATTGGGAAATTAAAATTAAAATTTCAACACAAGTTCTTTTCAAGCGTAGTTAAGATACCTAAATCCGTTTCAATATCCATGGATCAAAATGTTTATAGGTAATGAAAAAATTGCACACAGAAATTACTTAAAAACCAATTATTTATCATTCAGTCATCCAGACGTAAATTGTTTTGTAATTTTATTTTGTAATTTCATTTACGAATCAATATTACGTTACTTTCAATCTAATTAATATACGAGTAGGTACATTTACCATCTTCGCCTAAGTCAATTTTCATTATCTAGATTATAAATGGTTCAAGAAATAAAATCTTACGAAGCATAAAATGGAAGGATTTAGAAATGAGAAATTATTCTAAATTAGATTCGGGGCTGCGGTAAAATCCGTCCGTTATTCAATCTCAACAAATTAAGTTTAATAATCGTCTTAGAGGTGTAAAATATAATTAATTCGAGTGCTAAGCAGCGCCTAACCAACGGCAACGGCTTAATCAGACTGTAAACTATTTTATTAGAGTCGAACTTAGTCCGGTAATCAACGACGGCAATCATTACCGCTAATTGATTAATTTACCCGCTCATTATACTCTTTGATTTAATCAATGTTACGTAACAAGAACTCGAAATGACTCACTGGATTCGAATCAATTTAGTAGAAATAAACAGTTATGTTATGTTCTCCTTAAAAAAAGTGACTAAGTATGAGTTAGATTCGACCATGAAGGGTTCCTAGCCTAGTTCATAGCAGCTAGTAGCATAATATAAAAAATATTGTAGTTCGTTGTAACTTTGATCGATGTTTTAATAATACTGTATTTAATGCGATTACAAAAAAATTGCTTACTAGATCTAGTTCCGACCAATTTTCGGTGGAAGTTTGCATGGTAATGTACATCATACATTTTTTTTTTTGTTTTGTCAATTTCTTATTTTGGAATTTACACACAAAATTGTGTCTAAATTCCAAAATAAGAAATTATAAGTAAGTAAGTAGTAAGCAATTTTATTCAATCACTTTGGAAGAGTCTCTCGCAAACTATTCAGTTTTAAAAATAAATATATATACCTACTACAAACCCCAATATTATTTTTAAAGACCTACCACACACCCAACACGTAAGGTTTTGATGAAAACATTTTTTTGAGTTTCAGTTCTATGTATGGAACACCCCCAGATTTTTTTATTTTATTTCTTATTTTTGTGTGAAAATCTTAATGCTGGTCACAGAATACATCTACTCACCAAGTTTCAACAGTATAGTTCATATAGTTTCGGAAAAAAGTGGCTGTGACATACGGACAGACATGACGAATCTATAAGGGTCTCGTTTTTTCTACGGAACCCTAAAAAAGAGGTTAAAATCATCGACTCTGTTTTATAGTATTTCACACGTTCATCTGTTTTTTTTTTTCGAAAATAGAATTATCATTTATTTTACACAAAAATGGGAGAAAACCAAATTAATCGTCGTCTTCGATTTAGATGATAGGTCTGTACACAAAACGAATAGATTTTATTCCTTGGTTATTTTAGGAAAATAATAAAGATTTCTAGAAAATGAAGCTGTCGTAACTCTCGTAATTGTTTCCCGTAACAATGTTGACGTCTCTACTCTAAATACGAAACAGTTATTAATAATAGAAAAATAAATAAATAAGTATTTTACACACTTACACTCACACATTCACGCTTACACGCCTAAACTGATGATTGAATTATAATAATCGTTCAAACAATTCTAAATGTGAACTTCGTAATATCGCCGTAAATCAGTATCTAACAATAATTAAAGTTTGGTAAGTACAGACAGATACCTATTTTTGTAGTGCGAAACTCAAGATAAAAGAATCCCGTTCGCAATTTAATTAGAACCTGTACTTTTATTCGTATCAAAAGGCTCGGCAGCAACTACAGTCATGCTAATAATTTTGAAAACTACTTTCTCAATCAGTTCTCGCTCACGAATGTAATTATCTTGTTGTTGATACACGGTCTCTTACAAACGGCAGTGAGTGCACTGCCGCCTTAATTCATGGAAAACATGAAATACGCAACTGAATCAGATTTAGCAATTAAATTGAGTTTAAAATTAATGTATTTAAACTGGTGAAAAGGTCGTCAAGTAGTCTAAATTCAACCATAAAACAATAATTATATCTTAACTCAATTTGACCACAGATTTAATAACAAACAAAACATAATTTTTTGGATAACTAAACAAAAATCTATTCACCTTTTCTAGTAATTATAATAAACTTTAGAGTGTGCGAAATTTCGTACGCCTCCGTCCGCGCAATTTTCGTAAAAAGTGGTAGGTACAAAGTTTTTCCTTCGCGTATTATTAAATAGGTACCTATATAGATGAATTATGATTTAATGTCTGTATATGTTTATATTAAAGTAATATTTTGAGAATTAGACACATTAATCCTACTAATATTATCTATAAATGTTATAGTTTGGATGTTTGTTGCTCAAAGTTTGAGCGGATCGGGTTGAAATTTGGAACAGAGTTAGATTGTAGTATGTAAGAACACAGGTTACTTTTTATCCCGGAAAATAGCGTGAACTAGAACTGTGTGGGTACAACCGCAGGACACTGTTAGTTATTAATATTAACAAAATTCCAAGATAAATTAAATTAAAAAATAGATTTAACAAATATATCCGTACCTGTTATTTGATACCCAGGCCCAGTGTTTTAAACAAAGATATTGAGTCCCGATACAAGTACCTAACTATTAATTCTAGAACGAGCAGACCCCTATAATGGACCTAGCAGCACCCGCGATTTTACCTGTGTTATTCCAATTCCTGTAATTTTTCTGCGAAAAAAGTAGGTAGGCTTACGTGTTATTGCAGGCTATATTTAACTATGTTCCAATCACAACGCTCATTCAAATGTTCCGACATGATTAAGCAACAAACATCCAAACTTTAGCATTAAATTTGTAATACATACTAGGATTATTACCTACTAATCCTTAGTAGGATGGCATCAAATAGGTAAAATAACAAACTGATGTCGTTTAAACAAGCTACTCATATTTGAAATTGCTACATCTGTCTTTTTTATTTCTGAAAAATTAGAAAAATGTCATAACAATAAAAGATTTAGGTCAGACTGTTCATAAAATTGTGTCTGAAACAGGATAGAGATTAGTGAACCATCAAAAGATTATAATAGATTTCAAGCAAAATACTTATTTGTTTTTCTTTAACTTTCATAGGTTTACGCTTGACAGCCATATCGCCTGATGTTAAGCGACGATACGGTCTATACCTAATACAGAGATTCGTGAACCATCAAAAGATTATAATAGATTTCAAGCAAAATACTTATTTGTTTTTCTTTAACTTTCATGGGTTTACGCTTGACCGCCATATCGCCTGATGTTAAGCGACGATACGGTCTATACCTAATACAGAGATTCGTGAACCATCAAAAGATTATAATAGATTTCAAGCAAAATACTTATTTGTTTTTCTTTAACTTTCATAGGTTTACGCTTGACCGCCATATCGCCTGATGTTAAGCGACGTTGCGGTCTAAGATGGAGCGTGCTTACCTAGAAAAACCCGATTCACTCTCGATTTGAAGACACCAAGAGCAAATCTTATAACTTTAAACGAGCAATTCTTGTAGGTACCTATAATCTAAAGAATCTGAATCTCGGAAACGGCTCGAACGATTTTCATGAAATTTTGTATGCAGAGGGTTTCGGGGACGATAAATCGATCTAGCTAGTTTTTATTTAAAGAAAACGTCATGACGAACATATTTACAAATGGAACATGAGAATTTAAGTAAAGTTAAATTATTATATTGGAGTTGTTAAGCAAAACGGCGGACGGAAAGTGTCTGGGAGTATTGAGACCTTGTTTTTAAGGATATTGCCTACAACATACGTGAAAATCACTTATTAGAAAATACGTGAAGTAAGTAACGTTTGTATGTACCTTAATTACCCCATATCTCAAAATTGGCCGTCTAAGCAAGTTAGCGAGTAAGCATGTGTTCTTAGTACTTACTAGCTCTACTCAATCGTCCACATTTCATTCATCAGATAATAGGTGACGAAAGCTCTGGGATCTTACTCTACATTAAAACTCTGTATTATAGGCACTTGACACGATGCCAATAAATCTTTGTTCTAGTATTTTTTTTTAATTTCGAACTGTATGGGTATGAAATTGGAGTTGAAAAGGGGAACGAATGTTTCTTGCGCTTTAACACTTAAACAAC
The DNA here is from genome assembly GCA_963693475.1 of Ectropis crepuscularia. Classification (NCBI taxonomy): domain Eukaryota; kingdom Metazoa; phylum Arthropoda; class Insecta; order Lepidoptera; family Geometridae; genus Ectropis; species Ectropis crepuscularia. The sequence continues at coordinate 9,858,247 of OY856339.1, forward strand.
TGAACCGATTTTGATAAAATTGTTTTATTATAAGCTGTTTTTAGTAACCGTAAATGTGTCTGGGTTTAAAAATAGGTACTGCCTGAGTTACCTTTGTGTTGATTTCACGCGGACGAAGACGCGGGGACCAGCTAGTAATTATTACAAGTGATGTGTTACAACAGTTCTCACATACACTGCGGGAAAATATTACGCTGGCTATCCTTACGCCAATCACAATCAAACTTATGACAGTAAATGACACATCCTGCTTTGGGTCTTACAAATGGTCATGGACACACACATTTACTCAAATAGGTATAAGAACAAATTAGTGCAATGTCATTAATGTAGCCCATTTGTAACCGAAATGCGAGTAACAATAGTATGTAAGTATGTTACTATTTTTTTTTATACTATCAGTGCCCCGCAGAGTTAGTTACCCGTGTAGTTCCCGCTCCCGTAGTTTCCGTCATTCTTAGGATTCCGTACCTACCCAAAGTGTAAAAACGGGACCGTATTACTGGACTTCGCTGTCCGTCCGTCCGTCACCAGGCTGTATCGCAAGAACGGTAATAGCTAGACAGTTGAAATTTTCACAGATGATACATTTTTATTGCCGCTATAATAACAAATACTAAAAACAAAATAAAATAAATATTTAAGGGGGACTCCCATACAACAAACTTGTTTTTTTTACAGTTTCTTGCTCGATACAAGATAGGTTACAGATAATGGTACGGAACCCTTCGACCGCGAGTCTCACTTGCACTTAGCCGGTTTTTATTCAGGAATCAAAAGTAAGAAGCCTATGTTCTTCCAGACTATAATCTAACTGTGTTTCAAATTTCAGCCCGATCTGTTCATACGTTACGACGTGATTGAGCAACAAACATCGAAACATTGACATTTATAATATTAGTAGGCTAGGATAGTAGGATTCTAACGCGCAGCTAATGTTCCTTCAAGCTAAACCAAAGTTGGCTAGGTGGTAGTAGAGGTCACTTGAGGTCGACTGCCAACTAAAGGTGCCTGTACAATAAATAAATAAGTATTGGTGGACAATATCACACACAACACCATCTGTCCCCAAACTAAGCAAAGCTTGTACTATGGCGGCCAGACAGCTGATAATAATACCTATACAGTTGTAAATACATACTTATTATACATAATAACTCGCCACTAGCCTCTATTCAGTGTGTCGAATTTGGGTGTCGGTATGCGCGCTATAAAAAATCATTCAGAAGAGTCAGTTGTAACCAACTACATCATGTCTTTTTTTGGCTATCGGTGTAAGATCGTTAAAAAAAACATTGTGATCATCTTTTCTAGGCGTGCCTAAAGAAGTACCTACAACTTCAAAAATACATGACAGATTTTGAATGAGCAGAAATGGCGAAATGTGATGACGAAAAACTGTAATTGGTACTTATGGAAAACGGATACCTTCTTTATCAAGGAGTTATATCTATAATAATCATTAGAATAATGTAAAGTAACGTAAAAAAACGCTTTCTGCAAAGTTGTTTGACTATTCTTTGAATTTCGAGACCCTTTTAAAACTTTCCTCGTCATTGGTTGGCGGAAAACTGTTGCAAGCCGGCTGTTGCCTACATTTTTTATTAGTGATTAGGACAAACGGACGGTGCAGGTTGTCCAATTTTGTAAGATATGGTGATGAGAAAACAGGGTTGGGTTGTAGAATAGTCGTAATGAATGCCGACGCGCTGGCGAATACATCGATACAAACGCAGCAGAATTTATTTTTGTTTGTACTCTGTTGTTTGTGCTTTTTAACAACAATATTTATACATGACCGCCATTTGGCCTGACGTGACGCGACGATGCGGTCAAAGATGGAGCGTGCTTCCCTACCAGAAACCAATCTACTGACTTGAAGACACAGATATTGTATCCATCGTTTCGTCCGTTCGAGACTACTGCGATCCGTCGTTTCGTCCGTTTAAATGTTCTAAGCCTAATCTAATTAGAGTAGACTTAGAACATTTAAACGTCAAACAATGTTCGATCGGACGAAACGAAGTAAAACCCGTAGTAGGAAAGTCACGAGTTTGTTTCGAAATAACGTTTTCCGTAGACAGAGAGTAGACGCCATAAACGTTTTTATTACGAAAGTAGACTCAAACCTCACAGTCATAGTGCGTATCATTTTCTTTGCTCTATTTTAGATACCACTGATTTTACTCAACAAACCTAATCATGTGAACAAAAACGTCAAGGAAAACGAGACAAATAAAAAAACAAACCTCGTTAAAAGCAAGCGCCGCCCATTTTCACATTGAGGTTAAGATCGTGACTAACCTGTTGATGCTTTTAGGACAATAACTGGGCACATTGCAATGCAAAAGGACCTGCTTTAAATCGATGCCGAGATTCTCCAGCCGATAACGTCTTTTGGTCTCCGGATACCGAAACTGGTTTGCCAACCAAAAAGCAGCCAAAAAGTGGCCGGCGCTGGTCACTATACCCATTCATTCAACACTGACTGAATATTTGCACGCAGGCCTTTTTGTATTCAACTGAACTGTAGACATGAATTTGCTGTTTAATTTTAAGTGGTGCTATAAAGAGTATCTATATCAAGAAATTCTGGATGGTCGGTGTAGTCAAGCGGATCCACTTTTATTTTACTAACCGACTTCCAAAAAGGAGGAGGTTATCAATTCGGATGTATGTTTTTTGTATGTATGTTACGCGATAGCGGCCCCAATTGTGAATCGATTTTGATGGATATTTTTTTGTTTGGTAGATCATAGTAGAGCTGGTCCATATAAATTTTATCGAAATTAGTGTAGCGGTTTTAGAAATATGAACAAAAAACTAAATATTGCTTTCACATATTTAGACGATTTAGTGTCGATGTAGTGTTTTTAGGTCGACCGTCTGAATTTCACTTTACAATGAAGTCGGTTTTTTTTTTTTTTTAAGAAAATAGATTATCAGTCATTATTTTCGCGTTGTTACAGGACTGAAGAAGAGATCTATGTTCAGCAGTGCGACACAACAAGGAAAAAGACAAGTTAACTTTTTCTACTCTCATCATAGATTGTTATACACCTACCTACGAGTATGTACTTAGATGGTGCGCGGAGATGGTCAAAAGCTCAAAATTGACAAAATAATATAGTAGATATTTGTCGACATTCATCATACTGCACCATCCAGTCCCATCTAAGCAATAAATACCTACTTGTATTTGTTGATCCTTAGGGAGTAGCAATTTCCTTAATTCTACGCCGACGAAGTTGCAGGCTGTTTCAGGTAGGTTGTATAAATATAATACATAGTTTGATATGTATGCATTGTCGCCATGAATCTTTTGGAAACGTGAACAACCACAGAATCCATATAATTTTTAAACAATTCTTTTTTATCCTAGCTCCTAGCGCCACAAGGAAAACATCTAACATTTTTTATCATTAATGAGTCAAACAAATTCATATCTAGTGGCACCTACTAAAATTTCTGTATTAAATATTAGATATTGTTGATGCGTCTTTTAACCCCGATATGGAAAGAACGTGTTGCTAGTATGACGTGTCTTCTGTATCTGTGTAGGTATATAGTATATCTATGACTCTGTGGCTTTATGTCTCCTAAACGAATGAACCAAACCATTTTTATTTATTAATAAGCACAACAGTCAGTTTGTGCAGATAAATCTCCAATATAATTTTTTTTCGTTATTGTTTGTTAGAAAATACTTAGATTTAAATTAAATGCGTTGATAAGAGGGATCCTTTATAAAAACTATTATTCTCAGGAAAAAAATTACAAAAAGAATGTTGAGAGAAAAAATAACAAAAAGAGTATAGCGGTAACTACTGGGACTCGAACCGGGGGCACCTATCTTCATAGGTGACCCCTTACTCACTAATTGCGCCAACCGGTCATTGCCAACATGGGTGAAATTTGTTATCGTATTCTAATTCTTCTAATTCTATGATGTCATAGGCACGAAACGTTTTCGTTCTTTTAAACTTTTTCGTGAGAATTTTTTCCGTCTAGCTCCCTTTCATAACGCGCGATAAGTGGTATACGACAGTAGCCTTAAAAATTAGTATCGTAAAGATATTTATATATTTACATGAAATATTTTTTTCAGAAGAAAATGTTTTTTGTAACATGGAGTTATAGGACGAGTATGATGTGATGGTAAAAACACGCCTGCTAATAACAACCTAGTACTTATCTAGTGACATACAGTTACCTGAACATGAACATTTTACTACCTGTACTAAGCTTAGCACCTGCATATTATATCAAATTATTTATCTCTTTACCCGTAATTTCTAGTTAAAAACGCCAACATCGTCAAATCAATGCATAAAACAAAACAAGATACCGAGCTCGTAAAGACCAAAATCTTGAATTGAAATGTCACCGAAATTCCTTATGATCCTTGTTCCATCCCACGCAAACAGTAATTTTACACAAATGCGTATCGGTCGCTGAAATAATGGACGGCGCTGTCGTAACTTGGCCGTAGTTTAGCGCTGCGCTTGAACGCTATCTCAGGCATTACGCTTCTGTTGTCGTAATTAACTTTCGAGGTTTCAATTCCTGATAATATTCCTCAGTGGTAGTGCTTAGGTAGATATGGTTGAATTCCTTCGCACCTCGACTATCTAATTTCTATAAAGACGACATTTTGTAGTACTTAGTCAAGAAACATGAAAAGCTATCCAAGAAAGAGCAACAGAAGAAACCAGCTCAAGATAGAGAAGCGTGGCATCTTTTATTGCAAATCACCAAATTTAATTTAAAATTGTGGCATTTTGAGATTGTCGTTTCTTTATTTTCGCATGCAATTAAATACAAAAGCGTTTTAGTTGGTCGAAAGACGGAAGTCACTTTGAGTCCTCGAGGTAAGCCAGATAGATAGTTAATAAATCGAATATGCCGTACGAGACCGTTAAGTACGAGTTTTTCGCGATTAGAGAATTATGTTACCTTTTCAACAAACTATTATATTTAAAGTTATTTTATACGGATTTCGACAAAATGTAGGTATTCAAACATCATAATTCATAAACCTTTCGTAATCCATACGCTCGCTGAATATATGCCTCTTGGTAGATTCGCAATAACTACATAGGTAGTTAATTATTGGTATTGTTAACACAATATAATGATCTTATCGCCATATACTGTAACTACACAGTCTATAATACTCGTCACATTTCCATTTCAGCAGTCGCCACGGCTGAGCTGATTACCAATATCCGGTCGTAATTCGAACCCGTTGGGCCCATTTCCGGCCAGCCCTTTACACCGAGTGCTGTGACGTGTCTGTAGCTGACCGCTGCCGCTGTGACAAACACATGAGGCGATGCTCATGTAACTCTCTACAGACCTGCCCTACGGAACTATGAATTATTGAGGGAGTGCTCAAGACACGCGTTTACACATTTCCCAGACATGTGTTAAGACATTCATTCATTTTTATGCTCCCTATTCCGTATGAATAGCCTGTGTGCGTAAAATAAGGGCTTGTAAGTATTATTTTACGCGATTTTATTTCCTTTAAAAGCTTAATATTTTTTTAGTTTTTAGTGTTGACCCTCAGCTCGCCTGATAGTACCTAAGTGACGACGCGTTCTAAAATAGAGCATGCGTACCTAGATGAAATCGATTCAGTCTCTACTTGAAGACACCGAGACTTTATCCATCGGCGCTTCTACCGCCTAACGAAAAACGCTTTGATGCTTTGATATTGCTGTCTCTTTTCTTCTCGCTTGAAATGAAAGAGACGGCAATGCCAAAGCGTCAAAGCGTTTTTCGTTAGGCGGTAGACCCCCGGGAAAACCACGCTCCGGCTACGCATTCTATAGCTTAGACGTTCTTGTGATGAAAGTGAATACTAACCTCTTCGTTCGAGATTTTGAAACGTAACCCATAAAACGATGTTTTTTCAAGCTACGAGCAGTCTGATAGAAAAAGGGTATAGTGAATAATAATATACGTTATCATAGGAGCATAGGACACATCGCATGATGTTCATCCTTCACAAAAAATAATAGGTAGGTACTGTGTTTAAGTTATGGCTGGTCTAGTCGGGAAGTTACGGCTGGTCTAGTCGGGAGAACGGCGACTGCCGATCCGGAGACCCCGGGTTCAAACCCCACACGCACCGCTGTCTTTTCGAAGTCATGTGCGTAATGCCGCTAGCTTAAAAACGGTGAAGGAAAATATCGTGAGGAAACCGACACCTACCTACCTAGAATCTTTCGAAGTAATGTGTCATCCACCAATCCGCACTGGGCCAGCGTGGTGTATTATGGCCTTAACTCTCTCCTCGCGAGAGAAGGCCCCGAGTCCATTTAGTGGGCTGTTGATGAACTATTTTTACCCCGGATCAAAACTGCGCATTTTAATTTTGTGGTCAGAATATTTATTATAATTGTAGTTACGGTGAGTAATCAGTAGATGCCTAATAAATCAAGAAACATTTTTATAACGATTTCCTAACTTTCATTATTAAATCGTAATCAACGTAAAGTTTAATCACTGATGAAAAATAGGTCGCATGGCCGCGGCTAAATGCGAATATTGAATTCAACTTGAATACCGTTACATTTTTATGACTGAATCGGGAACTGCCGATTACTTCGAGATAATGGAGGAAGGTGGGTGGGTGAAGATATCGGATTACCATACCTTATGATACGGCACGCTACTTTTACATTAAGGTCGGTGATAAGTAATGGGTGAAGATTTTAAAGTCGGATTTTATTAACACATTAGCTGCTAGGTGTTTTTTTATGCTAGGCGCTTTTGCTAAAATAACACGCCAGTGGCGACTAGCCGCACTCGCGTTGCATCGAGTAACGCGAGTACGGAAAACACGCTGAGAGTGTTTACCGCGCTAGGCGTGAGTAGCCGCACGGCTGTGCACACGAGCGGCGCCAGTGCGGACAACACACCTGGTGTGAAACACACCGTATGCTTGAAACAGCACTAGTGTAACGACAATTCAATTATAATAAAAAAAAACGGTTTACAAGACTACTGCGGGCCTAATAACCACTTGAACGTCCGCGTCGTCGCGCTCGACCACTCTGAACCGTCCGGCCACTTCACAGATATTTATGGAAGCAAATCTGTTCTTTCGTTGCCAACAAAAATAGATATAACTAACAAAGTAAAAAAACAGCTAAAACTATAAGGAATAAATATGATAAAGAATTTATAGTAAAAATTAGGTTATATACCTATGTAGGAAAAAAAGTTTAAGCTCTACAATAGAATGTATTTTCGATATTTTTTTCTTTCTACCAAGATTTTGTGCAAGAAGATCGCAGTTTATACCAAATCGACCTATTTTAAATTAAACTAGACTTTAAATAAGCTTTATTTTGATACCGATATGTATATACGTCGAATATCCGTATAACCACAATAAATCTTCTCACTTCTCACACACAAGACGGCAAGATGGCCGGTTTTAAAACCGGCCATCTTGCCGTCTTTTTGCTACCTGAGGAGGCATGAAAATTTGTAAGTGAGAAGATTTATTGTGGTTATACGGATATTCCACGTATATAAGATTATAATCTTACGGTATAATAATTCGTAAGCTGACGATTTTTACAACTTTACGGTGATATATTAATTGTCAACACCGTCAGATTATAATCTTACGGTAACGTCAGATTATAATCTTACGGTATAATCATTTGTAAGCTGACGATTTTACAACTTTACGGTAAATATGTAGGTATTGATAAGTAGTATCATACCATGGGTAGGTAAATATTTTAGGTAGGAACACAGTAATGTTAGTCTGGCAAAGGTGTGGTACTTCCCCAGGCAGACTCTGCTAAGAGTCCTACCACTACAAAAATCCGTTCCTCGTTACAGAGATATGGGGGAACAAACATACACTCTTTCAATCACACAAACTTTAACCTATCTAAGATTTTCACATAGAACGTTGAAGAAAGTAATTATCAGTATTTTAGATTAAGGCCCATAGGCGCATACACACAACCAAATACGTTCGTTCGTATACAAGCTAATAGATAGGACACCTTACAGAAAATCCAAAAACGAAAAATAATAATTGACATAAATCTTATCGCCAAGCTCGAAGCTCGGTAATAGCTGTTTTCGGTAATTAAAAAATATATTATTCAAAATGATTACTTAAATAGATCACAATACTTCAAAATTACAGTGCCGTCGGCAGCGAGGCATTTAGGGCTGTAGAGTGTTGTGTCGAAAATAATAGCCTTCTGTATCAGACGGCGGTTGATCCAGCCGTCTTGTTAGCTCTAAGGCTTTTCGCAACAGCGAAGGGTTTTGTAAAACATATTTTTTTTCAAATAACCGCAGTTGTCCCACTTCTAGGCAAAGGTCTCCCTCAATTCCCTCCACTTAATCCGGTCTTGAGCTTCCATCGTCCAACCTTTTTAAACGCTCATGTTTTCGGCGCGTTGGAGCACGACTATGGACCATGGGGTCGACCACGGGTCGACAGACCAATGGCGTCCACTCTGTAGACACCTTGGTCAGCCGATCTTGTTAGTTATAAGATTATTAGTTTTCAAATTTTGTATGTATTTTATAGTAGTTTTGTCATCTTATGTTTTAAAGTGTATTATTATCATAGGTTATATGAATGAATACTGGTAGACAGGATAGGTATCGGTCTATCCTAAATATTGTGGTCCCGTTAAGTCCCAATCAATGAAATTTATTAAAAACGGGACCGCACGATCGTGTGCGTAGATTTTTTGGGTATACTTAAGCTTAAGCAATGGTTACATTGAAATCATTGAATGGCTATAAAATTAATAAAGCAAAGTTTATCGGTATATATGTATAGTATAGAACATGGAAACACATAATTTAGGTATATATGATCGGTGTTTATAATTTTTCATTGCACGCTAGCAGCCTACGCGATGCAGGCAAAACAAGTTCCACCGCGGACCGCGGTAGACAAATGTGTCAAAATAATGATACCATTCGTTACAATAACGATGTAGTGTCGATTGGCCTGTGGCGATTTTACTTATTTGTTTCTGAACGAAACCTGCCATTGAATAATAAACAATCGAGTTTATTTCTATAGAGTCTACTAGCGGCCCGTCACGGCTTCGCTGGGGTCGTCATCACCATCATCATCAGCCGCAAGACGTCCACTGCCTTAGGCCGCCCTCCCGCCTAGATTTCCACAACGAACAGTCCTGTACAACCTGCAGCCAGCGGTTTCCAGCGACCTTTGTGAGGCCATCTATCCATCTAGCCGTTGGCCTTACAACACTGCGTCTTCCGGTTCGTGGTCGCCAGTTCTCCGAGCAGGATCAGCTTAGTCGCATTTGGTATTTGGCTTCAAATAGCATTTGGTAAAGTCATTTATAGCTTTGCATTATGATGTAGTTTATAAATAAATTATATTTGAATTTATAATATCGACATACCCTTATCTCCGTAGAATATTCAATGTGCTTGGTTTCCGACAATTACAGAACCTACTCCCATAAACCAGCGCACCGGAAATGAAGGCCTAAATAAACTTAATCCCACAAATTAACTACTCCCTGATTACGTATGCATGTATCCGCAATACGGGATCCGTTTGGACTATTCGCCAGGATTTCATTAAACTTACCTTCAAACCTGAACTAATTCCACAAGAGGAATCATTAGGCATGATGACTAACAAACGAATTAGTCCGTCAGTGAGATAATTAAAAAAATAATAATATGTGTTTTTTTTCTTTTGTTTCCAAAACAACTCTACAAGTTCCAATAGCCGCGGTTCACTGTGTTGCTTACCATCAGGCAACATGTCCTGCTCGTCTCAGCACTCTGTACCATAAAAAAATGTTAATGCAGGTTAAAATAATTACCTACTACATACGTTTTTCACTTAATTTTTTTTTAATAAAGAGCGACGAGACCCTGATGGTAAGCAACATGCGCCTGCCACATAACAGCACAGTGATTGGAACATGAAGAGCCCAAATCATTACCTAGCACCGCACTGCGCTCGTCACCCAGAGATCCAAGTTGTTATATCTCTAAGCTCTGTAATTTCTCTGGAAACATTGTCCTTCAAACCGGAACTCAGTAATGTTTGTAAAATAAAAGTGGTGGTGGTGGGGAATAAAAGGTGGGTACTTCCCCAGGCGGACTCTGCTAAGAGTCCTACCACTACAAAAATCCGTTCCCCGTTACAGAGATATGGGGGAACAAACATACACTCTTTCAATCACACAAACTTTAACCGTTCTAATATTTGTTTGATAATATTTATCATTACAAAAAAATATATTTTAACAGCAAAACCTTTACCCGACGACGTAATTGAATATTTAACCACTACACCAGTATCTACCTATCTACTTAATTATTACCTTTGGTCCCTACCGGTACTGTGTAAGTGTACGACTGAGGTGATAATTTAAGAAATAGACTACTAGTCTGATGGGTTGACGTTCGATAAATTGCGACAGACACGCTTTTTGCGAATGGAAGTGCTCCAATTTCAAGTTGCAATCTCAACGGCACGGCATGAAAGAAAAATAGGATTGAAAAACTAATCGCTCGAAGTCGCGCTAGCCGGGAAACTCTAGCGCCTATAATAATCACATTTGAACACAAAGTCCTGCTCTATTCAATTGTGATATCAAAGGAACTACATCTACTTATACATCTACTTACATACTTATCTAATAAAACCCAAATTAGGCTTTGTTCGCAGAAGATACATTTTGTCATTTCCACGAATATATTATGCCTGTCTATGAATTTTAGTATACACACACCTAACGTAACTATTTTCTTATCTGTGACCTAACATGGTAAAATTCATACGTTTTCGATGCGTCTGCCTTCATTCTGAAATAGAATATTTGGTATAAATGACATCATAAATGAATCACTCTAATCTTAATCACTCTAACTTACATTACCTGCCTTAACTTTTTAATTTTGTAAGTTGAGAGTTTCTAGGTGACATACCTAAACAGATATGCCATTGCAGCTCAGAGGACAGGACGTCAGATGGGAAAAGACCGTTAAGTACCTTGGCGTCCATATCGACAGCGGCCTACGCATGTGCCCGCAGGTCTCGTATGCCGTCAACCAGGCGAAGGCCGCGAGAGCACTGTTAAGGCCGGTCTTTCAATCTGGGCTGCCTATAAGAACAAAGGTCAACATATACAAGATGTATATTAGAACAAGATTGACCTATGGAGCACCAGCGTGGTACGCACTTTGTTCGGCTACGCAGAAGAAACGCCTCCAGGTGGTGCAGAACACCACCATGAGAATCCTCACGGGAGCCGGCCGGTACGTACCTACGGAATGACGTTATCGCCAGGGACGTGAGAATCGAAACGGTGGGGGAGTTCGTGGCTCGTTTAGCGCGAACTATGTTCGTCCGCGCGGACAACGGACCACACCCCCACCTGAACAACATCGCACCACTCCACACGCGTCCCCCCGACGTACGTAACTGGCGTGCCCTCCCGAGAGATCTTCTGCAAGCCGGACCGGCAAGCGACGAAGACGAAGATGAGGCCATACATCAACGACGATGAAGAAAGTACCACCAAGCCAAGATGCGGCCACCGTGTCTGGGCTGAACCGGGCCCAAATTATGGACCCCAACACCCCCCCAAGTCCTTGAACTTGGGAGCCCTACCCCGGCAGAGAGGTTCGCCTCGGCGCCGGCTCCCTACCTTCCCCCATGGGGACAAGGAAGAATTAAATGAGATAAACAGATATGTTGGTGTTTGTACTCGTAAGTGTCAGTGTGATGTCCGAGTGTATTCGGGTGTAGGTACATGTGCGTGTATGCGTTAACAAAATTAAAAGGTAGGTAGGTACTAACGGCATTTGAATGGAATTTGTTCGGAACTGTAAAAATATATCTTATTTCATTCATCACTATTCACTGAATTCAACGACGCTTGAAAATCTATATTACTGAAACAACGACTACGAATACTATTTACTGACGAAACCACATGAATTTAGATTAATATTATCTTCTCTCTTCATCGTCGCTTAACATCAGGCGAGATGGTAGCTAAGTGTAAACCTATAACAGTAATAAATAATGATAGTCTAAATTAATCGTAGAGCATGTTATTAATATTAATCTAATGACTCTATCATCGCGACTATAACATGCTCTCGAAACGAGCCATTTCTTAATAAAGGTTTAGCTATTTCTCCTCTTTTATATTTATGCGTGTGTGGTTACTCGGAAGCAACATTGAGAATGTTCAAGGATTGCCATAAAAATTCACATAACAGCCCGGCCAAGTGGTGAGTTTGAACCCAACAGTCTATACGGTTTTACGACACTGCGTAATTGCCTTTCCGCTTACTTTACGTATTAAAATTCGTATCAATTTTAACGTTTTTCCTTTCTCTCAATTTACTTATACTCGTATATTTTTTAGTCTATTTTGATATGACGTCTGTGGGGATAAAATATACCTTTCCGAGCGCTCGGTCGATGAAATGCGTGACCAGAATGCTTTCGTTTATTTGCCCTAACGTATTGGCCATTTTGCGTAGTAATGCTGCCACCATGTCACCATGCTGGGCACACTTCCGACTGGTAGTAAATGTTACTATCTCTAGATCCTCCTCGATCTATGCATAATTGAGATCAGCATAGTAACTCTATACTATACCACAGAGTGTTTAGAGTGACAAGACGAGCAGGCCATGTGCCGGATGATAAGCAATATATGCCAGCCCATAACAGCACAGTGTCACGTCACCCAGGGAAAATGATTTAAGTATTTATATGCCCTTTAATTACGAGTACTCTGGAAACGTTGCACATGCAGTGCATGCAGTGATTTTTAAACATTACTGTTTGTTGAAAAACGAACACCTAGCCAAAGTAGTAAGAGTACTTACCTAAGTAACAATAAAAACAAAAGGAAAAGAAGCAAAGCAAAATAACTGGGAAGCTAGATCCCATCTATATTAAACTGAGATACATTAACAGTCAAATTGAAAAAGACGAGATTTAGCAGTAAACACTCTGAAACTCCGTATTTCGGAAATAGACTAAACCGGCGCAGCGTTCCGAAACCTAAAATCCCTCGCTTTTGGAGGCGACTACATCTTCCATTCATGTCGCCGTCGATCCAATTCCTATTCGTAAAGGATCCCAGCAAATTCTGTTACCTATGTACAATAGCTATACGGTTACTGCCCTCACTTCATTCAATTAGGGAAATTGCGTAGACATCTAGACCGGGAAGCTGGTATGCGAAGGCTCATTGTCAACCCACGGAGAACGTCGCCAACCATTGGTTTATACTGCTGCTTTGAAAAGTTTTATTTTGTAAATTAAGCTTAGTTTTTAGGTTTTATGCTTCGAAAAATTATACCGATTATTTTACCGATATTTGATCGAAGGTTTTATGTGAAACAACCAGCTAGCATTTGATATTTGATCGAGCCATCCAGCCTTTTAGTAAGCGATTATAAAACATACGCATGTAGGTACTTTTACTTACGAATATTACATAAACTTAATATTCATAACGTTGTAGTCTAGACGTTGTTACTGTGATGATGCTGATTTTAAGGGGAATTTTTCTATATGAATTAGGTACAGGGCAATGAGATAAATCATCACTATCCCTGGGTGACGAGTGCATGTGCTAGACAGTGATGTGGACTGTGATGTGGCTGTTTTGGGCAGGCGTGTTGCTTATCATCGGACGGAAACTTTGACCGTCGAGTCACTATATTAAAAAAAACTCTCAAAATACAAAAACCGATTTCAATTAAAGTTAAACTCAGACACTCGACTAAATTTAATATAATTGTGAAATCTACGATTACTTCGTCTAGGTAAAGGTAAGCAAAATTTAGTTTGTTTTTGTTATTTCAAACACCGCCAAACCAATTTCAATAAAATGTATATGGGACCATCCTAAAATATTAATTACGAGTATATACCAAACAAAAAAAAATCGATTCACTTCGGAGCTATAGCGTACATACATCATCAGCCGCAAGACGTTCACTGCTGAACATAGGCCTTCCCCCTTGATTTCCACAACGAACGGTCCTGCGTAACCTGCAACCTTTGCGAGGTCATCTGTCCAGCTAGAGGGAGGCCGTCCAACACTGCGTCTTCCGGTTCGTGGTCGCCACTCGAGAACCTTTCTTCCCCATCGGTTGTCAGTTCTGCGAGCGATGTGGCCTGCCCATTGCCACTTCAGCTTGCTTACTCTTTGAGCTATGTCGGCCACTTTCGTTCTTTTGAGAATATCCTCATTACGGATTCTGTCGCGCAAAGAGACTCCGACCATAGCTCTCTCCATAGCTCGCTGTGTGACTTTGAGCTTTGTTATGAGGCCCACAGCTAAGGACCACGTCTCAGTTCCATAAGCCATCACTGGCAACACGCACTGGTTAAAGACTTTTGTCTTTAGACATTGGGGTATGTTGGACTCAAAGATGTGCCGAAGTTTCCCGAACGCTGCCCATCCGAGTTGGCGGAGTTGGATCCTTCGCTGGACCTCTTTGTCGAAGTTGGATCTACCTAATTGGATCTTTTGACCCAGGTAGACGTATTCGTCAACAACTTCGAGTGTGGTATTCCCAACATTGACCGGTATAGGTGAGACATGAACATTTGACATGACCTTCGTCTTGTCCATATTCATCCTCAAACCCACCTGTTGGGATACTCTACTGAGGTCCCTGAGCATAGCACCGAGGTCCTCCAGCGACTCCGCCACAATGACTATGTCGTCGGCAAACCGAAGGTGAGTGATGCATTCGCCGTTGATATTGATGCCGTATCCATTCCAGTCCAGTAGCTTGAAAACATCTTCCAGCGCGGCGGTGAACACATACATACATTCATACATACATTCTTCCGAAATTCCAAAACTTTCCAAAATTCAGAACTTCCATTTTTGAAACCAGTATAATGGCTGCTTTCTGTCAATTTTTGTCATCGTATTTGTAACTTATTAAATCCACGAGGCAAAGCTACTAAATAATAATCACAACATCCAAAGATTTCCATCAAATGCAGGAAACCACAAAGCCCGTATCATTTCTATTCCCGCGTTGAAGTGAAGGCAAACTTCTCGGTTCTGAGAATTCGTAGGTGTTTCAGTGTTCCCCTTCGCCCTTGAGCCTTATTGTTTGCGTACCCGAATTGAAAAAGTTCATCCCTTCCCAAAGCTTCTGTATAAGTAGAGTACGTCAGCGTTGGGAACTGTTTGTTGTTCATACATTGCGTAGATATCACTATTACTTACTAGTTGTGGTGCACTGTTGCGCTTGTTTTTTGACTAATAAAATAATAAATATACTAGCAGTGCCCCGTGGTGTTACCCGCGTATTTCCCGTTCCCGTAATTTTTTCACAATAAAAAGTTTATTCCAGACTACGTTCCGACGTGATTGAGCAACAAGCATCCAAACTTTCACATTTACAATGTTAGTAGAATTTTAGGGATTACCTATGCGTAGGTAGCCTATGTGTGAATCTAACCCCTTACTGATTAATCTTAAAGGAAACGTTACCTACTACTTATATTCAAAATACGGTGACTATGGAACGGCAGTCAACAACAGTCAACTAGCACAGGTGTCGTAGTGGTAGGTACTTGTTAGTAACTTAACACCACAGCCTGCTCTATGAATGTAAACGATGAAAACGAGAATCACTGACGGATTCATCCCACAGATTAACCCA
This sequence comes from Ectropis crepuscularia, assembly GCA_963693475.1. Classification (NCBI taxonomy): domain Eukaryota; kingdom Metazoa; phylum Arthropoda; class Insecta; order Lepidoptera; family Geometridae; genus Ectropis; species Ectropis crepuscularia. The sequence goes on from OY856339.1 coordinate 9,873,958, forward strand.
TTTCCGAAGAGTTTACACGGCCGTTAAATTGCATCGCGCCTCGCAGCTTAGTTGAGCAACTCCCGACGGCTTCAGTGGAGAGAGTTAACGCTGCTCAGGCGATATTGCAATGAGGCATAGAAGCTCGCGTCACTATGAAAATTGTCAGGTGAAATTTTGAACTACTTTGCTTCTATAGGTACAATGATTTCCGTTAATCATTGTAAATCAACAGCGACCCCAAACTAACGCGGAGTCTAACTACCATCCTACGCATCTTCAAAAATATGTTTACTGTCGATAATATTTTTTTCCCGAAGTGTCTGTTGTGGAGGCCCCGGGGCGTATGCCCCGTTTGCCCTCCCCTAAATCCGGCCCTGTTCCTACGAGTATCTACATAAAACCATCTCTTCAACTGATGACACTAATATTATAAGTACGCTTTTTGAATAAAATTGTACGCTTATTATCCCGCTTCACTTGAAAAACAGGCACTAGCTAGTTAAAGCCACTTCATCTCGTACCCATAGACTATTTCATCCCCAAAAGTTAACCACTCCTATGGAAAAGCGGATCACTTGATGCACTAATTAGTTAAACATAGAAAACCTAGTGTCACAGCAAACTGAGCGTGAAATTTCATTAGTAGCTTCGCGCTGCCTGTCGCTGAAACTGGAGGGCTCATTTTGCGGGAATTAACGTAACACTGGAACGCGAAACTGACTGGAGATTAGCTAAACCCCGCCTATTAAGCACACTGTATTAACGCTCAACCCAGTTGTTATTATCATGATTATGGCGTATGCTTTTAGGTATTCTAATTATGAATTTAGATGGCTGTAACGAAATTTAACTCTGATGCTTTTTCATTGACTGGTCCCACGAGCCAAGAGCAGTACCGTAACAAGAATGATGCCTAAGCACAACGAGATACCGCGGAGAGGCGCATAAATGACCTGGACGTCTAATCTCTTTCTACGAAAACGTAATTTCGAAATAAATTTGGCGACTTTCCAACTCCGATTCTACTTCGATCCGTCGTTTTGTCCGTTTAAATGTTCTAAGCCTACTCTAATTAGAGTATGCTTAGAACATTTCAACGTCAAACAATGTTGTATCGGACGAAAGAAGTAGAAGTAGAACGAGAGTAGGAAAGAGGCAAGTTTTTTTTTCGAAATTACGTTTTCGTAGAATAAGAGTAGACGTCCTGGACGTCTACTCTCTTTCTACGAAAACGTAATTTCGAAATAAATTTGGCGACTTTCCTACTCCGATCCTACTTCGGTCCGTCCGATTGAACATTGTTTGACGTTTAAATGTTTTAATTAGATGAACGAATAGACGAAGTAGAACCGGAGTAGGAAAGTTGCGAGTTTATTTCGAAATTACGTTTTTCGTAGAAGGAGAGTAGACGTCCTGATTAGGACCATATATATTATGTTAGGTACTAGGTATGTATGGTAAACGGATTGGTATGACTACTACTACATCCAGAATAAGTATTTGGAAAGCGCGCGGTGTCTGCTCTTGCGTCGCCGGTCACGCTCTCATGACTGGCATCGTGGCTTAGTCGGTAGTAAGTGTGCCTGCGACGCCGAGGATTGTGGGTTCGACTCCCTCCCAGTGCAAATATTTGTGTGTTGAATTAAATGTGTGTTGAATTAAAAAACTATATAAGTGTTATTTTAGCTATCTGGGTGCGATAGTAGGTACAAGGTACAAGCCTACAAGCTTTGCTTAGTTTGGGGTTAGATGGTGTTGTGTGTGAAATTAATGTCCACTAATGTTTATTGATTGTTTGGACGACGGCGACTGTGCCTAACTTCTGCTAAATTTTATTTAGGAGCAAAAGCTTACAAAAAAAGAGAACCCTTTGCAGTGTAACCATCAGATAGCGGCATAACTTAAATTCCCTCGGTCGCATCCCTAGTATAGAATGGGATCGAGGTAGGTATATACTCGTACACTATCGTAAGTATTTATTTTACAATTTTCAGTATTTTGTCAACATCGGGCTAAGGCGATTAGGTTGTCCGTCCTAATCCGATCAAATGATTAGGTAGGACGAGCCCGGGACTCTCGGGTCACCTGTGACCTCAAATGACGATGAGTTGATACTTTTACGAACTTTCGAATGTTTAGTACCGTGTTACGAATGTACCATAATGTTAATTATTATCAAAATAAAACGATTGAGTACGTTCAAGACTAATTTTAATGTCAGTGTTAGGTGCACAGATTAATTATTTATCAACTCACTAGTGAGGTATGAATATTTCGAAGATAAGTATAACCTGGACATAAGTCTGGTGTACCACATAGAAGCCTATGTGTTGTCGCAGACTATAAACTATCTGTGTTTCAAATTTTAATCCGATCCTTTAAGGCGTTACGACGTGATTGAGCAATAAACATCCAAATTTTCGCTAATGTTGTGCAACCATATAAGTACAAGCTACCTACACCCTACACGCATAACTACACGAAAAATGAATACTATAATCGTATAATACGAGTATAACAGTACCTAACGGTGTAACGGTGCGAGCAAGACGTGAATCTGATGATAAGCAACACGCGTACCTACCCAATACGAGTGCCACGCAGGTATTTGAACATACAGAGTCCAAATCACTAGCTAGCACAGCAATGCGCTCGTCACCCAGATATAAAAGATGATATATGTCTTTGCCCAATATTTTTTCAGAAAAAATTATAAAAACCGAAACACTTTAATGTCGGACAATTATTATTTAATTAGGTATGCTTGGCGGAATAACTTACAAACGTAGATAACGCAGACGGATTCATCAAAAATCCTATCCTACTAATATTATAAATGTGAATGTATAGATGTTTGGATGTTTGTTGCTCAATCACGTCCTAACGTATGAACGGATCAGGCTGAAATTTGGAACACAGATAGATTATAGTCTGGAAGAACACATAGGCTACTTTTTATCCCGGAAATACAACGGGAACGGGAACTTCGCGGGTAACACCGCGGGGCGCTGCTAGTAAGTACATAAATATGAATACAAAATTAATTCTAAAAAACTAGCATCTGTATGCGACTTCGTCTGCATAGAATTTGGAACACCGCTAATTCTCTGAGAAACTTATATTTTTCGGGATAAAAAATGTGCTAGGTATTTCACAGGTCCACATTTATGGCTAGCAATAGGTATTTCAGGCCCAACCACCAGAAAGGCTTCTTGCCTGGTATTTCTGGATGCCTGGAACACAATACATTACTAGCGGAAAGTTTGAAAGATGCCAGAACACATGAGAGACAAATAACAGTCTGCTGGATAGACCTAGAGAACGCATTTGGTTCCGTGCAGCATGAACTTATGTTATTTGCCCTAAAATGGTATAACTTTCCTGCTGTAATTATTGACATAATTAATTCATATTATAATCACTTAAAATTCGTTATAGCAGTAAACAAGGAATACTCAAAACCACTTAAATATAATGTGGGACTATTCCAAGGGTGCTGCTTATCACCAATAGTATTTAATATAGTTATAAATATTCTAGTAGATAAATTAATATCCCGTGAGAAGAAATGGGGCTACCGGTTTAAAATCAACAATAAGTACACTGAGTCAATTTTAGCCTTTGCGGACGACCTTGCAATACTTACACGAAATCCCAAACAGTGTCAAGAATTGTTGAATGATGTTGATGAGTTCTGTACATGGACGGAGGGAATGAGGACAAAACCAAGTAAATGTCATTGTTTATGTCTGGGTAGACGAGATACCAAATATACTTCGTACGATCCGGGACTCTCCATAAGTGGCCAAAGAGTTGCCACAATAGCAGAGGCAGTGCCTTTCAAATTTCTTGGTAGAAAGATAGACTACAAAGGACGTACACCATCATTAGAGGTAGTTGTTGGAAACTTCATGAGCGACCTCAATAAGGTAGACCAACAGCCTATCAGCAATATCAAAAAAGCATGGATATATGACAACTATCTCACATCACGTCTCACTTGGCCTTTCCTAGTATATGACATCGGTAAAACCCTCCTGGCAAAACTAGATGCTAATGTCATAAAGATATTGAAGTCATGGTTTGGATTGGCACATCCGGCTGATCCCTCTACTCTCTTTAGGGATCACAATAGTTTTGGGCTGAAACTAAAAAAACCATCCGAACTCTACAAACACCTAAGAGTTACAAAAACGCATGTTTTGGGAAAGTCGAAAGACGAATTAATTGCATCTCTCCCAAAAGACAAAAGTGCTTCGGACCTTGAATCTAGACTTCAATTCCACAAACAATTTATGGCAGGTGCGCAAGTAAATACAGCTGGGTTGGGTGCGAGTAAGAAAAGGGAAGACCGAGACATGGTAAAAACCTTTCTACAACAAGACGAAAATGATAGTTACAAAGTGCACGCTATGAATTTAGAAATGCAAAGTGAGTGGTTAACCATAGGTGAGTTTTGTATCCCATTAGCTCTGAAGTGGCGCACCTTGCTATATGACTGGTCTCCTGCCTTATTAAAATTTTATCTGAACGCTTTCCAAATGACCCTCCCTGACCAGAGTAACTTGGTAAGGTGGGGAAAAGCCTCTGAAAAATGTTGCTATACTTGTGGTGAGGCGATATGTACAGCAAGGCACATATTGGTGGGATGCAAGGTGCTCCTTAATAGGGGTCATTACTCACAGCGCCATGACAGAGTACTTGAAATCATACGTGAAGCCGTAAGCCTTTCGGTAGCTAGAGCCCAAAAGGGATTGACGATAAACAAAAGACAAATTAACTTTGTAAAAGAGGGCTCAACTTCAAACTCCACGAACAAGCCTTACTCAATCCTGGGTTCAGCTCCTGATTGGACTATTTTAATGGACACGTATGAAAAGCACTACAAAATCCCAGAGGATGTGGGTGTTTCGTCATCCAGACCGGACATTTTCCTTTTTTCTAGGGCTACGAAACGCATAGTCCTGGTAGAACTTACCGTACCGTGGGAAACTAATATACCTAAAGACCACGCGATGAAACAAAATAAGTATTACGACCTTCAAAATGAATTAACAAAAAATGGCTATGTAGTTAATTTATACGCTGTAGAAGTAGGAGCGAGAGGTATACCAGCAAAATCTCTCTATAACCTGCTTAAAGACCTTGGATTGTCCAGAAGTGCAGTAAGTTCTATACTAGAACGAGTATCTAAAGCTGCACTAGTAGGATCATATCGGATTTGGCTGGGCAGGGAGAGAAATACGAGTAGTGAAGGTGAGTGTTGACGTACGTCAATATAAGGGGCCCCTTTTAAACCTACTACCCGAGTCACAAGTCTTGGGGTCTATTCGATATTTCTCTCTCTGCCACACGATGGACCCGGCACCCGCACGGTGAATCCATGGAATGCTAAGAAGTACGTCTCTCCAGATTATAATTCGTCTAAGTTCCAAATTTGAAACTGGTCCATTCAGTTCTTACAACGTAATTGTAAAACAAACATCAAAAATTCCAAATTTAAAATATATATAGTAAGATAGAGGTATCGGAATAGCACCTCTAAGCAGGGCCGAGCCGACCCCCACCAGCGCCTGTGTGCCAAACCTTTATGGCGCCCCTTTTTAACCTCCAACGTAAAAAGAGGGATGTTATAACAAAAAATACGTAAAAACAATTAATTTTATTTGCGTAATGCAAACAATAGCACGTGACAAGCCGGGACGTCATTACAAATGATTAGCTGGGTAACGGCCCCGCGCGGAAGCGCGGATTGCGGGCAGGGCAAATCTAGCAATATTTGCAGCAAGTACGTAGACAAGTCACAACACGAAAAAGCGCGGCGAAATTGAACCGAAGTTCAGCCGAACTTCGGCCGAATTTTTCATTTTTACCGAATGTTCGGCCGAAGTATTCGGTTCAAACCACATTCGGCCCATCCCTAGTTATTAACAGATTTGGTTGTAATTTGTACACAGATATATTTTAGTCTGGAATTGAACATTAAGTACTTTTTAACCCAAAAAAAGTGCAAAATTCTTTAGAGAACAAATATTTACCGCAACTACTAGGGGAGCGGAGGGGGTTGCCGTACAGTTAAGCAAGAACTCTGATTACAAAGAAACTAAAGGCCATTGTTAGACAAATCTAAACATTACTGTTAAAGAAAATATTATCTTACCACATGTTCTAATAAAAATTAAAACTACATAAATAATTGTTTCGAATTTATTAAGTTTTATAAAAACATAAATGTACGAATTCACCCGAAACCTTCGGATGATTGCGTACAGCGTAACTCTTTATTTTTCTTCACAAAATCTACAAATGTAAGTCCTATGTAGGTCCCTTTTTCAGGTGGTCGTGGAGTGTCATTACTGGGACTCCAAATTTATCAGCTGCTTTACGTAATTTCGAGCCTTCTCTCACCTCTTCCACGGTGAGTCTCATTTTTCGAGGAGACCATTTGAGTTTCTTTGCTCCAGGCTTCTAAAAAAGAAGAAATTAAAAAAAAGAAAACTATATGTCATGCCTTACTTTCGGGAGAGTATCTTTCTACTTAGTCTATGCTTTTGGGTATGTTTTCTATGTTTTACCATACAGGCGGGTGATTTTGTACAAAAATGTACGAACCGAGCCGACTCCGCCATTTTGTGAAAAATGTTTCAATAAACAAAAACTATTTCTAGTTTTAAACCACAAACAGTGCTAGTCGAAGGAGATATCAATATAATACAACATAAATAATACAAACAATGTAATTTGAAAGAAAATGTAGTACTTACAGCGAAAATTCTTCACAACACTTTCAATAAAATTTGGCGCGAAATTGTGACACACGCTTTATTCTCGAAATCTGACGAGTCAGTGGCGCGGGTGGTAGGGAGGTCTCAGCACAAGCGTAGTGCAACCGTTAGACAAGGATAGAATAGTTCTGCCATATTTCGGTATCTGTAAATTTCGATGTACGGAATCGCCTGCTGTACGGAATGTGCCTCCGTTCCCCTAAGCGGGTTTAGTAGGAATTTGAAACAGAAATATTTTACCATAGATACCTTGCACACACTTTCGAATAATAATTGTTCCATTATTTTGGCTCACTCGTTCATTAAAATCAGGGAACCCCTGTTGTGACACCACTCTACTTGCATCGCACACATCGTATCGAGTTACGTTTATAATCTCAATTAAATAAACAAACTCACGGCGCGGCGGTTCTTTTGATTTTAAAACCGAGACCTTAATGAATGTAAACCAAAACCCAACAAATAAACATGACCTTGGGAGACGCTTACAATAAACTATGTATAGCAACTTAGCAATTTATAAATTGTTATTTAACTAAGCAAATGTTGCGCCTGTCCTACTTACTTACTAATCGACGATACTCTACTACAAAGAACATGGTATTGCGTAAATGAAGAAAAAATCGGTGGCGGCGCTGGCGCCCCTATTGTCTTGGCGCCTGTGTGCGCCGCACACTTCGCACACAGGGGCGGCTCGGCCCTGCCTCTAAGTAGTGGTAATAGAAACCATACTATTCGTAATTCGTGTTTACTGCCCAATGGTAAGAGACAAGCCATAGCGAGGCCAACACACAATTGTGCTACCTACTAATAAAAATAATTTTCTTAAGCCCACATGGGGATTTAATTAGAAGTTCCATGCAAAAACATCTCCCACATTATGCAAATTCGGTTTTACCTGAATATTATGCAAGTTTCAACGGCAAAGTTTGCTGCAATAATTGCGAGTATTTTTCCACAAGGCGTAATAATACTTTAAAATTGTAAGTAATTTTATTTCAACATTTTTAAAGTTAAACATCTTCCGAAACATTAAAACAGAGTTTTAATTAATAGTCCTGAACGAGTCAACAGGCCATTAAAGGATATTAATTGCTCTCTTTGAACTCTCAGCGAAATTACCCAGAAAGCTTTTAAAATTATAACGAATTGGCGGTACAGTAAAAATGTTGGATAGCGTTACAGACCTAATGGAAATCAATAACCGAGGATTGAAAGAGCACAAGAGTTGGGGTGAACTGTGAAGTAATTCTCAGCTAACAAACAGAATCGCAGCCGGGAAATGAGTAGGAAATTAAATTTCAGTAGTCCGCCGAGAACGACGACACTTGGCACGGTTCAGAAAATACACGCTGACACCGCGGCCTCCTCGGATACAAGTTTCGCGAAGAAACATGCTATTCTGCATAATAGAATATATTTTGCTGAGAACATTTTTGATGTTTGCAGTACCGATGTGGATTCAATCTACAATTAGCGATTACAAAGTTTTGTGTAAGAAATGATTTTATGCAAGTGGTACATACATACTATAAAAAATAAAAATGCTGCAGGTAGTACATTATTAATTTTGCAGGTAAATAGAAGTTTACCCGTAAACTATGGCTGAAACTGCATCGAAATATAGGGGACTCTTTCCACAATTTAACAACGGTAAATATCTCGTAATTGATAACACTCGCGTGAGTGACTGAACTACCTACTGTGATAGCAAATACAAACAATTGATAATAAATAGGCATACAACGTTTTTTTTTTTTGCCGTTGCCGTGACATAATAAGTTGTTCTACTTACCTATATTGGTTCTGGTCTATTACAGTTTGAATAGTAAAATATAGTTTCAGACACAATTAAGTTAGCGGTCAGGGCTTCTACCGCCTAACTAAATCGGCTATCGCTTTGCTAATCCTGTCTCTATCATTTCTAGCGAAAAGAAAAGAGAGAGAAACATCAAAGCGATGACATTTTTCGTTCGGCGGTAGACCCCTAGGTCCGCTAGTCGCAAAAGTTTAGGCTATTTTAAAAGTGGTAAGCTCTTGCGGTAAAAGCTTTTAAATGTATTTTATCTATACTTCTAGAGACAGTTTTAAAGTTGTATCACACAATGTTTAGTAGAAGTTAATTGGTATACGGAGTCCGTAACAGGCTGTCGTCGGCACACTACTTATCTAAATTAAATCTTCCTCCTGACGCAGGCGGTTTCTTGCTTCGCTTTACTTTGTAACAAAGTATTTAAACATAGTAAGAAATACCTAATATTACGCGCTAGAAAAGCATTTATTTAGGGCTTGTAAAAGAGAATGGAAGTACTCATCTTGACATAACGAACAGATGCGCATATAAATAAGAGTCACATAACTTGTAATTTTACAAATAGCGTCAGTATTTTGTTCCGAGCGAAGGAGCCATTAATTGTGTGTGAAGTATGAATACGTAACAAGGACTTTATCGTCAGATAACGTTAGAAAATGTATGAAAATAAGTTTTATTACGCGTCCGCTAGGAGCGCTGTCAGGGTACGGCAATTGAGATGATGAATTAGTTTTTCATCAAGCCAATTACTAGCTTTATGTGACGATAACATTGATGTTACGTTTTCGAACTTAGATGCTTAGCTCACAGCTCTGAAGTAATTGTATTTGGAATTGATCATCAAAACCCAGAAGAATTAATATCTCAACAATTTATTTGAGTTACATAAATATTTCATTGTAATTAAAATAATCCTTTATTCATTATTTATAGCACGATACAATATTGTACATCATTATGTGCATTGCTTTAGCCAACAAAAAATATAACATTAAAATAACATCAGTTTTAAGAGATACATACATGATGCCAGTGTGACTGACTGAAATTACTGATTTTCAAAATACTTTATTAGTAAAGTACTTATACAGTCATACATATTTATGCATGTTAATCTTCGTGTACAAAATATAGCAGTGAATGAGTATATGAGATCTATCAAGCAACGATTCCCGTGACAAGCCCTGCCGCGATCGTGACCCCCGCCACGCGAAGCATCACTCGCCCCAACTCCTTGACATCCTTGTACTTCTCGATACATATCGGCTTGCTTACTTCTATCTCCACCACGGCCACTGAGTTGTTGCCCAGGCAGCGCGGCTTCTTCTTAATTAACTCTCCAGTACTCTTATTCAATAATTCCTTCAATTTTACTATATTAGCAGGCTCCACTAAAGATTGGTAGTGAATCAGCACGGGAAAGCCTTTTGTGATGGGTACTTTAACATTAAACACTACAATTCTAGCCTCAAATCGAGTAGTTACCGGGACCTGATGTACTAAGTCACTCAATATGTATCCAACACCAACATTCTGCATATCTACTCCTGATAAAGTCACACTGACTTGGTCCCCAGCAAAAGCCACATTACTGCTTAAATCATTGATACTCAAGTTTCTCACTTCGGCAGTTTCCTTAGTCGGACATACCAGTACTTTATCTCCTTTATTTATCATGCCATTCTCAATCCTGCCAGCCACACAGAAACCTGAACCTGTGCCTTTATAAACATCATTAACAGACATCCGTAATGGCTTTGATACAGGTCTCTCTGGAACATTAAACTTGTCAATTACATCTAAAAGACAAGGACCTTTATACCATTTCAACAATTCTGGTACATTTGGGGTTTTCACCAGATTCTCTCCTGTTAATCCAGAGCATGGCACATAAGTGACATCAGAGTCTTTGAAACCAGCTTGCTTCAGAAAAGATTTGAGCTTTTTTGAAATTTCAGTGAATCTCTCTTGAGACCAGTTTATGGTATCTAGTTTGTTGATTGCCACTGCTAATTGGCTAACTCCAAGAGACCTAACTAAAAGTGCATGTTCTCGGGTTTGACCACCAAAATCAAATCCAGATTCAAATTCGCCTCTTGTGGCATCAACTACTAATAAAGCTACATCAGCCTGTCCTGCTCCTGTAATCATGTTTGGTATAAAGTCTGCATGTCCCGGAGCATCTAATATAATAACTTTTTTTGTCTTTGTTTCAAATTGAGCTCGTCCAACATCCATAGTGATGCCTCGCACCCTCTCTTCTCCAGTTTCATCCAGTACCCAGGCATACATAAAACTCTGTTTCCCAATTTTTTTGCTTTCCTGTTCAAATTTGTGTAGTGTCTTTTGGCTTACCTCTCCCAGCTCACAAAGAAGACGTCCCATCAATGTAGACTTCCCTGCATCAACATGTCCAATCACAACTATGTATAAATGATCCTTATCGGATCCTCTTTCATTCGAGAACTGTGTGACTGCATCCACTTTACTTTCTTTTGACTTAGCTGCAAATCTTTCTTCATTGGGCTCTCTTGTTCTCTCTGTACAAGGGGATTGATCCCTGGGAGTTTGGGGTCGACTGTTTGATCCTTCATGGTTATCTATTTTGAATCCTTTTACCACTGCCAGATTTTTAGGCTCAGCCTGGGTTGCAATCACTTTGGGTGCAACATCAATTGATTTGGCTGGAGCTTTGACTGCTTCAATGAGAACAACAGGTGCAGGTTTAGGGAGATCTGGCTTCGGCTTTTCTGTGCTTTTATTATTTAAAATTTCGTCGAGAGCTTTATCGAAGTCGAATTTGTGTTTAAGTATTGACTGCACAAGTAAGTTATCTGAAATTGTATCACCTAACACGTTCCGTAACTCATCCAGGCAAGACATGAGCTTTGCTTCGTCATCCTCAGCGAGATTGAGTCCACGAAAGTCCATAGACTCGCGCCGTTGCAGTGCGGGATGAGTCGAGGATTCGGCCTCCTCTTCTGTCTCCTCCTGGATGTTGTCATGACTCTCCACGAAACTACCGACTGCCTGCTGGTTGCGGGACCTGTCGTACATAAATTGAGCCGTATCGCTTGGAGACAAACAGCTGTCCTCTTCAACGGATTGCCCGTAAAGATCATCATAGTCGTAGTCGTCGGAATAGCTAATTTTCCTGATATTTCGATGACGGGCCATCGTAGGATTGTTTAAAATGTACTTAGAATGTCTTATATAAGCCACATATTTCCAGATTTGACGAAAAACAAGAAGAAAATCACGTTTCTTCACATCACAAACACGCCACTTTTGTTTGCAAAACTAGACAGTAGACAATGTAGACATTGACAAATAGAAAATTAAAATCATAATATACCTAACTCGTCAAGTCGTGAGCATGTTTTTTTTTTCTTTGGCGTGAGCCATACAATCATATCGGAAAAATTAAATGGAAGTTTAATAGGAGTTTATTTTTTATTCGACATTATTTTTATAGGCGTTATTCCCGCAAAACTGGTCAAAAGTTTTACTAGTCAAAAAAATACCTTTGTGTTTTACATTACTAAAACACAAATTAATGGAAATGCCACACAAATAGAACGCGAACGTGAACAACGAATTTTTTTTTCTGATGTTAAATGCTGAAACATTTAATGCTGGTGCAAGTTTAATTGTCAATGTCATTTGACTCGTTTGTCAATTGTGTTTTTCTTCCATCATTTTCATTGTTGTAATCCGCCCGTCTGCGAAAAAGAAATATTATATTATTCACCTTTTTGTAGAGTAAAAGGAAATTTAGTGCATATGTTAACTCTTAAATGCTATAGTTCTCACTAATATTTGTCTAATCTTCAATATCCAGGGCCGTGACCTACATACCAAAACTAAGTTAGAATCTTGAAAACAAAACTTTGTAAAAATGAAGAAGAAGGTACGTAGTAGTGGAAGATGCAATCATGTTTTCCTTCGTTATTAATAATCCCCTAGGAAGACTCGAGTTCGGAATACTGCGAGACTGCCAGAAAAGGCTTTGAATTTTGCTGGGTACATTCAAAATATGATTGTCATGTTTGATTGTTACAGGTTTTGCTTATGGGCAAGAGTGGCTCTGGGAAGACCAGCATGAGGTCTATAATTTTCGCCAATTATATAGCCAGGGACACTCGCAGACTAGGGGCTACAAGTAAGTTAAAACATTTTATGCCACTAGAATATGAATATCCATAACTATAGCCTGGTATGTTGAGGAATGCAAATACCTTCACTACATACTAGTTTACATTATTTGACTGACTTAATTGGTAGTAAGTTGGCCTGCAAGATAGGAGTCTTGCAGGGCTCTTCAGTGAATAAAAGTTCAAAAGACTCCTAATGATAAAACGCTAGACACTGACTGGCGAAATTAGGATAACATTACCGAATGGAAGCCATAACGAAAAGTTGAAGTCTGCCTGCAGAGCCATAGGTTGCGGGTTCCAAACAAAAATGTTTGTGCTATGCCTGCATTAGGGTGTCCCTTAAAATTCAATGTCAATATATTTTGACGCATACCTTCTAAAAACTTTTATATGGACCTAATATAGTACAGAAATAAATATTAGCCCGATTTATAAACGATAACCCGTGCCGACTTGAGTTTTTAACTTGTCCATACAATTGCGCGGGTGCAGCGCTGCGACCTGTTACGGCGAGTTTCAATTGTCATTTCATACGTGATTTCTAACATTATTAGTGCGTTGTTGTTTATTGTGTGAAGATGTCTGTGGAATTACGAAGTGATACACAAAATATTTACCTTATCGGACTGCCAAGCCACCAGATAAATGGTGCAAAATTACCATCTAATCGAAAAGTTCTCACCGTTTTATGTTACAATATAGGTCAAGGTCAAGCTGACTGTTAGTGAAAGTGCGAATCTTGTTATAAGAGAGTGCATTATATTTTGGGAAAAGCCAGAATTCCTACAAAGGCATTTCCTAACTGCGTCAAGAAACTTGTTGCTTTATATCATGTTTGGAGGGAGCTGCAAAAAAACTGTAAGAAAACTCAGGAGACGTTCAAGAACCGTGAACATAATTTTGTAAAAACCTTGATAACTTGTTTGATATTGCACATGCTGATGCCTTCGACAGAATGAAGATAGAGGAAGACAAAGATTTTTTAAGGAAACAGAGAGAGCCAGGTCGACCGGGATGCTTAATTGCTTAGGTGGAACTGACAAAACATTGGCGGAGAAAGAAGAACGAGTTAGGCAAAAACGATTAGAAGAAAAGGAAAGAAAGGTAAAACATAGAGAGCTATTGGCTATTGCATGTACTTCTTCGGTAGATAGCTTGGAATGTCTGGAGAATTCGAATGAGGAACAGATTTCGAATTCTGTACTTAGTACTCAGATTCCTTGCCTTGAAAATAGTTCTAAAAGAGGCACGAACAATTTCATGACTCCTAAACTGGTAGCAGCTTTAGATCGATGCCAATTAAGCATAAGAGACTCAGTTTACATTCTCCATGCGGTTGTAGAAGCGCTTGGTCTGAACACCGATGATTTTCCTATTAACAAATCTTCGATTCAGCGAAATCGTACTCAGGCGAGAAAATCCAGGGCAGAAGTAATAAAAACTGACTTCCAGAATAATTTGTCTGATGTAGTCACAGTCCATTGGGATGGAAAACTATTACCTGGATTGGATGTATGAAGTTTAAAAGAAGAACGCTTGCCAAGTCTTGCTTCATTTGACGATAGAGAACAACTTCTTGCAGTGCCAAAATTAGAGAGTTCTTCGGGAAAACATCTGAAATGGGTATTTGTGTGAAGAAGCAGTCATGTTATTACTCTTTGATGAAGAAGTTGGTTTCAAAACCAAGACAAAAACGATTAATAATTTAAACAGAGATGAAAGTTCAGATTCCGCCAAACGCTATATCCCATCGAAGGAAGAAAATACGCAAAATTTCTTTAGTAAGCTTAATATTTTCTTGTTTCTTTTTTCAAAGTTTCGTGGCTTAGTTTTTGCTTTTTAGACTGTTTTTTCTTTCTTTCAGATATTATGATGATGGATGATTTTGTGACTCAAAGAAGCAAACAATTTCTATCTCGACTGCAGATCGACGACAGTTTTCTTCGGGAGGATGTATCTTCTTGGGGTGACAAAACTACTTTTTTGGAAGCTAGAAGACGAATAAGTTGTTTGAAGGTCGTAAATGACACTGCTGAAAGAGCTGTTAAATAAATGCAAGATTTTAATGGACTTATCACGGCTGAAGAAGAACAAAAACAGTTTTTGTTGCGTTGTGTTCAGGAACATAGAAATCTGTGTCCAGACTGTAAAAAAACTACACCAAAGAGAAGTCACCCTAATTAATTATTATTATAATTTGTATTTAAATAAAAGTTTGTGTTGATCTTATTTTGTTATTACTCATATTTACTTTATTTGTTGCATTTTAATTATTTTGGATCAAACCAAGATGTCAGGCCAAAACACCATTTTCTAGTAAACTTTAGAGCTCGGTCGGCACGGGTTACAATCATGCTACAAATACGAAATTTCGTATTTAAGTATATTTTAGCATTCATAAAAAAAGTAGAGGGTATGCGTTTCGAAATTCAAAAAAAAAAATTTTTTTGCCATATAAGGGACACCCTAGCCTGCATGTATCACAAGTATGTTTATTTACAATTTTATCAGCTGCCTGGTTCCCATTATGGAAAATTTGGCTTAGTTTGTAAAGTTATTTAATGTTGTGTGAGAAACATTTACCTTGTGACTAGCCTCCTAGGTTATTGGGTAGTACTCTGCCTATGACGCCAAGGGTTGTGGGTTTGATTCCCACTCAGTGCAAACATTTTGAATTCAAATATTTGTACCGAGTGTACATATGTATAGTAAATATGTATTTACAACTATATTACAAACATTAAAAATATTATCACTCTTACTTATTATAAAATAAGTCCAATAATATTATTACAATATCATAGAAAGCTTCCTCTGAGAGTGATTTTGTAATTACTGGTTGCCTGTTCACCAATTAAATATTATTATACTAATATTAAAATACATGCATGTAATATGAAATTGTCATTTAATTATGGCTTATCACTTGTACCAGGATGCATCATCTACATACTTTCATAATATGAAGAGAATGAATCATCAAATAATAGCATTGTGTGCAGATGTGTTGTTCATAACATTTTAACTGACTTCAAAAAGAAGAGGCTATTGTCAATCAAAACCTTACACCTTTTTAGTTTGGTTTTTGATGATTATTGTTTATATAATTTGGAGCCCAGGAAACATCATGGTTAAATTTGATCAAAATATAACCAGTAGTTTTTTGCAGTTAATTCCAATAATACAAATCTGTTAACTTAATTTCTCAGTCATTTGTATCATTTGTAATATGGAATAATGGGCCGATATGGAATATTATTACTACAAATAATTAAAAATTTTAATAGTTAGTAGGTTATTTGGTGTTTCAGAGAAAAATAATTATTGTAACTGAGCATCAGCAGCAATAAACATACAAATACATGCAAGTGGTACATAATATATAGCATATAGCACTCAGGGATCACATATATATTCAATGGTGAAATAATTTTTGAAATTGGTCCAGTAGCTCCTGAAATGAGTGCCTTCAAACAAAAAAAAACCTCTCCAGCTTTATAATATTAGTATAGATTGGGTCCAACTCAAGGATAGGATAGTTTTTATTTTGAATAATGGTCTTTATATGACAACATCCAAGCAAAGCCGAATCAGTCCACTACTGTATGTGAAAATATTAACATACTGTATGACATTACCAGAGCGAAGCCTAAAGGTGCCACTAGTAATTTTTTAACATGAAACTATTTCAGTTGACGTGGAGCACTCACATGTCCGGTTCCTGGGCAATCTCGTACTGAACCTGTGGGACTGCGGGGGGCAGGAGGCATTCATGGAAAACTACTTCGCTTCACAGCGGGACAACATCTTTAGGAATGTAGAAGTGCTTATTTACGTGTTTGATGTTGAAAGTAGGGAGATGGAAAAGGATATGCATTACTATCAGTCTTGCTTGGAAGCTATATTGCAAGTTAGTAATATTGTAAATATTTATTTATTTAAATTTCTGATGTGGACACTACAAATTCTATTAAGTGTATGTAATTTAAATGAAACAGTAAAGAAATCACACCATTTCCTATTCATTGTGTACATGTAAAACTGTTTCCTGATCCTATTAAAATACATAATAGTTACAGGTGACCATTTGGTGCTTCCAATTTTATTTTGCTATTAAAACCATATCAGCTAAATCAAAATATTTAGTAGACATTCATTAATTTATTCATAAATAATAAACAAATACCTATTAAAGTAGATGACCGAGTAATTTAATAAGGAAGAATAATCAATCAAAAAATTCTCAATCATGACCATGATGTCAAAAATGATGATCATGAAAATAATAAATCGTTTCAGAATTCACCTGAAGCTCGAATATTCTGCTTAGTGCACAAAATGGACCTTGTAGCAGAGGACCAAAGAGAGGACATATTCAAAGCTCGCGTGGAGGATCTCAAACGTCTTTCTAAGCCACTCGAGTGTACATGCTTCAGAACCAGCATATGGGACGAAACTTTGTACAAGTAAGTGATTGACAGAAGTTCCTAGATCTGTAATAATTATAAACTCTCAAAAAATTACCCATTAGTTAATAGGGATTAAACTAAGTATGTAACCCAGATAGTACTGGTTATTCCTTCTTTAAAAAGTTTATTGTTGATAAAACAAAAGATTGTGGATATTTCGCTGGCACACACAATAAACAAAAATGGTCAGTATACTTTTGAGTAGTCAAAGTTATCTAGTTAAATGCTTGCTTGGTTTTTTATAAGTTCAAGAAGATCAAATAAATCCAAGCTCTTTTTTCTATTAAACTCGAAAACCCCACACATCGGTTGACATACTAAAAACTCAAATGTAGCAGTTTGATTTCACTTTCATGATATGTACAAGAAAATATGCTGCTTGGATGGTTCGCTATGGATACTATTTATCCTCCATCATAGACCTCATTGCTTTACAAGACCAGACGGTGCAGATGTCAAGTGCAAGCTATCTTTGGTTAAAAAAAAAAATTGTAATAATTAATTTCAACTACATACTTATGTACTTATTAAGCCTGATACTATGTTTTTTACATTTCAGAGCATGGTCAAGCATAGTTTACAAGTTAATACCTAATGTTAAAGCACTAGAATCTTCACTAAAACAATTTGCAGCAATAGTGGATGCAGATGAGGTGAGGAATTACATCTATTTCATAATAATAACTTCCCTAATCAAACCCAAGTGTATCTGGAAGACCTTATAGGGCACTAAAGATATAGGTATGCATAAGATTCCGCTAAATGATGTGAATAGGTATGATGGCAAAAAAAAATCGAATTAGTCTGTCAGTTATTCAAAAATATATTATATAATTTTTTTCTTTACTTTCGCAAACAAAAAATGATGAAGACACAGTGCTTAGAAGTTTCGAGTTTGCTACAACAAATAACTACTTTTATTGGTAATGGGACCTATTTTTCGGAAACGTGATTTACTTATTTACTTTATAGGAGTGTCACAGCTTGAAGATCTCACATTCAATCTACTTACATAATTTAAGTGTGAGCAATGTGTGAAAATGAACTCTATTGATATCCCGATAGGTGCTACTGTTCGAGCGCGCTACTTTCCTCGTGGTGTCCCACTGCCAGCGCCGGCCACACCGCGACGCGCATCGCTTCGAGAAGGTCTCCAATATCGTGAAGCAGTTCAAATTATCATGCTCCAAGCTCGCGGCGCAGTTCCAAAGCATGGAGGTTTGTTGAAGATTACAATAACTTTTTGTCCTACAGAGAAAGCATAGTCAGACAGAGTAGGTATAGTCTCCGTTAAAGCTAGCAAAGTAAAAGACTTTTAATCTTATTTCCGCTAGGAAAATCACTACTTATACAAATTTTCCATATAGTATGGGCTAACTCAGAAAGCGCAGGGACCCTAACCTAAAGTTACTAACTATACCTACGCGAATATTATTCCATCTCTCAGGCACATGTAGCTGCGTAGGAAGCTAAGATTCCACAAGCTGATAACTGTGGCTAAGAACTCATGGAGCAATTTTCACCCGCGCGCGGAACTACGGTTTTATTTCTAAACTCACGAGACTGCTGATTTTCGCGGTTTCGCAGCCGCCGCGGGTGATATTATCGCCCGCGAACGTGGTGGGTCACGGGCGGTTAATGATTACTTGAGGCCCAACCAACGCTAACCGACCGCAGAGCGCGCTGCGCCGCAGCCGCGCGCTCCGCGGGCGTAAAACGCGTCGTGAGTTGTGCTTTCAATTCCAAGCCTTACGTGGGGCTTGGGATTACTATAAAACTTTTAATTTTGATCTTGTCTTTGGTACTTGTGTTCTGGATTCTAAGTTTGTTCGAAATACCAAGCACAGGACGTCTACTCTAATTCAACGAAAACGTAATTTCGAAATAAACTCGCGATTTTCCAACTCGGATTCTACTTCGATCCGTCGTTTTGTCCGTTTAAATGTTCTAAGCCCACTCTAATTAGAGTATGCTTAGAACATTTCAACGTCAAACAATGTTATATCGGACGAAACGAAGTAGAACGAGAGAAGGAAAGTCGCGAGTTTTTTTTTCGAAATTTCGTTTTCGTAGAAACAGAGTAGACGTCCTGAGTATTGTGTTTCCCCCAAATTGCAAGAACTGATTGTACTCTATTGGGACCCCACAGGTTCGCAACAGTGTTTTCGCGGCTTTCATCGACGGGTTCACGAGCAACACGTACGTCATGGTGGAGATGTCTGACCCCAAGATCCCCTCCGAGGCCACGCTCATCAACATCAGGAACGCCAGGAAACACTTTGAGAAGCTAGAAAAGGTCTCCTCTTCAGCGCCCAACCAATACCAATGATAGCTCGGGAAACTCTCGACGTTCGCCCCGGACCAATGGTAACTCGAGCTCATATTCACTGAGCCAATGACAGCTATGGTTTAGTTGGTAACATCCGGTACAAAGAACTTTTTGCCAACTATGAACCAACGGGAGATCAGTCATGAAAGTGCTTGCGTTGATTGTGTGAGCACTGGTCTATCGTGTTTGGGAAAGATAATAGTGACGTGATGGAAGTGTAAATTCTTAATCATTCTAATATTTGTTTTGGTTTAATGTTTAGAACATTTAAACCAAAATGAGAATTTTATTAGAAATGTGTGTGGACGAGTAGCTCTGTGATGGGGGGGTGCCAACTAAACAATAAAATGTAGGACAATTTATAAAATTATATGGCTTGGTATAATAAAGCAACCAATACCTTTATAGATGATAATAATAATAATTACCTTCTCAATCATATGTTGATCTTAAAAAAACTCTTATGTGTATCTTAAAAAAACTGCTTTAGTCAATTTTGTTTTCAATTAATTAATGGATACTTAGAGGTTATTTTTATGTTAAAAATAGTAGCTTTCTCTGTCTCTTATACATATTTTTTTATAATTCCTCAAAACTATAAATTTTCCCTATTTCTGTTGCATCTCAAATATTTAAACGTTATATAGAAACCTTTTTTTCCACATATTGTCTCTTTTATTACACAGATTAGGGATCATATTCTGGCCCTCATAGATAGACAATAATACTACGATTAGAATGAAAACTTCTTCCACACGCTTAATGATATAATTTCCTTACTCTGCTTCTGATACTGAGTTCTTCCTACAAAGTATTCTCGAGGCACTTCGAGGTTTCGAGGCCTTTCTAGAATTCGCGTCGATCATTACTTGACTTTCTATCCATAAGATAAGTGTCAGCATATGCAGCCCACTAGATGTTCCTACTGATGGGGTTTTCTCTCACCATAAAAGAGTCAAGGCCATAATCCATCACCAGTACATGAAAATGATCTACCGTCTTTGGCGGACGATACCTTGCGACCATCATAATCTAACTACTACCACAAGCTATGAATATAGCCATAAATTAAAATGGAAATTCTCAAATTCCTACCTAGCAAAGCTCATCATTTATGCCAAAACTTGTCATCGTGGAATGTTTTCAAACTACAAACATACAAAAAAGTGTAAAAAAATGACTTTTTATCATATTTATCGACATTTAAATATACCAAAAGAATAGTAACAATATCTTCATAATATTCAATTCCTTAAATTAATTTATAGATTTTATTATAATTGTAAACGGTCCCGCCAGGACTGATTAGAATAAGTTTTTATGTTAAAGAGCCTGTGTGACATTCTACTTACATTACAAAAAAATTAAGTCTCTATGCTCACTTGCGACTCGATTCACGAGGACTAATAAATAAGCTAACTCGTCGGCCGGGGTAACTTACCTCAAGGTTCGCTGCACATTTGCACTTTCATTAGTCTCGTTATACCGGCCTGCCTGTATCGATTTCAGTCACCGTGAATACAACCTCTGATATAAAACAAACAAGAAAGCGACGTTCTACCAATCACGAGTCGAGTTTCAAATTCTGTTTTTTTTTTCTCCGAGGGGAATTTGGTTTCATACGAATCAATGTTGTAATTGTGCGTTTTTAAGATGCAAATACTCCTGTCAAAGTTAGTTCTCAATTTCGCCATAGGTGGCGCCAAAGTTTAATTTTGTTAGAGGAATTTTGCAAAATGAAACAGTGCTGCCTCATATGGCGAAATTGAGAACTATCTTTGACAGATCTAATTGCATCCTGAAAAAACATTGGTCATAGACCCCATTATTTTTAAAATGAAATTATATGGATGCATTATATATCATTGCATTGTAAGTATTGCTAAAGTACAAACATCTAATTGAAAAGTAAACATTGTTATTAATATTTTTATATCAGAGATTCTACCGTCTATTCAAATGACTACGACTTGGTTATTACTGTCTCATTAATTTCGACACAAAATGAAAGAGATGCCGATGACAAGGACGTCACGAGCTCACGAGGCGTTTTCAGGATGCAAATAGATCTGTCAAATATAGTTTTCATTTTCGCCAAATGTAGCGCTAATGTATTTTTTTTTTACTCTTAACGCAATTAAACATTGGCGTCTTCTATGGCGGAATTGAAGACGATCTTTGACATGTCTAGTTCGTTTTTTAAAACGCCTCATTCGGACCTACAGACGCAGGTATGATAAAATAGATTTT
Organism: Ectropis crepuscularia; assembly: GCA_963693475.1. Taxonomy (NCBI): domain Eukaryota; kingdom Metazoa; phylum Arthropoda; class Insecta; order Lepidoptera; family Geometridae; genus Ectropis; species Ectropis crepuscularia. The sequence goes on from OY856339.1 coordinate 9,895,743, forward strand.
AGAAGTGGAAAATCATAATTTGGGCTTTATATAAATTATATTGTTTATAGACTATGTTAAATATTCTAAATTGTGTTACTTATATTATTATAAGCTATTTTAATACGTGTAGTCATATTATATCCTCGATTACATTGTTCAATGCCGAAAACTATTTAATGTAGAATGAGGGAACAGCAAATTAAAATATCATTAAACTAGGATGTTGTTATTTTGTAATTGTGAATATGTATCCAAGTTTTGGTTACCTAGTTTTCAGCATTGAATGGAAAATTTTAATTTACTTTATATATCATTTTTGGGCCATCCAGTCTATATGATTATACCTACTCGGTGTTACTACTTACATTACTATATCACGATTCTTGTAACGAAAGATTTAACATGTGTAATTGACAATTGATTGAAAACACAAACCTTGCATTAAATGTAATTTTTTTAAATTGCTAAAATTTATTAGATAGATAAATTGAAACTATTGTCCAGAACACAAAAATAAATATCCAAGTAGATCTTGAACTGGTCCAGTTAATCCTGATTTTTCAATTGTGCTTTTATGAATGTATGTCACGAACAGTACCTACCGTAAATCTCACACTTTTTATTGTATACTGACGGTGTTTGGGATTTTACGGTGACGTACATAATATATAATAATACATCGGGTTTGGGATTCCCGAAATCCAACGAAGAAAATTCAGAACGCCAGTATAAGTTGATCTACGATTGACAATAATCGTAGCAAGGCTGTGTGTCTATGTGTACTGTAAAACAGACCCCATACAAGCCCAACAAAAGCGCAATATTTGTTAGTCTCAATTATTTCGGTTTAAAAAAAACTTGTTTAATAGATCGGCACTTATGCCTATGTAGATTAGTTGTAGTACTATGAGTACAGAAGGTTGGTCAACCTTTTTTTTTGTTTTGAAAATTCGACTCTTAGCTAATTGTAAATTAAGTATATTGTCTGTGATTTACTTGCAAATCGTACCTACGAACAGACACCGCAATGATGATTAAACGTCACATTTAAATATCGCTATAATCATTATTTTCTATCTTGGTCTTCCAAGATGTACAATAACACCCTTGCAAAGTTTTTAGATAACAACCTACAAATATAGTTTAAATGAATTTTTGAATGTTTCCGACTCTTCTAACGTCTAAATGAAACCATAATAGCTTTTCTATTGCTCTCTCTATAATTTCAAGCGAAAAATATAGAGGGAACAATATCAAATCAAGACCTATTATGTCAGTAGAAGCCCTGGACGTCTACTCTATTTCTACGAAAACGTAATTTCGAAAAAAACTCGCGACTTTCCTGCTCTCGTTCTACTTCGTTTCGTCCGATACAACATTGTTTGACGTCTAAATGTTCTAAGCATACTCTAATTAGAGTAGGCTTAGAATATTTAAACGGACAAAACGACAGATCGGAGTTGGAAAGTCGCGAGTTTATTTCGAAATTACGTTTTCGTAGAAAGAGAGTAGACGTCCTGGCATTCAAAGTGTCGTCAATATCTCAGATGTTGTAGATAATCTATAAGCGGCGTTCTTATAGACTATCTGCTATTATTAGTTGCGTATACTACTACTACTACGTGTGTCCCTAGTAGCCGCCGCTGCCAAGTGTATTCTTGTTTATCACTATTTCTATGTAAATAAAGTTTGTTCTTGTTCTTTGCAAAGCTGTTGCAAACTGTGTCACACTCATCACTTTGTATACCTTCATAATATATGAAACCACAATTAATTGTAAATAAAGTACCTAAGTACACCTTTACCTTTACGCCTTTACAAAGTCGGTTAAAATTGAAGGATTAGCTAAAACACTTTTAATAGGTATACAAATTATATTATAACTTATCGTTTACCAAGTTGATTAAAACTGCAGCACTCTAAAAAATAATTACCTATAAGTATATATATGTATTTTGTATCTTGTATAAAGATGTTTGTGACAAAAACTATAAATTAAAAATAATTGCTTCTGTCATATCTAATTTTTAAAAAAACTCCTTAATTATGCGGTGTCTGTTTTATTCGCTTAGTTAAAAATAGTTTCGTACATTTAAGTTAAAATGCGATAAATAATAGCCTAGATGTTTTCGTTTATTTTTATTTTGGAACTAGTATAGTTTGTATGTTATAAATACATCGTATCTGTATTATTTATGCTCTAATATACATTTCTAGTTTGTAACATATCAGAAACGCTCTATGAAAATGATCGTTCCATAGTTTTATTGTCATTGGTACAATATTACTTACACATGTTGCACAATAATATTATTTAAAAAAATTGTAAAATTGATAATTAAGTTACTTTAACAGCATCTATTGCATTGCTTGGATTCAAAAGGTTCAATCTGAAGTGTATTTATATTATAGGCTTTTAAAATGTAGATTGTATCACAAAGACAATAGTACCTACGTATTTTTATTACTCAAAATATATAATTTGTTTCATAAAAGTAAATTATTTTATTTACTCACAAACTCTCATGTACCTACATAATATCGCGATTATTGGTATGATAGGAATATTATTTCCTGTATGGTTACATTTGATATTAGGCTAAGTAAGCGTCTGATATTTCGACGTACTTTATTGAGAGAATCACGCGTGAACTTTGTAGGTACCGAGATATTAGTGAGCTGACGCGCAATGTTCACAATAAATAATCTGTAAATAAGTAATGTTATTGAAGAAACTGTAGTGGACATTTGAGAGGTTCTGGATAACCTAATGATATTATACTTACTGAAGCAGGTAAATATAGGTATAAATGTGGTATGTTTTCAGGACAGGTACCTATGCTTGAGTTAGTAGGGCGCCCAAATTTCGCAAGATCGTAAGGAAGAAGTAGCCACTTGAGGCCAACAACTGTCGTAGGTACTTAGATATCTTGCAAAAATCAATATACTTACTCTAGGGACTTTTCTAGTGCCTATTGAGTAAATCAATTTGTATAATCTTGTTATGTCTATTGTTAAAACAAACAATGGACAGTGAATTCCAACGCTGATGCATGCAATCAAAAACATTCGAGTCGACATCAAACGAAATATCGGTTCCACTGGGTCACTCAAAATATTTGTAAATGTTTGAAAGGAAATAAATATCAGTTATATCTTGTCCACGCCGCGCCGTGCCGCCGTACGGTCAAAATGATAAGGAATCAATATTGTTAAGAGTGATAACGGCTAAATATAACACAGGACATGATCTTTTACTCGTCGAAGTTTCCAATATACTAACCAAACATAATTTCTAATTTGGTTGTTTCTCACGTTAAAGCTATTTTAAAAATCTATTTAGCAATAAAATAATTAACGACGTGTGACGAAACCGCGTGCAAACCATACGGCCGTCTGCAACTTACGCACACTAGAAAACGAATCTGGTGCCGATCGCAAAGAAAACCCCGAGTAGCGGCGAGTTGCGCCACATTTACTTCAGTACAAGCCCAGCCCGCGTCGTAAACCGCTCCAAAAGGGAAATCCAGACATTTCCGTCGTTTTTCCTCTAAGGTACGTACATAATTTGTTTGATTTGTTCAGTAAACTGCGTGAAGTGTTCGTTAGTCATGAGTTATTGACGTTTAGAAGCACACGCCTGTAGAGAATAGTGGCTAGAAAGTGAATGTCAAAGCGCGTAAATGAACATATTCTCGGAAGTTAATCGCTAGATCGCTACTCGAGCATTTGATTAATTCTCCAGTCGATGTGACATCATCAGTGCCTGTGACAGTGCTATAGATTAGGTACAAGAGATACATACTAGAACAATAGATACTACTGTGGAACGTTTCGGCGCGTGTTGTCGTGTTGATAAGTGATAATATTCGATTTTTCGTGTTTCAATTTCGGCGTGTCCTTGACTCGAAGGTGGGTGGGTTTATCTGTTACGTCACAACTTTATACGCGTTTCCATGGAAAATCATGCTGTAGCGCCGTGCGCGTTATTCAGCAGCTGTTTATGTTTTTTCGTGTAACAATGAGGATGTGAGTAGGAGCGTTTTATGTGGATGACGTGTGGATGAATTTCATAAATTGATGGGGCCAATTAGTCGTTAAAAACATTTTGTTTGCTTTTACAAGATAGAGTCGCGAGCTCGCGAGGCTATTTCCATCGGAACAACGTTATCAAAGGGACAAAGGGAATCATTGATGTAAGAATAACATCTTTGTGAGATTTACCTATTTGACATTTTTATGTTAGGAATCAAAGTGATACCGTTTTCCGCCTTTTGTGTCATAGCAAATCTTATCATTTAGCACGCTTACCTACGTAGGTAGGTACTGACTGAAGTTGCTAATTGATAGCAATTAGTTTCGTTTCAATACTTATGATCTATGGATCGACACTACAAACAAATACCTATAATAAAAATAATAATAAATAAATATTGGTGGACAATTCACACACAACACCATCCCACCCCAAACTAAGCAAAGCTTGTATATAAACGAGCTTTTGTCTCATTGATCAACTTTATCAAGTCATGTGATTTGGACACTAACTAACCTAGATTTCGTAGATTTAAGAAAATTATAAAACTTCGCAATAAAAAACAGTTAATTGATTGAATTGAGAATTTGTAGGTACATAAGTTTGATTTTAATTTATTTATTTGTACTTAGTATACAGACCTACTGCCTGTGTAGTAAGTAGGCAGTAGGTACCTACCTATTCATAGTTTTTTGCATTTTTATTTTAGTAGTGCATTTTGAGGATTAGATAGGTAGGTACTCATTCTTTTTGGACGTAAAATCCAATTGGGCTTAAACCTACTACTTTCGACATTCACTTCGCTCTTTACCTTAGTTTTCTGATAGCTCCGTTTCCTTGTATTATTTTCTTTCACATAATACTTAGATAGGTAAACCTAACATTAAATCTTCACATACGTTACGGCTGGTCTAGTGGTAAGAACGGCGAGTGCCGATCCGGAGAAACCGGGTTCAAACCCCAAGCGCACCACGAAGTTCTTTTCGAAGTCATGTGCGTAATGGCGCTAACTTAAAATCGGTGAAGGAAAACATCGTGAGGCAACCGACATAGAATCTTTCGAGGTCATGTGTCATCCACCATCCCGCACTGGGCCAGCGTGGTGGATTATGGCCCTAACTCTCTCCTTGTGAGAGGAGGCCCCGAGTTCCAGCAGTGGGAACATTTAGTAGGCTGCTTATGCAAATCTTCACATTGAAAAAGCTACGCTGTTTCTCCGAAAAAGATTGTATCAAATTCAAGCAAAATATCAATTACCTACCTAAGGTAATAAATTTTTTTTTTTTCAGAATAAAAAATGGCACAAGATAAACCAGTATTTGACTACCATGAGGAGTCTCAGTCAGAGAAATTGGCGCGCAAATCCAAGGAATCTCCATTCATGATCATTGGTAAGCATTTTAAAAGTTTTCTTTTCGTTTCGAGTTGTTTTGAAAATAGTTTTTTCATCCCACCAGCTCGGAAAGAGTACTTTTGCTCCTCGATATCAGGGCGCAAAAGTCGTTTTTACCCTCTAGAGGTTAAAGTAAATTTGAATTTAGAACATCGTGTGTACTGAGGTTTTGAATTCAAAACATAATTTAACCTATTTATTTCTACCTCCTTAGTGCCGAATTCATCATACATTTATTTTTAATTTGTTAAAAACTCATACTCGGAACCTCTTTGGTGTACTTTTTTTTTAAATGCTTTGCGCGCAATTTTCTTTTCACGTATGGAGGATAGAGGTAAAGAATGTTATTTCAAATGGCAAAACATTTTGAAATGCTATGAATGAATCAATTGTAATCGAATTTCTATTATTGACTACTAAAATAGTAACTAATAGATAATTTCAACTACTTGTACAGTACAAAATAATGTAGTAAATTTAACATCAAATAAATAATTACTATTTTGAGAAAACATGTAGGTACAATATATTTTCAAGTCAAAACTTCTTTTGGCGCGCCAAAGACAGATTTTTCGTGGGCTGTCAATTTAATTCTAGCGTCACGCTCGGGAACGATAAGAAATCTTCGGGTAAACTCGTGACCATAGCCAATGGCCATCTAAATGGCCATGCTCATAGCCACGCCCTCTGGTTTCACACGCGTAGTTTTCAAAGTAAAAATCAAATTCTGAGTTATAAGTTACCACTTCTATCGGCAGTGCCTATGACTGCCAATATTTTTCTTTCATGAATTCTGAATAGTACGTTTATTAATTTCCTTTAAAATGTACCTTGATGCAAATTTAGCGCTACTATAATTTAATGCATTTGGGCGGACACTTTTTCATGTACACATGAAACTCCTTACCTCAATCGGTCAACTCTCCATATTTTCACGTCATATTGTTATTGTTAAAACCATGGCTAAATAAACTTAAGTTTAAAACTTATAAAATTGAATACAAGTGAAAAACCGAAATATCATAATAATAAGTGATTCTAGCGACAAAGAAGTTTATTTAACGCCAACAGAATCGACTGAAACTGAAAATGCGCAAAGCGTTTAGTAATTTCCTCGCTAGGGGGGGATGAAAAATTACGTGTTACACTCGAGTGCAAAGATTTTTCACCTTGTGCCCTTTTGATTCCCTTGCTACGCTCAGGATTCTAATTTTTGAATCCCTCGCTACGCTCGTGATTCAACTTTAGAATCCTTCGCTTGCTCGGTCATCAAAATTGAGCACGCGGTTAAAAAGCCACTTTGCACTCTTGTATAACAAATAACTATTTTTATCGTCCGCTAACTGTACCTACCTACCTACTAATGCATACCTACCATATGCGTAATGCCGCTAACTTAAAAACGATGAAGGAAAACATCGTGAGGAAACCCACTTGTACCTAGAATCTTTCGAGGTTACGCGTCATCCACCAACCCGCACTGGGCCAGTGTGGTGGATTATGGCCTTAACTCGGGCCTGGAGCACAGCTCTGGGAACATTGAGTGAGCTGCTTGTGACGAGACGAGCAGGACATGTGTTTGATGGTAAGCAACATGCCTGCCACATAACACCACAGTAACATGCAGCTATTGGAATATGAAGAGTCCAAATAAATACTGCACTGCGCTCGTCACCCAGAGATCAAAGATCTTATATCTCTATTTCTCTTCTATCGGCAGTTCTTATGACTGCCAACAGACCGATTTCTAAAATTCTTTCATCGTTGGATATGTAGGTAGGTACTCGATCCCTGAGTGCTATAGGTAACCTATCATGTACCTACGACGGGCTAAGCCGGGGCGGAACGCTAGTTTAAAAAGATAGGTAAATAATAATCAATAAATGTTCGAAGAGAAACGTTTTATGGGTATCATAATTTTCGTTTGTGGGTCTAATTACATAGGTAGGTAGGTACCTACTGCTAGAAAACTGTTCGATTACCCCTGAGTGTTAGTTGATTAAACGCTAATTGGCTCTTATGTCAAACTTTAATACCCCTCTGCTGTTTTAATAGTATTTTGTACATCACTTATACCTATTTGTTGTTTCTTACGTCCTCCAGTTGATCCCATGTGGCATTTGTTTGGATTATTAAACGTTCCCTAAGATGGTGCCAAATATAGCGCTACGACGCAGTATTCGTGGTTTTGAATCAATTGAGCTCATTCGGCCGAATCAAACATTCGTGTTCACGTCTGTTGTTAATTAATTTATTCGAGTCACCTTCTTTTCAAGACTCGCCTTCTAATTGCTTGAAAGTGCTCAGGGCCCTAATTACGATCGGTAATTCAAGTTTTTCTTTGGCGAAGTATATGTACCTATATTCGATCTCACCAGTCACAAGGTTAGTTCGCCGTCGAGAAACACGTCAAAGTGGATGATATAAGATGTAAATAAATATCTATTGCCGAACTACGTACCTACACTATTTACGACATCAAATAGGTATATTCTCCAACTCTAACATAGAATAAACTATTATTTATTACATTGAATCCTACCATCCTACTAATATTATACCTAAATGTCAATGTATGGATGTTTGGAAATCTCTTTATCCCGGAAAACAACTCGACTGGCCTCGTGGCTTAGTTGGTAGTAGCTCTGCCTGCGAAGCCGAGGGTCGTGGTCGATTCCCACCCAGCGCAAATATTTGTGTGATGAATTCAAATGTTTGCACTGTGTCTGGGTGTTTCTATGTATAATAAGTATGTATTTAAAACTATACAAGTATTATATTATCAGCTATCTGGCCGCCATCATACAAGCTTTGCTTAGTTTGGGGTCAGATGGTGTTGTGTGTGAAATGTCCACCAATATTTATTTATTTATACCGGAAAACAACGGGAACGGGAACTTCGCGGGTAACACTGCGAGGCGCTGCTAGTAAGTACCTATACCTATAGGTTAATACTTATATTGGTGGCATTCTGGCATTTCACACAAAACACCATCTAGCCACAAACTAAGCAAAGCTTGTAGGTTAGGTCAGGTTAGGTACCTACTATGAGAGCCAGACTAGATGATACATAATATAGGTATATTAATAGCCAGACTATTATGTATAGTTTTAAATACATACTTATACAACACCCAGGCCGAGTTCAAATATTTGTATTCGAACCGAACCCACGACAACAACGTATCATCAAAATTATTTGTTTTTCATTGGATCCTACTTTAGGATTACATCCTAGATGTAGGTATCTAGAGGAAGCTTAGAAAATATCGCAGTCGATACTACCTACGACCCGGCTAAAAAACTGGACAACTAGACAAAATTCCTAACCAAGCCAAGGGATATCAGCTTTCTCCTTTCACCAATATCTATAGACTGTTCCCCTTTTCCTCAGGTATCGGTGGCTGCGTAGCCGCGGTAGCGTACGGAGCGTACGCGTACAAGCGGCGAGGCACGATGAGCACCAGTGTATTCCTCATGCAGTTCCGAGTGATCGCGCAGGGAGCCGCCGTCGGAGCCCTGACCGCCGGCATGGCCTACACTCTCTACAACAACTACACGAACAAGAAGTCTGATAACGCAGCGATAACCAATGTCGTCAAAACCAACGGGCACTGAGTTACGACTAATTGTGCCTAAGTAGAGATCGTAGAATAAGTAGGGCGTTTTAATTGGCTTTTCATCGCGTTACTTCCGTGCAAACTTACGTATAGAATATCCTAAATAGTAGAGTAAATAGTCTAAGTAATTAAAAATTGTAAGTAATTATAGTACTTTAGCTTGCAAATGTTTGTACATAATCGCACCTAAAAAGCGTTCTTTTTAATTAAGGTAGGTACTCGCGTGATGAAAAACCAATTTAGATGCCACAAGAGTGCTTTGATCACTAGTCACTAGATGTCATGAAGCACTGAATGGTTGAATCGAATTAGAGAGAGATATGTGTCAAAATTCGATATTTTTATGTGCATGTTCGTCTGTCAATAAAAGCACAAGGTTATGAATTATTTTCTTAATGATTCAATAGCTATAAAAGTGGTGCAATGATTGTATTCTTGTTTTTTACAATTTCAATCTAATCTCGTTACAGTAACGGTCTGTTTCCTCCGCAATCCCTCGGGTGGCATTTGCTGTAAACGTGATCGATGAGATATTACGCAACAACTATGTTATCTTATGGCTTACAGTAAAGAAACTAACCAGTAACCAGTGTCCCCATGAAATGATAAGAATCACTTAACTAGGTACTAAAAACCAGCGGCGTAAGCCGTAACTAGAACGTTAGTTTTACCTTGTCGCAAGGTACTAAAATGTTCACAGAATAAGTACAAAGCGGATATAAAAATATATCAACTTAATTTTCGTAAATCTTCTTTTACATTTCGCTATCGGTATTCATACATCGGCTGTCCATGTAAAGAATTTTCATCCTCATTGCAACTGCTAGAAGTAATTAAGCATAGTCATAGAAAAAGAAATGTTAAAATGAGATCTATACGTAGTACCTACCTGAGTATTACTTAGTTCTCATGTATCAGCTATTAATTGCCTTCAACCAGTTTATAATCATTATAATGTTTAACCTTACAAATGTATTTTTGTCTCAAATTTCTACTAATACATTCCCAGTATTTTTATAGCAGCCAGAACCGTATTCCCAAGGTTAGGGACACGGCTTCTTTTTTATATCTACTTTATAGTAACTGTGTATATGTAATGTACCTATGACTGACTGAAGTAATGTTATTTATTAGCTTGTTTGGTAGATCAGATGTTTGGCATTTATTTATTATCAGTACAGATTTATTTTGTCAAAATGTGTTTTATTTATTAAATAATTACTACCTGTAGGTATCCTGCGCGCGTTGCTACGCTACCTGTCGAAAATTGGTCGTACCAACTCAAAAACGTTCTTTGGCTTATACAGGGTGACTGGTGCAGGACCGGCCATAGCAAAATCACGCATGGAGGAGGTTATATGCTACCTATTAAAGCTTACTTTCCCTAACTAAAGTTTTATAGTTTAGGAGATAGGTTAATTTTTAAACCTTTTTAAAATTTTCCCGAAATTTGACCTTAAAGCTGCTATAACTTTTTTTATTTAAAGTTCTAGTGAATTATTCTTTTTTTTTGTTAGCACAGATAAATGTTTGATCAAACCTACGTCGGAACTCCGCTTAAACAAGGATAAAAAAAAAGATATTACGCTTGAAAAAGGAAAAATTACCGAAAATAAAAACATTAAGATCATTTTATTTTTTAATAATTAAAAAACCACTAAGTTTCAATAATTTATTTTACTATAAATAACTTCTCTAGTTCATCACCTATCCAACGGTACCAAATTTGTATCCAAAAAGTTATTAAATTATAAAACATCGTGATTTCTATTGTAAATGCCAGTCTACTCAGGTAAAGGTTTATTGTTACTATTGTTAAACAAACAGCGGCAACGGTCCCTTAGCATGACGTCAGAGCTTAGGAATGCGATGTCATGTTTTGTCTCTTTCTTACGAAAAAGGAAGGGCCACGCCAATCTGATTTTGGAGAGAATTCACTGCATTGAATATCATGTTCAGTCGTGTCTTACCGCTCCTACGTACTACCGACCGTGCTCTGTTCTGTTTCACCATTCCTTGTTATTAGTGAACTGTTATCTTGTTGATTGTTTTGTTATTGACTGTTTTCGTTAAGTTTCGTCATTGTTTGTTTTCGTATTCAAATGCCTGAATACACAAACGAAGAATACGCCGATATGCTGTTGGCGTACGGCGCTGCTGACTGTAATGCCTGTGAAGCGCGGCGTATTTACCAGGAGCGATTTCCAAATAGAAGTTTACCTGACCGAAACACATTTTCTACAACATATCGTCGGTTAAGGGAAACGGGTAACTTAAACGCCAGAGAACCCCGAAACAGTGCACGTCAATTACCTGTCGAAATTGACGAGCAGATTTTGGCAGCATTTGAGGAGGACCCCACTACTAGTACCAGAGTGGTAGCTGAAGCTTTGGGCGTCAGCCAATGGAAGGTCTGGACAGTAATGCATCGTGACAATCAACACTCATATCATTACACACCAGTTCAAGGTAATTTTTAATTAATTTATTTAGATTAATTAGCTTAGATGTTACAATGTATTTAACAATCTTTGTTTTTTAGTCGCTACAACTATGTCAAAAGTACATTCACGAATCAAATTTAATAACCATTAAGAGTTGGTTTTGGCTTGTTGACAGGGCTTGAAACTGGTGACTATGCAAGGAGGACGAATTTTTGTCGCTTGATTCTGCACAGAGATGTCGACGACCCAACATTCCTCAAACGCATATTGTGGACCGATGAGTCACATTTCAACCGAGAAGGAATTCACAACTTCCACAATTTACACCATTGGTCCCCTAATAACCCACACAATAAGAGGGTAACATCATTCCAGCGGAATTTTTCTGTGAATGTATGGGCCGGTGTGATTGGTCGGACTATCATTGGGCCCCATTTCCTACCTGACATCTTAAATGGGGAAAATTATCTAGATTTTTTTATGGACGTCTTGCCTGATCTGCTGTCGGAAGTTTTAAACGACGAAATGCCCATTGTGTTTCAACACGATGGGTGCCCGGCGCATTTCAAGCTGGAAGTCCGAGAACTACTCAACAACACATTTCCTGAGTCATGGATAGGGAGAGGTGGACCAACTGAATGGCCGGCCCGATCCCCAGATTTAACACCTCTGGATTTCTACGTTTGGGGTCGAGCCAAAGAGCTGGTCTACAATAAAGGACAAATTAACACAAAACAGGAGTTGATACAAAAAATTAATGATGCTTTCGTGATTATGAAAGAAGAGATTAGATTAAATTTAACTACGATAGAAATTAGGAAGAGATATCGGGCATGTATTAGAAATTGCGGACAGCAATTCGAGCAGAACCTAAAATAATAATGTCCTTTCAATGCCCGATATCTTTTCCTATTCACAATTTTTTCTTACTCGTATCATTGTATTCGTCAAAATAAATAATGTACCATTAAGCACTTGTTTTATTTAATTACTAATACCAACACTGACCAAATTTTGTTTACTATTATTGATTAAATTAGCTTTAGAAATCTGAAAATCCTATCAATTACTAGCTAAATATCCACATTTTGTAGTACGTGTGTTTGTACGATGAGGTTTTAGATATGTACATGTAGTTTGTACATTTTTTGTTATAAATTTGGTACCGTTGGATAAGTGATGAACTAGAGAAGTTTATTTAGAGTTTATAAATTATTGAAAGTTAGTGGTTTTTTAATTATTAAAAAATAAAATGATCTTAATGTTTTTATTTTCGGTAATTTTTCCTTTTTCAAGCTTAATATCTTTTTTTTTGTCCTTGTTTAAGCGGAGTTCCGACATAGGTTTGATCAAACATTTGTCTGTGCTAACAAAAAAAAAGAATAATTCACTAGAACTTTAAATAAAAAAAGTTATAGCAGCTTTAAGGTCAAATTTCGGGAAAATTTTAAAAAGGTTTAAAAATTAACCTATCTCCTAAACTATAAAACTTTAGTTAGGGAAAGTAAGCTTTAATAGGTAGCATATAACCTCCTCCATGCGTGATTTTGCTATGGCCGGTCCTGCACCAGTCACCCTGTATACAACTTTGCTAAAGATCATCACATGATCAAATGCATAGTTTACGCGACTCTTTAAAGGACATACAGAGAACATTCATTTTTCCTTCATATAAAGTAACATATAGGCATGTCATTTCAGATCATATTCTGTGTTCCAAATTTCAACCCGTTCGTGGATTCCGACGTGATTGAGCAACAAACATCCAAACTTTCGTATTTACAATACTAGAAGGGTTATTAAATCCGGGCTTACTCTAATTAATTAATTTTATGATAATTAGGCTGTGCATCATACAGATATTCTTAAATGTTGGCAACGTAGGTCCCAATAAAAAAGGTGGGTTCCCAACGAGTAACACCAAACGAGTCACACTGTGACTCGTTGGGAATTTTTTTTCCCAACGAGTCACACTAGCGTAACAGTGTGACTCGATGGGAATATAAACTAGTAAAAAAAGTTGCAACGAGTCACAGTGTGACTGGTTGGGAAAAAAAGTCCCATCGAGTCACAGTGTAACTGGTTGGGACTTTATCAGGCGGGAGAAGTGATCATATTGAAATTGGTAAAATAAATGAAAAATGAGTTATGAGTCACATGTATTCTTTTAAAATAACAAAACCAAAAAAATTTTTTAACAATAAAAATTCACAAAGTCTTTCTCGACGTACTTATTTTCTTAATAGTTTTTCTGCTTTTACGATTTACAATTTAAAACTTTTAGATCGTTTTTGCCTTCAATTTGTACACAAATGGAAAGGAGTAACGTGATGAATCGACTATTTTTTGAAATTGTACTTCTTTTGGTGCGTAAGTGTAAAATGATGAGAATATTTTTTACGATACGCGCAAACACTGTCACGAAAAACTGACTCCCCGTAGTTGGCTAGTAAACATTGGACCTAACTTCAAGTTAATACTTCTTTGCGTTGAAGATAATATATTTCTATAATTGAAGTTACATTTTTGCACACGAGGAATAAAAAGAAGAAGTATTAACTTTTTACGTGCGTATATAAGTACACACACACTTCTTGTCTCAAAGCTCGACAGTAATCAAATGATTGTCATAAAAGCAACGTAAATACAACTAGAGATTAAACAAAAGAATAAGATATATATTACAATCAAGCTACTACTTGGTGATGTCTACGATTTTAAATGTTTTGTCGCAGTAATAATTCATTGTTTGGAAAAAAAAATCAACATCGGTTTTAGATTATGTAAATCATGAAAAATATGTGTAGTATAATAATTAACTTCGGTCGAATTATACAACTGCGCAATGCCCAATCTTGGCTGAAACTCACATAATATTGTAACTAACTTCCTATCCTCGAACTTGTATTGTTCGGCCTATAATACATATCTGAGACAAAATAAATATCACAATCATCTCAGTCACTAAACGTCTGAGACTTAATAATTATCACTTACAACTTTGGTACTATATTTTAGAGACTACATAATACATATTTATCACAATCAACAAAGGTAGAAACTAAACTTCTGAGGCCTAATAATGATCACAATCAACTGAGTTACTGTTTTTAAAACATAGAGAGACGAACTTCTTAGCATTCCATGGATTCACCGTGCGGGTGCCGGGTCCATCGTGTGCAGAGAGAGAAATTTCGAATAGACCCCAAGACTTGTGACTCGGGCGTAGGTTTAAAAGGGGCCCCTTTTGGTGACGTACGTCAACACTCACCTTCACTACTCGTACTTCTCTCCCTGCTCAGCCAAATCCGATATGATCCTACTAGTGCAGCTTTAGATACTCGTTCTAGTATAGAACTTACTGCACTTCTGGACAAGCCAAGGTCTTTAAGCAGGTTATAGAGAGATTTTGCTGGTATACCTCTCGCTCCTACTTCTACAGCGTATAAATTAACTACATAGCCATTTTTTGTTCATTCGTTTTGAAGTTCGTAATACTTATTTCGTTTCATCGCGTGGTCTTTAGATGTATTAGTTTCCTACGGTACGGTAAGTTCTACAAGGACTATTCGTTTCGTAGCCCTAGCAAAAAGGAAAATGTCCGGTCTGGATGACGAAACACCCACATCCTCTGGGATTTTGTAGTGCTTTTAATACGTGTCCATTAAAATAGTCCAATCAGGTGCTGAACCCAGGATTGAGTAAGGCTTGTTCTTGGAGTTTGAAGTTGAGCCCTCTTTTACAAAGTTAATTTGTCTTTTGTTTGTCGTCAATCCCTTTTGGGCTCTAGCTACCGAAAGGCTTACGGCAGTGCACCCTCACTCGCTCAAGGTCGCGCGGTTTTAGCCTACCGCTAGACCGTTCCTTCCGGGGTGTCTACCGCTTAACGAAAACCGCTTTGATATTGCTGTCTCTTTTCTTCTCGCTTGAAATGAAAGAGACGGCAATGCCAAGGCGTCAAAGCGTTATTCGTTAGGCGGTAGAAGCGCTGGAAACAAGTGACAGTCGGTTGTCGGATGCACGGCTGAGCGCTCGCGCAAAACGTTTCCCGCGCATATTGTTATTAGATATGTCGTAAACCCTCCGCGCTAGACAGGGACAGAGTTACGCGTTAGAAAGAGCGCAAATGTTTATTTGAAAATCGCGACAGGTATTGCGAGCTGAATTGAACTTTGTTGTGTCCCAGCAAGAGTCGCTATTTATACAATTGTTTTTGGTAAGTGTGGCTTCTGTACTAATATTTATTCTGTGCTTACGGCTTCACGTATGATTTCAAGTACTCTGTCATGGCGCTGTGAATAATGACCCCTATTAAGGAGCACCTTGCACCCCACCACTATGTGCCTTGCTGTACATATCGCCTCACCACAAGTATAGCAAAGGCAGGAGACCAGTCATATAGCATGGTGCGCCACTTCAGAGCTAATGGGATACAAAATTCACCTATGGTTAACTTCACTCACTTTGCATCACAATCAAACTTAGGTACTTAATTTATAAAATTTAATAAGTATCATAATAGCCTTTTACCTAATTTCGCAAAATTTCTAAAACATGTCCCACTGTTACTGCACCTTGAATTAATTCCAGCTGGGCTTCTTCTTAACTTTCTGGATAAGTTCGTCCTTTAAAATAGTTTAGTTGGCTCTTTTACTTTTTATTGCATTTGCCTGTTTTATGTCATTTTTAAAATAATGTAATTAAGCGTCTTGCTTCAAAATGTGCAACAAGTGCATCATATTTGGGTTCTTTTTACCCAACGAGTCACACTGTGACTCGTTGGGAATTTTTTTCCCAACGAGTCACACCAGCGTAACAGTGTGACTCGATGGGAATGTAAACTAGTAGAGAAAGTTGCAACGAGTAACAGTGTGACTCGTTGGGAAAAAAAAAACCCAACGAGTCACAGTGTGACTCGTTTGGTGTGACTCGTTGGGAACCCACCATAAAAAAGATAATAGCTCAGGTGGGAAATTGGGCGGTCCCAAAACCAGAAGACCCCGGTTCGTGTCAATTATGATTATTTTTCTTAGTAATGAGTATTGTTATTCAAGAAAATCATTCTTTATTCAATTTAGCATTGCATAGTTTTTATTAATTCAATGTATATTATAAGTTATTCTATCGCCAAGCAGTAATGTGCAAACATTATTGTGTTCCAGTTTCCAGTGAAATTATAGGGCATAGAGATAAAACATCTTACATCTCGGGTGACGAGGCTCTAATATCTGCGTGTCACTGTGCTTTTATGTGACAGGCAAGTTGCTTACCATCAGGCACATGTATCGCTCATCTCTTCACTCTATACTATATAAAAAAGTGTTTTTTAATAGTGAACCTAGCATTTTTGTTTGCTCATTCTCTGCATAACCATAAAAATTAAATAGAATATTTACATACTCAAATTCTTTATTCAATAAAATTGTAAGTAGTTATGAATTAAATAGTTTATTTAAAACTGTTTTTTAGAAAAGATCTTAACACTTATTTAATACTTACATCATTACGATTTAGTATTAGCGCATTGGATAGAAATTCAATTCCAACAATAAATTACAATGCAATGTTTTTTTTTACAGATTTTAAAACTGATTGCATCAAATCTTTAAAAGGGTAAAATAAAGCATTAGAGATCATTAACAATGAAGTAAAATTATTAAGATTGAAAGTCACATTTCATTCTTATAACTTTATATATTATTTACTAATATCACAATCAATTTTGTTTTAACATTTCAAATGAGTTGTAATCAAACTGTTGGAAGTTTAATACTGATTCCATACGATACAAGGGGTCACTGCAGTCACACAAATATAATTCGTAATAAGCTTACTGTATTGTGTACTCTTATTTAATGGTTTATGGGAAACCTTCTAATGGGAAGGAGAGAACCAAACATAACATGTTGAATGACTGGAAACTTAGCCAGGACCTCTTTCTTATACATCTTTATAAGACCTTGGTTTATCTTGGCCCAAGACCCAACAGCACTAATGCTCCACAGCTGATTAGAATGCTCAGCAAATGGACCCTTCTTCACATCCTTTATATATCTAATGCAGGAGAGGAAAAGGTACTCCTTAGAGAACTTGTCTATTATGTCATCATCCAAGAACTTAGCAGGTGGGTATATCTTTGGTTGGTCAATGAGCTGTGAACTGCCCCAAATAAATGGCACAAACTGATAGTCATCCAAACTCCACACACCATGACTGCCCGCAGGCTCCATTCTATAAGTTTTCTGCAATCTACGAACTATATTCAAGTATTGTTTAAACAAAATAAATACTGTGGGTACATTGTCTTCCTCCTGGAGGTAGCCTATTTTATAAAGGCAACAAAGAAACATGATGAATGCCATTTCATGACCAGTCCCATAATCTATTCTAGTGCCATTACCAAAGCTCTCTTCTAAGTATACCTTAATTTCAGGTATAGCAACATGCAGGTTAGAATGTAAGGTTTCTTGGAGAAGAAGAGTAGAGCTATGCTTCAGTTTGGAAAGCCAATCTTTGAAGGCAATGTTACCAAATCTCTGAGGTTGTTCAATAGCAGGAAACTCATCTGTCATTTTGTCAATAGTATCAAGAACGTGTACAAGTTTTGTTATATTGTCAGAAATTTTACAATCAACTGAAAGAGGTTTAGCTTTAATGGCTTCATTTAGGGTGGCAATAAAACCTGTATATTCAGCATAAGCTTCTGACTTTTCCCAGAGTGCCATGTCAGTGATACTCTTGATACCTTTAACGGGCTCCAAGAAACGGTGGTTCTCGGGTAATTTGTACTGGGATGGCTCATTATTAGTGCCATCACCAATAATACTGTCAGCATTCATCTGCAAGGAACATTAATATAAATCAAGTAGGTCACACATATTGTTAAATATAAGTATATAGGTGTATATTGTCTAGTTAACCCAAGATCCCATATAACTAGAGATACTGTATGGAATGTTGAAGTAGAATCTTTTTAAGCTATTGAGCAAAAATAAGAATTGTAAACAGCCAAATTTTTATCAGAAAAACATCACTATTGTTATCTTATCGGATAAAATGTATCTAATTACGACTAGATAAAAATACTAGATGTAGGCACCGCTCGCCGCTTAGCGTACATATACGTTGACCCACAATTTGACCAAGAATAAGTAAAACGCGACTCTGCGAGACGATAAGTTCGCCGTTGAAGGTCAGTAATGTCAATCACGAGCACGGCACATGCCGACCGCTTGCGTGCTTTCTGGCGTCAGTGAGAGTAAACACACAACATGGAAAAGATTCTTAGAGGAATAATGAGATACCGAGTTTTAGACCGCGCGAGCATGGTAAAACAATTTCAAGAAGTGAAAGACAATCCGACGGTAAGACTTACCTTTATCTATTTTATAAAATCTTTTATAAACGACAAATGTAGTTTCGAGCTAAAACCAAATACAGGTCTTCTATTTAAACTACTATACGAAGTGTATTTGTATTTTCGATTGTAAGTATTTTATCTATTTTTTTACATTTAAATTATATTCAAAATTGCGAATTAATTTTAGACATTCAACTGACAGACATCAGATCAGCCTTCAGCCTTTGATTTTTGTTGTTAAACTGTCATGTGTCAGCTATCACACCTGCGTAGTTGTCATTATCAAACGGGTTGAAATATTTTGTTTAACTCATTCACTGCCACTATGATTTTTTAATTCCTTCTGGGGTGCCACCAATATTATTATGGACTCGCCAGGTGAGTCGCTGGCACTGCATTCTAATTTAAATGGACTCGCTAGGCGAGTTCACTGGCATAATATATAGGTAAACTTAATGATTTGTTAATATTGTGGCCGTCGAAGTCTCTACAACGTTTATATTGGTATCAAAAATAGTTTGGCAAGTGTTTAGTGTATTTCCACGTATAAAAATGGCTGAAAACCCATCAAATAAAAAAAGAGGTATGTATTTTACGTAATTTATGCAGGGATTGTAAATCTTTGGATATAATTCTATTTTTGAGGTTAAATTTTGTATTTTTATAGTTAAGTTTTTTTTTTTTTAATAAAGATTGGCGAGACGAGCAGGACATGTGCCTGATGGTAAGCAACATGCCTGCCACATAACAGCAGTGACATGCAGCTATTGGAACATGAAGAGTCCAAATCATTATCTAGCACTGCACTGCGCTCGTCACCCAGAGATCTAAGATGTTATATCTCTAAGCCCAGTCATTTTCTGGAAACATTGCCCTTCAAACCGGAACACAATAATGTTTGCACATTACTACTTGGCGGTAGAATAACTAATAGTTCACATGATAAATCATGCCAAAAATATATAACTTGGTCGATAACCGCAACAAAGGGTGCGCCTATTTACAAAGTAATAAACTCTGCGTAGTTATTTTTTTTTAGATCACCACCTGCATCCTTATCTCGCTCCTCGTTACCGACAGCTTATGACCGAATTCTAAAACCCAGGATTGAAATTGCAAATAACGGTTTTTAGGTATTTTGAATAAAAAAAAATCATGAATAAAACCCTCTAATATATAAATGAATAAATAAGGCCCTCTAGATTACAAAAATACCAACGAACTTATTTTATAATTGTAAACTTGATGGGCGACAGTCTACGTTTTCTTTTCATGGTTTCACAAAGTAATAACCGACTTTAAAATTAATAGACGAATACATGCGCGTAGAGTAGTTTTGTTGTAGTGTAAGACAGTTTTTTCGTGATTTGAGAAAAATCACGAAAAAACGTTACGGAAACATTACGTTTCCTACAACTTCTATTTATTTTTTTGAGTTTAGATAGAAAAGGTTGAGGACCAGCGTCAGTGAACTCGCCTAGCGAGTTCAAGGCATTGTTGAATGAATTTTTTTTCTTAAATTATAAAACTTGTCATATAAACGAGCCACAGTGCAAATATTTATATTAACTTTTATTAAGTATACATTTTGATTTTCAGTAGAAAATATGGACGCTTTTCGGAAATATTGGCGAAAAACACTAACTCGCCAGGCGAGTCGCCGGCACATGAACGAAATTTAAGTCGACTCGCCTGGCGAGTCGTCGGCACTAAATGTGTTAACCTATGCATCTTACATCGTCAGTCTATATTATCTATTCTATGGTACAGTGTACACCATCAATACAATACTATCCAGTAGCTATCAGTCCACTAATTTCTTTGCAATATTCTTAGTCTGCATGCTGTATAGATACATATATAACTTTCATTTCTTTGTTTTCAATAACTGCCGATTTTAATGATATAAAAAAATTGGCAGCCATAGGAGACTGCCAATAAAAGTGAAAACTCAAAACGCAAAATTAGCTAGCACTTTTTAAGTTCACTGTAAGGCCGGAGGGCGCTGCTAGTCTGAAATAAATCTTCAAAGCATTGTCGTCTAAGATTTAGACTCCAACTAAGTCTTCTAAGCGGAAAAACAACTGGAACTTCAACTACGCGGGTAAAATCGTGGGGCGTTGGAAGTAAAGTTTTTTTACTCGATTTATTGTATTTCTACCTACTCGTGACCCCCTCCAAAATTCGTGTCTGGGACCGCGCCTGGCTGGACTATAAAATCCAAAGTTTTATACGGGTCTTGTCTTGGTTCCCCAATTTTATACAGGCTGACTGTTTGAACACTTTAGAATCGGTTTAGATATTCAAGGATATGATGAATCATAGTTACATGAAGGGCTTAAAAATAAATAATTATGAAAATACAAAGAAAACCTTCATTACATTAATGTGCGAAGACACGGAAATTATGGCCAACACAGTGCCTATCGCTCGCCAGCTCAGCTGTACAATAGGGTACCGGACTGAGTCAAAAATACACCATCCTAATTAGTCCGTCAGCTAGATCATGGAAAAATATTGGACACGTATTTTTTATTTTTTAATAATATTAAAAATCGCCAAAGATATAGACCATCAAACTTCGAGAGAGGGGGGTCGCGACGTCACTCGTGAGTAAAAATCGTACTCGCAAGTGACGTCACACGAAACTTCGAAGCACTGTATCTTCGACATTTTTGGTTTGTGAAACAAAAGAAAAAATACGTGTACAATATTTTTTGGCAATCTAACTAACGGGCTACACTTAGTTTTTTTTAGGATTGTACCCTATTACTATACAGTATTCTGTAACACGAGTGAATCCCCGGCGCCGCCGCCGGCCGAGCGCTCTAGCACAGAATAAGTAATAGCTAGTATCAGCGAACGGGGTTAACGACCGTAGGTACGTTAAGACAAGACGGTACTTTTGGCGCAGCTGTTTAATTTTAGAGATATTAATACGCACGCTAAGCTGGCCTACTTATTTTTATTGACGGATAATTAAAGTTAAATTAGTCAAATATTAAGCACTTATTTTTTTTACGTAAATAGAAAGAGAATCGAGTACTGGGTAGCGATTCTGAAACCATTCGGTTGCATCCGACACGGAATCTCATCTCTCGGTCTTTGTCTTATCTGTTTAGCATGACAAAGACCGAGAGATGAGATTCCGTGTCGGATGCAACCGAATGGTTTCAGAATCACTACCCTGAATGCGCTATATCAATATCTAAAGTGTTCAACCAGTCAGCCTGTTAGATGTCAACCCTATGTTTCACCATTGAATGTAGACAATACCAATGATGATAACACTATGAGATGAGCACTTTCTCACTACGACTTCATATTAAACCACAGCCCGTATCTATGATAAATATACCTACAAAGTTAAGAACACTGTAACGTAAATGTTATTTCGCCTTTGTTTACAGCCCAAAGCAGTATTCTATACTTGCATGGACAGCCGAATGATTCCCACGAGATTTACAGAAACCAGCGTTGGAGATATGTTCGTAGGTTTGTAAAGATCCACGATAAATAATTATATTCATCACCATCATCAGCCTATCTTAATCCACTGCTGGACATAGACCTCTCCTATGTCTAGCCACTCGCTAATTATATTCAATGTACCTATTTAATTATTGAAGTGAAAACTTATTTTGGTGCACTGCACATAGATTTTTTGTAAACTGATCTCAAGCGTTCTACCGTCACGCTCGAGAATCATAAGAAATCTTCGGGTAAGCTTAGGACCATGGCCATGGGCCATTGATAAATGCGTCAATATTTCTCATTGGTCATCTAGCAATGCAGACGCATTCCTAGATGGCCACACCATCCAGCTACACCCACCCGCGTAGTTTTCAACGTAAGCTATGAAATCCTGAGTTGTAAGCTTTCACTGCTATCGGCAGTTCCTACGATTGCCATTTTTTTTTATTTAGTCTTGGTCATGTACCTACCTTCTTTCAGCCACACCTGTCGTTGTTATTCAATTTATATTGAATATATTTTAAAAAAAATGTTTTGTTTTATTTAGTACAATAAAGAGTTTATCTATCTATCTATATTGTGTAATTGTTTTTATTTTTTATTATTAAACTTCATATCAACGGTTTTTAATATTTATTTATTATTTTGGTTTTCACTTCTGCCGTGTAGTCTTAAACACACACACATTTTTTTGTTTAAAATTGACCAACTATTATTTTTTTCAGTAAGAAATGCTGGTAACGTCATACCTCATTCTCAATATTTCGTTGATGAAATGACAAGCTGTGAACCAGCTGCGCTGGAACTTGGCTGTATAATTAATGACATTAGACATATTATTGTTTGCGGACACAGTGATTGTAAAGCTATGAATCTCTTGTACAAACTCAAAAGCAAGGAAGAGTCAAGCTTAGTACGTACTGTTTATTTTATATTAGTGCAATAGTTATCTTAAGTCTAATTTAGACAATAGAATTTTGCTTCAGCATAACGACGTAAAAACACATTTGAAATTGTAAAGTGTACATTTTTGAAGCGAAAACTTCTTTTGACGCGCCACTGACAGATTTTTCGTGGGCAGTGAATTGAATTCTAGCGTCACGCTCGGGAATGACAAGAATTGTTCGGGTCAACTCGGGACCATGGCATTGGGCATCTAGAAATGCAGACGCATTTGTAGTTGGCCTTGCTCATGGCCACGCTCTCGGGTTTCACCCACATGGTTTCCAAAGTAAGCCATCAAATTCTGAGTTATACGTTTTCACTTCTATCGGCAGTTCCTATGAGTGCCAGTTTTTCTTTAAATGTAAATGTTTTACTTTTTTATTCTGACCAACATTATTAGTAAAAGATATAGGACGGTATATCAGTTAATTTCAATGGTTTTATATTTTAGGAGCAAAGAAGAATATCTCCTCTGAAATCTTGGCTTTGTACACATGGTCAAACAAGTCTCAACAAATTTCTCGATATGAATAATGATTTTAAAAAACCTATGTTGTTTTCGGGAGAAACACCACAAAGAAAATTTGTAGCATATATTGATCCGGAAAACAAGTTTTGTATAGAAGATAAATTATCGCAGGTTAGTATGGCGCTGAACATTTAATACACCTTGATTGGTGAGTCAGCTTCTATAATGAAGAAGAGTACTACTACTACTAATATTATAAATGTTGATGTATGGATACTTGGATGTTTGTTGATCAATCACGTCAGAACGGGTGAACAGATCTGGTTGAAATTAGGAATATTTTGGATTATGGTCTGAAATAACACATAGGCTTTGTATCCCGAAAATAAAAACAAGAACGGGAACTACGCTGGTAAAGCCGTGCGGTACTGGTAGCTTAGAAATAAAAACGGGTTCTAAAGTTTTGGCTACATTATACTAAAAGTAAATTAAGCGTGAATTTATTCTCGACGCTAATAGCGTTGCTTTGATCTCGTCACTGGCAGATGTCGGTGCGCGAGGCTTTCTGAAAGACTCTGACTCTGAAAAACTCTACCTAGTCGTACTCTGTGTTTCAAGCGCACCACAGCGCTGCGTCGTGAAACCGCATGACATAATAAATTTGCACAAATAATCTTACAAGTTTTGGTTAAGTTTACTTTTATGTATTAAATTATTTGTTTGTACATAATATATGAAGACCGCCGAAAATCACGTCCTCAATTATCATCAGCAACTAGTCACTTAGCCTGTATATGGTATGTTACTACTAGCTGTTTCTAACAATGACATGACCATTAGGAACAGTTTTCTAATCTTCACCAGCTAAGTAAGCGTAAAAGCAGATAAGACGTTAACATAGTTCGTATCTACTTCACCAAAATTATTCGTTGGGTGCTATTAATCAAGTTATGTAAAAACAATTTTATTTTATTATCAATTAATCCTACAGTATAAATATTTTATATTGACATTGGTACATCCAGAGTCTTGACTGAGTTATTTGTTGCGCGTTTGGTTTCTTTTAGGAAATAATGTTGACTTTGTATCATGATGATGGTCATAAAGTCATAATCTACTACGTTTGGGAAATCAAAAGTATGGTTTCAAAATTTACCGATTTTCTTGAAACGAACAATAAGGAAGTTTCCAATAACGTACAATCAAATAAAATATATAATTTAAAAACTCAAAAACCCGACTGCGTAAAAAGTGAACCAAACTACGTTCTCGCATACTAAAAAAAACTGAAAAGAATAAAACAAGCATTTAGATTTCTGATGGTCTAGAATTCTATAATATGTTATTGTATTAATACTATTGAAATATATACAATATTTTCTAATAAAGGAACATTACAACTGAACAGTCGGGATCCATTATTATTCGACATACAATGTAATTGTTCAATGGATCCCGACTGTTCAGTTGTAATGTTATTTTATTAGAAAATATTGTATATATTTCAATAGTATTAATACAATAACATATTATAGAATTCTAGACCACCAGAAATCTAAATGCTTGTTTTATTCTTTTCAGTTTTTTTTAGTATGCGAGAACGTAGTTTGGTTCAATTTTTACGCAGTCGGGTTTTTGAGTTTTTAAATTATATATTTTATTTATACTTTTTAGTTATGAACAATGTTGTGAATGTTAATATGCTCAACATAATAATATGCATCTTTTGCTTGTTGACCAAATGTCTTCGTTTCTACTGATATAATATTTAGGATTTTCTACTGCATGTAATTCATATTTATAGTTTTGTGTTAGTATAGGTTTTCGATTGACGTTGAGTACCTACTAAATCGTTTGAAGTTGGAGATGGGCGACCGAGGCGGAGCAATCCGAGAGCGGTTCCGTGTTCCCACTATCAGCGGCAGAGTTGAATCCCATAGAGGTTTATTAGTAGATATCCACCATAGGGCACCATATCCATACATGATATAGAATGCAACATAACGCGGCTGTGTCTCCCGGGCGGGGCAGTAGGGTATGCGTAAATACATTTCCTGCACGTACGAAAAAAAGGTAGTCCAATATACCTACTAGCATAGATCGTAGAACGCAAGATGGGCCCCATCCCAAACTTCACGGCGCACGCAATCATGTCAACGTTGGGAAGAGTGAGCTCACTCTTTCCGTTCTAGTCGGTTGCAGGACGCGGTGGACGCCGGACGTTTTTACCTATCATTATTCGGTGTCAACAACCAAAATAAGTAGAACCACAGCAAATCTCGCCGCTAGCGATTATAGGGGTCAAGTAGGTTGGTTGTTTGTAAACCACTTACGATACATACAGAGACGCAGTTTATTACCAATTTCAAGGTGCTCAGGGCACATCTATTGATTTATATCGATGCCTACTAGATACATTAGTATATAATGTCCATCCACATTCACACGTACAGTTAGTTATACGAAGTTTTCTGCTGCCTAAAAACCTATAAATGTGAGAATGGTTGTTACTCAACTTTAAATCGATATACATCCTAAACGGTCAGTCGAATCGAAAAACATTGAGAGAAAGCTAAACATTATTCTAAAATACCTATTCAACGATACCCCTTTTGACATATTTTGGTGATTTTCATTTTTTTAATTTGGACAATATGGCGTCCTGAAGCCGCCATATTGGACTTATACTAATGTCATGTCTTTAGTGTCACTCGCCAGATTAAGAGGAATCGATTGACGTGTGAATCATAAAAATCGGCCCAGGCGTTTGGTCTGTATAGTGCCTCAAAGGAACATACAAACATACATACATACATAGACTGTTAAACACATTACCACTCCTTTGCGTCGCGCAGTCGGGTAAAAATAATTAGGTACATAGATCTAAAGATAATAGAAATACATTATACGTACTGAAAAAAAAACTTGAATATCTTAATAAATGAAGATCGTTCTGTGAATAAAGATTTTTGTATTTGTATTTGTGTATTTGTGAACATTTTAAAATTACTTACTAATAATCAAAAATCCGCGCGGTGTTTTTGCTGTGTGACGTCACAAGTTTCAACGTGGTCGCACTGTAGGTTCGAACAGACGCAATAGAATCTGTTTTCGTGGCAGTGAGACGCGAATTTCGTGTTAAAACTATCTCGAACGTGGTGTATGTACGAGTATGTAATATTGCAACTATGATATACTACTATTGATTGCAATATTTTATATTATACTGGTATATTTATAAGCTATTGACGTTAAATTTAAACGATGACAAGAGGGTTAGTGCGCAGACAGTCTAGTAATATTTACCAAAAGTCGACATGGGTAAGGTTTTGGACTTTTAAACCAGGTAACAAACCGTGGTACCTATACAAGTGCAGAGATAAGTGTCAAGCTTTCAACATAAGTATCTAATTTATATTTTATCTGCCATTCAATTATTATTTTTATTTGTAGGTACAAATAAAAATAGATAAAATAAATAAAAGAATAAAAATAGAAACAAATAAACACAACTAGGCGCAGCACTCACGTGAGCTCGTCCGACTGTAGGGAAGCGGTAATTCGGTGACCCATATTAATCTATATCTTCTTCTATATATATAATAAAGTGGGCAAGTGCGAGTTGGACTCGCCCATGAAGGGTTCCGTTGCAGCAAGTAACATAATATACATAGTACACATAGTTCTTGTAGTTCGTTGTAACTTTGATCGAAGTTTCAATAATAGTGTATTTATGACGTACAAAAAAAAACTACTCATCAGATCGAGTTCAAACTAATTTTCGTTGGTAGTTTACATGGTAATGTACATCATATATTTTTTTTAGATTTTTCATTCTCTTACTTTAGAAGTTAGAGGGGGACACACACATTTTACCACTTTGGAAGTGTCTCTCGCGCAAATTATTCAGTGTAGACGAAAATGATTTCAGAAACATCAACATCATTTTTGAAGACCTATCGATAGACACCACACACGTGTAGGTTTGATGAAAAAAAATTTTTTGAGTTTCAGTTCTCAATATGGGGGGCAACCCAAATTTTTCTTTTTTTTAATTTTTTTTGTTCAAATCTTAATGCGGTTCACAGAATACATCTACTTACCAAGTTTCAACAGTGTAGTTCTCATAGTTTCGGCAAAAAGTGGCTGTGACATACGGACGGACAGACAGACAGACAGACATGACGAATCTATAAGGGTTCCGTTTTTACGTTTTACGGAACCCTAAAAATCAATGTCACTTTTCGTTGTTATTGAACTCCTCCTAAACGGCTAGGCCGATTTGAATGATTTTTTTTGTATACGTTTGGGTAGGGCCCTGGAAGGTTTAGATTCACAAATCAGCCCGGCAGATGGCACTGCAGTTGATATCTAGGCTATTATTCGAGCGAAGCCGGAGCGGGCCGCTAGTATTATATAAAAATCAATGCCACTTTTCGTTGTTAGTGAACTCCTCCTAAACGGCTGTATCGATTTGAATGACTTTTTCTGTATGCGTTTGGGTAGGGCCCTCGATGGTTTAGATTCACAAATCAACCCGGCAGATGGCGCTGCAGTTGATATCTAGGTTATTATCCGAGCAAAGCCGGAACGGGCCGCTAGTTAATAATAAATTGAAATCAATATTTTTACTAAAATATCCATTTACCTATACTCTCGTATGCTACTATACTATGCTTTATACTAGACACTTTCATAAATAAGCATAGCATTCTACTAAATGGTCCCACACCTGGGACGTGGCGCCTTCTCTCGCAAGGAGAGAGACAAGGCCATCAAAATCCACCGCACTGGCCCAGTGCGGGTTGGTGGATGACGCATGATTTAAAAAAAACCTGGAGCTTGCCGGTTCCCTCACGATGTTTTCCTTTACAATTTTTTTTAAGTTAGTGGCATTATACACATGTCTTCAAAAATACAATGGTGCGTGTGGCGTGTGAGACCAGCCATAATTTATTCTAGATACATGTTTGTGTAGGTACAGTCCATTGATACATAAATAGACTTTTAGGATCTTAGATTTCTTCATAACTCTGAACACATTTAATAAATTATAGGTATGGGATGCTCTGACCAAATTATGCTCAAATCGAAGATCCCGATAACTTGAACAACTCGAACTTAGAAATTGCTTCTAAGCCTTAGATTAATGCGTAACAGCGGACGAAATAAACGAAAGGCTGGTGGAAACTGTTCATGCAGTTGGCAGGAAATTTTATAAGAGCCGACGCCAAAATATAACCCAAAAGCTCTCCGATAATACTCTAAATCTCATGGCAGTTAGGCGAGATATGCGGTTGCAATCTTCGGTCGACATGATCAATAGACGGATCTCTACTTGTGTGCGACGCGACATGCGCTGCTTCAATACTTCGTGTATCGAAGAAGCGATCAAGCGGAACCAAGGCTCGAAAGTGTTCGCAAAAACCTGTCTCTTGGGCAAAGTCAGCTGGCCAAACTGAAGACCGATAGCGGTAACGTAGTCTCGTCGAAACCCGAGATTTTGGAGGAGATTGAGAGGTTCTATGAACAGTTATACACCTCTACACAAGCACAACCTGTCGTTAGCATGTCAAAAGACCCCAGAGCCAAGCTGACCCGGCACTTTACCGAAGATATCCCGGAAGTCAGCCTGTATGAGATTAGGATGGCCCTCAAACAACTTAAAAACAACAAGGCACCTGGCGACGACGGAATTACGACTGAGCTTTTGAGAGCGGGTGAAAAACCTGAACTTAAAGTCCTCCAGAAGCTGTTCGACTCCGTCATACTTGACGGTAATACGCCAGAAGCGTGGAGCAGAAGTGTGGTGGTGCTCTTCTTCAAAAAAGGTGACAACACCTTGTTGAAGAACTACAGACCCATCTCACTTGTGAACCACGTTTATAAGTTGTTTTCGAGGGTAATCACGAATCGTCTCGCACGCAGGTTTGAAGATTTTCAACCACCCGAACAAGCCGGTTTCCGAAAAGGCTATAGTACCATAGACCACATACATACGCTCTGGCAAATTATACAGAAAACCGAGGAGTATAATCGGCCACTGTGTACTGTGTATAGCGTATGTGGACTATGAGAAAGCCTTCGATTCCATCGAGACCTGGGCAGTGCTTCAGTCTCTCCAGCGATGCCGCATCGACTGTCGCTATATCGAAGTGTTGAAATCTATTTACAGCAAAGCTACAATGTCTGTACGGTTACAGGACCAGTGCACAAAACGTATCCAGCTACAGAAAGGTGTGAGACAGGGAGATGTTATATCTCCGAAACTGTTCACTGCCGCGCTGGAACACGATTTCAAGCTACTGGACTGGAGCGGACATGGCATCAATATCAACGGCGAATGCATCGGTTTGCCGGTTCGGTTTGCCGACGACATAGTCATTGTAGCGCAGTCACTGGAGGACCTCGGTGCAATACTCAGGGACCTTAGTAGAGTATCCCAACAGGTTGGTTTGAAGATGAACATGGACAAGACGAAGATCATGTCAAATGTTCATGTCTCACCTGTACCGGTTATTGTTGGGAATACCACTATCTGGGTTAAAAAATCCAATTAGGTAGATCCAACTTCGACAAAGAGGTCCAGCGAAGGATCCAACTCGGATGGGCAGCGTTCGGGAAACTTCGACACATATTTGAGTCCAAAATACCCCAATGCCTAAGATGATGATGATGATGATGGGATGCTGGGAAACAGAGTAACTTAAGTATTTTTTTCAAAATACTCTGTTTGAAGAGGCTTTGCACTAGTAGACCGTTCTTATGTATCTACCTTGGTTATTTGGCAATCAGACTTATGAGGTAATGCCTTTTCAGAAACAGTATGTTGTGTTAAAAAAAAAAACAATACCTAAAACCTACCAAATACTTACCAGTAAGCCTTTATAAGTAAAAGCTAGCAGTTGACATTTGGGTAAACTAAATATTTTTAAATAAATCCATAATATGTATATTTAAATATCAACGGGTCGAGCAGTAAAATCAAACAAATAAACAAAGCAAACATAAATAGACACGGAATATAATAACGTGTAGATTTAGATAAATACTTATCCACATCTAATTGCTATTCGTATGAATACCGTACCTACTTACTGATTTTTCCAACCATTTATCTCGTATTTTTTCTGTTTTGACGACGTAAAATAATAGTTTTCGAACGTCGTCGCCGTTGTGTATGTACACTTAGGCACAAACAGTACGTATAACGTATTTTAGTTTTATTTGACTGTTGTGTTGAGCTAACGAGTATTAACTACGAGCTGCGGCAAACAATCGCCTGGGCGCTGCGTCGTTCGTGAGCCGATCGAACCTTGTGACGTCATCGCGGTCTTTGGCCGGCCGCGCGTCATTTATGTATTTTAAAATGGGAAGGAAAAGCTTCATAACATCGTCATTTGTTGAGATACATTATTTAAAATATGTTGTATATATTTATTTATTTCATTTATTTATTATTGAGTTAATTTATAGCCTTAGTGTGATTTTTTTAAAATAAAACTAAAGAACTTCCTTTTTTATTATTATCTCTATTATGATATAGGTCATTGTCAGGAAAGACCGAATAACCCAATTTCCGATAGATTTTCTCGTTTCATAAATATGAAGCATAAATATGCTAAAATGCATAAATATGCTAAAATGCATAAATATGCTAAATATTTTACCTAAAAAATTATGAGTTAAGACTAGGCGTTAAAATTGTTTTTAATGAGGGAGTTTCCGACGAGACAAAAATAGTTCCAACGGACGCACTAGATGGCGATTGTTCGAGATGCAGATAGATCTGTCTCTACCTTAAACTCTCAACAGTGTAATCCCTTTAGAGACCCTACCCGTTTTCAGGGGAAAAGTATAGTGTAAAAAGTGTATTTTTTAATTTTAAAATATTGGGAATAAAAATAGCTAATTAGGTTGATAATGTAATAAAAAACCGTTACTGATCACAATCCCTTTTCAGTAAAAATCTTTAGAACTCCCGAGGCAATAGACACCAACTAAGCCAAAGTAGAAGGAAAATTCAAAGATATAAATAGCAACACTGATACGACAATATTTTATCCACAGACTAAGTAGAGAGATACTCTCTCGGCTGAATGATTAGTATCCATAGCCAAGAATAAATTTAAAAAATATATATTTTGTCTTTCATCAGGTTTACGAATTTGTTTTGAAATTTTGATGTTTTGATATAGTTTTCATTCGAATAAAATGCGTACATGGATAAAGTAGTTTATTATTTATTACTAGAATTCGTGCTTTCGCAAATTGAATGAATTGAGTCTCATTATGCCTACCGCTTTTGACAACAAACCAAAAGACCTACAAGCGCCTCCTATTATCGTTTTATTAAACTATATATTTTTGTCTCGTCGGAAAACGGCTCAATTGTACATCTATGAATAAAGATCTTTAACTTTGCCTTTATTGCAGGTCAATACTCTTCAACAACTTCAAAACGTAGCATCGTACGGAATGTTAAAGAAAAGACTTGAAAAACACGATCTTCACATTCATGCTTTATGGTTTGACATCTACACTGGTGATATTTATTACTTCAGTAGACGCGCAAAACAATTTATTATTATAGATGAATCTACTTACGAAATTATTTTAGCAGAAGTTCGCAGATTTTATTCTTAGTTGTGTTAGAACACATTATTAGTGATGATTCGACACAACATTTCAGACTGGCGATAGGTCTATGTATTCTGCTTGTTTCTATCAGGCAAGATAATTATTATTTTGACATACATACCTACTGTGTACTAGAAGCAATTTGCCACCTATCGAGTTTTACAGCAGACTGAAATGTGTGGAATATTATATTAGAACGACTGAAAAGTTGGTAATGTATTTTACAATGTAGTTATTTTTTAGCAGTTTTATTTTTGTTGACATAAATATGCGAACAAATCTTTCACCAAAAATGTACCTCACCTTATATACATTACCTACACGTATACAAGGGACCAAAGTTAAAATAATAAGCACGAACTTTTTATGTCTTTTAAAAAATAGTTTTCATGAATTTATAATTTTTAATCGGTTACTCATAAAACATCAGCCTATTTTAAAACTTTTAAAAAGTCATATCTTCAACTATTTCATTTTAGATATAAGCTTGCAGTTACTTAATCGTTTATACTATAAGTGAAAATAAAATCTGATCATGTAAAAGTAATGACAATATGTTTGATAAATATCTAGCAATATTGTGCCGGGCATTACTCTACGTAACAACTAGATAATGCCTAATAAAATTTAAAGAAAAGCTCTGGAATATGGTAGGTATATAATTAAGTGTTTTTTCATTGTTTGTGGTTTTTTTATTTATATTATACACATTTTTCCTTTTGTATGTATTAATCTGTTTTTGTATTAGTATACGAGGGTCAAACTGAAAGTTCTTAGAAAATCAAAAACTGATTACATTAGCCAGTTATTAGTTTTATTATATCTTTTCAAAATATTGTCCATTCACGTCGATACACCGCTGCATGCGATGGAACCACTGGGAAAAGCACTTTGCCCA
This sequence comes from Ectropis crepuscularia, assembly GCA_963693475.1. Taxonomy (NCBI): domain Eukaryota; kingdom Metazoa; phylum Arthropoda; class Insecta; order Lepidoptera; family Geometridae; genus Ectropis; species Ectropis crepuscularia. Next base: position 9,929,004 of record OY856339.1, read on the forward strand.
CTCGTCCTTAGGGGTCTCTTCAATGGCATCGCGATACGCAGCCACCGCTTCTTCAGCATTCATAAACCGCTTTCCTTTAAGTTTTTCTTTAATTTTTGAAAATAAATAAAAATCATAAGGCGCGAGGTCGGGGCTATACGGCGGGTGACCCAGTAATTCAACGTTTGATGTCGCCAAATAGTCGATCGTTCGCTTGGCGGTGTGCGATGAGGCGTTGTCGTGGTGAAGGAGGATCCTACTGCGAGGTCGTTTCTCTCGAACTTTTTCCAAGACAAGTGGCAAACAATTGGTAGTGTACCATTCTGCAGAAACTGTTTTTTGATCCTCTAACACAATTGTTGCGAAATGACCTATCCTTCCAAAGAACGAGGCCACCATTTTTTTCCCCGCACTTCGATCTCTCTTCACTTTAGTTGGCAACTCCTCGAAAGGAAACACCCACTGAGCAGATTGTCTTTTGGTTTCAGGATCATAACAGTAAATCCAGCTTTCGTCACCTGTTAGTATGTCGAACACAGCATTTGAGTCACCTCCGTTAAATCTTTCAATCATTTTACGGCACCAATCCACACGATGGAGTTTTTGAGCCTCAGTCAAATTATGAGGTATCCACCGGGCGCAAAGCTTCCTGACCGCTAAATGTTCGTGTAGGATTTTGTGCACTTGACTCATACCGATGCCTAAGCTTGTCCGAATCTGCTGATAGGTCACTCTTTTGTCAGTCTCTATCATACGCCGCACAACACAGATGTTATCTTCAGTCATCGCCGTAGAAGGCCGTCCCTCACGTAAATCATCAGTGAGATTAGTGCGACCACGTTTAAACTCATTAAACCAGTTGTAAACAGTCGCACGAGATGGGGCTTCATCGTGAAAGGCCAATCGTAGTCTATCATAACTTTCTTGTTGACTTAAATGACATCGAAAGTCATAAAAAATAATTGCCCGAAAATTTTCTCGTGTTAAATTCATGTTGACGTGACACAGACAATTTTCAATTTGCCGCCAAATCGTAAAACAAATGACAAATGAATGAAGTATATACTCAGTAATATTGGCAAAGAGTTCTATTTTCAAATTATAGAATTATTTTTTTATTATATTGTTTATAAGTGGCCAGTTCTAAGAACTTTCAGTTTGACCCTCGTATATTATAGTCGAATACTGTTATTAGATACTGTTTTTATACAACTGTGTTTGTATAATATGAGACTGGCGCAGCTATCAAACTACATAGATCGACTCTGACATATTTAAGAGGGCGCCTAAAGCCAGAAAACGAAAAAAGGACATTTTCGACGCCGCTCACTGAAGTTAAGAAACTAAAAACTATGACAAAAAAATATTGACGTGTGGGGTACAATAAAAAAATAAAAATGACACCGAAAAAACCCGTTTTAATTCGAGTACTCCAAATTATCAGCGATGACCCCACATCATTTTTTGGTAATAAAATTCCTAAATGTACGTTCTAGTAAAGTAACCGAACACTTTTTTAAATTTATGTTTAATTATTGAGTAATTTAATAAAACTTGGTCAAAAATGGACTCCTGATTTAATATTTATTATTCCTCCAAACTGTGTCATACTATTCTCGACTTTATGTATATCGCATTAAGAAACGCGTCGCGCGGGTGAAAACTGATTTTTCCCTGGCATTAGGCGCACTCTTAAAATAGGTTCACTTATGTTTCACAAACATTTTTTGACAAAACTACACTTTAAATCCAAGTAATCGTATCATACTCATAGCAGAAAAATGACTTAAAACAAACATTGTACAAATGTTTTGTACAATATTTAGTTTTAAAATATCTTACATCGACAAGTGTTTTATTTTACATAATTTTATAATCAATTATATTGATATATAATTAGTTATAAAATTATGGTTTGTATTATGTCAAACGTTTAATTTAGACAATAATATATCGCATGACATTTTTTGTTTTTTGTATATTTTAAATTTTTATAACTTCTTTATTGAAACTTATTATAAATTCATTCAATCCGAAGTGAAATTTTGCAACAAATATTTTGAAAGTACCCGATATATTGTCTATGTAAACTTGTAAACTAACCATTCTGATTAGGTTCTGTCACTGACTTTTGAAAACCGGTCCGATTAGGATCTATCACTAATTTTACTCCTAATGGGCTCTCCCGCCAGAAGCCAGAAGAAGGAAATGACGCCAAGTATGGCGAAGGGGGGAGGCGTCGAGCAAAGCGAGCCGGTGATCTCTGTAGTGTAACCAGTCTCTTAAATCATACAGTTGTTCGACGAAGCCGTCTAGACTCTAGACCTTCGTGCGGGGCGTGCGGGGTGAGACGCGGGAAGTGCGCTCCTGCCTTTTTTTGCTTACATGTTACATTACAAATGACAATGTTAGTATTGCAGGAACGCGGCTCAGGGCTGACGTCTTCTGTATGTTTTAAACTTATTTTGGTGTCACGTTTTTATAATTGCAACAACACTACCCTTGTCTAGACATTATCATCGTTTCTCCCAAGACAATGAACTACTGGTAGTATTTCTTTATACTGGGGTGTAACGCAGGCCGAGTATGATGAAGTTACGTCCAGGGCTGACCTCAGATTTTCTGGCACACGCATTTTTTATATACGCTCTAGGGGTAGTATCGACTAAATTAGGTGGAGTCGGGGTGCTCCGAGTCTAATCTGGTTCCTAAGTTACCTAACCGGTCCAATTTGGTTACCTAGAAACTCAAACATTAGAATCGTTTTTTCATGTAAAATAAATTAAGTTTCTTGCCAAACAAGACACTATAAAAATAAAAAAGGTCAAGTGTTGGTTTTGATTTAAACATTTATTATTAAACAAAACTATTACAAGATACATTTGTCAAGATAACAACAACATAACTTTGAGGAATGACCAATTTGTTAAAAAAATTGTTTGTGTAATAATCATTTGACAACCCCTGAGTTTGTCGAACGTTGTTATCACATGTCAATTTGCAAAAAAAGCTTGTGAAAAAAACGGATACCCAGAAAACACCACAAAGAAAGTAGGTGTACCTACGCCTACTTTCTTACTCGCCATATCCATGGACTAAATAATACATTTTTAGGGTTCCGTAAAACGTAAAAACGGAACCCTTATAGATTCGTCATGTCTGTCTGTCTGTCTGTCTGTCCGTCCGTATGTCACAGCCACTTTTTGCCGAAACTATGAGAACTACACTGTTGAAACTTGGTAAGTAGATGTATTCTGTGAACCGCATTAAGATTTTTACAAAAGTTGAAAAAAAAAAAAATTAGGGGTGCCCCCCATACTGAGAACTGAAACTCAAAAATGTTTTTTTCATCAACCCTACACGTGTGGGGTGTCTATCGATAGGTCTTCAAAAATGATGTTGAGGTTTCTAATATATTTTTTGTCTACACTGTATAATTTGCGCGAGAGACGCTTCCAAAGTGGTAAAATGTGTGTCCCCCCCCCTCTAACTTCTAAAGTAAGAGAATGAAAAATCTAAAAAAAAATATGATGTACATTACCATGAAAACTACCAACGAAAATTAGTTTGAACTCGATCTGATGAGTAGTTTTTTTTAGTACGTCATAAATGCACTATTATTAAAACTTCGATCAAAGTTACAACGAACTACAAGAACTATGTGTACTATGTATATTATGTTACTTGCTGCAACGGAACCCTTCATGGGCGAGTCCAACTCGCACTTGGCCACTTTATTAGCTATTTAAAAGCACACAAAACCCTGAGTAAGTAAATTTTTAGTAGGTAAGCAAATAGGGCCTTGCCGCATTTTTAGGAAATACGTGATTGCTAATTAAAGTCATATGTAAAACCTTCAAATATTGTGTGTTGACCCTTGAAAAATAAAAATTGGACATAGTTTTATGCATATTTCTACAAAGATTTGTAAATTGTATAAGACACTAGATAGAAATCATATTTGTTTTGTTTTTATATTTGTTTGTGAAAAAAATATTTCCTGATATCTGTTTTTCCTTTCTTGTGGCTTATCGTCACAATTCCACCATAGTCATGCAAAAAATAGCGTGCTAATATAAGCTGTTAAATATTAAGACATTTAGTACAATTTTTATTTAATTGAAATTTTCTTTGATTTGTTGCACCATACACCGATTTTTCATAGGCTTGAATGAACCTCAGCTCACGCTCGGAAATAAATGAAATGTTCGGGTGAATTCGAGATCGCCAAGTGTGCCAGTGCGAGAAAGATAGTCAGCTGCCGCTGATTCCTTTTTTTGAAGTGAAAACTTCTTTTGGCGCACCACAGACAGACTTTTCGTGGGCAGTAAATTGACCTCATGCGTCAAGTTCGGGAATGAAATGAATCTTCGGGTAAAATCTGGACCATGACCATTGGCCATATAGAAAACCTGAAGCATTTCTATGATGGCCATGGTCATGGCTACAGCCTCCAGTTTTATTGTATCTGTCAGTGTAGTATCCTTGTGTTGCTGTGTTTACTATATTAAACTTATGTATTTATAGTCGTTTATATATTGAATTATTAAAATTTGACAATGAATGATACTTTTGTATTTATAGTCGTTTATATTTTGAATTATTAAAATTGATAATCATTTTTAACAGTTATTTAGTTTTTACTTCTGCCGTGCGGTCTTAAGCACACATATATTGTTCAAGCTTTCTATTTAATACTTTTATATTCTAAAGAACATAAATAAAATCTCTTACGCCATAACGTTTTGATCAAAAAAAATCTCTGGCTCAATAAAAACTTAGGTGGAATACCTCTGCAAAATTGTTGCAAACCTTTGAGGAATAGGTGGTCTGAGTTGCAAACTGATCAAATGACTACTGTGTGTTGGGATTGAAATCAATTATATGATAGCTGAGCTTAACTGAGAGTGTAAATCCCCATTACAGTTTGATATTTGCATTAAATTTGACGTTTACGGTGACCACTTCGTTCGATCGTGAACTCACAGGTAGGCAACATGGCAATTGGCAACTATAGTGCTCGCATTAAAACTCTGCGCGCGACTGGTGGCGTACTTAATGTTGCCAGGTCAAGCTAATAGGTTCCCTTCCCGTTCATTGGGAACGTAAAACTTCATAAAACAGGAACGGGAAGGGATTTTTCAGGGAAGCAATTTAAGTAACTACACGACAACTGAGACTCAAGAACGAATGTCTCGAAGTAATTAACGCCTTTGCAGTGCTGGTTTGGTTCAGTATGTGATCAAGTATCATTGGTAATTGGTACAGGCTGTCTGAGTCTCTTACCACCAGGAAAACTTTATTATAGTTTATTACATTATAAAAAATCTGTATGAAATAACAAGAATTTAATTTAAACTTGTAAATCTTTTATTGAGACCATAAATAACACTATTTTAAAATTTGGCGTTGGCATGAGCGTTCTTTTAATGAGTCATTGGCTTCCATAGAGTCATCTTCTTTTTTCAATAGGGTTAAAATCACAGCGGTAACCGCAAAACTTCCTGTTCATGTTCCTTTAACAGTTATTCTACTTGGCATTGTAATAAAATAAATAAACATAATAAAATATATAATAAATATTGGTGGACAATTCACACACAACACCATCTGACCCCAAACTAAGCAAAGCTTGTATTGTGGGTCTTCTTTGTGCCTCTTTATTCGAGTAACTGCGGATTTGTCCCACAATCGTCGAAATTTATTTAATTTTTTTTAAGCCACTTTTAGCTTTCTTCTTTTTCATTGCCCATTGTACCCGCTTTATTTATCTGAGTGCAGTGGTATAGTGCGTTGTCCATTGACAGTACGTTCTGAAACGCCTATAATAAAAATACAGTAATTAATACAGAGTTAAAGATCAAAGAGCATCCAAGCTAACGTTGAAAAACAAATTAAGTAAAATTTATTTTGGCCCACAGATTTTCCCTTGTGGTAAATGAAGCTGACGCTGTTAGGTGAAAGGGTCGATCGGGTGAACATGGAACCGCCGAGTGTACCCGAGCGAGAAAGATACAATCAGCTGATCTTCACTGTTGTGTCACTGTGTTTTCTATTTTGATTTGTATAATATGAAAAAAAAAACATTTATAACTAGTTTCTCACATTCGGTCTTAAGCACTCACATTTTTTCCCACGGGTAAATTGGCGATAAAACAATCAAACCCAAAGCCGCACCTCAATCTAAAGCATCATCTTTAAAATATGCCGATAATAGGTGGAGATTTGATTGCTATGGTATGCCTAAATATTAGTTGTCAAATAGCTCTGCGTTTGGAAAACTGCAATTTTGGCCCGTTATTGTATCGTTCTTCTTCACAACCACGATTGATTTTCAAGAACCAGCCACGGCCAGCACTTTTAATCACTTTCGGCATAATAAAAGCTATTAATTACTTAGGAAATTAATAAATACATCAATCGTAAACAAACTTTTGTCAACTGACGTAAACAAGAAGTTGACGGCCTGTCACAGACTAAGTAGAGAGATACTCTGGCCTGTCAATGAGCCGTTTTCCGACGAGACAAAAAGATATGGTTTAATAAAACGATAATAGGGGGCGCTTGTAGGTCTTTTGGTTTGTTGTCAAAAGCGTTAGGCATAATGGGACTCAATTCATTCAATTTGCGAAAGCACGACTTCTAGTAATAAATAATAAACTACTTTATCCATGTACGCATTTTATTCGAATGAAAACTATATCAAAACATCAAAATTTCAAAACAAATTCGTAAACCTAATGAATGACAAAATATCATTTTTTTAAATTTATTCTTGGCTATGGATACTAATCCTTCAGCCGAGAGAGTATCTCTCTACTTAGTCTGTGGATAAAATATTGTCGTATCAGTGTTGCTATTTTTTATATCTTTGAATTTTCCTTCTACTTTGGCTTAGTTGGTGTCTATTGCCTCGGGAGTTCTAAAGATTTTTACTGAAAAGGGATTGTGATCAGTAACGGTTTTTTATTACATTATCAACCTAATTAGCTATTTTTATTCCCAATATTTTAAAATTAAAAAAGACACTTTTTACTCTATACTTTTTCCCTGAAAACGGGTAGGGTCTCTAAAGGGATTACACTGTTGAGAGTATAATGGTAGAGACAGATCTATGATCTATCTGCATCTCGAACAATCGCCATCTAGTGCGTCCGTTGGAACTATTTTTGTCTCGTCGGAAACTCCCTCATTAGTTCCATATTTTGCTACGCGCTGAGTTTGCGAGCACCTACTCGCTACTCGTCATCTCGTCAACGTCAAGTCGTCAAACGTCAAACGAAATGATTGTAGATTGTGGGATAATAGTTTGTAATAGTGATGCAATTTTGTTATTAAAAATTATATAATATTAGTGGATTGAGCCAAAGCGTAGATTTTAGGTAAGTATCTGTAAATAAAAGTTATATAATTTGAAGTCGTTACACGTCCTTCACCTTGTTAAGTCATGCCAGGAAATTTCCGCAAATATTTTTAAACTCCTGTTCCCCAAGTACTAAAGACTGAACTAAAAAAAGTCTTTAGTACTTACTAAAGACTGAACATAACTAAGGTCAAGCGGCAAATTTTATTTTACCATAGAAATGCGTATGCGTATACCTTACGGGCTACAGTAATTCTTTATTCTGGGTTCTGGGATACCACCTAACCATAATATAATAATATGTACTTATTTTTATTTTTCAGGAATACAAAGATGTCTAACTCAAATCAAATATTCGAATACAACGATGAATCTCATGGCGACAAACTGGCCAGAAAGTCTAAGGATTCTCCATTTATGATAATTGGTAAGTAGACATTTTTTGACGTGATAACGTCTTATAATTCGATGAAGCCGGCTGCACGCCCACAAAACATGACGTCATGTACCGTTACCGCGTTACCGTCGGTCGTTACCTCGCCGCATGTTTGTTACAGTTGTATTAATTATTTCGACCAGAAGTTCAAGTGAGGATGTAGCTCAGTGGTAGAGCGTTTGCTTTGCATGTGAAATGCCCCGGGTTCGATCTAAAAGCATTTTTGCATTGTTTTTTGCATTGTTTTGATTGAAAATGACTAAATTCTACTGATTACTTTTTACATACAAATCTATTAAACAAATGAAATTAAAATTTTCTTTTGAAAAATGCTACCATTCCATCAGTATTTTCTTAAGACGTTGTCACGTTCTATCGTCAGTAAACCGACTTTACAGACAAACATTTTTTTTTTGTATTCTTAATTTTGATTGAATAATGTCTGTATCAAAGTTGACACAACTCCTAACTCCAGATGTTAATTTTAAATGCCTATGTTTGTTGTAAAAGTTGTTTACTCTATTCAGGTACAGAATGATGATACATTTTCGTGCTCTTTGTGCCCGAGTCCAGATTTAGGAACTTATTCAAAAAGTTCAATAGATATGTAGTTTCACTAGAAGACTTCCGGAGACTACCAGACTTTTCAGCGAAAAAGTTAGAAAAAATTTAATACAATGAAAATTTGAAAATATTTTTTTAATGTGTTGCACATCTGTAATATCTCTACGAACCCCTGTATTACCTACACTTTTCCTGTAGATTTTTGAAGTGAAAACTTCTTTAGGCGCGCCTAGACATTTTTTTTGTGGGGTGAAAATTGGTTTCTAGTGTCACGCTCGGGTATGATAAGAAATATTTGGGTAAACTCGGGACCTTGGCGATTGGGCATCTAGAAATGCGTCAGCCAATGGGAAATGCTAAAAGGGCGTGGCCTCGCCATCATGGCATGGCTATCTGGAAATGCGTGATATCTAAGTGGCCATGCCTTGATGGCGAGGTCACGGCCTTTCAAATTCTGAGTTATAAGTTTTCACTTCTATCGGCAGTTCCTATGACTGCCAATTTTTTTTTAACCATCATAATTTTAATAGTCTATGTAGACAACATAGCACATTGTAACTGTGCAATAAATTTACTCTTAAACTCAATATTAAAGAATCTGTGACCAGTTGAAATTCACAAAAATCTTGTCTAAAAGTATGGTCAATTGGTCATGTTTGTAAACAAAACACTACGACATATTGATCAATGAAAACTTACATAGTATTCTTTTTTGCACAGCTATTTTCATCTCTCTCACTCTGTTCTGGCCTACCTGCGACGGCTTTTCGCCCGGCACTACGACAACCTCGCGCGCCTGCGTTGCAAAACTACTACTTACTTTTTATAATTTCAAATTATGTTATACTTTTCCTTCATAATTTCATGGGCCTGGAATGGTTTAGTTTGGCTAGTTTAATCTTTACTCGCTAGATAGGGTTAAAAATAACAAGTTTTTGACATAAATATGCAAAAAGTTGTAAACAGCTACTTACAACAATCACTAATTTATTAAACTACTAGCTGTTACCCGCGACTTCGTCCGCGCGAAATAAATACTAAGGTACCTCAGGCAGTACCTATTTGTATACCCCCAGACACATTTACGGTTACTAAAAACAGCTTATAATAAAACAACTATACACAATTTCATCAAAATCGGTTCAGTTATTTAGATCTGAAAGCGTAAGAGACATTCGGCCCCCATTTCAATCCCATTTTCACCCCCATACAGTTTGAAATTACAAAATTGCTAGAACAAACATTTGTGTGCTTCGTGTTAAGTGCCCATATACAGAGTTTCATGGTTTTATCTCTAACGGTTGGGAACTTCCATATTGACATTAATTCCCCATTTCAACCCCAATTTTATCCCCGTTCCCCGTACAGTTCAAAATTACAAAATTGCTGGAACAAACATTTATTTGCTTCTTGCCAAGTGCCTATATACAGAGTTTTATGGTTCTATTTTCAACGATTGGGAACTTCCATATTGACATTCAATCCCCATTTCCACCTCAACTTCATCCCTGTACAGTTCAAAATTAAAAAATTGATTGACGATTGGGAGCTTCCACATATTAACATACTATATACTTTCACTCCCACAGTTTGAAATTACAAAATTGCTAGAACAAACATTTGTTTGCTTCGTATTAAGTGTCTATATACAGAATTTCATGGTTTTATCTTCAATGGTTGGGAACTTTCATATTGACATTCATCCCCCATTTCAACCCCATACAGTTTGAAATTACAAAATTGATAGAACAAACATTTGTTTGCTTCGTGTCAAGTGGCTATATACAGAGTTTCATGGTTTTATCTTCAACGGTTGGGAACTTTCAAATTGACATTCATCCCCCATTTCAACCCCAATTTCACCACCATATAGTTCGAAATTACAAAATTGATAAAACAAACATTTAATTGCTTGATGTCAAGTGTCTAGATACAAAATTTGATAACTTTGAAAATGACGAATTTTCATACAACCGTTCATCCCTTGTTTCACCGTCTTAGGGGTTGAATTTTGCAAAACCCCGTCTTAGCGAGCGCCTACATGCTAAAAGAGACCTCAATTTCAGATTCCTAGCATTTGTAGTTTCTGAGACTCCTTGATGAGAGACCTTTCGCTTTTATATATATAGATACCTATACAACTAAAGAAATGTATTGGTTCTGCTTTTATTATCAACTTTTTTATAATATGGCCCATGGCTCTTGAAACGTTGCCGACCCCTCCATTAGAGTAATCATTATGAACAACTTATGAACATCTATAAAAATGTAAAAATGGGACCAAAGACTGAAGAAATCAAATTTTTTTGTGATATCAGATTTTGTATTTAGTAAAAGATATTTGTGATGTTGACAATAATAGTGATTTTAAGTTGTGTGAAAATGTTCAAATTTGCATTCATTTTGAGATAGAACTTCTGAAAGAAGAGTGATTAGGTAGGTATGTTTTGGTCAACCACAATGGCTGCACTTTAAATCTTATCTTCACCCTTTGTAGGGTGAGGTCAAGTGTTAGCTCAATCAGACTAAAAAATTGCTGCACATGTTCTGTATAAAGTAAAATAATTATTTCGGTTTTCAGGTTTAATTGGTTTAGCAGGTGTGTGTGGTTTGGGGATCCACAAATTCAAGTCAAGAGGTAAAATGAGCACCAGTGTCTACCTCATGCAGCTTCGAGTACTCGCCCAGGGCACTGTCATCGGGTCTCTAACAATCGGCCTCGCATACCAACTTGTTAATACTCATTTGCTAAAAAATGTCAAGAAAGAATAATGAAATAGAATTCAAATTTTTAGAAAATTGATCTGGGAAATATTTTTACTATTTTAAAGTTATCTATCAGTTGGTATATAAACATTAATTTAATGCAAACTAATTACATTTTACTCAATTATATAATGTAAAATGAATCTATCAATCTCTGAAATGTAATCTGTCCCAAGTAATCTCAAAAAATCTCAAAAATTGTACTTAAGTTTTCCCAGAATAGTAGTTAGTTTAGGTATGTTTTGTTCTGTGATTTTAGCAGGTATTAATTTATGAACACTGTGTTATTTATTACCTTATAACTTAGTGATTTTGTATGTACATAATATGTAATGATGATTTATTTGCTAAGTATTTTATGCATAGTTAGCATACCTAATTCTAAACTAAAAGATTTGCTGAAATTTATTACATGTCATATGAATTCATAAAACACAAATACGTTTTATGTACAGGGATTTGTAGAAAAAAAAATACTAGGCCACTATGTGAAATAGCTAATTAAGAGCAACACTAAAACCACTGAAATTATGAAAGGCATCAAGTGTTATTAAATTTAAGCTTAATGAAATAAGTTATAAATCAAACATTTTGTTTTTATTTTTCAAATGGCTATTCAGATAAAAATATTTTTGACATAATCATGCATGGCATGAACTATACTTTTAATACCTACTCAGTATGAACAAAAATCAATGAAGTCTAAGAATAAAGCTTCATAAGCTCCCAAGTTAAACAATGTTGCTATAAAGGAAAAAGAGTTAAATTCTAGAAAAGATTATTGTACCAATTATTACAAACCAGGGATGTTACGGAGCTTCGACTCCGACTCCGTTATGTCGGAAGTTCCGATTAGTTTTACACCTCCGGTTCCGACTCCGGTTCCGAAACTTTTGAATCGGAGGTTAATCGGATGTCGAAGCATAACTTAGCGGCGGCGCCCTGCGCCGACAGTAACGAACAGTTTCGCAGGAACATGTCGCGCAGGGAATTTCCCGCGCACGAGTGTAATGAAAAGTATACTAAATGAGCACAACATAGAAAAACGCAAAATTCCAGCACCTTATATTAAATTTCCGCCAATAATATCGTGTCCACCAGGCTCAGTAGCGAGCGAATACCTTTTTGGTGGCGTCGATTTAATCTACAAGGGGGCGCCTAGTGCCAGAAAACGAAAAAAGGACATTTTCGACGCCGCTCACTGATGTTAAGAAACTAAAAACTATAACAAAAAATATTGACGTGTGGGTACAATCAAGAATAAAGTGGCCAAGTGCGAGTTGGACTCGCCCATAAAGGGTTCCGTTGCAGCAAGTAACATAATATACATAGTACACATAGTTCTTGTAGTTCGTTGTAACTTTGATCGAAGTTTCAATAATAGTGTATTTATAACGTACTAAAAAAAACTACTTATCAGATCGAGTTCAAACCAATTTTCGTTGGTAGTTTACATAGTAATGTACATCATATATTTTTTTTAGATTTTTCATTCTCTTACTTTAGAAGTTAGAGGAGGGGAGACACACATTTTACCACTCTTGCGCAAATTATTCAATGTAGACGAAAATGATTTTAGAAACCTCAACATCATTTTTGAAGACCTATCAATGTATGGTGTAATGGTGTCAATGTATTTAATTTAATTTGTTTGAAAACTTTTGTTCATTTAACATACTTTATATGGTACTTTGGGATTCAATTAATTGAATTTTTTGTTTATTTTTGATAATTCCATTTTTTTTTTTCATTTTTTGTGATATTTCATGAAACAAAACAATGAAAAGTTTGAATGAATGTTTTATTTGTCCTGAAATAAAAATCTCTCTCCTACCACTACTTCTGACCTCCGACTCCGGTTCCGACTCCGACTCCGACTCCGATAAATCAAATTTAAAAACTCCGACTCCGACTTCGGTTCCGATAAGATCACCTCCGTTACATCCCTGTTACAAACCAATGTATCTATTGAATAAAATTCAGTAGCAAACTAACATGTCTTTTTCTAATGTTCCTTAAATATTTATGGAAAACTCCATTCCCAACCATCAAGTGTGCTGCAGGGATGTTACGGAGCTCCGACTCCGATAAGTCGGAACTTCCGATTCTTTTTAGTACACCTTCGGTTCCGACTTCGGCCACAGAATAAATATTAGTACAAGTACAGAAGCCTCACTTACCGAAAACAATTATATAAATAGCGACTCTTGCTGGGACACAACAAAGTTCAATTCAGCTCGCAATACCTGTCGCGATTTTCAAATAAACATTTGCGCTCTTTCTAACGCGTAACTCTGTCCCTGTCTAGCGCGGAGGGTTGTCGACATATGGACATATCCAATAACAATATGCGCGGGAAACGTGTTGCGCGAGCGCTCAGCCGTGCGTCCGACAACCGACTGCTCCGTGAGTAATGTTCTGTGACCGACTGGCACTATTTCCCTGGGAGGAAAGGTCTAGCTGTAGGCTAAAACCGCGCGACCTCGAGCGAGTGATGATGCACTGCTTCGGCTCCGAAACTTTTAAAACGGAGGTTTAAATCGGAGGTAAGATGTATAAATATTTGAGATAATCTCTTATTGTGGTGGAAAGTAAATGGAAATACAAAATCCCAACCCCTTAAATCAATTGCTCGTCAATGTTTATCGAGTCCACGTGTTTGGCAAAAAAAAAATATTTATCCCTAATAAAAATGTCTCTCCTACCACCACTTTTGATCCTGCCTACGCCTTCGGTTCAGACTCTGATAAATCAAATTTTAAAACTCCGCCTTCGGTTCCGATAAAATGACCTCCGTTACATCTCTGGTGTGCTGTTACAATTTCACATACTTCGCTAGTCACTTGGTGAATGTCAGACTTCACTACGTATCACAAGGTCAAAGGTTCAAGCCCCACCTACACTTCTCGAGTATTTTTTGTATACCAAAGTGGACAAGTAGGTACAACTTTGCCATCACCATGGTTTCTCAAGTGGTGCTTTAGGGCCTTCTTTCCTTGTATGAGAAGGCAACCCATGACCCAGAAGTGGGCTGCCTACGCTAGTCTCTTATGATAACACAAGACGTTTCTATCATTCACTAGAGACTCTTATTCCATTTACATTTTTGTTTTTACTTTTGTAGGTTTATAGTTGACCGCCATCTCGCCAGATATTAAGCGATACTGCGGATGGAGCGTGCTTACTTAGAAGAAATCGTTTCAATTTGAAGACACGCAAGTTTATAACCATCAGGGAAATGAGTTTTTTCCAACCACTATGTCACGGTAATACCACAGTACTAAGAAATACTATAAGTAGTTCATAAATCGTAAACGGTACGTTTCACAGAAAAGTTTTATAGCAACAAAAGATGCAAAATGTTATTTTCTACAATAACGCTTTCAATACTGTTTGCCTTATAGTGCATAGTTTCCGAGATATCGGCCAAAAACTTTAATTCAAGATGGCGCTGGAAGATCATCCTGCATCGCTTTTATCTTGGGAGAAACGCCGATAATGTCTAGACACGGGTAGGGTTGTCGCAATTTAAAAAAATGGCAACAAAAATAAAACATACGAAAGACGTCAGCCCTGAGCCGCGCTCCTGCAATACTAACTTCGTAATGTAGGCAATGCAGGAGCGAGCATCTCACCCCGCACGATGGCTTCGTCGTACGACTGTGATTTATTAGACTGTGGTAATACTATAGATACTATTACCGTGACTATGTGGACTCCACAAAGATCTTTCATTTGTACATACATACATACCTAGTACATACAATTAAATACATTTTGATTAAGCACTCAAGGCACTCATCTTAGAAGTAAACAATGATCAAGGTTTTTTTTAAATAATGAGTGACGAGAACGCAGCTATTGGAACACGAAGAGTCCTAATCATTACCTAGCACTGCACTGCGCTCGTCACCCAGAGATCTAAGTTGTTTTTCAAGCCCTGTAATTTCTCTGGAAACATTGCCCTTCAAACCGGAACACAGTAATGTTTGCACATTATTGTTTGGCGGTAGAATAACTGGCAAAGGTGTGGTACTTCCCCAGGCGGACTCTGCTAAGAGTCCTACCACTACAGTTATTTATACCTTTGATCATCATTATCATAATTATTGTGTGAAAAATCTGGGTATGATCAAGTTAAAGGAGAGAGAAAAAATTAAATAATTTTATCACATTTGATTTATTCAAAACATAGGAACCAAAAATAAACCATTACCACTTTATCTAACCATTACAATAAATATAACCCTTTAAATAATAATAAAGTTACAATACAAAAATAACAACAATTTCACTTTAATCACTCTTGCTACAATCTGAGCCTTTCTTCATACGTAAACTATAATTAGGAATGATTAGGTCATCTTTATCAGATGTGGAATGTTTCATAGAGTTCGAGGTCACCTTTACTGATGAGAGGTCGTCTGCGTTGCTGAAAAGTCCATTAGACATGTTGGAGCTAGAGCTCGACTGGTACGTCATAGTCTTATAGAGCTGCACAGGGGTAGAGGTGCGCGCCCGCACGTTCCCACTGATCATGCTATTGTCTACAGTTTTGTTCTCCTCTCGAATCATTAGAGACGAATGTTTCATCTCCTCCGGCATCTTCGTCTCGTATAACGAAACGAACTCCTCTGTCGTCTCATCCTTAGATTTATTATTAAAAGTAATTTTCTTAGCCAGCTCGTTTGTCAGGAACTCTTTTACCGTCATGGCATTCGTCTTTGACGTTTGTTGTTCGGCATTTTTCGAATTGTCGGCAGCATTTCGCTGATTCACCGCATTGGGGAGACTTAAAAGTGAAGATATTGTATCAGTTACGGGTTCTTGAGCGTCGTGATTGAAACCTTTGACTTTAAACTGCGATAGACTGGAACTAGATGAATTAGAAGAAGAGGATAAAGCTAACCGTTCCTTTGTTTTCTTTAATGTTGAAGAAGCCCATCCCATTCCAAGTTTTTTAAACGCATGTTCTAAATCAGGATTTGACGATATACTCAATGTGTCAGATGTTTCGCAAATGTTTTCCTTATTCTTAGATTTGTTGGATTTATTTGTTCCGTATCTTGCTCTGGATAATGCCAGTATTGATATTGTAGATTCAGAAGAAATAGTAGTGGAATTGACATTTGACCCTGAATCGAATTTAAATGGCTCACTGATTATATTTCTTTTTAGCAATTCTGAAATAACGTCAGGTAAACTGGCTTCGGAATGCAAAGAGCTTAGTTCGTCTATAGGATCGTCTTTCAAAACGTCATCAAGGTTTGACCCATCGTCTAAAGTACCAATATTGCATTGCTTAGCATACTCCTGGAGACTAAAGAATGGTTTCAACATTATTTCATTAAATTGTTCAATGTCTATCATTTGTACTTTATCAGTTTCAACATTATTCGTCCCATTGAGCGACGTCTTTTGCTGTTCAATGGAAACTTCGTTACCGTCAAGTAAATCTGGGTCTCTTGTATCTCCAATCTTCAGTTCAGTCAGTGGACTGTGGCAGTGATCTCTCTTACTATGACTACTAGGTGTTTCAGGTGTGTTTGTCTTGGTATCATTGCGTGAAGACTTCAGTTTTATGCTCATAGGGGAATCAACTTCAACAACAGTAGACAGTTCATGAGGAATCACCAACTCTTGTCCATACTTTAAATGCACACGAGACAGCGCAGGAGGGGGCTTTGCTCTTTGTCTAATGAATTGATCAACATTTTCAGGAATAGGTGACGTTGATTTTCTTGATGAACTTGAGCTTGAATTTAAACCCAAATCAGAGTTAAGACTTTTGAATGGAACAGGTTTAGGAATGTTACTAAGTAATGGTATATAATCAGTGGAATTTAAGCTAATGTTATCCTCTTTTGAAGAATCTGTTTTAGTGACATCAGGAGAATTCAACTCTGATTTTTTAATGTCATTATCGTTATTTTCTGGAGGCAACGGAATACTATTTATATTTTTGTCTGATTTCTGGTCAGAATCCGACGTCGAGTCTGTAGTGGAAATATGACTGTAAGCCAAGGTTTTATTTTTTCTTACTTCTTCCAAAACTTTTGCAAGATTGGAGAGCCTTTTAGTGCATTTTTCTGTGAGATCAGCAATCTTTTCCATATTTTGTAATTTGTCTTCAGCTAGTTTCATGTAATTCACATCACTGTCTACATTAATACTTGTTTGGGTCGAGATACTCATTGGAATTTCTGTATTATTATGCTTTGATGAATTTGGGTGTCTATCCGAATCATTGGACGTCGTGGTCATGGCGTGGTTTGACGAACCGCTCGTTTGATGAGTTTCTTTCTTGTGTTTATTTTGAGACAAAGGTTTAGGTTTACGTTTAGAAAACTTAGCAATATCGAATTTAGTATGAGGCAAATCAGAAAGTTCGCTTCTATCTGTGGTGTCGGAGTTTGGTGGCAATCTAGGAGTAGGCGAACTTTTACTACGGACTTTCTTTCTGCTAGGTGGCAATGATTCCTGGTTTTTACGGCATTCACCTTTTGTTGACGATAAAGAACACGCAGTATTGTCTATTGCATGCGAATCGCCGGAAGTTTGAGATCTTGACATTTTTTTCGAAATATTAAGCGATTTAACTTTATGCGCAGCTTTTTTCCGGAGTAATTTGGAAATCTTTGTATTTTTGCTACTTTGTACTCTATAACAAATTTGAGCATAACGATTATTTCCGTCAGTTTTGGAGCTTTTAGTTTCATTCTCGTCTACAATTTTTTGTTTAAGAATATCTCGGAGTTTTTCCAAGGATAATTTATTCTCTAAATTAGGTTTGTTCTTGTCGATGTTGTTTGGAATATTTATAACTGAACTGCCGGGCGTGGCGACTGAGCTGCAATCTTGATCAACAATTTGTACCGCTTTTAAACTTTCTTTGTTCAACTGAAGAAGTTTATCGACATAATTTTTAATGACTGGTTTCAAATTGGGGTTGTTTCGTTTAGATGTCAGTTGTCTTTTTTTCGACGGAGTACTTGAAGGTGCGCGTATAACTTGATTTCGTGACAAAATTTTAGTAGGCGTAGGTTTTCGAGATTTTTTGTGAGTAACCGATTCCAAATGCTCGTGTTTCGTACATTTTCGACTCGTTCTTTTTGAATCCCTCTTTGAATGTAAATTTTCATAATCAATACTGCTCTCCAGGTCTTGGTTGAAATAAACATTGTCTAAAACTTCCGAGCGAATACTTCCTGCAGTGTTTGGAGGTGTTTCTGGGTTTCGCCCATACTTACATTTGTGGCTGGGCGGAATACGGTTCGTCTGCGTTAGTCTTTTAGCGTGCATGCATTCTCGGCAATTACAGTCAGTCTCCTCGGAATATTCATGTAGTTCAGGAACGATTTCTCCTATCGCGAAATTTCTAGCATCGTACATGTCTTTATCGGTTATTTGATAACCTGGTCTCATGAATTTTGGTAGAATCATTTCTGGCGGACTCATATACGCGGTGGATGTAGACGAACTCATGTGGAAAAGTGTAGGTCGGTGGATAGGAGAATGCATACTTGTCTGTGTATAAGTCGATGTAGCAGGTCGAGGAACAGGGGCCGATTGAGATTCTGGGAGTTTCTGCGGATTTGTTTCTTCTATAATGGCAGATACGGCCTTTCCAACTGCTTTAGATTGAATATGTTCATTAGGTGTTACATTATCAGCTGCGTTACTCATTAATGTTTGTCGGGAGCCTCGATCGGAAACACCTTCAGATTGGTAAGAATCACGGTCAGTTACTGGGATGGTGTTCTCTGGGGGTTCCATAATTACAGATACTGGGATGGCCGCGTCTTCTTGTGTTTTGTTCTCGTTCCCTTCGTAAATATCTTTTAGAGAAGTCTGAGTTGAGCTTACGACAGTCATCTTGTCAACACCTAGTGTTTCGTATTTCTTCTCATCAGATTTTTCTTTGGGGGAATCCTTTTCGTCACCTTTCTTTCTGAGTTGTATGACAACTTCGTAGGCGTCGTTTTTGAGAAGCCCTGAAGCGCCTATGTAGAATTTCCCAGTTTCTCTTCCATCTTCGTCAACCAGCTTGATGAAGCCACCCTCACTCGTGGCGTTACTAGCTTTGTCATTGGCCGCAGTTATAAACGATGTAGTGGATGTCGTAGCAGACGGTTGCCTTACAGACGAGTGCAGGTCTTTTAATCGATTGGCTTTGCAGGTACACTGGTATTCGGTTGAACGCGGGCTGTGCGTCCTGTAAACAAGTGAGTACAAAAAATATCTATAAAAAAATGTTTTCTACCCAATAGACTTCTTTAATAATAAATTTTCTCTGAAAAAACAAACACAGACTTTAATTTAAAATTAAACTCAACTAATTTTCATAACTTTTGTTAAACCAACTAAAAAAAACTAAAGAATACATACACTGTTCCAATGAGGAGAGCTAAGTTTAGTAGTAAACGAAAATATCACGGGTGTTGCAAATTTTACATCATTTTGATTTTTCAAAAACCACCATCCGATTCCGATAAAATTTATATGGGACTACCATATTGAAAAGCATAACTTCATTGAAATCGGTTTAACATATTTGGAGAAACGAAAGAAAACAAAATATGTAAACGTACCTATATGTGCAAATCTGCAAATAACGTATTTTTTGGGGTTTTCTTCTCATTTTTTTTATAACAATCAACTTTTCTTTTTAACCGACTTTCCAGTTCGAAATCGGGTTTCGGGGTTTTTTTTTGTACTCAATAAATATTGAAAAAACAAAACATTTAAAACGGGACTTTGCATTTGGCAATTGGAATGTGACTATTCGCCATTAGGGGCTAGGTAGGTGAAAAATTGTAATATAGGTAGCTACCTATATTACAATTTTTCACGGAAAACAGACAAGACTATGTTTATTACTTTACCTTTCTTTAAATTCATCGCTACTATCCCATTGCTGAGGAGCAGTTACTGAAAACAAAATAAATAACAATGTATAACGTTATCTTTATCAGCTATCACACTAGTTTTTTGAAGTAAGAATATTATTTCTTTCGCTTCATGGTAAACGCTTGCCCAAAACAGCACATTGTCACTCAGCTATTTGTACATGCAAGGGCAGATCTATTGAGGGCATGAGATCATGACCCCACCTGGGCTGGGTCCAAAATACAAAACCTAGATAAACGCTAATTAAAACGCACGCACGCACATCTCGTACTGTCTTGTGGCCTCCCCTGGCGCCAAAGCTAGATCCGCCCTTGTGTACAATGAAGAGTTCAGTCACTGACTAGCACCGCACAGCGCTCGTCGGGGATGCAAATCACTTGGTCTTGTAATAACTCAGGTGTAACTATCAATACAGTGACTATCTATCTCAAACATAGTTGATATTTATAAATATTTTATAGCAAAGAGTGACGAGACGAGCAGGACACGTGCCTGATGGTAAGCAACATGCCTGCCACATAACAGCAAAGTGACACGCAGCTATTGGAACATGATAGTCCAAATCATTACCTAGCACTGCACTGTGCTCGTCACCCAGATATCTAAGATATTATGTCTCTAAGCCCTGTAATTTTTCTGGAAACATTGCCCTTCAAACCGGAACACAGTAATGTTTGCACATTACTGCTTGGCGGTAGAATAACTGGCAAAGGTATGGTACTTCCCCAGGCGGACTCTGCTAAGAGCCCTACCACTACGAAAATAATTACCACAGAAACTGGCTACGCTACTAAATACCTAATTTTAAATTAAACAAAAATTACAATTTACCTTTCCCTGGCTGTTTAGTATGTTTTTTGCAACCGGAACAGCGGCGTTTCATATTTTCCCCGTTAGTGGATTGCGCATCCTTGTCATGGAAGTACATTGACGCGATATTATCCCTGCCAAAACATGCTCACGTTAAAATTCACTAATTCGATTACATAACTTTTGGAAAGTGGCGTGGCGTGCCTTGGAGGGGGGGCAAATAAATGTTAAAAGATTGTGGATGACATTTATTACTGTTTACAATTTAGGAGCATCTTTAGCCCGAGGGCTCCATATCATTGAAAAGGCGGCCGGTAGCTACGCCCTTGCGTTTGGAATTAGTACTTCACAAAGTATTCTTAGGTCCAAATATTTCATCCGTATTTTTTTTTTCTATGATAGACTCGCAAAACAAACAAGACGGATGTTAGTAACATATCTGCTCAAAGTATTTTAGCACCACGCAGTATTTTAAACATGAGAGTTCAAAATACTGCCTAGCACTACACTCGCCACTGTTTGGCCTATAATTTTTCTGGAGACATTGTCTTACAAACCAGAACAATACCACTACTTGACAAAAGAATTACTCACAAAGGCGAACTCTGCAAAGAGTCCGGACTACTACTATATAACATTAAATAAAAATACACAATGAAATTAAAATTATTTACATGAGAGCTAGCTAGAGCTTAAATAATTACAGAACAGTTCAAGTTAAAATTAATGCGTAGGATGTTAATTGAGATGGCAAATGGTCATGTTACGGCCGTGGATATTTATTTTAGAAAAAGACGGGCCTACAAGGAAGGTCAGGAATGCCTACTACATAAACTGGACATCTGGTTAATTTCTGACTATGTATGTGAGTATACTTTAATTGTATTATTCTTATCATAATGACTTTTAAATGAATCTACAGACTACTTACTAGACACAGTAAAATAGGTAATTACCACCAAGGTTTTATTTCTGAAGTGCCTTGCCACATTTCTATGTTAGTTTTGTAACAACTCATAACATTATAGGTAAGCCTGAAGGAATTAAAGATAGTATAAATATTTTACTGAAAAAATATGTAAATTTTGAATATCTAGCTAGTACTTTCAAGGCCTTAAAAGTAACATCTATATATATAAAAGCGAAAGGTCACTCATCAAGGAATCTCGGAAACTACAAATGCTAGGAATCTGAAATTTTGCATAAAGGTCCCTTTTAGTACGTAGGCGCTCGCTAAGACGGGGTTTTGCAAAATTCAACCCCTAAGAGGGTGAAACAAGGGATGAAGGGTTGTATGAAAATTCATGATTTTCAAAGTTATCAAATATTGTATATTGACCCTTGACACGAAGCAATTGAATGTTTGTTCTAGCAATTTCGTAATTTCGAACTGTATGGGGGTGAAATTGGGGTTGAAATGGGGGATGAATGTCAACATGGAAGATCCCAACCGTTGAAAATAAAACCATGAAACTCTGAATATAACTTTACACGAAGCAAACGAATATTTGTTCTAGCAATTTTGTAATTTCAAACTGTATAGGGATGAAATTGGGATTGATATGGGGGATGAAAGTATACATGGAAGCTTCCAATCGTTGAAGATAAAACCATGAAATTCTATAAAAAGGCACTTAACACGAAGCATATAAATAAATGTTTGTTCTAGCAATTTTGTAATTTCGAACTGTACGGGGATGAAATTGGAGTTGACATGGGGGATAAATGTCAATATGGAAGGTCCCAATCGTTGAAGATAAAACTATGAAACTCTTTATAAAGGCACTTGACACGAAGCCAATAAATGTTTGTTTTAGCAATTTTGTAATTTCGAACTGTATGGGGATGAAATTGGAGTTGAAATGAGGGACGAATGTCTCTTACGCTTTCTCACCTAAGCAACTGAACCGATTTTGTTGAAATTGTTTTAATATAAGCTGTTTTTAGTAACCGTAAATGTGTCTGGGTATAAAAATATGTACTGCCTGAGTTACCTTAGTATTTACTTCGGCGGACGAAGTCGCGGGTAACAGCTAGTTAAGAATAAAAATAAAATGGCAGTCATAGGGACTGCCGATAGAAGTAAAAACTTTTAACTCAGAATTTGATAGCTTACCTTGGAAACTACACGGGTGTAACCGGAGGGCGTGGCCTGGCAGTTCTGAGTGTCTGGCTATCATGGCATGACCATCTATAAATGCGTCAGCATTTCTTATTGGCTGATACATTTCTAGATGGCCATGCCATGATGGCCAGGCCACGCCCGTTCAGCATTTCCCATTGGCTGACGCATTTCTAGATGGCCAAAGACTATGGACTATGGTCCCGAGTTTACCCGAAGATTTCTTATCATACCCGAGCGTGACGCTAGAATACAATTCACAGCCCACGAAAAATCTGTCTAGGCGCGCCAAAAGAAGTTTTCACTTCAAAAAGTCAGTTTTTTCTAGTCAGTGTTTAGAATATTCTATTTACAATTAAGGTTTGTGAAAATGCCATAACCGCTTGATACACCGAGGGAACTACATACCAGGTAACTCAGAAAGTTTTGCGAAAAAAAGTTTTTATGTATAAGACACTGGCCGTTTGTTATTATTTTGAAAACTTCGATTAGGTATTTGAAAGTAAAAATACATCTGTTCGATTTTCAAATTTCCCTCCGCATTTTTTTGAAGGCCAATAAATTTATTTTTTGTTTCAATAAAAAATACAGGAAAGGCAAAAGCTTACATACTACACACCAGAGCACAGAACAGAAATCAAGAAGAAGTAGCAAGTAGGCGGGGCAATCGTAGTACTAAGTAAGCGCAATCTCCGCATACTTTGAGAGTACGCCCACTTCCGAATACTTAGTCGTGCTCTGCCACTACTGCAGTACCCCTGAATCCGCGATTTTGAATAAAAAGTAAGCAGTCATGCCATATTGTGCAGTTATTGAGTGTAAAAACGATAGCCCTGCCAAAACTTTATCCAAAGGAGGCATATCGTACCATCGGTAAGTCCTATTTTATTTAATTTTGATTTTATTGTGAAAATAAATTAATATTAGCTTAAAGAGAGAAATGATTTAAATGAAGTCAACTTTAAAGTCATTGAAATAAGGTCCATTTTCATTCAAACTATATGTGATATTCTCGATCATTCTATGCATGCGAGTAGCGCTACTCAGTGAATGATGGGACGCAAGCTGTTGAAATTGCTAATATCGATATTTCTAACTTGTATAGTTGTGTGAACAAAATATATTATCTTTTATTATTTAGTATTTGAATAATTTAACGTTTTATTTGAAAAAAGTACATTTTATCATTTCAGTTTTCCTAAAAGTCCCGTTGTTAAGGAGAAATGGATAGAAGCTACAGGAAGGCAAAATTGGTTTCCTTCCAAAACAAGCACGATTTGCTCTGAGCACTTTTTAGACAGCGATTTTATAATAAAAAAAAAGGAAATAGGTACATAAACGAAACAGCAATACCGACAAAAATAATTATATGTTTTCGTGTATGCGTGTTTATTTCTTACATTAAACCCCCATTTTGGCTATGGTTCATTTTATAAAAACCTAAAATCCTGTAATCATACATTTAACCTCATATCATAGTTGTTTCCACATAAAATGTTATGATAATTTCCACATAAATTCAGCGGTTTCTACTCCTCGATAAAAGTTTATATTCATGGTTATAAAAATATCTTGAATTTTTACTGACAACAACTTAAATGACAAGGTCGTCCCTCAAAGAAAATAACTATTTCCTTACATTGTGTAACAGCCATCTGGCCGCCATATTACAAGCTTAGCTTAGTTTAGCGTCAGATGGTGTTGTGTGTAAATGTTTCACATATATTTATTTATCTTTACCTCACTCAAGAAAAATATCATTCGACTAAAATACAAATTTTGGTGCTACTTGCCAAGACCAATTTCATAATTACTTTATTTACTTAAGATATTTATTTAGTTTCCTCCGAGTATTTTTGTAGTTTCTTCCTAGTAATTACTTTCTTTTACAAAACTCTGTTACGCTACACTCTATAGTTAATAAAATTATGATGGTACATGAACAAATTTAATCATAATATTATGATTAAATTATACGATAGGTAGGTACGTAAACTGAATAACGTAATATCGATAATTTAATGAAAATGTAACAGCAGTGTCTTATCACTATTAGCACAACCGGCTTATATTTACGAATCCCTTATTTTAAAGAAGGTAGCGTTCATAGTTGCATAAATTACATAAAGTGCCATCTAGTATGAAGTAGCAGAACTAGTGAGCACTAGATGTCACTAATCTTACAATTAGTGACATCTAGTGCGCACTAGTGAAAACAACTTACATTTTTGAAAGATGGTAATAGTTACCACCTTATTGTATTCTACTAAGGTTGAGTTTAGAAAGTTCGTAGCACTGATGTATTCGATACGCCCTAAAAGTCCTGATAATGGTACAAAATAAGCGACTTAGTCACATTCAGGATACGGTACTTTTTTCTGTAATTAGATAAAATTGAGTTATCCAAGAAAGTCGTAACAACATTTTGAATAGTTGACAATAACAGATTTATTGTGTTTAGCAATAGGGTTCATTTTTGAGTACGTAACTAAATGCAATACATCATTTTAGGTTCGTCACTATGTGACAAATCACTTGCATTGTTTCAATGTGTTTAAAATATATCAAAACCACGTTTGTGTGCAAACGTGATACGGTGGTTTTCCTAGTGAGATTCAGCTACGAGCCTTCTACTTGATTTCTGTTCTGTGCACCAGAGCATAAAGAAAAAGATAGAGAAGTAAAGCGAAGCATTCGCAATGACATAAGACATTACAATAGTAGACTAATAGAAACTGCCCTCATTAATAATACATCCCTAAAAATTGCCAAACAAGGCACGCAAAAAGGAAAGTCATCCATAGTACACCTTAAAGATAGTTCGGGAGTGAAACACGGTGACCGAGACAAAATTTTGCATATTTGCACAGATTTCTTCAAAAACTTGTACACTGACACTGGAAGCACTGCAAATTTAGATTTTGACGAGGTCTACACATGCGAAAACGAAGTGGATTCCATAACGGGTTATGAAGTACACAAGGCTCTTCTTACTATGAAATACAACAAATCCCCAGGCCACGACAATATCACCACCGAAGCGCTTAAAGTAGGAGAACAGATATTATTGCCACACATCACAAACCTCTTTAATTTAATACTGCAAACAGGCAAGTTCCCGAATCATTTTTGTCATTCTGATATAATCCTTATCCATAAAAAAGGAGACAAATCCAACATCGAAAATTACCGTCCCATTAGCCTAACTTCACACCTATATAAAACTTTCATCAAAGTGATAGAAAATAGAATAGCAGAGACACTAGATAAACATCAACCTCCAGAACAGGCTGGTTTCCGCAGGGGTCTTTCTACGACAGACCATTTGCATGCGGTGAACCAGATAATAGAAAAACATAATGAATTTAATCTACCTCTTTACCTTGCTTTTGTGGACTACTCAAAAGCATTTGATAGTATCACGCACTCTTCCATTTTCCATGCACTAAGAAAACAAGACGTCAGTAAAACTTATGTACATCTTTTGCATAACATATACCGTAACAGCACAGCCGCAATTAAGCTAAACACCACAGGTCCCAACTTTCTCATAGAGAAAGGTGTCAAACAAGGTGACCCGTTATCGCCTAAACTTTTCACAGCCTAATCTCTTCTAGGGTAGAGATTTTTCGCAAACTGGCTTCAAACTGGGAAGAGAAAGGAATTCTTGTTGGAGCGAGAAGACTTACAAATTTGCGCTTTGCAGACGATATTATCATCTTCTCTTCTTCAGCAGCACAACTGGGTATTATGCTACAAGACCTAAGCATGGCAAGTCGAGATGTCGGACTGATGATGAATATGTCAAAGACCAAAATAATGACCAACAGCTCGGCGCACAAGATTTTAATCGAAAATGTGGAGATTGAATATGTCCAGAGCTACGTATATTTGGGCCAATTAGTGACCTTCCAGGCAAGACAAGAAGCGGAAATTGCTCGTCGCATTGAAAACGCCTGGAAGAGCTATTGGTCCATGAAAGATCTTATGAAAGGAAACACTCCAATATTTCTCAAGCGTAAGCTCATGGACATGTGCATTCTCCCCATCCTGACATACGGAGCGCAAACTTGGTCTTTGACTAAAAGTCAGATGTCCGATCTTGCGATCTGTCAGAGGGCTATGGAACGCAGTATTCTAAACGTAAAGTTAACTGACCGCATAAGAAACACCATATTGCGTTCCAGAACTCAAATATCCGATGTGACCCAAAAAGCTGCTAGTTTGAAATGAAATTGGGCTAGACACGTCTGCCGCATGTTGGATGATCTTTGGGCCAAAATCACCACACAGTGGAAGCCAGATCGCAAACGACGTTGCGGTAGACCAACTAAGCGATGGCGGGATGACCTCGACAAACATTTTAAGGATTGGTACACACTGGCTCAGGATAGGGACAAGTGGAAAGAGGGTAGGGAGGCCTTTGCCCAGCATTGGGACATTTCATAATAATAATTCAATAAAAAATGGATCTGCGTCGAGAACATTTTCGTGCTATAATTTTTTACGATTTCAAATGTGGCTTAAAACCTGACGACTCATTTGATCGACTTCGAATTGGTTTTATGAATGAAGGACCTTCAAAAGCAACCATCTACCGCTGGTATAGCGAGTTTAGACGCGGTCGTTTTACTTTGGGGGATGAACAAAGGAGTGGTTGTCCTACGACGGCTTTTTTTTTTTAATATAGAGTGACGAGACGAGCAGATCATGTGCCTGATGGTAAGCAACATAACAACAGTGACACGCAGCTATTGGAACATGAAGATTCCAAATCATTACCTAGCACTGCACTGCGCACGTCACCCAGAGATCTAAGTTGTTATATCTCTAAGCCCTGTAATTTCACTGGAAACATTGCCCTTCAGACCGGAACACAGTAATGTTTGGACATTACTGCTTGGCGGTAGAATATTTGGCAAAGGTGTGGTCCTTCCCCAGGCGGACTCTGCCAAGAGTCCTACCACGGCTGTCACCGAAGAAAGTGTGCTGGCAGTAAAAAAAAAAACCAAGAAAACAGACGCATTACGTACGAAGAGATTCAGCATACTCTGCAGATTGGTTCAGGAAGTGTTCACAAAATTTTGCACGAGCACCTTCGCGTAAGGAGGATAGTTTCCCGCTGGGTGCCGCACAACCTCACCGAAGCTCAGAAGCAGGCTCGTGTGGATTGGTGCCGTGATATGACACAAAAATTTCGCAGGCTCGTCACGGCGGGTTTACGACATTGTGACAGGTGACGAATCCTGGATTTATATCCAGAAACAAAGCGTCAGTCGACAGTTTGGCTGTTTCAATATGAACCAACACCTACGAAAGTGAAGCGATCGAGGAGCGCAAGGAAAATTTTGATCGCTAGTTTCTTCACTTCGACGGGGTACCTAATTTCAATTGCACTTCGAGACCAAAGCAGTATCAACGCCGAATGGTACAGTTTAAAATGCTTGCCAGAAGTTTTTTCTGCAATGAGAAACAAGCGACCGAACACCGGGCTTCGCGGAGTCCTTCTTCACCACGACAACGCGCCCGCGCACTCTGCGATCAAAACGAGGGACTTGCTGGACTCCACACCAGTCAGAGTTTTGGGGCACTCTCCTTACAGTCCTGATTTGGCTCCGAGTGACTTTTTTTTATTCCCTAAAATTAAAAATCAGCTCAAAGGGATACAGTTTTCATCGCCAGAAGACGCGCTAACAGCGCTTGAGACTTTGAGAAGGCCGTGGAAGAGGTGTCTGCGGAGGACTGGAAAAAATATTTTGAAAATTGGTTCAGACGCATGAAACTTTGTATAGATGCTGGTGGAGAGTTCTTTGAAAAGATTGATTAAAATTTTTTTTTTCATACAAATTAGTTTTTTAGTTTCTCGAAACTTTCTGAGTGTCCCACGTATATTACACCGAATGACGAAACCCAACAAAATTAACGTTTTCCCGCCAAAATTGTAAAAGAGAGTCGCCATCAGAGAAGCAAGCAAATTAAGTATTTTTTATTGATTTTTTACTCAATATCTTGCTGGGGTCATTTACTATAAGTGAGTATGGGTTACAAATTGGAGCTGCCCTGTTATAAAAGCGACAGTAACTCTGTGTAACAGACAGCTTGCTTGCAACTACCATTTAAAATAAATTTGACACATAGATTAAGTAAGTAAGATGAGTGATGATTTTAATGAGAAATAAAGGTTTTAAGGGGATGGAAGTTTCGTAATTTTTGAAGTATGCAATAAGAAGCGTGAAGCTTTTTTAGATTTTTGGTTACTTACATTAAAATAAATATCACAATCAAAATTTGAGAACATACATATTTCATTGAAATAAGAGGTAAATTCCCTACCAATAGATTAGGTAAGCCGCTGGGCACAGCTAGTTATAGTATTGCAGAAATTTCCTAGATATGAGCTAAGAAGACCTTACCTATTTTCATTTACAGTTTTGTAGACACCTGAAACAAAAAGTAGTTTAAATTAATCCAATGCAATAAAATTCTGATTCCGACACCGCATTTACACAAACCAGAGCACAGACATGTTTTTGTGTTAGTTGTATTTAATTAGGTTTCTGTATTCATTTCCAATTACTGATTGTATGTGATCAATTTTAGCATATTATTTGTTGTGTTTAGTATAAATCCAATCTTGATTATACTAGAACTACAGTTTTAATAATAATTATCTTGTTACATACCTTCGTCTAACTGTTCAAACGAAACTATATTTTCTGCATCCTCTTTACTATTTAACTTTTTAGCATCACCTTTTGACTGTTCATCATCAGTTCTCGTCTTTTGCTCTATCCTGGTTAAAGATTTAGCTATATTCTTCATTAATTTAGATGTCTTTTTCTGTTCTCCAGATTTGGAATCCAAAATTTTGTAAATTATGATTCTCTCCGCATCAGATACTTCTTTGTTATCTGTAGTTTTATCTTTTTTCACTAGTCTAACACTTTGTATGGAGCTGGCTGAGGATGTTGAGTCAGATTCAGATGAGTCATGCATTTCAAACCTGTCAGGGGGTTCATGTTTAGGCCTATCTGCAGTTTCTTTTGTGGGAGGGGTATGCTTGTGTCGAGATCTGTATTCGTGATAACTGTCCACTTTGCTGAACTTCACTGAATTACTTTTTCCTTCTCGCACAGTAGTAGGAATAGTGTGGATTGCGAGATTTCCGTCACCTTCTGGTACCGGCATCCAAGAATATTGTATGTCCTCATGTTCGAATACGTCATTGCTGTTAACTTTCATAGGTGATCGTGATTTGGATCGGGCCTTGTTCTATAAAAAAAAATATTAAATCTACTTTAATTATGTTGTTCTACTTATAAATATTTTTGTGGTAATTTACATTATTACTACTTACTTTGCAACTACGTTTGCCACATTCTTTCTCTAACTTTCTATATTCTTGCTGAAGCTTCTGCTGTCGTATATCTTTCTGCATTTGTTGCCTTTGCTCATCCATATAAGCAGTTTTCTAAAAATGATACTTGTATTAATTATATTCAAATATTAACAATATACATATAACCAAACATTGCAAAATCACATACAATAGGTTTATTTCCTTTGTCCTTTGGTAGTGCACTAAGAAATGACATTGTATCCCGGTATTCCTTTTCAACGCTTTGCTTCGTCATAGCAACTTTACTTCTAATTTCTTGCACTTTTTTTTGGTGATCTTTGTCTTCTGACTGGCTGGTGGAACTTTCCTTCATGGCCTGTGAATAGGCATCGTCAGCATCTTGTAAGTTCCGTACAACCAGTCTCTCGTCTTTATATGGAATGTCTCTACTATCTCTAGTAGTATGATTATAAGTTGTCACTATATTTTTCTTGGGAACAGCACTGTCCTCAGTAGATTTAATTTTATTAAACTTAAATTGTCTATCTATTGTATCTCCTTTAGCTAAAATGATTTAAAATACTTCAGAATTTTGTACAATAAATAAAAATCTTAAAAAAATAACTAATCCTTATGTCGATAAATAATAAACTTATGCTATTCTTTTAGCAATTAATTTGTTGATTGTGAAAAATGAATGAATGATGTTAAAATTCTATTATTAAAATACATAGGTACATAAAATATAATGTTAAGGTAATCTACACTAGATTATAAAAATGGGTCTCAGAAATACTACAAGCTTTTCCCTGACAAGATAATCATTCTCTATTTAAGCCCCACATTGAGCAAATTATGCCCTTTCTACCTTACTACATGGGATCTGGTTGGTAGTTAGATACTATGTGATCCAAGCCAAAACCTTTTTTAGATGATGGTGAGAGTGAGACAGAAGTTTTAGACCACAGCAGATGACATAGAAAAAAGCAACAGTTGTATGTAATGAAAATGATGATGACAAGACTTTCCGTAGTGGGAAGCTTTACTGTTACTGTATATTGCTTACGACTTCCTGAAGAAATTTTGGCTCTTCTAAATGGACTACTTCCTCGTAAGACTGGACTAGGTTGCACTTCTGTATGGGAAAACTTGGCAGTACCAAACATAGAGTTATTAGAATGGGCTGATTTCTGTAAACTATTTATTGTTTTAGGGAAGTTCAATACTGAACACCTTGGTTTACATGAGTTAGGGTATGTACTGTGTTCTGTTAAGCCAGTTGTTTTTAGACTTTTGTTATAGCTTTTATGCAAAAATACATTTTGTGGACAAAACCCACAGTTACTATGTTCAGCTTGCCAAGAAGGTACAGGTACCATTTCACTGTCAAGTACTTGACAGGCATTCACAATACCTTCTCTGGACGTTCTAGTATGCAGTATAGTCTGTTTCAGACTTTGGAAGTCTTCATTCTTTTTGTTGCTTCGGGTTGTGTCAGGTTCTCGTAAACGAAGGTCCCTGTTTTGCAAATACTCTGAAACTAAAGTTAGTGATGACTTTGCAGGCACTCTTTCTTCCTGGGTAGTAGATCCACCAAGTAAACTGGAAGGCATCTCTTCACTGACAGCAAACAAATCAACTCTTTTGCTTTTCTCAGATTTACTATCTACAATGTTGTTATTAGATTCTTTAACACTATTATCATCCTTAGGTAGTAACAGTGTTGGTATGTCAGGCTCCCATTCATTAGGCATCTCGTCAAGATCCCATTGTGTTGCCATATCAGTCTTTGCTACATCACTGTCTTTTTTTGTTTTGCTATGAAAATTGGCAATGCTAGACTTGCTTTGCAATTCTACAATGCCTGTACTAACAGATCTTGGCAGAACTTTGTTCAATGTTGTTCCTGTCTTATCTCTGCTGATTTCATTAGCTAATTCTCTGCAAGAAGACAAGATTCTTTGATAAAAAAAATTTCAAATAGAAAAATATTACTCAGTACTTTGTATACATCACTTTTAGTATTTTTTGTTTGTTTTAGGTTTGTGAAATTAATAGCTTAGATGGAGCAAGATAACATTATTGATTTTTTTAATTTTTTGTATTATATTACATGCATATTATTATTATGTTTCTTAAAAGCCTCACCTTGCTTGGAGCCTACGGTCCAATAACTCTTTTTGTTTGTCAAGGATTTGTTGCCTCCTTTTTCTTAATTCAGCAGCCGCTTCTCGTCCTCTTTGTTTAGATAAATCTATTTTATCTCCATCAGCACCTGAGATACATAAAAATATAGACAATTTTTTTTGATGATAACAGATTTTTATAATTTTTTAAAAGTTTAATGATAATTCAGCATAACCGCTTGATACACTTTGGTAACTATATTACACCAAATGACGAAAAAATACAAAACTAACGTAGCGGTCGGGTTTTTGGCGGGAAACATTTTTTTTCGTGTTTTTATTTGGGAAGGTATATCGATAAATTTGTGTTTAGTGGCGTCTACTTGAACTGGTCTTGATTTTGATATAATTCACATTAAAATTAGAGTTCATTTACATAAAAACATAGTAAAATTAAAAAAAAAAAAAATTTGGCAGGAAAATGGTCCCAAAGTATTGAAAAAATAAAACATTTGTGCTATCAAATGCAGTTATTTTTGGTTTTTCGAGTTTGTTATTTCGTATACAACACGGAATAACAATAATCATAAAACCACTGTCGCCTTTATAAATGACTAGCTTTTACCCGCGACTTCGTCCGCGCAAAATAAATATTGAGGTACCTAACTGAGGCAGTACATCCATACAAATTTACAAATTCACTAAAAACAGCTTTATTAAAAAAAAAAAATACAATTTCATCAAAATCAGTTTAGGCGTTAAAGCGTAACAGACAGAGAGACAGACAGTTACTTTCATATTTATAGTATTAGTATGAATATCAAGTGTCTAGTTGCAAAATTTCATAATTTTATCTTCAAAAATGACGAATTTTCATATAAACTATAAGCCCCCATTTCATCCAAATACAATTTGAAAATACAAAATTACTACAATAAACATTTATTTGCTTCGCGTCAAGTGTCTAGAACTCTAGATACAAAGTTTCATGGTTTTATCTTCAACAATGACAAACTTCCACATAAAACTTTGATCCCCCAACCAAAACCCTATTTCATCCCCGTAAGGTTAGAAATGTAATGAAATAAAAATTACAAAATTGTTTAACCAACGTTTATTTGCTCCACGTCAAAGTGTCTAGATACGAAGTTTCATGGTTTTATCTTCCACAATTACAAACTTCCTTATAAATCTGTCATCAAAATAGGGGTGGAAATGGGCACCCCTATTTTATCCCCGGACAGTTCAAAATTACAAAATTAATACAACAAACATCTATTGGCTTCACCTCAAGTATCTAGTTACGAAGTTTCATAGTTTTATCTTCAACAATTACGAACTTCCATTTAAACTTTCATCCCCCGTTTCAACCCTTTTTCCGTAATAAAAAGTAACTTTTGCCCTTTTGTGGGATCTAGTCTATCTGTGTACAAAATTAATTTAAAATCAGTTCTGTAGATTTCATGCTTATAACTTTAAAAATTACGGAAACTTCATACAACCGTCCATCCCGTTTCACCGTCTTAGGGGTAGAATTCCGAAAAACCACAAAATTGCTAGAACAAACATTTGTTTTCTTCTTGTCAATTGTCTATATACAAAGTTTCATGGTTTTATCTTCAACGGTTGGGAACTTCCATATTGACATTCGTCTCCCATTTCAACCCCAATTTCACCCCCGTACAGTACAAAATTGATAGAACAAACAATTAATTGCTTCGTGTCAAGTGTCTAGATACAAAATTTTATAACTTTGAAAATCACGAATTTTCATACAACCGTTCTTCCCTTGTTTCACCCTCTTAGGGGTTGAATTTCGCAAAACTTTGTCTTAGCGAGCGCCTAAGTGCTAAAAGGGATCTACGTGCAAAATTTCAGATTCCTAGCATTTGTAGTTTCTAAGATTCCTTCATGGACGTATAAAAAAAGTCGGACGTAGTCTCGCTAAAACAAAAACTGTGTCCATCGAGTCGGCCACATAATATGCACGTGTGCGCTGTCACAGACAGGCTGACACGCACACATCAATGAGTCATTCAATTCAATTCAATTCATTTATTCGAACCATAAATTCATAAGAACACTTGGTAACGTCATTAACAAAAAGGCATAAGAATCCGTGTACATAATAAGATAAAATAACAATGTCAAAATGAATAAAGCTGTAAAGGAGCCTCGTCAATCAAATGCAGCTGTAAAAAGGCTTTGTCAAAGACAAAATAACAAATAATTAATACATACAGTATACAGATACTACATGAGTACAATGTTCCATCAAAAGTTTTATAAATCTATTACTTTACCTTATTACAAGATTCTAGTTTCAACACAGTTCTCTTCCATACGTTACTATCTTTAACAAAGTCATCTATATTATAATATGCCTTGCTCAATAGGTAGCTTTTTATTTCATTTTTAAACTTTGTTTCATTAAGACCTTCGACTTGTGCAGGGATTGCATTATAGAAGCGAATACCATTACATTTGAAAGAGTTATTTGTTTTCTGAAGTCTGCACTTAGGAAATACAATTTTGTGCTTATGGTGCGCTTTTGGATTCAGATCAGTTAGTTTCTTCAGTCGACTTCGATTTTTTCTTACATACATTATACATTCATAAATATATAATGAAGGGACTGTTAATATGTTTATAGTTTTGAAAATCTCCCGTACTGAATCTCTAGCTGATAAATTATATAGACCACGGATTGCTCTCTTTTGCAATATGAAAACTGAGTTTCTGTCCGCAGCTGAACCCCATAATAAAATCGCGTAGGACATAATGCTATGAAAATAGCCAAAATAAACAAGCCTAGCTGTTGCGACGTCCGATATTTTTTTAATTTGACGAACAGCGTGGGCAGCTGAACTAAGTCGGTCTGCCAGTGTCTCTATGTGAGGACCCCATTGAAGCTTTGAATCTACTGAAATACCCAGAAATCGAGTAGATTGTACAGGTTCGATGAGTTCATCTTTTAGTCTTATATCAAGTTTATCGCACATTACATTGCAGAGTGAGAATTTTATACATTTCGTTTTAGTTGGATTAAGTACTAGATTATTTGCATCAAACCATTTGTACGCAATGTCTAAAATTACGTTAATTTCTGTGAAATCGTTTATTCCTCTCTTCACTTTGAATAGAAGTGATGTATCATCGGCGAACATAACTATTTCTATATTTTTATGTTTCTTAATCATGAAAGGTAGATCATTTATGTAAATAAGAAACAGGAAAGGTCCAAGTATGGAACCTTGTGGTACACCCATTCTTATAGGCGACTCATTTGATTGCACACCGTCAACATCGACTATCTGTACACGGTCTTTAAGATATGAAGAAATAAAATTTAGAGCTGGTTTCGATACCCCATAGAACTGCAGTTTCTTCAAAAGAGTTTCATGATGAACACAGTCGAAAGCTTTTGATAAGTCACAAAATACTCCTAGAACGTCATGATGGTCTTCCCAGGCTTTCAATATATAATTGGTTAGTTCAATACCTGCATCGGTAGTCGAACGTCCTTTTGTAAATCCAAATTGGTTACTATGTAAAAGGTTATTAATATTAAAGTAAGACAAAAGTTGCTTGAGAACTAGTTTCTCGAATATTTTGCTGATGCAGGGCAAAACCGAGATGGGTCTGTAGTTTCCAAGTTCGTTTTTGTCTCCAGATTTAAACAAGGGTATCACTTTACTATACTTCATCATGTCAGGAAATGTGCCATTTTTGATACATTCGTTAAATAATTCTGCTAAATATGGGGCAATGTTATTAATTATCCCCTCAAGTACCTTAACAGATAATCCCCATAAGTCCTCTGTATTCTTAACTTTAATGTCTTTGAACGTTTTTAGTATTGCAGTGGCAGTAACATGATGAAACTTAAATGTAGATGAAGGACATTACACGCGCTACTTGTGTATATGTGTGCGAGTCAGCCTATCAGTGAAAACCTGACAACGCACACATGCAAATGTGGCCGACTCTAGTGACACCACAGAAATCTAAATAATAAGGTACTAGAAGTCGCATGACCGCGTGACATTGTCGCCGCACAGGTGACTTGTAGGCCACCAGTGCTCGAATTGTAGTTTAGTCTTGTTCGAACCGGCAGGCGTGAATCATCTTTGAAAACTTGTGTTATGCAGCATAAGCAACTGTGGAAGTTCTTCCACAACTTGCAATTATACCAATAATGAGATTACATTTCACCGATAGGTATTTTATTTTATTTTAATTGTATTTTTTAATAAAATAAACGGAGCCCAATGATTCACTATGATAGTTATAAATTTTTGGTGTGATCGTCATTTTGCATACCATTGCTGCATACATTAATTAACATCTAAAGTGGTACAAGCATAAACAGCAATGTAATGTAAAATTAAAGATATCGTCATAACCTCTAATCTTACATAGTACAACCGCAGGTAGCGATTGTGAGTTAGTGCTGTGACGGTCCAATTTTACTTTCCCAAAAATAAACGATGAACATTTTATTTTAAATTTTACATAGTTTTATCGATAAAGTAACATAACAAATCGATAAAAAAATTGTACGCAATTAACATTACACCCGTACGTACAATCTTTTAATTCGCGGTAAACATTACTTCATAATTCATTAATTATTAACAAAAGTATATACATACTGGCTATAACGCGCGATTGTTCGTCCGTGCAAAATAAATATTAAGATAACTGAGGCAGTATTTATCTATTGTAAGCTTTTATTTTTAAGACTTTATTAGTTTTCATACAAAATCAGCGAGCAACACGGAAGGGAGTAAGCATACACAGCGTTTCCCCTCTGTCAAAGTACAAGTCCGCGTGGACCATGGAGTTTGATAATATACTGTGGCGTGGAATACACTGAGGGCGGGGCTAGATTTGTGAATGGTGCTTTATTTTTATATTTTTGTGTGTTAGTTAGTGATTTGGCTGTGTGAGTATGGTCGGCAATGGATCGGTACAGGTATGTTTTGTATGTAATAGTGCGGCTTTACGCTAGTGTGCAACTTTCCCCTCCCGCAAGAAATGACAGAAAGATTTGAACAATATTTTTTAGCAAAGGCTACTTCCCTTCCGAGCTTGCGCGGAAGATCGAGTTGCTCGATGTACAAAATATACAACAACGTTAGTTCTTCAACTATACCTAAGCCCATGTGGTGTCAGAATTACATAGTTCAGTTTTCGAAACAATTAACACGTTTGCTGCATTATGAGGTCGAAAACGCCACATGCGTAGCTTCTCGCCGGTGCGGTAGTCAAAATCGTGTTCTTTCACTCTGTGCGGGGGGCGACTATATTAACATTTCTATGAGTATAACAGAGACAAATATATAGAATTGCTTCCCTTGCAAAGCCTAGGCTAAGAGCGAAGTTAAAACTAAATGAGGTTTAAAAGGCCCCAAACGCACTGAGTATAAATTAGTTTCGCACAGTGCGAAGTGAGGTATAATCTGCCTCAAAATTGTAGGCCTCACAGCCGCACGGAGTGCGGTGCGGATGGCGAGGAACCTGCGTATCCTAACTTAGTGACGTGATAAAAAATATCGATACGAAAGCATACTGCAAGTTGATGCACTCGCTAATACACAGTGGTACATGCTAACGACTATTTGTCTAACAAGTCAATATTGTATAGATATTAATACATGTGCTCAGCAATTTCCAGGGACAGATTTCTGATTATCTTTATTAATTTGGCGTTTTTGCTACTTATAACTTATAATACTGGGGATAAGTTATATAAAAATCGCCAAATATATATTAAATTCTCGATGTCAACAAGTGTTTCGTCTTAGAGAAATTATAATATATTAATCTATGATATCGTGGCGAGGCCGACTTAAATTGCGCCAATACATAAAAAATAAATCACATACATACATAATATATGGAGTCAAACTATATAAATTGTATACTCCTGAAGAACACACTTATTTAAAGAGACAAGCAAAGCTATAATCTCGAGCAAGATCATAGCAAAAAGACAGTTTTGAGACTAATTAAAGAGTCGTATTGTTCTTCCTGACAATTTCAACGAAATTGACGAAATGGTCAACGAAAGAGCTGTGTAGGTTGCTACGATAAATTAAGGCTTATGTAAAAAGTAGCAAGGTAGCAAAAAAAATACTGTTGGGTTATTTCGTGTCCAATTCGTAAAAAATCTTTCTACTTGACCGGTTTTAATGAAAAACATATGACTTGATCTTATTACATAAATTGTTTTAATATCGTAACTGCAACTCTCTCTATATTTTTTTTTTCATAATTGTTATTTTCTTTCCAATTTATATGTATGTATATAATTTTACTAAGTTTAATTCCTATTTGCACAAACCGTATACTTGTCCAAATATTATTACCTATCCTAAGGTTGCCTGGCCTTCTCACTGAAAGCGAGAGATCGCTTTCAGTGAGAAGGCCGCCCACTGTCGCACTACTTTAAAATGTGTTGTTATTTTTTTCTGTGTTTCTTTTTCTATGGTGTGTTAATAAAGAGTTTATCTATCTATTCACAACACTAGTCGAGACACTAATATAACTTTATTTCAATGCGGTGTGAGGCAGAACAGATGTCATATATATAATTTTCATTTACTCAATACCTATATTTCATAACTGTGGGCGAAGCTGGATTTCACTTTAACAACTCTTTAAATTGATATTGGTAAATTTTCAAGCAATTACTGTTACAAATGAACATAATATTAAAGGTTTTCTTAGAAACAATTTTGTGAGGCACAAAAGGTCTCATACGCACTGAAAGGTAGCTCAATTTTGCCTCGAAAAGACCTCATCCGCACTAGTTGAAGGTCTACGAAAAATGGCCCCGCAGCAAACGTGTTAAATAGTATACCCCATGTGACTCACTTATTTTATAGGTAGGCATATTGACTTTGTTGTAGTGTAATACACCTAATTAATGAAATCAATAATAACCTTTATCGAATGTTAAAATTGGACCGTACTTTGAAATATCGATATGTTTTAATTTTTGTCAAGCACTAGCGTATATGTGAAAAATTGTTAATTTTTCAATGTATTAGTAGGTTCACTGATAAGCGTTTATGGATGTGTGTGGTGCAATCACAGACCCAGGTTGATAATGTGCAGCTATAATATTGGTGTGTGAGCTCTATTTGAATACTACGCGCATGTAGTAGTGATCGCGGGGGTAGGGGAAATGTGGCGACAAGCGTTTTGCAAGTAATTTGAGAGTTATGCCATTTCTATTACCTTATTATTTAGATTTCTGTGAGTGACACAGTTTTTGTTTTAGCGAGACTCCGTCCGACTTTTTTTATAGGTCCATGGATTCCTTGATGAGTGACCTTTCGCTTTTATATATATATATATATAGATAGATTAATATAATGAGATAACTAAGAGACTACTTGAGAAATCGCAAAAAAAATCTCAAGTGTCAAAAATGTTAGTTTACCTTTTTAGTACATTAATTATAAACAAACGATACCACTAGAAGGTCTTGAAATGCTCTTGAGAATAATGGGCTTAAACAAGTACAAGTAACGCGGCACTTCATATGCCGAAGCGTAAACAAACGCACTTAGGTAACCTGACACCCGTTTTCCCGCCAAAATTGTAAAATCGATTCACCAAAAGTGTAGCAAGCGGATAAATGAGTGAATACAGATATACAACATTACTGTGAATTTCATTGATCTATTCTTGAAATAACAACTAGACAAAAGTGAGTCGACTTGCCCTCTGAGGGTTCTGTACAAATTTGTAGGTACATATAAATAATACAAGTCTTACACTTTTTTGAGCTTTTCACATTTTGTGAACAAAGAATATTTTATGTTTTTTATGTTACATAAATATGTAATTTTAAGATTTTTTCCATCTTATTCTTATGTAGTATAAAACAGAAAATACAGACATCATAAATAGGACATCAGGAAATATCCTGTATTTTATTCCCTTGAGATTTTCAAAACACACAGCCATATCTTTCTATTTAGGTAACATAAGACATTTGATAATATATTTCATAGTTTCAAGGGAATGTAGACCTAAGCATAATATGGTTTCAATTTAGACTCGATCCCTGGATGTGTGTCAATATAAATGCTTTCCTCCTTGGAACACATTGAGGAAGTTATTTTAACTAGATAAATAGGGTTTTGTTAGAAAGACAGAGAGACGTACTTCTTAGCATTCCATGGATTCACCGTGCGGGTGCCGGGTCCATCGTGTGGCAGAGAGAGAAATATCGAATAGACCCCAAGACTTGTGACTCGGGTAGTAGGTTTAAAAGGGGCCCCTTATATTGACGTACGTCAACACTCACCTAGAAGGACGTAGAGAAAAAGTATTTTATACGTAAAGGGTAAAGGTTCTATTTTTTCTAAGTATAGAATCATAAAAAATATACTAAATAAAATAACATAATTTTATTTGATGCGACTCTTTACTAGTTGATTTCTCTAGTATATTTAACATTTAGACAAGGCAGGAATACAGCTTTCCTTACAGTTATCATAGTACCCACATTTTAATGTTATTCTGTACAACTTGTTACTAGTAAGATTTATTAGTTGAGTATCAAATTACCTACCTACTTTACAGTTTATAATATTTATTTACCTTGTGATAGAACATCTGAAGCATTTCTGTGGCTTGACCCAACATTCTGTAATCCTGCGGCGTAATACTCTTCAAGCTTTTTTACAAGTTGCTCTTGGCGTTCCAAATA
Source organism: Ectropis crepuscularia (assembly GCA_963693475.1). Lineage (NCBI taxonomy): Eukaryota > Metazoa > Arthropoda > Insecta > Lepidoptera > Geometridae > Ectropis > Ectropis crepuscularia. Next base: position 9,970,150 of record OY856339.1, read on the forward strand.
TTCCTTCTTTTTCTTCGAGTCTAGTTCGATGACCTGTCGCAAATTCTCCACTTTGGCGCGTTGCCTTATTTTTTTAGCAATGTCTTTAGATTGTTCTCTAACCTAGAAATTCATCGACATTTTTAAATACTGGGCGAAATAAATTTAGAAAACTAAAACATCTTTTACAAAATTATTTTTCATCAAACCTGTTGAAGTCTCAGCTTACGCCGGCGTAGAATTTCATTTGTTTTGGAACCATCCAATTCCGAAGTCATAATGACATTGAATCTGAGACCAAAAAGTATGAATTTATTAACAAAAGTCCAACAATCATCAATCTATTATTACAACTATAACACAAACTAATAAACTATTGAGGTAAATAATTGAATTATGATAACTAGTAAGTAACACAATTCAAAATACATGTAAACAATAAGCAGAGGTGAACAAACTTAGCACAAAGTAGGTTCAAATTTCAAATAAATGTCAAACTCAAATTTCCAACGATCGTTTTGATTTTGTTCCGTAACAAACAAGTACAAATAAGTTAAAGTTAAAAGCTCAGGTACTATTCTACACAGATTACAGAAATAAAACCAGATGGAGCGCGCAGAACAGAGCTACTGAAGCAGACAAAGGAAATACAAACGCCGAAGCAAATACAAACTCCAGTCAGTATGAAACGGACTTCCGTGTTGTACGGGAGTCCCGTGTGATTTTAAGTTTTGTTTTAAAATATGCCGTCTTGTGTCTTAAAACATTGCAAACAATGTTCCCAAAAACAAAAAAAAGGAAAGACGAATATAATTTCATAGGAAAATTTGAATATTTTTACTGTTATTTATATAATTTAGGCGATTTCATTTTGGTGATGAATGGAACACAACACCTCAACGAAAATAGGTTAGTGTGGCGATACTAAATGGAAATTATTTTCCCTGAATTTAGGGTAAAATATAGATTATATATTTTTTTAGATACTCGTAGACCAAATTATTGATGGGCATTGTATTATTCAATTTAATATAATTTCAAATTTAATTGTGGTAAATGTTAAATATGTAAAATGTGTAATATGACATAAAAATGTACAAAAAACAAAATCATTAATACATCATAAAATTTGTTTGTGTATTTATTTATTTCGTTAGTGGCAACACTGCCTAAAATAATACAAATTTTGTTTCCTCATGAATCAAAAGGTTATATGGAAGAGATCGCTTTTAGCGACAAAATCGCCTTTTGTTACCATTTTGTTTTGTTATTATATTTGTTACTTCTTGTCAACTTTGTTTATGGTGCCAATAAAGTGATATGTATTGTATTGTAATGTCATTCGATATATTATCTAAGTGAAACGGTGGCAATATAATTTATAAAATGATGGTTTATAAAATAAAACATTTGTTGAAGGAAGATAATTTTGAAGTTAATATTATGCATAACGTTGTTTGTAAAATTAAATATTTTTAAATTGTTAAGTTTTTTAATATTATACGTTTACTTGATTTTAAAGTATTGTTTTGTCAAAAAAAGGTGAATAATAAGTGAACTGTTAAAATGATTATTTTGTTAGTTTTTTTGTTGTTTGTTGTTTGGACCTATAACACACAGGTAGCCTATATGCATTTTATCAAAAATAGTTTGGTGGTAAAGATGGTTGTTTTAATTTTTGTTTAACCATCTAAGCGAGTAAATTGCACTAATATTATTATTTGCGATTCAAGTTAATTTCTAGTTGCATGCAAAATCAAAATTCTTTTCTTCATAGAATGGAAATAGTAGTAACAAGAAATCCTTGCATAATCGGTGTAATTATATTAATATTTTAAAATATCAATTGATGTGTTTATTATACGTGAAGATTTCCCAAGCTAAGACAACAATAGTGAGACTTTTTTCTTAAGACTGACAACATTATACAAGTAATTTGTAACGTTGATTTGACAATTTTAAGTCAACTTGACTAATTACGGGCTTCACAGTGTTGTTCACGAAGGTTCCATCTGTGTTTTATTTCTGTAATCTGTGCTATTCTACTATTCAGTTCATATACCTTTTTTTTATTTATGACTATATTTACTAACGTAATAGTTAGTAGGTTTTTCTTGTGAATACGTAATTGTTAGCTTTTCAAAGTAATAATAGGAGAGTAAATTTGGCATGATCAAATTAACTATTTCTATTGGTATGATAAAGAACACATTTGACTTTGACATTATTTCCCTAAAATATTTTTCTAATATTGGCGTCACATATTTCAAACAAGCCAAAACATATACCTGGCTAGAATCTTCAGGATATAAGTAATACTAGCTGTAACCCGCGGTTTCACCCGCGGCTATTTGAGGAAAATCTCTACTAAAATATCCATTGCTATTCAATTCAATTCAATTCAATTCATTTATTCAAACCATAAATTCATAAGAACACTTGGTAACGTCATTAACAAAAAGGCATAAGAATCCGTGTACATAATAAGATAAAATAACAATGTCAAAATGAATAAAGCTGTAAAGGAGCCTCGTCAATCAAATGCAGCTGTAAAAAGGCTTTGTCAAAGACAAAATATCAAATAATTAATACATACAGTATACAGATACTACATGAGTACAATGTTCCATCAAAAGTTTTATAAATCTATTATTTTACCTTATTACAAGATTCTAGTTTCAACACAGTTCTCTTCCATACGTTACTATCTTTAACAAAGTCATCTATATTATAATATGCCTTGCTCAATAGGTAGCTTTTTATTTCATTTTTAAACTTTGTTTCATTAAGACCTTCGACTTGTGCAGGGATTGCATTATAGAAGCGAATACCATTACATTTGAAAGAGTTATTTGTTTTCTGAAGTCTGCACTTAGGAAATACAATTTTGTGCTTATGGTGCGCTTTTGGATTCAGATCAGTTAGTTTCTTCAGTCGACTTCGATTTTTTCTTACATACATTATACATTCATAAATATACAATGAAGGGACTGTTAATATGTTTATAGTTTTGAAAATCTCCCGTACTGAATCTCTAGCTGATAAATTATATAGACCACGGATTGCTCTCTTTTGCAATATGAAAACTGAGTTTCTGTCCGCAGCTGAACCCCATAATAAAATCGCGTAGGACATAATGCTATGAAAATAGCCAAAATAAACAAGCCTAGCTGTTGCGACGTCCGATATTTTTTTAATTTGACGAACAGCGTGGGCAGCTGAACTAAGTCGATCAGCCAGTGTCTCTATGTGAGGACCCCATTGAAGCTTTGAATCTACTGAAATACCCAGAAATCGAGTAGATTGTACAGGTTCGATGAGTTCATCTTTCAGTCTTATATCAAGTTTATCGCACATTACATTGCAGAGTGAGAATTTTATACATTTCGTTTTAGTTGGATTAAGTACTAGATTATTTGCATCAAACCATTTGTACGCAATGTCTAAAATTACGTTAATTTCTGTGAAATCGTTTATTCCTCTCTTCACTTTGAATAGAAGTGATGTATCATCGGCGAACATTACTATTTCAATATTTTTATGTTTCTTAATCATGAAAGGAAGATCATTTATGTAAATAAGAAACAGGAAAGGTCCAAGTATGGAACCTTGTGGTACACCCATTCTTATAGGCGACTCATTTGATTGCACACCGTCAACATCGACTATCTGTACACGGTCTTTAAGATATGAAGAAATAAAATTTAGAGCTGGTTTCGATACCCCATAGAACTGCAGTTTCTTCAAAAGAGTTTCATGATGAACACAGTCGAAAGCTTTTGATAAGTCACAAAATACTCCTAGAACGTCATGATGGTCTTCCCAGGCTTTCAATATATAATTGGTTAGTTCAATACCTGCATCGGTAGTGGAACGTCCTTTTGTAAATCCAAATTGGTTACTATGTAAAAGGTTATTAATATTAAAGTAAGACAAAAGTTGCTTGAGAACTAGTTTCTCGAATATTTTGCTGATGCAGGGCAAAACCGAGATGGGTCTGTAGTTTCCAAGTTCGTTTTTGTCTCCAGATTTAAACAAGGGTATCACTTTACTATACTTCATCATGTCAGGAAATGTGCCATTTTTGATACATTCGTTAAATAATTCTGCTAAATATGGGGCAATGTTATTAATTATCCCCTCAAGTACCTTAACAGATAATCCCCATAAGTCCTCTGTATTCTTAACTTTAATGTCTTTGAACGTTTTTAGTATTGCAGTGGCAGTAACATGATGAAACTCAAATGTAGATGAAGGACAATCAACATTTTCTGTCAACATTTCCTCTGCAAGAGAGGGAGACGAAGTTAGGTGTTTAGTTGTCTCTAAGGGAATATCAGCAAAATAAGCCCTGAAAGCATCTACAATGTCCGATTTTTTTGTAGTGATATTTTCGCCAACCCGAACTGCGCGCATCATTTCACGACTTTTGGTTTTACCAGACTCCTTGTTTATTATCTTCCACGTGCTTTTTATCACGTTGTTGGAGTTTTTAATTTGATCCCGAATGAATATTGCTTTTGCTCGAATACACAAATTTCTAAAAATATTTGAATACCTCTTAACATAGACTTTTGTTGCAACTATAAAAAGCTATGATCAGTAAGAGAACTATACCAAAAGAATAAAGAAACGCTACGTAAAAAAAAGTACTGGGTTCTAGTAAAATGTGTATAGTACAGGTATTTTAAAATGCTTCTGTAAATACGATATTTTCAGTTTTTTAATTCTTGGGGTAGAAGAACAAATTGGTTATCTCTGTAACGTGCGTGATCTTGATAACGCTTCAGATACCTAAGTAGTTGTCCGTATGAAAAACAGTCTTGGCGCGAAGAATCGATTTCTAGGTGCTTAAATGTTTGCCCCTGTGCTTTAATAATAGTTTCAGCATACGACTACTTAACGGGAAACTGTATTATTTTGAAATTAAAAGGCAAATGGTAACATTTTATGTGGAGGTAATGCATTAACATACCATTGCGCTTGAAGGGAATAGTCGATTTGTGTCGGATTCGACACCATGCCCTACCGGCCCTACCCTACCGGCTAAAACCTCGGCAGTATTAATTCATCTTTGCCACAAACAGCGCAAACACCGGGATATTCTCGCACTCTTCTGTGAACCCGCCGCGGGACAATGCACACCGTGGTCACCAGAGTGGGTACCAGACATCTTCACGTCTAGACACCCTTTGTCTCTCACGGCGGGCCAAATGGTCGGCCTCGTCGCCTACCACCATCCGACTGAAGAGGACGGGGACAGCAGCTCACCGATATATCGGCACTCTCTTCTTCCTCTACACTCCCACCGCGTTCACCGTCATACGTTGGCGACCACGCAAGGCCACAGTGGGCAGGGAGAGTTGTGCACCGTTAAACCGGAATTCCTCTTCAGCCTCTCATCTCGTTCATCCTCTTCTCTACGGTCACGGTGCGTACCACCAAATATCGCGGCACGTCTCATTCGCGCCGACACTGTCTACGCTGCGCAACTCCTTCCTGACCGCATTGCTAGGAACGCAGGGCTTGGAGCCCATAGCCCTGGTTAGCAGTCCCACAACGGGTTTCTCTTAGCTTCACTGTGGATGATCAGGCCACGGCTACTGAACCCCTCGCCTTGTCTATGCGGGATCCCCTCGGAAAGGAAGCAAATAGTATCTCTCGTAGAGCAATCGGCGGCTGTCCGCTGTCTTCTTTCTATTCGCCGCGGTCATTGAATATAGTTGAAAATTATGTGCCTTTTTTACGTGGGAGAATACATTTACGCATGGTCACGCATTAACATAGTGATGGCCGCGGTTCCGCCTCTGTTGCTACATCGCCTCGAGGATCTGGAAGACAACGCTAAGAAACATCACTGTACCACGTACTCACAATAAAGTGGTCTATTATTTTGTTGCAGAGTTATTTTAAAACTAAGATATTTCCTAAAATATTCATTAAAATTAAATAATACCAAGGGCGATTTTGCTCAAAATTATATATTTACTCGTCGTCGATAAATAATGTACTCGTTCGGATAAACGTTTATCCAAACATCGTGTTTATAAAAATACCTTCGCAAACAATGCATTTTACCAGTCGGTAATGGGTACCACCGCAATTTCGCCAACGTCCAGCGTTTGAACATTGAGAGCGTCGTTAATCCATGTTCTGTATGTTTTTCATTGTAGTATGATGCTTCATTCAGGTGATCAGTCTTCTTCAGATAATCTTGAGCTTGATTGTTAAAAACCTCTTTAGTGTGAAATCGAGGCAGCAGGGTGCTTCCTTCAAGCACTTCCAATATACCTACGATTGTATGTGAATAGTATGGTAAAATAGTAATGTTTAGTGTAGAGGTATAAAAATCAACGGACAAATTTTATATAAACAACATTACAATATAAGATTAGGGAGATTTTTAATTTGATAATACTTTAATGTAAACAATGCATTATTGAAAATTTGATTACCTAAAATGACGTAACCTTCAAATATAGACCGACATGTCCTGTCATCTGTCATCAGACTTCAGCGCATACCAAGGAGAATGGCACACGCAGCTAATGCTCTCGAAGAGAAATATTATTCCCCGTTTTTGTTACATTCTTCAACCTCCAACCCTTTTTCTGCAATAAAAAGTAGCCTATATCCTTTCTCGGGGTCTAGTCTATCTGTGTACCAAATTTCATTAAAATCAGTTCACTGGTTTAGATGGTAAATCATTACAGACAGACAGACAGACAGACAGACAGACAGAGTTACTTTCGCATTTATAATATTAGTAAGGAAGTAAGGATTGGCAAATAAGTATATCTTCTATCAGACTCTGGTAGTTTTATAGAATTGATCCGATTGTAATAAGAAAAACATAGTTTCAAACTACCTACGTTAGTTGGTGGTAGTGTTGTTATCCGAGTTAAAAAAATATTTTTGATGTGAAAACTTCTTTTGGCACTCCAAACACAGATTTTTGTGGGCTGTGATGCTGTGAATGAACTTCGGCGTCACGCTCGGAAATGAATGAAACGTGAAATATTCGAGTCAACTCGGTACCGCAGAGTCCCTTGGGTAATAAATAATAATGTATAATGTTCTGTGGTCGTGAGTCGCGAGTGTGCTGAAGCGAGAGATAGTCAGCTGACTTTTTAAAAATTTATTCTCGGCCATGGATACAAGTCCTTCAGCCGCATCTATCACTGTCGTGTTGCTATGTGTATGCAATTTATATGTAATCGTTTTACATATTTCTTATTCAATAGTTTTTAATAATATGTACACCGATTACGCAGAGATTTACAAGATTACGATTATTACGAGTAAATACGTACATAACGGATTTACGTGACGTAATTCTTCTTTGGTGTTTACCATCTTTAAACCCTGGTGAAGGAATTCTACTGTCTTCCACAACCGTAATAGGTTCAGTTTCGCATTTGAATAATATATTTGTTATAACATCCTGGGATTTGAGTCAAAATATGTGTCATAAAAGAACAAGTATCTGATTATTGAAAGAAATGGGTATGACTGATAAAATTCAGTATAGAGGGCGCTGGTGGGATACCATTCACTTCTACCCGCCATCTAAAAGAGTTTTAGAGGGGTTGGCGCTATAAGTAGATGGAGCAAAGCCGTTGAAGAGCATTCCTTTGTTAAATTTTATATGGGAAAGATCGAACAGTTGTCAATATAAATTCTTACATTTATTCAATTGGTTTACTTTTACTCACGGTTTTTACGATGTTTACGATAACACATCCAGTAAATGTACTAGCTGTGTGACGCGGCTTTACTTTGGAGTTTACTTGGGAGATCTTTAAAAACTGAAATAAAAAACCCAAATTTGATACTCGAAATTAATAAATCAAACATTTCTGATATGCGATTATAAAGATAAATGGTGTCCATAATTTATTGTGGTAGGTATGGGTATGATTTGCCTTGTGTAAAATAAAAAAATATATGTATTATCCGGAATCCTGTCGGATTGTGAAAACAAGGCTGAATAGTTACCGGATATCCGGTACATCTCTAATTATAGTCAATCAAATTTCCAGAGTGGGTCGTGACGTCACTTGTGGGTAAAAAACGTATCGACAAGTGACGTCACTCGAAACTTCTAAGCACTATAATCTTCGTAATTTTTTGTTGTGAAACAAAAGAAAAAAATACGTGTACCTACAATATTTTTTGGCTATCTAACTGACGAACTAAGTAGTTATCCCCGGTTTATATTATTCCAGTCCAGCGATCGAATCCAGCGCTGGATTGCTTACTAGAATAATGTAAACCGGCACTGGAATGCGTTGACACTGGATTGATGCTTTCCAGTGCCGGTTTTCATTTTTCCAGTAAGCAATCCAGCGCTGGATTCGATCGCTGGAATGGAATAATATAAACCGGGGATAACTACTTAGTTCGTCAGTTAGATTGCCAAAAAATATTGTTACTTTACGAGATAACAATTAATAGATTTAACTTGTCGGTGATTCCGGTCGGTCGGTGATGTAAACCGAGCATTATACCCCGCTTACATTATTCCAGTCCAGCGGTCGAATCCAGCGCTGGATTGCTTACTAGAATAAAGTAAACCGGCACTGGAAGGCGTTGACACTGGATTGATGCTTTCCAGTGCCGGTTTACGTAATACCCCGTTTACATTATTCCAGTCCAGCGGCCGAATCCACCGGCACTGCAATGGAAACCGGCACTGGAATGCATCAATCCAGTGCCGGTTTACATTATTCCAGTAAGCAATTCAGCGCTGGATTCGGTCGCTGGACTGGAATAATGTAAACGGGGTATTATTCCAGTAAGCCATCCAGCGCTGCATTCGATCGCTGAACTGGAATAATGTAAACGGGGTATTCGTTTTTAATATTCTCGCCCACCTATTGTTTGTATCTGTCCCTTTTGGTAGGGTGAATGTGAAGCACTACGGCAAACGTCCCCACTCCAACGAACAGTTTTAGGTACCTATCGGCTCTCGGCTACAAATGTTTCCCATCAAAAGCTGGCACCAAAGGCTTTTTCACTTAACTAAAGTAGTTTTTTTTGTAGTGGTAGGACTCTTTGCAGAGTCCGTCTGGGGAAGTACCACACCTTTGCCAGTTATTCTACCGCCAAGCAGTAATGGGCAAGCATTACTGTGCTCCAGTTTGAAGGGCAATGTGTCCAGTGAAATTACAGGGCATAGAGATAAAACATCTTATAGACTGGCCTCGTGGCTTAGTGGGTAGTAGCTCTGCCTGCGAATCCGAGGGTCGTGGGTTCGATTCCTACCCAGTGCAAATATTTGTGTGATGAATTCAAATGTTTGCACTGTGTCTGGGTGTTTCTATGTACAATAAGTATGTATTTACAACTATATAAGTATTATATCAGCTATTTGGTCGCCATAATTATTACAAGCTTTGCTTAGTTTGGGGTCAGATGGTGGTGTGTGTGAATTGTCCACCAATATATCTCTGGGTGACGAGCGCAAAGCAAGGTAATGATTTGGACTCTTCATGTTCCAATAGCTGCATGTCACTGTGCTGTTATGTGGCAGGCACATTGCTTACCATGAGACACTAACATGTCCTGCTCGTCTCGTCACTCTATACTAAGATAAAAAAAAACTGGCAGTCATAGGAACTGCCAGAACAGAAGTAAAAACTTATAAACTCAGAATTTGATAGCTTACCTTGAAAACTACACGGGTATAACCGGAGGGCGTGGCCTAGCTATCATGGCATGGCCATCTAGAAATGCGTTGGCATTTCCCATTGGCTGATGCATTTCTTGATGGCCATGCCATGATGGCCAGGCCACGCCCTTTCAGCATTTCCATTGGCTGACGCATTTATAAATGGGCAATGGCCATGGTCCCGAGTTTACCCGAAGATTTCTTATCATACCCGAGCGTGACGCTAGAATTCAATTCACAGCCCACGAAAAATCTGTCTAGGCGCGCCTAAAGAAGTTTTCACTTCAAAAATTTAGTCGACTGAATTTAATCGCTACTGAATTCAAAGAAATGTAATCTGCCTCATAGCATTCAGTAAGCTAGCACACTAAATTCAGAAGCGAGGATTTATAGAGTGACGAGACGAGCAGGACTTGCTCCTGGTGGAAAGCAACACGCCTGCCACATAACAGTACAGTGACACGTAGCAATTGGAACATGAGGTGTCTAAATCATTACCTAGCACTGCACTGCGCTCGTCACCCAATATTTATAATAATATGTTTTATCTCTATGCCCTGTGTATCAAAGGTGTGTTACTTCTCCAGTCGAGCTGTGGAATGACGAGATGATCGTCCTACCTCTAGAGAACCACCACTACTTGTGAATTCAGTCGATTATATTTAGCCAAGCGTAATAACCCTTTTAGTTCTCAGATGCGCCACACGCCCCAAGCTGCGTGTCTCTGGTCACTGTGTTATTATGGGCATGCATGCTGCATGGTGCTTACAAATTACCATGAGACACATGTCCTGTCACTCGTCTTATCACTCTAAACTCTAAACCATAAAAAAAGCGTTCAAGGTTTTTGATTATTCACGTATCGAATAAAAGCTCACCTACCCCATTGATCATTATTGTTACAGTACCTATATTCCTATATAGTAGGTACATTCTTGGTTATGTGTTATTACCTATATAATAGCCTATTCACAAATCATAGGCCAAGCTACTACAGTAGTGTACCAGTCTAAGCAAATTATGTCTATGGGATTTATAGGTTCAAACAATAAACTAATACTTTCATTAACATACAAATATTTATTTAAAACACTTAGGTAAAAGGCTTGGAGCTACCCAGGGATTTTGCAAAAATACTTTTCTATCTAATCATTTCCACACTCTCGTTTAGTAGGTTCTGAAATTACTTTCGTGGGGCACATTCGAAGTGGCGTAAACAAATGATAAATCATCGACACAGCACAGTAGTTGACTTGTATTGTTACCCCCCACCTCCAGTAATGTTACTTATTACCTTCGATAGCATTAATGATGACAATTTTATCAATTCCATTACCTGCACCATTCGTGCTACCCTCTATAAGACCATCAGCGTTGTTGCCATTGCTACCTTCCACACGTAAACTGTTGCCACCCCCTATTAAACCAGAATTGCCACCTCCAACCGATTTTCCTCCTTTATGGAAACCACCCCCATTTGTGCCACCTCCATTATTAATGACAGAATTACCACCTCCAATTAAACCCCCGGGATTTCCAGTTTTCCCGAAGCCCGAGCTACTAGTATTTACTACACCACCTTCATTGTTGATCACATTATTACCACCTCCAATCAAACCTCCGGCGTTTCCGTTACTGCCATCGTCATGTCCTTTCCCATTGGAACAGCAGTTTTGAGTGGCGGTATAAATTAATGCATTAACTAGTTTCATAATCAGTTCTTCACTGAGTGGTCTGGCACAACAATGGCACGCTGTACACGGGTCAGGTTTCAGAGATTGTGTCACTTCCAGCATTGTCTTCAAATTTTCAATGGTTTCCTTGCAAGTTTCGTGTCGTGGCACGGGGAAACATGGTTGAACCCCATAGTAGGAAGATTGTGATCTCTAAAGAAAAAAGTAAATAATTACCTGCGTTGATTGACCAGTTTAAGTTTTTTTTTTATTATTTTTTTTTTTATTGAAAAGAAATAATAATTTATTATCTTACCGTGAAATGGAGAGCCGTCACAATCAAAATACAAGAGTACATAAGAGCTCTCATGTTCATCTTCTTTTCTAAATCAATAATTACTGAGTCTCATTTATATAGTTTTTAATATCGCAACACCTGTTCAGTGATTATTTTACTATTCCGGCAAACTTTATTTATCGTTTCGTAAACTAATTTTGTTTTCTTATCGAGCGGTTTGAGGTCACGTAGTGCTGCTAGGTATATCTACCGTTTTAAATTCATAATAATGTTTACACATGTTCACACGTAAAATTACCAAGTGAGAACATCAACGGCAATAATAAGTAAAATAACATACTGAAGGTTTAATATTTAAGGGTCCAACACCAAGAGCTTATAGTCATGTAATCTAGGACGTCTACTCTCTTTCTTACGTAATTTCGAAATAATCTCGCGATTTTCCTACGCCGACGCCGTTTCTACTTCGATCCGTCGTTTCGTCCGTTTAAATGTTCTAAAGCTTAATTAGAGTAGGCTCAGCTAAACTTAGAGTTAAACGTCAAACAATGTTCGATCGGAAGAAACGAAGTAAAACCGGAGTAGGAAAGTCGCGAGTTTATTTCGAAATTATGTTTTTCGTAGAAAGAGAGTAGACGTTCAGGCGGTTCAGGTACGAATACGTAACGAAAAACGCTCTACGTATGTGTATACGTTGGACCTATAGTACCTACGGCTGGTCTAATCGTGAGAACGGCGACTGCCGGTCCGGAGACCCTGGGTTCAAACCTCACGCGCACCACTCTCTTTTCAAAGTCATGTGCTTAATACCGCTAACTTAAAAAAAAACTGTGAAGCAAAACATCGTGAGGAAACCGACATGTACCTAGAAGCTTTCGAGGTCATGTGTCATGCACCAACCCGCACTGGACCAGCGTGGTGGATTATGGTCTTGACTCTCTCTTTGAGAAAGCTCAGAGTCCCAGCAGTGGGAACATTTAGTGGGTTGCTGATGCTATAGTAGTTAGTAGAGCTCTACGCCTTCTGCGCAAGCCCATGGTTCGGTAGGAAGTAGAGGACACTTGTAGCCAACTTCTATAAACATATTAAAAATGTTACTTCGCATAATACTAAGCTATGGGTACTAAATTCTAAACCATTGAAGAACTAAACTACTCCTATAGATAGATACCTATTATTAACACAACTAAAACATTTTCATTTTATTTAATTTTGTAATTTACCTTACTCTTGGTGACTGGACAAGAACAGGCACAGAATGGCTCCGGCAAATAACTCGATTTCTATGTAGATTACCAGCTCGGCATCAACTTCACAAAGACTCACAATGTTCGCAAAAACTATTTATAAAACACAGTTTTTTATATTTAAGAAAATTTTATATCTCAACCACTTGTTGTTCAGAGTCACTTTCGTACATTGAAAATCCGAATTCAATCCAACATCCTTTGCCACTCGATTGTCTTACTTGGCCAACTAGATTATCGGTTTAACGTTAATCGCCTTTATGGTATTTAAATTCGTGTAATTAGCCGATCCATACGAAGCTAAAATGGATACTGGGCCTAAGCAGTCGAGGCAGATGAACCCACGACATAAAGCCAACGTTTTCTCTATTCTTACATTCGGGTAACGTATAGGATATCACCGACCTTTTAAATTTTTGAAAACTGATACAGGCACCTCAACGAGGACTAATCTGGAAGGTTCAAGAGCTTCCTCACAGTTCTTATGCAGTGTTATAGGCTAAACAGTGTTCGTATACAGTATTTTCAGCAAAAATCTTTAAGGTGTTTGGACTTTAATGGGTCACGATTCATAACTGCAATAATACCATTCAGTATTATTCAGTGGAGGTGAACCTGCCTTCGCTCGTAAGTAAATAATTAATAGAACACAGAACAGGACTAACTAATGATACAGTTTTAACGAGAAAAGTTAGCGAGAACGTCTGGTATCATGGAACTAGGTACTCCTCCGACTTGAAGGCCTGAGGTACAGACTGCAAACAATGCCCAGAGCCTAATTTTTTTTCTAACTGCCATGTATACAGTAGCTGGCGGTGAGTGCCTACTACCTAACGGACCTTTGGGTTAGCGCGGAAGCGCAGGACCCTGCCGTTCACAACCACTTACCTATACCCTTTTAAGGGGTGACTCGAAACCGAAAATTGGATAATATAGACATGAATTGATGCGAAGAAAATTGTACAAAGTCGAATTCTTTCACAGATGGACCATAGAAACGTTCAAACTTGGTTATGGACGTGATATCAAGGATAACGATCTCTACGCACCCCTGCCAGATCACCGATCTGATATACTAGGTAGGTCGTTACGTCTTTAGTAACCTCCACCCTTGAATAATCATCCGTGAAATGATGAAATCCTATATTGCGTGAAAATGTGTTATTTTTAAGTGGAAACTTCTTTAGCCGCTTTGAGAAACTTTATGGGTTCGCGACCAACATGCTAATTTAGCGGAGTAGCATCAGAGCGGGGCGGAGCATCCAAGCTTAGCCAAGTACGTGCAAGTTATACGCTTTTTGGGAGGAAGAAATCTTGCAAGTTTGCGTCACGGACATCCGTATTAGTAGTATATCAGTAGCTATACGTGTGACGTATTGTGCAACACTAGTGCTATTTAATATCTGCCATAATTCTAAGATCTCACTTCTACCGGCAGTCCCAATACCTGTTTTTGAAGTGCGACTTCCAACAAGGTAGCGCGAGGAAGTATAATAGCACTATTACGGGAGAGGGGGAATAGAAAGATACAGAGCCAGAGAGTGAAAAGATTCACTTCTTACGCGCGGAGGGACTGAACGCACAATTTTTTTATTAAATCATGAATAGGTGTACGTTTGACTGCGATTTCGCTTCACATTAACCTAAAAATGGATTCACAGTCATATTTTAAACGTTTCATTTCATTTTAGGAGACGCTTTACAAAAAGCTTGGAACCGAGAAGTCCAAAAATGTAAGGACCGTGACGATGGTTCAAGAGCAAGCCTCTGGAGAGTGCTCTACAAAGTGTTCGGTACACAGCTGATGTTTTATGGCTTGATTCTTGCTGCTATGGAGTTTCTTATACGGTAATAGGTACTAATTTGCTTTATGAGCAACATTTACTCATATAGATAGCGTTCCAATGAATTTATGGAAATTACATAGGTACCTACATAATTTGCATAAGACACTGTTATTTTCTTTAAATAAATAAAAAAACAACCGAATTGGGAACCTCCTCCTTTTTTAAAGTCGAATAAAAAAAGGATAGTAGTGCATATTAGCGACGTAGTTTTTTTAAAGATGTTTTTGATTTGCAGGTTGCAACAACCCTTGTTTCTGGGATTACTATTGCGATACTATTGTCCAGTTACAGAAGCAGTTAATAACAGGTGTGTCTATACATATACTTAGCTTTATTTTAACGTCTTTGGAAACACCTTATAGCTCAATCAATGTGGTGTTAACGTCTGCATTTATCTAGACCTTGTCCATTTATTTTATTTTCCAGGAACAATTCCACATACATATCAAGGTTATTTAACTACTACGATACCAGTAGCAGTATTGCATGGGGTGAAGCTGTATTTTTTGCTTTTGGCATAATTTTCTGTAGTACTATGAACGTGATGGTGCAGCATCCCTTTATGATGGCTGTCATGCATATGGGCATGAAGATGAGGGTGGGGATCTGCAGTTTGATTTATAGAAAGGCAAGTGTCTCACAATCAATATACTCGTAAAAAAACAAATGTTAAACTTAAAATATCTAGATTCGGTAGGCATCGTTTGTGAGTATTTTAAAGTACCCCATGTATGTAACTAACTACAATGTTTATCCAGTTGATTCTATTTTGCATTTAGGAGCACACAAAAGGCATTGTACTCAAAACCTCATTGATTTCCTTCAGGCGTTAAAAGTGAGTCTCCAAGACATGTCCGAAAATAGTGCAGGACTGGTGGTAAATCTGATGGCAAATGACGTGAACAGGTTCGACACGGGCCCTATTTTCGCTCATTACCTCTGGATTGGACCTCTTGAAACTGTGGTTCGAAAAAATATTTGACATTTTACTTAACGTAGAAACTAAATCTAAGTACTATTTACCCTGAAATTGTTAACTGATTCTACGTGAAAGCATGACACGGTGAAGCTCATTTGATTACTTACGAATTAGTAGTTTGTTTTGTTTTATTTTTTAAGCTTTACTAACAACAAAAAACTACTTATCATCATTTTATTCAAGATTAAAATAATAGTTTTATTTTATTTTACGCATTTTAGCTCATGACTGTTTATCTTTACCGAGAAATGGGCATGCCTGCTGTATACGGATCCTTAGTCGTTATTGCAGTGATTCCTTTTCAGAGTAAGTACATTTATCACCATTCACCATAGTTATGTAAAACATGCTTAAAGTAAACTCCAGCCAGCCAGCCAGCCAACATTTTGGTCATCCGTAACCTCCACAAAACATAATTTAAACGCTTTACAGGACTTATCACGTTCAATACTATTATTTAATTACGTCGACCTCGATGTAACTAAAGCTGTTTTTATTACCTCGAGGTCGAGGTAATCTGATTTAATTATCTCGAGGTCGAGGTAATAAAATTACTTACTTGGTGTCTTCAAATCGAGAGTGAATCGGTTTCTTCTAGGTAAGCACGTTCCATCGTAGATCGTATCGTCGCTTAACATCAGGCGAGATGGTGGTCAAGTGCGAAACTAGTTTAAAAAAAAAAAGGTAATTAAATCAGATAAATGAAGTTTTGATCGTTGTCGGTCGATTGATTTCGGTTGTTATTAAGTCCTGAAAAGTGTATAAGATATGACTTCAAATCACCAAAGTATAAAAAGAATATCTCCACAAATCACTTGGGCAGGTCATGGGTGGCTGCTGCCTGGTCCCCACTGACCTAAACTTTCCTTCCTAAATGAGATCGGTCTGTAATATAAAGAAGATGAGACGGCGCTAGGCTAGCACGTACCCCACATCAACACCAAAATCAAGGAACAGAAATACAGGGAATCATTTTCATCCCGTCAAGTCAAGATACTCGTATCCAGCAACTCTGAATGTACTTTTGTTTGGGTAAAGCCATATTCGAAAATGACAAATATTGCTGTAGCGTTAGTAATGTGATATTTCAGTATACTTGGGAACGCGTACTGCATACTACAGAGAAAAAACAGCGGTTAAATCCGACGAGCGAGTGAAACTCATGAAGGAAATTGTTATGGGAATGGAGGTCATAAAAATGTATACTTGGGAACAACCATTTCGAAAAATAATCGCTATTGTGCGACAGTAAGTTAAAAAAATAAACTAGTGATCAATTAGGAAACTGTATAATTTTCTATAATGTGTTGCATAAGCATCCCATTTTACTTTACCACAGCTGGGCCTCGGGGCTTTCTCTCGAAAGAAGAGAACCAATTTAAACGATTGGCAGATGACACAATGACATGTTGTCCTTCCCTTTTAAGCGGTGTTGAAAAACTTGTCCATGGCATTGCACTTGGAAATATACACAGAAGAGCACGAGCAGGCGGGATTCGAACCTACGTACGACGTCACGATTATAAAATCGGATATTTTAACCTCTAGCTCACAGGGTTTAATATTAACTTATATTAACTCCCGAAACTGTTCGCCAAACTCAGCATCGGACAGATAGGTACTTACTGAGAATAGGGGAATCATCAACCAAACTAGTTTTGCTCGATCAGTCCCCCGCCATCACCGAGTTATCAACTAACTACTTTACTAAGTTTTGCTATGTATTATTTCTTTGGTGTGTCAATAAAGAGTATATCTATCTATAAGCATTAATTTCACTTAATCTCTTGCGGGCCAGAGTTAACCCAAAAGTTCATCTTATCACCCAGTACTCACTAATTTCTCTTTAGACAGGAGATTTACTTCATCAAGATGACGTCGTACATCCGTGGGATAATAATGTCGTTCATAATGTTCACGTCACGATTTGGAATCTTCATCACGGTGCTCCTGTACGTGACTCTCATCAATCGGATCAGCGTCGAGAAAGTGTTCTTCATTACCTGCTATTACAACATCACCAAACAGACTATGACCTTATATTTTCCTCAAGCCGTTGGTCAAGTAAGTTAGCATAACATACGTTAAATGTTCCTACTACTACGACTCGGGACCAAGGAAGGCCAAGGTGAACGCTCCACCATGCTGGCGCAGTGAGCAGTGAGGGTTGGCGGATGACACATATCCTCGAAATAAGCCTTTCTTGGAAGACTACGGTTTCCACAAAATATTTTCGTTTACCTTTTAATGGACATGGAGATGAAAAACTTGTACGTGACATTGCACTAGGTAAAATACCCTGAAGTGCAGGTGGCGAACTTATGACTTCACGATTGTGAATCGCACGTTCTTGCCGCTTGGGGAACACCAAAGATAATGTAAATGGCCAGACTTCAGTCTATGACACTTTTTTTTTCTTTCAAATATTTCGTTAACATTACTGATGTTGATGATTATACGTTCCGACGACAGCCCTAAGGTTGTGGGTTGTGGCCGATACTTCATCTGATCGATTATCATCTGACGGGACAACTACTTGTTTATCACTATTCGTTTAAAAATATAAAGAAAGTAACATTTGATTTTATTTTCAAAGACCACCCAGGTACTTTCTAGGTCAACGTGCGTCATCTTCGACCATACCGTCGCTTACCATCAGGCGTGTTAGTGGTCAAATGCGGACCTATACGCGATAAAACAAAAAAACAACTTTCCCAGTTATTCTACCGCCAAGCAGTAATGTCCTATTCCATCCAGAATATTATCCAGTTTGAAGGGCAATATTTCAAAGATAAATTACAGAGCAAAAAATTTAATCATCTTAATATCTCTGGGTGACGAGCGCAATGCAGTGCGAATATTTTCTAGACATTTACTCTTCAAATTCAAATAGCTGCGTGGGACTGTGCTGTTATGGTACAAGCTTGCTGCTTACCATCAGATGCATGTCTTACTCGTCTCGTCACACTAAATCACTAAATTACACGTTTAAAGGTTAACCAGTTAACCATACCCATACCTATGTATTTTAAAGATTGCAGAAATGAAAGTAGCTGTGCAAAGAATTCGTGATTATTTATTGAGTGAAGAATGTCACTTGCCTCCTCGGCAACCACAAACTCAAGTCGAAGTAGATTTGAATATTCCGAAAAAGCGAGTTACAATATTAGGTGAGAAACATAATATATTATGTAACAACAATGAACAATTGACATATTGCACATTTAGCACTGAAGTACTAAAACTGAAAACCTTAAAATTACAAAACTAGTTTCATGCAACGAACGGCCGAAAACATGCATTTTTCCAATTTATAATGAACGGACCACAAAATAATAAATTTAAAGCGGCCAAGTGCGAGTCGGACTCGCCCATGAAGGGTTCTCCGTAACAGCAAGTAACATAATACATAAGTTCTTGTAGTTCGGTGTAACTTTGATCGATGTTTTAATAATAGTGCATTTATGACATACTAAAAACAAACTGCTCACTAGATCGAGTTCAAACCAATGTTCGTTGGAAGTTTGAAATGGTAATACGAGGGTCAAACTGAAAGTTCTTAGAAAATCAAAAACTGATTACATTAGCCAGTTATTAGTTTTATTATATCTTTTCAAAATATTGTCCATTCACGTCAATACACCGCTGCATGCGATGGAACCACTGGGAAAAGCACTTTGCCCACTCGTCCTTAGGGGTCTCTTCAATGGCATCGCGATACGCAGCCACCGCTTCTTCAGCATTCATAAACCGCTTTCCTTTAAGTTTTTCTTTAATTTTTGAAAATAAATAAAAATCACAAGGCGCGAGGTCGGGGCTATACGGCGGGTGACCCAGTAATTCAACGTTTGATGTCGCCAAATAGTCGATCGTACGCTTGGCGGTGTGCGATGAGGCGTTGTCGTGGTGAAGGAGGATCCTACTGCGAGGTCGTTTCTCTCGAACTTTTTCCAAGACAAGTGGCAAACAATTGGTAGTGTACCATTCTGCAGAAACTGTTTTTTGATCCTCTAACACAATTGTTGCGAAATGACCTATCCTTCCAAAGAACGAGGCCACCATTTTTTTCCCCGCACTTCGATCTCTCTTCACTTTAGTTGGCAACTCCTCGAAAGGAAACACCCACTGAGCAGATTGTCTTTTGGTTTCAGGATCATAACAGTAAATCCAGCTTTCGTCACCTGTTAGTATGTCGAACACAGCATTTGAGTCACCTCCGTTAAATCTTTCAACCATTTTACGGCACCAATCCACACGATGGAGTTTTTGAGCCTCAGTCAAATTATGAGGTATCCACCGGGCGCAAAGCTTCCTGACCGCTAAATGTTCGTGTAGGATTTTGTGCACTTGACTCATACCGATGCCTAAGCTTGTCCGAATCTGCTGATAGGTCACTCTTTTGTCAGTCTCTATCATACGCCGCACAACACAGATGTTATCTTCAGTCGTCGCCGTAGAAGGCCGTCCCTCACGTAAATCATCAGTGAGATTAGTGCGACCACGTTTAAACTCATTAAACCAGTTGTAAACAGTCGCACGAGATGGGGCTTCATCGTGAAAGGCCAATCGTAGTCTATCATAACTTTCTTGTTGACTTAAATGACATCGAAAGTCATAAAAAATCATTGCACGAAAATTTTCTCGTGTTAAATTCATGTTGACGTGACACAGACAATTTTCAATTTGCCGCCAAATCGTAAAACAAATGACAAATGAATGAAGTATATACTCAGTAATATTGGCAAAGAGTTCTATTTTCAAATTATAGAATTATTTTTTTATTATATTGTTTATAAGTGGCCAGTTCTAAGAACTTTCAGTTTGACCCTCGTATACGTCCATTGAACTCTTAAAACACTAAGAAGCGGCAAGCGGGAAGGACTGTACTATTCTGGACTACTGGAGGAATGGACGTTCGCTAATAATTAAAAAAACGATATAAGCCGTAATAATTCCTTATTGTGCTTTTACAAGGTGCACAAATAGTTCAAAGACCAAGAACAAGTTCCATGGTATCACTTTTCATACGCAAGTACACAAAATCGTTAATTATTTCCAAAACAGTTCAATGATTATTTCATCTAAAATATTTTTTCTGTTATCTGTTGTAAACAAATTTGCTATTTGTAAAAAGGGACAGATATACAAACAGCGTAAGAGTGCAACACGACCGGCGATATGTTAGTTCCGGCTATTTTGTCTCTTTCACGCCAGTACATACGTATGTCTTTCTATTCTTGTCGAAAAAAATCTGATCTAAACAAATGTGATGTATAGCTATCTCATTTGCACCTACTGCCTACTTGTCATGATCTCTTTGTCATTCATTCAAACGTGTCTCACGATGGAAGTGAAGCTGTCTACACATTGCGTATGCTTGTGTGAAATTTTCGCCACATTATGCAGTCTTTATATTATCGCGTATCTTATCTTCCTTTACTTAGTTATATCAATTATTTTTTTTAGTTTTATCATTCTCTTATTTTAGAAGGGGGACACATTTTACTACTTTGGATGTGTCTCTCGCGCAAATTATTCAGTGTAGAAAAAATATTGGAAACCTCAACATCATTTTTGAAGACCTATCCATAAACACACCCCACACGTATAGGTTTGATGAAAAAAACTTTTTTGAGTCTCAGTTCTAAGTATGGGCAGTGCATCCTCACTCTCAAGCTCAAGGTCGCGCGGTTTTTAGACCGTCCCTCCCAGGGAACAAGTGCCAGTCGGTTGTCGGACGCACGGCTGAGCGCTCGCGCAACACGTTTCCCGCGCATATTGTTATTAGATATGTCGACAACCCTCCGCGCTAGAGTTACGCGTTAGAAAGAGCGCAAATGTTTATTTGAAAATTGCGACAGGTATTGCGAGCTGAATTGAACTTTGTTGTGTCCCAGCAAGAGTCGCTATTTATATAATTGTTTTCGGTAAGTGAGGCTTCTATACTAATATTTATGGGCACCCCCGAATTTTTTAATATGGTTTTGTAAAAAAATTAATGCGGTTCACAGAATACATCTACTTACAAAGTTTCAACAGTGTAGTTCTTATACTTTCGACAAAAAGGGGCTGTGACATACGGACGGACAGACAGACAGACATGACGAATCTATAAGGGTTCCGTTTTTAAGGTTTACGGAACCCTAAAAACAGACAAAGATTGTGACGCCAAGTGCTTAAACCTGAGTATTCTGGACGAAAAAAACTCAATCAAGCTACAATATAGTTTACATTTTCCAAAAAACAAACATTGTGTTTAAGGCAATTCAATTCTGGAGTTAAAATAAGGGTGCGATATATCATTATGATTATGTAAATATCATTAAGTAAAAATAAAAACTTGTCAACGCTCTATGGAAAGAAGTATGTTGAATATCAAACTCAGAGACCGGCAAAAATGTATAGATATTAGAAACCAGACGAACATCATAGACGCTCTACATCACTCAAAACAATTAAAGTGGAAATGGGCAGGTCACATAGCACGCGCTCCTGATGATAGATGGACAAAACGAGTCACTACATGGCCTGGACCAAGCAACCAAAGAAGTCGAGGCCGACCGCAAGAGAGATGGGTCGATGAAATTAAAAAAACTGTTGGTGATGACTGGAAGGAGAAGGCGGAGGACAGAACGGCATGGAGAATACTGGAGGAGGGCTATACCCAAAATGGGGACCTTACTGATTTATTTAAGCATGCTAATTAATTTGTTGTCACATATTTATATAAATAATTCATACATTGTTAATATTATCATTAAGGAAATAAAAGGCTTATTATTATTATCCACTCATTTAATCGTCTTCTTAATCTCTAAGTTTTTTACAATATAAATAAAAAATAGATACATTCTAAAAAACTTAAAAACTAGGGTGCCGCCAGCAGCGGGGCAGGGCCCAAGCTACCGGTGGTTAGGGCTGCAGAGTGAGGAACCTCCTGACGATGCGCGCTGTGTCAAGGATGACCGCCTTCTGCATCTGACCCTTAATCCAACCGTCTAGCGAAAGTCTCTTGAGATGTTGGTCGAGACTTTTCGCTATAAGGCCGTTTGCCGAAACGACTATTGGGACTATGATCGTGGAATCAACACTCCACATGGCGGTAACCTCGTGAGCCAAGTCAAGGTACTTGCTAAGCTTGTCCTTCTCAGCTTTCACGAGGTTCTCGTCATGTGGTATGGTGATATCGACGATCACAGCCCGGCGCTGAGACCGGTCTACCAGCACGATATCAGGCTTATTGGCGACAATAGTCCTGTCCGTGATGATAGAGCGGTCCCAGTAGAGCAACGCACGACCATTCTCGAGAACTGGCAGAGGTGCGTACTTATAGTACGGCACCTCGCACTCAACAAGGTCATATCGAAGAGCAAGTTGCTGATGGATGATCCTGGCTACTAGGTTATGCCTGTGCAAGTACTCGCCGATAGCAAGATGCGAACAACCGGAAATAACATGACGAAGAGATTCACCTGGACGGCGGCATGCCCGACAAATGTCGACCGTACCGTCCTTCATTATGTATTTCCGGTAGTTGTCCGTCTTGATAACTTCGTCTGCAATTGCACAGGCAAAGCCCTCGGTTTCTCCGAAGAGGTCCCCGAAGCGCAGCCAGTTCACCGACGCGAGCAGATTCACATCGGGTCCCGTCAGGGCCCGATAGAATCGCCCGTGCAGCTCCTTGCTCTTCCATACTTCCTTGCGATCATCGATCACCGATGGTTTGCGCCAGTTCTCGTTTGCCATTGAAAGAGGCGTGAGGCTCCTGTCAACTGCCACAACATCGCGATGCATCCCGGACTCGCTGTTGCGGAAATAATCCCTGAGACTGCATACCTCGCGGTTGTGAAGGTTCTTGGCATTTAAAAAGCCTCGACCCCCCCATTTCCGCGAGATATACAGTCTCATAACAGACGAGCGCGGGTGTAGCATGCGGTATGTTGTGAGCAGTTGACGGACCTTTCTATCCAGGGCGTCGAGCTCAGTCTGAGTCCATCTCAGTATGCCAAAGGAGTATATCAGCAGAGGCATTACCCAACCGTTGGAGGCTAGCGCCTTGTTACCGCCTGACAAAAGACTTTTAAGTACTTTTGTCAGCCGGCAAAAGAAGCGCTCCTTCACCGATTTCTTAATGTCATCTGCTGATATACCCAACGACTGTGACATACCGAGATATTTGTAGGTCTCGTCTTCGGAGAGGGATCTGAGAGTTATAGTCTCGGAAAGTTGTAAATTCTCTGAATTTACTACTTTCCCTCGCTGTACATGCATGACCGCACACTTGTCGACACCGAACTCCATCTTGATGGCGTTACTAAAAACCTCTGTGGTTTTTAATAGCTCCAACAAGTCTTGGCGTTTCGGTGCAAAAAGTTTGAGGTCGTCCATGTACAGCAAATGAGATATAACCTCACCTCCTCTACGAACACGATAGCCTAACTCTGAATCTTTCAGCAGAGTGCTGAGAGGATTCAGACTTATGCACCACCATAGGGAACTCAGACTGTCTCCCTGAAATATTCCCCTTTCAATCTTTATCAAGTCTTCCGAAACAAACGAGCTGTCTACGCTACCTGGTTGACGAAGGACTGTGACCCACTGTCCCATGCATTTGCTTAGAAACAATTTTAGAGTTGGATTTATTTTGTACAACTCTAAAACTCTTTCTAGCCACGAATGGGGCACCGCGTCATAGGCCTTCTTATAGTCAATCCAAGCAGCGGAGAGGGCTCCCTTGTTTCGTTTGACTTGTTGGCAGAACTTATTTTTATTATTATTATATCATTATGATCTTCTGTGTGGTTGATTTTAAATATCTCACCGTAAAATTGTAAAAACCGTTAGATTACAATCTAACGACGCCGACGCGACGTTAAATTTAAACTGGGTAAGCTCTAACCTAACCATCTAAATTATAGTGGGTTTATAATCTCATGCATTATATTGTAAACTTATGGTGATTTCAATTTTACGGTGACATATACATAGGTATACACTTATACATACACTTATACATGCATAAAGCTCAACAC
This sequence comes from Ectropis crepuscularia, assembly GCA_963693475.1. Classification (NCBI taxonomy): domain Eukaryota; kingdom Metazoa; phylum Arthropoda; class Insecta; order Lepidoptera; family Geometridae; genus Ectropis; species Ectropis crepuscularia. Next base: position 9,994,878 of record OY856339.1, read on the forward strand.
TGGTTCTCAAGTCTGAGAATAAAAAAGAAACCTATGCGGTTACCAACCATCAGGTGGCCCGTTGGTTCGACTGCTTGTTGTCACTCTTTCTATCCAACAACAAAAATGATATGCATTACAGACGAGCCTGTTGAATTGAGACCTAAGAATAAAGTACCTAACAAAAATGAACCTAGTACTTCAAGTAAGGCTGAAGAAGATAAAAATACAAGTAAGTATCAGTGGCACACGTTTTAGGTTAGTTAAATACTTATACGCCCGAAAAGAAACTCAATAAGAATGTGTTTATGTCGCAGCCATTGGCTTAATTAGCCGTTAAATCAATAGCCTAACCTCTTTACTAAAAAGCGCCATTTAATTAGCTTCCCGAATGATATTCAGCTATTAAAGAACCAGGCAAATAACTTGGATAGTTGACATTTAACTACTTGCCTAGCCTGTTCATTTTAATAGATTGCATCGGCTGACTAAACTAGTTCGCTGCGCCATATCTATTCTACTACTCAGTGACATTTTAAAAGTAGGTAAGTACGTCACAAAGCATATTGTATTTTTAACTTGTCTGTAATTTTTAGGTTCTAAAGAACCAGTTATAATATTTAGCAATGCTCACAGTAAGTGGATAAAATCTTCGGACAAGGATGATGTTACGGACATTAATTTAACTGTGAGATTCTGGTTATTATATTAATAATTAAAACTAAGTTATCATGAGACGTTTTCAGGATTTTATTTTCTATATTGTCAAAGATGGTTCTCATGTTTTCAATTTCGTTAAATGGGGCTGTTTCATCTTGTGAGACTTCTAAAACAAAATGATGCATTGGCGAAATTAAGAGCATTCTGAAAACGCCTTATTCTTTGTTACTTGCAGTAAGTAATAAGCAGGTATGTGTACGTATAATGGTCTTCGCCCATTTATACGACTCCGCTACTACCCGACAAATAAAAGGCACTCAAATATGGGCTTTATGCCATGCCTGTTAAGATATAGATTATATTGGCAACATTGCCAATGTATGTAATCTGTATCTTAGAGACCCCCACACTAGCGTCTTTCGAGCGTTGTCGTCGTTGTGCGTAAGTACTATGTACTGTGCGCTGGCGCTGCGTAAGCGCGGGGCGTTCAGTAGGCGGCGAGCGCTGGCGTCACGTCGCCGCGGCGGGGACGTTGCGTCGACGCTGTGCGTACGCTGGCACGACGACCGCGCTCGAAAGACGCTAGTGTGGGTGGGGTCTCTAACAGGCATGACATAAAGCCCATATTTGAGTGTATTTTATTTGTCGGGTGGGAGTGGAGTCATATAAGTGGGCGCAGACCTTAATCGGTATAGGTTACACTCACCTGACAAATAAAATACACTCAAATATGGGCTTTATGTCATGCCTGTTAGAGATATCAGAGACTCCGGGATCAGGTATGGGTATCGGGGATAAAATTTGTAATTATCACCTATCACCTACCTACTTATTCGTAATTTGATTTTCTCAATTTATGTGTATTTTCAGATTTATTCATGTAGTTTAGCCACAATTATAGGAGCAGTAGGTTCCGGAAAGTCTACTTTGCTTCAAATGATTCTAAACGAGCTGCCGTGTTCTAGCGGGTCTTTGGAGGTTATCGGAGATGTGAGTTACGCCAGCCAAGATCCTTGGCTTTTCGTTGGTAAGTCATCTGACCAAATATGAATAAATAATTATATCGTCATAGTTTGAGCTTCTAATCCAAACATGTTGGTTTGGCAGGATCTGTTCGCCAAAACATTTTATTCGGTCAGCCATTCAAAAAGTCTCGGTATATGGAAGTATGCAAAGTTTGCGCACTTGAGAGGGATATTTCTCTGTTCCCACATGGTGATAAGACTATTGTCGGTGAACGTGGAGTCTCATTAAGCGGAGGACAAAGAGCTCGCATCAATTTGGCTAGAGCAGTTTATAAAGAAGTGAGTAGCAGTAAGAACAATAAAATAATAATTAAATGCAACTCTGTATCTGTATACACTAATCGTTTCCTGAATTTGCAGGCCAACATTTATTTGCTAGATGATCCTCTATCCGCTGTAGATACTCAAGTTTCAAAACACATCTTTGAAAGATGTTTGAAAAGGTGAATGTACATAATTTTTGTTAAACTAATAATTATACACCTTCTATTCTATTAATATTTTGAACTATTTTAGGTTTCTGTCCAATAAGACTATAGTATTGGTCACACATCAAATCCAATTCATCAAGTTTGTTGACCAGGTGGTAATTATGGACAAAGGGAAGATAATCGCTCAAGGAGCATTCGAAGAGCTAAACGTAGGAAAACTTATTTTAAAGAATATTTTTTGATTTCACCTCCGCATGATCTTAATCAATGTTTTTTAACCAGGATAAAGAACTAAAAATAATCCAATTAATGAAAGATAAAGTGCGAGAAGTTCACGAAGATGAAGGGTTTGGCAGTTTGCAAAGCACTTCTATGATTCAACCCAGTACCTTAAGCTTACATAGGCGACATTTTTCTCTAATGTTCGATACCAGTATCGCGGTAATTTACTTAATTTTATCTACGAAATAAATGCTAAGTTTTATGTCGTTTGGTAAGCGAATGTAATGGCGATTGCAAAATATTTTTGTTGCAGGACCAAAAACCAGAAGCAGAAATGCAAGCAATGGGAAGAGTGCAGGGATCAGTCTATAAAGAATATTTTTTTACTTCTGCCACTTGTCTTTACGTATCTTTAGTGATTTTCATGTTTATCCTAGCACAGTCGTGTGCCAGCGGTTGCGATTATTGGATCAGTCGATGGTAAAATTTTGAAATTTTGAATCTTTGAAATTTGGTAATAATTTAAAGTTGCTGTTACCCAGCGCTAATTTTTTTATTATTTGGGCTTACTTTTTAGGAGCAATGCTGAAGACTCTTTGACAGGCGATGCAACAATGGATAACTTAGTTTGGACGGAACACGGATTGAATCGCAGCGGTTTTGTGTTGATTTTTGGACTCATTACTATTGCTACTGTTATCGTTGCTTTGATTAGAGCTTTCTTGTTCTTCTCTTTGTGCATGAAGTCTTCTATTAAGTCAGTATGAGTATCTCATACTACATTACTTGATTGTTTCATTGTAAAGCTACTAATTATGGTCATTTGAATGGTTCGCCACAATCTTTCACGTAACTATTGTTATTTACTTGCAATAGAACATACATATTTTCCCAATCAATGCGGATGCATAGAATAAGTTATAAATAAATAAATAAAATAAATATTGGTGGACAATTCACACACAACTAAGCGAAGCTTGTACGATGGCGGCCAAATAGTTATACGATATGATTCATTTCATGAGAAATGAAAGTATAAGTAGAAAATCTTTATAGGTTGCACGATAAGATGTTTGAGTACATATCCAGATCACCGATGAGTTTTTTCCATGCGAACCCCTCAGGGAGAATTTTGAATAGATTCAGCAAAGATATGGGTGCAGTTGACGAATTACTTCCACAAGCAATGATAGACTGTTTTCAGGTAATGTGAATAATACTGACGAGGTTGCGACATAATATTGTTTTATGATATTGTGTGTTAGTTCAATTATAAGCACCTGCGTTATATTATGCATGGCTCACTTATCTCATAAGTAGTTTCATCATGACTTCTATACGATCGACGTCTAGGGAATTCAGTGACAAAACTTTAATCTATAAAGTTACGTGTTGTGTACTATCATTTTCGACATTATTTTAACTAACACACTGCTCTTGTGAATTTTACGAGCGTGCCGTAAAATACCGCATTCGTGAAATCTACACTCAAAGGACGACTCAATCAATAAAACTCACGACAACGGCTTCAATTACTGTTCCATAAATATCTTAGTTCCCTTAAAAAATATCTATGAACGAATCCTGATAGCCCGATTTTTGACCTTTCATTTCCATCCATCAACATTATTTTAAAACATAAAAACCTCTAGATTTTAAAACGTATACACCTCTAGAAATTTAAAAAACGTACTATGTAAAAGTCAAATACATTTCAGTATCTTCAAATAGAGGTACCAAATGGTTTTGGTTTTGGTGAAACTACTACAATAGACTACAGGCCCGTGAACAAAATTTACGGGTCAAATGAACCAGCAGGAGACCTATGTAGGATGATAAACGGGTACAAAATAATAAGATTCAGCACTATGCCGTCACTTGTAAGCTGTCCAACTGAGTGCAGGTGAGAATTCAAAAGTGCAAGTAGAGTGGGTACATTTTGGTCATTTGTTTCTGTACGGCATTCTTACCATCCAATAGATCCATGAAAAATAATGAGAAAACGCGTAGTGCCGTACAAAAATAGTGGTCCACGAAGTCGGAAACATTATTGATAATCCATTATTAATAATTATGATTTGGCAAAAGTTGTAGAGAATAAACTGGTCTTTAAACATGGATTGATGCGTCTTATTTATCTAAATATCTCAAGAGTTATCGGCATATCGGCGATAGAAAACCCAGTTCACTAAATGAGCCGTAAACGGTAGGCACTTTTAACAAATAAGTTTTGGGCAACAAGAGGTGAAAAATTATATTTTCTACAATAATGATTTCAATAATTTTTGCCCTAAAGTACATAGTGCCCGAGACAACGTTTTTTCAAGATGACGCTTAAAGATCCACCTGAATCTGTCAACATTTCGTGATTTTATGCTCAGTAAGTGATCATACACCTTATAGAAAATAAATTTGGATCGAAAATTCAAAAGTTAAATTCTATTTTTACGGGCCTTTAATATGAACTTTCAGATTTGTACGGCATTAACTTTTCTTAGACATAAATATTAAATTAAATATTAAATTCAAATAAATTATCAGAATGCCGTTAAAAAATCGTACCAACTATCACCCTAAAGTACATTTCGTCATATGCAATGTTCTGGAGGTTTATTGCCATTTACTGACTATTGGACTAACAAAAATGTACGGCACGTATAAAATTTGTATCTATGCACAAAATACTTTCGGAATAAATTAATTTTACGTTGTGTCAAATCACCCCTCCGGATCACTGAAAAGAGGAAGTTGAACCTCAGATCATTTCCTCTTGGACCATTATTTTTGTACGGCGTTGCGGAATAAT